>CM038669.1:623127757-624356175 GCA_021605145.1 Aegilops bicornis | reverse complement strand
CTCTCGCTAACGAACAGTCGGCAGGTATTTAGCTTTGTCGTTTAGAAATTGGACTGTCTTTTTTTTAGAAAAATTATTCATCAACTAGGAAGGTAGTACAAAGAACATCAAAAATAAAAAATACATCTAGGTCCGTAGACCACCTAGCAACGACTACAAGCACAAGAGGGAGCCGAACACATGCCACCGTCGTCACCCCTCCCTTATTAGAACCGGGCAAATCTTGTTTTAGTAGAAAGTTGGGAAGTCGTCGTGCTAAGACTCCATAAAACCAGCACCACCAATGAAGAGAAATATAGACCGGAAGGATCCAACATGTAAACACACGAACACAGACAAACGAAGATAGAATCCACATTGATCCACCAAAAGACAAACGCGGACATAATCCCGTGAGATACGTCGGAGACAAACCTCCACACGCCCTCCGACGATGCTACAAACACCATCTGGACAGGGACTAGATGGGAAGAACCTTATTCCATCCTCAGAGAGCAGCCACTGCCACGCCTCTCTGAGTAGGACATAAACCCTAACAAAACTCAAAAGAGCATGAAAAAACGAAGCCCTCCCGACGGGTAGGAGCCGGGATCCACTACGGCTCCATGGCCCTAAAACCACTGGCGCAGCTTCAGCAAGGCTGAATAGGCCGTGGCCCGCCCAACCCATCGAATTTTATACACTATATATCTTCTTCTGGGCCTTAAAACAGCAGCCCACATGCTACCTTTTCTATTTGGCCTGCCCACCTTTGGGCTTCAAGCTCCGCCACTGCCTAAAACCACAGAAGACGAGGTAGACAGGTGACGGCACCGACAGAAAGCACGAGAAACCCTAGCCAAAGGGTCCTCTTTCTTCCAAAATGATTGACTTGACTACTAGTAGTTTATTTACTGTATGTTTACAATTAGATGGTTACTTTTGTGAAAAATACAATTAGATACTTTAGCGAAAAATATAATCAAATTCTTCTATATAACAATAATCATTTTATGGAATACAAAAACTTCGGTTGTATTTTTGACACAAAATGTCTAAAGTGAACAAAGTTCGTGGATTTTACAAAGAGCTCATAAATATGAACAGGGACTCATAGCTTCATTAAAAAAATCATGATAAAAGAAATTCTAAGTTAGAATGCAAGAAATGAAAATATGATTTAAACCAATAACTTGTAAAAAGAAGGAAAATCATAATTATTTCATGATTCTTTAAATCAGGTTAACTAACACGTAAGTTACCACATGGTACATGTGGTTAAGAACAATACAAAAAGACACGCAAGTTACGAACAACAAGGAAACATCAGTAGCACGGTTTCAGGTTTCATTTATGACATGCCTTCACTTGACAAGTACTTACCAATGTTACTAAACACAGTACTGCTATTTTTACCACAAAGAGTCAAGCCATTAGCAATATAAATAACACTGAGTTTTAGTTTTAGCTCGGTTAAAAGATAGTTAATTTCAAAAAAAAAAAACATAAGCATGAACACCAGCAAAAGTCAACCATGATGAAAAGAACACTTGGGAAATCAAAAGGTACCAAAGAAAATAGTAAGCCACCAATAACTGTAAAATATGAAAGAAAAAACAAGTACCTCCATAACAAGTTAACGTCAGCTCATCATGAACAAACTGAAGTAGCCATACATCAGTGTAAACATGCACCCATTTCCTAGTCATGATAGCACCATTGTACATGCCCTAAGAAAAATTGTCCCTGCCCAGGCCTAATATCCTAAAGGCAGCTATTTCCGTAGCCTTTGGATGATCTTTAAATCATTTTTTTCACTATTTTTCTTTGGCTTTCTTCCTTTTTTCTTTTGCCATTTTATTTTTATTTGATTTTCTTCATTTATTTTCATACTTCTGTTTTTACCAGTTTCTTCAGTTTTTTCTGTATTTATTATTATTTTTAGTATTTTTTCATCCACATTGTATTTTTTGTATCCCTCGGGAACATTATTTTATACACATTTAATATTTTTTAAATACAAATATTTTTTCAAACATATTGTTTATGTATAATTTTTTCATGCACATTATACATTTTTTGCATATATCTAAAACATCTTTATATATGTTTAATATTTTTAAAATACTTATATGATACCAAACATTATTCAGATACACAATGCGAACACTTCTCTTACATTGGATAAACTTTTTTTTAGTGTCACCAATATTTCGTTTGGAATGTGTGAACATGTTTTTAAATGTAACATACAATTTCTTTTCGAATTGTAAAAAACATTGTTTTTCACAATTACACAAACTTTCCTTTTACATTGTACAACATTTTTTGGAAAATGTACATATATTTTTTAAATGCGTGATCATTTTGTAAATGTCACATACAAACATTTTCTAGAAGTTAGGCCAACAATTTTTTACACTGCATTTATATTTTCTAAATGTGCGGTAACACTTACAAAAAAACTAACTAAAATGTTTTTTCTTAGTATATGTACTTGTTATTTTCAAAATGTAAACGAAAGTTCCATTAAAAAAATACAATAAAAGTAAAAAAAAATTGTGACGTCACCATGACGAGACCACGTGGTTACTGGGTTGGCCCACTACCGGCTCCCTGCAGGCGACTGCAGGTCTTCTTTCTCGCATAAAGCAACACATAGACTCGCCCCATATAGACCATGTAATTCCTTCCTTCTTTTTGAGTTGGTCGTCCAATTAATTCTTAGATCGAATCCAGACACCACCATAATTTTGTAGTCTAGCCTGGTGTCATTTTAAAAAAAAACAGCCCAGCTCTTATGCCCTTCCCCAACACACTCACAAGAAGAGAAAGCTCATCACATGTACAATACGACAAATCAGCTCAAAAAATTACTGACCGATATACATATTATTAGTTAATGCCAATTTAAACAAAGAAAAACCCTTATGTATATTTGCACCAATCCCTAACATTACGGTGTAAAATGCAGGAATGTGTGCCATCAACGATTTAGTAGTATTTATAAGTGAGAGTAGGGAACCATCAATTTTGCTTAACTCATCATGGTGTTAGGCATTTTTTTTACATCAACTCATATCAGAGTGAGTTGGCGCCCATACATGTACATACAGAGAGACTGGATCTAGGTTTAACTGTTCTAAGAAACAGGGATATATTAGAGTAGTTTCATGTAATCATGCCCAAATAATAAATGCAGAGAAAGGTTAGAGACCTTAGTAATCAGATAATAATCATGGTCAGAGAAGAGGAAAATGATACACGTGTTATGTATATTTTTTTTGCGGGGGATACACGTGTTATGTAGATAAATGCTTTGTTGCATGCTAAAATCGGACGTCGTGCATGTACAATTGACTAGTTCAAGAAGAAACGGACACACATAGCATAGCTTCTTCTTGTCATGCCATCTAATTTGACCATGAGAGGGCCCCTTTTATGTCCGTCTACATCTTTGTATATCGACAATGTGGGACTAAACTCACATATGTCTTCCACTCCTGTAATCTTCCCATTTTCTAAAATTAATTGGGCTAAGGCTCATGTACTCTGGTCCGAGCTTTATCTCAGCATATACATCAAACTCATTCTACATGTGTTTCTGATCCCTCTCATTTCTATTGACAAAAGTCTGAACTTGAATGGTCTTCTCTCAGCTCACCCATATCTTGTATTTAGGCTAGTTTTCCCTTCTATAGACGGGTATTGAGGAAAAGCATGGCCACATCCTCACATATCATGAACTGGATTGAGAAGTGACATGGTGAAGCTCCATCCTCATATATTGTGGGCTTCTGAATAAATTAATACTACATCTATAACATGAGACCTACTGTCCTGCAAGGTTACCGCACCCAACAGATATATATCAAGGTTACGTCCTCATATATCATGAGCTTCTAGGCAAATTAATGCTACATGTTATAACCGCTATTTAGTAAGGTTACCTCACCTAATATACCATAAACACATAGTAATGTTATATGTGTGCACCAATGCATGCTAAAAGTAGGCAAACTTTAATTAATACAGTGGCGCTTCATTGATTCTCAAGTAGTTTGCTAAGCAATTTCATATCACCAAAGTAAAGATCAAGATCATATCAGTTAGAACTCTAGATTAGTGGTCTTTAACCTATTTGTTAAACAAACCTCGAATGTATGCAACTTCACAATTGCATAGAGTGCATATCAGTTCCATCACATGTTCAATACTAGATACAATACCCGTACATATTGGGGTACACCAAAAGCATCAATTGTTCAACCACCGGTACATATCTTATTCATGGCATGTGAAACAAGGTAGGCACCCAAGAAACACCGGTTACTTACCAATTACCTTGGCAAGTTTCCTGACCAGGAAGCACATGCATATCTTATTTAATTTCACCAAGCATAAAAGAGAAAGATAGAAAGAAAGAAAGAAAGAAAGAAAGAAAGAAAGAAAGAGCACAAAATCACATAGATGCGTTGAAGAAATGCAAGAACACAGTGATCCAAAGTGGTGATTTGCTTCTCCCATTGGTGAGCGAAATCTCTATGCCTATTGATGTTCGATTGCAACTGAAGATCGACACCCAAAAGTAGAGCTTCAATGGTTGGACGGCACCCGAGGACGTAGATGTTCACATGAACAATTAAGTCACACTACACACAATAGAGTATGTGGTAGTATCCACCGCCGTTGGCACAACTACCTATTGAGATCACCCATGCATCAAGGCATTTGGTAATACAACCTACCAAGAGTATAGATGAAGCTCAAAATGTTAGGGGCAGTAGTGTGTAAATCAGTTAGCATACACATCATGTGTTATTACACTATTACTACCACAATGATCGTCTGGTTTAGTCATCTTCCTTGTGTTCTTCGAACCATTGTTTCATCTTGTGGCCTCGTTTTCAGCTGTGCTCCACCACCAAATACCTTCGGATTTTTTTAATTTTATAAAATCAAACAATACTAATTCCTGGCCCCACCTTAAAATGGTAATGACCGATAAGATGAGGGATGCGGCAACCTAGTCACTACATAAAAGCAGATAATTAAGAGAGAAAATGATTAGAAACAAGGAAATGCTGACAAAGGTCAAATGAAATATTATGAAAAGTTTAAAACAAAAAAATTACCATAAAATTCATGATAAATATTTCTAATTTAGAATAAAGGATTGAAGAATATATTTTTAACCAAGAACTGTTAAAATGGAAAATCCTAAATATTTCAAAAGAAAATGAAAAATCAGGTTAACTTGCATATAAGTTAGAAACAGGAAAGGAAAACATAATTTGTGTTTTTATGTGCGAATTTTCACAGTTTTTTTTCTTGGATCCTTGATTTCTTCATAATATGTGTGACTTTGTTTCATATTTTGAAGAAAACTAGTAATATACTCCCTCTGTAAAGAAAGATAAGAGCGTTTAGATCACTTTTATATTTCTTTATAGAGGAAAAGTATCAATTTATCAATCTCCACCTTTTTAGTAACTTTTCCAAAGAACTATTTTTATAAATAGATTAATTCTCATTCTAGTTTTTGTGGGTTTGTGGATGTTTTTATTTTCGGATTTTACATTTCCCTCCTGACTTTCCGGGTTTTTTTACTGTTTGATTGAGTTGACTGAAAATAGAGATAAAATCGTCAAATCTTGACAGTGGAGGCTGCAAATTAAATGAGTGGTGTTTGACTTAAGTGACCAAATCTAAAATCAACTAATAATCACCAGACCAACATACACTTCTACTTTATCCTTACGATGTTCCATTACTAGAGCAGTCACGCGGCAAAATTACAAACATAACCAAGCAACAACAGACGTACTAATGGCGAATCAACCTGTGATTGGATGGTAAGAGGGACTGTGGCGATCTCCCAAGCCCATCGTGGTTCAATCGATGCTTGTATTTATTTCTGGATTTATTTCAGGATTTCTTCAATAGGAGGAGACGTTCCCGTCGATGACGAGGTGTCTACGATGACTTCATAAATTTCAAGATAATATGCCGGCTCAGTCTTTCGGAGGTGCTCATAAGGGTAGGGTGTGTGTGTGTGTGCGTTCATAGGGGTGAGTGTATGCGTGTGTATATGAGGACTTGCGTCTGTACTATGTTAAAAAAACAGACGTATTGAAGTAATGCCACAAGTTACTACTTGTACTACTAGTACTCGACGCTCGACGGGCGTGCATCCGTCCACCGTATGTACCACATCGATCGGTACATGATGAATGGCACGGTGCAAATGATGAATGTTGGACGGGTCAGTTCATGTTGCGGGCGCAGCGCGTGATGGCGGAGCAGCCGCGGGTATAGGGGCTGGCCTGCGGCATCGACCCGCAGTTGGTGTTATAGCAGTGCCCTGCTTTGTTCCACGGGATCTGGTTGGCCTAGTTGATGTACTTGGCGGTTGGCTTCCGGGCCAGCTCCCGCTCCTCGGCCGCGCACTGCACCAGCGCCGTCGCCCCGTCGCAGCTGCTACGCTGGCGCACAGCGGCTGCCAGCAGGCCACGACGACCAGTACGACAACGGTGCTCACGGCGATGCCTGCTGCTATAGGGCGAGTGGCCATGGATTGATCTCGAACGTCCTGGATATATGCTTCTTTCCGTGAACTGGATGTGTCGGTGATCAATAATATAGGGCGTGTTTGGTTGCCGTTGTGAACAGTTCCTGCATCGCATACACTTCTCAACCCAGTTTGGTTGAGTAAAAACAAGCCCTAATACGCCATCTGCAAGTTGTTTGGTTTCCTGCATCTAGTGTCCCGGCATTAGGTAATATGCAAGTGCAACTTTGTTTGGTTGCCTGCATTGGCCCGAGCGGCACATGAACATGGCATTTGGTTGCATATAGCGTACATGTTGTGCTTACCTTGTACCCTAGTTGGTGAGCTTACCCACACCTAGCAGGCTGAAATCACTGTTCTGACCTTGTCAACGTTTATCGTCACAAACTGAACTCGACGTGAAAGTATTTCGCGATTTGACCCTTTTAGAAACGCCATAGCCCGCGGCGTTTCCACCCAACATCGAAACGCCGAGCCAGCTAGCGTTCTCGTTACCGTGTAAACGCTGTGGTAGCTATGCTTACTACCACAGTCAGTCCGAACCCGCAGTTTTCTATGACGTGGCATGTGTGAAACGCCAATGTCCCTGGCGTTTCTGGACTGGATTAAGTAATGCGCGCCGGGCCGCGGGGGCCTAACCCAGCCCACTCGCAGCCCCGGTCGGGCAGTTCTTCCAGGGACGAACTGGCGGCCGCCCCCTCCCTCTTCTTCACCAAATCTCCCTCAGATCTGCTATTTTGATCATCAAAACGAGTAGATCGGAGCATCCCCGAGTTGCTTGAGGTATTCTCTTCCCAATCCTTCATTTATTTTCAGTCAAGATTGGCTATTGTAGATGCATTTTTTCAAACATGGTGGAACCCTAAGATGAGTTATTAGTGATTTATTTGATGAATATTTTGGTTACATTATGTTTAGAAAGAAGACATGTACTCTTGGCCGGCCTGTACTCCTTGTGTTGAACTATTCTTAGTTAACTTGTTTAGTATTGGATTTAGAGAGAGACCATTTTTTGGATTAGGTTGAACCTATTATTTGTTAATAATTAGTTGTGATAGATTCTTTAGGATAAACTAGGTTGAAAAGAATTGGTGTTGGTAAATGTGGTTCGTGATTTGTATCTTTGGGATAATTTGTAGTAGTTCTCACACAATTTTGTATATGACGTGGTCAAAATTTTAAGCATATATCATAACAAATCCATTGACCTTATTTTGTAGGATGTTTGAGCCGGATAAATATCCCAGCCTTGATGATTATTACGAGGAGAAGCATCGTGATGTGCTAGTGGAAAGAGGGGAGGTAATTATGTATCTACATTGTTGATTCTCATATTGTGAGTAGTTTAGAGAAGTAAATAAATTGTGTGTGTGTGTGTTTTGTAGGTTCCTCCAGTACTTCGGTTGAGAGGACACAACCCACGTGAGTCCCTGAGGTATGACCGTCGCTACGAGCCTTATTTTAGAAGAATGGATCTTCTCCAGTTTGTGCTCAACTTTAAAGGCACACCACCATGGCTGAACTCGATGGTCATTACCGCCCTTACGGACCGTTGGAGGCCGGAGACGCACTCTTTTCACCTTGCTCTTGGTGAGATGACCGTCACTTTGGAGGATATTGTGATGATCTTCGGTCTTCCGATCGATGGCAGGGCTCTTACCGGGAAGGTGAAGTCTGAGGGGTGGCGACAAAGGGTTGCAGGTTTGGTTGGTGTTGAACCTCCCCCGTGGATTCATGAAACAAAGAAGGATCCTAGGCCATCTGGTGTTTTGTTCTCGTGGCTACACGAACATTTTTACGAGTGCCCAGAGAGTACCAATCCGGCTGTTGTGGAGAGGTACGCCAGTGCTTACTTGTGGAACCTTTTGACCCAAGTGGTGTTTCCTGACAGCACGGGAGACACAGCCTCATGGATGTTCTTGGACCCTCTTCGTAATTGGGATGTTAAGTGGAGTTGGGGGTCGGCGGCACTAGCCTTCTTGTACCGTCAGGTAATGCTAATTCTATGCATTCTCATTATATGAAATATATTTTTGCATGTGATTGTTTAATGTGTGTACAAATGTGCAGTTGGAGGGAGCATGTATGAGGAGTAAGCCGAAATCTTGTCTTGGTGGTTTTGTTTGGGCCCTACAGATTTGGATGTGGGAGCATATCCCTGTGGGCCGTAACTTGACCATTGCTCCGGAAGAACCTTGGGAGTAGCCTTTTGACGGGGATGAGGAGCGGTATCCCACTATCGCGTACACGTGGGCTACTGTCCAAGTGTCGAGTATCGCCGCCGTGGGGCGGTACAAGGCATACATAAGCGAGCTTGACATGCTTACTCAACCAGGTAATTATCAAATGCCTTGCCATCATTATAGATTTTTTTGTGGTGCATGAGCTAGTGACATGTTGTGATGTAGGTTAATTGGAGGTCGTACATGGTACTTAGGCAGTTCCCTTTGAGCAATATGTGCCTTCATGACCAACATCTTTGGCGTGTGCGTTGCCCCATGATATGCTTTTTTGCGGTGGAGTGGCATCTTCCACATCGTGTTTCGAAGCAATTTGGAGTACAACAACGCACCCCACCGGAGTATGTTGAGACAAGTGTGGTGCTACATAGGCGAGAATTTCTTGTACCATATGTTGATCAATGTGTACCACGGAAAAATGAAATTGATACCGATACTTCTCATGCTTTGTAGGACGAGCCGGCTACACAACAAGAATGTCACTAATTGGGAGGATCACCATCTTATGTGGGTGGACATGTGGAATGCTCAGAGGAATGCCCGAGTTGAAGATGATCACACACCTGACAACGACGAGGGGCATATTTAAGGCATTTGGAGTGGCTTCAAAGAAAGAGTACAGAGTTATCCTTAAGGGTGCTTGGACTCGTGCCGATTGCTTGGAAGTAATGCCAAGTGAGTCTCATTGATGGTGCATTCAACAACTCTATTAGGGAGACCATTGGAGCGCACCTAGATTATGTCCCTCTGCATGATCGAGTGGTATGTCTTTTTGTCTCTTTTTTGAACATGTGTCATTTCTTCATGAGTGGTGTGTCACTTAAGTTTTATTCAGGGCACAGAGCTATGGAGATGTATCAATGATAGTAATGTGGTGCTTGGTCGCGCACCTGGTAGAGAAACGGACCGTCTCGTTAGGAGTACTCTACAGGTTAGAGGCCTTCTTAATATGAACATGTGTTTTATATCATGTGAACTACTTTTGCATATTTACATGTCAATGTCTTTGCCTCTGCAGAAGGTTGTGAATCGTTGCCGAACACTAGCCGCTTTACTCTCTTGCCATGGCGGTTCATCCATGGATGTGCGTGCACATGCTCAGTATAGAATGGATGTGCTTTCTTCCGCTCGTCCATCTTCGAGCCAAGCACATGCTTCTTCCGCTCGTCCATCTTCCAGCCGAGCAGGTGCTTCTTCAAGCCGAGCACGGATTGATGAACATGAAGATGAAGAGGAGGAGACAGACTACGATGCGGATCCAGACTATGTGTAGCTTGGGGCTTCGCAGATGGAAGATGCTCCACAGCCAACTCAACCTTCTCAGCCTTCTGAAGAAGCACACCAAGTTAGCTCAAGAACCATCCGACGTCCTGGATGGAAGAAGACTCCAGAGGGCTGCGTCAACAGGGGGAAGATGGCTGCGAAAAGAGGCAAGAAGTGAAGTGATGACTGATGTGAACTTGTTAGTTCTATATCTGGTGAACTAGAAATGTAGTTAGCGTTTCAGATGGAGCGAACTTGTTAGTTCTATATCTGATGAACTTGTTATGTTTTGTCTGATGGATTTGTTAGTTCTATGTCACCAAGACTTGTTAATTATTATGTAAGCTGGATCATGTTAAGTTCGTTGCCGAAAATATGTCTCATTGCTATATTGTTGCTGTACTTGGCATTTATATTGTGAAAAATATTGGATCATTAACTAAACTGTTGCTGTACCTTTGCTACCTGTGATGATTCGGGCGGCAGGGTTTGCTGTGATCTGCATAACAGGGCAGAAGCGCCAAAGACGTTGGCGTTTCTATGTGGCTTGGAAACGCTGAGCCCGGCTGACGTTTCAGGTGTGAGCGGCAACATTTCATGTACGTGTCCCAGGCAGCCTCTGTCTTAAAGAAATGCCAAGCCACGTAGATCCTTTTAGTGTAGGGCAGAAACGCCAGGGTCATCGGCGTTGCCAGCGTACATCACAATGTTTCGTGGAGAAGTCCCAAGCAGCCTCTGTCTTAAAGGAACGCCAAGCCAAATTGAACGTTTCAATGTAGGGCAGAAACGCCAGGGTCATTGGCGTTGCCAGAGTACAGTACAACGCCTACTGGTTTGGCGTTGCTGTCAGAACAGGATGTCAAAAACAAACTCCAAAGCAATTTGGTGGTACACATAGTTCACCACATAAAGGAGTCCAAAGCAATTGTGACATCACATAGTTCATCACATAAAGTAGTACACATAAAGAAGTCCAAAGCAATTGTGACATCACATACTTCACCACATAAAGTAGTACACATAGAGGAGTCCAAAGCAATTGTGACATCACATAGTTCACCACATAAAGGAGTACACATAGAGGAGTCCACAACAATTTAGAGTACACATAGCTCACCACATAAAGGAGTCTAGGAAACAAGAAGGTTCAAGATGAAATGCACACGAAGGTCCAAAGCATGGCACAGTTCACATCATTGCTCTATTGTGTAGAGCAAGGCCCCTTTCCCTTCTTCTTCTTCCTCTCTTATTTCTTCTTCCTCCTCCTCCCTTTTCCTTATGAGGTGAGCCTCCTTAACCACCCTCTTCATGAATATCTGATTCTCCCTCTCTCTATTTTCAGCGGCAATTGCCCAAAGCTTCATGGTTCTTTCTTCAAAATCCTTTTGAAGCTTCTTCTGTGCCTCCTCACATTTCCTCACCAACGCTTGCTCCCTAGCGCGACACTCATTTGACGCTCTCACTTTTTCCTTCCTCTTCTCTTCAAGCTCCTCTTCCTTCTTCTTCTTTAGTGCGGCTGCCTCCTCCTCTCTCAGCTTCTTCGCAGCCTTCTCCCACCACCCCGCCATCTCACCTTCGCCATCCTCAAGCCCCTTCATTGTTGCCTTGTTGGGTTGAGAAGCCGCCATATCTATGAAAAATTGCAAGACATTAGTTAGTAAGGACAAAAACAACATGAAAACAATATTGGGAGACATGAAAATAATTATGAAATGTAGCCACGTACGGAAATGGTCCATATAGGTATCCAAACATTCCTCTAGCATTATCACGGCCTCTACCCATGAAACCTCCTCTACCACCACCTAAACCTCTACCCCTACCACGAGCACCGGTAACTCGTCCTCAACCACGGCCACCCCTGGATCCTCGGCCACCACCGGAACCTCGGCCACCACCAAGTCCATCACCGGAACCTCGGCCACCACCAAGGCCACCACCGGAACCTCGGCCACCACCAAGTCCATCACCGGAACCTCGGCCACCACCAAGGCCATCACCGGTACCTCGGCCACCACTTGAAGAAGCATTGTGCCCTTTTGAAGTTTTGTTTGTTTTGCAAGTCCTTTTGTTGTGTGTCGTTTCATTGCAACCACCGCATTGGTTCCTATCACGTGGCTCCATGAAATGTCCACTAACAAACTCTCTGGTGCTCATGAGGTCATCCATATCATTCCTGTATCGCTTTATTCTCCTTCTACCCTTCGGTTGTACCATCATCTCCGGATCGGGCCTAATGTTAGGACCGTGATACTCTGGCACTGCGATGCGTCCAAAAAAGGGTGAATCTAGACGCCCATGTTAACTTATGAGTTTGCAAGTTGAATTCATGCAACCTCACAACTACTCCATCGGAGATATCCACATTCCTGATGCAGGCCGCCGACATCATGTGTGAGTATGGCCAGTGGTACTTACTAGGCAGCTCACAAGTGCAATGTCTTGTTCTAAGAGCCACCTTAAATGAGCGACCACCATATGATTGTCCATCTCTAGTTGTCCCACCTGGCTCATCCACTTGGTATTTCATTTCTACATTATCGAAACAAGTGACTCATTTGGATGGCTGACTTGTCTCTCTGAAACTCCAGCCACTCGGCAACCATCTTCGGATAAATTTCATTGGGAGGCTTCTCACTATCAGCAATCAACTTGTCGATTTCATCGGAGTGCTTCAAAAAAATACTCATTTAGCTTGTAAAAGGTATATTCCGCTATTGCCGTCACCGGCAACTGACGGGCACCCTTCAAAACAAAGTTGAAGCACTCAACAAGATTGCTTGCCATGTCACCATATCTCATGCCTCCTTCGTCACATGCCCATGACCACTTGTGTCTCTCATCAATATTCCTTTCTAAGAAATCTTTCCCACCTTCGTTTGCCTTCTCATATATTTTGTTCAAGCGTGTCGTGAATGACTTAACGGAGAAGGCTACACATGCGGAGTTAAGATCCTTGCAAAGATCCTTGTTCTTACAAGCCCTGTAAAAGTTTGCAACGAAGTGCCTCATACACCATCGATGGTGAAGCCTCACATGCCCTGGAATATGAATATCCACGGCCTTCAATATGCCTTTGTGCCGATCGGATATGATGCATACCTCCCTATTCGGAGGAATGACCGTGCTCCTAACAAGTCTCATGAACCATTCCCAGTTGTATTGGTTCTCCACGGAGACCAAAGCAAATGCCACAGGCAAAACCTGATCGTTAGCATCATGTGCCATTGCTATCATGAGTGTGCCCTTGTATTTCCCTGTCAAGAATGTCCCATCTATAGACAGAACCGATCGACAATGCTCAAAAGCTGCAATGCATGGGCCAAACATCCAAAAGGCACGACGGAACACTCCTTCAATATCTTGGACATAGTGGTACATTCTGGGGTTTCTATACGACATCGCTCCCAGCAACCTGGGTAGCATGTTGCAAGCCTCTTCCCATCCACCGTACAACATTCTGAGAGCGACTTGCTTGGCCTTCCATGTCTTCCCGTACTTGACCTTATATCCGAACTTATCTTCAATCCAACTCATCAACAACTTCACTTTAATGGTTGGATCCTCGGCTATATGTTTCTGGTATTTATAACCAATGAATTCCAAGGTTAGTTGACGGTGTGTCTTCCGTGTTTCTACGGCCGGCGGTGTGCATTGGTGAGTGGCTTTGCAACTGGTTATCTTCCACCAACCATCTTTCGTGAGTCTTCCATTGACTTTTCATTTGCATCTTTCTACCTCACATTTCACGGTGTATCGCTTGTTGCAGTCCGAGTGAACATCTATGAAAGGCCTGTGGTGTTTGACAGCATACTCACACAACCACATCCTGAATTCTAGCATGTGCTCGAACATCAAACATTGGTGTTAACCTACCACAACATCCAAAAGAGGGTGTCGTCCTACCACCGCAAGTTCACCATCAGCGTGAGGGATTAGTATATACCACCTCACCAAAATATAAAGACCATCAAATACTTTTTGAGCCCTAGCTACACAAAATGTACGTCGTCATCGTCGTCGCCACCGCCATCGCCGTCGGGGATCATGCACGCTCACAGGAAGCACTACTCTAGTAGTAGTGCTTGCCCAGCCAGCTCCTGAGCCACAACACCCTGTGAGCATTGGCCATGGCAACAAACCCAACACCCTGGGCCTTGTTGTCAAGCAGGTGGCTAAGAGCTGCCATGAGAGCCTTGTCGCTGAAGCCACCCTGGGTAATGACAACGCCATACAGGTCAGGGTGGACGTCGAGGGGCTTGCACTCCCTAATGGTTGTTGCCACCTCATTCACCGCCTCAGTCATGCTGCAGAAGACATTGATCTCCTCCTCCATCATGCCTTCTCTCTTCCTCTTCCTATCATGGACGGGGTCAAATGGCTTGTCGAAGGGCTTCGCAGCGGGCTTGTCAGGGCCATCAAGGACCTCGACGTCCGGGGTCCCAGGGAAGTCTGGCATGGGAGAACCAAGAGGCTCCCCCGAGCCCATGGCATGCTTCCCAGTTGCCAGCCCGAAGGAGAAGATGTGCTGCATCTGGCTGTAGTTCTGTATGGGTGTGTTGAGGAACTCAACGTTCCTTAGGTGGTCCTAAGAATGAAACACAAGTGTTGTTAGTTGTGATTAGGAGTAGGCAATGGTGGACAGTATGAAAAGGAAGAGGGCTGTGAGCTAACCGCAACATGGCTGGCGTAGTGCTCTGCCTCCAGAACTATGGAGCAAGTGTTCCCATCCCATGAGGCGCCGCTAAGGTCTATCAGCTTGGACCTTTGGATCCATCGACTTCTCCACTTCCTCAGGTGGTTGTACACCTAGGTGGCAGACACCTCCTGCCCACAGAACTCGAACACCTGCTTCGCAACGGTGTTCAAATGCACCTCCTTGAAGCCCTTGTCAGTCCTAACTCCACTAGAGATGAGCTCACACATCTTGTTCAACACGAACGTGGACATGAATGGCTGCCACTTCATTTTGTTCGACCTACCATCCTTCTTTGCCTTTGCTGCTGCTAGCTTGAGTGCAGCGGCAGCAGCAACAGCAGCAGGAGTTGGCTCAACGAGCACTACTGGCACATAGAGGGAATCAGACGTGAACACCTCTGAATCAGGTGCCATCTCGGATATAGGCTGCGAGTCCTCGACAGACAATGGAGCAAACTGGCTGTCGGACAGGACAAGGGCCTGACTAAGATCTTGCGTCTGCGTGGTCATGTCCTACAATCATAGCACGCATTGACAGTAAGCATAGCACACAACATACCAAACAATCCATGAAAGCAGAAGCATACATGTACATGGTTCATCACTATCATAGTAAGCACATGCTTCATCGCTATCATAACAAGCATACCAGACAATCTATGAGCAGGAACATACATCTACAACAATCAGCATGCTATAAATGGACCACCAATAGCTACAAATCACAGATCTAAGCACGAATCAACACAAGCACAAGGTTCAGCTTCAAACTCTACTACTAATCTAGCCTACCACATGCTTGAACATCTAGCCCTACCAAAAATTGCAACCGCACCATAGCAATCAACCATATCAGCTCACAGGTCAGACCACTAACCAACCATGCATCTAGATCAAACCCTAACTGCAGCTCAGATCTAGCAAGAAGGAACAGGGAGAAAGGGGGATTGAACTCACAGAGGCCATGGCTGCAGCTCGAGGACGATGGAGGACGGTCGTGGAAGATCAACGCCGGCCGGTGAAGTGCGCCAACGCCGTGGACCACCGGCCGATGAAGATGCGCCGCTTACCTGCTCGTCGGTGCCGATGCGCGTTGGTGGGAAGGGGCGGTGAGGGAG
Organism: Aegilops bicornis; assembly: GCA_021605145.1. Lineage (NCBI taxonomy): Eukaryota > Viridiplantae > Streptophyta > Magnoliopsida > Poales > Poaceae > Aegilops > Aegilops bicornis. The sequence continues at coordinate 624,340,306 of CM038669.1, read as the reverse complement.
GGGCTAAATAGGGGTGGACTCGGCGGGAGGTGAGCCGAAATCCTCCCGCCGATTTTTCGCGACGCGGGCGAGCTCGCGCCATCTCCCTTGCTCGCACGAGGGGAGAAGCGCGTCGCCCACCCCTGCCTCGCCCGAGCCAGGCTCGCGAGCTACTGCCGTTTCGGGCGTTTCCCCGGGCCTGGCCTGGACGTGCTTTAAGTTCCGTGCGATGCGGGCCGCACAGTGACGCAGGCAACCAAACGGGCCACTTTCTTCTTGCGCGGGCCAGGCTGGGCCTAATGCGGGCAACCGAACACGCCCATACGGATCGAGCTCACAATTAAGACATGGTTGTATTGTATTACACCAGCCCAATACTGCAATCTACTAACATCTTACTATATATTTAAAACATCTACGTACAACAACTTGTTACTTATTTTCATTGGAGATCCGGGCTTTAAATTTCTCATCAATCACATGCATGCTGATGGGATCAACATAAATTTCAGTAACCAGCAACGGTAGCAAGGAGCTCAAAAACCAAACCAATATCATCGCAGTTATCTTGCACATACGTCCTACAGCCTAGTGTATACTGTATACACCATCCTATTGATCTTTGCAACAATCTTTGATGCGTGTACCCTAATCTCTAGAGGTAGGTACGACCCCCTTTTCAGGTCCCGTATGATCAATTTGCTAGGACCTCTAGAGCTCTGCTATATATATGGGCTCTTGAATTTTGTTGCAGATGACCATGATAGTACTGTAGATCTAGCAGCAGAGATCACGTACCTTTTTTTTATCAGTCTCTTGTTTCGCCCGATCTGGGATCATGTCTTTGATTTTTTTTTCTTTTTTTTGCGGGTATCATATCTTTAATTCAATGTGGCACGCTTAATTGTAGCTTGAACAGGGGTCTTCTGCAGGATTTAAACTTCATCCCGTGAAAACTGTTAAAAATCTATGCGACTCGAAAAGCCTCCTCAAAACCCCCTACTTGTAACAGATCATTCAGACTTAATTTGAGGACAATATGAATATATATTTTCTCTGTGTTTCCTAGTATTCAAGGATTTTTGGTGAAAAGTCTAGTTGACCTGGCTTAGATAACGGGATTTCATCTTTAACTTTTTCTTTCGTTGCACTTTGACCTCTCAAATCTATGTGAGACTTTTCACCAAAAATTGTCACCTTTGTATCCCTCAGCGACTTCAATTATACTGGACTCTCTTGGGCACCTCCCCCGCCCATTGAATTTTAGCGCTCTTGCCTCCTCTCGTAGACAAGGTCACCTTTGGATTGGCTGTGCCCAATTCATAGTGGCCTTGTGACCCATCCACGGCGTCGGTGAAAGGAGGACACAAGGAGGGAACAATATGTTTGGTAACGTTCTGGGCAGGGCAATGAGACTGCATGCGGGAGATTGTGAAAGGATTAGGTGCTAGGAATCGATTTTTACTCATTTTCCTTTATTTGGTACAGGATGAGAATTAGTCTGGGATACTCATTTTCCCTTATTTGGTACGCGATGTGAATTAGTGTGCGATGAAGCCCTGTCCACGAATTAACAACGTCCCGATGAAAAAAAATGGTGGGAGTTGGCCTCCTTAACTCTCATTTGCCTTAACTTAAAAAAACTCTCATTTGCCTTACTTTATTTTTTTTCTCATTTACCTTTTCACTTACACTTCCATTCCATTTGATCTCTAATTCCATGAACCATACACGTCGAAAAAGAAAGAATGAGGGCATTTCGGTCATTTAATATCGGCCCAAGCCCCAAGGTGACAGATGCAAATGTTCAAGGAACGTGTAAAAAAAATCCATTGCTTGTAAAAGAAAGGGCAAACGGAACATGCATGCCCGGGGTGAGACAACGGGGCTAACTCCCCTCTACATCAGTGTGGTTTGTTGGCTCAGGCTGACTAGCGAGCGAGGGTGCCAAACGGATCATGTGGGTTGATTGACTTACTCGAGATCTCTTCTCACACCGGCATGCATTACTGTTTCTCACCCGTCCGGCCTACATAAATCCTAGTCTCCGTCTCGACTCACCATTACACAATTGCGCGCCTCCTCTCGTTTAATCCATTCGTCCACCCACTTCTCCCCGTGATTTAGCATTTACGGTGAGGCGACGCGGACTTCATGTACAGGGTGAGTCGATCTGTTTTGATCATTCCTAGCTACTACCTCAGTTTTTAAGTCTGAAGCTCTTTTACGGTGATTGATGAGTTACAATATGTAATTTCATGTAACTCCTTTTTGATTATTTTCCACCTTTGATTTTAACATGTTAATTAAAAATATTAAGTTTAATCAACAAGGGCATTATGGTCCTGTTTTTTTTCTTTTTCTGAAACTTTGTCAATTCGCTCAGTCAATCCCTCGCATCTCGTCCAACCTGTTAGAATTATCCGAGGCACTCCGTTGATCTACCAACGATCAAGCAATCACACGAGGCACGGCACCGAGATTTGTTAACGAGGTTCACCGATATGGCTACATCCCCGGGCCTGACTACGGGCGCTCCTCCCGATGACACCGCTACAATACCGCACCCCGGCCGCCCGGGCGCCGGCACACGCCGCCGGCTCCCCCGCGTGACCGTGCTATTATGTTGGCATTGATTACATCGTGTGTCTACCCCCGCTATATAAGAGAGGCTTAGAATACAAGTGTCCTACTTGGACACGACTCCATATCCTGTCTACACACCATACGACTCCAAGTCCAACTGTAACCTAACTTGTACAATAATATTCGACGCAACTCTAACACAACCCATCTCGCCAGAGGAAGGTGCCGCCGCGAGGACCTGGGAGACGGCGCCGCCACCGCGAGGTCCTGGAGGCGAACCCCCTGGGCTTGGTCGTAGTGGCCGCTCCCCCACGGCCCCGCAGACGCCGCCGCGAGGTCTTGACGCGACGGCGCTGGCGCGAGGTGTTGGAGGCGATCCCCCGGCTACACTTGGTCGTAGTGGCCGCTCAACGGAGCAAGGTACTTCGCCCCCTGCCCCATCTCTTTCTTCTCTCCTTCCCTGCACCTTGTGCGGGCGGTAATCTGAATTCCCTAGATGAAATAATCTGGATCTCTGTCAGTACTCAGTACTAGTTTGGCAATGCAAACTAATGTACAAATGTGTTTAGACAGTACGTAGATTATAACTTCTGCCTATTTCTTGGTCTGAAACAAAACAATCTACCTAGCTATGCATTCATCTAGGCAATTCAGTGCTAGGTCGTTCAGCGATGCCAACAGCTGAGAAAATGAACAGCAAGTTTTGAGTAGTGGGTGGGATGTAGCAGTACAGCTAGTTTTATGGTTGGCTAAAACAATTCTTCAATTCCTTTTAGAAAACACATGCATGTAACATGATCGCCATGACCATCAGGGCAGATACTAACTAGTTAAGACAAAAAGGTGGATGATTACACCGACCAGTTCAACATATGTTGCACATGCATGCCTTAATTTCTCACGCTTCCCCCCTTTGGAAATCTATGTGCAAAGAGTCTTATCTGCTATCTGAAACCTTAGGTGGAAATTTCAGATGATTTATGGAGCATTCAGCTTCAGAATGTGACTTGTTTCGATGAAACATCAATGTCCGATTGCATGCTACTCCCTCTGCTTATTCTAGAACGTCTTATATTACTGAACAGAGGGAGTACATAGCAAGACATCTGCAACAACTAGACTGTTATTGATTTTCTTAGTGGCATGTTTTTTCTTGTTAGAACAAAAATGGGTATTGGGTTGAGCTTTTCTCAATAATTTCCTTAGTGTTTCATTAGTTCACTATTATGTGATTCATTGCCTTTTCTACATGATTTTAGTTGTTTGACCGAGGCCTATTTTGGGAAACCACTTGCTTTGATGTTACACTTTACTGTCAACACAAGAGAGTTCATTCTTCATCCGCCACATGATCGACACCAATTGTTTATTTGTATGTTATATGCAGGAAGACATGGCCGATCGATCCTAACTATCATATGTCCTTTGCAGGTGACGACGGTGTTCTCTGAATTCTTATCTCTCTCCCGTGTTTTCAGACAACAATGATCAGTAGTAGCAGTGGTCCTTTGCACAATTTTACTTCTCTGTGTGCAGTTTAAAAGCTAGAAAAAAAAATGGGAGCCATGAATACCCGCATTGCTCTCGTATCATCTCCATGAGTGAAAAAGGGTGTATAGTGCCATCATTGTTCATCCTCTCCCTTTGTCACGAGCGTTGTCTGAATCAACTTAGCTGACAAAATGGCTACCTGTCTCATTTTTCATCAGCCTTCACCTCTGTGCGGTTTTCTTGGCAAGAAAAGTCAACAAATGTATGTGTTGATGGAATCTGGAGATCTAGAAAAGGAAGCTTATATTACCATTTTCTGTTAATATTTTTGTCAGCTGTGACTGTGAGTGCACGCACGCGATGGGTGGTCTAGCACGGAAATGATTTGCTGCTTCATGATGAGCAGGAAATGAATTGATGCTTCATAATGAGCAGATCGACATATTTAAATGACATGTTTGTGTAGGTAACACTGTTTTATGTGGAAGTTTAAAGATAAAACCAGTATTTACAAGGTGGATCAGTTCAAGAGAAGGATGGAACTTGACAAATATTGGAAATTAGTCTGATATGGTCACTGCTTCCGTATGTGAGATTGTTGGATTATTTGTGTTGCATCTTTCACCTCCAGTCAATTTTTTTGTATTTCTTTCCAACCATCAAGGTTCAACTACATCATGTTGTGAATGTGGCAGCGGTATTTCTTTCCAACCATCAAGGCTCAACTACATCATGTTCTGAATGTGGCAGCGAACTCCTCAAACACTACCACCGTCGATGTATTTTGCTTTAACATCAAATGGTAGCATAATGTAGCGAGAACTCCTCAAACACTACCACCATCCAGATGACCCACAAGTACCGGTAGTCGAGGTCGAGACGGCCTGTAACGGAAGTTACGTGCTAGTAGTACTTGTACTGCTAGTAGTGGGACTGCCCACCTGGTGCCAGTGAATGTAGTGCTGTATTCGGACTACCCATAGTTGGTGGTACTAGTAGAATTAGAGGACTCATGGTGGTAGTGATGTGTCCGCGTGATCATACTCGTCAGGGCTGACTATGACCGATCTTAGTTGTCCGAACCCACAATGATCGTAAGACGAACCATACTACTAGTACTGGTGTCACACGCCCAAACTACTAATCGGGTCTAGACAAGCCGTAGCGATTATTCACTGACAAGACTATCTGCACACTTCTCAGTTTAACTCAATAACTGACCGATCTTAGTGATCACAGCATGTTCGAATGTAGTTTTGGGTTCGAAGTAGGTGATAGTCAATTCTTGTCATGAGTACCGGTGAGTCGTAGTCCGAAGGACCCACAAGCACCGGTAGTCAGGGTCGAGACGAACCGTAGCAGAAGTTGCATGCCAGGAGTACTTGTACTGCTAATAGTGGGACCGCTCACCTCGCCGCCATGTGAACGTAGTTTTAGGTTCGGACTACCCATTATGGTGGTACTAGTAGAATTAGAGTGCTCATGGTGGTAGTGATGTGTCCGCATGACCCATAGTGTTAGAGCATTTACAACCGCGACCTCCAAATCCGGGCCCTCAAACGTCTGCGTACGCGTCCGCGAGCATTGACGGGGCACTCCTCAAATCCTGTCATCCACATCCGTGTATCTTATATCCGGTCTCTCATATCCATACTAGCATGCAACATAGATAAAAAGAACGTAGATCATCACACAAACATAGAATCGGACAGAGGAATGCACATTTTGATCACCAAAAGATCACCGATGGATGTCCAAAAGATCGCCACGGTTCACATAATTCACATAAACGACAGAAAAAATTTAAACTAGATTACTAAAAACTTGAAATTGAAGACGGAGACGGCGGAGATTCACCACTTCCTCGCCGGCCCTTTGCCCTTCCGGTTGCCGGCGCAGTTGTAGGCGTCGGCGGCTGGTGGCGGATTGTCCGAGTCGTTCGACGAGGAGTCGTGGTCATCATCGTCATCGGAGGTGTCAGAGAGGATGGTGAGCTCTTTTAGCTGTAGGACCTCCCTGTCCTGCTGCTACTTGAGCTTCGCGAGTCGAAAAGCCTCCGCCGCGTGTCCGTCTACGTGGTCGTAAGCGACCGGCGGTAGACCCATTCAAGGAGCCACGTGTCCTCGTCGGGCTCGGCCTCCATCCCGCGGAGGCGGCGCACGAACTGCTCCGCGTCCCTCCTCTCCCTTTGTCGCTGCCGCTTGCGGCGGGCGACGCGCGCCTCTGATTCCGGCATGGAGGAGCAGCAGCCGGTGGGGGCAGGGGGCGGCGTAGGGGAGGCGCGGATTGTGCTGTCCGCCTGTCGGAGCTGCGCACGGGCCGGGAGGGGCCAGCACCGGCGTTCGGCGGGGAACCTGCGTCTGCGGCGAGGCTGCATATCCGGAGCTGCCCCCTGTCTCCACCTTGGACCGCTCCAAGGCTATGCGAAGGGCAAGCTCATAGTCCGAATCCAGGTAGGAGTCAGAGCGGCTGTCGGAGCTCGACATTGCGCCGGATTCGATCAGAAACGGTGCGGGGAGAGGAGAGGACGGAACAAGAGAGGAGAGTAAGTGAGCAAGGGTTTCAGAGCGATGAGCCGGATAGGGTTTTTTGTGGGACAACCGTCGGGTCGGTGATGGGCCGGGCTTGTCAGGCGGACGTGCCCAGGTCACCCCATATCCGTCCCATATTTGGGCTGGATATGAGGGGTGCTGGTCAGCCCGGACGTTTGAGGCGTCCGTCTGGGTAAGGAAAAAATCATGACTGGTCAGTGACCGGGCAGGTAGCTCGAGCGTTTGAGGCCGATTTAGGACGCCCGGCTCTAGACGCTCTTATAACCGTCACAATACAAGTGCTTCGTTGGTCCATATAAAATGCTTGGGACACACGGTTAATTAGACGAGACTAGTAAGCATGCACGTGCAACGCACGTCTCAAATCAAATAAGTTTATATGCTATTTTACAAAATTTTCAGATTGATCCGAAATGTTATTTTGTCTTTGAAATTCTATTTTTAAAAAATGTGACATATTTCTGATCCAACACGTGCTAATTTTTATTTTAGTGAGTTGTTTTACCAAGCCATTTAAATGTGTCTTATGCACAACGATATGAGCGCGTGTGTAACACATGATCCAGAAACATGTTTTCACATAAAATTCACTGTCACATAATAATTGTATAATCTGTTAAAAAATATATTTTAAAAACCGCAACTAAGCATGTCTTGAAGGTCCACCTTTTGAAGCAATGAAGGTCCATCTATAGATGCGATCAATGATGCTTCGTTCAATGTATGGGATATTGTTTTGAGCTTCATTCTCATCATACTTTAAAAGATGCACCAAAAATTGCTTCCTCGGCTGAAAACCATCCTACATATGCATTATACAACATTGTTGTAACAAGTTGCATGTGCAATGTGTATACAAATAAGCATAGTGTCAATACTTACGTTGGGTATGGGAAAATATAGTTTTCCATCGCACAATGAGTGCATGTAATTAAAAACCAAATAACCGGACAGGGCACTGCATGTATGAAATAAACACATAATGTGAGTCGAATGAATCAATTAATATTGTAATGCGTTTAAAAGATTCATACCAATGTGAATTTGTTGGAGCAACAGGAACTATGCATTCCCATTTAGAGATATCATCCTTGAATGCAGGGTTTGCAACTTCAAGCGCAAGGTTTAGGTTGTCGACCATAATTTTAAGTACATTATTCCCCAAAGTAGGTATTGGTATCGGATCAAAAATTGAGACAACTTTTTGTTTTGATCCAACACAAACAATAGAAATAGCCCAAACATATACCAAGGCAATAAAATCTGCAATGATGAGATAGTTTAGAAATAAATGGAATATTAATTAAGACCAAATAAAGCACCGTTAGAGACGAAAAATTAAAATCTTACCGTATTACATTGTGAGATATGATAACCATTACTGTCAGGCCAGCTATGAAACAATCGTTTCAATGTAGCAATTTCCACATTTTCACGATGACTTGAGTCTCGTGCATAGTGGAACATCGACTAAAATAAGAATGAGAAAATATTAGTGCAATGAGGAAAAATGTAATACATGATTATAGTAACTTACACAAAAGTTCAGATCCATATAGTAAGATGGAATATCTCCGAGAAGCTGGACTTCGTGGCGCGCTAGTATCCGCACAGCCATATTAAAGCAATGTATATCCATGTATTCATCATTGTTCAATATGTTTTTTATTTGTCTCAATTTTAAGCTAATAGGGTACGGATCAGAGCTTTTCACCCATTCGCTCCTGTAAAGTCGAAATACTTTCAATTATAATGACATCAGAGTAATTTATTGGAATACAAAATGAATTAAAAAAATATGGATTACTCTAGTAGAACGACATCATCAACCATGCTGATAAACAAGCATAGTTCATCTATTAAATCATTGTTTGTTGGATTGACAGACGGTGAAAGTATAAATGATTGCGAGATTAGCTCGACTTCTCCTGATGTATTTGATGTTTTGAAATTCTCAGGAGGTCTATCCAGAATCATACATTCCGTGGGATCTGAGTTGTTGTCATCATCTTCCATGTCTCGATTTCTTATGTTATCATCATTCAATTCCGAGTCCACTAAAATGACAACTAGTTTTGTTCTAAAATCTGTCATATGTTCCTATTAAAATAGTAATAAGAGTTAAATAATGATACAACATAGAATAAGTACAATGATACAGAGTGAAAAATACCTGTGTTGGAATGTCAGACAAAATATTTCCTGTGAAGTACTCCATAAAATTTATCATCCACAGACCACAGGATGACCTGCATGATTACAAAACACAAATTTATCATCCACTTTTGTCATTTTCAAAGGGACTCATATTATTTTTTTAAATCATCAAATGATCATGATTATAACAAGCCGCGATGAAAACAAAAAACTCACCCACACAACATGTGAACCGGACATGCCCTTTGAAATCTAAAGACATTTTTATTTTGTTTGGAAAAAATGCCACACTCACTTACAATGGGTCACTGGCTTAGTATTAAGTAGTAGTATAGTATAGAGATTAAAAAAAACTGAGTCAACCTTCCACCGCCCCCTCCCCTTCCCGATCCACAGCCTGGCCGCCCCTCCCCTTCCCGATCCCCATCCACAGCCGCCGGAGCTCTCTGCTGGCCGCACCTCTCCTTCGTCAGCAACGTCGGCGGACGCGCAGGCCCCTGCTTTGCCCCGCCCTCCCCCTTCGTCAGCACCGTCGGTGGACGCGAGCGCCCCTGCTCTGCCCGCCCCTCCCCTTCCCGATTCCCATCCACAGCCGCTGGAGCTCTCTGCTGGCCGCACCTATCCTTCGAGCAACGCTGGCCGACGCAAGAGCCCTCGCTTTGCCCGCCCTCGCCAAAGACTGCCGGAGGACGCGAGCGCCCCTGCTCTGTCCGCCCCTTCTTCCTATCCGGTGCCGCTGGGCCCCTCCTTCATCATGGCGACGGCGGGCGCTCGAGCTGGGCATGCTCGCCGGCGACACCGGGGCCCTCCCTCCTCCTGGAGACGGCGTTGCGCTCGAGCCGGGCATGCTCGTCGGCGACGCCGGGGCCCTCCCTCCTCGTGGCGATGGCGGGGCGCTAGAGCTGGGCATGCTCGCGGGCGACGCCGGTGTTCGCTCGTGCTGATGCACTCGCCGCGGTAGGAACTTCCCTCCCCCTCCACCCTGCTCGGGACGCCATGAAGGTCCGGTTCGATTGTTCTTCTCCCTCGATCAGGATGCTCTGTTCTCGACCCCATCTTGATTACCTGTCCGTTTCGGTCAGAGCAGGAGCGATTGCTGCTGGCGACCTCCATCTTGATTAGGATCACCACGATGACCTCCGCGTGCTGTGCTCGGGACCCTCCCTATGCTTGGTCGCTCCTCCGGGTCCAGGTTAGTCTCTCCGACCCGCCGCCTTTCTTTGGTCCTGTCAAATCGGTGCGTATGTGTATACTTTCAGCTCGTATACTTTGACATATCCATGCTTTATTCTTGTTGTGCAGAAACTTCTTTTGTGATGCAACTAATGGGGAAATACAAAAATACAAATAATGTCGATTACTTTGAGCCTTTGAGTTAGAAGGTATGCCCATCTCTTTGCTTTCTGCTCTTAATGTACTCTTCTCTTGGCCATGCTGAGATGTTTAAGTCAGGCCACTTATCAGTATTTAGTTCCATTTGAAGCGATGCATATTCGAATACATTTTCCAGTCCTTTGAGCTGTTGAATGAATAAATGACAATGTATTAGCATGACAACCAAACAAGCCCAGAAATCGTCTTATCAAAAGATGGTGTAGTGGGACTAATGACTAACCATAGCGGTGAGGTCTTTGCGGCTCATTCCTAAGCCCAGCGAGTCGAGCACCTGGATGCATCGCTGCCCTGTATTTATAACTGCTAGGTACCAATGGAAGTGTTCAATGTTAACTGGAACGAATATCTGAAAATAGGGTTTTTGTTAGTTTAGGTCGCATATACAAACATTGGTCCTTGATTGAATTCATAGTAATATGTATGGAACTGAGACTCACCATATCATTTTCTAAATAAGTTTTAGCTCTGTTTAATAACCACCTTGGCGCGTCATCCCGTATAGAGATAAATTCCTTTATCATCTTAGAGATGCATGCATTTTCTAAGAACACACTTCCACCTGACCTCATCTGTAGATGCTCTTTAGCACTTATGCAATGTATGTATCGTCTATGATCTGCAATATTAAGTGCACACCTTGGTTATAGGAGAGAACAAAAACTCATGTTAAAATAGCATCGTCTTGTCTATATATACTTACTTCGTCGCCAAGAAATTCTTCGGGGAGTAATAGACGTTCTAAGTGTCGTCTTTTGAGATGTGAGTCGTCGATGCTCACTAAATTTCTTTTATCGTTTGGTTCAGACATGATATTTTCAATCACGGACCAATCATCGCCGGTGCAGACGTAATATATCATGATGTAAGTAACAACATTTATTAAAAACAAAGAAAATAAATGTAGCAAAAGCAGGGCATAGAAATTAAATGTAGCAAATATAGGCATAATCTATCATGATGTAAGTAACAAAATTTATTAATGATGACCACAAAAATAAATTTAGCAAAAGCAGGGCATAGAAGGATTTGTCCGTGCCTTCCGGAGGCGACCACGTAGTCTTGTGCCTTCTTAGGTTTGTTATGCAGTCGGATAGGCTTCCCTGTCTGCACAGGCATTGCCAGCCTGTGTACTATAATTTCTGCCCCTTCCCTGCCGGACGTTTCTTCTAATTCTTCGTCCTTAGGGGCCTCCATTTGTTCACTTGTTTCGTTGTCGGTTAATTCCTGGGATCAACATTACAAAGAATGATCTGTATGCAGGATTAATAAAGGATTAATAATATAATTAAGAATTAGAACTATCTGGGACATATTTGGAGAAGATGCCTGTGTCACTTCGGAGACTTCGGAATCAGTGTCCTGCGTGCTCTTCTCATTCTCCACTTCATCTATGTTGGCTATTCCATTTGATTCTGCCAGCTTGCCCCCTATAGTTTCTGCCTTGATTGCGAATGTTTGTGCTAATTTGTCTTCATGAGCTGGCTGCATTTGTTTACTTGTTTCGTTTAAGGTTAATTCCTGAGAGCAACATTACAAACAATAATCCGTATGCAGGATATAATTAGAATTATAACTATTTGGGTCATAGTTGGAAAATAAAAAGCGCCTCTGTCACCTCGGAATTAGTGGACTGTGTGCTTTTCTTTTCTCCACTCCATACTTGTCGGCTATTCCAGTTGAATCTGCCAGCTTGTCCCCTATAGTTTCTGTCCCCTTGGTGCCGAATGTTTGTGCTAATTCCTCGTCCTGATCTGGCTGCATTTCTTCACTTGTTTTGTTGAAGGTTAATTCCTGTATGCAACATTACAAAGAATAATCCATATGCAGGATATTATATAATTATAGTTAGAACTATTTGGGACATATAGTTGGAAAGGAATAGATGTCTTTGTCACCTCGGAATCTATGGACTGCGTGCTCTTATTTTTCTCCACTTCATCTTTGTTGGCTATTCCATTTGATTCTCCCTCACTTAGTAACTGGAACACACAATAATACAATATTATCCAGTATTTATAAAAGAGAAGATATTCATCTTTGTTGGCTATTCCATTTGATTCTCCCTCACTTAGTAACTGGAACACACAATAATACAATATTATCCAGTATTTATAAAAGAGAAGATATTCACCTTTGTTGGCTATTCCATTTGATTCTCCCTCACTTAGTAACTGGAACACAAAATAATAAAATATTATCCAGTATTTATAAAAGAGAAGATATTATTCACGTGAGTAAAGAATTGTATGTATGATAATCTAGTACAAAATACATATTATTTCGTCCTGCCAGAATAAGAATAATAATGACATGTGAAAATAAAAAGCGCCTTTGTTGCATTGTGGTTTGTATGCTTGTCTTAGGGTAGCACCTGATCAATCTGCATATTTTTCGTATCATCCATGATTTCTTGATATTGTGATGCCTTTGTTGACTCGTGGTTCATATCCTCGTCCTTGGGTCCCTTGTTGGTGTTTTCCTGAAAACCTATTATTAGCACGCAGTTAACATTAGTCTCATTCTTATTTCTACATCACACCTGGATGCACATATCTGCATATGTTCTTAACATAGTGGTATGAGGACATTCTTTCCAATTAAATTTCAATAATACAATATTATCCAGTATTTATAAAAGAGAAGATATTATTCACGTGAGTAAAGAATTGTATGTATGATAATCTAGTACAAAATACATATTATTTCGTCCTGCCAGAATAAGAATAATAATGACATGAGAAAATAAAAAGCGCCTGTGTTGCATTGGGGTTTGTATGCTTGTCTTAGGGTAGCACCTGATCAATCTGCATATTTTCCGTATCATCCATGATTTCTTGATCTTGTGATGCCTTTGTTGACTACTGGTTCATATCATCGTCCTTGGGACCCTTGTTGGTGTTTTCCTGAAAACCCAAGCATTTATTATTAGCACGCAGTCAACATTAGTCTCATTCTTATTTCTACATCACACCTGGATGCACATATCTGCATATGTTCTTAACATAGTGGTATGAGGACATTCTTTCCAATTAAATTTCAATATGTATTTGTTTGTTTTATTATCCAGTCAACTTTTTGAGAGTCACTTGGGTGACTATTCTCTCAAGTAATCAGGTGGATGCAGTAATAAGAATTTCCTTAGGCACACAGAGCATCTTGGTAATTTTGCGGGGGCAAACAAAGCATGTTGATTCATTTTGTTGGATCCCCTCTAGTGACCATATTGCCTTCTAGATGTGAAATCGCGAATATTGTGTAATCATAGAGAGATATCATTACCACGATGATGGCAGATTGATCCGCAGAGCTCACCAGGGATTGTGACACAGACATGGAGGAAGATGGTAGTTCACCACGGAGAGATGTGTACGGCAGGCTGGAGAGACCTGCGGTGGAGGGGTGTGAGGATGCGGCTTGGGAGAGAGGATGGAGAGGTGGAAGCAAAGCCTACGGTGCAAAACCTGTTGGTTCTTTGTGCTCCTGATAGAGAGATCGTTAGTTGTAGGCAATATGTACGGCGGAAATCACGGGAAGGATTTCCATAGCGTGAGGAGGAAAGGAATCGTGGTCGTTATCTCAGGGCCGACACCTTTCCTTTAATTTATCTCAGGGCCATTTTTTTGCTATTTTATACCCGACGCATATACAGATTAATGTAATCATTTTTCGTAATACATTTATATACGGTAATATTGGGTTCGGCTCATCTGATCGTTTATTTGATTTTTTGTGTGCTTTCTCTTACGTTTTAATATACATAAAGAAAAATTTACCTTTTTCTGTACAGAAGTATAATTCATTGAGATTAAACGACGTACCCTCGCAAACGTTGTACTAAACCATCAAGATGAGTTTCGTACTTATGTTTTATTATTACTATTATTGCTGCCAACGTGTACAAGAATTTTTTCAATATTTCTTGCACGCTAGTAATATAGTTTGGCCTGGAAAAACATCATACATAATTTCTTATATGAAAGAAACCATCATCCATATTCCACACCTGGGTTAACTGAACTACCTTGGTGGTATTTGCATGAGTACTCATTGAGGAGCAAGAGAATCAAAGACGACATCCTTCGCGCAATGGGCAAGCTATTGGAGCTTGATGAACATTGCCTAGTTAACCAGCTTAGCGGCAAGGCTCTCACTTATGCTACATTCAAGGACTATCCTCCGTGTCCAAGGTTTGATCTTTTCATTGGGCATCAAGCCTCACTCTGATGTCTATGCTCTTATGGTTCTTCTAATGGACGAAGGTGTTGCTGGACTGCAGTTTCTCAGAGATGGAACATGGTACAATGTTCGTACTGTGTCTAACTACACCTTGCTGATCAACGTTGGTGTTACAATGGAGGTAGCCATCTCTGAACCTTAAGTAAATTCCTCCCATATTTATGCGACAATGGAGGTAGCCATCTCTGAACCTCGGGATATTTTTATTGGTGCAGATAATGACAAATGGGATATTTAAAGGGCCAGTACCTAGGGTTGTAAAAAATTTGGAGAAAGAGAGACATGATGAAGGTGAGTCTGCTTTGGTGTTACAATACCAGAAAGAAAAACGTATCCTTTGTGAATTGTAATCACGATTTTGAAGAGAAGGTATTTGTGAATGAAATTGCTGCTCCTGTACACAGGATATACTATAGCTTTGTGACAATGATCCCAACCAACAAGAATTTTGCTGGTAAAGAAAACTTCTGTCCTGGACGTATGTTCATATAGTAGTAATAAATAATAACTCTTGTCATTACCAAAAATCCCATATAGTAGTAGTAAGTAATAATGCTTGACATTAAGAAGAACCAAGTCCTCTCAAACATGAAACCATGTAATCCATCTGTATAAATCCTAGCTGATGCTGTAGTATACTCTATAGTATAGCTTATGCTGAAGAATAGCAAAAGCCAATAACTTTTTATAGATTCTTGTTATTACTAGTGCAACATTTTAACTTTGGGTGCCTCTCTTCATGTGGCGACTCCTTTCTTTATCCTCTGTCTCACGGAGTACCAACACACTCAGTTTGTCCTGCCGCTTCCAGAAGTTCTTTTTTGTTCATATATTTTTCTTTGCGCAGTTTGTCACCTGACATCCTGAAGCTCCCTGAAATATTTGAGAATGTAAGCAGAACATCACATTCTCCAAACAATTGATAAATATTTTGCATGATAGCTCAAAAAGATGCACAACAGCTCAAAACATTAGCAGAACAACACAGTTGCATACATTTTGCTCATATTATATGAAAAAGGGGTGTAGCCATTGATCATTATATATGCGTACCCCATCTGATCATTACATAGCATGTGCATACCCCATGTGACATGTTATGTTATCAAAGGGTGATCGTTACATAGCATGTGCATACCCCATGTGACATGTTATATTATCAAAGGGGGATCGAATAAGATACTCTTGTGTTCATCCACTTTACCTCCTCATCCGCTTCTTCTTCTCCTTTGATAAACTTGCAAATGAAAAACAAATAATGTTAGATGTAGGAGTATGTAAATATAAATTGACATAGTATTATGTGCAAATAAATATTGGAATAACGCACCTGCATCATCTTCCCAAAACATCTCTGTAGACAATGTTCTTTGTGCTTTTTCCGTATTGATCAACATCCTTGTTTGGCTTGGCCAAAATCCGTGTCGTCTCTCTCGACACTCCCCTTGACAATGCAACACATAGCTGACCATGTGAAAATACTGGCTCGGGAAGGTAAATACCGACATTTGGGATAGTCTGGCCCTGCGCCTTGTTAATTGTCATCGCAAAACTCAAGCGGATGGGGAACTGTTTTCTCTTGAGTTTGAAAGGAAGTGAGATGTCCTCCGAGGGCGACATAGGGATCCTAGGTATGAACACCCTCTTTCCAGCATGCTGACCATCAACAATCTCTGCGTCGATTGCATTATCCTGGAAGGCTCTAATCATAAGCTGTGTCCCATTGCATAGGCCATTATGAGGGTAGAGGTTCCGGAGCAGAATGACCGGGTAGTTGACTTTAATCTCAATACATGCGGGGGCAAGCCATTAGGTGTGATCGAGTTTAGAAAATCAATTGTGTAATTATTCTGCAAGTCATCCTCGATTGAGTCGAAGCTATGGTATAACTTTTCTTCTCCTGGAAATCTGGAGATCATCTTGTCATTCAGGTCATCGACATGATCGGTCTTGGTCGAAAGAATAGCACGTGTGCTCATGTACTTTCTTGATATAGCATTGGCATGCAACGGTGGGAAGACCTCTTCGATGAGCTTGTTAATAGCGTTTTCATCCTCAGTATAGTCGATCACAATGTCGTCAGGGAGGCGGACATAGTCATCTCCAATTGTCTCTTCCGTTCCATTGCCGATCCTTAGGAGGTATTCGCAGAACCAAGGATCAGACTGTGCTCGCATGTTGCGTGTGAGACTTATCTTGCGTGTCTTATCCCACAGATAGGATCTCAGAAGTGTAGCATCTGTGATCTGTGCTCTTGTCCCACGTGTCACAACAGGAAGGACCTGCCTGAAATCACAACCAAAAACGACAACCTTTCCCCCAAACGGCAAATGACTTTCCATTATATCCTGTAGTGATCTATCAAGCGTCTCAACTGCTTGACGCTTTGTCATAGCAACTTCATCCCAAATTATCAAGGACGCTTGCTTAAGCAACTCAGCTGTACCACTCTGCTTTGTGAAACTACACATGCTGTTGTCAGTGAGCTTGATTGGAATTTTGAACCTGGAGTGTGCAGTTCGTCCTCCCGGCATTATCGACGCTGCAATACCTGATGTAGCGGTTGGGATGGCTATTTGGCCCATTGAACGCACCTTTGCAAGCAATGCCTTGTACAAGTATGTCTTCCCAGTGCCGCCTGGACCATCAACAAAGAATATCTGACTTTTTTGGTTGACCACATGATCCATTATGTCATTGAAACCAGCCAGCTGCTCACTATTCAAACTTTTAAATAATTCTAGATGTTCTTTGTCCATGCTGATTTGCCTCTCCTCTGTTACTTCTCTCAGAGACACTGTCATAACAATCATCGGTCTCAACCAATTCCGGAGTCCATACTTTGTAATATCCTTTCCCATGGATTGCAACATATTCACGATATCTCCGAGGACCATCTGCTCAAGTATTGCCTCCTTTGGATTGATTACGCCAGTAGTCCTCGGACATCGCTGCCAGATGTTTGTCCCACATCTGTCGAATTTCTGTTGCCTCACAGAATACCAGTATAGTCGCAAATAACCGTCTCAATGCACAAGGCATCTGAAATGTGGCAGCCTCCGTCATGCAATCATCAAGACTCCTGTTGTGCTTAATGAGGCCTAAGTGCTCACATGCCTCCCTGAAGGAACTGCATGGATTGCCATTTACTGTTTTCAAATCATCAAATGAAGTGGCACCTCGGACATGACTTAGGAGCACTCGCAAGTAGTACCTCTCTCCTTTTGCGGGGTGTGCATACACAAGTCTTCCAATCTGTGCTCTCTTATTTCTTCTCATCTGCCACACCTTTTTACCAGCTATCCATCTATAGTGTTATGGAAACTCTATATACAACCATTTTCGTGCCGTTGGAAACTTTTGGATCATCTCAAAGTACTCTGTAAGCATTGACTTGGAAGAAGATGGTCGAGCGACAACATCTTCCAGATTTTCAGAAGCTTTAAATGCCACTGTATGCATGTTTGGCAGATGAAGCTGGAGCTATGCTGCAGATGGTGACACCAAACATCTTGAACGAAAAATCCTATAAATAGCCTCCCATGGAGATACATAGCGTGCATCCCTATATTGCGGATTTCATTGATGATTCCACCATCATTGATGATATCCTGCTCGAATGCAAAGGATGTCCGATCATGCCCTTTGTAGATGTATTTGAACAAGTACTTGATCGCCTTTGATGCCGGAGCATGCCTCTACATTAATGTGGCAGTTGTATCGCATAAGCAGTGAAGGGTTGTAAGGGACCACCCATCTATTGTCCAAATCTGCTCCTCTGATCCCAATTCGGCACCCATCGTCCCGTATCCTGTAGATGGGGTATGAGTCTTTTCCTTGTTGTGTGGCATCACAAAAATCTCGCGGGTAATGAAACCGGCACTGTCCATCAATCATGTAAGGGCAACTTTTTTTCAACTCACCACAAGGTCCGTGCAGCATGTGTTTCACGACCAGATCATGCAGAACGGGGTGTTTCTCTTTGTCAGGTATCTCAGCACATATCACCCGATCATAGTCATCCGGGGTTGCTAACTTGCTTTTTGCTTTCATGATTAGAAGTATATGCTCATTCGGTAGACCTCGCTTCTGAAACTCTGTGACATGTACATAAGCTGCGACTTCTCCGAAATGCTTACCCTTAGTTAGCAAGTCCATCATATCTCGCTGTTTAGCTTTGTATACTCTTGCCACCAGGTCTGGACGGTCTTGCGGGAGTTGTCCAGGCAACAACTTTTCAGTTATTTCCTTCCAATAGGGATTGCAAGTCATTGTGATAAAATAATCCGGTTTACCCCACCGTTGCACAATTGCCATCGCATCCAGGAACCTCCGCTACATGTCGCGATCACCACCAGGAAATGTACGTGGAAGCACGATTCGTTTGCCAATCCGATCACCGTGCGACTCGCCGGCAACGACGGTGTTAACAAGACCCTACAGTAGTATAAAGGGTTGTGGAAAAGGATGGGTTGTAGCCACTTTGTCGTTGTATTATGATGTATTAAAATAAACACAAGCACGGTACCTGGTAGAGGTCAGCGCGTATAACCTTCTGATTTTCCGGCTTTGAGTACCAGTCAAGCCGCATAGTCTCAATCTTGATATACATGTCAACAGCCCACTGTTGGAAAAGGCGACCCCCAAACAAGATGATGTTAAGAGCTTCTTCCTGACTTGCAGCTTGAAGCAGTAGTACTCCCTCGCACTAACAAATTTCCTGGACTGTGTTTCATTGACCTCATCGTCACCAAAATCCTCATCTGGGTTATCCTCGTTGTCATCTACAGCATTCACAACATAAAAATCAGTATAGTGGGAACATAAACATAAGAATTGAAGAATGAGTTGGCCGATAGCCCAGCAGGTAAATCAGTGGCTTGGGCTTCAGAGATGAAACCACGCGTTTTAATCATCATTCAAAAACAACAAGCATATAAATCAATAGTGAACATCATACCTGTATATAAATCAGGGGCTGGGTTTCCTTGTGGTGCAGGATTATCCGGTTCATGCGGTGCAAAATTCTCATCTTGCTCTCTTTCTATAATCAAGTTTTCCTCTGATAGATATAGATGAAAAATAAGATGAAAAACATAAGTTTTCGTCATCAAACATAAATAGTAGGTATATAAATTACACAGGAACATCATACCTATATGTAAATCAGACGCTTGGTTTCCCTGCGTGGCTGACACATGTACTGTATTTTGGGTCGTGTCATCCGTGGCCCCAACATATGGCATGCAAAGATTCCAACCAGTCTCTCCATATGGGAAGAATAGTGGATATGACAATGGGTCGTAGCACCCATAGTATGCTCTAATATACAAGGGCCGGTCTCCTTTTCTTCCATGCACGACTACACTCCTGTCAAAGCAATTTTGTGGCTCGCTCCCATCAACCCATATCGCTGCCACCTGGGAAGTCGTTGGGGCATTGTACCTCCGTTGATCCAAGTTTATATCCGTGTTTAGTGAGATTATATACTCATCTAGATTGCGAATAGACCCAAGGCTCTTGAAAGTTTTACGCTCTAGTATTTGCAGAATCTGCCATATGAGGTCTATATTAAGATCTGGAGACCTAGTAGCCCTGTGAACCAAGTCTTGATCTGTATCATAAATATAGAGCTGCAAATGCCGAGGGCCATTATCAGCCGGCACCAGATTATCAAGAGCGTGGTACAACCCACCACATGCACGGAATGTATACACGCTAGTTCCTGCGGCAGTGCTTACTCGGCAATCAAGGGTGACACCTAGACTTGTGAATGAGAAGTGCGAGTTGAAATATCGTATATTATCTCTGAAATATTTAGCATCCTCATCTTCTTGACTTGTAAACAACCGTTTCAATTCTTCTGGAATCTCTGGAGTAAATATACCGACTTTTCCTTTTCTGCAACAAAACGTTGGCCCCTCGAATGGAAAACGCAATGCCCCACAGTGAAGGCAGTCCGCAACCTTTCTCAGGACATGGTGCTTTTTAGGTAGGTTTTGGTATATGAATTCATCAATATTTGGCATGTGTGGTGCTCGTGTCGTATTGCGTCTGAGTTGGTACGATTCGAAAGCAACACCTAGCACAGAAGAGAACATGCATTTAATTATGACTCATACTAATAAAACGTGCAATTGAGTGTGTTAAAATGGAAACTACACAATGCACATACCTGTATCCATATATATTCTAGCTTCTTCATCAGGCTCATGGTATGCAGCTTGTCCATTAGGCAATGGTTCCAAGTAGTCTAGATGGCAATACATTGATCAACCATAAATGATGAAAATTTATTGAAGAAGAACTTGATATATGAACAGAATAACAATTATATATAACATACCATCTAAATTGGCTGTTCAACAACGGGCTCAAAAATTCCATATGGATCATCTGTCTGGTCGTTGCCTAGTATAGAAAACCATAAGATCATAAGAGGATAATATATATTATAGGTATTATTATTGGGCCTAGGTTCGTCAAAAGTGTGTCGCAGATGTTGAGTGTTTTCAGTACCTATTGTGTCCACTTGAGTAGGGAATATATTATCCTTTTCTCGTGAATTATCATGTACATAGGACTTGGAAAAAGGCTCTAGAACTGTAAAAATAAACATTGTGGACACATATGCAAAAGCCTTAAATCGACAAAGTAACCTGCATCTTCAATTGTCAAACCGGGCTTCATTTGGTTATGTGTTCACAACTAATTTCATACAGAAGCTGATTACAGCCAGAATGCGTGCAAACTATATACCGAAACCAGTTTTAAATACCTCGTGCAATATCCGTGATGATGGGTTTAATTGGTTTGGTTTTGCTGGCAAGAGGCATAGTAACAGCTCTTATTCGTCCTGCTATTTGTTGCATGTGGTACGCATCATTCCTGTGCAGCCAACTGGATTCATCTTCCTGTGTTAAATTATTCTCCTTGTAGTGGGGAACGCATTCAGGTGACTGAGATGAACTTGGTATATTCGACAGGCCTGCAGGAGAGTTGCAGTACCACATGAGTACCCTGCACTTATGGGCATATTTGGTGAGGTAAGAAGATGCAATCAATATCTTATGGTAGAAAAGTAGTACTCGGAGTTGTAAATTTTTGGAGCTGGGTGACACCGGATTGTCCTGTAGCTGGTGTGTGTGATACAGTGGTATGGTCGGTCAGGAAGGCAGTTGTAGCCTTTCTCTTCTCACGAGATAGGCGTTGTCGTTTTAATATTTCATCTCTGTTTTGTGCATACCTCTCCCTGTCCCTCTGCCTCCTTAATTCCTTAGGATCTGCATAGATAATAAAACTAATTAGTGTAAATAGACAGGGTTGTATATACTTTGTTGATCATCATTACCAATGGACATGGACACCTGTGTACGTGTTTCATTTTCCTGGGCATTGTTGCTAGCAGAAACAACGCCCATTGTTGTCTCACTGTAGGGCTGATGTTGCCTCCTAAGCTCGTCAGGGTCTAATATATGATACATTATAGTTATACTTTAGCATACAAAGGTAGTATTTGGATAATACAGAAACATTCAGTACAAGGGCATTAACCTTGGGTTATCGGCACGGGTGTATGTGCTACATTCTGCTCATCACCAAGCAGTGCCGTTGAAGCCTGTTTCTTTTCACGGGCTTCACGACGTCTTCTAAGAATGTCAGCTCTATTGCGTGCATAATACTCTTTGTTCCTCTGCCTCTTCAATTCTTTAGGGTCTGTTTATTATAAATAAGTAATGCAAGTTAGCACAGAAGCAACAACAGAAATAGTAGCAGAAAGTAGGAACTGTTCGATGATAGTCACCTAATGATTGGTTGTTGCTTAAATCCTGAAATGGGGGGCTTGGGTATGTATAAATACATATCGCGAGTCAGCACACAAGAAACAGCAGAAACAGTAGAACAAAGTAGGAAATGTTTGCTGATAGTTACCCAATGGTTGGTTATTGCTTATATCCTGAAATGGGGTGCGCGGTCCCGCACGATTGGGAGACGACATACTGTCGCCTTCATGTGAATATTGATGACATTAATTTATTAGAACCATGTATATTATGTGTATAAGAAGATTAGCATGTGTATTATTGCGTATAAGAAGATAAATGAAGTAGGAAAATACAATGGTTTCTGAAAAAACTTTGGGCTCGATTACTTTGAGATGTTTGGATGAAGCAAAAATAGAGGTTTTGTAAACTGCAGACTGATCAATCTTTTAATCAAGCCATTAAAGGATGGCTGATCACTCTTTCAATAATTGCTACATTAGGTGCGGTTCATGTACATCCCAGAAGTGCACGAGGCAGGGATAGATAGGCAACTGATAAGTCAGTCTGATAAACTGATTAGTCATGCCGTGTAGCTGGGATAGTTTCAGATTTCATCTAATAAACTGATGTAAACTGGCGTGATTTATTTTTCCTGTGCCCTAAGTATAGTACAATGCTGTGCAACTGCACGGCATCTGAATGTCTTACTTTTACGATCTTACCTTTTGTGTATGTTTAATGTTTGATCTTCTGTTCTGAAAACCTGTAATCTTGAGTGCAGGGAAGAATCACAGCTGGTCTAGCCGTCCAGGGGTCGTGCAGGGCGGGGCGGCCTTGGTGCTGGGCGGGATCGTGGGCACTGGCGATCTAGCAGCCTTGTGCCACACTGCGAGGGGGCAGGGCAGCCTCCTTGGCGCCCGCTACGTCGATCGTGCAGGGAGGCGGCTGCGCGGTGGAGTGGCGCGAGGTTGGCGGCCGGAGAAGAAGGTGTTGGCGCGGTGGTGACGGAAGGCAGCGAGGCTCCTGCGCGATTGGGCTAGGAGAATCAATTCATTCCTTTCCCGATTGTCTGGGGACGAAGGCTTCGCTAGTCTTCAGGTGAAGCACGGTCAGTCAATGGAAATTGCTACGTGCACACCATAGCGGTATTGGATCAATTCTAGCTGTTAGATTCAGATTGGTGGGAGTAATCGAGCGGTATTGAATGGGTCGGCTGTTGTGCTGGGGGTAATTGCGGGGTGCACGTAAGAAAGTTATTGTTGGATTGTTTTATAGTAGTGGAGATGGACCGCTCCAAGGCTATGCGAAGGGCAAGCTCATAGTCCGAATCCAGGTAGGAGTCAGAGCGGCTGTCGGAGCTCGACATTGCGCCGGATTCGATCAGAAACGGTGCGGGGAGAGGAGAGGACGGAACAAGAGAGGAGAGTAAGTGAGCAAGGGTTTCAGAGCGATGAGCCGGATAGGGTTTTTTGTGGGAAAACCGTCGGGTCGGTGATGGGCCGGGCTTGTCAGGCGGACATGCCCAGGTCACCCCATATCCGTCCCATATTTGGGCTGGATATGAGGGGTGCTGGTCAGCCCGGACGTTTGAGGCGTCCGTCTGGGTAAGAAAAAAAATCATGACCGGTCAGTGACCGGGCAGGTAGCTCGAGCGTTTGAGGCCGATTTAGGACGCGGCTCTAGACGCTCTTATAACCGTCACAATACAAGTGCTTCGTTGGTCCGTATAAAATGCTTGGGACACACGGTTAATTAGATGAGACTAGTAAGCATGCACGTGCAACGCACGTCTCAAATCAAACAAGTTTATATGCTATTTTACAAAATTTTCAGATTGATCCGAAATGTTATTTTGTCTTTGAAATTCTATTTTCAAAAAATGTGACATATTTCTGATACAACACGTGCTAATTTTTATTTTAGTGAGTTGTTTTACTAAGCCATTTAAATGTGTCTTATGCACAACGATATGAGCGCGTGTGTAACACATGATCCAGAAACATGATTCGCATAAAATTCACTGTCACATAATAATTGTATAATCTGTTACAAAAATATATTTTAAAAACCGCAACTAAGCATGTCTTGAAGGTCCACCTTTTGAAGCAATGAAGGTCCATCTATAGATGCGATCAATGATGCTTCGTTCAATGTATGGGATATTGTTTTGAGCTTCATTCTCATCATACTTTAAAAGATGCACCAAAAATTGCTTCCTCAGCTGAAAACCATCCTACATATGCATTATACAACATTGTTGTAATAAGTTGCATGTGCAATGTGTATACAAATAAGCATAGTGTCAATACTTACGTTGGGTATGGGAAAATATAGTTTTCCATCGCACAATGAGTGCATGTAATTAAAAACCAAATAACCGGACAGGGCACTGCATGTATGAAATAAACACATAATTTGAGTCGAATGAATCAATTAATACTGTAATGCGTTTAAAAGATTCATACCAATGTGAATTTGTTGGAGCAACAGGAACTATGCATTCGCATTTAGAGATATCATCCTTGAACGCAGGGTTTGCAACTTCAAGCGCAAGGTTTAGGTTGTCGACCATAATTTTAAGTACATTATTCCCCAAAGTAGGTATTGGTATCGGATCAAAAATTGAGACAACTTTTTTGTTTTGATCCAACACAAACAATAGAAATAGTCCAAACATATACCAAGGCAATAAAATCTGCAATGATGAGATAGTTTAGAAATAAATGGAATATTAATTAAGACCAAATAAAGCACCGTTAGAGATGAAAAATTAAAATCTTACCGTATTACATTGTGAGATATGATAATCATTACTGTCAGGCCAGTTATGAAACAATCGTTTCAATGTAGCAATTTCCACATTTTCACGATAACTTGAGTCTCGTGCATAGTGGAACATCGACTAAAATAAGAATGAGAAAATATTAGTGCAATGAGGAAAAAATGTAATACATGATTATAGTAACTTACACAAAAGTTCAGATCCATATAGTGAGATGGAATGTCTCTGAGAAGCTGGACTTCGTGGCGCGCTAGTATCCGCACAGCCATATTAAAGCAATGTATATCCATGTATTCATCATTGTTCAATATGTTTTTTATTTGTCTCAATTTTAAGCTAATAGGGTACGGATCGGAGCTTTTCACCCATTCGCTCCTGTAAAGTTGAAATACTTTCAATTATAATGACATCAGAGTAATTTATTGGAATACAAAATGAATTAAAAAAATATGGCTTACTCTAGTAGAGCGACATCATCAACCATGTTGATAAAAAAGCATAGTTCATCTATTAAATCATCGTTTGTTGGATTGACAGACGGTGAAAGTATAAATGATTGCGAGATTAGCTCGACTTCTCCTGATGTATTTGATGTTTTGAAATTCTCAGGAGGTCTATCCAGAATCATACATTCCGTGGGATCTGAGTTGTTGTCATCATCTTCCATGTCTCGATTTCTTATGTTATCATCATTCAATTCCGAGTCCACTAAAATGACAGCTAGTTTTGTTCTAAAATATGTCATATGTTCCTATTAAAATAGTAATAAGAGTTAAATAGTGATACAACATAGAATAAGTATAATGATACAGAGTGAAAAATACCTGTGTTGGAATGTCAGACAAAATATTTCCTGTGAAGTACTCCATAAAATTTATCATCCACAGACCACAAGATGACCTGCATGATTACAAAACACAAATTTATCATCCACTTTTGTCATTTTCAAAGGGATTCATATTATTTTTTAAAATCATCAAATGATCATGATTATAACAAGTCGCGATGAAAACAAAAAACTCACCCACACAGCATGTGAACCGGACATGCCCTTTGAAATCTAAAGACATTTTTATTTTGTTTGGAAAAAATGCCACACTCACTTACAATGGGTCACTGGCTTAGTATTAAGTAGTAGTATAGTATAGAGATTAAAAAAAAGTCAACCTTCCACCGCCCCCTCCCCTTCCCGATCCACAGCCTGGCCGCCCCTCCCCTTCCCGATCCCCATCCACAGCCATCGGAGCTCTCTGCTGGCCGCACCTATCCTTCGTCCGCAACGCCGGTGGACGCGCAGGCCCCGGCTTTGCCCCGCCCTCCCCTTCTGCCAAGACCGTCGGCGGATGCGAGCGCCTGCTCGCCCGCCCTCCCCTTCGATTCCCATCCACACCATTGGAGCTCTCTGCTGGCCGCACCTATCCTTCGTCAGCAACGCCGGTGGACGCGCAGGACCCTGCTTTGCCCCGCCCTCCCCTTTCGTCAGCACCGCCGGAGGACACGAGCGCCCCTGCTCTGCCCGCCCCTTCTTCCTATCCGGTGCCGCTGGGCCCCTCCCTCATCGTGGCGACGGCGGGGCGCTCGAGCTGGGCATGCTCGCCGGCGACGCCGGGGCCCTCCCTCCTCCTGGAGAAGGCGTTGCGCTCGAGCCGGGCATGCTCGTCGGCGACGCCGGGGCCCTCCCTCCTCGTGGCGACGGCAGGGCGCTAGAGCTGGGCATGCTCGCCGGCGACGCCGGGGTTCCCTCGTGCTAATGCAGTCGCCGCGACAGGAACTTCCCTCCCCCTCCACCCTGCTCGGGATGCCATGAAGGTCCGGTTCCGACCGTTCTTCTCCCCTTGATCAGGATGCTCTGCTCTCCGACCCCATCTTGATTACCCTGTCCGTTTTAGTCAGGAGCAGGAGCAGTTGCTGCTGGCGACCTCCATCTTGATTAGGATCACCACGATGACCTCCGCGTGCTGTGCTCGGGACCCTCCCTATGCTTCTCGTCGCTCCTCCGGGTCCAGGTTAGTCTCTCCGACCCCGCCGCCTGCTGGTCCCCGTCAAATCGGTGCATATGTGTATACTTTCAGCTCGTATACTTTGACATATCCATGCTTTATTCTTGTTGTGCAGAAACTTCTTTTGTGATGCAACTAATGGGGAAATACAAAAATACAAATAATGTCGATTACTTTGAGCCTTTGAGTTAGAAGGTATACCCATCTCTTTGCTTTCTGCTCTTAATGTACTCTTCTCTTGGCCATGCTGAGATGTTTAAGTCAGGCCACTTATCAGTATTTAGTTCCATTTGAAGCGATGCATATTCGAATACATTTTCCAGTCCTTTGAGCTGTTGAATGAATAAATGACAATGTATTAGCATGACAACCGAACAAGCCCAGAAATCGTCTTATCAAAAGATGGTGTAGTGGGACTAATGACTAACCATAGCGGTGAGGTCTTTGCGGCTCATTCCTAGGCCCAAATGAGTCGAGCACTGGATGCATCGCTGCCCTGTATTTATAATTGCTAGGTACCAATGGAAGTGTTCAATGTTAACTGGAACGTAATATCTGAAAATAGGGTTTTTGTTAGTTTAGGTCGCATATACAAACATTGGTCCTTGATTGAATTCATAGTAATATGTATGGAACTGAGACTCACCATATCATTTTCTAAATAAGTTTTAGCTCTGTTTAATACCCACCTTGGCGCGTCATCCCGTATAGAGCTAAATTCCTTTATCATCTTAGAGATGCATGCATTTTCTAAGAACACACTTCCACCTGACCTCATCTGTAGATGCTCTTTAGCACTTATGCAATGTATGTATGCGTCTATGATCTGCAATATTAAGTGCACACCTTGGTTATAGGAGAGAACAAAACTCATGTTAAAATAGCATCGTCTTGTCTATATATACTTACTTGCCGCCAAGAAATTCTTCGGGAGTAATAGACGTTCTAAGTGTCGTCTTTTGAGATGTGAGTCGTCGATGCTCACTAAATTTCTTTTATCGTTTGGTTCAGACATGATATTTTCAATCACGGACCAATCATCGCCGGTGCAGACGTAATCTATCATGATGTAAGTAACAACATTTATTAAAAACAAAGAAAATAAATGTAGCAAAAGCAGGGCATAGAATTAAATGTAGCAAAAATAGGCATAATCTATCATGATGTAAGTAACAAAATTTATTAATGATGACCACAAAAATAAATTTAGCAAAAGCAGGACATAGAAGGATTTGTCCGTGCCTTTTGGAGCGACCACGTAGTCTTGTGCCTTCTTAGGTTTGTTATGCAGTCGGATAGGCTTCCCTGTCTGCACAGGCATTGCCAGCCTGTGTACTATAATTTCTTCCCCTTCCCTACCGGACGTTTGTTCTAATTCTTCGTCCTTAGGGGCCTCCATTTGTTCACTTGTTTCGTTGTCGGTTAATTCCTGGGATCAACATTACAAAGAATGATCCGTATGCAGGATTAATAAAGGATTAATAATATAATTAAGAATTAGAACTATCTGGGACATATTTGGAGAAGATGCCTGTGTCACTCGGAGACTTGAATCAGTGTCCTGCGTGCTCTTCTCATTCTCCACTTCATCTATGTTGGCTATTCCATTTGATTCTGCCAGCTTGCCCCTATAGTTTCTGCCCTTGATTGCGAATGTTTGTGCTAATTTGTCTTCATGAGCTGGCTGAATTTGTTTACTTGTTTCGCTTTAAGGTTAATTCCTGAGAGCAACATTACAAACAATAATCCGTATGCAGGATATAATTAGAATTATAACTATTTGGGACATAGTTGGAAAATAAAAGACGCCCCTGTCACCTCAGAATTAGTGGACTGCGTGCTTTTCTTTTTCTCCACTCCATATTTGTCGGCTATTCCAGTTGAATCTGCCAGCTTGTCCCCTATAGTTTCTGTCCCCTTGGTGCCGAATGTTTGTGCTAATTCCTCGTCCTGATCTGGCTGCATTTCTTCACTTGTTTTGTTGAAGGTTAATTCATGTATGCAACATTACAAAGAATAATCCGTATGCAGGATATTATATAATTATAGTTAGAACTATTTGGGACATATAGTTGGAAAGGAATAGATGTCTTTGTCACCTCGGAATCTATGGACTGCGTGCTCTTATTTTTCTCCACTTCATCTTTGTTGGCTATTCCATTTGATTCTCCCTCACTTAGTAACTGGAACACACAATAATACAATATTATCCAGTATTTATAAAGAGAAGATATTCATCTTTGTTGGCTATTCCAATTGATTCTCCCTCACTTAGTAACTGGAACACACAATAATAAAATATTATCCAGTATTTATAAAAGAGAAGATATTATTCACGTGAGTAAAGAATTGTATGTATGGTAATCTAGTACAAAATACATATTATTTCGTCCTGCCAGAATAAGAAAAATAATGACATGTGAAAATAAAAAGCGCCTTTGTTGCATTGGGGTTTGTATGCTTGTCTTAGGGTAGCACCTGATCAATCTGCATATTTTTCGTATCATCCATGATTTCTTGATATTGTGATGCCTTTGTTGACTCGTGGTTCATATCCTCGCCCTTGGGTCCCTTTGTTGGTGTTTTCCTGAAAACCTATTATTAGCATGCAGTTAACATTAGTCTCATTCTTATTTCTACATCACACCTGGATGCACATATCTGCATATGTTCTTAACATAGTGGTATGAGGACATTCTTTCCAATTAAATTTCAATAATACAATATTATCAAGTATTTATAAAGGAGAAGATATTATTCACGTGAGTAAAGAATTGTATGTATGATAATCTAGTACAAAATACATATTATTTCGTCCTGCCAGGATAAGAATAATAATGACATGTGAAAATAAAAAGCGCCTTTGTTGCATTGGGGTTTGTATGCTTGTCTTAGGGTAGCACCTGATCAATCTGCATATTTTCCGTATTATCCATGATTTCTTGATCTTGTGATGCCTTTGTTGACTCCTAGTTCATATCATCGTCCTTGGGACCCTTGTTGGTGTTTTCCTGAAAACCCAAGCATTCGTTATTAGCACGCAGTTAACATTAGTCTCATTCTTATTTCTACATCATACCTGGATGCACATATCTGCATATGTTCTTAACATAGTGGTATGAGGACATTCTTTCCAATTAAATTTCAATATGTATTTGTTTGTTTTATTATCCAGTCAACTTTTTGAGAGTCACTTGGGTGACTATTCTCTCAAGTAATCAGGTGGATGCAGTAATAAGAATTTCCTTAGGCACACAGAGCATCTTGGTAATTTTGCGGGGGCAAACAAAGCATGTTGATTCACTTTGTTGGATCCCCTCTAGTGACCATATTGCCTTCTAGATGTGAAATTGCGAATATTGTGTAATCATAGAGAGATATCATTACCATGATGATGGCAGATTGATCCGCAGAGCTCACCAGGGATTGTGACGCAGACATGGAGGAAGATGGTAGTTCACCACAGAGAGATGTGTACGGCAGGCTGGAGAGACCTGCGGTGGAGGAGGCCTTGCGGTGGAGGGGTGTGAGGATGCGGCTTGGGAGAGAGGATGGAGAGGTGGAAGAAAACCCTACGGTGCAAAACCTGTTGGTTCTTTGTGCTCCTGATAGAGAGATCGTTAGTTGTAGGCAATATGTACGGCGGAAATCACGGGAAGGATTTCCATAGCGTGAGGAGGAAAGGAATCGTGGTCGTTATCTCAGGGCCGACACCTTTCCTTTAATTTATCTCAGGGCCATTTTTTTTTGCTATTTTATACCCGACGCATATACAGATTAATGTAATCATTTTTCGTAATACATTTATATACGGTAATATTGGGTTCGGCTCATCTGATCGTTTATTTGATTTTTTGTGTGCTTTCTCTTACGTTTTAATATACATAAAGAAAAATTTACCTTTTTCTGTACAGAAGTATAATTCATTGAGATTAAACGACGTACCCTGCATAAACGTTGTACTAAACCATCAAGATGAGTTTCAGACTTATGTTTTATTATTACTATTATTGCTGCCAACGTGTACAAGAATTTTTTCAATATTTCTTGCACGCTAGTAATATAGTTTGGCCTGGAAAAACATCATACATAATTTCTTATATGAAAGAAACCATCATCCATATTCCACACCTGGGTTAACTGAACTACCTTGGTGGTATTTGCATGAGTACTCATTGAGGAGCAAGAGAATCAAAGACGACATCCTTCACAAGAATGGGCAAGCTTATTGGAGCTTGATGAACATTGCCTAGTTAACCAGCTTAGCGGCAAGGCTCTCACTTATGCTACATTCAAGGACTATCCTCCGTGTCCAAGGTTTGATCTTTTCATTGGGCATCAAGCCTCACTCTGATGTCTATGCTCTTATGGTTCTTCTAATGGGCCGAAGGTGTTGCTGGACTGCAGTTTCTCAGAGATGGAACATGGTACAATGTTCGTACTGTGTCTAACTACACCTTGCTGATCAACGTTGGTGTTACAATGGAGGTAGCCATCTCTGAACCTTAAGTAAATTCCTCCCATATTTATGCCACAATGGAGGTAGCCATCTCTGAACCTCGGGATATTTTTATTGGTGCAGATAATGAAAAATGGGATATTTAAAGGGCCAGTACCTAGGGCTGTAACAAATTTGGAGAAAGAGAGACATGATGAAGGTGAGTCTGCTTTGGTGTTACAATACCAGAAAGAAAAACGTATCATTTGTGAATTGTAATCACGATTTTGAAGAGAAGGTATTTGTGAATGAAATTGCTGCTCCTGTACACAGGATATACTATAGCTTTGTGACAATGATCCCAGCCAACAAGAATTTTGCTGGTAAAGAAAACTTCTGTCCTGGACGTATGTTCATATAGTAGTAATAAATAATAACTCTTGTCATTACCAAAAGGCCCATATAGTAGTAATAAGTAATAATGCTTGACATTAAGAAGAACCAAGTCCTCTCAAACATGAAACCATGTAATCCATCTGTATAAATCCTAGCTGATGCTGTAGTATACTCTATAGTATAGCTTATGCTGAAGAATAGCAAAAGCCAATAACTTTGATAGATTCTTGTTATTAATACTGCAACATTTTAACTTTGGGTGCCTCTCTTCATGTGGCGACTCCTTTCTTTACCCTCTGTCTCACGGAGTACCAACACACTCAGTTTGTCCTGCCGCTTCCAGAAGTTCTTTTTTGTTCATATATTTTTCTTTGCATAGTTTGTCACCTGACATCCTGAAGCTCCCTGAAATATTTGAGAACGTAAGCAGAACAGCACATTCTCCAAACAATTGATAAATATTTTGCATGATAGCTCAAAAAGATGCACAACAGCTCAAAACATTAGCAGAACAACACAGTTGCATACATTTTGCTCATATTATATGAAAAGGGTGTAGCCATTGATCATTATATATGCATTACCCCATATGATCATTAAATAGCATGTGCATACCCCATGTGACATGTTATGTTATCAAAGGGTGATCGTTACATAGCATGTGCATACCCCATGTGACATGTTATATTATCAAAGGGGGATCGAATAAGATACTCTTGTGTTCATCCACTTTACCTCCTCATCCGCTTCTTCTTCTCCTTTGATAAACTTGCAAATGAAAAACAAATAATGTTAGATGTAGGAGTATGTAAATATAAATTGACATAGTATTATGTGCAAATAAATATTGGAATAACGCACCTGCATCATCTTCCCAAAACATCTCTATAGACAATGTTCTTTGTGCTTTTTCCGTATTGATCAACCTCCTTGTTAGGCTTGGCCAAAATCCGTGTCGTCTCTCTAGACACTCCCCTTGACAATGCAACATATAGCTGACCATGTGAGAATACTGGCTCAGGAAGGTAAATACCGACATTTGGGATAGTCTGACCCTGCGCCTTGTTAATTGTCATCGCAAAACTCAAGCGGATGGGGAACTGTTTTCTCTTAAGTTTGAAAGGAAGTGAGATGTCCTCCGAGGGCGACATAGGGATCCTAGGTATGAACACCCTCTTTCCAAAGATCTTGACCACCAACAATCTCTGTCGATTGCATTACCCTGGAAGGCTCTAATCATAAGCCGTGTCCCATTGCATAGGCCATTATGAGGGTCGAGGTTCCGGAGCAGAATGACCGGGCAGTTGACCTTTAATCTCAATACATGCGGGGGCAAGCCATTAGGTGTGATCGAGTTTAGAAAATCAATTGTGTAATTATTCTGCAAGTCATCCTCGATTGAGTCGAAGCTATGGTATAACTTTTCTTCTCCTGGAAATCTGGAGATCATCTTGTCATTCAAGTCATCGACATGATCGTTCTTGGTCGAAAGAATAGCACGTCTGCTCATGTACTTTCTCGATATAGCATTGGCATGCAACGATGGGAAGACCTCTTCGATGAGCTTGTTAATAGCTTTTTCATCCTCAGTATAGCCGATCACAATGTCGTCTGGGAGGTGGACATAGTCATCTCCAATTGTCTCTTCCGTTCCATTGCCAATCCTTAGGAGGTATTCGGAGAACCAAGGATCAGACTGTGCTCGCATGTTGCGCGTGAGACTTATCTTGCGTGTCTTATCCCACAGATAGGATCTCAGAAGTGTAGCATCTGTGATCTGTGCTCTTGTCCCACGTGTCACAACAGGAAGGACCTGCTTGAAATCACCACCAAAAACGACAACCTTTCCCCCAAACGGCAAACGACTTTCCATTATATCCTGTAGTGATCTATCAAGCGTCTCAACTGCTTGACGTTTTGTCATAGCAACTTCATCCCAATTTATCAAGGACGCTTGCTTAAGCAACTCAGCTGTACCACTCTGCTTTATGAAACTACACATGATGTTGTCAGTGAGCTTGATTGGAATTTTGAACCTGGAGTGTGCAGTTCGTCCTCCCGGCATTATCGACGCTGCAATACCTGATGTAGCGGTTGGGATGGCTATTTGGCCCATTGAACGCACCTTTGCAAGCAATGCCTTGTACAAGTATGTCTTCCCGGTGCCGCCTGGACCATCAACAAAGAATATCTGACTTTTTTGGTTGACCACATGATCCATTATGTCATTGAAACCAGCCAGCTGCTCACTGTTCAAACTTTTAAATAATTCTAGATGTTCTTTGTCCACGCTGATTTGCCTCTCCTCTATTACTTCTCTGTAGACACTGTCATAACAATCATCGGTCTCAACCAATTCCGGGAATCCATACTTTGTAATATCCTTTCCCATGGATTGCAACATATTCCTGATATCTCTGAGGACCATCTGCTCAAGTATTGCCTCACTGGATTGATTACGCAGGTAGTCCTCGGACATCGCTGCAGATGTTTGTCCCACATCTGTCGAATTTTTGTTGCCTCACAGAATACCAATATAGTCGCAAATAACCGTCTCAATGCACAAGGCATCTGAAATGTGGCAGTCTCCGTCATGCAATCATCAAGACTCCTGTCATGCTCAATGAGGCCTAAGTGCTCACATGCCTCCCTGAAGGAACTGCATGGATTGCCATTTACTGTTTTCAAATCATCAAATGAAGTGGCACCTCGGACATGACTTAGGAGCACTCGCAAGTAGTACCTCTCTCCTTCTGCGGGGTATGCATACACAAGTCTTCCAATCTGTGCTCTCTTATTTCTTCTCATCTGCCACACCTTTTTACCAGCTATCCATCTATAGTGTTCTGGAAACTCTCTATACAACCATTTTCGTGCCGTTGGAAACTTTTGGTTCATCTCAAAGTACTCTGTAAGCATTGACTTGGAAGAAGATGGTCGAGCGACAACATCTTCTAGATTTTCAGAAGCTTTAAATGCCACTGTATGCATGTTTGACAGATGAAGCTGGAGCTGTGGCACAGACGGACTGACACCAAAAATCTTGAACCGAAAAATCCTATAAATAGCCTCCGGCGGAGATACATAGCGTGCATCCCTATATTGCCGGATTTCATTGATGATTCCACCATCATTGATGATATCCTGCTCGAATGCAAAGGATGTCCGATCATGCCCTTTGTAGATGTATTTGAACAAGTACTTGATCGCCTTTGATCTTGGAGCATGCCTCTACATTAATGTGGCAGTTGTATCGCATAAGCAGTGAAGGGTTGTAAGGGACCACCCATCTATTGTCCAAATCTGCTCCTCTGATCCTAATTCGGCGCCCATCGTCCCGTCTCCTGTAGATGGGGTATGAGTCTTTTCCTTGTTGTGTGGCATCACAAAAATCTCGCGGGTAATGAAACCGGCACTGTCCATCAATCATGCAAGGGCAACTTTTTTTCAACTCACCACAAGGTCCGTGCAGCATGTGTTTCACGACCAGATCATGCAGAACGGGGTGTTTCTCTTTGTCAGGTATCTCAGCACATATCACCCGATCATAGTCATCTGGGGTTGCTAACTTGCTTTTTGCTTTCATGATTAGAAGTATATGCTCATGCGGGAGACCTCGCTCAAACTTCTGTGACATGTACATAAGCTGCGACTTCTCAAAATGCTTACCCTTAGTTAGCAAGTCCATCATATCTCGCTGTTTAGCTTTGTATACTCTTGCCACCAGGTCTGGACGGTCTTGCGGGAGTTGTCCAGGCAACAACTTTTCAGTTATTTCCTCCCAATAGGGATTGCAAGTCATTGTGATAAAATAATCCGGTTTACCCCACCGTTGCACAATTGCCATCGCATCCAGGAACCTCCGCTGCATGTCGCGATCACCACCAGGAAATGTACGTGGAAGCACGATTCGCTTTGCCAATCCGATCATCACATGACTTCGCCGACAACGACGGTGTCAACAAGACCCTACATTAGTATAAAAGGTTATGGAAAAGCATGGGTTGTAGCCACTTTGTCGTTGTATTATGATGTATTAAAATAAACACAAGCACGGTACCTGGTAGAGGTCAGCGCGTATAACCTTCTGATTTTCCGGCTTTGAGTACCAGTCAAGCCGCATAGTCTCAATCTTGATATACATGTCAACAGCCCACTGTTGGAAAAGGCGACCCCCAAACAAGATGATGTTAAGCAGCTTCTTCCTGACTTGCAGGTTGAAGCAGTAGTACTCCCTCGCACTAACAAATTTCCTGGACTGTGTTTCATTGACCTCATCGTCACCAAAATCCTCATCTGGGTTATCCTCGTTGTCATCTACAGCATTGACAACATAAAAATCAGTATAGTGGGAACATAAACATAAGAATTGAAGAATGAGTTGACCGATAGCCCAGCAGGTAAATCAGTGGCTTGGGCTTCAGAGATGAAACCACGCGTTTTAATCATCATTCAAAAACAGCAAGCATATAAATCAATAGTGAACATCATACCTGTATATAAATCAGGGGCTGGGTTTCCTTGTGGTGCAGGATTATCCGGTTCATGCGGTGCAAAATTCTCATCTTGCTCTCTTTCTATAATCAAGTTTTCCTCTGATAGATATAGATGAAAAATAAGATGAAAACATAAGTTTTCGTCATCAAACATAAATAGTAGGTATATAAATTATACAGGAACAACATACCTATATGTAAATCAGACGCTTGGTTTCCCTGCGCGGCTGACACATGTACTATATTTTGGGTCGTGTCATCCGTGGCCCCAACATATGGCATGCAACGATTCCAACCAGTCTCTCCATATGGGAAGAATAGTGGATATGACAATGGGTCGTAGCACCCATAGTATGCTCTAATATACAGGGGCCGGTCTCCTTTTCTTCCATGCACGACTACACTCCTGTCAAAGCAATTTTGTGGGTCGCTCCCTTCAACCCATATCGCTGCCACCTGCGAAGTCGTTGGGGCATTGTACCTCCGTTGATCCAAGTTTATATCCGTGTTTAGTGAGATTCTATACTCATCTAGATTGCGAATAGACCCAAGGCTCTTGAAAGTTTTACGCTCTAGTATTTGCAGAATCTTCTGTATGAGGTCTATATTAAGATCTGGAGACCTAGTAGCCCTGTGAACCAAGTCTTGATCTGTATCATAAATATAGAGCTGCAAATGCCGAGGGCCATTATCAGCCGGCACCAGATTATCAAGAGCATGGTACAACCCACCACATGCACGGAATGTATACACGCCAGTTCCTGCGGCAGTGCTTACTCGGCGATCAAGGGTGACGCCTAGACTTGTGAATGAGAAGTGTGAGTTGAAATATCGTATATTATCTCTGAAATATTTAGCATCCTCATCTTCTTGACTTGTAAACAACCGTTTCAATTCTTCTGGAACCTCTGGAGTAAATATACCGACTTTTCCTTTTCTGCAACAAAACGCTGGCCCCTCGAACGGAAAACGCAATGCCCCACAGTGAAGGCAGTCCGCAACCTTTCTCAGGACATGGTGCTTTTTAGGTAGGTTTTGGTATATGAATTCATCAGTATTTGGCATGTGTGGTGCTCGTGTAGTATTGCGTCTGAGTTGGTATGATTCGAAAGCAACACCTAGCATAGAAGAGGACATGCATTTAATTATGACTCATACTAATAAAACGTGCAATTGAGTGTGTTAAAATGGAAACTACACAATGCGCATACCTGTATCCATATATATTCTAGCTTCTTCAGCAGGCTCATGGTATGCAGCTTGTCCATTAGGCAATGGTTCCAAGTAGCCTAGATGGCAATACATTGATCAACCGTAAATGATGAAAATTAATTGAAGAAGAACTTGATATATGAACAAAATAACAATTATATATAACATACCATCTAAATTGGCTTGTTCAACAACGGGCTCAAAAATTCCATATGGATCATCTGTCTGGTCGTTGCCTAGTATAGAAAACCATAAGATCATAAGAGGATAATATATATTATAGGTATTATTACTGGGCCTAGGTTCGTCAAAAGTGTGTCGCAGATGTTGAGTGTTTTTAGTACCTACTGTGTCCACTTGAGTAGGGAATATATTATCTTTTTCGGGTGAATTATCATGTACATAGGACTTGGAAAAAGGCTCTAGAACTGTAAAAATAAACATTGTGGACACATATGCAAAAGCCTTAAATCGACAAAGTAACCTGCATCTTCAATTGTCAAACCGGGCTTCATTTGGTTATGTGTTCACAACTAATTTCATACAGAAGCTGATTACAGCCAGAATGCGTGCAAACTATATACCGAAACCAGTTTTAAATAACTCGTGCAATATCCGTGATGATGGGTTTAATTGGTTTGGTTTTGCTGGCAAGAGGCATAGTAACAGCTCTTATTAAATCCTGCTATTTGTTGCATGTGGTACGCATCATTCCTGTGCAGCCAACTGGATTCATCTTCCTGTGTTAAATTATTCTCCTTGTTCTCCTTGTAGTGGGGAACGCATTCAGGTGACTGAGATGAACTTGGTATATTCGACAGGCCTGCAGGAGAGTTGCAGTACCACATGAGTACCCTGCACTTATGGGCATATTTGGTGAGGTAAGAAGATGCAATCAATATCTTATGGTAGAAAAGTAGTACTCGGAGATGTAAATTTTTGGAGCTGGGTGACACCGGATTGTCCTGTAGCTGGTGTGTGTGATACAGTGGTATGGTCGGTCAGGCAGGCAGTTGTAGCCTTTCTCTTCTCACGAGATAGGCATTGTCGTTTTAATATTTTATCTCTGTTTTGTGCATACCGCTCCCTGTCCCTCTGCCTCCTTAATTCCTTAGGATCTACGTAGATAATAAAACTAATTAATGTAAATAGACAGGGTTGTATATACTTTGTTGATCATCATTACCAATGGACATGGACACCGGTGTACGTGTTTCATTTTCCTGGGCATTGTTGCTAGCAGAAACAACACCCATTGTTGTCTCACTGTGGGGCTGATGTTGCCTCCTAAGCTCGTCAGGGTCTAATATATGATACATTATAGTTATACTTTAGCATACAAAGGTAGTATTTGGATAATACAGAAACATTCAGTACAAGGGCATTAACTTTGGGTTATCGGCACGGGTGTATATGCTACATTCTGCTCATCACCAAGCAGTGC
Source organism: Aegilops bicornis (assembly GCA_021605145.1). Lineage (NCBI taxonomy): Eukaryota > Viridiplantae > Streptophyta > Magnoliopsida > Poales > Poaceae > Aegilops > Aegilops bicornis. The sequence goes on along the minus strand of CM038669.1, from coordinate 624,301,376 downwards.
CGTTGAAGCATGTTTCTTTTCACGGGCTTCACGACGTCTTCTAAGAATGTCAGCTCTATTGCGTGCATAATACTCTTTGTTCCTCTGCCTCTTCAATTCTTTAGGGTCTGTTTATTATAAATAAGTAATGCAAGTTAGCACAGAAGCAACAACAGAAACCGTAGCAGAAAGTAGGAACTGTTCGATGATAGTCACCTAATGATTGGTTGTTGCTTAAATCCTGAAATGGGGGGCTTGGGTCTGTATAAATACATATCGTGAGTCAGCACACAAGAAATAGCAGAAACAGTAGAACAAAGTAGGAAATGTTTGCCGATAGTTACCCAATGGTTGGTTTTTGCTTATATCCTGAAATGGGGTGCGCGGTCCCGCACGATTGGGAGACGACATACCGTCGCCTTCATGTGAATATTGATGACATTAATTTATTAGAACCATGTATATTATGTGTATAAGAAGATTAGCATGTATATTATTGCGTATAAGAAGATAAATGAAGTAGGAAAATACAATGGTTTCTGAAAAACTTTGGGCTCGATTACTTTGAGATGTTTGGATGAAGCAAAAATAGAGGTTTTGTAAACTGCAGACTGATCAATCTTTTAATCAAGCCATTAAAGGATGGCTGATCACTCTTTCAATAATTGCTACATTAGGTGCGGTTCATGTACATCCCAGAAGTGCACGAGGCAGGGATAGATAGGCAACTGATAAGTCAGTCTGATAAACTGATTAGTCATGCCGTGTAGCTGGGATAGTTTCAGATTTCCTCTAATAAACTGATGTAAACTGGCGTGATTTATTTTTCCTGTGCCTTAGGTATAGTAGAATGCTGTGCAACTGCACGGCATCTGAATGTCTTACTTTTACGATCTTACCTTTTTTGTATGTTTAATGTTTGATCTTCTGTTCTGAAAACCTGTAATCTTGAGTGCAGGGAAGAATCACAGCTGGTCCAGCCGTCCAGGGGCTGTGCAGGGCGGGGGCGGCCGCGCGGGTGCTGGGCGGGATCGTGGGCACTGGCGATCTAGCAGTCTTGTGCCACACTGCGAGGGGGCAGGGCAGCCTCCTTGGCGCCCGCTACGTTGATCGTGCAGGGAGGCGGCTGCGCGGTGGAGTGGCGCGAGGTTGGCGGCCGGAGAAGAAGGTGTTGGCGCGGTGGCGACGGAAGGCAGCGAGGCTCCTGCGCGATTGGGCTAGGAGAATCAATTTATTCCTTTCCCGATTGTCTGGGGACGAAGGCTTCGCTAGTCTTCAGGTGAAGCACGGTCAGTCAATGAAAATTGCTACGTGCACACCATAGCGGTATTGGATCAATTCTGGCTGTTAGATTCAGATTCGTGGGAGTAATCGAGCGGTGTTGAATGGGTCGGCTGTTGTGCTGGGGGTAATTGCGGGGTGCACGTAAGAAAGTTATTGTTGGATTGTTTTATAGTAGTGGAGAGGAAATGATTCAGTAATATGGAGGAAGCACAAAAACCTGTTAAACCTGGCGTAATTTGTGGGGTGGTTGCCAGGAAACAAACTGCATGCAAACTGCCTACCATGCCCTCGTTGTATATTATCCCAATGTACGCACTCAATTAGCGAACGGAAGGAGCTAATCTCGCGCGGCCTTAAACATCAGATCCCACGTCAATCTTGCATTCTATTTCTATCCCACGGGATAGCTGATCAGCGCTGTCCCTGCGGACTCAAATACCGGGTCTAGTTGCGGCAACAGATCGGCGGCGATGGCCCGTATAGGGGGGAGTGCGCCGGCGTCCAGATGCTTCTCCAACTCGGTCGGCACGGTCAACTGATAGAGTCATCCCCGAGACCCCTGGTTGGACAAATAGGTCAGAACCCAAATCCTCCCGCTGTTGAACTGTATTTGTTCGGACCGTCTGTACGTTTGTCTGTATTACAAATATGCTTGACACAATTCAGTTTAGTTTTGAAACCATTCACCAAAATCACTATATGAGCTGGTTAGTGAGCTGGTTAGCTGAAGCCTGGTAGCTGATCCTAAGTAATACTTGGTTTAACTGGCAGACCGACAGCCATTGCAATGTTGGCATTGCTGGACTAAAACTACTGGACTGAATTTGTACATTTGGCCAATTCAGGTTACGGCTCGGTAGTGCACCACCAGACCGGACACCTTGTCCCTCTCGGATGAGTGCTCTGGAGTAATCGATTCGCAAGTACGCAGAGCACACACAGTGGCGGTGGCCGCCCATATCCGGAGTCAAGCAGGCAAGTACACACAGGGAAGGTGTTGTTCCATCTCTCTGATGGCTCCTGGCCATATTGTCATCGGCGGCCTAGCAGATCGGAGCTCGTTGGTAACAAAGCTCCGCCCAGCAGTTTGCTGCTCGCAGCCTCCCCGTCTGAGACTCCAGCAGCTACCCAACGGCAATACGGTGATCTCTCTGCCTGGATGGTCCTGGCCTTCTTCCCGACCGGCAACAAGTCATCACCACGGTGGTTCGTTCTTCTGTATCTTGGTAATCATGCAAAAACTGTAGCCCTTAATTGTGCGGAGAGGAATTGCTTAATTTATAAGTGTCATCTGATGTTATAACTGTGCGCCTAATTTGCATCTTCTAACTTGGATTGGGCCAATGTACTCAAGTACTTCTGGTTACTGTACAAACAATTTTTTTTGAATGGTTACTGTACAACTTAGACTATAGGTGGTTGGTAAGCAGTCATAATTACGAACAAATGAACAATTGGAAGCTATAGTTTTGATGGTTAGTTATTAGTTGTGACTTGATGTGTTAGGTCAGGATTGCCTTACAAAATCTACCTGTGTTCATTCAATCCTCCGGTTGTTGTAATTGATGATCTGTTCCTTGCTCAGTGGGACATGCCGGTCAGGAAAGGTTCAAGACTTACTACTGGGGAGCGCATGGAGTCACTGTAAGCCCTCATGGACACCCGTATTACTGTTTATCATATTCTTGTGACACTCGATGCCCTTTTTTTTTGGAACTGTGTTTCACAGTTTCACTTTAGCCATTGATCTGAACTTATCATTTTCGTGGCTCGCTGTTATCAACATTTAGAAAATAATGTGATTTCTGTTGTATTGGCTAACATCTAACCGTCAGTTTATTTTGAGCTTACATGGTATACTTGAATGGATAGGACAACGTATTGCTAATTGCTACACACAAATAAAACATTCTGAACTTGTTTCATTCTTGAAGATCGACATGCTTCTTTGTTCTTGATACACTTCTTCCTAATGTGATTCCGATCTTTTCTATTCAAATATAGTAATGAAGTGGCTAAAATATCTGTGGCTAATTTTAGGCATTTGCAGAATCCTTAGGAATGAATTTTCTTGAGAATTATGCTAAGGAATCCATCAATGTGGAGAGAACTTTCTTAAATATGTCATCACAAATCAAGAAAAGTTAACCAGGAACTTCGCACTTTTAGAGGCCCTTTTTCTTCCCATTTTCTCTGAAATGTTAGATCATCGAATGACCTGTGTGCTTGTGAAAAAGAAAGGCTCTGGGAATTCCGTCCAATACGTTTTCATTGCTGGTTTTTGAAAATATGATATGCTAATGTTTTTACTGGGCTGTGTGCATCATCAAGAGAAGCCGAGAGAGCAATAATTTCTTGCTTTTCGGAAGAAAAACTGCAATCAAGAGCAATGATGAACAATTTCTCAAATTCTTCCCATGGAGCCTTTCATTACATTGATTCCGCGAACGTTGATTGATTCTGCAAACGTTCATAATAGTCACAAACAGTTTATTTAGGTATTCACTCTAGTTTTTCTGATGGCTAAGGACAGATCATGCAGTTATCTCCTCTTATGAATACTTCCACTGCCTTTTAAAAATCTGATGTGCATGCTTTCCATGTGATAGACTGGTAGTCTCGCCTTCTGTTCGAGTGAAGGATCTACCTGCCACTGGAATTTTTACATGCCTGCAGAATGAAGAGCCAACCTGCCACGGAGAGGAAATCAACTGTCCATGTTCACATGAAAGGGCAGCCCATACAGCAGCAGAACAGCAGCTGCTTCTCCACATAAGCTCAGCAAGACTCCATTCCCATGTCTTATGATATATTGTTGAGTGGATAATTTGTTGTGTTACTGTTTACCAGTACATATTTAATACCTGCCAATGTATTAGGCACATTTGATGGATCTTAGGTACCGAAAATTGTGTGAAAATATGGTTAATTCAAGCTTGATAATCATCACCCTGTCATATTTCCAAAAGGATCATATTGTTGTTGACTATATCTTGATTTTGTCTTTTGGCACTGTTTTTTCAAAACGGTTTTTTTGCACTGTTTTGTGGAGTACTATCCAGTGGCGGATTCAGGAATTCAACTTTGGGTGTCCAATTTTTTTTTCAGCCAGAACCGAATTTTGTTCCTGTTTCAGCCAGTCTTCAATTTTTTTTTATTTTTTCTACTGTTTTTATTTTGTTCCCGGACTCTTTGTGTGCGTTGATCCTTAAGGCGAAATATTTTCCTGATGGAGATCTCATGAATGCAACTTTAAAAAAGAAGGCTTCATATACATGGCGGAGTATTATGGCCGGAGTTGATACGCTCAGACGTGGGTATATTTGGAGAGTTGGTGATGGTGAGAAAATTAGCATATGGGATGATCCCTGGATACCTCATAGCCCAACAAGAAAGGTGATTTCACCAAGGGGTAACAATCTTCTTTCTAAAGTTTCTGACCTCATTGATCCAGTGACAGGGAGTTGGGATGAGCAGCTGGTTAACCAAACGTTCTGGCAAGTGGATGTTCGAAGGATTTTGGCCATTCCACTACCATTACATGAGATGACAGATTTCCTGGCATGGAACATGACAAAGTCAGGGACTTTCACGGTGCGATCTGCATACCATACAGAATGTGTCGTGGATTTGTCACGGCAGATGTCCTTAGTGTCAGGACTTAGTCGTGAGGCCAACGCATCTATGTGGTAGCTTGAGAGGGGTTGAGCGGAATCGAGAGACGCAACACAAGACAGGGATTTAGACAGCTTCGGGCCCCGGGAAACATCATCCGGTAAAAACTTTACATGCTGTTTGAGGCTAGGTCTCATTATCATCACGAGGGAGTCGCCGTAAACCGGCTCTCCTCTTTGTGTCTAGCCCTAAGATTGTTTCTTCTTGCTTGTAGCTTGTCCCCCTTTGGGGAGCCCTGCCCCTCCTTATATAAGTTGAAAGGGCGGGTTACATGTGGAGTCCTATTAGGATTAGGACAAATCTATCTCTGATACAAATCGGATACAAGTCCTGGTCTTAACTCCTTGTAAGGTAAATATTCCTCATGCCTTTCCTCTTAAACCGGCCCACAATAGTTGAACCGGCCTTTATGAACCGCCAGACGGGCCATCGGGTCTTGTCGCTACCCGCACGCCGGTCACCAAAGTGAGTTACAACGTCTGGCGGGTTGTCGGTAAATTGCCGTGTCTGGGCGGGTCACCAGATGAATATCGTCAAGTGCCGCGGACCTCAAATAAACCGCCAAGTCCAGCCGGGTTAACTTCCGGCCGGTTTACACCGCGGGGTATATCCCCGACATTAGCCCCCAAGTTTAGCTTGGATTTATCCATGGTAAACTTATGCTGCAAAATAAACACCAGAACAAATTTGGCAGGTTATGCTCCGGGTTAAGAATTCTTGTAAACCGGCACCTGATCATCCTTAATTCCTTGTCATTTCCTCCTTCTAGAAAATCCGGGTCAATAACCAGCTTCATACTCAAATTGCTGATGTTGGCTTCTTATAGAAAAAATATTGTGAAGAATAATCCACTTGAGTCGGCTTCCAAAGCGCCGGTTTAAGAAATATTGGTCTTGAAATACTCGTCTGATATTCAACCAATTTGAAGATGCAGAACTTGCCGGTTTTATCATTGCCAAAGACTGTCGGGTTATAAAAACTTGATAATTTAGAGTCATGATTGTTGCAGACACCGGTTCATGATTGTTGCCAACGCCGGTTCATGATTATTAATGACGCCGGGTTGCAGCCACAGGGTCATAATGATTGGTGACGCCGGGTCAACCTAGTTTGCTCAATCAGAGAATTTGAAAATATTTCTTCGATAATAATATAATACCTGTAGCCCCCAAGTCTTTGAGCAGAACAAAGTGGTGGCTTAAGACTTTGCTTCAATATAAATACTGCCACTTTCAAAGAAATCCATGTTGTTCATCCCAGTGACTAGTAAAAACTGAATACTCCATACTATGTAGCCCCCAAGTGCCGGATTGTCATGCTTGCAGCAACCTGGGACTTGTAATTGTCTTATACTCATAAAAACTTCAACCAGTGTAGCCCCCAAGGGCCGGGTCATTATGCAATAATGAGCAGGGACTTTGTAGGTATAATCATGTAGATTTGAGCAATGATGTGTAGCCCCCAAGGGCCGGCTCAGTAAGATAATATTGAGCTGGGACTTAATATATACTTCAATGAAAATAACATCATATGATGTAACCCTCATCATGGGACTTGAATCCACGTCCACAAGGTTAAGAGCCTTGTGCTTTACCAACTGAGCAGTGGACTCTTCAATATAGTGAATAAAAAGCTTTGTACCTTCAACTGTTGACAGGAGCAATTGGTAGCCCCCAAGGGCCGGCTCATTATAATGTGATGAGTCGGGTCTTCAATAATATGAGCAAAAAATTACTTTGCATTAGCCCCCAAGTGTCATGATGCATGCTTGCAGCGACATGAGACTTGCATATTTGATATAATCTAAACTTAAATAATGTAGCCCCCAAGTGCCGGGTCGTAAGCCTGCAGCGACTCGGGACTATTCCCTCCATTGTAGAATAAATCATACCCATTGATGAAATAATAGCCATTGCGCTGAAGTTTACTTTGAAAACCTCAATCATAATATTGGTTATTGATAACCATAATAAAAATCTAGCCATGTTGGCTATTCAAGATGATATAATCTGGTATGAAAAACCTTATTCATTCAATATCATAATGAAAATTCAGCCAAGTTTGGCTATTTGAATAATATAACCCAATGATTTATAAGCGCATGATTCCAATGGCTCAATCCAAATATGTACTGGCGACTTATAGTCCAAAGCCAGGCCGGGTTAACAAACACCGGATAATTTCTCATCATATACTGGTGACTTATCATCTTAAAGCCAGGCCGGTTTAATAAACACCGGATAATTTATCATCATGCTTTATTCAACCTGTCTCTGCATACAACAAGTTTAAAGTGTCCTGGCGGTTTACCGCCGGATGGGTCATAATGCCCAACATATAACCCAGGTTTATAACCAAGGCTGCACTTAAGAATAATCAATGAAATATATCATACCTGTGACATTGAATCACATCATTGGTTTACCAACTTTTTGTAGTAAGGGTGATAACCCCAATCTTGAGTAATGATAACTCCTTTCATACTGTGTCGGTTTATGATAAAACCGTACCGGGTTGTGATAAACACCGGTTTAACCATATATAATACTGGCGACTCGTAGTCAAACCAGACCGGGCAGGTAGTCTCCGGATTATGATTTGATCATGTACTGAATTTGTAATTGAAAGTTAAGCCGGGTTAATGAACACCGGTTTACTCCATAATAAGATGGTAACATAAAATCAAACCGGGCAGATAGTCTCCGGATTAGGATTTGACCGCGTTCCGCCAATTTGTAATTGACAGTTTGAAATGGATTAACAATGTCGGTTTAAAAACGCAACAAAAATCAAATAACAGTTATGAAAAAATATGGAAGCAAAGGCAATGATAAGACCGTTTGCAAAAAGAGGCTTTACTGAGCCGATCAGATGGTGTTACCATGGTCGGACACGACCAAGCTCCCAATAAGGTGTAGCTATGGTTCAACTCAGCCAGGTCCCCAGCTGAAACCATGGCATTATGCCGATCAAGTGGCGTGGCAATGGTTCGGGTTCGACCAAGCCCCCAAGTGACTCTATGGCCTTAGGCCGATCAAGAGGCGTGACTGGTTCAGACTTGACCATGTCCCCAAGTGATCTGGTGGCTTTCGCCTATCAAAAGGTGTTGCATTGGTTCGGACACGACCAAGCCCCCAAGTGATGTTGTGGCACTAGGCCGATCAAGAGGTGTGGCTATGGTTTAGATACGACCAAGCCCCCAAGTGATCAATAATATGATAAGCCAATAAGGCATTGATACCCATGTTTGGACCTCGCATCATGGCAGCAAGTCCTCTTTGGCACCCTTTAACTTTTTGCAAGAGATAAATCCTTCTTGAACCGGGATTTTGAACCGGATATTGAGAGCTTCAAAGCTTTGTGGGAGACATCTTTCCCTTGAACCGGATTGTAAACCGGAATCTTCATTTTCAGCCGGAAATTTTCTCGATGGCCTTTCAACTCGAACTTGCGAAGTTAATTCCTTTTTGAACCGGACATTTTTAAACCGGATTTGAGCGCTTGAGAGCTTTGTGGGAGAATATATTTCCCTTGAACCGGATTGTAAATCGGATACTTGAGAGCTTCAGTGAGACTGACTTCCCTTGAGCCGGATTTTAAACCGGAATCCTTTCTGATGACCCGGAACTTCTTCATTGAGCCGGGATTTTGTAACTGTCATATACTTTCTAAGCCGGAAATTTTCTGACGGCCTTTAAATTTTCATGAATATAACAGTAGCCTCCGGGACCGGGTTATCCTTCCCTCCATCGTCCTGGGGTTCTTAAATTTGCTAAAACTGGCAAGATTTGCTGAGTCATGTCATCGTAGCCCCCCGAGTCTCAAAGGTGACTCAAGGAGTTGGCTTGAGACTCTTCCATATTTGATCGTGATATAAACTGGCATAACTTGTATATCATTGGTGTTGATAGCACGATGTGAATCCACAGAAGGTTGAGGTGAATGTGGTGGGTTATAAATGATCCCGTATGAGCCGTGTCAGCAACTCGGCCAATGGTTCATTTCAACTGGTGATTTGAAGTTTAACCAAACTGTAGTGGCGGCGACTTGTGCGCCTGCCCATTGAGCCACCCAGTGTAGACAGCGGTTGATGATAATTTGCCTCCAATTTGAAAGAAAACCGGGCTACCCAAGCTGTGACTTGCTCATGCAGACAGGTGCGGCCTGGTATGTTGATGTAGACCAGGCCGCAATAAATGGACGGTAGAGACGTCCACAGTATTAGAGGTGGCTTGGACAGATGAACCGGCCACGGTGTTGTAAACCGGTTCGGACGGGCGAGTCAAACGCAGGCATGGTCCCGGCAAGCTGATGTAAACCGGGCCGTAAGGGCGCCAGACGAGCAGACGGATGGTCCGGCCGCGGTGTTGTAAGCCGGTGCGGACGAGCAAGTTGTCCTCCGTGTTGTAAACCGGCGCGGACGCATGAACCTGTGGCCAGGGCGGACGGGCGAGTCGTCCATGGTGCTGTAAGGTGGTACGGACGGGCGAGTTGGCCGGCGCGTTGATGTAAATCGGATTACGGGGCGGCGGTTTGTGTTCCGATTTATCAGTGTGATATACGCAGATGCTGGTGTAGAACAGCTAGCGCGCGCCGTCCGCAGTAGGGCATCACTTTTATAGTGAGCACTTGTCCTGTATAAAAAGATATAGGCCAGAGTAATTGTTCTCAAGTAATTTAATATGTGCTGATAAGGTATATAAAAAGATAGCACCTGGTATATTTTGTCCGGTGAATACGGACGCTCGCGAAGATGTCTTTGTGCAAATCGGATGGATGGTTCTGAGTGCATGTGTGCGGAAGAATTTGAATCAGTTGCAGGATACCTGTCCGTCTTGGCAACTTACATCTCGCGGTTCATGAAGGCTGGTTCAACATCAGCGGCGTAAAGCGGCTGGGCGGTTTAGAAGCAAGACGGCCGCACGGAAGCATGTGATCGTACCGCACGGGCGGTTCATTACAAACGCGCGGCCGCACAGGAGCACGTTGAAAAACGGACGCCGGGGGCGCACCAGGGCGGCCGAACCTGATGCTGCTGCAAAGGGGAGGCGCGGGCTGAGCCGGCGCAAAGTGGAGAGGCTTGGCGCGTCAGGTGTCCAGGCGCCTGAGGCGGCGCATCTTCAGCGGCGGGCGTTTCGAGGCGTCAGAGCCCAGTGACTTAGCGTGGGGTGGTTCAGCAAACAACTCGAAGCGCAGCCACGGCCATATCCCTTTTTGAGTCGTAGCCGGCTCCTGATGCTTTGATCGGACAATTTCCGTTCCTCTCGTTTCCATCAGGTGATGAGTACTAGCAGTAATAACTTGCCCAATCTCCGAGTAACTTGCCGCAACACCTGATCATCTCGGAATTTGAACAGATAATTTGCCTCGCCTCTGTTCCTAATAACAGCTCAACACACATCGACTCGGATTCGACGGATTACCTTGCATCGGCGGCGCAGAGCAGAGCTCCAAACCCTCGGCGGCAGCTTACTCGCTACGGGCGACTCGGCAATAGAGTGGACTCCTTTGAAAAACTTGCCGTACAGATTACTCCTTCCCAAAAAACCAAAGTTTTCCTGTAGACCGTATTTAAGTATCCGAATAACAGTAGTAGCAGCAGCAGTCTTTAACGGGTTACTTTATGAAATTGCCTTGGGATTTGGTCCGTGTTTCTTCACGTTCGTGCCGATATGGATTATTCTGACCCGCCGTACAGCAGCTATAGAAAATCAGCCTTGATGATACACAGCAAAAATTGATCTCCAAATCGGATTCGACGGGTCGCGTCGTATCGGCAACGCACAGAACATCAGATTCTAACTTCCTTTGAACTCCTGTTGAACTCAGCGACTTGCGGCGATGCCATAGCAAAAACTGATCCTTGGTTAGATTTGATGTAGATCCTTCCAAACCGGTTTTTCCTCATTCAAAACATTGTGAACTTCTCGATCCCTGAGATAGCGCCCTTCAAGAACTCAACACCACCGTGCGCAGGCCCCACGGTGGGCGCCAACTGTCGTGGATTTGTCACGGCAGATGTCCTTAGTGTCAGGACTTAGTCGTGAGGCCAACGCATCTATGTGGTAGCTTGAGAGGGGTTGAGCGGAATCGAGAGACGCAACACAAGACAGGGATTTAGACAGCTTCGGGCCCCGGGAAACATCATCCGGTAAAAACCTTACATGTTGTTTCAGGCTAGGTCTCATTATTATCACAAGGGAGTCGCCGTAAACCGGCTCTCCTCTTTGTGTCTAGCCCTAAGATTGTTTCTTCTTGCTTATAGCTTGTCCCCCTTTGGGGAGCCCTGCCCCTCCTTATATAAGTTGAAAGGGCGGGTTACATGTGGAGTCCTATTAGGATTAGGACAAATCTATCTCTAATACAAACCGGATACAAGTCCTGGTCTTAACTCCTTGTAAGGTAAATATTCCTCATGCCTTTCCTCTTAAACCGGCCCATAATAGTTGAACCGGCCTTTATGAACCGCCAGACGGGCCATCGGGTCTTGTCGCTACCCGTCCGCCGGGTCACCAGTGAGTTACAACGTCCTGGCGGGTTGCTGGTAAATTGCCAGGTCTGGGCGGGTCACCAGATGAATATCGTCAAGTGCCAGCGGGACCTCAAATAAACCGCCAAGTCCGGCCGGGTTAACTTCCGGCCGGTTTACACCGCGGGGTATATCCCCGACAGAATGGGAATTTCAATTTGGGCACAAGTTGGAATCAACGGCTGGAGCTTCAAACCCATCTTATACATGGGACTCGGTATGGAACTTAGTCTGCCCAGCAAAGATAAAAATATTTATGTGGCGCGCGCTCCAGAGTGTTATTCCCTGTCGATCTATCCTGGCTAATAAGCACTTGAAAATAAATCCGAGTTGCCCAGCCTGTAACCAGAGGCCTGATGACATAAGACATATGTTGTTCGAATGCAAATTGGCAATGGACGTGTGGAAGATGCTCGGTCTTGAGCTTGTTATCAAACAGTAATCGAAAGTTGACAAGGCAGGTGAGCTTGTGTTGGCATTATCTTACATGCCTTCGAACAACAAATCCAAGTGTTGGGCTTGCCGAAGTTCAGAGAAACGATGGCAACGACGGCTTGGTATTTGTGGTATGAAAGGCGAAAATTGACACATGACGAAGAAACTCAAAACGCATATCAAATCAATATGTCAGTGAGAGGCTTAGTAGCAAATTATACCATCTCTTACAACCCAAAGGCTCACGTCCGTTCAGATGCTTGGTTGAAACCAAAGTATGGTTACGTGAAATTAAATGTTGACGCGGGATTTGATAGTGACACACTCGCAGCAACATTTGGAGCAGTTATCCGGGACCATAGGGGGAAATTTATAGCGGCTGCTAATGAAAAGATGGACATTTGCTTCGACTCATTCACAGCAGAAGCAATTGCAGTGAGGTTTGGTTTGAATCTTGCTAATACCGTCGGATGTAGTAAGATTGAAGTGAATTCGGATAGCGTGGAGGTGGTGAATGCGTTGAGCCAAGGCTACTCTTCTTCAGTCGCTTCATCCATTATAGACTATTATTTCATGTCATTAGGTTTTTCCCATGTCATTTATGATCATTGTAATAGGGAACGTAATCGAGTAGCTCATGAACTAGCAAGGTTAGCTAGGTTTTCTTCTCCGAGGGTTTGGATGGATAACGTGTTGGAGAACGTAGCAGAAATTCAAAATTTTCCTACGTGTCACCAAGATCTATCTAAGGAGAAACCAGCAACGAGGGGAAGGAGAGTGCATCTACATACCCTTGTAGATCGCTAAGCGGAAGCGTTCAAGAGAACGGGGTTGAAGGAGTCAGATTGTCGTGATCCAAATCACCGGAGATCCTAGTGCCGAACGGACGGCACCTCCGCGTTCAACACACGTACAGCCCGGTGACGTCTCCCACTCCTTGATCCAGCAAGGAGAGAGGGAGAGGTTGAGGAAGACTCCGTCCAGCAGCAGCACAACGGCGTGGTGGTGATGGAGGAGCATGGCAATCCAGCAGGGCTTCGCCAAGCATCGCGAGAGAGGAGAAGGGAGAGAGGTAGGGCTGCGCCAAGAGGGAGAGAAACTCATGTGTTGGCAGCCCTCAAGACCTCAACTATATATAGGGAGAGGGAGGGGTGCGCCTCTAGGGTTTCCACCCCAAGGGTGCGGCAGCCCCAATCCCATCTATGGGTGGCGGCCAAGGGGTGGGAAGAGGGAAACTTGCCCCCAAGTTAGGTGGGTGCGCCTCCCAAACCCTAGGCGCCTTGGGCCCTTGTGGGGGCGCACCAGCCCACCCGGGCTGGTCCCTCCCACACTTGGCCCATGCAGCCCTCCGGGCCGGTGGCCCCACTTGGTGGACCCTCGACCCTCCCGGTAGTCCCAGACGTTATCGATAAAACCCAAACTTTTCCGGTGACCAAAACAGGACTTCCCATATATAAATCTTTACCTCCGGACCATTCCGAACTCCTCATGACGTCCGGGATCTTATCCGGGACTCGAACAACATTCGGTAACCACATACAAACTTCCTTTATAACCCTAGCGCCATCGAACCTTATGTGTAGACCCTACGGTTCGGGAACCATGCGCATATGACCCAAACGTTCTTCGGTCAATAACCAACAGCGGGATCTGGATACCCATGTTGGCTCTACATGTTCCACGATGATCTCATCGGATGAACCACGATGTCAAGGACTCAATCGATCCCGTATACAATTCCCTTTGTCTAACGGTATTGTACTTGCCCGAGATTCGATCGTCGGTATACTGATACCTTGTTCAATCTTGTTGCCGGCAAGTATCTTTACTCGTTCCGTAACACATCATCCCGCAATCAAATCTTTGATCACATTGTGCACATTATGATGATGTCCTACCGAGTGGGCCCAGAGATACCTCTCCGTCACACAGAGTGACAAATCCCAGTCTCGATTCGTGCCAACCCAACAGACACTTTCGGAGATACCTGTAGTGCACCTTTATAGCCACCCAGTTACGTTGTGACGTTTGGTACACCCAAAGCATTCCTACGGTATCCGGGAGTTGCACAATCTCATGGTCTAAGGAAATGATACTTGACATTAGAAAAGCTTTAGCATACCTAACTACGATCTTTGTGCTAGGCTTAGGATTGGGTCTTGTCCATCACATCATTCTCCTAATGATGTGATCCCGTTATCAACGACATCCAATGTCCATGGTCGGAAACCGTAACCATCTATTGATCAACGAGCTAGTCAACTAGAGGCTTACTAGGGACATGGTGTTGTCTATGTATCCACACATGTATCTCGAGTTTCCTGTCAATACAATTATAGCATGGATAATAAACGATTATCATGAACAAGGAAATATAATAATAACTAATTTATTATTGCCTCTAGGGCATATTTCCAACAGTCTCCCACTTGCACTAGAGTCAATAATGTAGTTCACATCGCCATGTGATTAACACTCACACGTCACATCGCCATGTGACCAACATCCAAAGAGTTTACTAGTGTCATTAAACTAGTTCACATCATCATGTGATTAAGACTCAATGAGTTACGGAGTTTGATCATGTTTTGCTTGTGAGAGAAGTTTTAGTCAACGGGTCTGCAACATTCAGATCCGTATGTACTTCGCAAGTCTCTAGGTCATATTGTAAATGCTGCTTCCACGCTCCACTTGGAGCTATTCCAAATGGTTGCTCCACTATACGTATCCGGTTTGCTACTCAGAGTCACTCGGATAGGTGTAAAGCTTGCATCGACCGTAACCCTTTACGTCGAACTCTTTATCATCTCCATAATCGAGAAACATATCCTTATTCCTCTAAGGATAATTTTGACCGCTATTTGGTGAACCACTCCTTGATCACCTTTGTACCCTCTTGCCAGATATGTAGCAAGGCACACATCAGGTGCTGTACACAGCATAGCATACTGTAGAGCCTATGTCTAAGGCATAGGGGACGACCTTCATCCTTTCTCTCTTTTCTGCCGTGGTCGAGCTTTAACTCTTCATACCTAACAACTCAGGCAAGAACTCCTTCTTTGACTGATCCATCTTGAACACCTTCAAGATTATGTCAAGGTATGTGCTCATTTGAAAGTACCAGTTAGCGTCTTTGATCTATCCTCATAGATCTTGATGCTTAATGTTCAAGCAGCTTAATCCAGGTTTTCTATTGAAAAACACTTTTCAAATAACCCTATATGCTTTCTAGAAATTCTACATCATTTCTGATCAACAATATGTCAACAACATATACTCATCAGAAATTCTATACTGCTCCCACTCACTTCTTTGGAATACAAGTTTCTCATAAACTTTGTATAAACCCAAAATCTTTGATCATCTCATCAAAGCGCACATTCCAACTCCGAGATGCTTACTCACGTTCTTAGAAGGATCGCTGGAGCCAGCATACCTATTAGCATCCTTAGGATCGATAAAAACTTTCTGATTGTATCACATACAACCTTTCCTTACGTAAGACTGGTAAAGAAACTCGTTTTGACATCCATCTGCCAGATTTCATAAATGCAGCTAATGCTAACATGATTCCGACGGACTTAAGCATCGCTACGGATGAGAAAATCTCATCGTAGTCAACTTCTTGAACTTTGTGAAAAACTCTTCGCCACAAGTGGAGCTTCATAGACGGTGACATCACCGTCCACGTCCGTCTTCTTCTTAAAGATCCATTTATCTCAATGGCTTGCCGATCATCGGGCAAGTCCACCAAAGTCCATGCTTTGTTCTGATACATGGATCCTATCTCGGATTTCATGGCTTCTAACCATTTGTCGGAATATGAGCCTACCATCGCTTCCCCATAGCTCGTAGGTTTATTGTTGTCTAGCAACATGAACTTCAAGACAGGATTACTGTATCACTCTGAAGTAGTACGCATCCTTGTCCCCTTACGAGGTACGGTAGTGACTTGATCCAAAACTTCATGATCACTATCATAAGCTTCTACTTCTATTGGTGTAGGCGCCACAGAACAACTTCCCCGTGCCTCGCTACACATCGCTGAAGTGACGGTTCAATAACCTCATCAAGTCTCCACCATCCTCCCACTCAATTCTTTCGAGAGAAACTTTTCCTCGAGAAAGGACCCGTTTCTAGAAACAATTACTTTTGCTTCCGGATCTGAGATAGGAGGTATACCCAACCATTTTGGGTATCCTATGAAGATGTATTTATCCGCTTTTGGGTTCGAGCTTATCATGATGAAACCTTTTCACATAAGCTTCGCAGCCCCAAACTTTTAAGAAACGACAACTTAGGTTTCTCCAAACCATAGTTCAAATGGTGTCGTCTCAACGGAATTACGTGGTGCCCTATTAAAGTGAGTGCGGTTGTCTCTAATGCCTAACCCATGAACGATAGTGGTAATTCGATAAGAGACATCATGGTACACACCATATCTAATAGGGTGCAAATATGATGTTCGGACACACCATCACACTATGGTGTTCCAGTGTATTAATTGTGAAACAATTTCCACAATGTCTTAATAGCGTGCCAAAGCACGTAACTCAGATACTCATCTCTATGATCATATCATAGACATTTTATCCTCTTGTCACGATGATCTTTAACTTCACTCTGAAATTACTTGAACCATTTAATAATTCAGACTTGTGTTTCATCAAGTAAATACACTCAGTATCTACTTAAATCATCCGTGAAGTAAGAACATAACGATATTCATCTGATGCCTCAAAGCACTCATTGGACTGCACACATCAAAATGTGTTACTTCCAACAAGTTGCTATCTTGTTCCATCTAACTGAAAAACGACGCTTTTCAGTCATCTTGCCCATGTGGTATGATTTACATATCTCAAGTGATTCAAAATCAAGTGAGTCCAGACGATCCATCTGCATGGAGATTCTTCATGCGTATACACCAATAGACATGGTTCGCATGTCTCAAACTTTTCAAAACGAGTGAGTCCAAAGATCCATCACATGGAGCTTCTTCATGCGTTTTATACCAATATGACTTACATGGCAGTGCCACAAGTAGGTGGTACTATCATTACTATCTTATATCTTTTGGCATGAAAATGTGTATCACTACGATCGAGATTCAATAAACCATTCTTTTAGGTGTAAGACCATTGAAGGTATTATTCAAATAATTAGAGTAACCATTATTCTCCTTAAATGAATAACCGCATTGCAATAGACATAATCCAATCATGTCTATGATCAACACAAACACCAAATAACAATATTCATGTTTAGCACCAATCTCGATGGTAGAGGGAGCGTGCGATGCTTGATCACATCAACCTTGGAAACACTTCCAACACATATCGACAGCTCACCTTTAGCTAGTCTCCACTTATTCCGTAGCTGTTATTTCGAGTTACTAACACTTAGCAACCGAACCGGTATCTAATACCCTGGTGCTACTAGGAGTACTAGTAAAGTACACATTAACATAATTTATATCCAATATACTTCTATCGACCTTGCCAACC
Source organism: Aegilops bicornis (assembly GCA_021605145.1). Classification (NCBI taxonomy): domain Eukaryota; kingdom Viridiplantae; phylum Streptophyta; class Magnoliopsida; order Poales; family Poaceae; genus Aegilops; species Aegilops bicornis. Next base: position 624,283,967 of record CM038669.1, on the reverse strand, counting down.
TTTCTCATCTACCAAGTATCTAGGGTAATTCTGTTCCACTGGCTGTTCCCCTCATTACAGAAGCACTTAGTCTCGGGTTTGGGTTCAACCTTGGGTTTCTTCACTAGAGCAGCAACTGTTTTGCCGTTTCATGAAGTATCCCTTGTTGCCCTTGCCCTTCTTAAAACTAGTGGTTTTACCAACCATCAACAATTGATGCTCCTACTTGACTTCTACTTTCATGTGTCAAACATCGCGAACACTTCAAGGATCATCATATCTATCCCTTATATGTTATAGTTCATCACGAAGCTCTAGTAGCTTGGTGGCAATGTCTGTGGAGAAACATCACTATCTCATCTGGAAGATTAACTCCCACTCGATTCAAGTGATTGTTGTACCTAGACAATCTGAATAAAAGCTCAACGATTGAGATCTTCTCCCTTAGTTTGTAGGCTAGAAAACTCGTCGGAGGTCTCATACCTCTTGACGTGGGCACGAGCCTAAAATCCCAATTTCAGCCCTCAGAACATCTCATATGTTCCGCGACGATTCAAAAACGCCTTTGGTGCCTCAATTCTAAGCCGCTTAACATTACCGAACTATCACGTAGTCATCAAACGTGTGTGTCGATGTTTGCAACATCCACGCACCACGCTCGAGGTCCAAAGACACCGAGCGGTGCATTAAGGACATAAGCTTTCAACGACCGCATAATTGCCATCACAACTTTCAACTATATTTTCTCTAGGAACATATCTAAACAGTAGAACTAAGCGCGAGCTATGACATAATTTGCAAAGGGATTTTGACTATGTTCAGGATAATTAAGTTAATCTCATGAACTCCCACTCAGATAGACATCCCTCCAGTCATCTAAGTGATTACATGATCCGAGTCAACTAGGCCGTGTCCGATCATCACGTGAGACGGACTAGTCATCATCGGTGAACATCTTCATGTTGATCGTATCCACCATACGACTCATGCTCGACCTTTCGGTCTCTTGTGTTCCGAGGCCATGTCCGTACATGCTAGGCTCGTCAAGTTAACCTAAGTGTTTCGCATGTGTAAATCTGGCTTACACCCGTTGTATGTGAACGTAAGAATCTATCACACCCGATCATCACGTGGTGCTTCAAACGCATTTAACTTTCGCAACGGTGCACGCTTAGGGGAACACTTTCTTGAAATTTTAATGAGGGATCATCTTATTTACTACCGTTGTTCTAAGCAAATAAGATGCATAAACATGATAAACATCACATGCAATCAAATAGTGACATGATATGGCCAATATCATTTTGCTCCTTTTGATCTCCATCTTCGGGCTCCATGATCATCATCACACCGCATGACACCATGATCTCCATCATCGTGTCTCCATGAAGTTGTCTCGCCAACTTATTACTTCTACTACTATGGCTACCGGTTAGCAATAAAGTAAAGTAATTACATGGCGTTGTTCAATGACACGCAGGTCATACAATAAATTAAGAAAACTCCTATGGTTCTCGCCGGTTGTCATACTCATCGACATGCAAGTCGTGATTCCTATTACAAGACCATGATCAATCTCATACATCACATATCATTCATCACATCTTCTTGGCCATATCACATCACATAGCATACCCTGCAAAAACAAGTTAGACGTCCTCTAATTGTTGTTGCATGTTTTACGTGGCTGCTATGGGTTTCTAGCAAGAACGTTTCTTACCTACGCAAAACCACAACGTAATATGCCAATTGCTATTTACCCTTCATAAGGACCCTTTTCATCGGATCCGTTCCGACTAAAGTGGGAGAGATCGGCACCCGCTAGCCACCTTATGCACCAAGTGCATGTCACCGGTGGAACCTGTCTCACGTAAGTGTACGTGTAAGGTCGGTCCGGGCCGCTTCATCCCACAATACCATCGAAACAAGATTGGACTAGTAACGGTAAGCATATTGAACATCATCAACGCCCACAACTACTTTGTGTTCTACTCGTGCAAAGAATCTACGCAATAGACCTAGCTCGAGACCATCGTTGGAGAACGAAAGGTAAATTCAAAATTTTCCCACGTGTCACCAAGATCTATCTAAGGAGAAACCAGCAACGAGGGGAAGGAGAGTGCATCTACATACCCTTGTAGATCGCTAAGCGGAAGCGCTCAAGAGAACGGGGTTGAAGGAGTCGTACTTGCCGTGATCCAAATCACCGGAGATCCTAGTGCCGAACGGACGGCACCTCCGCTGCTCAACACACGTACAGCCCGTGACGCCTCCCACGCCTTGATCCAGCAAGGAGAGAGGGAGAGATTGAGGAAGACTCCGTCCAGCAGCAGCACAACGGCGTGGTGGTGATGGAGGAGCATGGCAATCCAGCAGGGCTTCGCCAAGCACCGCGAGAGAGGAGAAGGGAGAGAGGTAGGGCTGCGCCAAGAGGGAGAGAAACTCATGTGTTGGCAGCCCTCAAGACCTCAACTATATATAGGGGAGAGGGAGGGGGTGCGCCATCTCTAGGGTTTCCACCCCAAGGGGTGCGGCAGCCCCAATCCCATCTATGGGTGGCGGCCAAGGGGGGGAAGAGGGGAAACTTGCCCCCCAAGTTAGGTGGGTGCGCCCCCTCCCCAAACCCTAGGCGCCTTGGGCCCTTGTCGGGGGGCGCACCAGCCCACCTGGGGCTGGTCCCCTCCCACACTTGGCCCATGCAGCCCTTCGGGGCTGGTGGCCCCACTTGGTGGACCCCCGGGACCCTCCCGGTGGTCCCAGACGCTATCGATAAAACCCAAACTTTTCCGTGACCAAACAGGACTTCCCATATATAAATCTTTACCTCCGGACCATTCCGAACTCCTCATGACGTCCGGGATCTCATCCGGGACTCAACAACATTCGGTAACCACATACAAACTTCCTTTATAACCCTAGCGCCATCGAACCTTATGTGTAGACCCTACGGGTTCGGGAACCATGCGCACATGACCCAGACGTTCTCCGTCAATAAACAACAGCGGGATCTAGATACCCATGTTGGCTCCTACATGTTCCACGATGATCTCATCGGATGAACCACGATGTCAAGGACTCAATCGATCCCGTATACAATTCCCTTTGTCTAACGGTATTGTACTTGCCCGAGATTCGATCGTCGGTATAATCGATACCTTGTTCAATCTCAAGCTATCGCAAGTCTCTTTACTCATTCCGTAACACATCATCCCGCAATCAACTCTTTGATCACATTGTGCACATTATGATGATGTCCTACCGAGTGGGCCCAGAGATACCTCTCCGTCACACGGAGTGACAAATCCCAGTCTCGATTCGTGCCAACTCAACAGACACTTTCGGAGATACCTGTAGTGCACCTTTATAGCCACCCGATGCCAGGACGCTTTGGTACACCCAAAGCATTCCTACGGTATCCGGAGTTGCACAATCTCATGGTCTAAGGAAATGATACTTGACATTAGAAAAGTTTTAGCATACGAACTACGATCTTTGTGCTAGGCTTAGGATTGTCTTGTCCATCACATCATTCTCCTAATGATGTGATCCCGTTATCAACGACATCCAATGTCCATGGTCAGGAAACCATAACCATCTATTGATCAACGAGCTAGTCAACTAGAGGCTTACTAGGGACATGGTGTTGTCTATGTATCCACACATGTATCTGAGTTTCCTATCAATACAATTATAGCATGGATAATAAACGATTATCATGAACAAGGAAATATAATAATAACTAATTTATTATTGCCTCTAGGGCATATTTCCAACATAACGCCCCTGATGAGGTTATCCCTTTACTTGTAAACGATGTTACTTTACTTATGAATGAATAAAGGAGAAGAAGTTTATCAAAAAAAAAAAAATCAATCAGATTAGATCAGGACAGTGACATGTACAAAGCTATATCTCTCTACATTCAAATCAGCGAATGCAATTTCATATTGGAACTCTGTATGGGATTCACCTTAGGCTTGGGATTGAGATTGTTGGCAGTTGGAACAAGACCGAGAGGTGCCCGGCGTCAACAACCTTGACGGCGGCCCTCGCGCCGCTCATCCCCACCGTATGAACCGTCACCTGCATGTCCTGCTGCAGTATCGGCACCAACAACGGCGGGCATGGCACTACCGCACTGTACGGCTTGACCATGGGGGGTCCATCCCATCCAGTGTCAGCGGCTTGGTCGAGCTCCCCATCGGTACAGCCGCACCGAGCGCCGCCGTGGTCATCCGTCTCTGGCGCCGACTGGCTGCCAATTTGGACTGGATGAGTTTTTTTAGCAATGGACTGAATGAGCTTTTTTACTGAATGAGGCGAGTAGTCTCTCGATGCGTGAGGGCACTGAAGTGACTGGTTGCTGCTCCAGGGCTGCTGCCAAGTGGGCTAGGTAGGCTGCTGCGTAGTCTCACATCTGTACACCCATGACCTGTGGTGGATCCGCCCCTGGTACTATCAATACATCTATGTGGCTCTTCATTGATCCTCAAGTAGTTTCGAAAGCAGTCTCGGAGTAAAAGATCGAAGAGCTCAGCAGCCACAACTCCCACTTAACGGTCGCACAACTCCAACAGTGTACAACATCACAGTTGCATAGAATGCATATGAGTTCCATTACATGTTCAGTACAAATATACAATAAGAGTACAAATTGGGGCACACCATAAGCATCAATTGTCCAACCACTAGTATAGCATGTTCAAGGTCTGTAAATTAAGCAAGGTAGGCACTCAACACACACCTACTTACCAATTACCACAAACATGTTTGCTGACTAGGAAGCGCATGCTTCACTTATTTCACCAAACAGAAAAGAAAGAAAGAACACACGACCCCATAGATATTCGACAGACAAGAACCTCGGGATCAGAGTGCATGCTGATTAACTTCTCCTACCAGTGAAGAAAATACATGCACATGTTGATCTTCTTCTGCAGCTGCAGAACAACATACAATAGAGCTTCATCAGTTGGAGGGCACCCAGGGACGATGTAGATGTCCACCTGAACGGTGCTATCGCACCCACACACGAGGGACTATGAGTAGTGGTAGTATCCACTGCCATTAGCGCACCTGCCCATTGAGATCACCCACTGCGAGGCTCTGGCATCTGGTCATAAACCCTGCCGAGAGTAGATGAAGCTCATCATGTTACCTACATCTAGATGTTATCCACATTTAAATAGGTACTATCAATCAGATGTAGTAGGAATAAATTTCATATATGTATAAAATGATTTTTCAAGGCTAGAGTGTAAATCATTATCTACACATAAGAAATGTTCTCTCATAATTCTATCTTAGGTTATCATTCGGAGTGTGTGGTGTAATATACTTGTGAATTTTCTGCCCATCGTGGTAGTGTAGAACTGGTAGCTTTTTGTTACGTGGCTGATATAAAACCACGATGCTTCGTTTTACACTACCACGATGGGCAGAACATTCACAAAACCTGAATCGTTAGACCTGCCAATATCCTCATAATATTTGTTCACTTTCGCTGACAGCTTTGCACGAAAATAATTGTGAAAAATACATTACATCAAAACTAAGCTGTATTTTTCACAATTATGCACCTCCTATGAGTAGTGCTGTATTTAGGTGCCTAAATTAACCTAGGAGGTCTCATGTTCCCAATCTCTGAAGCCATTGGGTCATTCCGAATGACAAGTTTCATCCAAAGGATTTGTACACGAAAGCCAGGATAGTGTTGAACATTGGTGCTTGCGTCTCAACGTATACATCTAATACAATCTGCAAGTGTTTCTGATTCCTCTCATTCCTATGGACAAGACTGAACTTAAACTATCTTCTCCTAGCTTGTTCTTTATCCTATATTTCGTCTAGCTATTGTCTCTTCTTTTTATGGGCATGGGGAGTGAGTGAGTGACAAGAGGGGAAACACGGTGGCATCCTCTTATATCATGAGCTTCCGAGTCAATCAGTACTGCATGCTAAACACATGACCTGCCATACTATAGGTTTACCTCACCCAATATATCATACTACACATTAATGATATACATATGCGGCCTACTTGTATAGCACTTAACTTTTCTCGCAAAAAAAAAGTATAGCACTTCACTGATACTCCTCTGTGACGTTTCATTGATTCTCTAAGTAGTTTCAATATTCCTCCGTGTCGCTTCATTGATACTCCCCAAGTAGTCTCTGTGAAACTTCACTGATACTCCTCAAGTAGTTTTCAAAGCAGTTTCAGAAGCAAAGATCGAAAAGCTCAACACTCACAGCTCTCAGTTAGCAGTCGCAAAACTCCAATAACATTGTATACATCATCACAAATTGCATAGAAAAATTGATCACATGTGCAGTACGGATACAAAATACAAGTACAAATTGGGGTACACCATAAGCATCAACTATTCAATCACCAGTACGTAGCATGTTCATGGCCTGTAAATTAAGCAAGGTAGGTACCCAATAGCCACACACCTACTTACCAATTACCACGGCATGTTTGCTTCACTTATTTCACCAAATAGAAAAGAAAGAACAAAAGAAAAAAACACAACAGATCCTAGAGATACTCAGCAAGCATGAACCTAGGGTTTGAGGCGTTGATTCACTTCTCCCACCAGTGAAGGAAATCCATGCGCTTGTTGATCTTATTCTGCAAGAGTGCAACTAGAGAACACCATACAGTAGAGCTTTAGCGGTTAGCGTAAATGCCCACGGGAATGATCTGGTCGCACCCATGGGAATGATCCGGTCTCCCATGCATGACAGTATGAGGAATGGTAGTATCCACGGCCGATGGTACAGCTGCCCATCGAGATCACCCACTGAACCTCTGGCATTTTGATCATAAACCCTGTGGAGAGTAGATGATGCTCCAAATGTTAGCTACATCTGGATATTACCCACATCTAACTGACTAACTAGGTATTATTGGTCAGATATAGTCAAAATAAAATTTCAAGTGTACAAAATGTTTTTTCAGTAAAAAGACTCATTACCACATCAAAAGTAACACAAGGCCGCTAATTTGTTTTATCATGACTCGATTATTAGGATATCTAAATCAAGAAATCTTGAGAAATTGCCATGAAAAGTCATTACTATGCAATTTCAATAAAACTGTTGTTGCCGTGAATCCAGAAGGCGAGCCAAAGTGGCCGAAGTCATAGCGTGAGGCACTGGTGTCCATTATCTCCACCATGCAGCAGGCGAGGCCGAATGTCATGGGCCTGATCGAGCTCCGCCACGCCTAGTCCATCGGGTTGTCCATCTTGGACACCATGAAGTCCACCGCCATACGGAGCGGGTGTGTTGTTCCCGTTGCGGAGGTGGAGCAGGCGAGAGGGACTCGGAGTGCGATACGCCCGTGCGGGGGAGAAGGAGCCGTGGCGATGATCGTGGGTCATGGGAGGCGCACAGTGGTGGTGGGGATGGGTGAAATGTCACGAATTTGTTTTTATTTTTGACAAAAATGGATGGCCTATTCAATTAGAAAAGTCTGAAATGCCACGGATTTGTTTGTATTTTTGACACAAAATGTCTTGATTTAACGGAATTCAGGGATTTTATAAAAGAGAGTGTATGAGTTGTATTGTTCTGTTTTATTACACTTTTACCACCACAACAATGGCATGGTTTTAGTCTTCCTTAGCCTTCGAGCCATTGTTTCATCATGTGGCCTGGATTTACAATTGCGCTGCAATTCTCTAGCATTTTTTTTTCATTTTGTAAACCAGATTTTTTTTAAACGGAGGCAAAAGCTTTGCCTCATCTATTAAATAAGAGAGAATAGAGTTTGTTACAAGCCACCGAAATACACCACATGCAGATTACTCGCGGGCGATAAAAGACCCTAATTTCTTAGCTCCGGCGATGACCCAAAGGTTTGCCTCGGTAGAGATGGACGAAAGTAAGATTGGCGGTGGGGCACTCTTATACTTAAAAACCCTTGCGTTCCGCTCGTTCCAAATTGTCCAAGAGACTAGCATGGTGATGGAGGCTTTGGCTTGACGATCTGGCATTCCTTCGACGCAAGTGCTTGCCCACCAGTCTTCAACCGTTTCAAACAGGGGCCAAGCGGAAGTGTCAAGCCCGAGCATGGGGAATTTCCCAATGACCAGAGACCAAAGGCGCCGGGTGTAGTGGCACTTGTAGAAGAGATGGTGCCCGCACTCTTGCACTCTCTTGCAGAGAGGGCAAACATCACAATTTGGCCATCCCCGCTTTGCCAATTAAACCAGATTTTGGTCTGTGAACTCCAACACCAAATATCTTTGGATTTTATAAACTTTCAACATCAGCCAATACTGGATCATGGCCATACGCAAGATGGCAATGACGTATGGTAACCTACTCACCACAGAAAAGGAGAACCCCATAAATTTAGGAAAAATAGATTACACGCAAAAAAAATAGGGAAACTCAAAGTAATTAATTATTGAAACAAACAAATTCTGTTAAAATTCATTGTAAATCATTATATCTTGGAATAAAAGTAGTGAAAATGAATTTGATTGTAACTAGAACTTGTTCAAAAAGGGTAAATCATAGATATTTTAGTGGAAATTAGGTAAAGCTACAGATAAGTTTGGATTAACACGGAGAAAAATACATAAAACGTAAATGTTCACAGCCGCTCAAATGATAAGTGTGTTCCTCTTGCATGTATTCTCATACAATATAATATATACATTTTAATAAAAATCGCTAAAAATAAGGAGAATTTGGCCATCGTGATTAATTAGGGTCGCTTTTTTTACTTTAGTGGAATTTAATTGGACCTGTTCGTTTTGTCATTTGAGTGTTCTTCATGGTCGATACAATCTTTCTTATTTAAAGATTTTCCTAGAATCCTTAGTTTTTTAAATAATGTGTGTGTGATTTTGTTTTGTATTTTTAGAAAATAGGTATACAGTCTTTTTTAATTAATCTGCACCCTTTTGGTAACTTTGCCAAAGACGTTCTTCTTACAGATTTCTGTAACATTTTCAGTTTTCCTGTAATTTGATAAATCAGATTTGATATTTCTTTCTTGGTCTATCCTTCTTCTATCTTACTGAAGCTGCATGCGTGCGGACAGTTGGTACACTACTATCGTTCGGTTGTACTACTGCTTTGACTGAAAGTACGTAGAGACCAAATTAACTCGTCCAATTAAAAAAGTAGAGGATGCAGAATGACAAGTGACGAAGCATAAAATCAGCTGATTAACCAACACTCGGAAATACATTTTCACTACACAGACATGCAGACGCAGACCCAGCCAGAAATTACCACTCCACGCATGAGCATACACGAAGTACAAAAATACGTAACCACACTGCACGACGGAAGCAACACTACCAAGTTACGTACTGCTACTAATAATGCATGCTCGAGATCAGACACTCACGTACGCGCGGGCGTCCGTCCACACACCACAGTACCACACCGATCGGTCGATCGATCTACCACAATGCATACCCATGTCGACGGCCGACGGGTGAACGGATCAGTTCATGTTGCGGGCGCAGCGCGTGATGGCGGAGCAGCCGCGCCTGTAGGGGTTGGCCTGCTGCATCGACCCGCAGTTGGTGTAGTAGGACTGCCCGCGCTTGTCGCACGGGATCGCGTCGGCCCGCAGCGCGGCGTAGCTGATGTACCTGGGGGTCCCCCGGGCCAGCTCCTGCTCGTCCGCCGCGCACTGCTCCAGGCCCAGGGCCGCCGTCCCGTCGAAGGCCTGGGTCGTGGTCACGCCGCCGCCGGTGGCGCGCGGCAGCTGGCAGGCCACGACGACGACTACGAGCAGCGCTACAGCGGTGCTCACGGCGATGCCGGCTGCTGCTGCAGGGCGAGGCGCCATGGACGGATGAGCTGAAAGCTGGATGCAGAAGGAACCGGCAGAGAAGAAGGTGCGCGGCTCAGTGAAGGGCTCGGGTGGATTGAGCTAGAGGAAGAGACGAGGGGAATGGTGGCGTCGATGCCACTGGAGTGGAGATCGAGACCGGGATTTATGGAGGCCGGCCGGCGGGGTGCGCGGGCAAATGTAATGCGCGGTAGCGAGAAGAGATCTCGAGTAAGTCAATCAATGGCGCCCCGGACGCGCATGGTCTGTCTGGCACCCTCGCCCGCTAGTCGCTAGTCAGCCGGCCGGAGCCCACAAGATCTTGCATACAAAGATGAACAAGCCACAAAGGCACTGATGTAGAGCGCATGCATGTTCCGTTTGCACACTGATTTCTTTCCCTCGCTCCTTGATCATTTTACATCTGTCACCTTGGCCCGGCACTATTAAAAAAGACCAAAATGGGCTCGTTCTTTCCTTTTCGAAGTGTTTGGTTTGTGGGATTTGGAGACTAGATGGAATGGAAGTTTTTTTTTGCGGGGTAGATGGAATGGAAGTTTAAGTGGAAAGAATGAGAGTGAGGAGCCAACTCCCACCAATGTCTTCCCATGGGGTCCTTGTTAATTCGTGGGGCTTCATCGCGGACTAATTCCTATCATGTGCCAAACAAGGAAAAATGAGTAAAAGTCTATTTCTCACGCCTAATCTCTCCACAAACTCCGTGATGCAAACTCCCACTCCCCTTCTACCCAAGGTTACCAAGCAGGTTGTACTTATCGCCGACCCTGGGGGGTGGGTCACATGCATGCTATGAATTGGGCACAGCGGCAAAGGGTCGCAACTCGCAACTGATCACACTCGCCTCTCACAAACGAGCATAGCACACCGACACTTATATCAAAGCTGAAAAAGAACTCCGATAGAGGTATATATATAGGGGGGTATGGTATGGGAGCGGAGCTAGGTCACTTAGATAGGAGAGGGCAAATCTCCAGAGTGCAACGAAAGAAAGGGTCAAAGATGAAATCCCATTATCTGAGCCAGGCCAATGAGACTTTTCACCAGATATCCCTCAATCCTAGCTACTACCTCTGTCCCGGTTTATTAGTCCTCATTGCATTTCGTGCCAAATTTTGACCATAAATTTAACTAATAAAATGTTCATGCATGTCACAAAAAAATATATCATTAAAAACTATGTTTAAATATCAATCCAGCGATATAATTTTTATGAAAATGCATTAACATTTTGTTAGTTAAGATGATGTTTGTTTCCAGGGACTTATTGGCTTAGGGACTTAAAGTGGGCATTTGGGACTTATAAAATAAGACTCTCAAGGAGGGACTTATAGGGACTTATAGTTGTAATATGGTCTTATAGGGACTTATAAGTCCCAGGAACCAAATAGGTAGGGACTTTTTAGGGACTTATGACTTATAAGTTGGGACTAAAAAAAGTCCTAGGACTTATGAACCAAACAGGGTCTAAATCTTTAGTCAAAAATTGGCACAAATTATAAAAAAGACCAATAAACTAGGACGGAGGTAGTAGGCAACACTAAGAAAAAAAATGCATTCATATTGTCTTGAAATTAAGTCTGAATGTCCCAATACAAGAAGGGGTTTTGAGGAGGCCTTTTGAATCGCGTGAAATTTTAACAATTTCTCTTGGATGAACTTTAAATCATGCAAAAGACCTTTGTTCAAGCTACCACTAAGCATGCATCACCGCATTAAAGATAATACCCCATATCGGGCGAAACCGGAGACAAATAAGAAAACCGTACGTGATCACCTCTGCTGCTAGATCTACAGTACTAGCATGGTCATCTGCCTATAAGCTAGTTCATCTACCACAAAATTCAAGAGCCCATATATATAGCAGAGCTAGAGGCTGCAGCAAATTCAAAGCAGAACACACCAGACCTAAAACGGGATCATACCTACCTTCAGAGGAGATTAATTACGGTAGGAAGTACACGCATCAAACATTGTTGCAAAGATCAATAGAGTGGTGCATACACTAGGTGCAGTGCAGTAGATAGTTGTGATGATATATATTGCTTTGGTTTTGAGCTCCTTTTTACTGTTGTCGGACGCTGAAATTTACGTTCATCCCATCAGCATGCATCATGCATGTGCTTGATAAGGAACTCGAAACCCGGATCCCCGTGAAAATAAGTAACGAGTTGTTTCTTGCACGAATTGGCTACGTGGGTCTCTAAGATTTATTGTGAATTTCTAAAATTGTTATTGGACTGACCCGAAATAGATAAAATTCCAGCAAGCAAGTTTTAACGAGCGCTCGTTCAGTCGGCTCGTTTCTACTTGTTGAGTAGTCCGGCTTTGTCTTTAGCTTAGCTAAAGTTCCTACCAATCAAGATTCATGAGTACCTTATTAAACTCATTTGTATTAAATTTAAGATACTTATTTTAAGACGGAGAGAATATTTTAGTAGCTCAAGCCTGGACCATTCAATTACAATTGGCTAGCCCGCATCACAGGACACCAATCTTCTGTTGGTATGTCTCGCAGTTAAATAGTTGCAAAGCTGATTAGGCGAGTTGTCATCATGAAACATGTTAGAATAAATCCGAGGCATACCGTTGATCATCCGAGGACCAAGCAATCACACGAACACGACACCGAGATTTGTTAACGAGGTTCACCGATATGACTACATCCCCGGGGCTTGACTACGGGCGCTCCTCCCCGTGACACCGTCACAATACCGCACCTGGTCGCCCTGGACACCGGCACATGCCGCCGGCTTTCCCTGCGTTCCGGTGCTATAGGTTACATCGTGTGTCTACCCCGCTATATATGAGAGGCCTAGGATACAAGTGTCTTATTAGGACACGAGTCCACATCCTATGTAAACACGATACAATTACAAGTCCAACTGTAACCTACCTTGTACACTATATTCGACACAACTCTAACAAACTCCACCTTGGCGAATATTCTCCACCACCTTGAATTGGCCAATGCGCCAAACTTCCATATACATTGGACTTGAGCTTATCCCATGAGCACCACCGCTGCTACTCCAAAGACTCTATGTGACTCCACCTGCAACTTGTAGTCCCTTCTTTTCTTGACCACAGTCAATACTCGAGCAAAATTAAGTTCCTTGTTACTCTAGTTTGTGCTCCCAACTTCCAGAGTATCCGTCCAACGCCATCACACACTGATCACTGACCTGCGTGAAAGTGAACAACTCACATATTGGGTGTCACACACAAGAATTACCTGACTCAACATCACTGCTCCTTTCTTGACCGCCTGTCTGAAACTTGAAGGAATTTCACCATTGCTTGTAGTCATCCCGAGTCAAATTCGCAGTTGTCTCACCACATGTATGACCACCAGAGCCTGGCCCGTCTCCATGTCCCGTGCATACCACACGCCTCGTCGCTATTATGCGTCGAGCCTCCGCTGTCCCGGTCGAGTCTCAAGGGTCGCGAACCCACACCACTCAACCTCCATCGCAGAGTACCATCGATCATCACCGACCGATGACGAAGTTTCACGCTTCCATCGGACCACTGGGCTCCAAATCTGAACTACGTGTCACTCGCTTTTTCCACTTGCTGAATAGGCTTCGATTCCTGGATCCTTATATCGTAGCCCTCAATCCAGCTCCACCTTCAACATGACTCCATGGTAGATGATCAGTCCACCCTCGCGCCCGTCGATTTCAAGCTCCGTGTGCACCGCCTTGAATTAACCCCGCGCCATAGTCTTGTCGAAGCCACAAAACCCTCGGGGCCTGCGCCACGTGTTTCCACGCCCAAAAGTCGGTCACCATCAGCATCACGATCCTATGTCGCCCTCGCTGATCCCACCACCGCCTTCAGTACTCAACCGACTCACGCCGATCCGTCAGGCCCGACCACCGACCCAGCCGAACTTGTTAGACTATATGACACGCTTCAAGGCTCCCAAATCGTCTTCCGCGAATTTCCAGCCATCACATCACAACTCCATCCTAGCTGAATTGACTTCCCGCAACGCCTTCAAGCATCCCTGTCGTGCCAACAAATTTTCACCCTTGTCTGCCATAACTCAAGGTTTTCAGTTCCATTGAACTTCTCCACCTCAAACCAGGTATCCGTTGACGCCATGGTTCTTCGTACGGTTGACCTTGTGAAAAATACATGAGCAATCTCCCTGTGATGCACAAGTACACAAACACATCCGTGTACTACTAGCAATTCCAACCAAAAAACTTTTGATCTTCACGTGGAGTAGCTCTAGCTCAACCTCTCATGCTGGCTGTTGCTTTGTCACGATGCTTTTCAATGGATGCGTATCTTCCGCCGAATTGATCCGGCTGCCTCCGTCCGCGTCGTATACGAGGTCTCGGTCCTCTTTTGTTCTTCAAACAAATCTCGTGAACACTCCCTAGATTGCTCCTCCGACCGCTGGTTTCACCCGTCTTTCTTGGGCCGCCACAACAGCTCAACGTCCGCACGCTGCTCGTGCCGCGGGCCGTTGCCTCTCGCGATCCACAACCCTTTAGCCAGCCCCGCATGGGCCTCGACCGCTGCTGCTGACTGCGCTAGTGCGAGCTGCACGTGCACGGTTCCAACACCAATCCGATCTCGACGAGACTTCGTCCAGGACGCCCCCGCCGCTAGCTTCGACTGCTACGCGCCTTTAGATCGCTGCTTCCAATGCAAATCACACAATCGCGATCATCAGCACAACCAACGGAAACAACCAGCCAACGAGTTATCCTCTGGATCAACAGCCAACTACCTCGTAACCTAGCTCATGATACCACTTGTTAGAATAAATCCGAGGCATACCGTTGATCATCCGAGGACCAAGAAATCACACGAGCACGACACCGAGATTTGTTAACGAGGTTCACCGATATGGCTACATCCCCGGGCTTGACTACGGGCGCCCTCCCCGTGACACCGCCACAATACCGCACCCGTCGCCTCGGACACCGCACATGCCGCCGCTTCCCCTGCGTTCCGGTGCTATTATGTTGGCATAGGTTACATCGTGTGTCTACCCCGCTATATATGAGAGGCCTAGGATACAAGTGTCCTATTAGGACACGAGTCCACATCCTATGTAAACACGATACAACTACAAGTCCAACTGTAACCTACCTTGTACACTATATTCGACACAACTCTAACAAAACACACTCATGGCATGATGGCACAAGTGTTGGACGTATGAGAAGCGGTAACCAGCGTTCGCGAGAGGTCATGAGCTTTTTAATGATCCAAACTGAGCTTAAATTTTATCTCATTAGGATAACAAGCTTCTAAAACTTAAGGAGCCAAACATGCTCGTTATCCGCACGTACTTACAAACAAAAATGCTCCCTCCTTATATCAAAGGTTTCAGATCTTATTGATCCAGACATGAATGTTTGGGATGACGACTTGGTGAGACAAACGTTGTGACCAATTGATACTCAACGAGTCGTAGTCATTCCCCTATCCATGCATAATATGTCGGATTTTATTGCTTGGAGTTACACAAGAAAGAACGATGCTATGCACACGATGTTTTACTCACGATCCATGGATGATGCTTCACATCCAGCCATCCAATCATTGAATGAAGTGCAGCGCATCCATCTGATTGCCAATTGGCCAATGTATCGTGCATGCAGTATCGTCTGTATAGTAGTTTCGCACAAGAAATGGGTTGTTCACTATGCGATCAGCTTATTTGACGGAATGGAATAAGCAACATGGGATGAAATTACAACATACTGATGGTATGGGAAGAACTAATGTCAATCCTATCTGGTGTAAGATTTAGAAGTTATCGTGTTCGGCAAAGGTAAAAATCTTTATTTGGCGTAGTACGTTGCATAAAATCTGTCGTGTCGTGTTACACTTGCCAACAGATACATGAAAGTCTACCCTATATGCCTTCCTGTTCTAGGACGGTAGAAGACACAAAACACGTGTTATTTCTTTGTCATAAAGCAAAGGAGGTTTGGAAAAGACTAGGGATGTACGAGATGATTAACACCGCGTGTGCTATTGATCGTACGGGGGAGGCGGTGCTACCTCTTGAGCATGCGTTGGTTTTTGCTTGAAGAGTAAAGGGTGATGCAGCAAAGTAGCGTAAGTATTTCCTCAATTTTTGAGAACCAAGGTATCAATCCAGTAGGAGACTACACGCAAGTCGCCTCGTACCTACACAAATAAATAAGAACCTTGCAACCAACATGATAAAGGGGTTGTCAATCCCTTCACGACCACTTGCAAAAGTGAGATCTGATAGAGATAATAAAATAAATATTTTTGGTATTTTTTATGATATAGATTGAAAGTAAAGATTGCAAAGTAAAATAGATTGGAAACTTATATGATGGAAAGTAGACCCGGGGGCCATAGGTTTCACTAGTGGCTTCTCTCAGGATAACATAAGTATTACGGTGGGTGAACAAATTACTGTCGAGCAATTGATAAAAAAATGCATAGTTATGAGAATATCTACAAATGATCATGTATATAGGCATCACGTCTGCGACAAGTAGACCGAAACGATTCTGCATCTACTACTATTACTGCACACATCGACCGCTATCCAGCATGCATCTAGAGTAGTAAATTCATAAGAACAGAGTAACGCATTAGGCAAACACCCGAGGCTCTGATGCCAAATGTCGTTGTCGAGGCGATCGAGAGATAGACGAGCACTACCTAGAGACGAACGAGAGAGAGAGTTTTCGCTGCCAACGTCGCAGCTTTTTTTGTTCTGTTATTCCTTGCTTTTAGCGATTACAAAGCCGGGTTAACTACCTCCCAGCCGGGTTGCTCTGATCCGTGACTGTTGCTCCATCCAACGATCGGATCACAAGCAAAGCCAACGACCGGGAGAAGAGAACGCTAAGGAGAGATGCGTATAGCTGCGACTCTCCACTACGTGCGTGCATGCCCGGTCACATCCTAACCCATGCATACACATTATTTTAAATAGAAAGAAAACTCACACGTTGCATGCATGAGATAAACTAGGCCTAACATTTCACCCCTTAATCTCACTGCATGACGCCGATCACCCCAAGCCTCCGTCGCATCTCAATGAAGCGGACGCTACCGAGCGCCTTTGGTCAGTGGGTCGCCAGTTGATCCTGTGTCCCCACATGATCGATCTCCATCTGCTCCTTCTCCATACAGTCTCCGATTTAAGTGGAACTTGACATCTATATGTTTGCTTCAATCATGGTGAACTGGGTTCCTGCTCAAGGCTATGGCTGATTTGTTGTCCACTAACAGCTTGAACCTTGCCGCGACACTCCAGTCATGTCTTCCAAAGAGCCGGCTCAACCACAATCCTTGACAGGTTGCTGCAGCTATGGCCACGTACTCTGCCTCACATGAAGAAAGAGCAACAATTTTCTGTTTTTGAGAGCTCCAGGTGATCAAGTTCTTACCAAGGAAGAAGACATGTCCAGAGGTGCTCTTGCGGTCGCTGGTGTCGCCGGCGTGGTCACTATCACTGAACCCAAACAGCGTAGCAGCTCCCTGTCCTCTTTCATAGCTGCACCCATAGTGAATGGTGCCTTTGATGTACCTTAGTATTTGCTTGACCGCCGCCCAGTGGTGCGTCTGGGTTTCTCCATGAACCGGCTAACTATGCCAACCGCGTGAGCAATGTTAGGTCAGCGTGTTGACAAGATAGCGAGGCTGCCGATCACCTTGCGATACAAGGTAGCGCCGAATGGTTCTCCGTCGCCTTCCTTCTTGAGTTTGAGGCGGCCTTCCATGGGAGTGTGGCATGCATTACAGTTGCTCATGTTTGACATCTCCAAGATCTTGCTGGCATAGCTCTTCTGGCTGAGTGTAATCACGCTGGTGTTCTGTGTTACCTCAACGCCCAAGTAGTAGCTCAACTGGCCGAGGTCACTCATTCTGAAAAGTTGTTGCATCTGATCCTTGAAGGAAAGTATGTCCGCTGCATTGGTGCCTGTGATGATCAGATCGTCCACATAAACTCCCACCAGCAGGTAGGATCGAAAGGCCGCTGGCCGATAGACGGTGTGCTCCAAAGGACTCCGCGTGAATCCGAGAGATGAAAGAGTCTCGCCCAGCTTGGCATACCACGCCATGAGCCTGATGCAATCCGTACAATGCCTTGCGCAGCCGCAGTACACTTCCCTCTTGTCCAGCAACCTCATATCCTGGGGGTTGAGCGACGTAGACCTCCTCGCTGAGATCGCCATTGAAAAACGCTGATTTCACATCCATATGATGTACCTCCCAGCCTGAGTGCGCGGCGAGAGCAAGCAGCAGCCGGACAGTCTCCATGCGCGCCACGGGAGCGAAAACTTCCTCAAAATCCACTCCTTGACGCTGCACATACCCCTTCGCAACGAGGCGGGCTTTGTGTTTGACGATGTTGCCCGCCGGATCCCTCTTGACCTTATACACCCACTTCAGCCCAATTGCTTTGCGGCCGACGGGAAGAGTGGCAAGCTCCCAGGTCTCGTTGTCGATGATGGATTTCATTTCATCATCCATGGCGCCCTTCCATGCCTTGCTCCCCGAAAGTGCTTCGTCCACGCCACGCTCCTCGGCACTGAATAGGCAGCGCACCGAAGACAGCGCCGAACTGCTTTCGCGCCTGCCTTCGTCCTTGATGTCCACTAGTATACTCGAGAAGCGCCGGTAGCGAACGGGTTGGCCAGTTGGCACATCGCACCTGTCGCCGTGAGACGGAGGCGGCCCAGCGAGCCTCGGCGGGTCCGTGGGTGTCACCGGCTCGGATCGAGACGACTTCAGCGCGTCCGCCACCGGGCGTGGCGATCGCGGCTGACTGGCGTCCCCAAGGCTGGTGTAGAGGGTGTCACCGCTGGCTCGAGGGTGACCGGCGTGGTGGTCGAGCCACCGTCGATCTCCTAGACACTGTTGTCCATGGTGTAGACCACGGTAAATGTCGCCGGCGCCGCGGTGACTGCGCTCGTGCCCGAGGTGCTCCAAATCCATGGCCTGCTCTCCTCAAATATTACATCCCGGGTCATCTGCACTTTCTTAGTGGCTGGATCATACACACGGTAAGCTTTTGAGCCCTCCTCATACCCAACAAAAATCATCGGGGCCGATCTGTCCGAGAGCTTGCTTACCCCTGGACCTTGCTTCTTGACATGCGCTGTGCAGCCGAACGTGCGTAGGTGTTTCACGCTGGCCTGCGGCCATGCCATGCCTCATAGGGCGCCACACCATTCAGGCTTCTTGTCGGAGCTCGATTGAGGATGTACACTGCTGTTCTCACGGCCTCTGCCCAGAAGTAGGATGGAACCTTCATACTCTTCAAGACACAGCGCCATCTCGACCACAGCCTGATTTCGGCCGCCCACCACACCATTCTGTTGGGGAGAATATGGCGCTGTGGTGAAGTGCTTGACTCCATGCTCTTCACAATATTGCTTGAACTCTGTGGAGTTGAACTCACCGCCTGTCTGATCTGAATGCCTGCAGCTTGCAATTCCTCTCTGCTTCAGCCAGTTTCTGCACCTTCTTGAAACGCTCAAAGGCTTCATCTTTAGTCTTAATCACTTCCAACCACATGTACCTTGTGCAGTCATCAACAATCAACAAGAAGTATCTGTTACCTCCTGGCGTGGTTGGCGAGATGGGGCCGCACAAATCGGGTGTGAACCAGCTCCAGGTTGCGCTCGCTCGGTATGCAGCAGCTTGCGGGAAGGGAGCTCGGTGTTGCTTCCCCAATGCGCATCCATCACAGTACTCCTCGACGTGATCGAGCAGCGGCATCCCATGTACCATCTCCTTAGCAGACATAACACGCAGGGCACGAAAGTGAAGGTGCCCCATACGGACGTGCCACCTCCACGCTTTCATCGCCTTGCTTGGACAGCAGCACTTGCGCGCCGATGGTCAAGACGCCATGTACAGCCTGCTCGTCGTGGCGAGCGACACGGGCCAGGACCCGCTGCCCCGGATCATGTATTGTCATGACGCCGTCTCGATCACCACCTTGCAGCCAGCCTCGTCGAGCTGACCTATAGAGATGATGTTGTTGCGCAGACTCAGAATGAAGTAGACCTCGGAGAGTGCACGCTGGTGACCGCCCTGCCCCTTGAAGACGACAGCGTCGCGCCCACGGATCGCAACATAAGCGACCCATCTCCAAACTTGACAGAGCCATGCACGCCTCGCCGAGCGTGGCGAACATATGACGCTTCTCCTGTCATATGACTACTTGCACCGGTATCAAAGTACCAAGTTTCATCAAAGTAGGGACTGGGATTACCTTCTCCTCATTGAGGAAAACAGCTTGCGGTGCCACTACTTCCGTGGATACTGGGGTGGTGACCACGGCCATCAGCAAGCCCTGCTCATGCTCATCCCCGGACGCATTTAGATTGGCCTGCTCTTGTCTACCCTCTGCTCTTGTTCACGAAGCCACGTGCGACACTCTTTCTTCCAGTGGCCTTGTATACCACAGTGATGACACTTGCCTTTCTTTTTCTTGTTGCCGGAGCCGCCGGCGCCGGCCACGCTTCGCCTCCCCGGACGCACCCTTGCCACCGCCGTGAGGCTTGGCCTTGACGGGAGATTTGTTCTTGCCGGTGTTGCCGCTTACCACCGCCTCGACGACGAACCACCGCCGCCGCCTAAGTTCTCGCGGCCAGCCACTCCTCATGAGTGAGCAAGAGGCGCCCAGCGCTCGCTACCGCCATTGCCGAGGTCATAGTGATCCTCACAAGCAGAGAAGCGGCCGACGAGCTCCTCAATGGACATGGTTTTCAGATCAAGAAGGGACTCAATCGCCATGGCCATTGGACGATACCGGCGCGGCACCACTCGAAGAAATTTCTGAACGGCCTTGTGCTCGGTTACGGGGTCGCCGTACAGCTCCAGATCGGCGACGAGGGCGGAGAGCCGCAGCCCGAAGTCCTCGACGGACTCCCCGTCTCAAACGGAGATCCTCAAACTCCCGCCGCGCACTCGCGCTTTGGCTTCACGGGCGCGCCACTGCCCATCCGCATCGCCTTGATGGTCTCCCACGCCGCCTTCGCCAGGTCCTTCGCGCGCCAGCACACGCAGCATCTCCGCGGAACGCCGGTGAGAATGATTCGCAGCGCGCGCCGTCGCCGCTTCGTCGGCGGCGTCATCGGTCACCGCGGACCAGACGCGGGCGACCTGCAGCTTTGACTTGCATCACGAGTGCCCACTCCTGGTAATTGGTGCGGGTGAGCATCATCGACGCCCCTGACTCCTCTCGCACGACGCGCTCCACCACGCGGTACTCGCCGCTGCCGTCGCCGGTGAGGCGAGCGAGCGGCGCCTTGGATGAAGGCGTCCTCGCCGACGACTTGCCGCCGCCCTTGTTCTTCCGGTCCGATTCGTCGCCAGACATGTCCACGGTGGATCAAACACAGCCGCTGCTCCGAGGATCAAACACCCGAGGCTCTGATGCCAAATGTCGTTGTCGAGGCGATCGAGAGATAGACGAGCACTACCTAGAGACGAACGAGAGAGTTTTCGCTGCCAACGTCGCAGCTTTTTCTGTTCTGTTATTCCTTGCTTTTAGCGATTACAAAGCCGAAGCTAACTACCTCCCAGCCGGGCTGCTCTGATCCCTGAATGTCGCTCCATCCAACGACTGGATCACAAGCAAAAGCCAATGACCGGGAGAAGAGAACGCTAAGGAGAGATGCGTGCTAGCTGCGACTCTCCACTACGTGCGTGCATGCCCGGGTCACATTCTAACCCATGCATACACATTATTTTAAACAGAAAGAAAAACTCACACGTTGCATGCATGAGATAAACTAGGCCTAACAAGGTTCCTCCTGATTATTCCTCTATTTCCCGTTTTCCTCACCTTTGCTTCTCTATAGTCACTTGGCCCGTAGACCATCTTTTCTATGCCTTTCTTGAGTATGTTCGGAGATGAGCCAATGTTCGCATTATGAGTCGCACATGTGCGTTAACATTTTTACCAAGCTTAATGCATTAGCACGCCATAACTAGATTGACTATATAGACCACTTTGTTAGAACGATGCTAATAAGGTTGAGTATCATGGAAAAGCCAAAACACAAGAAAAGGGACCATTATTCATTTTATATGCTAATTAATCTCTCTCTCTATCTCTATCTCTTTCTAATAAATAATCATATGTGCATCTTATTGTATCATTTTGTCTGTTTTCTTTTGCAGAAATTGGGGTACGCAGTGAGACTTGCTGGATTGGCAACCGTTAAATGTTCTTGAGGACAGACAATCTGTCGCTTTGCTACCTCTACATGTATGATTTTCAAAGGCTAATTATTGTTTTTTTTATCAGTTCAAGTAACAACTTCTCTTCTTTCAGGTTTATAAAATTCATCGTATGATATAGAAGCTGCACACGATTCTGCTGCATGTGTTTTGTAGCTGCGTCTCCTCACACATGCATTCAGTTGGTCTCTCCCTCAGTTGTAACCCAAGGTGAAACCTCAAGCCTACAACCATATTTTGATTACCACCACCCACTCACGTTTGGCCAATATGAATGCAATCATTTAATGCCCACATTAATAGTGTTTAGTGGAGTTTCCCCCCTCCCATTACGAGAATGTCGTCTCCTATTCCTGTCATCTCCTTGACACAAGATCCAACTGGTGCTCCACATCTCTCACAAACTCTCTCTCTCTCTCTCTCTCACACACACACACACACATTTTTCATGGTCAAGTTGTCGAATTCCTTTTGTCACTACCTGATTGTCTTCTATGTGTTGTTGAAGCAGGGATTGGAATACACAATTATACTATATATTTGGCTTGTGAATGACACATATTTGGCTCTTCAAGGATAACTTGACCTGGGAATCAACGTTAGAAGTCATAAACAAATGTCTTCACTGTAGCTTTCAGTAAAGGTAAGGATCAATTTTTCCTTTGTTATTTCTTTCATGTATTTATTATGTTGGGATCTTGCATGTAATTCTAAAACCTGGTCTAACATCAATTAGCTTATTCATAGTAGTCATGTAGACTACTTTTCAGAAAAAGGTCGAAAGACATAGTTCATTCCGTATGAGTGAGTGATACGTCTCCAATGTATCTATAATTTTTGATTGCTCCATGCTATATTATCTATTGTTTTGGACTATATTGGGCTTTATTTTCCATTTTTATATTACTTTTGGGACTAACCTATTAACCGGAGGCCCAGCCTGTAATTGCTGTTTTTTGCCTATTTCAGTGTTTCGAAGAAACGGAATATCAAACGGAGTCCAAACGGAATGAAACCTTCGGGAACGTGATTTTCTCATCAGATAAGACCTAGGAGACTTGGACCCTCTGTCAAGAAAGCCACGAGGCGGTCACGAGGTAGAGGCGCCCCCTAGGCGCGCCCCCTACCTCGTGGGCCCCTCGAGGCTCCACCGACGCATTTCTTCTTCCTCCTATATATACCTCACGCACTTCAACAGATTAGATACGGAGCCAAAAACCTAATTCCACCGCCGCAACTTTCTGTATCCACGAGATCCCATCTTGGGGCCTGTTCCGGAGCTCCGGCAAAAGGGGATTCCACCACAGAGGGCTTCTACATCAACATCATAGCCTCTCCGATGAAGTGTGAGTAGTTTACCTCAGACCTTCGGGTCCATAGTTAGTAGCTAGATGGCTTCTTCTCTCTTCTCGGATCTCAATACAATGTTCTCCCCTCTCTCGTGGAGATCTATTCGATGTAATCTTCTTTTTGCGGTGTGTTTGTTGAGATCGATGAATTGTGGGTTTATGATCAAGATTATCTATGAGCAATATTTGAATCTTCTCTGAATTCTTTTATGTATGAGTGAGTTATCTTTGGAAGTCTCTTCGAATTATCTGTTTGGTTTGGCCAACTAGATCGGTAGTTCTTGCAATGGGAGAAGTGCTTAGCTTTGGGTTCAATCTTGCGTGTCCTTACCCAAAGGATGTAAAGGGTTGCAAGGCACGTATTGTATTGTTGCCATCGAGGATAACAAGATGGGGTATTTATCATATTGCATAAATTTATTCCTCTACATCATGTCATCTTGCTTAAGCGTTACTCTATTTTCATTAACTTAATACTCTAGATGCATGCTGGATAGCGGTCGATGAGTGGAGTAATAGTAGTAGATGCAGGTGAGTCGGTCTACTTGTCTCGGACGTGATGCCTATATACATGATCATACCTAGATACTCTCATAACTATGCTCAATTCTGTCAATTGCTCAACAGTAATTGCTCACCCATGTAAAATACCTATGCTCTTGAGAGAAGCCACCGGTGAAATCTATGGCCCCGGGTCTATTTTCATCATATTAATCTTCCCACGCTTTATTATTGCTTTGCTCTTTACTTTGCCCTTTTATTTTACTTTGCATCTTTATACCAAAAATACCAAAAGTATTATCTATCATCTCTATCAGATCTCACTCGTAAGTGACCGTGAAGGGATTGACAACCCCTATTCGCGTTGGTTGCGAGGAGCTATTTGTTTTATGTAGGTACGAGGGACTTGTGCGTGGCCTCCTCTACTGGATTGATACCTTGGTTCTCAAAAACTGAGGGAAATACTTACGCTACTCTGCTGCATCATCCTCTCCTCTTCGGGGAAAACCAACGCAAGCTCAAGACGTAGCAGTGAGTGCAATAAGTTAGTGATTATTCATACCCTTTAACTTGCATTATGTGAATTCTTCCCTCCCCTAATCAGGACATGTTTGAATTTCCTTTTGTCAGGATTACTCCACGATCCATTGGTTTATTAGCAATTGCTACTCAACTTCCTCTGTGCCATTTCTTTTGGGTATTACTACTATTGAACAGTTGAGTCACATGGTTTTATAGAATTTACCTTCTACCTTTGAAAGCTAAGAACTTCACGCAGCAACGCCATGAGGTATCATCTAGTTATAGATACGTTGGAGACGTATCAAACATCCCCAAGCTTAATTACTGCTCGTCCTCGAGTAGGTAAATGATAAAACGGAATTTTTGATGTGGAATGCTACCTACCATATTTTTTCAATGTAATTTTCTTTATTGTGGCATGAATGTTCAGATCCGAAAGATTCAAGATAAAAGTTTTATATTTACATAAAAATAATAATACTTGAAGCATACTAACTAAGCAATTATGTCTTCTCAAAATAACATGGCCAAAGAAAGTTCATCCCTACAAAATCATATAGTTTGGTCATGCTCAATTTTCGTCACACAAGAATGCTCACATCATGCACAACCCCGATGACAAGCCAAGCAATTGTTTCATACTTTAGTAATCTCAAACTTTTTCAACCTTCACGCAATACATGAGCGTGAGCCATGGATATAGCACTATAGGTGGAATAGACTATAATGATGGGGGTTATGTGTAGAAGACAAAAAAGGAGAAAGTCTCACATTGATGCGGCTAATCAACGGGCTAGGGAGATGCCCATCAATTGATGTCAATGCAAGGAGTAGGGATTCCCATGCAATGGATGCACTAGAGCTATAAATGTATGAAAGCTCAACAAAAGAAACTAAGTGGGTGTGCATGCAACTTGCTTGCTCATGAAGACCTAGGGCATTTGAGGAAGCCCATTGTTGGAATATACAAGCCAAGTTCTATAATGAAAAATTCCCACTAGTATATGAAAGTGACAAAACAAGAGACTCTCTATCATAAAGATCATGGTGCTACTTTGAAGCACAAGTGTGGAAAAAGGATAGTAGCATTGTCCCTTTTTGTTTCTTTTCTCTTTTTTTGGGCCTTTCTTTCTTTTCTTTTCTTTTGGCCTTTTTATTTTTTTTCTTTTTTATTTTCTTTTTTTATTTGGGACAATTCTCTATTAATGATGATCATCACACTTCTATTTATTTACAACTCAATGATTACAACTCGAT
The DNA here is from genome assembly GCA_021605145.1 of Aegilops bicornis. Classification (NCBI taxonomy): domain Eukaryota; kingdom Viridiplantae; phylum Streptophyta; class Magnoliopsida; order Poales; family Poaceae; genus Aegilops; species Aegilops bicornis. Next base: position 624,258,317 of record CM038669.1, on the reverse strand, counting down.
ACTAGAACAAAATATGACTCTATATGAATGCCTCCGTTGTGTACCGGGATGGGCAATGAATCAAGAGTGACATGTATGATAAGTTATGCATGGTGGCTTTGCCACAAATACCATGTTGATGTCTACTACTCAACCTTCTTCTTGTAGACGTTGTTGGGCCTCCAAGTGCAGAGGTTTGTAGGACAGTAGCAAATTTCCCTTAAGTGGATGACCTAAGGTTTATCAATCTGTGGGAGGCGTAGGATGAAGATGGTCTATCTCAAACAACCCTGCAACCAAATAGCAAAAGGTCTCTTGTGTCCCCAACACACCCAATACAATGGTAAATTGTATAGGTGCACTAGTTCGGTGAAGAGATGGTGATACAAGTGCAATATGGATGGTAGATATAGGTTTTTGTAATCTGAAAATATAAAAACAGCAAGGTAACTGATAATAAAAGTGAGCACAAACGGTATTGCAATGCGTTGAAACAAGGCCTAGGGTTCATACTTTCACTAGTGCAAGTTCTCTCAACAATAATAACATAACTGGATCATATAACTATCCCTCAACATGCAACAATGAGTCACTCCAAAGTCACTAATAGCGGAGAACAAACGAAGAGATTATTGTAGGTAAGAAACCACCTCAAAGTTATTCTTTCCGATCAATCTATTCAAGAGTCCGTAGTAAAATAACACGAAGCTATTCTTTCCGCTCGATCTATTATAGAGTTCGTACTAGAACAACACCTTAAGACACAAATCAACCAAAACCCTAATGTCACCTAGATACTCCAATGTCACCTCAAGTATCGGTGGGTATGATTATACGATATGCATCACACAATCTCAGATTCATCTATTCAACCAACACAAAGAACTTCAAAGAGTGCCCCAAAGTTTCTACCGGAGAGTTAAGACGAAAATGTGTGCCAACCCCTATGCATAACTTCACAAGGTCACTAAACCCGCAAGTTGATTACCAAAACATACATCAAGTAGATCACGTGAATATCCCATTGTCACCACAGATAAGCACATGCAAGACTGAAAGATCGAGGATGTCGCCTAGAGGGGGGGTGAATAGGCGCTTTAAAATAATTACGGTTTAGGCTTGGACAAATGCGGACCTAACGGTTAATTTGTCAAGCACAAAACCTACAACAACTAGGCTCACCTATGTGCACCAACAACTTATGCTAAGCAAGATAAGCAACTATGTGATAGCAAGATATATGACAAAGAACAATATGGCTATCACAAAGTAAAGTGCATAAGTAAAGGGCTCGGGTAAGAGATAACCAAGGCACGCGGAGACGACGATGTATCCCGAAGTTCACACCCTTGCGGATGCTAATCTCCGCGTGGAGCAGTGTGGAGGCACAATGCTCCCCAAGAGGCCACTAGGGCCACCGTAATCTCCTCACGCCTCAAGCACAATGCAAGATGCCGTGATTCCACTAAGGGACCCTTGAGGGCGGTCACCGAACCTGCATAAATGGCAACCCTTGGGGGCGGTCACCGAACCTGCAGACACTTTGGCAACCCTTGGGGGCGGTCACGGAACTCATTAAATTGCTCGGGCGATCTCCACAACCTAATTGGAGACCCCGACGCTTTCCCGGAGCTTTACACCACAATGATTGAGCTCGAACACCACCAACTGCCTAGGGCGCCCAAGCACCCAAGAGGAACAAGCTCAAGGGCACCAAGCACCCAAGAGTAATAAGCTTCTCAACTTGTAACTTCCACGTATCACCGTGGAGAACTCAAACCGATGCACCAAATGTAATGGCAAGGGCACACGGAGTGCCCAAGTCCTTCTCTCTCAAATCCCACCAAAGCAACTAATGCTAGGGAGGAAAATGAGAGGAAGAACAAGAAGGAGAACACCAAGAACTCCAAGATCTAGATCCAAGGGGTTCCCCTCACAAAGAGGAGAAAGTGATTGGTGGAAATGTGGATCTAGATCTCCTCTCTTTTTCCCCCCAAAACTAGCAAGAATCCATGGAGGGATTGAGAGATAGCAAGCTCGGAGAAGGTCAACAATGGGGAAGAACACGAGCTCAAAAGGATAAGGTTCAATGGGGAAGAAGACCCCCTTTTATAGGAGGGGGAAAATCCAACCGTTACCCCACTGAAAATCCCCGCACAGAGCGGTACTACCACTAGGGAAGGGCGGTACTACCGCTGAGGGCGGTACTACCGCTCCCTATCCAGCGGTACTACCGCGCTGAAGAGAAGGTCAAGGCCTCAGCCCCAGAGCGGTACTACCGCTTAGGGAAGAGCGGTACTACCGCCAGAGCGGTACTACCGCTTCATCGCCGCTACTAGTGCCAAGAAAACCCGACACGAAAAACTTCGCTCGAGAATCGAGGCGGAAGTAGCCCAGACAAGACAGCGGTACTACGAAACTCCCAAGCGGTACTACTGTTCGGAGAGCGGTACTACCGCTTGAGCGGTATCATCATTCCGAGAGCGGTACATCATTGAGCTTCGGCGGTACTACCGCTGATGGTCACGCAGACTACCGCTGGCACCAATCCTTAAGTCACAACCACGAAAACAAAGAATACTCCAAGGAAAACCAGAACTGCCATAACTTCTTCATATGAGCTCCGAATTGAGCAAACTCAAGCTTGTTTGAAACAAGACAACGAGTAGCATCAAAACCTCCAACCGAGAAGAACCGCATACCCTCCAACATCGAAAACATCATAGAAGATGCATGAAAACTCCGTTGATGAACTCGAGCTTGTCATGAAAATGACCATAAGCTCCAAATCTCACAAGGAGAAGAACCAAACAAGAATCCAAAAGATGATGCAAGGATGCAATGGTTTGAGCTCTCTCACGAATGATACGATCAAGCTACTCATCGAGAGCCCCCTTGATAGTACGGCAATCGATCCTATAACCCGTCTTCCACAACTACCATGAGACCGGTAAAATAGAAAACCTATCAAGGGCAAACCTTTGCCTTGCACATGGTCCACTTGAGCTAGATGATGACGATCTTGACTCCCTCAAGTTGGACCACCTTTCTTGATTGCGTTGGCTCAAGAAGACTAGTTGATTGCTCCCCATACTCCACTATGGGTGAGCCACTCTTCCAAGACATCTTCACAAGTCCATTGTCACCAAATGGACGGCAAGCTTCAAGCACTTGATCTCTTCGTGATGCATCACTTGAACTTGCACACCGCAACCTAACCCCACAAAGAACTCTCACGAAGACCATGGTTTAGTACACAAAGCGTAATGGACAATGCTTCCCATACCATGGGATCACTTGATCCCTCTGTACATCTTGTACGCTTTGTGTGTTGATCAACTTGATTCACTCTTGACTTAGTCTTGATCAACCTTGAATCTTTCCAACTCTCTTCGTTTGGATGATGTCTTGAAGGTAAACATGAATGATCACACAATCTTCTTCTTCAAGACATGCTTGCAATAAGCTCAACACTCACATGACCAATCTTTGGATAATTCCTTGAATAGCACCTTGGTCGACACAAAACTCTCCTTGAAACCAACACATGTACTCCAAGAAAAGCCTATGGACAAAACCTTCAAATAAACTCAAGGCAACCATTAGTCCATAGAGAATGTCATCAATTACCAAAATCACACATGGGGGCACCGCATGTCCTTTCAAAGACATACATCAAGTGTTCTCAAATCCTTAAATACTCAATCCGATAAGATAACTTCAAAGGGAAAGCTCAATCCATTACAAGAGAGTAGAGGGGGAGAAACATCATAAGGTCCAACTATAATAGCAAAGCTCCCGATACATCAAGATCGTGCCAAATCAAGAACACGAGAGAGAGAGAGAGAGAGAGAGAGAGAGAGATCAAACACATAGCTACTGGTACATACCCTCAGCCCCAAGAGTGAACTACTCCCTCCTCGTCATGGAGAGCGCCGGGATGATGAAGATGGCCACCGGTGAGGGATCCCCCCTCCGGCAGAGTGCCGAAACAGGGTCTCGATTGGTTTTTGGTGGCTACAGAGGCTTGCGGCGGTGGAACTCCCTATCTAGGTTATGTTCTGGGGGTTTCTGTATATATATAAGAAGTTTTGGCGTCGGGAACAAGTCAGGGGGGTCTCCGAGGCGGCCACAACATAGGGGCGCGCGCCCAGGGGGGTAGGGCGCGCGCCCCACCCTCATGGGTGCCTCGGGACTCTTCTGGTCCATCTCTGATGCTTCGTGGGCTTCTTTTGGTCCAAAAATAATCTTCGTCAAATTTCAGGTCAATTGGACTCCGTTTGGTTTTCCTTTTCTGCAATACTCAAAAACAAGGAAAAACAGAAACTGGCAATGGGCTCTAGGTTAATAGGCTAGTCCCAAAAATCATATAAAATAGCATATAAAACACCCTAGATGGATAATATAATAGCATGGAACAATCAAAAATTATAGATACGTTGGAGACGTATCAGATGTCAACTACATGATCATGCAAGGCAATATGACAATGATGAAGCGTGTCATAATAAATGAAACGCTGGAAAGTTGCATGGCAATATATCTCGGAATGGCTATGGAAATGCCATAATAGGTAGGTATGGTGGCTGTTTTGAGGAAGATATAAGGAGGTTTATGTGTGATAGAGCGTATCATATCACGGGGTTTGGATGCACCGGCGAAGTTTGCACCAACTCTCAAGGTGAGAAAGGGCAATGCACGGTACTGAAGAAGCTAGCAATGATGGAAGGGTGAGAGTGCGTATAATCCATGGACTCAACATTAGTCATAAAGAACTCACATACTTATTGCAAAAATCTACAAGTCCTCAAAAACCAAGCATTACGCGCATGCTCCTAGGGGGTAGATTGGTAGGAGAAGACCATAGCTTGTCCCCGACCGCCACTCATAAGGAGGGCAATCAAAGAACACCTCATGTTTCAAATTTGTTACACAACGGTTACCATACGTGCATGCTACCGGACTTGCAAACTCTAACAAAAGTATTTCTCAAATTCAGAACTACTCAACTAGCGCGACTCTAATATTACCATCTTCATATCTCAAAACAATCATCAAGTATCAAACTTCTCATAGTATTCAATGCACTTTTTATGGAAGTTTTTATTATACCAATCTTGGATGCCTATCATATTAGGACTAATTTTATAGCCAAAGCAAATTACCATGCTGTTCTAAAGGACTCAAAATAATATAAGTGAAGCATGAGAGATCAATAATTTCTATAAAATAAAACCACCACCGTGCTCTAAAATATATAAGTGAAGCACTAGAGCAAAATTATCTAACTCAAAAGATATAAGTGAAGCACATAGAGTATTCTAATAAATTCCGATTCATGTGTGTCTCTCCAAAATGTGTGTACAGTAAGGATGATTTTGGTAAACTAAAAAACAAAGAATCAAATCATACAAGACGCTCCAAGAAAAACATATATCATGTGGAGAATAAAGATATAGCATCAAGTAAAGTTACCGATGGACGAAGACGAAAGAGGGGATGCCTTCTGAGGCATCCCCAAGCTTAGACTTTTTGTTGTCCTTGAATTTTACCTTGGGGTGCCTTGGGCATACCCAAGCTTAGGTTCTTGCCACTCCTTATTTCATAATCCATCAAATCTTTAACCAAAACTTGAAAACTTCACAGCACAAAACTCAACAGAAAATCTCATGAGCTCCGTTAGCGAAATAAAACAAACCACCACTTCAAGGTACTGTAATGAACTCATTATTTATTTATATTGGTGTTAAACTTACTGTATTCCAACTTCTCTATGGTTCATACCCCCCGATACTAGCCATAGATTCATCAAAATAAGCAAATAACACACGAAAAACAGAATCTGTCAAAAACAGAACAGTCTTTAGTAACCTGTATCAAACGCAAACTTCTGTAAATCGTAAAAATCTACCAAAATAGGACGACCTAGATAATTTTTTTATTGATTTACTGCAATTGGAATCAGTATTTTATCACGTTCTGGTGATTTTTAACAATTGTTTTTGTGAGCAGAAAGTTTCTGACTTTTTCAGCAAGATCAAATAATTGTCATCCAAGAAGATCCTATAGGTTTTACTTGGCACAAAGACTAATTAAAACATAAAACCACATCTAACAAGAGGATAGATGAATTATTTATTACTAAACAGAACCAAAAAGTAAGAAACAAAAATAAAATTGGGTTGCCTCCCAACAAGCGCTATCGTTTAACGCCCCTAGCTAGGCATAAAGGCAAGAATAGATCTAGATATTATTCTCTTTAGTATGCAATCCATAAGTGGCTCTCATAATAGATTCATAAGGCAATTTAATTTTCTTTCTAGGAAAGTGTTCCATGCCCTTCCTTAATGGAAATTGAAATATAATATTCCCTTCTTTCATATCAATAACTACACCAATCATTCTAAGGAAAGGTCTACCAAGAATAATAGGACATGTAGGATTGCAATCTATGTCAAGAACAATGAAGTTTACGGGCACATAATTCCTATTTGCAACAATAAGAACATAATTAATTCTTCCCATAGGTTTCTTAATGGTGGAATCCGCAAGGTGCAAGTTTAAAGAACAATCATCAAATTCACGGAAACCTAACACATCACACAAAGTTTTCGAAATCGTGGAAACACTAGCACCCAAATCACACAAAGCATAGCATTCATGATCTTTAATCTTAATTTTAATAGTAGGTTCCCACTCATCATAAAGTTTTCTAGGGATAGAGACTTCCAATTCAAGTTTTTCCTCATAAGATTGCATTAAAGCATCAACGATATGTTTGGTAAAAGCTTTATTTTGACTATAAGCATGAGGAGAATTTAACACGGATTGCAACAAGGAAATAAATCTATCAAAGAGCAATTATCATAATTAAGTTCCTTGAAATCCAAAATAGGGGGTTCATTGCTATGTAAAGTTTTGACCTCTTCAATCCCACTTTTACCAATTTTTGCATCAAGATCCAAAAACTCCGAATCATTGGGATGCCTTCTAACTAAAGTTGACTCATCTCCAGTCCCATCATTATCAAGATTCATATTGCAAAACAAAGATTTAATAGGAGACACATCAATCACTTTTAGATCTTCATATGTATTATCATGAAAACTAGAAGAACACGCTTTTACAAAGCAATCTTTCTTAGCACGCATTGATACATCTCCAACGTATCTATAATTTTTGATTGTTCCATGCTATTATATTATCTGTTTTGGATGTTTATGGGCTTTATTATACACTTTTATATTATTTTTGGGACTAACCTATTAACTGTAGGCCCAGCCCAAATTGTTGTTTTCTTGTCTATTTCAGTGTTTCGAAGAAAAGGAATATCAAACAGAGTCCAAACGGAATGAAACCTTCGGGAGAGTTCTTTTTGGAACGGAAGCAATCCATGAGACTTGGAGTGTACGTCAGGGAAGCAACGAGGTGGCCACGAGGCAGGGAGGCGCACCTGCCCCCCCCCCCCTAGGCACGCCTCCACCCTCGTGGGCCCCTCGTGGCTCCCCTGACCGACTTCTTTCGCCTATATATATCCATATACCCTAAAAACTTCGGAGAACAGAATAGATCGGGAGTTCCGCCGCCGCAAGCCTCTGTAGCCACCAAAAACCAATCGGGACCCTGTTCCGGCACCCTGCCGGAGGGGGGAGGACCCTCACCGGTGGCCATCTTCATCATCCCGGTGCTCTCCATGACGAGGAGGGAGTAGTTCACCCTCAGGGCTGAGGGTATGTACCAGTAGCTATGTGTTTGATCTCTCTCTCTCTCTCACTCACTCTCTCTCTCTCTCTCTCTCTCGTGTTCTTGATTTGGCACGATCTTGATGTACCGCGAGCTTTGCTATTATAGTTGGATCTTATGATGTTTCTCCCCCTCTACTCTCTTGTAATGGATTGAATTTTCCCTTTGAAGTGATCTTATCGGATTGAGTCTTTAAGGATTTGAGAACACTTGATGTATGTCTTGCGTGTGCTTATCTGTAGTGACATTGGGATATTCACGTGATCCACTTGATGTATGTTTTGGTGATCAACTTGTGGGTTCCGCTCGTGAACTTATGCATAGGGGTTGGCACACATTTTCGTCTTGACTCTCCGGTAGAAACTTTGGGGCACTCTTTGAAGTACTTTGTGTTGGTTTGAATAGATGAATCTGAGATTGTGTTATGCATATCGTATAATCATACCCACGGATACTTGAGGTGACATTGGAGTATCTAGGTGACATTAGGGTTTTGGTTGATTTGTGTCTTGAGGTGTTATTCTAGTACGAACTCTATGATAGATCGAACGGAAAGAATAGCTTCGTGTTATTTTACTACGGATTCTTGAATGGATCGATCAGAAAGGATAACTTTGAGGTGGTTTCGTACCCTACAATAATCTCTTCGTTTGTTCTCCGCTATTAGTGACTTTGGAGTGACTCTTTGTTGCATGTTGAGGGATAGTTATATGATCCAATTATGTTATTATTGTTGAGAGAACTTGCCTTTGGTGAAAGTATGAACCCTAGGCCTTGTTTCCTAGCATTGCAATACCATTTACGCTCAGTTTTATCATTAGTTACCTTGCTGTTTTTATATTTTCAGATTACAAAAACCTATATCTACCATCCATATTGCACTTGTATCATCATCCCTTCGCCGAACTAGTGCACCTATACAATTTACCATTGTATTGGGTGTGTTGGGGACACAAGAGACTCTTTGTTATTTGGTTGCAGGGTTGTTTGAGAGAGACCATCTTCATCCTACGCCTCCGACGGATTGATAAACCTTAGGTCATCCACTTGAGGGAAATTTGCTACTGTCCTACAAACCTCTGCACTTGGAGGCCCAACAACGTCTACAAGAAGAAGGTTGTGTAGTAGACATCACACATCCTAGCGGTTCTTTCCTTGCACTCATCAATGGAAATTCTCATAGATTTGAGAGAATCATTGATATCATACTTATGTGGAATAGATCTAAGTTTCAAAGAATCAACATCAGGAGAAATTCTATCCACGTTCCTAGCCAACTCATCAATCTTTGGCAATTTTTCTTCAAGCAAAGCATTGAAATTCTTTTGAGAAATCATAAATTATTTAACACTAGTCTCAAAATCAGAGGGCATCTTATTAAAATTTCTATAAGAGTTATTGTAGGAATTACCATAATTATTAGAGGAATTACTAGGAAACGGCCTAGGATTAAAGTTTCCTCTATAAGGGTTGTTACCAAAATTGTTCCTACCAACAAAATTCACATCCATAGATTCACTATTATTCTCAATCAAAGCCGACAAAGGCATATCATTAGGATCAAAAGAAGCACTCTTATTAGAAAACAATTTCATAAGTTCATCCATCTTTCCACTCAAAACATTAATCTCTTCTATCGCATGAACCTTTTTACTAGTAGATCTTTCGGTGAGCCATTGAGAATAATTAACCATAATATTATCTAGGAGTTCAGTAGCTTCTCCTAAGGTGATTTCCATAAAAGTGCCTCCCGCGGCCAAATCTAAAAGATTTCTGGAAGCAAAAATTCAATCTAGCATAATTTTTTTGTATAATCATCCATAAATTCAAACCATGTGTGGGGCAATTACGTATCATTAGTTTCATTCTCTCCCAAGCTTGTGCAACATGCTCATGATCAAGTTGCTTAAAATTCATAATATCGTTTCTAAGAGAGATGATCTTAGCGGGAGGAAAATACTTAGAGATAAAAACATCTTTGCACTTATTCCAAGAATCAATACTATTTTTAGGCAAAGACGAAAACCAAGTTTTAGCATGATCTCTAAGCGAAAACGGAAATAGTTTCAATTTAACAATATCATTATCCACATCTTTCTTCTTTTGCATATCACACAAAATCAACAAAGTTGTTTAGATGTGTAGCGGCATCTTCACTAGGAAGGACAGAAAATTGATCTTCCATGACAAGATTCAACAAGGCAGCATTAATTTCACAAGATTCAGCATCGATAATAGGAGCAATCGGAGTGCTAAGAAAACCATTGTTGTTGGTATTGGAAAAATCACACAATTTAGTATTATCTTGAGCCATCATGACAAACAATCCAACACACAAGCACACAAGAGGCAATCGAAAAGAGGCGAACGGAAAAAGAGGGCGAATAAAATGGCAAGGGTGAAGTGGGGGAGAGGAAAACGTGAGGCAAATGGCGAATAATGAAATGCGAGGGATAAGAGTTTGTGATGGGTACTTGGTGTGTCTTGACTTGGCGTAGATCTCCCCGGCAACGGCGCCCGAAATGGCTAATTGCTGGAGATCAAATCTTGACTTGACTTGGCGTAAGCCTCCCCGGGAACGGCGCCAGAAATCCTTCTTGCTACCTCTTGATCATGCGTTGGTTTTCCCTTGAAGAGGAAAGGGTGATGCAGCAAAGTAGCGTAAGTATTTTCCTCAGTTTTTTAGAACCAAGGTATCAATCCAGTAGGAGACTACACGCACGTCACCTCGTACCTACACAAACAAATAAGAACCTTGCAACAAACGCGATAAAGGGGTTGTCAATCCCTTCACGGCCACATGCAAAGGTGAGATCTGATAGAGATAATAAGATAAATATTTTTGGTATTTTTTATGATATAGATTGAAAGTAAAGATTACAAAGTAAAATAGATTGGAAACTTATATGATGGAAAGTAGACCCGGGGGCCATAGGTTTCACTAGTGGCTTCTCTCAAGATAGCATAAGTATCACGGTGGGTGAACAAATTACTGTCGAGCGCTACCTCTTGAGCACTGCGTTGGATTTCCCCGAAGAGGAGAGGATGATGCAGCAAAGTAGCGTAAGTATTTCCCTCAGTTTTTGAGAACCAAGGTATCAATCAAGTAGGAGACCACGCACAAGTCCCTCGTACCTACACAAAACGATAGCAACTCGCAACCAACGCGATTAGGGGTTGTCAATCCCTTCACGATCACTTACGATAGTGAGATCTGATAGAGATGATAAATAATATTTTTGGTATTTTTTTGATAGATAGATGCAAAGTAAAAAGTAAAAGCAAAGTAAAAACAAAGCAAGTAAATAAAGTGATAGAGATTGATATGATGAGAATAGACCCGGGGGCCATAGGTTTCACTAGTGGCTTCTCTCAAGAGCACAGATATTCTGATTGGGTGAACAAATTACTGTTGAGCAATTGATGAATTGAGCATAGTTATGAGTATATCTAGGCAATGATCATGTATATAGGCATCACGTCCAAAACAAGTAGATCGAAACGATTCTCAAGATCTACTACTATTACTCCACTCATCGACCGCTATCCAAAGCATGCATCTAGAGTATTAACTTAAAAACAGAGTAACGCCTTAAGCAAGATGACATGATGTAGAGGGATAAATTCATGCAATATGATAAAAACCCCATCTTGTTATCCTCGATGGCAACAATAAAATACGTGCCTTGCAACCCTTTCTGTCACTAGGTAAGGACACCGCAAGATTGAACCCAAAGCTAAGCACTTCTCCTATTGCAAGAACTACCAATCTAGTTGGCCAAACCAAACGTATAATTCAAAGAGACTTGCAAAGATAACTCAATCATACATAAAAGAATTCAGAGAAGAATCAAATATTTTCCATAGATAATACTAGATCATAAACCCACAATTCATCAATCTCAACAAACACACCGCAAAAAGAAGATTACATCGAATAGATCTCCACGAGAGAGGGGGAGAACATTGTATTGAGATCCAAAAAGAGAGAAGAAGCCATCTAGCTACTAGCTATGGACCCGAAGGTGCAAGTAAACTACTCACACTTCATCGGAGGGGCTATGGTGATGATGTAGAAGCCCTCCGTGGTGGATGCCCCCTCGTGGAGCTCGTAACAGGCCCCAAGATGGGATCTCGGGGATCTGAGAAGGTTGCGGCGGTGGAATTAGGTTTTGGCTCCTGTTACGATCGTTTGGGGATACGAGGTATATATAGGAGGAAGGCGTACGTCGGTGGAGCGCCAGGGGCCCACGAGGGGGGCGCGCCCAGGGGGGCGCCCTCCACCCTCGTGACCGCCTCTGGCACTTCTTGGAGTAGGGTCCAAGTCTCCTGGATCACGTTCAGTTGGAAAATCACGTTCCCGAAGGTTTCATTCCGTTTGGACTCCGTTTGATATTCCGTTTCTTCGAAACACTGAAATAGGCAAAAAACAGCAATTCTGGGCTGGGCCTCCGGTTAATAGGTTAGTCCCAAAAGTAATATAAAAGTGGAAAATAAAGCCCAATATAGTCTAAAACAGTAGATAAAGTAGCATGGAGCAATCAAAAATTATAGATACGTTGGAGACGTATCAGGCATCCCCTAGCTTAATTCCTGCTCGTCCTCGAGTAGGTAAATGATAAAAAAGAATTTTTGATGCGGAGTGATACTTTGGCATAATTTCAATATAAATCTTCTTACTTGTGATATGAATATTCAGATCCGAAAGATTTAAGACAAAAGTTCATATTGACACAAAAATAATAATACTTCAAGCATACTAATCAAAGCAATCATGTCTTCTCAAAATAACATGGCAAAAGAAAGTTCATCCCTACAAAATCATATAGTTAGGCTATGCTTCATTTTCACACACAAAGATGTTCCCAACTTCTATACCCCCGATGACAAGCCAAGCAATTGTTTCATACTCAAATAATCTCAAACTTTTTCAACCTTCACGCAATACATGAGCGCGAGCCATGTATATAGCACTATGGGATGAATAGAATATGATGATGGGATTGTGTGGAGAAGACAAAAAAAGAGAAAGTCTTACATTGACGAGGCTAATCAACGGGCTATGGAGATGCCCATCAATTGATGTCAATATGAGGATTAGGGATTGCCATGCAACGGATGCACTAGAGCTATAAGTATATGAAAGCTCTACAAAAGAAACTAAGTGGATGTGCATCCAACTTGCTTGCTCACGAAGACCTAGGGCATTTTGAGGAAGGCCATCATTGGAATATACAAGCCAAGTTCTATAATGAAAAATTCCCACTAGTATATGAAAGTGACAAAATGAGAGACTCTCTATCATGAAGATCTTGGTGCTACTTTGAAGCACAAGTGTGGTAAAAGGATAGTAGCATTGTCCCTTCTCTCTTTTTCTCTCATTTTTTGGGGCCTTTTTTTTGGCCTTGCTTTTTTTTTCTTTTTTTTTCTTTTTTTCGTCCGGAGTCTCATCCCGACTTATGGGGGAATCATAGTCTCCATCATCCTTTCCTCACTTGGGACAATGCTCTAATAATGATGATCATCACACTTTTATTTTTCTTACAACTCAACCATTACAACTCGAAACTTAGAACAAAATATGACTATATGAATGCCTCCAGCGGTGTACCGGGATGGTGCAATGAATCAAGAGTGACATGTATGGAAAATAATGCATGGTGGCTTTGCCACAAATACGATGTCAACTACATGATCATGCAATGGCAATATGACAAAAGTAATGTATCTCATAATAATGATGATGGAAGTTGGATGGCAATATATATCGGAATGGCTATGGAAATGCCATGATAGGTAGGTATGGTGGTTGTTTTAAGGAAGATATAAGGAGGTTTATGTGTGATAGAGCGTATCGTATCACGGGGTTCGGATGCACCGGCGAAGTTTGCACCAACTCTCAAGGTGAGAAAGGGCAACGACGCATCAAGAGGCTAGCAAACGCGAAAGGTGAGAGTGCGATAATCCATGGACTCAACATTAGTCAAAAGAACTCATATACTTATTGCAAAAAATTAGAAGCCATCAAAATCAAGTACTACGGCGCATGCTCCTAGGGGATAGATTGGTAGGAAAAGACCATCGTCGTCCCCGACCGCCACTCATAAGGATGCACAAGCGGTACACTTCATGTTTCAAAATTGTTACACAACTTTAACCATACGTGCATGCTACGGGACTTGCAAACTTCAACACAAGTATTTCTCAAATTCACAATTATCAACTAGCACGACTTTGATATTATCACCTCCATATCTCAAAACAATTATCAAGCATCAAACTTATCTTAGTATTCAATTCACTCAAAAGAAAGTTTCACATATCTTGAACACTAAGTATATTAACATTAAGCAAATTACCATGCTATTAACGACTCTCAAAATAATCTAAGTGAAGCATGAGAGATCAATAGTTTCTTTAAAACAAATCCACCACCGTGCTCTAAAAGATATAAGTGAAGCACTAGAGCAAAAATTATCACGCTCAAAAGATATAAGTGAAGCACTATGAGCAAAACTATCAAGCTCAAAAGATATAAGTGAAGCACATAGAGTATTCTAACAAATTCCAAATCATGTATGGCTCTCTCAAAAGGTATGTAAAGCAAGGATGATTGTGGTAAACTAACAAGCAAAGACGCAAATAATACAAGACGCTCCAAGCAAAACACATATCGTGTGGTGAATAAAAATATAGCTCCAAGTAAATTACCGATGGAAGTGGATTTAAAGAGGGATGCCTTCCGGGCATCCCCAAGCTTTGACTTTTTGGTGTCCTTGGATTATCTTGGGGGTGCCATGGGCATCCCCAATCTTAAGCTCTTGCCACTCCTTGTTCCATAATCCATCAAAAGAATTCACCCAAAACTTGAAAACTTCACAACACAAAACTCAACAGAAATCCCGTGAGCTCCGTTAGAGAAAGAAAACAAAAGACTACTTCAAGGTACTGTAATGAACTCATTCTTTATTTATATTGGTGTTAAACCTACTGTATTCCAACTTCTCTATGGATTATAAACTATTTTACTAGCCATAGATTCATCAAAATAAGCAAACAACACATGAAAAACAGAATCTGTCAAAAACAGAACAGTCTCTAGCAATCTGTAACTGACACAAACTTCTGGAACTCTAAAAATTCTACCAAAATTAGACGACCTGGAAAATTTGTTTATTGATCAGCAGAAATTGTAATTAGTATTTTATCACGTTCTGGTTATTTTTAACAATTCGGGAATTAAGCGCAAAGTTTCTGGAAATTACAACAAGATCAAATAACTATCATCCAAGAAGATCCAATAGGTTTAACTTGGCACAAACACTAATTAAAAGATAAAATCACATCTAAACAGAGGCTAGATGGATTATTTATTCCTAAACAGAAGCAAAAACAAAAAACACAAAATAAAATTGGGTTGCCTCCCAACAAGCGCTATCGTTTAACTCCCCTAGCTAGGCAGAAAAGCAAGGATAGATCTAGGTATTGCCATCTTTGGTAGGCAATCCATAAAGTGGCTCGCATGATAGATTCATATGGTAATTTTATTTTCTTTCTAGGGAAGTGTCCCATGCCCTTCTTTAAGGGAAATTGGAATCTAATATTCCCTTCCTTCATATCAATAATTGCACCAATCGTTCTAAGGAAAGGTCTACCAAGAATAATAGGACATGAAGGATTGCAATCTATATCAAGAACGATAAAATCTACTGGCACATAATTCCTATTTTCAACAATAAGCACATCATTAATTCTTCCCATAGGTTTTTTAATAGTGGAATCTGCAAGATGCAAGTTTAGAGAGCAATCATCAAAATCACGAAAACCTAGCAAATCACATAAAGTTTTGGGAATAGTAGAGACACTAGCACCCAAATCACACAAAGCATGAAACTCAAAATCTTTAATTTTAATTTTAATAGTAGGTTCCCACTCATCATAGAGTTTTCTAGGGATAGAAACTTTCAACTCAAGTTTTTCTTCATAAGATTGCATCAAAGCATCAACAATGTGTTCGGTAAAGGCCTTATTTTGACTATAAGCATGAGGAGAATCTAGCACGGATTGCAACAAGGAAATACAACCAATCAAAGAGCAATTTTCATAATTAAATTCCTTGAGATCCAAAATAGTGGGTTTAGCAACATCTCGATTTTTATATCCTTCAATCCCACTTTTATCAATTTCATCATCAAGATCTAGAAATTCCGAATTCTTAGAACGCCTTCTAGGTAAAGGAAGATCATATTCAGATTCATCAATATTCATATTGCAAAACAAAGATTTAATGGGGGACACATCAATAACTTTTAGATCTTCATCTTGATTTTCATAGGAATTGGAAGAACACGCTTTAATAAAGGCATCTTTGGAAGCACGCATCCTAGCGGTTCTTTCCTTGCACTCATCAATGGAAATTCTCATGGCTTTGAGAGATTCATTGATATCATGCTTAGGAGGAATAGATCTAAGCTTTAAAGAATCAATTTCAAGAGAAATTTTATCAACGTTTCTAGCCAAATCATCAACTTTAAGCAATTTCTCTTCAAGCAAAGCATTAAAATTCTTTTGTGAATTCATAAACTCTTTAACATTACTCTCAAATTCAGAGGGCATCTTATTAAAATTTCCATAAGAGTTGTTGTAGGAATTTCCATAATTATTAGAAGGATTACTAGGATAAGGCCTAGGATTAAAATTCCCTCTATAAGCGTTGCTTCCAAAACTATTCCTACCAACAAAATTCACATCCATAGATTCATTACTATTCTCAAGCAAAGTAGATAAAGGCATATCATTGAGATCAAGAGGAGTATTTTTAGGAGCAAACATCTTCATAAGTTCATCCACCTTTTCACTCAAAACATTGATTTCTTCTATAGCATGCACTTTTTTACTAGAAGATCTTTCGGTGTGCCATTGAGAATAATTAGCCATAATATTATCAAGCAATTTGGTAGCATCTCCTAACATAATTTCCATAAACGTGCCTCCCGCGGCAGAATCTAAAAGTTTTCTAGAAGCAAAATTCAATCCGGCATAAAAATTTTGTATGATCATCCATAAATTCAAACCATGAGTAGGGCAATTGCGAAGCATTAATTTCATTCTTTCCCAAGATTGGGCAACATGCTCATGATCAAGTTGTTTAAAATTCATGATATCGTTCCTAAGAGTGATAATCTTAGCGGGAGGAAAATACTTAGAGATAAAAGCATCTTTTCACTTGTTCCAAGAATCAATACTATTTTTAGGCAAGGATGAAAACCAAACTTTAGCACGATCTCTAAGTGAAAACAGAAATAACTTCAATTTGACAATATTGTTATCCGTATCTTTCTTCTTTTGCATATCACACAAATCAACAAAATTGTTTAGATGAGTAGCGGCATCTTCACTAGGAAGGCCGTCAATTGATCTTTCATAACAAGATTCAAAGAAAGCGGTATTGATTTCACAAGACTCATCATTATTAAGAGGAGCAATCGGAGTACTAAGGAAATCATTATTATTGGTATTCGAGAAATCACACAATTTGGTATTATCTTGCGCCATGGCAACAAGTAATCCAACACACAAGCAAACAGAAAGGCAACGGGAAAAAGAGGAGGAGATTGGGAAAGAGAGGGCGAATAAAACGGCAAGGGTGAAGTGGGGGAGAGGAAAACGAGAGGCAAATGGCAAATAATGTAATGCGAGAGATAGGGATTGCGATGGGTACTTGTCGGATTTCGGGTTCCGGCGGACCCTTGAGGTTCGAACACTGGGGTGCGCGCGGAGATCCAACCCTCCACCGTCTCGCACTTCGCCGAATCGCTGGGACCTAAACTACTAAACGGAACAGCACAAGAGACACGAGATTTATCTTGGTTCGGGCCACCATTGTGGTGTAATACCCTACTCCAGTGTGTGGTGTGGTGGATTGCCTCTTGGGCTGATGAGGAACAATACAAGGAAGAACAGCCTCGCGAGGGTCTGTTCTTGGCGGGTGCGATGAACTGCTAGGTGGTGTTCAGTCGCTCTGGCTTCTTGATGAGGGTTCGGATCTCCTACTTTCTCCCCAGCTACTGGTTTCTTGATGAGGATTCCGGTCTCCTCCCTTCTCTCCCTCTTCCAGATGCCTCTAGCTTTGGGTGTGGCTACTCCTATTTATAGGCGAAGGCCCTGGGCCTCTTCCCAAATATTGAGCGGGAAGGGCGCCAACAATTGGCCATTTTGAAGGGGAACAGCGGTACACTTATCCCGACTAAAGTTGGTCCTCGCCGCCAAAGGCTCTGGTGATGACGCCTTTGCACTGGCTCCATGATGCCTCCCTTCCTGCCGTTGGGCTGGTCTTGGTCTTGTTGCACCGAAACGGATGCCTTTGCTTGATGCTCTCGCCTACGCTTGCTCCCTTTGCACCAAAGAGAAAAGGAGGACGATGCGCGGGCTAGCGCCCGACTGGCGCCCTTGGTCGTCATGGCTTGCATCATGGGCACCTCGCGAGGTACCCTGCCTTGAACTCTCAGCCTCCTCATGAGCCAGCCTGACGAGGCCGTGCCTAAGGAAGCTCCTTGTCGTCCGCCTCATGAGGCTTGGCCCTCGCGAGGGTCTTGAGCTTGCGTTGATGAAGATGGGCCGTCTGGGCCTCCTTCGAGCCACGCCGCAGGCCGCAGTGAGCAAGTCTGGGGACCCCATTCCCGTAACGCCGACAAGAGCCCCGGCCCATGGCGCGCCCGAACTTGGCCGAGCAGAGAGGCGAAAGGGCAAGTCTGAAGCGTGGGGCCCCTAACAGCCTGCGGCCTTGGGCGCCGCGTGGCGGTTGATTGGACGCGTGCGCACTGCTTCCCCATGATGCCTCGGTAACCGCCTGGATTCGACAAGTCCCTGCATGTAGAGTCGGTCATGATTACCGGTGATCGTGGAGGCCGATGGTTGGCCTTCGCCGGCTATAAGTACGGAACGGCGCGCGCCCTTTCAGTCTATCCTTTCTTGTCTCTCCTGCGCAAAAAGGCAACAATGTGTGGCCCCGTGGGGGCGCGTTTAGGTTAACGCCGTTAATTATTGTACTACTTTTGTTATCCCGACATCGTTCTTTACATTTGTACGCCCATTTGCAAGTGAACTCCAGCCGTGGGCGAGGCGACCGATCCAGCCCGTGTTCGGCAAGTCACAAGCGTGAGGCATGGTCAGGAGGGGTGCTCCAGCTGCGGACCAGGGCCGTGAAAACTTGAGCGATAGGGGCAGGAACGCTCGCGAGGGCTCCCGAGGCTTCTGCCTCGCGAGTCCCCACGCAAGAGAAATCGAGGTAGGAGAGCGAGAAAGATCAAAGAACCACGGACCAAAAGATGGCGATAGTTTCGATAAAAACTCCAAATGGGAATAACTAGTCAACTGCAGAAAGCAAATGAAAAATCCGCGTCCGGCACCTAGTCTAGTCTTTGACGTCTTCTCACCAGCGCGGAGCTAAGTGCTGCCACTGGGCGTGGGAGGGAGCCCCAGGGCCTGAGGCCGACACTCCTGAGACTCCGAGGCGTGTACAGCCCCAACTCATTATTGCGTGAGAGTGTCACGGGAGGCGAGCTTCACAGGCGTTGGCCCTCTTCACAGGCTCCTGGCCTTTCTTCGGGGAAGCGAGCTTCACGGGCGTTGGCCCTCTTCACGGGCTCCGGGCCCTTTCCAGAACGCGACAGCTTCACAAGCGTTCGCCTTCTTCATGTGCCTGGGCCTTTCTCGAAAAAGATGAGCTTCACAGGCATTCGCCTTCTTCACAGGCACTGGGCCTTTTCCAAAGAGAATGAGCTTCACAGGCATTCGCCTTCTTCACAGGCACTGGGCCTTTTCCAAAGAGAATGAGCTTCACAGGCATTCGCCTTCTTCACAGGCACTGGGCCTTTTCCAAAGAGAATGAGCTTCACAGGCATTCGCCTTCTTCACAGGCACTGGGCCTTTTTAGGGGTAAAACCTCCGGAGGTGCTGGATATTCCACGCATTCTGTATAGGTACTCCCTCTTGAGTCTCCAAGCGCACGGAGCCAGGCCTGGAAACATGAACAACCTTGAACGGGCCCTCCCATATGGGAGAGAGCTTATGCAGTCCCTCCCTGGAGAGGACCTGACGGAGCACGAGGTCCCCTACCTCGAGAGTTCTGGGGCGGATGTTCCGATAACTAGTGTGTCCGGGGGGTGACTTATCTCGAGGGTCAGGACAATGCTTCCTGGTGCGGCGCTAGGTCCATGCCTTGGCTGGCGAGAGATTGCGTGGCGAGGTCGTTTCGTGTTCCTTGGAGGGACCCTGCAGGTTCACCACAAAAGGAACAAGAGCTCGCCGTGGCGATCGTTAGTTCTGCCATTAGTTGCTTGGGAGAGGCGCGAGAGGCCTCGCGAGGTGTGTTGGGGCATCCGTGAGCCAGCACAGGGCTCACGGGGCCCTACCTCAAGGCGGGTTGCGCCTGGCTCTGGGCCTTATCTTCGAGTGTGTTCCTGCAAATTTGGCCAGATGCCGGTGTTTCACGTCTTGGTCCCGGCTCTCGGGCTGGTCTCGGCCGTCGGCTGGCAAGCCAGTCGCGATGCCATGGACAAGACCAGAGGGTGAGGACCGGAGAGCCGGTAGGAGCCCCGAGTCGTGATGCTCGTGCACCCCCTTTAACGCGCAAGTCGGGTTAGATGATGAAACTTCACGTCCTCGGGTCCGGCTCTCGGGCTGGTCTCAGCCGCCGGGCAAGCCAGTGTCGCGATGCCATGGACAAGACCAGAGGGTGAGGACCGGAGAGCCGGTAGGAGCCCCGAGTCGTGATGCTCGTGCACCCCCTTTAACGCCAAGTCGGGTTAGATGATGAAACTTCACGTCCTCGGGTCCCGGCTCTCGGGCTGGTCTCGGCCGTCATTGGCAAGCCAGGTCGCGATGCCATGGACAAGACCAGGAGGGTGAGGGCCGGAGAGCCGGTAGGAGCCCCGAGTCGCGGTGCTCGTGCACCCCCTTTAACGTGCAAGATTCCGTCACCCAGGAAAAGGCACCAAATAACAAGCATGGTGGAGCGAGAGCATAATCCTAAGGAAAACGTAAGAAGGATACATGCCGCTGGGACATGCCCGAGCGGCTTGGGGATGATGCAGCCCGAGGGGCGCCCCCGACAGGATAGGTTAATGACATGAAATAAAAGGGATACATGCTGCAGGGACGGACCCACGCGGCCTAGGAATAATGCGGCTCAAGGCGCCCCACCGGAAATAAAACTTAAAGATGTCACTGGTGATGTTGGGGATGAAGGGGTGTTGGTGTAGCAGACTCGGTGGGCTGCGGAGCCGATCCTCACGGGCCCCAGGCCCGGGGCCTCGGAGGATCCGGAGGCGCTGGCGGCTCCTCGGGGCCATCTCCATCTCCGCTGTGGCTGCGGCGTGCTCGACCTCTCGAGCCTCGGGATGGCCCTCATGAGATCTGGTGCGCAGCAACTGCGTTTGGCAGGCCGTGAGGCATGCGCACGTAGTCAGGCGGGCCTCGCAACGCCCCACTCGCGAGGGCCAGAGGCGCTCTTGAGACGCGGCTCGGTTGAGCCTGGCATGTCGATGCAGACGCTGCAGCCCACCATCCTCGCCTGGGTGGGGGCCACGGCAAGGCGGCGGCTGCCCCTCATTACCCTTGACTCCTGAGGCTCTGAATGGCCTTGCCGACGAACTCCCGAGGCTTCGCCCTCCTTGCCTTGCTCACCTTGCGGAAGCGTGCTTCAAGCACGCCCACGTGGTGCCCAAGCGCCTCCCTCGTGACCTTGGCGAGGTCGGCGGCCCTCCGTGGAGAGCCCCGAGCCCGGCTCGAGGAGGGCGCCGGCGCGCTTCCTATGCGATGGAAGGAGGCTCCCTGCCCGGCGGCGGGCCGAGGGGCCTGCCTCTTGAGGAGCCGGGCGGTCGATGTCTTCTTCTTCTTGGGTGCGGCCTCGGGAGGCCTCCTGCTGCTGTGGTCTGGGTCTTCCAGCGATGCGGCCTGAAAGGCTCGCTCCAGGAGCACATTGCGTCTCTCTCTTGACAGGGCACCGTGATGACCCCGCCGCTTCCTGGCGTCTTGAGGACGTTGTAGCCATGGTGGGTTACGGCCATGAATTTGGCCAGCTGGGTACCCGAGGATGGCGTTGTACGGCAAAGTAATGTGGGCGACGTCGAAGTCGATGAGCTCGGTGTGGTAGTTGTCGCGAGCCCCGAAGGTGACAGGAAGGCGGACCTGCCCGATCGGGACCGTGGAGCCGTCGGTGACTCCG
This sequence comes from Aegilops bicornis, assembly GCA_021605145.1. Taxonomy (NCBI): domain Eukaryota; kingdom Viridiplantae; phylum Streptophyta; class Magnoliopsida; order Poales; family Poaceae; genus Aegilops; species Aegilops bicornis. Next base: position 624,236,368 of record CM038669.1, on the reverse strand, counting down.
GAGAAAGGCTTGGTTGGCTGAAGCTGACTCTAAGGCACTTGAAGATTGTTGAATGTTTCCACGGACAGGATGTTGAGTCCTGCCCCGCCGTCGATGAGGGTCTTGGTGACCAGCACGTTGCTGATGATTGGGGAACAAAGCATTGGGAGAACTCCGCCGTGGCCGCACTTGAGCTGATCCGCCGAGCTGAACGTGATGGCGCACGCCGACCACCGAGAGGGCGCGTGGCCTCGAGCTTGGGGAGGACTGCATTCACTTCATGGGCGAACCGCTTGAAGATGCGCCGAGAGGCTGGGCTTGAGCTCCGCCAGATGCAAAGCGATCGCACGCGGTTCCTGGAAGCCCCCAGCCCCCTCGTCCTGATGACGGTCCTCAATTCTCCTTGGCGGCGGCGGCAATGGAGGGAGGCCTGCATTCCCCTACGGGCGATCCTCGCGAGGCTGATCCCTCCAGCCTCCCTCGTGAGGCGGGTCTTGCCAACAGTCCTCGCGAGATTGGTCGCGCCACCCTTGGCGCGGGCCGCGGTCTTCCCAGCATCCTGCATTCCTTCCTCCTCCTCGGCCGTAGCCCCGGTCGCTGCGCTCGGGGCGTCTGCCGACTCTTCCTTCGCGTACGGCCCGGAGCTCTTGGCATTCATTGGTGTTGTGGGTGTGGAGGTCGTGGTACACGCAGTATCGACCGCCCTTGGAGGACTCGGGCTGATCTCTGCCTCGCTTGGTGTCTGGTTCGGCCGCGAGTACGGCAGCCCCCTTGCGCTTCACGTCCTTGGCCTTGGACTTCTTTTCTTCGGGATCCGCGGCAGGCAGCTCGAGGAGGGAGAGGCGCCCCTCCTCAGCCCTGGCGCACTTGGTCGCCAAGTTGAACAGCTCCAAGGAGGTGCACAGATCTTCATGCATCGCCAGCTCCTCCTTCATCTTGACGTCGCGCACGCCGTCGGAGAAGGCAGAGATGATGGCCTCCTCCGTTACCCTGGGGATCTTGAGGCGTGCGTTGTTGAAGCGCTGGATGTACTTTTGCAGGGTTTCCCCTGGCTGCTGCTTGATTCGGCGCATGTCGCTCACGGCGGGTGGCCGGTCGCGAGTACCCTGGAAGTTGGCGATGAAGCGGGTGCGCATCTCGCCCAGGAAGAGATCGTGCTGGGGCCGATTCAGAGCCAAAAGGGCTCCGTCCTTGAGCGCCATGGGAAACCAGTTCGCCATGACCTTTTCATTCCCGTTGGCAGCCTCGATGCCCAGCTCGTAGAGCTGGAGGAACTCCGTAGGGTCAGCTGTGCCGTCGTAGCGAGGAGGCAGGTCTGGCTTGAACTTGGCGGGCCACGCGACGCTGCGCAGCTCGGAGGTGAAGGCGCGGCAGCCCCCGTGGCCGCGAGGGGCCTCGAACGACAGAGAGCTTGGTCTTGCGGGCCTCCCTGCGCCGCAGCTGGGGGCAGCGCAGGGTCCTGACGTGCCGGAGCGGGGAGCGCTCGGGCGGCTTCTTGTAGGCGAGGAACTTCTTGACAGCTCTGCTCTTGTTGCCGGCGCTGGCGGAGCGGTTCCGCCAGGCCGCGCGCTTTGGGGCTGTGGCGCCTTCTTGAGGAGGAGGCGGCCGAGGCGCCCGGAGCTTCATCGCCAGCTGGGCGGGTGCGGTGCAGCGAGACGGACGGTGCGGGCGCCTCTGCAGCGCGAACGAAGCTCGGGCGACTTCGGTCGAGCCATTCTTCATAGACGCTGCCGACGGGCGGTAGCGCAGGAGCTCGCTTGCCGCGATGAGTGCAGCTCGGGCCTCCATGGCAGCGAAGCGCGTGGCGAAAGAACCAGCGGGTGAGCGGGCGTGGCGGTGCGGCCGTCCCCACCTCATGGACGGGTGCTTTGGGACGATGCTTGCTGCTCGTTCCCGCCGGGCCGGTGGCGGCGTTGACGGCAGTGACGGGAACGACGAGGGCGCCCACCGACGGAGCTGTCTGGGCAACATGGGAGGCGAGGGCGGCTTTCGGCGGGCGCTGGCCTGACGGGCGCCGGACATGGTTATGTGGTCGGGGAAGAACGAGGCGACGAAAGGCAGATTCCGGCGCACCCCTACCTGGCGCGCCAAATGTCGGATTTTAGGTTCCGGCAGACCCTTGAGGTTCGAACACTGGGGTGCGCACGGAGATCCAGCCCTCCACCGTCTCGCACTTCGCCGAATCGCTGGGACCTAAACTACTAAACGGAACAGCACAAGAGACACGAGATTTATCTTTGGTTCGGGCCACCATTGTGGTGTAATACCCTACTCCAAAGGTGTGGTGTGGTGGATTGCCTCTTGGGCTGATGAGGAACAATACAAGGAAGAACAGCCTCGCGAGGGTCTGTTCTTGGCGGGTGCGATGAACTGCTAGGTGGTGTTCAGTCGCTCTGGCTTCTTGATGAGGGTTCGGATCTCCTCCTCTCTCCCCAGCTACTGGTTTCTTGATGAGGATTCCGGTCTCCTCCCTTCTCTCCCTCTTCCAGATGCCTCTAGCTTTGGGTGTGGCTACTCCTATTTATAGGCGAAGGCCCTGGGCCTCTTCCCAAATATTGAGCGGGAAGGCCGCCAACAATTGGCCATTTTGAAGGGGAACAACGGGTACACTTATCCTGACTAAAGTTGGTCCTCGCCTGCCAAAGGCTCTGGTGATGACGCCTGCCTGCGCTCCACGATGCCTCCCTTCCTGCCGTTGGGTTGGTCTTGGTCTTGTAGCACCGAAACGGATGCCTTTGCTTGATGCTCTCGCCTGCGCTTGCTCCCTTTGCACCAAAGAGAAAAGGAGGAGGGCCGGTGGCGCCCGGGCGCCCTTGGTCGTCATGGCTTGCGTCATGGGCACCTCGCTGGTACCCTGCCTTGAACTCTCAGCCTCCTCATGAGCCAGGCCCGACGAGGCCGTGCTCGAGGAAGCTCCTTGTCATCCGCCTGCAATTTGGCCCCTCGCGAGGGTCTTGAGCTTGCGTTGATGAAGATGGGCCGTGCTGGGCCTCCTTCGAGCCACGCCGCAGGCCGCAGGCAGGCAAGTCTGGGGACCCCCGTTCCCAGAACACCGACAGTACTTGGTATGGTTGACTTGCTTGCGTGAGCCTTCCCGGCAACGGTGCCAGAAATTCTTCTTGCTACCTCTTGAGCACTGCGTTGGATTTCCCCGAAGAGGAGAGGATGATGCAGCAAAGTAGCGTAAGTATTTCCCTCAGTTTTTGAGAACCAAGGTATCAATCCAGTAGGAGACCACACACAAGTCCCTCGTACCTACACAAAACGATAGCAACTCGCAACCAACGCGATTAGGGGTTGTCAATCCCTTCACGGTCACTTACAATAGTGAGATCTGATAGAGATGATAAATAATATTTTGGTATTTTTTGATAGATAGATGCAAAGTAAAAGTAAAAGCAAAGTAAAAACAAAGCAAGTAAATAAAGTGATAGAGATTGATATGATGAGAATAGACCCGGGGGCCATAGGTTTAACTAGTGGCTTCTCTCAAGAGCATAGATATTCTACGGTGGGTGAACAAATTACTGTTGAGCAATTGATGTAATTGAGCATAGTTATGAGTATATCTAGGCAATGATCATGTATATAGGCATCACGTCCAAAACAAGTAGATCAAACGATTCTCAAGCATCTACTACTATTACTCCACTCATCGACCACTATCCAAAGATGCATCTAGAGTATTAAGTTAAAAACAGAGTAACGCCTTAAGCAAGATGACATGATGTAGAGGGATAAATTCATGCAATATGATAAAAAAACATCTTGTTATCCTCGATGGCAACAATACAATACGTGCCTTGCAACCCTTTACATCCTTTGGGTAAGGACACAACAAGATTGAACCCAAAGCTAAGCACTTCTCCCATTGCAAGAACTACCAATCTAGTTGGCCAAACCAGATGGATAATTCGAAGAGACTTGCAAAGATAACTCAATCATACATAAAAGAATTCAGAGAAGAATCAAATATTTTCCATAGATAATACTGGATCATAAACCCACAATTCATCGGTCTCAACAAACACACCGCAAAAAGAAGATTACATCAAATAGATCTCCACGAGAGAGGGGGAGAACATTGTATTGAGATATAAAAAGGGAGAAGAAGCCATCTAGCTACTAGCTATGGACCCGAAGGTCTGAAGTAAACTACTCACACTTCATCGGATGGGCTATGGTGATGATGTAGAAGCCCTCCGTGGTGGATGCCCCCTCTGGTGGAGCTCCGGAACAGGCCCCAAGATGGGATCTCATGGATACAGAAGGTTGCGGCGGTGGAATTAGGTTTTTGGCTCCTGTTCTGATCGTTTGGGGATACGTAGGTATATATAGGAGGAAGGAGTACGTCGGTGGAGCGTCAGGGGCCCACGAGGTAGGGGGGCGCGCCCAGGGGGGCGCACCCTACACCCTCGTGACCGCCTCTGGCACTTCTTAGAGTAGGGTCCAAGTCTCCTGGATCATGTTCGGTTGGAAAATCACGTCCCCGAAGGTTTCATTCCGTTTGGACTCCGTTTGATATTCCGTTTCTTCGAAACACTGAAATAGGCAAAAAACAGCAATTCTGGGCTGGGCCTCCGGTTAATAGGTTAGTCCCAAAAGTAATATAAAAGTGGAAAATAAAGCCCAATATAATCCAAAACAGTAGATAAAGTAGCATGGAGCAATAAAAAATTATAGATACGTTGGAGACGTATCATCGAGCAATTGATAGAAAAGTGCATAGTTATAAGAATATCTAGGCATGATCATGTATATAGGCATCACGTCCGCGACAAGTAGACCGAAACGATTCTGCATCTACTACTATTACTCCACACATCGACCGCTATCCACCATGCATCTAGAGTATTAAATTCATAAGAACAGAGTAACGCATTAGGCAAGGTGACATGATGTATGATACGTCTCCAACGTATCTATAATTTTTTATTGTTTCATGCTATTATATTATCCATCTTGGATGTTTTATGGGCTTTACTATGCACTTTTATATTATTTTTGGGACTAACCTATTGGCCCAGAGCCCAGTGCCAGTTCCTGTTTTCCCCCTTGTTTCAGTGTTTCGAAGAAAACGAATATCAAACGGAGTTGAAACGGAATGAACCAACTGGAGAAGTTATTTTTGGAAGGAAAGCTACCAGATAGACTTGGAGTGCACGTCAGGAAATAAACGAGGGAACCACGAGGCAGGGGACGCGCCCACCCTCCCCCCCCTGGGCCACCCTCGTGGGCCCCTCGTGGCTCCTCTGACGTACTTCTTCCGCCTATATATATCCATATACCCTAAAAACTTCGGGGAATAGAATAGATCGGGAGTTCCACCGCCGCAAGACTCTGTAGCCACCAAAAACCAATCGGGACCCTGTTCCGGCACCCTGCCGGAGGGGGGAACCCTCACCGGTGGCCATCTTCATCATCTCGACGCTCTCCATGACGAGGAGGGAGTAGTTCACCCTCGGGGCTGAGGGTATGTACCAGTAGCTATGTGTTTGATCTCTCTCTCTCTCTCTCGTGTTCTTGATTTGGCACGATCTTGATGTATCGCGAGCTTTGCTATTATAGTTGGATCTTATGTTGCATCTCCCCCTCTACTCTCTTGTAATGGATTGAGTTTTCCCTTTGAAGTAATCTTATCGGATTGAGTCTTTAATGATTTGAGAACACTTGATGTATGTCTTGCCGTGCGATCTGTGGTGACAATGGGATATCACGTGATTCACTTGATGTATGTTTTGGTGATCAACTTGCGGGTTCCGCCCATGAACTTATGCATAGGGGTTGGCACACGTTTTCGTCGTGATTCTCCGATAGAAACTTTGGGGCACTCTTTGAGGTTCTATGTGTTGGTTGAATAGATGAATCTGAGATTGTGTGATGCATATCGTATAATCATACCCACGGATACTTGAGGTGACATTGGAGTATCTAGGTGACATCAGGGTTTTGGTTGATTTGTGTCTTAAGGTGTTATTCTAGTACGAACTCTAGGGCTGTTTGTGATACTTATAGGAATAGCCCAACGGATTGATTGGAAAGAATAACTTTGAGGTGGTTTTGTACCCTACCATAATCTCTTCGTTTGTTCTCCGCTATTAGTGACTTTGGAGTGACTCTTTGTTGCATGTTGAGGGATAGTTATATGATCCAGTTATGTTATTATTGTTGAGAGAACTTGCACTAGTGAAAGTATGAACCCTAGGCCTTGTTTCAACTCATTGCAATACTGTTTACGCTCACTTTTACCACTTGGTACCTTGTTGTTTTTATATTTTCAGTTTATAAAAACCTATATCTACCATCCATATTGCACTTGTATCACCATCTCTTCGCCGAACTAGTGCACCTATACAATTTACCATTGTATTGGGTGTGTTGGGGACACAAGAGACTCTTTGTTATTTGGTTGCAGGGTTGTTTGAGAGAGACCATCTTCAACCTACGCCTCCCACGGATTGATAAACCTTAGGTCATCCACTTAAGGGAAATTTGCTACTGTCCTACAAACCTCTGCACTTGGAGGCCCAACAACGTCTACAAGAAGAAGGTTGAGTAGTAGACATCAACATGGTATTTGTGGCAAAGCCACCATGCATAACTTATCATACATGTCACTCTTGATTCATTGCCCATCCCGGTACACAACGGAGGCATTCATATAGAGTCATATTTTGTTCTAGTATCGAGTTGTAATCATTGAGTTGTAAATAAATAGAAGTGTGATGATCATCATTAATAGAGAATTGTCCCAAATAAAAAAAGAAAATAAAAAAGAGAAAAAAATAAAAAAGGCCAAAAGAAAAGAAAAGAAAGAAAGGCCCAAAAAAAGAGAAAAGAAACAAAAAGGGACAATGCTACTATCCTTTTTCCACACTTGTGCTTCAAAGTAGCACCATGATCTTTATGATAGAGAGTCTCTTGTTTTGTCACTTTCATATACTAGTGGGAATTTTTCATTATAGAACTTGGCTTGTATATTCCAACAATGGGCTTCCTCAAATGCCCTAGGTCTTCATGAGCAAGCAAGTTGCATGCACACCCACTTAGTTTCTTTTGTTGAGCTTTCATACATTTATAGCTCTAGTGCATCCATTGCATGGGAATCCCTACTCCTTGCATTGACATCAATTGATGGGCATCTCCCTAGCCCGTTGATTAGCCGCATCAATGTGAGACTTTCTCCTTTTTTGTCTTCTACACATAACCCCCATCATTATAGTCTATTCCACCTATAGTGCTATATCCATGGCTCACGCTCATGTATTGCGTGAAGGTTGAAAAAGTTTGAGATTACTAAAGTATGAAACAATTGCTTGGCTTGTCATCGGGGTTGTGCATGATGTGAGCATTCTTGTGTGACGAAAATGGAGCATGACCAAACTATATGATTTTGTAGGGATGAACTTTCTTTGGCCATGTTATTTTGAGAAGACATAATTGCTTAGTTAGTATGCTTCAAGTATTATTATTTTTATGTAAATATAAAACTTTTATCTTGAATCTTTCGGATCTGAACATTCATGCCACAATAAAGAAAATTACATTGAAAAAATATGGTAGGTAGCATTCCACATCAAAAATTCCGTTTTTATCATTTACCTACTCGAGGACGAGCAGGAATTAAGCTTGGGGATGTTTGATACGTCTCCAACGTATCTATAACTAGATGATACCTCGCGCGTTGCTGCGTGAAGTTCTTAGCTTTCAAAGGTAGAAGGTAAATTCTATAAAACCATGTGACTCAACTGTTCAATAGTAGTAATACCCAAAAGAAATGGCACAGAGGAAGTTGAGTAGCAATTGCTAATAAACCAATGGATCGTGGAGTAATCCTGACAAAAGGAAATTCAAACATGTCCTGATTAGGGGAGGGAAGAATTCACATAATGCAAGTTAAAGGGTATGAATAATCACTAACTTATTGCACTCACTGCTACGTCTTGAGCTTGCGTTGGTTTTCCCCGAAGAGGAGAGGATGATGCAGCAGAGTAGCGTAAGTATTTCCCTCAGTTTTTGAGAACCAAGGTATCAATCCAGTAGAGGAGGCCACGCACAAGTCCCTCGTACCTACATAAAACAAATAGCTCCTCGCAACCAACGCGAATAGGGGTTGTCAATCCCTTCACGGTCACTTACGAGAGTGAGATCTGATAGAGATGATAGATAATACTTTTGGTATTTTTGGTATAAAGATGCAAAGTAAAATAAAAGGGCAAAGTAAAGAGCAAAGCAATAATAAAGCGTAGGAAGATTAATATGATGAAAATAGACCCGGGGGCCATAGATTTCACCAGTGGCTTCTCTCAAGAGCATAGGTATTTTACCGTGGGTGAACGAATTACTGTTGAGCAATTGACAGAATTGAGCATAGTTATGAGAGTATCTAGGTATGATCATGTATATAGGCATCACGTCCGAGACAAGTAGACCGACTCCTGCTTGCATCTACTACTATTACTCCATTCATCGACCGCTATCCAACATGCATCTAGAGTATTAAGTTAATGAAAATAGAGTAACGCCTTAAGCAAGATGACATGATGTAGAGCAATAAATTCATGCAATATGATAAATACCCCATCTTGTTATCCTCGATGGCAACAATACAATACGTGCCTTGCAACCCTTTCTGTCACTGGGTAAGGACACCGCAAGATTGAACCCAAAGCTAAGCACTTCTCCCATTGCAAGAACTACCGATCTAGTTGGCCAAACCAAACAGATAATTCGAAGAGACTTCCAAAGATAACTCACTCATACATAAAAGAATTCAGAGAAGATTCAAATATTGCTCATAGATAATCTTGATCATAAACCCACAATTCATCAATCTCAACAAACACACCGCAAAAGAAGATTACATCGAATAGATCTCCACGAGAGAGGGGGAGAACATTGTATTGAGATCCAAAAAGAGAGAAGCCATCTAGCTACTAACTATGGACCCAAGGTCCGAGGTAAACTACTCACACTTCATCGGAGAGGCTATGATGTTGATGTAGAAGCCCTACGTGGTGGAATCCCCTTGCTTGAGTTCTAACAGGCCCCAAGATGGGATCTCGTGGATACGAGAAAGTTGCGGCGGTGGAATTAGGTTTTGGCTCTGTATCTAATCTGTTGAAGTGCGTGAGGTATATATAGGAGGAAGAAGTACGTCGGTGGAGCCTCGAGGGGCCCACGAGGTAGGGGGGCGCGCCCTAGGGGGGCGCCCTCTACCCTCATGGCCGCCTCGTGGCTTTCTTGACAGAGGGTCCAAGTCTCCTAGGTCTTATCTGATGAGAAAATCACGTTCCCGAAGGTTTCATTCCGTTTGGACTCCGTTTGATATTCCGTTTCTTCGAAACACTGAAATAGGCAAAAACAGCAATTACAGGCTAGGCCTCGGGTTAATAGGTTAGTCCCAAAAGTAATATAAAATGGAAAATAAAGCGCCTATTCACCCCCTCTAGGCGACATCCTCGATCTTTCAGCCTTGCATGTGCTTATCTGTGGTGACAATGGGATATTCACGTGATCTACTTGATGTATGTTTTGGTAATCAACTTGCGGGTTTAGTGACCTTGTGAAGTTATGCATAGGGGTTGGCACACATTTTCGCCTTAACTCTCCAGTAGAAACTTTGGGGCACTCTTTGAAGTTCTTTGTGTTGGTTGAATAGATGAATCTGAGATTGTGTGATGCATATCGTATAATCATACCCACCGATACTTGAGGTGACATTGGAGTATCTAGGTGACATTAGGGTTTTGGTTGATTTGTGTCTTAAGGTGTTGTTCTAGTACGAACTCTATAATAGATCGAACGGAAAGAATAGCTTCGTGTTATTTTACTACGGACTCTTGAATAGATTGATCAGAAAGAATAACTTTGAGGTGGTTTCTTACCCTACAATAATCTCTTCGTTTGTTCTCCGCTATTAGTGACTTTGGAGTGACTCATTGTTGCATGTTGAGGGATAGTTATATGATCCAGTTATGTTATTATTGTTGAGAGAACTTGCACTAGTGAAAGTATGAACCCTAGGCCTTGTTTCAACGCATTGCAATACCGCTTTGTGCTCACTTTTATTATCAGTTACCTTGCTGTTTTTATATTTTCAGATTACAAAAACCTATATCTACCATCCATATTGCACTTGTATCACCATCTCTTCACCGAACTAGTGCACCTATACAATTTACCATTGTATTGGGTGTGTTGGGGACACAAGAGACCTTTTGCTATTTGGTTGCAGGGTTGTTTGAGATAGACCATCTTCATCCTACGCCTCCCACGGATTGATAAACCTTAGGTCATCCACTTAAGGGAAATTTGCTACTATCCTACAAACCTCTCAAGATTTTGGAGGCCCAACAACGTCTACAAGAAGAAGGTTGTGTAGTAGACATCAAGCTCTTTTTCGGCGCCGTTGGGGAGGTTAGAAGCGGCACTCACACCCCGTCAACTAAGCTCTTTTTCTGGCGCCGTTGCGGGAGGTGAGTGCTTGAAGGTATATCTTTAGATCTTGTAATCGAATCTTTTTGTTTCTTGTTTTATCACCAGTTAGTCTATAAAAGAAAACCACAAAAAATGGAATTGAGTTTGCCTCATACGCTTCATCTTTTTAATATCTTTCGTGAGTATGATGGAAAGGAAAATTGTGCCAAAGTGTTAGAAGAAGAATGCATTAAAATGTTTGGCACTAAATCTTTGAATGATGAGCATGATTGCAATGTTGTTAGTATGAACTCCTTGAATATCCATAGTACTAATGATGATTGCACTAGTCATGATGAAAATGTCTCCTATAAACATGTCAATTTTTGTGGAGTGCATTGGGTTTGCGAGTACACACCAAATAGAGAAGATAGATATTGCAAGAGGCATAAGCACTTAGAAACTAAATGGTTGCAAGAAAGGCTAGATGCGTGTGCTGAAAATTTAAACTTCATTAGTCGTACTTGTGAATTTTGCAATGAACGTGATCATTTCAGTACCCAATGCAAATTGTTTCATGATCATATCATGTCCAAAAATAGTGATGACTTGATTTCCCTTGCACATCATAATGAACTTAGTTTGCTCTTGGGTTATGAAGAAATTAAATGTATAACTAAGGACATCCCAAAATTTTCCCTTTATAGAGTTCTTCATTTTGATCTAGAAGAAATTTATATGTATTGTGCGTTGAATTGCATTGAAAATCCTTATATTGCCAATTACATAAAGAAAAGAAAACAAATAGAAGATGAAGATAATGCTAACGAAAGGGAAGAGACTTCCCAATATTCTCCTATTATTTCTTATGATGAATCAGGTAACGAGGAGGAGCCTTCTATTCAACCAATCTCATTAATAAGGAGCTCCAAAAGGAGGATTGAACCCACACATGATGTGGTGAAGAAGAAGCAAACAAAAAGGAAGAGAGGTAAAAAGATATCTGATACATCTCCAACGTATCTATAATTTTTGATTGCTCCATGCTATATTATCTACTGTTTTGGACCATATTGGGCTTTATTTTCCACTTTCATATTATTTTTGGGACTAACCTATTAACCGGAGGCCCAGACCAGAATTAATGTTTTTTGCCTATTTCAGTGTTTCGAAGAAACGGAATATCAAACGGAGTCCAAACGGAATTAAACCTTCGGGAACATGATTTTCTCACCGAATATGATCCAGGAGACTTGGACCCCACGTCAAGAAAGAAGGGAGGCGGCCACAAGGGTGGAGGGCGCCCCCCTAGGGCGCGCCCCCTGCCTCGTGGGCCCCCCTTTGCTCCACCGACGTACTCCTTCCTCCTATATATACATACGTACCCCCAAACGATCTGATACGGAGCCAAAAACCTAATTCCACCGCTGCAACTTTCTGTATCCACGAGATCCCATCTTGGGGCCTGTCCCAGAGCTCCGCCGGAAGGGGAATCCACCATGGAGGGCTTCTACATCATCATAGCCCCTCCGATGAAGTGTGAGTAGTTTACTTGCACCTTCGGGTCCATAGTTAGTAGCTAGATGGCTTCTTCTCTCTTTTGGATCTCAATACAATGTTCTCCCATCTCTCGTGGAGATCTATTTGATGTAATCTTCTTTTTGCGGTGTGTTTGTTGAGATCGATGAATTGTGGGTTTATGATCAAGTCTATCTATGAACAATATTTGAATCTTCTCTGAATTCTTTTATGTATGATTGGTTATCTTTGCAAGTCTCTTCGAATTATCAGTTTGGTTTGGCCTACTAGATTGGTTTTTCTTGCAATGGGGAAGTGCTTAGCTTTGGGTTCAATCTTGTGGTGTCCTTACCCAAAGGATGAGGGGCAGCAAGGCATGTATTGTATTGTTGCCATCGAGGATAACAAGATGGGGTTTTTATCATATTGCATGAATTTATCCTCTACATCATGTCATCTTGCTTAAGGCGTTACTCGCTTTTCTTGAACTTAATACTCTAGATGCATCTTTGGATAGCGGTCGATGAGTGGAGTAATAGTAGTAGATGCAGGCAGGAGTCGGTCTACTTGTCTCGGACGTGATGCCTATATACATGATCATACATAGATATTCTCATAACTATACTCAATTCTGTCAATTGTTCAACGGTAATTCGTTCACCCACCGTAAAATACTTATGCTCTTGAGAGAAGCCACTAGTGAAATCTATGGCCCCCGGGTCTATCTTCATCATATCAATCTTCCTACGCTTTATTATTGCTTTGCTTTTTTACTTTTGCTTTTATTTTACTTTGCATCTTTATACCAAAAATACCAAAAATATTATCTATCATCTCTATCAGATCTCACTCTCGTAAGTGACCGTGAAGGGATTGACAACCCCTAATAGCGTTGGTTGCATGGAGCTATTTGCTTTGTGTAGGTACGAGGTACTCGCGCGTGGCCTCCTACTGGATTGATACCTTGGTTCCCAAAAACTGAGGGAAATACTTACACTACTTTGCTGCATCATCCTTTCCTCTTCGGGGAAATCCAACGCAGTGCTCAAGAGGTAGCAAGAAGAATTTCTGGCACCGTTGCCGGGGAGTCTACGCAAAAGTCAACATACCAAGTACCCATCACAATCTCTTATCTCTCGCATTACATCATTTGCCATTTGCCTCTCGTTTTCCTTTCCCCCACTTCACCCTTGCCGTTTTATTCGCCCTCTCTCTCCGTTTGCCTTTTTCTCGCCAGATCTATTGTTTGCTTGTGTTACCATGTGCCTTCTATTTGCTTGCATCTTTGCTTGCTAAAAATCTATTGATATGGATCCACTTAAAGTGTTCTACTAGGATCATCTTCGATCCTTATGCGCTCGTGCTGAAACACCAACTATCCTAGTTGATGGGAAATCTTTAGATGAGCATGCTCATTTTGTGTGTCACCATTTGTCTGAAAAAGGGAAACTCTTATGGAGTCAAATAAACAGATTGCTGTGTTATGCTTGGAATCTTTGTGAAATTTGTGATTTTACTTGTTGCTCTAAGAACCCTAAAAAACACCTTCCCTACCTATGTGAGTTTAATGATAATGAAATCTTTTCTTCTTATGCAAAGGGTGTTTATAGTTACTATGATATCGAACAAATTGAAGAATTTGTTGCTTTTAAGGGTGCTTATGAAGTTGCTTCTTTGATTGAAAAGTATGATATTACTCTCTACGAATCTGAAAATTTTGATATACTTAAATATTGCTATGAAAACTATGCTCATAATGTCTGTGTCAATGAATTTATAGAGAGAATGACCGTTGCTTCGGAAGAAAATAATGATATGCATGAATCTATACATAATGATGATTCCAATGATTTGATTGAAATATCCCTTGATGAACATGATGCTTGCTATTCTTGTGGCCATGATGCCAATGTTTACGAAGACGAATTTGCTATAGTTCCTTATGTTAAACATGAGATCGTTGCTATTGCACCTTTACTTGATAGTTCCTTCGATGAAAAGCATGATTGCAATTATTTTACTATAAATTCTCTTGATGTCAATTATGCTAATAATGTGCAAAACCCTAAGCTTGGGGATGCTAGTTTTGCTATGTCTACTACTTGTTGCAATGATCATGATTGGGGTGATTCTTCTTTTGATCTTGAAAACTTATTTAAGCCCCATGATGAATATGAGATTGATAATAGTGTTTGCAATAATATTGAAAGTGGGTTTGGAAGAGTGTCAACTTTAGATCCCACATATTTGGAAGAGTGTCAACTTTGCATGCATGTGGATCGTGACTTTAGTTAATGTTAATCCCACTATTTTGGAAGAGTGTCAACTTTGCATGCATGTGGATCGTGTTGAAATATTTATTATGATAGCTATATTGTTGAATTTTCTTATGATCCTACATGTAATTATTATGAGAGAGGAAAATATGGTTGTAGAAATTTTCATGTTGCTAAATTACCTCTCGTTATGTTGAGATTGCTATTGTTTCTTTCCGCTTCCTTGCATATGCTAGTTTTTGCTTGCCTTGATAATTTGTTTGCCTATAAGATGCCTATGCATAGGAAGTATGTTAGACTTAAGTGTGTTTTTCACATGTTTTATGATGCTCTCTTTATGCTTCAATTCTTGTCCTTCACATGAGCATCATTGAAATTTTAATGCCTAGCTAAAAAGGCTTTAAAGAAAAGCGCTTGTTGGAAGGCAACCCAATATTTTTACTTGCTGCTTAGTAATAAATAATCCATATACCTTCTGTTTAGATGTGGTTTTATGTTTTAGTTAGTGTTTGTGCCAAGTTAAACCTATAGGATCTTCTAAGATGATAGTTACTTGATCTTGCTGTAATTTCCAGAAACTTTTGGTTCACGAAAACAATTGTTAAAAATCACCAGAACGTGATAAAATAGTGATTCCAATTGCTGTTGATCAATAAAAAAAATTCCTAGGTCTTCCTATTTTGGCTGATATTTTGGAGTTCCAAAAATTTGCGTTAGTTACAGATTACTACAGACTGTTCTGTTTTTGACAGATTCTGTTTTTCGTGTGTTTTTTGCTTATTTTGATGAATCTATGGCTACTAAAATAGTTTATAAACCATAGAGAAGTTGGAATACAGTAGGTTTAACACCAATATAAATAAAGAATGAGTTCATTACAGTACCTTGAAGTGGTCTTTTGTTTTCTTTCGCTAACAGAGCTCACGAGATTTCTGTTGAGTTTTGTGTTGTGAAGTTTTCAAGTTTTGGGTGAAATCTTTTGATGGATTATGGAACAAGGAGTGGAAAGAGCCTAAGCTTGGGGATGCCCATGGCACCCCAAAGATAATCTAAGGACACCAAAAGTCAAAGCTTGGGGATGCCCGGAAGGCATCCCCTCTTCGCCTACTTCCATCGGTAACTTTACTTGGAGCTATATTTTATTCACCACATGATATGTGTTTTGCTTGGAGCGTCTTGTATGATTTGAGTATTTGCTTTTTAGTTTACCACAATCATCCTTGCTGTACACACCTTTTTAGAGAGCCATACATGAATTGGAATTTGATAGAATACTCTATGTGCTTCACTTATATCTTTTGAGCTATATCGTTTTGCTCTAGTGTTTCACTTATATCTTTTAGAGCACGGTGGTGGATTTGTTTTATAGAAACTATTGATCTCTCATGATTCACTTAGATTATTTTGAGAGTCTTAAATAGCATGGTAATTTGCCTAATAATAATATGCTTGGTATTCAAGATTTGTAAAACTTTCTTTTGAGTGCGTTGAATACTAAGAAAAGTTTGATGCTTGATAATTGTTTTGAGATATGAAGATGGTGATATTAGAGTCATGCTAGTTGAGTAGTTGTGAATTTGAGAAATACTTGTGTTAAAGTTTGTGATTCCTGTAGCATGCACATATGATGAACCGTTCTGTGACGAATTCGGAGCATGATTTACTTATTGATTGTCTTCCTTATGAGTGGCGGTCGAGGACGAGCGATGGTATTTTCCTACCAATCTATCCCCCTAGGAGCATGCGCGTAATACTTTTCTTTGATAACTTGTAGATTTTTGCAACAAGTACATGAGTTCTTTATGACTAATGTTGATTCCATGGATTATACGCACTCTTCTTCCTTCCACCATTGCTAGCCTCTCTAATACCGTGCACCTTTCGCCGGTATCATACACCCACCACATACCTTCCTCAAAACAGCCACCATACCTACCTATCATGGCATTTCCATAGCCATTCCGAGATATATTGCCATGCAACTTTCCACCGTTCCATTTATTATGACACGCTCCATCATTGTCATATTGCTAGCATGATCATGTAGTTGACATAGTATTCGTGGCAAAGCCACCGTTCATAATTATTTCATACATGTCACTCTTGATTCATTGCACATCCCGGTACACCACCGGAGGCATTCATATAGAGTCATATTTTGTTCTAAGTATCGAGTTGTAAGAAAATAAAAGTGTGATGATCATCATTTTTAGAGCATTGTCCCAAGTGAGGAAAGGATGATGGAGACTATGGTTCCCCCACAAGTCGGTATGAGACTCCGGACGAAAAAAGAGAGGAAAAGAGGCCATAAAAAAAAGAGAAAAGGCCCAAATGAAAAAAAACGAGAGAAAAAGAGAGAAGGGACAATGTTACTATCCTTTTACCACACTTGTGCTTCAAAGTAGCACCAATATCTTCATGATAGAGAGTCTCTCATTTTGTCACTTTCATATACTAGTGGGAATTTTTCATTATAGAACTTGGCTTGTATATTCCAATGATGGGCTTCCTCAAAATGCCCTAGGTCTTCGTGAGCAAGCGAGTTGGATGCACACCCACTTAGTTTATTTTGTTGAGCTTTCATAAATTATAGCTCTAGTGCATCCATTGCATGGCAATCCCTACTCACTCACATTGATATCTATTGATGGGCATCTCCATTGCCCGTTGATACGCCTAGTTGATGTGAGACTATCTTCCCTCTTTTTGTCTTCTCCACAACCACCATTATATTCCACATATAGTGTTGTATCCATGGCTCACGCACATGTATTGCGTGAAGATTGAAAAAGTTTTGAGAATGTCAAAAGTATGAAACAATTGCTTGGCTTGTCATCGGGGTTGTGCATGATTTAAATACTTTGTGTGGTGAAGATAGAGCATAGCCAGACTATATGATTTTGTAGGGATAACTTTCTTTGGCCATGTTATTTTGAGAAGACATTATTGCTTTGTTAGTATGCTTGAAGTATTATTATTTTTATGTCAATATGAACTTTTGTCTTGAATCTTTCGAATCTGAATATTCATACCACAATTAAGAAGAACTACATTGAAATTATGCCAAGTAGCACTCCGCATCAAAAATTCTCTTTTTATCATTTACCTACTCGAGGACGAGCAGGAATTAAGCTTGGGGATGTCTGATACGTCTCCAACGTATCTATAATTTTTGATTGCTCCATGCTATATTATCTACTGTTTTGGACCATATTGGGCTTTATTTTCCACTTTTATATTATTTTTGGGACTAATCTATTAACCGGAGGCCCAGCCCAGAATTGTTGTTTTTTTTGCCTATTTCAGTGTTTCGAAGAAACAAAATATCAAACGGAGTCCAAACGGAATGAAACCTTCGGGAACGTGATTTCTCACCGAATATGATCCAGGAGACTTGTACCCCACGTCAAGAAAGAAGGGAGGCGGCCACGAGGGTGGAGGGCCCCCCACTAGGGCGCGCCCCCTGCCTCGTGGGCCCTCCTTTGCTCCACCGATGTACTCCTTCCTCCTATATATACCTATGTACCCCCAAACGATCAGATACGAAGCCAAAAACCTAATTCCACCGCCGCAACTTTCTGTATCCACAAGATCCCATCTTGGGGCCTGCTCCGAGTTCACCGAAGGGGAATCCACCATGGAGGGCTTCTATATCATCATAGCCCCTCCGATGAAGTGTGAGTAGTTTACTTCAGACCTTCGGGTCCATAGTTAGTAGCTAGATGGCTTCTTCTCTCTTTTGGATCTCAATACAATGTTCTCCCCCTATCTCATGGAGATCTATTTGATGTAATCTTCTTTTTGCAGTGTGTTTGTTGAGACCGATGAATTGTGGGTTTATGATCAAGTCTATCTATGAACAATATTTGAATCTTCTCTGAATTCTTTTATGTATGATTGGTTATCTTTGCAAGTCTCTTCGAATTATCAGTTTGGTTTGGCCTACTAGATTGGTTTTTCTTGCAATGGGAGAAGTGCTTAGCTTTGGGTTCAATCTTGTGGTGTCCTTTCCCAAAGTGATGAGGGGCAGCAAGGCACGTATTGTATTGTTGCCATCGAGGATAACAAGATGGGGTTTTATCATATTGCATGAATTTATCCTCTACATCATGTCATCTTGCTTAAGGCGTTACTCTGTTTTCTTGAACTTAATACTCTAGATGCATGCTGGATAGCGATCGATTAGTGGAGTAATAGTAGTAGATGCAGGCAGGAGTCGGTCTACTTGTCTGGGACGTGATGCCTATATACATGATCATACCTACATATTCTCATAACTATGCTCAATTCTGTCAATTGCTCAATAGTAATTCATTCACCCACCGTAAAATACTTATGCTCTTGAGAGAAGACACTAGTGAAATCAATGGCCCCCGGGTCTATCTTCATCATATCAATCTTCCTACGCTTTATTATTTCTTTGATTTTTTACTTTTGCTTTTATTTTACTTTGCATCTTTATACCAAAAATATTATCTATCATCTCTGTCAGATCTCACTCTCGTAAGTGACCGTGAAGGGATTGACAACCCCTAATCGCGTTGGTTGCGTGGAGCTATTTGCTTTGTGTAGGTACGAGGGACTCGCGCGTGGCCTCCTACTGGATTGATACCTTGGTTCTCAAAAACTGAGGGAAATACTTACGCTACTTTGCTGCATCATCCTTTCCTCTTCGGGGAAATCCAACGCAGTGCTCAAGAGGTAGCAATATCTTTCCCAAATAAAGTTGCTCCTATTATTGTTGTGCCCCATGAAGATGAATCAAAAATAATTGTGGAAGATGATGCACTTGATGATGATCTCGTTATGCCTATTGCTTGTTGTGATGATTATGATTGGGAAGATAATGATACTTCTTATGATCTTGAAAATCTTTTTGGAACTTGCTTGGAAGAATATGATAATTGCTATACTATTGGTGCTATCCATACTATTAATGATGAGAGTGATTATGCTTATGATATGAAAAGGCCCAAGCTTGGGGAAGCTATGTTTGATGAGGATGACATATTTGAGAATATATTTGCTGAAATTAATGTTTGTCCCAAGCTTGGGGATGCTATGTTTAATAATGATGATATTTTTAGCCTCCCAAGTTTTGATATTCAAATTTGTTATGATGATAGCATGCCTTCTACGTATGATGATTATATTGATAAAAGTGGGTTTTGGAAGAGTGTCAACTTTAGGAAGTAATGATCCCACTATTTTGGAGGATGTTGAATCTTATAATATTTATGAAAGTGGATTTGGAGAGGTCATGACTTTATTTAGTGATGTATCCACTATTTCGGAAGAGGTTTCAATCGATTATGATGAGAACAAAGTTGCTACTTATGATGATTATTGTGATGAAACTTATGCTATAAAAAGTAGTGATGATTATATTTATAAAACTTGTCATGATTATGATTCCCCTTTTTCTGAACATTACTCTTTTAATGTGGAAGAAATTTATAGTATTCAAGTCTCTTATGATACTCCCACTATCCCGAATGAGAAGAATTTTGCTTATGTGGAGACTAGTAAAATTTCTATGCAAGTAGACCATGAAAAGAATGCTTTAGGTTCTGGTTATATTGTTGAATTCATTCATGATGCTACTGAAAATTATTATGAGGGAGGAGTATATGCTTGTAGGAATTGCAATAATATCAAGTTTCCTCTCTATGTGCTTAAAATCTTGAAGTTATGCTTGTTTTGCCTTCCTATGCTAGTTGATTATTGTTCCCATAAGTTGTTTGCTCACAAAATACCTATGCATAGGAAGTGGGTTAGACTTAAATGTTCTAGTCATATTCTTCATGATGATCTCTTCATGTTTCAGTTCTTATCTTTTATGTGAGCATCATTGAAATCATCATGCCTAGCTAGGAGCGTTAAACGATAGCGCTTGTTGGGAGGCAACCCAATTTTATTTTAGTTTCTTGCTTCTTGGTTCTGTTTAGGAATAAATAATCCATCTAGCATATGTTTAGATGTGGTTTTATGTTTTAATTAGTGCTTGTGCCAAGTAGAACCTTTGGGAAGACTTGGGTGAAGTCTTTATGATCATGCTGTAAAAAAACAGAAACTTTAGCGCTCACGAGATTAGCTAAAACTTTTTACTGGAGAGTGCTATTTAGTTGATTCTTTTTGCATATGATTACTAGACAAATTACTCAGGTTCACCAATTTATTTTAGAATTTTTGGAGTTCCAGAAGTTTGCATTAGTTACAGATTACTACAGACTGTTCTGTTTTTGACAGATTCTGTTTTTCGTGTGTTGTTTGCTTATTTTGATGAATCTATGGCTAGTAAAATAGTTTATAAACCATAGAGAAGTTGGAATACAGTAGGTTTAACACCAATATAAATAAAGAATGAGTTCATTACAGTACCTTAAAGTGGTGTTTTGTTTTCTTTCGCTAACGGAGCTCACGAGATTTTCTGTTAAGTTTTGTGTTGTGAAGTTTTCAAGTTTTGGGTAAAGATTCGATGGACCATTGAATAAGGAGTGGCAAGAGCCTAAGCTTGGGGATTCCCAAGGCACCCCAAGGTAATATTCAAGGATAACCAAGCGTCTAAGCTTGGGGATGCCCCGGAAGGCATCCCCTCTTTCGTCTTCGTCCATCGGTAAGTTTAGTTGGAGCTATATTTTTATTCACCACATGATATGTGTTTTGCTTGGAGCGTCATTTTATTTTCTTTTCCTTTGCTTGATGTTTGAATAAAATACCAAGATCTGAAATTCTTAAATGAGAGAGAGTCTTCACATAGCTACATAACTATTTAACTACTCATTGATCTTCACTTATATCTTTCGGAGTAGTTTGTCATTTGCTCTAGTGCTTCACTTATATTTTTTAGAGCACAATGGTGGTTTTATTTTGAAGAAATAGATGAACTCTCATGGTTCACTTATATTATTTTGAGAGTCTTAAACATCATGGTAATTTGCTTAATCCTAATATTCTAGTTATTCAAGATTCAAGACTAGTAAAAACTTTCTTATGAGTGTGTTGAATACTAAGAGAAGTTTGATGCTTGATGATTGTTTTGAGATATGGAGGTAGTGGTATTAAAGTTGTGCTAGTTGAGTAGTTGTGAATTTGAGAAATACTTGTGTTGAAGTTTGCAAGTCCCGTAGCATGCACGTATGGTAAACGTTATGTAACAAATTTGAAACATGAGGTGTTCTTTGATTTTCCTCCTTATGAGTGGCGGTCGGGGACGAGTGATGGTCTTTTCCTACCAATCTATCCCCCTAGGAGCATGCGCGTAGTGCTTGGTTTTTGATGACTTGTACATTTTTGCAATAGGTATGTGAGTTCTTTATGACTAATGTTGAGTCCATGGATTATACACACTCTCACCCTTCCATCATTGCTAGCCTCTTCGGCACTGCATTGCCCTTTCTCACATTGAGAGTTGGTGCAAACTTCACGGTGCATCCAAACCCCGTGATATGATACGCTCTTTCACACATAAACCTCCTTATATCTTCCTCAAAACATCCACCATACCTACCTATTATGGCATTTCCATAGCCATTCCGAGATATATTGCCATGCAACTTTCCACCATTCCATTCATCATGACACATTCATCATTGTCATATTGCTAGCATGATCATGTAGTTGACATAGTATTTGTGGCAAAGCCACCGCTCATAATTCTTTCATACATGTCACTCTTGATTCATTGCATATCCCGGTACACCGCCGGAGGCATTCATATAGAGTCATACTTTGTTCTAGTATCGATTGTAAATAAATAGAAGTGTGATGATCATCATTTTCTAGAGCATTGTCCCAAGTGAGGAATAAAAAGAGATAGAGAGAAAGGCCATAAAAAAGAGAAGGCCCAAAAAATGAGAGAAAAAGAGAGAAGAGACAATGTTACTATCCTTTGCCACACTTGTGCTTCAAAGTAGCACCATAATCTTCATGATAGAGAGTCTCTTGTTTTGTCACTTTCATATACTAGTGGGAATTTTTCATTATAGAACTTGGCTTGTATATTCCAACAATGGGCCTCCTCAAGTGCCCTAGGTCTTCGTGAGCTAGCAAGTTGGATGCACACCCACTTAGTTTCTTTTGTTGAGCTTTCATACATTTATAGCTCTAGTGCATCCGTTGCATGGCAATCCCTACTCCTTGCATTAACATCAATTGATGGGCATCTCCATAGCTCAATTATTAGCTTCGTTGATGTGAGACTTTCTCCTTTTTTGTCTTCTCCACATAACCCTCGTCATCATATTCTATTCCACCCATAGTGCTATGTCCATGGCTCGCGATCATGTATTGCGTGAGGGTTTATAAGTTTGAGATTACTAAAGTATGAAACAATTGCTTGGCTTTTCATCGGGGTTTTGCATGATGAGAGCATTCTTGTGTGACGAAAATGGAGCATGACTAAACTATATGATTTTGTAGGGATGAACTTTCTTTGGCCATGTTATTTTGAGAGGACATAATTTCTTAGTTAGTATGCTTGAAGTATTATTACTTTTATGTCAATATGAACTTTTATCTTGAATCTTTCGGATCTGAATATTCATACCACAAGTAAGAAGAGTTACATTGAAATTATGCCAAGTAGCATTCCACATCAAAAATTCTGTTTTTATCATTTACCTACTCGAGGACGAGCAGGAATTAAGCTTGGGGATGCTGATACGTCTCCAACGTATCTATAATTTTTGATTGTTCCATGCTATTATATTATCCATCTTGGATGTTTTATGGGCTTTACTATGCACTTTTATATTATTTTTGGGACTAACCTACTGACCCAGAGCCCAGTTGTTTCAATGTTTCGAAAAAAAGGAATATCAAACGGAGTCGAAACGGAATGAAACCAACTGGAGAAGTTGTTTTTGGAAGGAAAGCTACCAGATAGACTTGGAGTGCACGTCAAGAAAGAAACGAGAGGGAGCCACGAGGCAGGGGGGCTCGCCCACCCCTCTTGGGCGCGCCCTCCACCCTCATGGGCCCCTCGTGGCTCCCCTGACGTACTTCTTCCGCCTATATATATCCATATACCCTAAAAACTTCGGGGAACAGAATAGATCGGGAGTTCCGCCGCCGCAAGCCTCTCAGAGCCACCAAAACCAATCGAAACCCTGTTAAGACCTGCCGAAGGGGGGGGACCCTCACCGGTGGCCATCTTCATCATCCCGGCGCTCTCCATGACGAGGAGGGAGTAGTTCACCCTTGGGGCTGAGGGTATGTACCAGTAGCTATGTGTTTGATCTCTCTCTCTCTCTCTCTCTCTCTCTCGTGTTCTTGATTTGGCACGATCTTGATGTATCGCGAGCTTTTCTATTATAGTTGGATCTTATGTTGCTTCTCCCCCTCTACTCTCTTGTAATGGATTGAGTTTTCCCTTTGAAGTAATCTTATCGGATTAAGTTTTTAATGATTTGAGAACACTTGATGTATGTCTTGCCGTGCATATCTATGGTCACAATGAGATATCATGTGATTCACTTGATGTATGTTTTGGTGATCAACTTGCGGGTTCTGCCCATGAACTTATGCATAGGGGTTGGCACACGTTTTCGTCGTGATTCTCCGGTAGAAACTTTGGGGCACTCTTTGAGGTTCTATGTGTTGGTTGAATAGATGAATCTGAGATTGTGTGATGCATATCGTATAATCATACCCACGGATACTTGAGGTGAGACTGGAGTATCTAGGTGACATTAGGGTTTTGGTTGATTTGTGTCTTAAGGTGTTATTCTAGTACGAACTCTAGGGCTGTTTGTGACACTTATAGGAATAGCCCAACGGATTGATTGGAAAGAATAACTTTGAGGTGGTTTTGTACCCTACCATAATCTCTTCGCTTTGTTCTCCGCTATTAGTGACTTTGGAGTGACTCTTTGTTGCATGTTGAGGGATAGTTATATGATCCAATTATGTTATTATTGTTGAGAGAACTTGCACTAGTGAAAGTATGAACCCTAGGCCTTGTTTCAACTCATTGCAATACCGCTTACGCCACTTTTACCACTTGGTACCTTGCTGTTTTTATATTTTCAGTTTACAAAACCTATATCTACCATCCATATTGCACTTGTATCACCATCTCTTGGCGAACTAGTGCACCTATACAATTTACCATTGTATTGGGTGTGTTGGGGACACAAGAGACTCTTTGTTATTTGGTTGCAGGGTTGTTTGAGAGAGACCATCTTCAACCTACACCTCCCACGGATGGATAAACCTTACGTCATCCACTTGAGGGAAATTTGCTACTGTCCTGCAAACCTCTGCACTTGGAGGCCCAACAACGTCTACAAGAAGAAGGTTGTGTAGTAGACATCAATGTAGAGGGATAAACTCAAGCAATATGATATAAACCCCATCTTTTTATCCTCGATGGAAATAATACAATACGTGCCTTGCTGCCCCTGCTGTCCCTGGGAAAGGACACCGTAAGATTGAACCGAAAGCTAAGCACTTCTCCCATTGCAAGAAAGATCAATCTAGTAGGCCAAACCAAACTGATAATTCGAAGAGACTTGCAAAGATAACCAATCATACATAAAAGAATTCAGAGGAGATTCAAATATTGTTCATAGATAATCTTGATCATAAACCCACAATTCGCTGGATCTCGACAAACACACCGCAAAAAGAATTCCATCGAATAGGTCTCCAAGAAGATCGAGGAGAACTTTGTATTGAGATCCAAATGGAGAGAAGAAGCCATCTAGCTAATAACTATGGACCCGAAGGTCTGTGGTAAACTACTCACACATCATCAGAGAGGCTATGGTGTTGATGTAGAAGCCCTCCGTGATCGATTCCCCCTCCGGCGGAGCGCCGGAAAAGGCCCCAAGATGGGATCTAACGGGTACATAAGGTTGTGGCGGTGAAAATAGGGTTTCGTGGTGCTCTCGGATGTTTTCGGGGTATGTCGTGGAATTGTCACGGCAGATGTCCTCATGAAAGGACTTAGTCGTAGGGCCATCGTACGGGTTAACCTAGAGGGGTTAAAGCGGACACAAGACACGGGAATTATACTGGTTCGGCCCCTTCGATGAAGGTAAAAGCCTCACGCCCGGGCCAGATGTGATTGATATGATTTCGGCGACTAGGGAGCAATAGCTTTGCCTTAGCCTCGAATTCTCTGTCCCTAACTCGCCGCTGGGTCGTCCCCTTATATACTCGGGTTGACGCCCGGCCGGTCTACAGAGTTCCGATCCGGCTCATACAAGCGTCCGGCTCGGTCTCTTCTTTCTTATCTTACAATCACAAGTTACAATACTAAGACGGTTTACATAAATGGACCTTAATTCGCCTCTGGGCTCCAGACCTCCTCCGTGGGCCTGAATCATGGATGAGGGTAAACCGGCCCCTCCGAGGCGGTTCACGCTCAGTAGTTGTATCCCCAACATTAGGCCCCAGATTGACTTGACCGGTTCATGTTAATCTTCAACACCTTCAGGAAACTCTTGATCTCTTTTCACATTTTGTAAACCGCCACCGCTTGAACCGCCGTGATGTCATCTTCCGATCCGCGTGTCGTATGCCTTGACGTCATCTTTAATAGAGAAATCTAAACAGTAAGATTCCCTGCATTTAATGCCATCCCGGAAATCGAGGCGGCCGCTGCACCGTCCGCCGCTTTTGACTCCTCGAATCTCGCGCCCGTTGATTGCTCCGGTTCCTTATAAATAGACCGGCCGCCTCCTGTCTCTTCTTCTTCTTCTCCTTCCTCGCGCCGCTCCAGTCTTGAAGCTCCGCCGTCGCCTCCGACCTTCGAACGACGCGTCAACGCCGGGCCGCTGCATCAACCTGACCGTATCAGAGTTTTCCGGCGCTCCTCCTCAGCTTCGCTCATCAGGTAAGGTCCTTTTTCAACCCCTAGATCGCATCTGTAGATCCTGTTCATCCCGCAGTTCATCTCGGTTTCTTCACACCTGCTCCGCCATGGCCATGCGATCCAACAGATCGTATATCCTGTCTGCAGGGGACTGCCCCGTCCATCTAACCCTTCACGCATCGGCTTTTTTCCGTAGATCCTCGAGTTTAGAATACCCAACCCTCCTGTTCTTTCCGAGGTTTGCATAGGTCGTGAAGGTTTTTTCATCGAACTTCGTAGATCTTGATTACTTCCCTTCGCATGTGAAAACTGTTTCTGTCCATACTTAGCAGATTTTTTCAATTTCGCCTTATTCGGCGGTTTAACTTTTGATAGCTAATCCGCTACTCCATTAGTCCTCGCTTAAACCGAATGGGAGGCCGCCGCTGAATCGCCGTTTAACAATGCATAATATGCCTGAACTGCTTAATGGTGAACTGCTTTCTCCCTTTATTTCACAGCTTAGTCTTCCGGAATGGCTCCTCAATTCTCGCCTTGCAATTGGGTCCGGTCAAAAATCATCAAACGCAACTCAACGGCTATGTCACCACCGGGCGGTTTGGCTCCAAAAATGCCCTCCATCGGGCGTGTTCCGGATGGCGAAGTTTCCTCCGGAGCCACAAGAGGGAGAAGTAATTGTGTTTATGCAGCACTTAGACCGGGGTTCTGCCCGCCTGTTCAAAATTTTTCCGGGACGCCCTTGCAAGCTTGCAACTCCATCCGCAGGATATCGGCCCGAACTCCGTGGTCAAACATATGCAACTTTCAAGTCTTCGTGAAGTCTATCTTCGGAAGAACCCTCTGTGGAGCTATTCCGGGATTTCTTTCACTTGAACCGCCAGACGGAGTTTTCTCGATGGTCCCAACACGTAACTAGGGCGGCGCTTTCAATCCGTAAGAGGAAGGAAGCGGACTTTCCTCACGCCAAACACCACAGCCATCCAAAGGATTGGAACCAAACCTGGTTCTATTGCCGAACACCGCCTCCGCCAACGAGAATCCTTTGCCGGGTTACCGTCCTCACTGCTCAAGAACAACCATCCGCTGCCTTTACGCTTAACCGCCATGAACGGAAGAACTTTGCACCTCGGATCATAAAACTCCGGCTCTAATGGCCAATGGACTAACCGGTGTGGACCTTGTGCGATCTTGGGTTTCTTGGGGCATCTTGCCCTTAAGCCGCCGCCCGGATTGATGCACGAGTATACCGGCAGCCTCAAAGACCCTCAAAGACGTCACAAATTACCAATAACTGAATTTGAGGTTACAGAGGCTGTAAAAAGATGCTTGATGAACCAATCTCCGCTCGCAGCCTAACCGGGTTGGCTCCGCTCACGTGTTGCCAACCCGCCACCTGCGGTAAGACTTTGCTCACCGCTGGCCTTTAACATTTTTTGACATTCATTAATCCTTGCCACCTCGCAGTCGACAGCTCCTTCGGAGGCGGACCAAACCGCCCGAGCTCCGCCAGATAAAGTCCAAGGCTACCAAAAAGGTCGGCAAGAAAACCACCGGTCTTCCGATCCGCCGGAAGATGAAGAATCAAGTCGAGGTAAAACTTGATATCCTTACGAGGGAGCCGCCAGAACCGGCTCTCCTCCTTGTGTTTCTTCTTATGATTTATCCTCTATTCTTCCCTCAGATCGATAAAATGTAACTCCTGGATGATGCCGAAGCCAGCCATGCCGACCATGTTGAGGTAATCCTTCTTTCTTCCGACCACCGACCTCGTGCGGTTAAAAGAATTCGCCGCTACTGCTCGGAAAGTGAAAAATCTCATTCCTCTACTTATTTGAAGACACAACAGGCTGAAGAGCCGCATAACCCGCACGATGGTCATCAGATTCTATCTTCCGTTTACTGTGATACACTAAACCGGAAGCGCCGCCAGAGGTGACTTGTTCTCCGAAAAACGTTATCCCTTAAAGGGTTTCTTCCGATGTCCTCTTAATTCGCCCGACCAATTATCAAGCCTCTTCCAACTCTTTCCGGGCGGTTCATCAACTACGCAATCGCCTCCGCTGAAAGTTGCTGCGAGGTATGTAATCGCTGTCCATCGATTCGATTTACAATTGCCTTGGTTGATTTGCCTTAATCCAATTCTCAACATTGCAGCACCAAGGCTCGCTTGAGCAAGAAAGCGAAAACCCTTGACCCTCATGCGGATGTTGATCCGTAAAAGACCCCGGAACAAACCCACGAAAATCCTGAGGTCGCCAAAGATAGCTCCGGCGAGTTGTACAAAGACGACATCGCTGATCCGCCGTAAGCTGAACCGGAGGTCCAAATGGAAACTTCACACCGCTTCCACCAAACCCGCCGATAGAGCGAAGTCGTAATAGCTTGAACCGGCGAGCGAGTAAGCAAACATCAAGCCCAAAGAAGACCGCCGAAAATGACGATGTTATTGTGACAGTAATCGCTACGCTGCTCCTAGCCAACCGGGTCGCTTTAACAAAACATAGTGCCAAGGGCGTAGTTCGCCGCCATGAGTAAAGATAAAGGAAAATGACTGTCCGCTACCACGACAACTTCTCCGCCCAAGAACTGCACGGGTTTCGAACCGGCTCTATACCAGCCGTGACCTTGAAGCTGGTCTGGTAAACCGGATGAAGGACCGCTATGAGGTAATGAATTATGTCTTTCCTGCATTTTAGCTGTATAGTAGCTCTCAAGGGTCGGTTCAACTTAGCATAGTTAAACCGGGACTTAATTTCTGTACCCAAATGGCAAACTGAGATCAATTAGCCATTAGCCCCCAAGTGCCAAGGTGAATATGTATATTGAGCTTGGGACTTGATAATGAGACACCTAACATGCTTCCTTTGTTACCGTAATGAAATAGAGCGACAAGGCGTGCAACTCAAGGACCCGCGAGCCAATCTCGAGACTCAGCAAGCGAAAACCACTAAGGCCAAGGACGAATTGAGAACGGCCTTGGCCACTATGGAACAGCTGAAGGAGTGGTATAAATCCGAACGGGCCAAGCTGGGACACCGAGAAGGCCGGTTTGAAAAACGGGCGGAAGAAGTCAAGCAGCCCTTAAACCGGTGATCAAGAGCTTATCGGACTCAAGCGCCAAGTGCATGCCATGACCTCTGCCGTCTTTGGTAAGAAACTATGCAATCGACTATCTTAATTTTGATATTTCCGCGGTTTATCCCGAGTTGTCTTAAACCGGTGCAGGCAAGCGTATTGCACATATGGGCTCGATGTGCGGAAGAAGCTCAAGGCCGCTTATACGCTGATTGAGCACCTGTATACCGGCGCCAATGAGTCATATGTGCTACATCATACGACAACACGGCACCGTCTCGATCGAGAGAAACCACGGACCGGCTGTCCATGGTTCCGGGCAGCTTGAAGAGTTGAAGCGATCCGCTGCTCGGGCCGGCACCCCATCGGGTTTCCGGCGCGCCAAAGGCGTGGATAGCGATCTTGATCCGGTGACATAGCCAAAGGTTTCCCAGTGCTCAAGAGAATGGTGAAGCCTTTGATAACGACGCTCAAACGGATCACAAAGGAAATGCGTCACCGGGCGAAGTCAATCGGGCAGACGGCCAACCCGACGGTTCATCGCTCCTTTTATGACGCCAACAACAAGCGGATGGAGTTTGTCATCCTCAAGTGCGAGCCTTATTCCCCAATCCGTAAGCACACTTATGCCCCCGACGTTGATCCGGCTGAGCTGATAAGTGAAGAAGCATCTTCGTGCCTTAACCCGGATTGACCGGGTCTACCAATGACTTCCGGCTTTGGGTGAGGAAGAAGAAGAAGTTGAACCGACGCCAGCGCCTCTACCTCACGCCAACCCGGCCAAGCAGCGTAATTCGTCAAGCCGGGTGACGCCTCAAGCTTCAAGGCATAACCCCACATGAAACGCCGGGCCTCAAAAGGCTTTGTAATAGGATAGTCAGACTTTGTTTTGAACAATGCCGTTACAACCTCGGTCAGTAAACTTTTTGCATGGCGGTCTTTGGATACTTTGGTTTTGAAGTAGTGAATCCTTCAACATATTTTGCCTGCAATCACAAATTCTTAAATCGCCATGGCGGCTTGGCCTCTAGTCGGATTGTGATGCCAATATATTTATATAAGAAAATATCGAGGTATATGATCAAAATTTTGTGATACAAACATACCTGCCAGTTGTCGGGCACACACAGTTGGCTTTAGCCAACTCAAGCGGAGGCTTTATAAACCATCACCGTCCAAAGGAGAACAATCCTCGTGTGTATAATACCGATTTACCGTGTAAATCGTGGTCGGCATGATAAGCCCCCTGTTACTCCATAATGGGATGTTAACAGCAAAATCAAACCGGAACAATCAATCGCCGGATTTAGAAATGGACCAAATTCTGAAAACTTGAATCCGGTTGAAAGAAGGTTTGTCGGTTTAAGAAAACAAACAAAAGCCAAATTATACGTATAAAAACATGGAAGCAAAAACAATGACAAAGACTGTTTGCAAGAAGAGGCTTTATTGAGCTCGATCGGATGGCGTTACCATGGTCGGACAGGACCAAGCTCCCTATAAGGTGTAGCGATGGTTCAAGTCAGCCAGTCCCCAATCGACATCGTGGCATTACGCCGATCAAGTGGCATTGCATTGGTTCGGGTTCGACCAAGCCCCAAGTGATTCTATGGCCTTAGGCCGACCAAGAGGCGTGATCGGTTCAGGCGTGACCATGTCCCCAAGTGATCTGGTGGCTTTACCGCTGTCAAGAGGTGTTGCATTGGTTCGGACACGACCAAGCCCCCAAATGATCTGGTGGCTTTACCGCCAAGAGGTGTTGCATTGGTTCGGACGACCAAGCCCCCAAGTGACAAAAACTTCGCAAAAGCAAGGCCAAGGGTTAAACCGGAGGCCGCTTCACGACAACATCTCCATGTACCCAAACCGGACTTTTATAATGAGCAGATACCCGCTTTAGCCGAGGATCCGGTTTATTGCCTTTAGTCATAATATATACATTGTCTTAATATGTACATAAGTGGAGCCAATGGCTCGAGGCATAATAAGGTCAAGATGAGCTATGTTCCACGGCCTCTTGGTCTCCTCCTCGGCGCGTGAGTTCTTTTCGCTCTCGAACATCAATCAGATAGTAGGACCCGTTGTATAGATTCTTGCTGACCACAAAAGGCCCTTCCCAAGGTGGGGATAGCTTGTGCATATATTTACGGTCTTGAATGAGCCGCAGCACTAAGTCTCCTTCACGAAAGGTTCTGGTTTTAACCCGCGGTTGTGATACCGACGAAGATCCTGTTGGTAAACCGCCGAACGAGCAGCTGCCATATCGCGCTTCTTCATCCGGTCGATCCAAATCATCTTGCCGTGCTGCCTCGCTATCCGCCTCAACATAAGCTGCCACTCGAGGCGAGTCGTGACGGATATCGCTGGAAGGACCGCCTCCGCTCCATAGACCATAAAGAACGGCGTGTATCCAGTGGATCGGTTGGGGTAGTATTTATACTCCATATCACCGATGGTAGCTCTTCCACCCAACAACCCGGCGTCCTCTCTAAAGGGGCCATAAGTCGGGGTTTGATACCTTTCAAGATCTCCTGATTAGCTCGTTCCGCTTGACCATTGGATTGCGGGTGGGCCACGGAAGAAACATCAAGCCGGATGTGCTCTCGTTCACAAAATTCCTTCATAGCTCCCTTGGACAAATTGGTGCCATTGTCCGTGATGATACTGTGTGGAAACCCAAACCGAAAATCACCTTTTGATGAACTGAATCGCCGTGGCCGCATCACACTTGCTATGTGCTCGCCTCAACCCACTTGGTAAATTTATCAACCGCCACCAACAGGTGGGTCTTTTTCCTTGGACCTTTTGAAAGGTCCAACCATATCCAGCCCCAAGTCGCAAACGGCCAAGTAATTGGAATCATCCTCAATTCTTGGCTGGCACATGAGCACGCTGGAGAACTTTTGGCAACCATCACATCGTCGACCAGATCCTCCGCATCAGCATGGGCAGTCAACCAATAGAAGCCATGGCGGAACGCTTTGGCCACCAAGGACTTTGAACCGGCGTGGTGACCACAATCCCCTTCATGGATCTCTCGCAATATCTCACAGCCCTCTTTAGGGGACACATAACGCTGAAACGCATACGACACCTTTGCGCAATGGTGCAACTTCGCCATTAACAATGGTCATAGACTTAGACCGCCGAACTATCTGCCGGGCCAACGCCTCATCTTCTCGTAACTCGCCCGGTTCATGTATGCCAAATAAGGGAGCGCCCAATCCGGAATGACATGCAGGGCCGCCACCAATTGAGCCTCCGGATCGTGGATAGCCAAATCAACTTCATCGGGAAGCTTAACCGACGGATTGTGCGATTACATCAAGGAAGACGTTAGGCGGGACGGTTTACGTTGAGAGCCCAGCCGGCTTAAAGCATCACCGCCGTTCTTCCGACGATCCACATGGTCCACGATATCCTTCTAAATGTCCCGCAACAACATCCACCTCCCGACGATATGCAGCCATGAGTGGATCTTTGGAATCCCAAGTACCGATACTTGCCGGGCCACCAAGTCCGAGTCACCAAAGCATTTAACCCGGCTGAGATTCATTTCCTTAGCCATCCGGAGACCATGGAGCAAAGCTTCATACTCATTGCATTGTTAGTACAAGGGAACATTAGGCGGAGAACGTAATGTAACTTGTCACCTCGGGGAAGTTAATACGACTCAAATTTCGAGCCCTCAATTGCTGGACCCATCAAAGTGGATGGTCCAATAGGTATGATCCGCTTCTTCAGCGCTTGCAACTCCGGCCCAATCATTAATGAAATCCACAAGTGCACGAGATTTTACGGCCGTCCGAGGCACATACCTTAAACCGTATGCCCAAGTTCTATAGCCCACTTAGCAATCCGCCATCGCTTCCGGTTCTGTATGATATCGCCTAAGGGAGCCGAATCGACCACCGTGATGGGGTGCCCTTGGAAATATTGCTTTAGCTTCCGGCTTGCCATAAAAACCCGTGATACCAGCTTACGCCAATGCGGATATCTTCGCTTAGACTCAATGAGGACCTCGCTGATGTAATAAACCGCCGTTGAACGGATACTCCTTCCCGCCTCCTTCCGCTTCCACCACGATAGCCACGCTAATCGCCTGGCATTAGCAAAGCAACATATAGCAGCAGCGGCTCTTTGTCAATGGGGCGGCTAAAACCGCGGTTGGCCAACCGCCGCTTCAAATCCTCCAATGCTTCATCATGGTGAACTCCGCATAAACTGATCCGTTTTCTTCAACATCCGGTACAAAGGAATGGCCTTCTCGCCAGACGGTGATAAACCGGCTTAGCGCAGCAATCCGCCTGCCAAACGCTGGACGTCATTGATGCACTTCGCTTAGCCAAGGAGGTGATAGCCGTAATTTTTCCGGATTAGCTTCGATCCCCTGCTGGACACGAGAAAACCCAATAACTTGCTCGCGGAACACCAAAACGCACTTGGCCGGGTTGAGCATCATCTTGTACACCCGCAAGTTGTCAAAGGTTTCCTTTAGATCCTCAATCAAGGTTTCCTTCTTCCTTGACTTAACCACGATATCATCCACATAAGCATGCACGCTACGGCCGATCTGTTCGTGCAAGCAATTCGAACGCACCGATAAGTCGCTTGGGCTCTTGAGTCCAAAAGGCATAGATACATAGCGAAGGCTCCAAAGGGGGTTATAATCGCCGTCTTCTCCTGGTCCTTAACCGCCATCTTAATCTGATGATAACCGGAGTACGCATCCAAAAAGCTCAAACGCTCACAACCCGCCGTAGCATCAATAATCTGGTCAATGCGGGGGAGGGCGAAAGGATCTGCTGGACATGCCTTGTTAAGATCTATGTAATCCACACACATGCGCCAAGTGCCATTCTTCTTAAGAACCAACACCGGATTGGCAAGCCACTCTGGATGAAAGACTTCGACGATAAACCCTGCCGCCAAGAGCCTAGCAACTTCTTCTCCGATGGCCTTGCGCCTTTCCTCATTAATCCGTGAAGAAACTGCTTTACCGGTTTGTATTTTGGGTCAACATTAAGAGTGTGCTCAGCGAGTTCCTCGGTACACCCGGCATGTCAGAAGGCTTCCATGCAAAAATGTCCCGATTCTCACGGATGAACTCGATGAGCGTGCTTTCCTATTTAGGATCCAAGTTGGCACTGATGGTGAACTGCTTGGACGAATCGCCGGGCACAAAATCAACAAGCTTCGCCTCACTACCGATTTGAACTTCAAGTCCGGATCATGCTCCGTAGTTGGCTTCTTCAAAGGGGTCATATCCGCCGGATCAACATTGTCTTTATAATATTTTAGCTCTTCAAAGGGCACAAACCGACTCACAGAAGCCGCATCACCTTCCTCGCACTCCAAAGCGATCCGGCGGCTCCATGAACCGTTATCGTTCCTTTGTGACCCGCATTTTCAGCTGCAAGTAAACATAACAGGGCCGTGCCATAAACTTAGCATAAGCCGCCGCCCAAAGAGGGCGTGGTAAGGACTTTGAATTTTCACCACCTCAAATGTCAATGTTTACGATCCGAGTCATGTTCGTCCCCAAAGGTCACCTCCGCCGCTATCTTACCGACCCGGATACGCCGACTTGCTGTGCACCACTCCGTGAAATACTTTGGCCGGATGGCCTAAGATGCCTATCCACAACCCCATACGCCCGGAAGGTCTCGTAGTACGTGATGTTGATGCTGCTTCCTCCATCCATAAGCACCTTGGTAAACTTGTACCTCCTACCGGGTGCCACCACCAGGCTAATCGACCAGCATTGTAAACCCGGGAGGATGGTCCTCTCGCCCACACGATCGGGTTGCTCGACCAACAGAGGTAATGCGGGCGCAGCCGTTCAACAACACCGACCGCCCGCTTCAAGTTTTCGGTCTCGCTTTGTCCAAGCTGGTGGTAAAGACGTGGTATCGCCCACCGCTCAACCGCTGGGTTACTTTGATAACCCGATCGCCGTTGTTGATTGTAGCCCCTTGGTTCTCGATTGTTCCGACTGCTCGATTACTTTGATTATTCTCGATTGCCTTGCCCGCCCGGATTACCGCCGAATCCTCGGGCCGGAATTTCCTCCACCGTAACCCGGGCGGACCTTGAACCCCGCCGGCCCTTGATCATACCGGAAAGAGTTGGAGTTTTTGAACTCCTGCATAATGTAACAATCCTTCCAAAGGTGGTTCGCGGTGCCTCCTTCGTCCCATGCTTCGGACAAGGTTGATTCAATATGAAATTCAAACGATCCGGATTGTGACCGCCCGGTTTGATTGCCTACCCTGCGCCGCTGACCCTTGTCCTGCTGGCGTTGGTGTTAACCACAAAGCCCATGTTGCCGTTAAACTTACGCTTGTTCCCTCCATTGCACGCGAATGATGCCGCTTGGCCCCTGGAGTTGCCGTTCTGTTTTCCCTTCCCCACTTCGTCATTCTCAGATTCGGGATCCTTGGTACTATCAGAATCCGCATACTTTACCAAAACACCCATTAGAGTGCCCATGTCATGGCAAAAACGCTTCATGCGGCCCAGCTTCAATTTCAACGGCTCGAACCGGCAATTGGCTTCCAAGGTCAAGATCGCGGAATCAGGGTTGATCCGGTCTCAAGAATGTAAAACTTCCAAACGCAGGCGCACCCAATGGGTTGTGGATTCTCCTCCGCTGGACACAAGCTGCTAAATCCACCACAGACATGGGCTGCTTACAGGTGTCTTTGAAATTTTGAATGAACCGGTTCGCAATCGGGTCCACGAATCGATAGAGTTGGGCGGCAAATTTTTCAACCAAGTCCGGCCGTACCTTCCAACATCATTGTGAAGTACTTCGCACATGCGGCTTCATCCACATCTAGCATCTCCATGGCCATCTCATAGCTTTCTATCCATGCTTCTGGAGCCAAATCGGCAGTATAATTGGGCACTTTGCGCGGCCCCTTGAAGTCCTTGGGCAAGCGCACGTTGCGTAAGGCGGGGATGAGGCAAGGCACCCCCAAAGAGCCAGACGTGACCCCTGGTTCGAAGATGGTCGGACGAACCGGCGCGAGCGGATGATCCTCTGCTTGTGCTGCTAACTCGGCCTCCCCACGTGTTCTCGGGCGCGGTCCACTACCACTTGAGCATCCTCAAAGCCGCCCGCGGATTGTTGCCTTGGCGGACCACGCTGCGCATTGCTTGACACGGCCGGCTCGTCGACGCGTCGGCTATAGCTCCGGCTTGGGCGGGGGGTGGAGTGGATCCGATCCCGACTGTATGAATACGCTTCCTACTGAGCCAGGGCCGTCCTGAGGAGCTCCTTAACCCGGCGTGTCTCTACCGCCTGTGGTGAATCGCCTTCAATTGGAATCGCCTCAACCGTGCGCAAAGAGCCGCCACGAGGTTATCCATCGGGTTGGAGTAGTGACCGGAGGTGTCTGCGACGGTCTGGGCGCACCGGTATGATGGCGAGGTAGATCTATCACACGGGCTGAACCGGTGCGGCCGTCCCTGTGCTTCCGCCGGTTTACCAACGGGCGGCGGATTACTGGTCCTCGCCTCGGTATTGAAAAGCTCCTTCCCTTAAAAATCAAGGTAAACGGGACCTGTACTTCCTTTTCATGACTTCATGTGACGCGCCTCGTCCAAAGAGCCTATAAGCCTGCGCATCCAAAGCGGCCCGTTCGCCGCCATCCTTACGTCCGCGGCTGCCAGTCCGCTTTAGCATTAGTGATCTGTTCCCTCACCTTTGCAATCTCCGCGTTGTGCAGGTCCTGATCCGGGCGGATTAGCTTCCGCCATGAGCACAGCCAACGCGTTTAAAAGCTCGACAAAACTTGAGCGGCGGGCGACAGGCCTCCTTCCCGGCTGCCATCACATTGTTGAACCGACGACCAGGGGCACCGCGATCGAAGAGTGAAGCGCCGCCACGCATCGCCATGAAGATCCCAACCCGGTTGGGTAGATCGAAGGGTCCGGAATACTCTCACCGTCGGAACAGCCCCGATCCGGCCATCTTGCGGTTGGTATAGAGACTCGGTTTCTCCGGCCCGACGATTAAATGCGCCGGAAGTAGACAATAGTTTCGTCACGGATGCTGATCCGTCCTGTAGCCTCCGTGGACGACTCCCACGAAAACATGCCCGACCGCCGGTTTAGCCAGGGCAGGACTCTTCTTCGTCTACCGAGCCGTCTCGACGAGGTCGGCGCAGACGTCCGCCCAGGCCACGGCTCGCCGATCTTGCCGATGAACACGTGTATGCCGCCAAAGGGGACCCGGTACCCGTACTCAACCGAGCCGGCCTCGGGGCCCGATCCGCATCGTCGATGTAGAGCTTGCCGCGATGACTCTTAGTCATCCGCCCATCAGATAGCCTTCGAGTCCTTCGAACTTGCCCTCTAAGATCATCAAACCATCTTGCGATAGCCCCACGGTGGGCGCCAATTGTCGTGGAATTGTCACGGCAGATGTCCTCATGAAAGGACTTAGTCGTAGGGCCATCGTACGGTTAACCTAGAGGGGTTAAAGCGGACACAAGACACGGAATTATATCGGTTCGCCCCTTCGATGAAGGTAAAAGCCACGTCCAGTTGTGATGTGATTGATATGATTTCGGCGACTAGGGAGCAATAGCTTTGCCTTAGCCTCGAATTCTCTGTCCCTAACTTCGCCCGTGGTCGTCCCCTTATATACTCGGGTTGACGCCTTGCGGCCGGTCTCTGTAGTTCGATCCGGCTCATACAAGCGTCCGGCTCGGTCTCTTCTTTCTTATCTTACAATCACAAGTTACAATACTAAGACGGTTTACATAAATGGACCTTAATTCGCCTATGGGCTCCAGGCCTCCTCCTCCAACAGATAATATAATAGCATGGAACAATCAAAAATTATAGATACGTTGGAGACGTATCAGGCGGTCCTTGAATTCTTACTCCTTATGCCAGACCAGGAGTTATCTATTTTGGGCCTTCAGAATGCACGTGAAATGATTGCTATTACCGCTTGGTACTTATGGTGGGATAGACGTTTGCTAGTTCATGACAGAAAACTGCAAGATGCACAACAGACTTCCATGGGGTCCGGGCAATAACGACGAACTATGTGAAAGCTCACTCCTCTAATGCAAGCATGACAAGAGGGGGTGGAGTAGACCGTCTATGGGTATGTGGATGCATCTTTTGATCATGATCTGCTGAGGAGCACAGCTGGCGCAGTACTCAGAGATGACAAAGGAAAATTTATTGTTGGCGGAAGCCAGAAGATTGAATGGTGTGCTGATGCTCTGACAGCATAAGCTCTAGCTCTTAGATTCGGATTATCTCTTGCACAAAAGGCGGGATGCAATCGTATTGTTATTAACTCTGATAATATGTAAGTGATCGAGACAAGGAAGAATGGAGGACGGTCTGCGGGAGCGGCGACGACAGTGTTTGACGATTGTTATTTTTTAACTTGTGACTTTCCTCTCACTAGTTTTGAAAATTGTCATAGGGAAACGAACATGGTTGCTCATGAAATTGCTAGGCTAGCAAAATTTTCTACATCAAGTTCTTGGTTTGAGGAGCCGATGGACGAAATTGTAATACTTTTAATAGACGATGTAACCCTTATTTTCAATTAATAAAGTTGTTTATTTTTGTAAAAAAATGCTCCCCCCTTTTTTGCGAATAAGCCCCTGATCTATTATAGAGAATAAACATCAACACAAAGCACCTCACACAAATAGAAAAATTACAAGGACATCCATGAGATGCACATCAGCTCGAAGCTCCATCATGAGCCGCAGGCGCGCCGCCATCGTTGCTCCCTAGACTCGGCCGACCAAACTTTATTTGTAAATGCGGACGAGAAGTCTCCATGCTACGGTCCCGAAGGACCAACGTGCCCAAGCATGAGCTGAAGTCGACACGTACAAATATCCGAAGAAGTCAGAGAACACAAACTTGTGGGATCCATGAGGAGCAAAATCGAGCTTCACCGGTTGCACTCGATCTGTCGCTGCCACCGACGAATCACAGACCAGAGCAACCACCAAACCACCTGAGAGGGCCCAGAACTGGAGCACAACCGCCACCACCAAGACGTCGACCAACCCAGGAGCACACAAACCACCGGATCGCAAATCGACGGGAGGACATTGCCACTCTCATATCAGTGCCGACCCAAAGCAACACCGATCTAAAGGGAAGGTGACAGATTACGTCAATCTCTTCCAATTAACGTCATTGGGGACTAAACTAACCTTATCTACACGACGGGATGAGAAGAACAAGATGCCCACCTCCCACGCTGCCGAAGCGATGGGAGGAAGCAGGGATCCACGCCCTCTCAGACGGGAGGAGTGACAAATGCGGCTTCACTCCCTGGTCGCCTTTCTCTTTACGCATGACACCTAAAAATGCTCCCTCCATTTCAAACAAATACATACTACTTCATATTAGATAAATATAATATGATCTTTTATCATATCATATACTCCTATTTGTCAATTC
This sequence comes from Aegilops bicornis, assembly GCA_021605145.1. Classification (NCBI taxonomy): domain Eukaryota; kingdom Viridiplantae; phylum Streptophyta; class Magnoliopsida; order Poales; family Poaceae; genus Aegilops; species Aegilops bicornis. The sequence continues at coordinate 624,196,825 of CM038669.1, read as the reverse complement.
GGATTTTCATTGTATATGTGGATTTCCGGTTCAAGAAATCCATCGGTTTTCATTTTGAAAATAATATTAACCCGGCTGGTTTTCATTGTACTCGATGCACGCTCCGCCGCTCAGCAGCCGCCTCGCCTTCGTCCCGTCTGCCGGCGGCCGGAATCCAATGGCGCAGTGGCGCCTCCTCCCTCCAGCTCCCGCCACTTCCACCACCCATCCCCGCCGCTCCCACCGGCGCGCGGCGGATAGCGAGGGCCGCCGCCCCCCGCGCTCCTCCTCTCCGCGCCTAGGGCATGCAGGGCTCCGGAGCGCCGCCGCCTCCCCGTCCATCCATTACTCCCATCGGAGAATGTTCTATGTCCTCGTCGTTATTCCTCCCTCCGTCGTGCTCGACCTGTCTCCTGCGCACAGCCTCCGTAGTCCGTTCCGTTCGTGGTGAGATTTCGCGGCCTTCTCTAATTGGGGAAATGGGAGAAAGCATACAGAGGTCAAAGCCTCAGATCCAATGCTGGCCTTTTATGTTCTCATGACCAATTATTTCTGTAAATTTGGCTGGATTTCTTGAATTAACCACTGCATTGTGAAATTTTCATCTTATATATGTTGTGTCTCGTCCCATGTAATCTATCTGAATTCTGAACACATGCATGTAGATTCAGCAAGGGAGCGTAGAGAAGGCACCGAACACGTCCAGGATATCATCTAAGGTCCTTGGATGGAGTTCCTCTGACTCCAGCAATGGCACGAAAAGAAAACCATCTCTCTGTTTCTTTCCCTTTTACATTTTTATATAAAAAGGGGAGGTTTTTCTGGCAGTTGAGGTGGAGAAGAGACTCGCCATACAAGTGAGTGAGAGATGGTCATCCATGCCATGTCAAAACCCTGTCCATCGTCCGGGAGGCCCCTATTTTTAGAAGCCTTTCGCCTCGTCTTCTGCCTCCTCCTTTGCCTCCTCTCCACAGTCTGATTTAGAGACCTTGCATGCATGCCTTGCCTGCCTCCTATCCACAATTTAGTTCCTCTAGTTTTGTGGGTGCTAGATCCCTTTCCCCAAACCCACTCGGTCGCGCTAGCACATTTGAAGCCTGAATTTCCCCACAAGGTCTGGTGAGATGCTGTCATCCTTTCCCTTAATTCTGCAACTGTTTTCCTTGCGCCTCTGTGATTATTGTCTGAATTGATTCGTCAAGAGACACAGATTTGTCTATCTTGCATCTCTTGTGAACGCATGGTACTTACGTATGTTGCATCTGTTGTGAAATTTGTGTGATGCAGCAGGGTGCTCGTCTCTAACCCGAATGGGAGCAAGATATCCTCTCGTTTTCTTGATCCTCTTAATTCTTCATGGAACCAAGGCTGCTCCTGATCCTCCAGTACCGGGATGGCTGACTCTGAGTGGTAAGCATCTAGCCCATTGCTGAGTTATGAATTGGGATTTTTTTTTTTGTTTAGCATGCGACAAATGAAAAGCGCCAGATTTTGTATAGAAGAATGTGAGCTAGAAAGTATGTTCTTTCGCCTACATTATGGTTTGTCTGTCGTGCTGCTAATATTTCTAGTACTGTCCTACAGGTCGTCGTCCTCTAGTCATTGCTCGTGGGGGGTTGTCTGGAGTAGTGCCTGAGTCAAGCCAGCTTGCATACAGCATGGCAATGGGAAGTAGCTTGTGTGAGGTGGTTCTGTTCTGCGACCTGCAATTCTCCAGCGACGGTGTGGGCTTCTGCCATGGCAGCTTGAGACTTGACAATTCGTCAAATATTGCTGAGATGTTCGCTGACAGGGGCTCGACTTATCAAGTGAATGGCCGAGATGTTCAAGGATGGTTTTCTCTGGATTTCAAATCAGAGGAGCTACATCGTGTCCTATGTAAGCAGAAAAAATAATCTTGGTTATCTTGAAAATCGTAACCGTAAAATCAAAGTACTTTATCCATGCTCCATGATGAAGTTAGCAATTGCAAACGTGTTAAAATCACATATATTTTTTCATATTTGGAGTGAATAAGGTTCAAATGGATCCTTGAAAGTTCTTTTCTTCCAAATGGTTGATCCTTTGAAGTCATTTCTGATTTTCCATTTAGGTTCTGTTTTTAATTCTTCTTCTTTTTTTTCCTGTTGCAAAGTATTGACTTGTCACGTGGTTTGATTATCCCTCAGTGCTTCAGAATGTTTTGTCTCGCTCAAATACATTTGACAGAACACAGGAACTGTTGTCGCTTGACAATGTGGTTCAAAGCGACTTGGCTCAAAAAGGCGAGCTTCATGTAATTTGGGTCAACATAGAGGTAGATGTGGTTTCACTAACATTCAAAGATTCACTAAGGATCTCTTTGTACTGTACCATGTTCTCTATCTAATAGAAGTTCATATTTTCTTTAGTACAACTCGTTTTTTCTGGAGCACGGATTAAGTGGCGAAGATTACATATTGGGACTACCAAAAGAATTTCCTGTCACTCGCGTCTCCTCACCAGAATTTGCATTCTTAAAAAGTCTCAGTGGAAAGGTCAGAAGCGATATAAAGTTGATTTTCCGGTTTCTACGTGAAGACCTTGTTGAGCCTACGACAAAGAGAACATATGGAGAACTTCTGAAAGACCTGAAATCTATCAAGGCCTTTGCATCGGGGATTCTTGTTCCCAAGCAATTTATTTGGCCACAGAATAAGGATATGTACTTGGAGCCGTCTACCAGTTTGGTCAAAGATGCACATGCCCTAGGGCTGGAAGTGTACGCATCTGGATTTGCCAATGATGATCCCTGTATGAGTTACAACTACAGCTATGATCCCACCGCGGAAATCTTGCAGTACATAGACAATTCAGACTTCTCGGTCGACGGTGTTTTAACAGACAATCCACCTACCGCATCAGGAGCCATAGGTAAGAACGAAGAAACATGTGTGCCATGCTGGAAGAAGCTATAACTGAAATGGATGTTGATGAAAATTTTGAAATGTTACTTTATACATGCTAGGAACGTACCCGTACAATTTAGCTCTTCGTTTTTGATTCCTTGACAACATCTTCATGAGGATCCTTTAATTGCAGTGTGCATGGCACATACCAAGGGCAATGCATTCGTTTTTCCTATTGCTAAAGATGGAGCTCCTCCAGGTAATTTGGCAATCTTCTCCTGATCCATGGTGTTGCTTTGCTAACTTATCATCATCTTGTAACACAATATACTGATCCCTCCACTCAAGCAGGAGGAGGAGAAAGCACCAGGCCACTGATCATAACCCACAATGGTGCGAGTGGCGTCTTCTCAGACAGCACGGACCTTGCCTACCAACAAGCGGTGAAAGATGGAGCGGACATAATAGATTGCTGGGTCCGGATGTCGAAAGACGGAGTCGCCTTCTGCCTGGGCTCTACAGATCTCAACAGCAGCACGACAGCAGCCACAACTTTCTTGGGAAAAATGACCACTGTCAATGAGATACAGAACAAGTCGGGCATTTTCTCGTTTGATCTCTTATGGAGCGAGATCCAAACCTTAAAACGTGCGAAGCAAGACATACTCCTTATTTTGTTCTGCCAAAGATTTGCATACACTAACATTGATGTCACATGTTTTTTGTTCACCGGAGCAGCCAACCTTGTCGGTCCATTCGCAGACGCACGCCTGGAGAGAAATCCTGCGGCGAAGAACGCTGGCAAATTTATGACACTGACTGAGTTCCTTGATTTTGCAAAAGCCAGCAACATCACTGGCATACTGATCGGCATAGAGGTAGACAGCATATATAGCATGCTACTTTTGACATGATTCATTCGCTCGCTCCTGTTACCTATGTTGTTATTCTGTCCAACTGATCAAGAGAGGTCTTGTACCTACCGAGTGCAGCATGCTACGTACCTTATAGCCAGAAGCCTTGACGTGGTGGATGCGGTCTCCAAAGCGCTTGTCAAGTCCGGGTACGACAAGGAGACCTGTAAGCAGCGCGTGCTCATACAGTCAGAGGACGCCCCGGTGCTTGCGGCGTTCAAGACGTTCCCCAAGTTCCAGCGGGTGCTGACGATCGAGTTCGACATAAGCGACGCCTCCAAGCCTTCGGTGGATGAGATACTAGAGTTTGCGAACGCGGTGAAGCTCAGGCGCAGCTCTGCCGCGCGGGTCAACGGCTTCTTCCTGGAGGGGTTCACCACTTCCTTGGTCGACAGGCTGCATGCCGGCAAGTTGCACGTGTATGTCGGCGTCCTCAAGAATGAGTTCATGAACCTCGCGTTCGACTACTGGGCCGACCCCTTGGTGGAGATCGCCACGGACACGTTGTCGGTGGGCGCCGATGGGATCGTGACCGAGTTCCCTGCCACTGCAGCTTCATACTTCAGTAAGTAGCAGTGTCTGCTTTGCTTGATGGACACCATTGACGCTCCTGACGCACAATGAATGAAATATATAGTCTGACTTGATCTCTTTGGCGGATGGATTTCAGGGAGCCCATGCGCCAACTACGAAAGAAAGGACCTTCCCTTCACGATCAACCCCGCCGAACCCGGCGGCTTGCTCCAGCTGGCTGACAGAAACGCGGTCCCTCCGGCGCCCCCTCCGGCGCCGGTGCTCGAGCCCCAGGACATCCTGCAACAGCAGCTGCCGGTGTGCCCCAACGACCCCATGTTCCGGACCTTCCGCTGCCGCCTGGGGCCCAAGGAGACGCCGACGGGGAAACCTGAGTACAACATCAATATGGCTAGCCTAGATGACTAGGTCCCTTGTGCCCGCCCAGGTTCAAGTCCTAAACTTGACATGGGTGCTCTCATAGAAGGTGTGTGCGCGTGTTGTGAGCGTCTGCGTCTGCATTGTGTTTCTAAAGAAAAAAAAATCTGGCTGCCGATCGACGGGTGAAGAAATGCCAAGGCATCATCTTGTTGCAAATACCCCACCCCACTCTCTGCGAGGTTCGCTAAGTTCATTGTGCATTACATACTGGAATGCGTTAGTTACCTAGTTACTTACGTGGCACTAGAACAACATCGTGTACTGAGTATTCGGACAAGTTTGCTTTTAAAGTGGGCAATTCTTTTTTGTTATGATGATCCAAGGTAGTTTGCTTTTAAAGTGGACAATTTTTTTTGTTATGATCCAATGTAGGCCTTCTGCCGATGCCGATTTCATATAGATAGATGAGAAAATGCAAATAAATGCCGATTTCATATAGATAGATGGAGAAAATACAAATAAATACGAAGTAGACTGATTTTTATATGGAAAGCCGACCGGGAGTAGTGAGCAAAATCGTTCGAAAACGCCTCCAAGGAAGGAGGAAGATGGCGTCAGCAAACGTTGTCGTGATCAATATTGACCCTGTTGAAGACCAACCTTCCGCCAAAAGCTACAAACATGTTAACCTCCCTGCCGGCCCGGCTCCACCTGACGGCCCGGCCCCAGCTACCAACGAGGCCAGGACCCGGCCCAGCCGCACGCGTCGCTGCAACCCACGCTACTGTGGCCCGGAGTGGCTCAACCGGCCCGGTCCATCTGCTTCCACTACTTAAGCTGCCCTGCCTCTCCGTTCCCCTCATCCAGTGGATCACGAACGGCGGCGGCGGCAAGAACCCTAGATACCTCCGATCTCCATTCATGTAATCAAGCCTGTATCTCCACTAAATCGCTACTGAGTGACTATAGATCGATTTCCCCCCTTGCTTGTCCCTAACATCTGGTATCAGTCGCCACAACACCTCCACTCTTCCGCCCGATCTGGCTCATCTCATAGAAACTCGAGGGATCCGCCATGGTCGTTTCCTCGTCGAAGCCATGGATCCGTCGGCGAAGGCCTACCTCGACAGACTCACTGCAACGATGGAGGCCAACACCGCGGCCCTCACCGCGGTCACTGTCCGCCTCGACGATCTCGTCGCGTGGCGGCCGGATCTGGAGCGCCGCGTCTCCGAGCTAGGCGACGCGGTCACCGCTCTCCAACAGGCGAGCCCACTCCCCTCCACCGACACCAACGGGAGCGCGCCACCCCTTCCCACTGCGGCGCCACCGCCCGTGCTGCCCACCGACAGTGGGGCTGGCGGGAGGCGGCGAGGACGCCTCAAGGGTCTAAGGACCACGGCGATTTCCATCTCAAGATCGGGGAGGCCGGCAGTGTCGTTGCATACGCCGCCGCCCCTCCCGGCCAACGGTCAGATCGAAATCCTACCTTCTCCTTTTGCGCACGCTAGTCAGATGCTTGCGGGTTTGGGACAAGCCCATCCTTCCATCTCGTTCCCACAATTCACGGGCGAGAACCCGAACATGTGGAAAACGATGTGCGAGCAATATTTTTCTATGTTTGGCATTCACAAAACCTTCTGGGTTCCTATGGCCGCCCTCAACTTCTCTGGGGCCGCGGCCATTTGGTTACAGTCAGTCCAAAAGAAACTCAATAGCTTCGATTGGGAAACCTTCTCTGCTCTGTTAACTACACGATTTGGTCGCGATAGACATCAATTGCTCATTCGGCAGTTTTATACCATTAAACAAACATCCACTGTAGCTGATTTTATCGAACGATTTGAGTTGATCATTAACCATTTGAGTTCTTATTCGGACTCTATTCACCCATTTTACTTCCTCACCCGTTTTGTGGAAGGATTGCGGGCGGACATCCGAGCGGTGGTCATGGTGCAGCGACCACCCGATCTGGACACGGCCTGTGCCTTGGCGCTTACCGGAGGAGGTGGCCGACAACGCTGCTGGATGCGCTTTTGGCCCGACCGACGCCGCCCGCCAGACGTGCCACCAAAGCTCACCGTTCCGCTTCCTCTGCCTCTTCCGCCGCACGCGTGCGACACCACCAGCTCTGCAGCGGATCGCCATGTACAGACGCCGCACGAGCCGACTCAACCAAGCTCAAGGCTATGCGCGACTACCGCAGAGCGCGTGGGCTGTGCTTCAAGTGCGGCGAGCGGTGGGGACCCGACCACACCTGCCCAACGTCGGTCCAGCTCCACGTCGTCGAGGAACTTCTGGAACTCTTCGGCATCGACGCTACATCCACACCACAGCAACCGGAAAACCACTCAGGATGAGGTGGTCATGGCCATCTCCAAGCCGGCCCTGACGGGGGGCGTATCGACCAAGGCGTTCCAATTACGAGCGTGGATCCAGGGGCGTGAGGTCCTGATGCTCGTGGACTCCGGCAGCACCACGTCCTTCATCAACGAGCGCCTAGCGGCGACCATCCAAGGAGTCCAACCCCTCCCGCGTGCATACCAGGTGCGCGTCGCCGATGGGGGAGCACTCGCCTGCTCTGCCAGTGTGCCACAGTGCCAATGGTGCACCCCGGGGCACCAGTTCACGACGAATATGAAGGTGCTGGTGCTCGGGACGTACGACGCAATCTTGGGCATGGATTGGCTCGAAGAACACAACCCCATGACCGTGGATTGGCGCGCGAAACTCATCGAAATTCCGTCGACCGCGGGACCAATTCGTCTCCAAGGGCACGAGGCTTCTTCCTCAACTTGCTCCGTCATCAATGCGCTCCAACTTCAACAACTCTGCAACACGAATGCCATCACGCACATGGCGCTGATCTATGCGACGACCAGTGAGGACAGCAACAACATCACTTCCCCGGAGATTCAAGCTGTTTTGGAGGAATTCTCGGATGTATTCAAAGAACCAGAAGGGTTGCCGCCTCGCCGCGACTGTGATCACAAGATTCCTCTCATACCAGGAGCCCAGCCAGTGAATATCCGACCCTACCGGCACAAGCCAGAGCACAAGAAGGAGATCGATGCGCAGGTGGAGGAGCTCCTCCGCAAGGGCATTATACAGAAAAGCAGCAGTCCCTTCTGTTCGCCGACCATCCTCGTCAAGAAGAAAGACGGAACTTGGAGGCTCTGTATCGACTACAGACATCTCAATGCCATCACTTACATCACCAAGTATCCCGTGCCTATCATCGAAGAACTGTTGGACGAGCTGCACGGTGCAGCTTGGTTCTCCAAACTGGACCTGCGCTCAGGCTACCACCAGATCCGTTTGGCAGAAGGGGAAGAGTACAAGACCGCATTCCAAACACATTCAGGCCACTACGAGTTCTTGGTGGTTTCTTTTGGGCTAGCGGGTGGACCGGCCAGATTCAACGGAGCTCTGACAACCACTCTGAAACCAGTCGATCGCAAGTGTGTGCTCCTCTTCTTCAAAGACATCCTCGTGTTCAGCAAGACTCTGAGAGACCACATCAACCACCTGCGACAAGTGCTGCAGCTCTTACGCCGGGATCAATGGCACGTGAAGATGTCCAAGTGCGAGTTCGGCCAGCACAGCCTATCATACCTGGGGCACGTCATCAGCGACCAGGGAGTGTCCACAGAACCAACCAAGATACAAGCAGTATCCAACTGGAAGACCCCAACTGATGTCAAGGCAGTCCGCAGTTTCTTGGGGCTAGCCGGGTACTACCGAAGATTCGTCAAGAACTTTGGAATCATAGCCCGGCCGCTATTCAACCTTCTGAAGAAAGGAGCACCGTTCGTTTGGACACCAGCCACAGACACAACATTCCAGCTCCTCAAGCAGCACCTGATCGAGGCGCCAGTGCTGGCACTACCCAACTTCGCCAAACCATTCGTGATCGAGACTGACGCATGCGACAAGGGGATCAGGGCGATCCCGCAATGGAGGGCCACCCTATCGCTTATATGATCAAAGCCTTGAGTCCCCGGTACCAAGGACTCTCAACCTACGAGAAGGAATACTTGGCAGTGATTGTGGCCGTAGACCAGTGGCGTCCCTACCTCCAGCATGCCGAATTCACCATCCTGACTGATCAGCGCAGCTTGATACACCTGACAGAGCAGAGGCTATCGACACCATGGCAACAAAGAGCCTTTACGAAACTGCTGGGACTCCATTACGTCATCAAGTACAAGAAAGGAGCCGAGAACACGGCAGCAGATGCTTTGTCGAGGACGAAGGCAACTGAAATTCTGCACACCATCAGCGTGTGCCAACCAGCGTGGCTCGAAGACATTGTCAACAGCTACAACACCAACCCACAGGCGCAAAGACTCTTGGAGCAGTTGGCTGTTCGGGAGGATCCAAAAGGGCGATTTCAGTTACAGAACGGATTACTCCGTTTCTGTGGACGCATCTGGCTAGGAGGAACCACAGCGATGCAGCAGCACATCATCTCAGCTTTCCACGACAGCCCGATGGGGGGCCACTCCGGATTCCCAGTGACCTATCGCCGTATCCGCAGGCTGTTTGTTCGCCCAAGATGAAGGCACATGTGCAGCAAGATATGTGCGGTGTTGCCAAGTGTGTCGGCCAAGCCAGACCGCTGCGCAAAGCATCGCCGGGCTGCTAATGCCACCGCCGATCCCAGAGAATCGTGGGATCTCATCACCATGGACTTCGTGGACGGATTGCCACAATCGGGTCCCGGCACAACTGCTTGCTAGTGGTGGTCGACAAGAGGACTCGGTTTGCTCATTTTCTTCCCTGGCGCACCCTTATACATCATCTAAAGTGGCTAACATCTACATGCAACAACTATACAAGCTGCACGGTTTCCCTGGAGCTATCGTATCTGACCGCGACCCAGTTTTCACCAGCCACTTTTGGCAGGAGTTGTTTAAGTATGCAGGTACGGAATTGCGCATGAGCACAGCGAACCATCCGCAGACTGACGGCCAAACTGAGCGAGTCAACCAATGCATTGAGACGTACCTCCGCTGCTTCGTTCAAGCTTGCCCGAAGCGCTGGAGTTTTTGGGTACCTCTGGCGCAGTTCTGGTACAACTCCTCTCACCACTCCGCCATCAGAATGACGCCATTCAAAGCCATGTTTGGAAGAGAGCCAAGGCACCGGGGAATCACTGCATCTACATCATCGTCTGTACCGGCGCTGCAAACCTGGCTTGAAGAACGGGAAGTTATGCAAGATCTCATCCAACAGCAACTCCACCGCGCACGCTAGATCATGCAGGACCAGGCAAACAAGAAGCGCTCCTTTCGCCAGTTCCAGGTTGGCGATCAAGTCTTCCTCAAATTGCAGCCCTACATCCAAACTTCAGTGGCTCCTCGGGCAAACCACAAGCTCGCCATTACAAGTACTACGGCCCGTTCAAGATCATCGGCAAGGTCAATGATGTCGCCTACAAACTGCAACTTCCTCCTCATGCAACAGTACACCCAGTCTTCCACGTTTCGCAGCTTCGGCAAGCTCTGCTACCAGGCACCACCGCATCCACAACTCTATCGTCAGAAGCAGGCGACACGGCGATCCTGATCAAGATCCTCCAAACAAGATGGCGCAAGAAGAACGAGACCATGATCGAGCAAGTCCAAGTCCAATGGTCGACAGGCGCGGCACTCGACACCACCTGGGAGGACAAGCAGGCGCTTCAAGCTCGCTTCCCTCATGCGGAGGCTTGGGGACAAGCCTTGTCTCAAGGAGGAGGGGATGTTAACCTCCCTGCCGGCCCGGCTCCACCTGACGGCCCGGTCCCAGCTACCAACGAGGCCAGGACCCGGCCCGGCCGCACGCGTCGCTGCAACCCACGCTACTGTGGCCCGGAGTGGCTCAACCGGCCCGGTCCATCTGCTTCCACTACTTATGCTGCCCTGCCTCTCCGTTCCCCTCATCCAGTGGATCACTTAACGAGCGGCGGGCGGCAAGAACCCTAGATACCTCCGATCTCCATTCATGTAATCAAGCCTGTATCTCCACTAAATCGCTACTGAGTGACTATAGATCGATTTCCCCCCTTGCTTGTCCCTAACAAAACAACTATCCTGCCAAACCTTGTGAGGCACTTAGATCTAGCTCACATGACCATGGCGAAATTGGGGAATCGATCTAGAATTTGAATTTGGCAGGCGTGTTCCTCCCAACCACCCTCACGTCTGTATCAGATACAACTTGGCCGTAGCCACCGAGTCCATCGCCAAAGAAAAGAGGAAACTAGCAACGATTGTAAGTACTATTACAACCCGTCGTTAACGGGCCCAGTTTGGGCTATCAAGCCACTGGGGAGTCTTCTTGGGCCTAGTCGATTTGGGCCGCAGTTTTGGTACTGTAGCTATCTCGCCGTTGTCGACACCAGGTCCAGTGCCTTCATCTTCAGTACTGTCGAAGGTTGACAGTGGGCTGCTGACATCCCCCCCTTGTTGAGCAGCGGCTTGACCCTAAGCCGCAGCCCTAGGAAACTGCTGGCGCAGGGATTCCAGGTCTTCCCACGTTGCCTCCTCCGGAGAAGAATTGCTCCATAAAATCAGACCATGGGCCACTGTCTTCTGTCCAACCTGACGGACCCGGGACTGAAGCACTTGAACTAGTACCTGCAGTTCAGAAAACTGGGAAGGCAACTTGGGTATGACAGAAAATGCAGGAGGAATCACCTTTTTGAGCTGCGACACATGAAAAACAGGGTGAATCTTGCTGGTAGCAGGCAGTTCTAATTTGTAAGCCACTGCACCATATTTGTCAATTATCTTGTACGGTCCAAAAAACTTGAATGAGAGTTTATGGTTGGCCCGGCGAGCGACTGATGATTGCACATAGGGTTGGAGCTTAAGGAATACCATGTCACCCACCTCAAAAACACGTTCAGTTCTGTGCTTATTCCGCTCGACTTTTCATTCTCTGTTGAGCCACTGTGCAAATCTTTGTGTGACTGAATCCAAAACAACTTGTCTCTCTCGACAGCCATCGTTGTATATCGTGAGCAGCAACAGATTATCACTAGCAGAAATTCCAAAATATCTAGGGGTGTGCCCATATAGGATTTCAAAGGAGTCTTGCCCATCGCAGAGTGCCAATTGGTGTTGTACCAAAACTCACACATTGAAAGCCACTTGCTCCAATCGCTTCGGTGTGCACTGATGAAACTTCTGAGGTAGCACTCCACTTGTTGATTTACCCTCTTTGTTTGACCATCTGTAGCAGGATGGTAAGCGGTACTCATGTTAAGGTGTGTGCCAGTCCTTTTTGTCAAAGTCTGCCAAAAGGTACTAGTGAAAATGGGGTCTCTATCAGACACTATGTACTCTGGCATTCCATGTAGTTTGTAAACATTATCCGAAACACTTCAAAGAACCTTAGTAGCTGTGAAAGGATGCTTTAAAGGGATGAAATGGCCATATTTAGTGAACTTATCAATAACCAAGAATATGCAGTCAAACTGTCTCGACATCGGGTAACCCAGATATAAAATCCATGGTGACATATTCCCAGGACTTTTTGGGAACTGGCAGAGGTGACAACAGTCCTGGATAGTTGATCCTTTCAGGTTTGGCCTGTTGACAAATGAGACAGGACTGCACCTTCTCCTTAATGTAGTTCTTCATCCCTGACCATCTAAAAAGAGTGTGTATCCTGTGGTATGTGACAGGAAATCCTGAATGACCCCCCACTGGACTGTCATGAAAGGCAGCAAAGATTTTGTCATGTAGCTCTTGTTTATTACCTACCCATATGGCTCCTTTGTATCTGATTATACCTTGACTTAACTTGTGATTGGGTTTGGCAGAGGGATCAATAGCTAATTGTTGCGAAGTTCTCAGAGCAGTCTTTGTTCCGCATGTAGCTGTCAAGAACTTCAGATAGGCAAACATGTTGCATTTTAGAAATCAAGAACATCTGATGATCAGGTGGTCTTCTAGATGGGGCATCAGCTGCAGAATTCTCAATGCCCTTTTTATAAACAATCTGGTAATCAGAGCCTTTCGTCCTGGATCTTCCTTTCCATCGCCACTACACCAGATTCGGCGACCGCCGACGGCGCCAAGCCATGGAGGAGCTGAGCGACGAGAGTCGCGCCGTGTTCGATCTACTTCGTCATGAGATCTCCGTCGATCTAGACCAGAAACTCAAGGCGCAAGGCGAATCCCTACTCAAATCCATGAACAAGTTACTAGAGGCCAACAATTCGGCGCTCGACGGCCTCATGTCTGCACGAGCTGACGCCATCCGCGACGAAATCGCCCTCGACCTCGAGCAGGTCATGACATCTTGAGGAAGAGTCTGGCCACACAAAAAAGCCGCCACAACCTTGAAGACTATCCTGCCAAACCTTGAGGAAGAGTCCGGCCACACAAAAAGCCGCCATGACATCCTCAGCTCCGAGCAGACACAACCCAATAGAGAGGAATCACTCTTCGACAATGCCTCAAAGAGAGAGAGAGAGAGAGAGAGAGAGAGAGAGAGAGAGACCCTCAAGTGCCATCATCACTCCCTTGAAGACTAAGGGGTTGTTTGGTTTGGAGTCGTGCCCTGCCCTACCAAAAAATCGATCGTTGAACAAGCTGATGATGGGCGTTTGGATCGGTGCCAAAATATTGATGTGCCAGCCCGCCACGGCTTCCTCCTCTTCTTTTGCGCCAAATAGTTGGTAGGAACCATGACGGCGGCTGATTCCTTCCCCTACCTTTTGGCGCGCCATCCGCGCCCATGATTTGGCAGGGCGGACATCGGCAAGGACCAAATAGCCCCTAAGCTTTATCGAAAAAGGCTTTCGCCCGCTTTATATATAAAGCAAACCGCCCAAGCCAAACATCCAACGAGGTTCACACACACACACACAAGTCTCACAAACACACAGAATAGCAAATAAGGTTAATGCTGAGGGCACAGCTCAACAAGCCCTGAAAACAAAACAACACACTCGCAGACAGCAACCCGAGCAGCATGTCTAATCGGGCTCCGGAGGAGGGGGCGGCAGCGGGGGCACCACACGGAAGGCCATCGAGCGAAGATCGGCAAGGAGGGTGTTGATGGTGTCCCGATCCTGGGGGCGGCTAAGCGGCTGCCAGAGCTATAAGTAACCACACATTTTGAAGATCGCGTCAGTCGCACGTTGAAGAGGCACTTTCTGAATAACAAGCTTGTTGCGGATGGTCCAAAGCATCCAGGCGAGGACCCCAACGCACAACCATCTAATATGGCGGTGGCGCGGGGCGGAGGCGTGGATCTCCGCAAAGTGTCAGGAAGTTGGTGTTGCACCACTTGCCCACCGACTGCCTCAAGGAAGCAGGACCACAGGAACTGGGCTGTGGTGCAAGAGAAGAAGATGTGATTAGCATCCTCCACCGTGCCACACATGGGACAAATCCCGTCGCCTGGTCCATTGCGCTTGAGGACCTCTACCCCAGAGGGAAGGCGTCCCCGGATCCACTGCCACAGGAAGATCCTGATCTTCAAAGGCAGAAGAATGTCCCAGATCAGGCTAAAGGGCTCAGGGGCCGACGAGGGGGCGATGGCCGAGTACATGGACTTAGTAGAGAAGCGGCCGGAGGACTCCAGTCGCCAAGAGATGGATTCAGGGGCGCCCTCGACATCCATCGGAAGAAGGGCGATGTCCTGGAGGAGGGAGTCCCAAGCGGCCACCTCAAGGGGGCCGAAGGGGCGCAGGAAAGCAAGACGTCCTAAGTCAATAAGGGCCGTCTCGACAGAGACCCGAGGGTCAACCGCTATGGCGAATAGATCCGGGAATCGAGCGGCCAGGGGGGAGTCCCCTACCCAACGATCGAAACAGAACAGGGTCGAGGACCCGGAGCCAACCGAGATGGACGTGCCGATGCGGAGCACGGGTAGGAGTTGAATCACGGCCTGCCAGAACTGGGAGCCACCAGAACGCTAACGGAAAGCTAGAGGTTGGCCCCGAAGGTACTTTGCGGATTATGGGAAGCCAGAGTCCTCCCTCCCCATTGGCGATTCGCCAGAGCCATCTGGTCAGGAGAGCAATGTTCATGCGCCGAGAAGATAAGATCCCAAGTCCACCCTGGTCCTTGGGTTTGCAAATGTCGGGCCAGCTCACCATATGGTATTTCTGCTTTTCACCCTCGCCTGCCCAGAAAAACCTGGACTGGTATTTGGCGATCTCCTGATGGAGCGTCTCATGAAGGCTGTAGAAGCTCATGAGAAACCAGAGTAGGCTGGCAAGCGAGGAGTTGATGAGGATCACCCGGGCCGCCTTCGAGAGCCACCTCCCCTTCCAGGGCTCTACCCGGTGCTGCATCCGGGTCACTACTGGGCGAAGGTCAGCCGAGTCACTAATGGGTATCCCAAATAGGTCGTGGGGAAAGTACCCAGCCGATAGTTCAGTCGGTCGGCCATAGCCTGGGCCTCCTCTGGGGGGGGGGGTATCCAAGAATCATCGCTTCGCTCTTATCGAAGTTGATTGTGAGCCCTGACATCTGTTGGAAGCATAGGGGAGGAACTTCAGGTTGGCTATGTCGAACATGGAGCCCTCCACCATTATTATGGTATCGTCTGCATATTGTAGGACGGAGACCCCTCCCCCTCCTACCAGGTGAGGGACTACGCCGTGAATATGGCCGACAGATTTGGCCTTATCCAGGATGATAGCAAGGGCATGAACCACCATGTTGAACAGAAACGGGGAGAACGGGTCGCCCTGGCGAACCCCACAGAGAGTGGGGAAGTAAGGCCTGATCTCACCGTTAATGTTCACCGCGGTCCGGCCGCAGGAGACGAGTTGCATAACTCTGGTCACCCACCGGTCATCAAAGCCCTTGCGGAGCAAGACTTCCCGAAGGAAGGGCTAGTGAACCGTATCATAGGCTTTATGGAAGTCGAACTTCAGGAAGACTGCTCGATGGTGCTTGGACCGGACTTCGTGAAGAACTTCATGGAAGACTAACACCCCATCAGGATAAACCACCCTTGAATGAAGGCGGACTGGTTGGGGTGGGTGACGGTGTCAGCTAGAAGGGTCACCCTATTGGTGTACCCTTTGGCCAAGATCCGGAATATCACATTGATCACAGTGATAGGCCGAAACTGGCGGATGTCAGAAGCGCCCGGAACTTTGGGGATGAGTGTGATGACCCCATAGTTTAGGCGCCCAAGGTCCATGGCCCCGAGTAGAATTCATCGAAGAGGGCCATGACTTCCGGTTTGATGGTCTGCCAGAACATTTTGAAAAACGTCACTGGCAGTCCATCCAGGACCGAGGCCGAGGAGGGGTTCATTCCCTTTATGGCCGTGAGGACCTCGTCCTTAGAGAAAGGCGCCACCAAGGCGGTATTTGCCTCGTCAGACAATAACTAGTTAGCCGACCAAGTGTCGGGGTTACAGGCGATCTTCACCCCGAGGGGTGGGGGAAATAGGGATTTATATAAGCCATCGACATGGACTCGGATGTCCGAAGGACGGACGAGGGGGGTATCTCCATCCCACAAGCAATGTATGTAGTTCTGTCATCGCCACCCATTGGCAATCGCCTGGAAGTAAGCCGTATTAGCATCTCCACGGAGCACCCATCGTTGGGTGCTGCGAAGCCTCTAGTATGCTTCTTCATCCGTGTAGATGGTCGAGAGCTGATCCTCGAGATCATATCTCAGCATCCACTCATTTGGGGAGATCCCGGAAGTGCCAGCGCAGGCGTCCAGGGCTTGGATAGCCGTCAGGAGGGCTTTCTTGCGTTCGCGGAGGTCTCGGCCAAGGTTCGCGCCCCACCCCTTCATAAATTGGCGGGCAAGCTTGGCATAGAACTGCCACGAGTCAATGGATGGAGTGGTTGGGAGATGAGCGCACGGAGATCCACTTAGCCTCGACCGCCTCACAGAATCCTGCCTGGTTGAGCCAGAAGAGCTCAAACCAAAAACATGGCGGGATGGGGGGGCGCTCGTCGGCGGTGGAGAGGAGGAGGGTAACGTGGTTGGACCGGATCCGGGTGATCGCCCGCAGTGAGGCCAAGAGGCACCTAAGTTCCCACTCCGGAGAAACTAGGACGCGATCCAGGACGGATCACGTCGGGTCTACTTGACCGTTTGTCCAGGTAAACCTGGCACCCATCCGCTCAAGCTCGCGAAGGCCGAGCTCCGCGATATAGTCGTTGGACAGATGCATCCGGGGAGGTTGATCCAGTCATTGTTCTTCTCATCCGGGGAGCGGATGAGGTTAAAGTCTCCTCCCACAACTACAGGGAGGATGGATGCAGAGACCTTCTGCTGCAGCTCAGCTAGGAAGGCCGGGGAGTGACGGTGGTCCGCCGGTCCATAAACGACCACGACCTCCCATTTGAAGTTGAGCACCCACTCCATACTATCAAAAAATTCGCCCCGATCCATGCCGCCCACCTCAAAGGTGGAATCCTTCACTCCTAAAAGGATGCCGCCCGAGTGCCCAGTGGTCCCACTAGAAGGGAACCAATACCAGGCAAATAGGTGAGGGCTAAGACTATCAAGCTCAGGGAGAGAAAACTCAATGCGCATGGTTTCCTGGATGGCAATGATGTCGATGTGCTCGTCTCGCATGTACCCGATGAGTAGGCAGCAACGGTCGTCATGGCCGAAACCACAGATGTTCCAGAATAGGACTCGCATTTAGACCACCATCGGGGGGCTGCTTGACCCTAGGACGCGGGAGGCGCTCTCCGCCCGGAGGGCCGCAGTGCGAGATCGGGTGCGCCCACAGATCATCCCACCGGGCACCGTCGGAACCACAGCCGTGGAAGGGGTGGCGGTCGGTTCCGCGGGTTGGCGGCGGAGGCGCGCCCATGTTTCAGCTAGTTCGCCATCTAAGATCTCGTGGGCCCTAATGGCCTCGATCTACTCTAAGGGGGGGGGGGTCCAACTTCCCCCCTGAAGATGATGGCCAAGTCAGTGGCCACCTTGGCAAGGTGGACAAGGGGAACGGCCTCGAGCGCGGAAAAGGAACAACTGGGGGGATGGAATCCGCACCTAGCTCGAGGTTCCTGGCCGCCGCCGGAAGCTCAGCAAGCTTGGGGACCGACGGGGCCGAGAAGTCCACTGGACGGGCCGCATCGAGGCGGGCACAGCGACGGGAGGCAGTCCTTGGCGTCGAAGTGGAGCGGGGCCGCCGGGCATACGCCACCATCCGTGGGGGGTGCGCAGTGACAGGGGTGGTCACGACTTCGGGCACCCCCACGGTCAGTGGTCCTGGAGAGGCGAGTGAGTCGTCAGGGGCCTCCAGAGGAGGAGGCAGGGGGGGAGGGCTCCAGGGTGCTCCCGGCCGAACCCTCCGCGGGTGGAGGAGCAGGCTGGGATGAGGTGAGCGGGCCATCGCTGTCGCCGCCTGTGGAAACCGAGGAGATCGGTCCAGGGGGACGAGGCGGCGGGCTCAGCGGAGTCGGGCGCATGACGGAATCAGCGGACGGAGAGCGGGGCGACAAGGGCGGGAGGACGAGCAAGCCTGATGTCTACTACGCAACCTTCTTCTTGTAGACGTTGTTGGGCCTCCAAGTGCAGAGGTTTGTAGGACAGTAGCAAATTTCCCTCAAGTGGATGACCTAAGGTTTATCAATCCGTCGGAGGCGTAGGATGAAGATGGTCTCTCTCAAGCAACCCTGCAACCAAATAACAAAGAGTCTATTGTGTCGCCAACACACCCAATACAATGGTAAATTGTATAGGTGCACTAGTTCGGCGAAGAGATGGTGATACAAGTGCAATATGGATGGTAGATATAGGTTTTTGTAATCTGAAAATATAAAAACAGAAATATAACTAATGATAAAAGTGAGCGTAAACGGTATTGCAATGCATTGAAACAAGGCCTAGGGTTCATACTTTCACTAGTGCAAGTTCTCTCAACAATAATAACATAATTGGGTCATATAAATATCCCTCAACATGCAACAAAGAGTCACTCCAAAGTCACTAATAGCGGAGAACAAACGAAGAGATTATGGTAGGGTATGAAACCACCTCAAAGTTATTCTTCCGATCAATCCATTGGGCTATTCCTATAAGTGTCACAAACAGCCCTAGAGTTCGTAGTAAAATAACACCTTAAGACACAAATCAACCAAAACCCTAATGTCACCTAGATACTCCAATGTCACCTCAAGTATCCGTGGGTATGATTATACGACATGCATCACACAATCTCAGATTCATCTATTCAACCGACACATAGAACCTCAAAGAGTGCCCCAAAGTTTCTACCGGAGAGTCAAGACGAAAACGTGTGCCAACCCCTATGCGTAGGTTCATGGGCGGAACCCGCAAGTTGATCTCCAAAACATACATCGAGTGAATCAATTGAATAACTCATTGTCACCACGGTTATCCCACGCAAGACATACATCAAGTGTTCTCAAATCATTAAAGACTCAATGCGATAAGATAACTTCAAAGGGAAAACTCAATCCATTACAAGAGAGTAGAGGGAGAGAAACATCATAAGATCCAAATATAGTAGCAAATCTCGCGATACATCAAGATCGTATCACGTCAAGAACACGAGAGAGAGAGAGAGAGAGAGAGAGAGAGAGAGAGATCAAACACATAGCTACTGGTACAAACCCTCAGCCCCGAGGGTGAAAAACTCACTCCAAATCTTGGCGAGCGCCGGGATGATGAAGATGGCCACGGTGAGGGTTCCCCCTCCGGCAGGTGCCTAACAGGTCCCGATTGGTTTTGGTGGCTACAGAGGCTTGCGGCGGCGGAACTCCCGATCTATTATGTTCCCCGAAGGTTTTAGGGTATATTGGTATATATAGGAGGAAGAAATACGTCAGGGGAGCCACATGAAGGAAATATTCCCTAGAGGCAATAATAAAGTTATTATTTATTTCCTTATATCATGATAAATGTTTATTATTCATGCAAGAATTGTATTAACCGGAAACATAATACATGTGTGAATACATAGACAAAACATAGTGTCACTAGTATGCCTCTACTTGACTAGCTCGTAAATCAAAGATGGTTAAGTTTCCTAACCATAGACATGGGTTGTCATTTGATTAACGGGATCACATCATTAGGAGAATGATGTGATTGACTTGACCCATTCCGTTAGCTTAGCAGTTGATCGTTTAGTATGTCTCTATTGCTTTCTTCATGACTTATACGTGTTCCTATGACTATGAGATTATGTAACTCCCGCTTACCGAAGGAACACTTTGTGTGCTACCAAACGTCACAACGTAACTGGGTGATTATAAAGGTGCACTACAGGTGTCTCGAAGGTACTTGTTGAGTTGACGTATTCGAGATTAGGATGTGTCACTCCGATTGTCGGAGAGGTATCTCTGGGCCCTCTCGGTAATGCACACCACTATAAGCCTAGCAAGCAATGTAACTAATGAGTTAGTTACGGAATGATGCATTATGTAACGAGTAAAGAGACTTGCCGGTAACGAGATTGAACTAGGTATTGAGATACCGACGATCGAATCTCGGGCAAGTAACATACCAATGACAAAGGGAACAACGTATGTTGTTATGCGATTTGACCGATAAAGATCTTCGTAGAATATGTAGGAGCCAATATGAGTATCCAGGTTCCGCTATTGGTTATTGACCGGAAACAGATCTAGGTCATGTCTACATTGTTCTCGAACCCGTAGGGTCCGCAAGCTTAACGTTACGATGACAGTTATATTATGAGTTTATAGTTTTTGATGTACCGAAGGTTGTTCGGAGTCCCGGATGTGATCACGGACATGATGAGGAGTCTCGGAATGGTCGAGACATAAAGATTGATATATTGGAAGCCTATATTTGGATATCGGAATCGTTCCGGGTAAAATCGGAATTTTACCGGAGTACCGGGGGGTTACTGGAACCCCCCGGGGTTGATGGGCCTACATGGGCCCTAAGGGAGAAGAGGAGGGCCGGCCGCGCGCCCCCTCCCCCCTAGTCTGAATAGGACAAGGAAGGGGGGGGGGCGCCCCCTTTCCTCTTTCCCCTTCCCCCTTCCTTCTCCAACAAGGCAAGAGGGGGGAGTCCTACTCCCGGTGGGAGTAGGACTCCTCCAGGCGCACCCCTAGGGGCCGGCCGCACCTCCCCCCTCCCTCCTTTATATACGGGGGCAGGGGGCACCCCATGACACACAAGTTGATCTTTGTGATCGTTCCTTAGCCGTGTGCGGTGCCTCCCTCCACCATATTCCACCTCGGTCATATCGTAGCGGTGCTTAGGAGAAGCCCTGCGTCGGTAGAACATCATCACGGTCACCACGCCGTCGTGCTGACGGAACTTTTCGCCGACACTTTGCTGGATCGAAGTCCGGGGATCGTCATCGAGCTGAACGTGTGCTAGAACTCGGAGGTGCCGTAGTTTCGGTGCTTGATCGGTCGGGCCGTGAAGACATACGACTATATCAACCGCGTTGATATGACGCTTCCGCTTTCGGTCTACGAGGGTATGTGGACAACACTCTCCCCTCTCGTTGCAATGCATCACCATGATCTTGCGTGTGCGTAGGAAATTTTTGGAAATTACTACGTTCCCCAGCAGTGGCATCCGAGCCTAGGTTTTATGCATTGATGTTATATGCACGAGTAGAACACAAGTGAGTTGTGGGCGATATAAGTCATACTGCTTACCAGCATGTCATACTTTGGTTCGGCGGTATTGTTGGATGAAGCGGCCCGGATCGACATTACGCGTACGCTTACGTGAGACTGGTTCTACCAACGTGCTTTGCACACAGGTGGCTGGCGGGTGTCAGTTTCTGCAACTTTAGTTGAACCGAGTATGGCTACGCTCGGTCCTTGCGAAGGTTAAAACAGCACCAACTTGACAAACTATCGTTGTGGTTTTTGATGCGTAGGTAAGAACGGTTCTTGCTAAGCCCGTAGCAGCCACGTAAAACTTGCAACAACAAAGT
Source organism: Aegilops bicornis (assembly GCA_021605145.1). NCBI lineage: Eukaryota > Viridiplantae > Streptophyta > Magnoliopsida > Poales > Poaceae > Aegilops > Aegilops bicornis. The sequence goes on along the minus strand of CM038669.1, from coordinate 624,175,281 downwards.
AGAGGACGTCTAGCTTGTTTTTGCAGGGCATGTTGTGATGTGATATGGTCAAGACGTGATGCTATATTTTATTTTATGAGATGATCATGTTTTGTAACCAAGTTATCGGCAACTGGCAGGATCCATATGGTTGTCGCTTTATTGTATGCAATGCAATCGCCCTGTAAAGCTTTACTTTATCACTAAGCGGTAGCGATAGTCCTAGAAGCATAAGATTGGTGAGACGACAACGATGCTACGATGGAGATCAAGGTGTCGCGCCGGTGACGATGGTGATCAAGACGGTGCTTCGGAGATGGAGATCACAAGCACAAGATGATGATGGCCATATCATATCACTTATATTGATTGCATGTGATGTTTATCTTTTATGCATCTTATCTTGCTTTGTTTGAAGGTAGCATTATGAGATGATCTCTCACTTAATTTCAAGATAAAAGTGTTCTCCCTGAGAATGCACCGTTGCCAAAGGTCGTCGTGCCCAGACACCACGTGATGATCGGGTGTGATAAGCTCTACATCCATCTACAACGAGTGCAAGCCAGTTTTGCACACGCAGAATACTCAGGTTAAACTTGACAAGCCTAGCATATGCAGATATGGCCTCAGAACACTGAGACCGAAAGGTCTAGCATGAATCGTATAGTAGATATGATCAACATAGTGATGTTCACCATTGAAAGCTACTCCATTTCACGTGATGATCGGTTATGGTTTAGTTGATTTGGATCACGTGATCACTTAGATGATTAGAGAGATGTCTGTCTAAGTGGGAGTTCTTTAGTAATATGATTAATTGAACTTAAATTTATCATGAACTTAGTACCTGATAGTATTTTGACTGTCTATGTTTATTGTATATAGATGGCTCGTGTTGTTGTTCCGTTGAATTTTAATGCGTTCCTTGAGAAAGCAAAGTTGAAAGATGATGGTAGCAATTACACGGACTAGGTCCGTAACTTGAGGATTATCCTCATTGCTGCACGTAAGAATTACGTCCTGGAAGCACGGCTGGGTGCGAACTGCCGCAGGAGCAACGCCAAATATTATGAACGTCTGGCAGAGCAAAGCTGATGACTACTCAATAGTTCAGTGTGCCATGCTTTACGGCTTAGAATCGGGTCTTCAACGACGTTTTGAACGTCATGGAGCATATGAGATGTTCCAGGAGTTGAAGTTAATATTTCAAGCAAATGCCCGGATTGAGAGATATGAAGTCTCCAATAAGTTCAATAGCTGCAAGATGGAGGAGAATAGTTCTGTCAGTGAGCATATACTCAAAATGTCTGGGTATAATAATCAATTGATTCAACTGGGAGTTAATCTTCCGGATGATAGCGTCATTGACAAAATTCTCCAATCACTGCCACCAAGCTACAAGAGCTTCGTGATGAACTATAATATGCAAGGGATGGAAAAGACAATTCCCGAGCTCTTCGCAATGCTAAAGGCTGCGGAGGTAGAAATCAAGAAGGAGCATCAAGTGTTGATGGTCAACAAGACCACTAGTTTCAAGAAAAAGGGCAAAGGGAAGAAGAAGGGGAACTTCAAGAAGAACAGCAAGCAAGTAGCTGCTCAGGAGAAGAAACCCAAGTCTGGACCTAAGCCTGAAACTGAGTGCTTCTACTGCAAGCAAACTGGTCACTGGAAGCGGAATTGCCCCAAGTATTTGGCGGATAAGAAGGATGGTGTAAGTGCATCTAGTGCCCCTTAGTGATTTTGGTGTATTGAAGACTTATAGGTTAAGAAACTAATGTGTTTATGAGTGTACATAGGTCTATAAGTCTGTGAGGAGTTTGATATCTTGATGAAAGTCGACCCTAAAAATGAAGTTCTTCGTTGAAGACTTTGATATTCGAAGACTTTCAAGACTTTTCAAGACTTTGAAAGTGAAGAAATTGGTGTGACCTTGAAGACTTGGTATTCATTTGAGGAACATGAAGCGTGAAGACTTTTGTTTTCGTAGTTTCGCTTTTCTCTTTCTTGAGTCATAGGAAACACCGCATCGTAAAAGGGGGTCGAGGAAATACTAAGGAAAAATTTCCATGTGATGCTCAACTCAAAATCCTACACCTACCAATCCCTTCGAGTGAAGCCTTTGGAAATCTCATACAGCTCAGTCAATTTCTTGATGTGAGACGAAGTTCTTACAGTCATTGAGGAATTTGTTCTGACCGAGGAGTTAGGAATTCGCCAAAGGCGGATTGCCTACCTTGTGAGGAACATGATAGCCACGAGGAATTTGAGATTCAAATTTCCGACCGTTCTTGTCTTCTTGGCTACCTGTCCCAAAATATCTTATCCACCTAACAATCATATCATTGAAGGGCATTTATGTCTTATCATGTTGGGTTGCTCCCTAGGCTATAAATAGCCGCCCCCTACAACCACTAGCTGGTTGGCTGCTCCGAAAGAAACTTGACACTTGTCATTTGAGAGCGACCCATCCTCCGAGGACTTTAAGCGAAAATCATCAAGTGAGGAAAAACCCAAAACCAAACCCCTACAAACCCAAAGTGATTGAGCATCACTGAAGAGATTGATCCTGCGTGGATCCGACGCTTGTTACCTTTGAAGACTGCTTCTTCCAGACGGTTAGGCGTCATGGTCTAGAGCATCCAAGAGGAATTGTGGATCGCCGAGTGACCAAGTATGTGAAGGTTTGGAAGTCGCTCAAGACTTACCACGAGTGATTGGACGAGGTCTGTGTGACCTTAGTTCAAGGAGAATACGGTGAGGACTTGGTGTCCCGAGCTGCGTGCTCGATTTGGGTGTCCGGGACTGTGTGTCCTCGAGTTTAAATACTCAGCCGCTCCAACCAGACGTACAACTGAGACAGCAGTTGGAACTGGTCTACCAAATCATTGTCTTCACCAGCTTACCTGGTTCTATTTCCTCAACCCTTTCATTTCCTCATTACTGTGTTGAGTGTTCGTTCATATCTGTGTTTGAAGACTTTGACTGAAGACTTTCTCAATTTCCTCAGTTCAATTTCTTCAGTCTGTTTGTCTTCATCTTGTGCTATCCTGTGTTTACACTTTGTACTCTTTGTTTGTCTTCATTTCATCATGATGACCATGCCCGCATTCTCTTATGCTTACTTCTGAGTACTTATTCCGCTGCAAGTAGTTCTTCGCTAAGGAATTTCCTCACTGGCAAATTCCTCAGTGAAGAATTCACAAAAATCGCCTATTCACCCCCCCCTCTAGTCGATATAACGCACTTTCACTTGGTATCGAGCAAGGTACTCCTTGTTACGTGTGATTTTGGTTTAACCACCTGGAGTTTTAGTTATGTCGACCGCAGGTATGAAGAAAGTGACATGCCATATCTTTGACGGTCACGATTATCCCAAGTGGAAGGCCATGATGAGGAAGCGCCTCATGGCAATGGACATCGAGTTGTGGACGGTCACTGAAATTGGTCTTACTGATCTGTGCAAGACGACAAACGCAGATGATATTCGCAAGTACACTCGACTCGACATCATGGCGAAGGATATCATCTGTTCTTGCCTATCTAGAGATGAATTCAAGCGCATTATGCATCTTTGCAATGCGAAGCTTATCTGGGACCAAATCTCCGACGTCTATGAAGGTCATCGAACCCGTCATGATCCTTGGTTTGAGGACTTCAAGGAATCTCTCAAAACGATGACTTTCGAACCAGAATCATCATCTTCTGCATCATGTCTCATGGCAAAGGGTGTCGAGGTAACCGAATGTTCCTCATCTGAATTTAGTGACTGTGAATCTCATGATGATGGATCTGATGATGATATTGAACCTAGCTATACCAAACTTGTTTGCATTGCCACCAAACAACAACACGCCTTGGAAAAGGTTCAAAACATGCTAGATAAGAGTGATGATATGTTAGGTGAAGAAATGGATCGCACTAAAACCCTGACTGAAAATCTTCAGAGACTTCAGTCTAGGTTTGACAGCCTTCAAGGTCATCATAACACTCTCTTGTCTGATCATGAGAAACTTCCTTATGAATTTCTTCAAAGAAAGCAAGATCTTGAGAAGCTAAGAGTAAGTTATGAAGATCTTCAGAAGGAGCACGATTCATTACTTGCTCAACAAATCAGCGCTTCTCAGGAAGAATTTGTTCCTCCATGCTTAAAGTGCATTGAACGTGAATCTGCTAATTCTTCACCTGAATGTTCAAATGCTTCAACTGTTACAAATTCTTCAACTATCACTAATTCCTCATCTGAGGACATTGCTAGTATCACTGATGATGCAGGTCTGAAGGAATTGTATATGACAGGCATGTACAAAAGCCTCAAAGGGCATCGGACTCTTTGTGATGTGCTTAAAAAGCAGATCCTCAACAGGAACCCTAGGAAAGAGGGTATTGCCTTTGAGAGGAAACTCAATGCTGATGGAACATATTGGAAGCCTAAGCAGTATCCCAAAACCTCATGGGTTGCTGCAAAGGGCCCTCCAGTTGATCCATCTAACTTATCTGGCTTTACATGCGAATCTCCTCATTCTTCTGATGAGTCATTTGACTCCAACTATAAACTGTTCAAAAATCTGAATCGTGAAGTGTTTGCTAGATATGTTGGCACTAACTGCAGGAACGGTTCCCCTATGAAGAAAATCTGGGTTCCCAAGAAGTGCCTTGAAAGTCTTCAGGTGAATGTTCTCATGACACCACCTGTGAAGAATAGGAACCCCAGATCAAACTCTTTATATGGACCAAATTCTTCATATGGATCCAAGTCCTCATACGGACCAAATCCCTCATATGGATCAAATTCCTCAAAAGGATCAAAGTCCTCACATGATTATCATCGTGCTAACAACTTTGTTTCGCTGGGTAGAGCTAAGGGCTATGAATATGTGCATTATTCTTCAAACCAATATGTTCATAAGTCCTCGAAGAATTTCTCTGCTTATTCATATGCTTACCCTAACCCCTCTTATGTGAAGCGAAATGGATTGGCCTCTATGCCACCATTCTCTTATGGTGCTCGCAGAGTGATGAACTCTTTGCCACCCCTTCAGATGTGGGTGGTGAAGAAAAAGAACTAACCTCTTCTGCGAGTCAGGTCTCCGGGCGTGCTTTAAACGTCTGAAGAATTTGCTTTGAGGCACGACAAAAATGCACTGAAAGGACGCAGCTAATCATGATGAAATGAACTTTCATTTCACACGTCCTCATCTTGCTTATACATTATCTTGACTGATGAAATTCATCTGATGAACTTGATATCATATTCTTCACTGATGAAGTATTAGAGATCGTACTTTGCACTAATTCATCTGCAGGATGATCAACCCAAAGCCACTGAGTGGGTTATCGATAGTGTATGTACAAATCACATTACCGGTGACAAGAATCTATTGATGGATGCTCCCTTATCACCGTCACATCTCGAGGCATATCATCTTTCTTGACAAAGGCAAAAGTCGGTATTGGATCTTGGTAAGGTTGCGATCTCTAAGGACATACACATGGACAAAGTCCTGCTTGTTGAGTCCTTAGGATACAACCTCATGTCAGTCGCAATGCTTCGTGATCTTGATATGGTTGTTATCTTTGGCAAGTATCGTTGTGTTGTGATTATGGAAGCTGACAATTCCAAAGTCTTCGAAGGCTTTAGGAGAGGAGACTTGTATATTGTTGATTTCTCTACAGGACCACAACCGGCCGTGTGTCTACTTGCAAAAGCTTCAGAAGGCTGGCTATGGCATCGGCGACTTGGTCACGCAGGCATGAGGAATTTGAACACGCTTGCAAAGAAGAAGCATGTCATTGGCATTGAGAATGTCAAATTCCTCAAGGATCACTTGTGTGGAGCCTGTGAAGCTGGGAAAATGACCAAGGCCAAGCATCCAGCGAAGACTATCATGACCACTACTCGTCCCTTCGAATTGCTTCACATGGACCTCTTTGGTCCTAATCATTACTCAGCAGTCACTAATGATGCATCTCTATATGGCTTTGTTATTGTTGATGATTACTCTCGTTACACATGGGTACACATTGTCACTTACAAAAATGAAGTGCAGGAAGCCTTCAAACGATTTTCCTCGAGGGCTTCAACTAACTTTGGTGTGAAGATCAGACACATCAGGAGTGACAATGGAACTGAGTTCAAGAATTCCGGTCTTGATGCCTATCTTGATGAACTTGGTATTACTCATGAGTTATCTGCTCCCTATACTCCTCACAAAATGGCGTCGTGGAGCGCAAGAACGAGAACTCTTGTTGAGATGGCTTGCACTATGCTTGATGAATACAAAACGCCCGATCGTTTTGGATTGATGCAATTGACACTGCGTGCCACATCATCAACAGAGTATATCTTCACAAATTCTTCAAGAAGACTGCCTATGAACTCCTCACTGACAAGAAACCCAATGTTCAAGGCAACTGAGGATGTCATTCCTACTGAAGAATCTGCTGAAGAATTCATTCCAGTACGCGAAGAACGTCGAGCTGATGCACCTGAAGATAATGTTGAAGACAATGGTGTTGAGGAAAATGATCAAATTCCTCGACGACAACCAGCTCATCCTCGCGTTGCAAAAGAAGTGCAAGTTGACAAGATCATCGATGACATTGAAGCGCGGAGTCCTCTCACACGCTCAAAAGCTTCACATTTATCTAACTTTTGTGGGCACTATGCTTTTGTCTCTATCACAGAGCCCACTAAGGTAGATGAAGCATTTTGGAGCCCGAGTGGATTCAGGCCATGCAAGAAGAATTACATCGATTCGAGCTCAACAATGTCCGGGAACTGGTCAAACGTCCGGATCCTCGCAAGCATAATATCATTGGCACAAAGTGGATCTACCGCAACAAGCAAGATGAAAATGGCCTTGTGGTGAGGAATAAGGCACGACTTGTAGCTCAAGGCTACACACAGTTGAAGGAATTGATTTCGATGAAACTTTTGCACTGTTGCTAGACTTGAGGCTATTCGCATATTACTTGCATATGCTAACCATCATAATATCACTTTATATCAAATGGATGTAAAAGTGCATTCCTCAATGGTAAGCTTGAGGAAGAAGTATATGTTGCTCAACCCCAGGTTTTGAAGATCCAAAGAATCATGACAAAGTCTTGAGACTCAACAAGGCCCTCTATGGTCTCAAACAGGCCCCCGCAGGCGTGGTATGATACATTGAAGGAATTCTTCGTGAAGAATGGCTTCACACCAGTTCACTCGACCCTACTCTCTTTACTAAATCATATGATGGTGAACTGTTTGTGTGCCAAATATATGTTGATGATATTATCTTTGGCTGTCTTGACCAACGTTATAGTGATGAATTTGCCTATATGATGAGTGAAGAATATCAAATGTCTATGATGGGAGAGTTGAAATTCTTCTTAGGTCTTCAAATTTGTCAACAACACAATGGCATATTCATATCTCGGAGAAATACCTCAAAGATGTCCTGAAGAAATTCGGCATGCAAGATTGCAAAGGTGTCAAAATTCCTATGCCCACAAATGGCCATCTATGCAATCGATGAAAATGGTATTGACTTGATCACAAGGTATACCGCTCCATGATTGGTTCTCTATTGTACTTATGTGCATCTAGGCGGATATAATGCTTAGTGTTTGCATGTGTGCCCGATTTCAAGCTACACGAAGGAATCACACCATAAGGTGTGAAGCATATTCTTGATATCTAGCTCACACACCAACACTAGGATTATGGTACCCCAAGGGCTCCACTTTTGATCTCATTGGATATTACGACTCGACTATGCTGGTGATCGTGTGGACCGCAAGTCAACATCTGGTACTTGTCATTTCCTCGGACGATCTTTTGGTCCATTGGTCCTCGAAGAAAGCGAATTGCGTATCACCGCTTCATCTCTGCGGAAGCTGAGTACATTGATGTTGGCTCTTGTTGTGCTCAATTGCTGTGGATGAAGCAAACTCTCAAGGACTACGGCATCAACGTGAAGAATGTGCCTCTCTACTGTGACAATGAGAGTGCCATCAAGATTGCTCACAACCCAGTTCAGCACTCGAAGACAAAGCACATTCAAATTCGTCATCATTTTCTTCGTGATCATGTGTTGAATGGCTTACATCTCCATCGAGCATGTGAAGACTGAAGAACAGCTAGCCGATATCTTCACTAAGCCCTTGGATGAGAAGAGATTTAGCAAGTTGCGGTGTGAGCTAAATATCTTAGAATCTTGAACGTTCTTTGAAAAGGACACACATCCGACACTTATGAAAAATTGATGACTTAGATGTGCAACACATGAAGAAACGTTTTCTTCAATCAATGAAGAATAACACTCTAAGTGTGAAGAAATTAATGAAGAATTTGATTCTCAGAACCCTACGACAATTGTACGCGGTGTCTGAAATCATCATTCTTATACGGTGGGTCACGCCACCACCAAAGTTGAAACTCTTCAATTTGAGTTTTTCCTCAGTTTTGAAAATTTTCAGTTTTTCAAATTCTTCAACTTTGCAAAATCTTCACTGTTCCCATCGCTTTTCTTCTTTGGCTATATATATATATATATATATATATATATATATATATATATATATATATATATATGGGTTTATGTCCTCTACAGCATTCACTTATGGCTATTTCTTCAAGTCGCTTTTTCTGCTAAGTAAATGTGATCGGACCCTTCCCCCTCTATGCTATACTCAACCCAATCTATTCACAAATTCTTCATGTGCGTTCTATTTGAAACTCGTTCAAAATATTCACTGAGTCCTTGTCAGCTGAAGAAATTGCGAACGGAACTTTAAAACTGATCTTATCCAAACTTTCGGTTTTGCCGCTCAAACCGTTCCGCATCCCACGATGCATTATTTTATTCACCAACGATCGTACACGATCTCCACTACACAGTACGTGGGTGACACATGTCGTGAGAAGGAGAATGGTCAGGGGCACGTTCGTCCTAAATCTTCGGGCGAACAGTTTTTCACTGCCTCTATAAATAGCCCTCTCCCCATCCTCACTTCTTTTACTCCGCTCGATCTCTCTCTCCGCCGAGCTCCTCAAACCCTAGCACCGCCGCTTACTCCATAAATGGCCGGTGAGGAAGAGCTTCATCGCCTCGACCTCGCCGCCGACGTACTTCGCCGATCAAGGAAATCCTCACTCCGCCGCCCGTAGTTGTCTTCCTCCGCCAAGTTAGGCGTGGAAGATCTGAACCAGCGAACTTCCCAACTGTTCTTCTTAGTTCGTCGTGTTCTTCACTTGGGTAATTAAAAGTTACTTTTATTACTCGCTTTGATTCTCAAACCTTCCTGAAAATCTTCAAAGGTGTTTATTCTTCAAATCTTCACACATATGAACACCTCAAACAAAATATGCTCTTGATTCATTTCTCTAAGCAATGATTTTCTTCAAGATTCCTCAATTGTGTGGATCCTCGATTTATACAACTCTGGAACCTAAGACAAAGAACGCTTAGTGAAATTCTTCAAGGCTCATCTGGTCAAATTCCTCAAACTTGTTCTTTTTGAAAAACCTTCCGAGAACGCATATGACCTCTCCAAAATTCCTCGCAACTATACTGCTCATTCACGGTACTCATGTCCGCTGCTGAATCACTAGGTTCTCATCAACTTAACTCATTTGCAGCGTTCCTCGAAGAAAAGTTGCATACTTCTTCAGAGAATTCGTTTGTTCAAATTCCTCACCAAGAATATGGCGAGAAGGAAAGAAGCAACAGAAAGGAGGAAAGAGGCCCGAGGTCATGACCGCGTTTGAAATCCTCGAGGAAATATATGCTGATTATTGCACACCTGATGAAGCCGAGTTCGGGAAAGAAAACAAAAATCAGCGCAAGGTGCGCATTCAAAGGATTGAACGGAGATGGGCAAGGGAATGGAGGGAGTACAGATATGTAACTCCAAAGTACATGAAGAAAGTCGCACTCAATCCTCCATGCCCAAGAGCTCCATTGGCACCGGTCAAGAAGTGACCCCACCAAAGATCAAGCGTGGTGAGGACTTTCTGAAGAATGGGCCAAGCGCCAAGCCAAATTGGCAAGACAAGCCAACGAGGCAGTGAGGAAATTCAATGAGGACTCTGCTACTGCTGCTGCCACTGAGGCCTCTGTCAAGCCAAGAAAATCTATGGCAAAGAAGCCCGCACACAAGCCAAGTGCTTCACCAACAGTGCCCTCACGGCCAAGTTCCTCAGCAGTGCCCTCACGGCCAATTCCTCATACTGCTCCTGCTCCTCCCAAGTCCTCAGCTGCTCCTACAAAATCCTCAGCAGTTCCGACAAAGTCCTCAAAGACTGTGCATCAGCCACGTGCCAAAGGACTGCAGAGCTTCTCCATTGCCTCTGGTGTTTGACAAGTTCCTCACCTGCACCAAAGTCTTCATCTGGCCCGACTCTGCTGAAGACTAAGGCCATGTTGGACGAGGTCCTCGGCCAAGTCCCAAGAAGAAACAGGTCGCCTTCCAAGTGCCACGAAGATGATGAGGCTGATGATGATGAACTTGCGGAAATCATCGAGATCGCCAAGAAAGGGCCGCTAGAGCCAAAGGCACATCTGTACATCTTTGTTGGATCCGAGGAAAATCCTCGATTACATTGATCTCGGCACAAGGATCCAAATACCCCTATGCCTGATTTTCATCGACCCTGGACAAAGTCATATCTTGACCCATTTCATCTTTGAAGAGAAATGGAAGTTTGAAAAGGCAAGAGAGATCAAGAAAGCTCAATACGAGAAAGGAGAAGTTCTGAAGAAAACGTTGTCGAGAATGACACCGAGGAACTTCTCAAGGTCCAGATCGAAATCCAAGACCTCAAAAAAACTTGATGCTTATTATGCTGATTGGCAAGGAGCCAAGGTCGATTCTTCAACTCGACGAAGAAGTTCACCAATGTTGCTGCCCCAACGCAACATGAAATTCCTCAAGCCGAGCCTCATTTCAGCATCTTGAAGAACATGCCAAGATCACCGATGAAGCTCAGTCTTTGAAGAAAATGCTAGTTCGAGGCTGATGATCCCATTCCAGTCGCTGAAGAAATTGCCAGGGCATCCACTAGTGGTGCGCCTGAAGAAACTAAACAAGTCAGGGCAACTGCATCAGTTGCGCCTGAGGAAAATCAACCAGATTCCTCAGCTCCTCCTGCGCCAACACCGACTCCTATTCTTCCATCTGCCACTGATGTGAAGAAGACCAAGGCTGCAGAACGAGCTGCAGTGAAGAAACGGAAAGCATCAGCTGCTTCAAATTCTTCGGATGCGAAGAAAATGAAGCCAATGACCAGCTCCTTTGAAAATCCTATTGATGATGTTCCAATTTCCTCAATTCCATCAAAGGACCTTGTTCCTTTTGATGAAGATTATGTGATCTCAAGCGGATCTGATGAAGAAAATCATTCTGCTGCTTCGTCAGAGCAGATTGATGAAGAAATTGAAGTGAAGCAATCCCTTCAACCCCAATCATTTCCTCACCTATGCCTCGGTTCACGGTGAAGAGGCGGTGTTGAGGAAATTGAAGAAGATGTGGATATTGGAAGCACAACGCCCGGTGATGAACGATGACTTTTGGGAAAGTCGGCATCCAAATTCTCCACTCTTCACCCCAATCCAACAGATACCTCGGTCCCTGCTCCAACTGTTCAAATGGGCTCAAGAAACTCATCCCACTTCATCATCCATGAAGAAATTCCAGCCACTAAGCTGATGAACCTTCTTCTTGATCCTCGATCGCACTGAGAGGAACAAGAAATTCCTCGGCTGAAGAACCAGATATTGCGATTCCAGAGGTCGTGATGCAACTCATCGACACTCCTTGCCAAAGCCAAAGAATCCCTTCTCAACAAAGCAAAAGTTCAAGGCTGAAGACTTCTTCAGCGAGCATGTATTCTTCACTGATTACAATCCTTATGATTCTGCTCGCATAAGAAAGAGGCGTTTCTGGACTGCCAGTCAAGCCAATTTCTATTCCTCAGTGCTCTTCAACAAAGACAAAGTCTTCGATCATGCACATATTCCTCATGTGGACATGGAGTCTCTGCCAGGCTTTGAGCTAGTCCTCAGTGTTCTTCACGATGCAGGACTTATGAATTTCTGCACTGACATCTGTGATTGGAATGAAGAACTCATTCTTCAATTCTATGCAATGCTGCACATCACCGGAGACGCTGACGACGTGAACTCATGGGTGTTAGACTGGATGTCTGAAAACACTCACTACAAGGCACCAAAGAATCGAATTGCTTCGTGCCCTACCACTTAGTCCTCCACTTGATGGTGCTCGGTGTATCTACAACGAACCAGAACTTTCAAATCACTATATGCAAGTGTTGATGAAGCCTTTGAAGCCAGGGCAGGCCCCAAGAACCAAATTCCTCGTCAAGGAATTACTGTATGTGCCTCGGACTGTCTATCGGATTCTGACAAAAACAATGAGTCCTATCAAAGGCCACGACTCGAATGATGAAGAAGTCGTTGGCATCATGAAGAATATGCTTTTCAATATCATACCTGGCGTTCCCGTTAACTTCCATGATTTCTTCATGAGGACTCTGGCAAACATTGCTATGTCACCATTTGAGCTGAAGCCTTATGCGCCTTGGATAATGAGATTCATCAGGACAAGGTCTTCACTCAATTACAAGGCTGATACTCTGAACCACTGCAGCTACTTGCCCCCAATTGAAGTCCTCAAACGGACATTTACCTCAGCTGATGACAAGGGCAAGGCTACTGCTGTGATCGATGAAGGCATTCGTCCATTGGATGGACAGTTTCGCAAAGCTGCATCCTACTCGACCAATGATGACTACGCCACACATGACTCGCCGCAAATACCTCGGCCAAGCAAAGTCCTCAAGCCACGGCACCGGGGTGATGACTGGTCGTGAAGTTACTCCTCGATCTTCATCGGAAGGTTGATCGCAATCATAAATGGGTCAAGCGTCGGTTTGGTTCAATTCTTCACAACATGACCTCAACACACAATGCGGTGAAGAAAAACCACTACTACCTCCATGAAACCTTCAAACGCACTGGGCTGTTCTTTCAAATGTCTACAACGCGGAAGAAGCGGCGACAATGGGTCTCAAGGAAGAATTTGACTGGTACGCACCTCATCCGAAGAAATATAAGAAGGTCAAAGTTCCTTCCTTGGTGGCCAGCTCCTATTCTTCATCACGAGACACTGATGAAAATGAAGACTTGGACGACACTGCGGCAGGCCCTACTACAACAACCGACCCCAACAACGTTGGCGCTCCTTCTTCTACTTGAAATTCCTCAGGGGCGTTAGTCCTCAGTTTCGATCCTTTTGGTCATTCGATGACAAAGGGGGAGAAATTTGAGTTAGTCTTCAAGTGGGTCTATTACATGGGCAAATTTTTGTTAAGTTACAACTCTCGTTCTTCTGAAACTTTTATTGGATCGAGTTGTAATCTTAAACCCGATGGTGCTCTGATACTTTTGATGCAATCGAGCTCGATTCTCTTGAGCTCGATACTCTTGATGCGTTATTTTGCATGCTTGTCCCTCATTAATGTTATCGCATACGCATGCTGAATTTCATCAAGCACCATATTTCATCATGCATTTCAAATTCTTCATACTATATGTCAAATGCGTGTATGAATTACAAGATATAGGGGGAGATCTCCATGATTCAACTCTTCAAATGTGCATTGCCTCAAAAGCAAATTCCTCACTATGCACATCTTCAGGGGGAGTTCTTCTATATCTTGCAATGAAATTCCTCAATATCGGTGTTTACACTTCATATGTTTATCCCCGTTGAAAACTTAACCTATATTGTCATCAATCACCAAAAGGGGGAGATTGTAAGTGCATCTAGTGCCCTTAGTGATTTTGGTGTATTGAAGACTTATAGGTTAAGAAACTAATGTGTTTATGAGTGTACACAGGTCTATAAGTCTGTGAGGAGTTTGATATTTACTGAAAAGTCGACCCCTAAAAATGAAGTTCTTCGATCAAGACTTTGATATTACGAAGACTTTCTCAAGACTTTGAAAGTGAAGAAATTGGTGTGACCTTGAAGACTTGGTATTCATTTGAGGAACATGAAGCGTGAAGACTTTTGTTTTCATAGTTTCGTTTTCTCTTTCTTGAGTCATAGGAAACACCGTCTTTGTAAAAGGGGTCGAGGAAATACTAAGGAAAAATTTCCATGTGATGCTCAACTCAAAATCCTACACCTACCAATCCCTTCGAGTGAAGCCTTTGGAAATCTCATATTTCAGTCAATTTCTTGATGTGAGACGAAGTTCTTACAGTTTGAGGAATTTGTTCTGGTGAGGAGTTAGGAATTCTTGAGGCGGATTGCCTACGATGAGGAACATGATAATACGAGGAATTTGAGATTCAAATTTCCGGCCGTTCTTTGTCTTCTTGCCACCTGTCCCAAAATATCTTATCCACCTAACGGTCATATCATTGAAGGGCATTTATGTCTTATCATGTCGGGCTGCTCCTAGGCTATAAATAGCCGCCCCTACAACCACTAGCTGGTTGGCTGCTCCGAGAGAAACTTGACACTTGTCATTTGAGAGCAACCCATCCTCCAGGGACTTTGAGCGAAAATCATCAAGTGAGGAAAAACCCAAAACCAAACCCTAAAAACCCAAAGTGATTGAGCATCACTTTGAAGAGATTGATCTGCGTGGATCCGACGCTTGTTACCTTTGAAGACTGTGCTTCTTCTAGGCGGTTAGGCGTCATGGTCTAGAGCATCCAAGAGGAATTGTGGATCGCCGAGTGACCAAGTATGTGAAGGTTTGGAAGTCGCTCAAGACTTACCACGAGTGATTGGACGAGGTCTGTGTGACCTTAGTTCAAGGAGAATACGGTGAGGAATTGGTGTCTGAGCTGCGTGCTTCGGATTTGGGTGTCCGGACTGTGTCCTCGAGTTTAAATACTCAGCCGCTCCAACCAGACGTACAACCGAGAGCAGTTGGAACTGGTCTACCAAATCATTGTCTTCACCAACCTACCTGGTTCTATTTCCTCAACCCTTTCATTTCCTCATTCTTGTGTTGAGTGTTCGTTCATATCTGTGTTTGAAGACTTTGTTGAAGACTTTCTCAATTTCCTCAGTTCAATTTCTTGATCTGTTTGTCTTCATCTTGTGTTATCCTGTGTTTACGCTTTACATGTACTCTTTGTTTGTCTTCATTTCATCATGATGACCATGCCCGCATTCTCTTATGCTTACTTCTGAGTACTTATTCCGCTGCAAGTAGTTCTTCGCTAAGGAATTTCCTCACCGGCAAATTCCTCAGTGAAGAATTCACAACAATTGCCTATTCACCCCCCTCTAGTCGATATAACGCACTTTCAGATGGCAAGGTGAACAAAGGTATATGTGATATACATGTTATTGATGTGTACCTTACTAGAGCTCATGATAGCATTTTGGGTATTTGATCTTGGTTACATTGCTAATATTTGCAACTTGAAACAGGACTACGGATTGCGAACACTGGCCAAGGACGAGGTGGCGATGGCGTGGGAAATGGTTCCAAAGTCGATGTGATCGCGGTCGGCACGCTACCTCTACATCTACCATCGGGATTAGTTTTAGCACTGAATAATTGTTATTTGGTGCGGCATTAAGCATGAACATTATATCTGGATCTTGTTTGATGCAAGACGGTTATTCATTTAAATCGAGAGAATAATGGTTGTTCTATTTATATGAGTAATATCTTTTATGGTCATGCACCCTTAAAGAGTGGTCTATTTTGAATCTCGATTGTAGTGATACACATATTCATAATGTTGAAGCCAAAAGATGCAGAGTTGAGAATGATAGTGCAACTTATTTGTGTACTTGCCGTTTAGGTCATATTGGTGTAAAACGCATGAAGAAACTCCATACTGATGGACTTTTGGAACCACTTGATTATGAATCACTTGGTACTTGCGAACCGTGCCTCATGGGCAAGATGACTAAAACACCGTTCTCCGGTACTATGGAGAGAGCAACAGATTTGTTAGAAATCATACATACAGATGTATGTGGTCTAATGAATGTTGAAGCTCGTGGCGGATATCGTTATTTTCTCACCTTCACAGATGATTTAAGCAGATATGGGTATATCTACTTAATGAAGCATAAGTCTGAAACATTTGAAAAGTTCAAATAATTTCAGAGTGAAGTTGAAAATCATCGTAACAAGAAAATAAAGTTTCTACGCTCTGATCGTGGAGGAGTATATTTGAGTTACGAGTTTGGTCTACATTTGAAACAATGCGGAATAGTTTTGCAACTCACGCCACCCGGAACACCACAGCGTAATGGTGTGTCCGAACGTCAGAATCGTACTTTACTAGATATGGTGCGATCTATGATGTCTTTTCTTGATTTACCGCTATCGTTTTGGGGTTATGCTTTAGAGACGGCCGCATTCACGTTAAATAGGGCACCATAAAAATCCGTTGAGACGACTCCTTATGAACTATGGTTTGGCAAGAAACCAAAGTTGTCGTTTCTGAAAGTTTGGGGCTGCGATGCTTATGTGAAAAAGCTTCAACCTGATAAGCTCGAACCCAAATCGGAAAACTGTGTCTTCATAGGATACCCAAAGGAGACAGTTGGGTACACCTTCTATCACAGATCCGAAGGCAAGACATTCATTGCTAAGAATGGATCCTTTCTAGAGAAGGAGTTTCTCTCGAAAGAAGTGAGTGGGAGGAAAGTAGAACTTGATGAGGTAACGATACCGGCTCCATTATTGGAAAGTAGTTCATCACATAAACCGGTTTCTGTGACACCTACACCAATTGAGGAAGTTAATGATGATGATCATGAAACTTCAGATCAAGTTGTTCTTGAACTCAGAGATCAACCAGAGTAAGATCCGCGCTAGAGTGGTACGGTAATCCTGTTCTGGAAGTCATGCTACTAGATCATGGTGAACCTACGAACTATGAAGAAGCGATGGTGAGCCCAGATTCCGCAAAATGGCTTGAAGCCATGAAATCTAAGATGGGATCCATGTATGAGAACAAAGTGTGGACTTTGGTTGACTTGCCCGATGATCGGCAAGCAATAGAGAATAAATGGATCTTCAAGAAGAAGACTGACGACGGTAATATTCTTGTCTACAAAGCTCGACTTGTTACAAAAGGTTTTCGACAAGTTCAAGGGGTTGACTACGATGAGACCTTCTCATCTGTAGCGATGCTTAAGTCTGTCCGAATCATGTTAGCGATTGCCGCATTTTATGATTATGAAATATGGCAAATGGATGTCAAAACTGCATTCCTGAATGGATTTCTGGAACAAGAGTTGTATATGATGCAACCAGAAGGTTTTGTCGATCCTAAAGGAGCTAATAAAGTGTGCAAGCTCAAGCGATCTATTTATGGACTGGTGCAAGCCTCTCGGAGTTGGAATAAACGCTTTGATAGTGTGATCAAAGCATATGGTTTTATACAGACTTTTGGAGAAGCCTGTATTTACAAGAAAGTGAGTGGGAGCTCTGTAGCATTTACGATATTATATGTGGACGACATATTATTGATTGGAAATGATATAGAATTTCTGGATAGCATAAAAGGATACTTGAATAAAAGTTTTCAATGAAAGACCTCGGTGAAGCTGCTTACATATTAGGCATCAAGATCTATAGAGATAGATCAAGACGTTTAATTGGACTTTCACAAAGCACATACCTTGATAAAGTTTTGAAAAAGTTCAAAATGGATCAAGCAAAGAAAGGGTTCTTGCCTGTAATACAAGGTGTGAAATTGAGTCAGACTCAATGCCCGACCAATGCAGAACAGAGAGATAAAATGAAAGAAGTTCCCTATGCTTGACCATAGGCTCTATCATGTATGCAATCTTGTGTACGGACCTGATGTGTGCCTTGCTATTAGTTTAGCGAGGAGGTACCAAAGTAATCCAGAGTGGATCATTGGACAGCGGTCAAGAACATCCTGAAATACACGAAAAGGACTAAGGATATGTTTCTCGTTTATGGAGGTGACAAAGAGCTAGTCGTAAATGGTTACGTCGATGCAAGCTTTGACAGCGATCCGGACGATTCTAAATCGCAAACCCGGATACATGTTTTTATTGAGCGGTGGAGTGTCGGTTGGTGCAGTTCTAAACAAAGTGTCGAGCGGGATCTACATGTGAAGCGGAGTACATAGCTGCTTCGAAGCAAAGAATCAAGGAGTCTGGATGAAGGAGTTCATATCCAATCTAGGTGTCGTACCTAGTGCATCGGGTCCAATGAAAATCTTTTGTGACAATACTGGTGCAATTGCCTTGGCAAAGGAATCCAGATTTCACAAGAGAACCAAGCACATCAAGAGACGCTTCAATTCCATCTAGGACCAAGTCCAGGTGGGAGACATAGAGATATGCAAGATCAACACGGATTGGAATATTGCAGACCCGTAGACTAAGCCTCTTCCACGAGCAAAACATAATCAACACCACGGCTCCATGGGTGTTAGAATCATTACTATGTAATCTAGATTATTGACTCTAGTGTAAGTGGGAGACTGAAGGAAATATGCCCTAGAGGCAATAATAAAGTTATTATTTATTTCCTTATATCATGATAAATGTTTATTATTCATGCTAGAATTGTATTAACCGGAAACATAATACATGTGTGAATACATAGACAAAACATAGTGTCACTAGTATGCCTCTACTTGACTAGCTCGTAAATCAAAGATGGTTAAGTTTCCTAACCATAGACATCGGTTGTCATTTTATTAACGGGATCACATCATTAGGAGAATGATGTGATTGACTTGACCCATTCCGTTTGCTTAGCAGTTGATCGTTTAGTATGTTGTTATTGCTTTCTTCATGACTTATACATGTTCCTATGACTATGAGATTATGTAACTCCCGCTTACTGGAGGAACACTTTGTGTGCTACCAAACGTCACAACGTGAATCGGGTGATTATAAAGGTGCACTACAGGTGTCCCCGAAGGTACTTGTTGAGTTGACGTATTTCGAGATTAGGATTTGTCACTCCGATTGTCGGAGAGGTATCTCTGGCCCTCTCGGTAATGCACATCACTATAAGCCTTGCAAGCAATGTAACTAATGAGTTAGTTACGGAATGATGCATTATGTAACAAGTAAAGAGACTTGCCGGTAACGAGATTGAACTAGGTATTGAGATACCGACGATCGAATCTCGGGCAAGTAACATACCGATGACAAAGGGAACAACGTATGTTGTTATGCAGTTTGACCGATAAAGATCTTCGTAGAATATGTAGGAGCCAATATGAGCATCTAGGTTCCGCTATTGGTTATTGAACGGAAATAGTTCTAGGTCATGTCTACATAGTTCTCGAACCCGTAGGGTCCGCACGCTTAACGTTACGATGACAGTTATATTATGAGTTTATAGTTTTTGATGTACCGAAGGTTGTTCGGAGTCCCGGATGTGATCACGGACATGACGAGGAGTCTCCGAATGGTCGAGACATAAAGATTGATATATTTGAAGCTTATTTGGATATCGGAATCGTTCCGGGTAAAATCGGAGTTTTACCGTAGTACCGGGGGGTTACCGGAACCCCCCCGGGGGTTAATGGGCCTACATGGGCCCTAAGGGAGAAGAGGAGGGCCGGCCAGGGCAGGCCGCGCGCTCCCCTATTCCGAATAGGACAAGGAAGGCGCCCCCTTTCCTCTTTCCCTTCCCTTCCTTCTCCAACAAGGCAGAGGGGAGTCCTACTCCCGGTGGGAGTAGGACTCCTCAGCGCACCCCTAGGGGCCGGCCGCACCTCCCCCCTCCCTCGTTTATATACGGGGGCAGGGGGGCACCCCATGACACACAAGTTGATCTTCGTGATCGTTCCTTAGCCGTGTGCGGTGCCTCCCTCCACCATATTCCACCTCGGTCATATCGTAGCGGTGCTTAGGCGAAGCCCTGCATCGGTAGAACATCATCACCATTACCACGCCGTCAGGCCGACGGAACTCTTCCCGACACTTTGCCGGATCGGAGTCCGGGGATCGTCATCGAGCTGAACGTGTGCTAGAACTCGGAGGTGCCGTAGTTTCGGTGCTTGATCGGTCGGGCCATGAAGACGTACGACTACATCAACCGTGTTGATATAATGCTTCCTCTTTTGGTCTACGAGGGTACGTGGACAACACTCCCCCCTCTCGTTGCTATGCATCACCACGATCTTGCGTGTGCGTAGGATTTTTTTTTGAAATTACTACGTTCCCCAACACCACGAGGGGCCTACGAGGGTGGAGGGGGCGCCCAGGGGGTGGGCGCCCCCCCCTGCCTTGTGCCCTCCTTGTTAATCCCCTGACGTGCACCCCAAGTCTCCCGTATTGCTTTCTTTCCAAAAATAACTTCTCCGAAGGTTTCATTCCGATTGGACTCCGTTTGATATTCCTTTTCTGCGAAACACTGAAACAAGGGGAAAACAGGAACTGGCACTGGGCTCTTGGTCAATAGGTTAGTCCCAAAAATCATATAAAAGTGCTTAGTAAAGCCCATTAATCATCCAAAACAGAATATAATATAGCATGAAGCAATAAAAAATTATAGATACGTTGGAGACGTATCAAGCATCCCCAATCTTAATTCCTGCTCGTCCTCGAGTAGGTAAATGATAAAAACAGAATTTTTGATGCGGAATGCTACTTGGCATAATTTTTTATGTAACCCTCTTAATTGTGGTATGAATATTCAGATCCGAAAGATTCAAGACAAAAGTGTAATATTGACATAAAAATAATAATACTTCAATCATACTAACTAAGCAATTATGTCCTCTCAAAATAACATGGCCAGAGAAAGTTCATCCCTACAAAATCATATAGTTCAGTCATGCTCCATTTCCGTCACACAAGAATGCTCTCATCATGCACAACCCCGATGACAAGCCAAGCAATTGTTTCATACTTTAGTAATCTCAAACTTTTTCAACTTTCACGCAATACATGAGCGTGAGCCATGGATATAGCACTATGGGTGGAATAGAATATAATGATGGGGGTTATGTGGAGAAGACAAAAAAGGGAGAAAGTCTCACAACAATGAGGCTAATCAATGAGCTATGGAGATGCCCATCGATTGATGTTAATGCAAGGAGTAGGGATTGCCATGCAACGGATGCACTAGAGCTATAAATATATGAAAGCTCAACAAAAGAAACTAAGTGGGTGTGCATCCAACTTGCTTGCTCACGAAGACCTAGGGCATTTGAGGAAGCCCATTGTTGGAATATACAAGCCAAGTTCTATAATGAAAAATTCCCACTAGTACATGAAAGTGACAAAACAAGAGACTCTCTATCTTGAAGATTATGGTGCTACTTTGAAGCACAAGTGTGGTAAAAGGATAGTAACATTGTCCCTTCTCTCTTTTTCTCTCTTTTTTTGGCCTTCTCTTTTTTATGGCCTTTCTCTTTTTTTTCCTCACTCGGGACAATGCTCTAGAAAATGATGATCATCACACTTCTATTTATTTACAACTCAATGATTACAACTCGATACTAGAGCAAAGTATGACTCTATATGAATGCCTCCGGCGGTGTACCGGGATATGCAATGAACCAAGAGTGACATGTATGAAAAGATTATGAATGGTGGCTTTGCCACAAATACTATGTCAACCACATGATCATGCAAAGCAATATGACAATGATGAATGCGTCATGATAAACGAAACGGTGGAAAGTTGCATGGAAATATATCTCGGAATGGTTATGGGAATGCCATAATAGGTAGGTATGGTGGCTGTTTTGAGGAAGATATAAGGAGGATTATGTGTGAAAGAGCGTATCATATCACGGGGTTTGGATGCACCGGCGAAGTTTGCACCAACTCTCAATGTGAGAAATGGCAATGCACTGCATCGAAGAGGCTAGCAATGATGGAAAGGTGAGAGTGCGTATAATCCATGGACTCAACATTAGTCATAAAGAACTCACATACTTATTGCAAAAATCTACAAGTCATCAAAATTCAAGCACTACGCGCATGCTCCTAGGGGGATAGATTGGTAGGAAAAGACCATCGCTCGTCCCCGACCGCCACTCATAAGGTGGACAATCAAAGAACACCTCATGTTTCAAATTTGTTACATAACATTTACCATACGTGCATGCTACGGGACTTGCAAACTTCAACACAAGTATTTTTCAAATTCACAACTACTCAACTAGCACAATTGATATCACTACCTCCATGTCTCAAAACAATCATCAAGCATCAAACTTCTCTTAGTATTCAACACACTCATAAGAAAGTTTTTACTAGTCTTGAATACCTAGAATATTAGGATTAAGCAAATTACCATGATGTTTAAGACTCTCAAAATAATATAAGTGAAGCATGAGAGAATAATAGTTTCTATAAAACAAAACCACCACTGTGCTCTAAAAGATATAAGTGAAGCACTAGAGCAAAAACTATATAGCTCAAAAGATATAAGTGAAGATCAATGAGTAGTCGAATAATTATGCAACTATGTGAAGACTCTCCCATTTAATAATTTCAGATCTTAGTATTTTATTCAAACAGCAAGCAAAGCGAAAGTAAAATGACGCTCCAAGCAAAACACATATCATGTGGTGAATAAAAATATAGCTCCAAGTAAAGTTACTGATGAACAAAGACAAAAGAGGGGATGCCATCCGGGGCATCCCCAAGCTTAGGCTCTTGGTTGTCCTTGAATATTACCTTGCGGTGCCTTGGGCATCCCCAAGCTTAGGCTCTTGCCACTCCTTATTCCATAGTCCATCGACTCTTTACCCAAAACTTGAAAACTTCACAACACAAAACTTAACAGGAAATCTCGTGAGCTCCGTTAGCGAAAGAAAACAAAACACCACTTCAAGGTACTGTAATGAACTCATTATTTATTTATATTTGTGTTAAGCCTACTGTATTACAACTTCTCTATGGTTTATAAACTATTTTACTGGCCATAGATTCATCAAAATAAACAAACAACACACGAAAAACAGAATCTGTCAAAAACAGAACAGTCTGTAGTAATCTGTAACTAACGCAAACTTCTGGAACTCAAAAAATTCTAAACTAAATTGGTGGACCTGAGTTATTTGTATAGTAATCATCTGCAAAAAGAATCAACTAAATAGCACTCTCCAGTAAAAACTTTTAGCTAATCTCGTGAGCGCTAAAGTTTCTGTTTTTTACAGCATGATCATAAAGACTTCACCCAAGTCTTCCCAAAGGTTCTACTTGGCACAAACACTAACTAAAACATAAAAACACATCTAAACAGAAGCTATATGGATTATTTATTAATAAACAGAACCAAAAAGAAAGAACAACAATAAAATTTAAGTTTCCTCCCAACAAGAGCTAACGTTTAACGCCCCTAACTAGGCATGATGATTTCAATGATGCTCACATAAAAGATAAGAATTGAAACATAAAGAGAGCATCATGAAGAATATGACTAGAACATTTAAGTCTAACCCACTTCTTATGCATAGGGATTTTGTGAGCAAACAACTTATGGGAACAATAATCAACTAGCATTGGAAGGCAAACAAAGCATAACTTCAAAACTTTAAGCACATAGAGAGGAAACTTGATATTATTGCAATTCCTACAAGCATATATTCCTCCCTCATAATAATTTTCAGTAGAATCATGAATGAATTCAACAATATAACCATCACATAAAGCATTCTTTTCATGATCTACTTGTATAGAAATTTTACTACTCCCCACATAAGCAAAATTCTTCTCACTCGGAATAGTAGTGGGAGCAAACTCAACAAAATAAGTATCATATGATTGAAAATTAAGATCAAGATGACAAGTTTCATGGTTATCATTATTCTTTAAAGCATACATGTCATCACAATAATCATCATAGATAGGAGACATGCTTTCATCATAGTAAATTTGCTCATCAAAGCTTGGGGGACAAAAAATATCATCTTCATCAAACATAGCTTCCCCAAGCTTGTGGCTTTGCATATAATTAGCATAATGGATATTCAAGGAATTCATACTAACAACATTGCAATCATGCTCATCATATAAATATTTAGTGCCAAACATTCTAATGCATTCTTCTTCTAGCACTTGAGCACAATTTTCCTTTCCATCATTTTCACGAAAGATATTAAAAAGATGAAGCGTATGAGACAAACTCAATTCCATTTTTTGTAGTTTTCTTTTACAAACTAAACTAGTGATAAAACAAGAAACAAAAAGATTCGATTGCAAGATCTAAAGATATACCTTCAAGCACTCAACTCCCCGGCAACGGCGCCAGAAAACTGCTTGATGTCTACTACGCAACCTTCTTCTTATAGACGTTGTTGGGCCTCCAAGTGTAGAGGTTTGTAGGACAGTAGCAAATTTTCCTCAAGTGGATGACCTAAGGTTTATCAATCCGTGAGAGGCGTAGGATGAAGATGGTCTCTCTCAAGCAACCCTACAACCAAATAACAAAGAGTCACTTGTGTCCCCAACACACCCAATACAATGGTAAATTGTATAGGTGCACTAGTTCGGCGAAGAGATGGTGATACAAGTGCAATATGGATGGTAGATATAGGTTTTTGTAATCTGAAAATATAAAAACAGCAAGGTAACTAATGATAAAAGTGAGCGTAAATGGTATTGCAATGCGTTGAAACAAGGCCTAGGGTTCATACTTTCACTAGTGCAAGTTCTCTCAACAATAATAACATAATTGGTGAAGGAAATATGCCCTAGAGGCAATAATAAAGTTATTATTTATTTCCTTATATCATGATAAATGTTTATTATTCATGCTAGAATTGTATTAACCGGAAACATGATACATGTGTGAATACATAGACAAACATATTGTCACTAGTATGCCTCTACTAGACTAGCTCATTAATCAAAGATGGTTATGTTTCCTAACCATAGACATGAGTTGTCATTTGATTAACGGGATCACATCATTAGTAGAATGATGTGATTGACATGACCCATTCCATTAGCTTAGCACTTGATCATTTAGTATGTTGCTATTGCTTTCTTCATGACTTATACATGTTCCTACAACTATGAGATTATGCAACTCCCGCCACTGGAGGAACACTTTGTGTGCTACCAAACGTCACAACGAATCGGGTGATTATAAAAGAGCTCTCTGGTGTCTCCAAAGGTTCATGTTGAGTTGGCGTATTTCGAGATTAGGTTTTGTCACTCCGATTGTCGGAGAGGTATCTCTGGGCCCTCTAGGTAATGCACATCACTATAAGCCTTGCAAGCAATATAGCTAATGAGTTAGTTACGGAATGATGCATTACATAACGAGTAAAGAGACTTGTCGGTAACGAGATTGAACTAGGTATTGAGATACCGACGATCGAATCTCGGGCAAGTAACATACCAATGACAAAGGGAACAACGTATGTTGTTATGCGGTTTGACCGATAAAGATCTTCGTAGAATATATAGGAGCCAATATGAGCATCCAGGTTCCGCTTATTGGTTATTGACCGGAAGCGTGTTTCGGTCATGTCTACATAGTTCTCGAACCCGTAGGGTCCGCACGCTTAAGGTTTGATGGCGATGTTATATTATGAGTTTATGAGTTTTGATGTACCGAAGGAGTTCGGAGTCCCAGATGAGATTGGGGACATGACGAGGAGTCTCGAAATGGTCGAGATGTAAAGATCGATATATTGAATGACTATATTCGGACTTCGGAAAGGTTCCGAGTGATTCGGGTATTTTTCGGAGTACCGGGGAGTTACGGGAATTCGCCGGGGAGTATATGGGCCTTATTGGGCCATACGGGAAAGATAGAGGGGCTGCCTAGGGCAGGCTGCCCACCCCCCCCCCCCCAAGGCCTATTCCGAATTGGACTAGGGGGAGGGGCTGCGCCCCCTCCTTCCTTCCCTTCTCCCTTCCCCTTCCTTCTCTCCTACTCCTACTAGGAAAGGAGGAGTCCAAGTCCCGGTGGGAGTAGGACTCCCCCCTTGGCGCACCTCTCCCTGGCCGGCCGCCTCCTCCCCTTGCTCCTTTATATACGGGGGCAGAGGGCACCCCATAGACACAACAATTGATCTCTCGATCTCTTAGCCATGTGTGGTGCCCCCCTCCACCATAGTCCTCGATAATATTGTAGCGGTGCTTAGGCGAAGCCCTGCGACGGTAGAACATCAAGATCGTTACCACTGTCGTCTTGTGGAACTCTTCCCGACATTCTGCTGGATCGGAGTCCGGGATCGTCATCGAGCTGAGCGTGTGCTAGAACTTCGGAGGTGTCGTAGTTTCGGTGCTTGATCGGTCGAGCCGTGAAGACGTCTGACTACATCAACCGCGTTGTTATAACGCTTCGCTTTCGGTCTCACGAGTGCGTGGACAACACTCTCCCCTCTCGTTGCTATGCATCACCATGATCTTGCGTGTACGTAGGAATTTTTTTGAAATTACTACGTTCCCCAACAATTGGATCATATAAATATCCCTCAACATGCAACAAAGAGTCACTCCAAAGTCACTAATAGCGGAGAACAAACAAAAAGATTATGGTAGGGTACGAAACCACCTCAAAGTTATTCTTTCCGATCAATCCATTGGGCTATTCCTATAAGTGCAACAAACAGCCCTAGAGTTCGTAGTAAAATAACACCTTAAGACACACATCAACCAAAACCCTAATGTCACCTAGATACTCCAATGTCACCTCAAGTATCCGTGGGTATGATCATACGATATGCATCACACAATCTCAGATTCATCTATTCAACCAACACATAGAACCTCAAAGAGTGCCCCAAGTTTCTCTGGAGAGTCAAGACGTGGCGTGTGCCAACCCCTATGCATAGGTTCATGGGCGGAACCCGCAAGTTGATCACCAAAACATACATCAAGTGAATCAATAGAATAACCCATTGTCACCACGTTTATCCCACGCAAGACATACATCAAGTGTTCTCAAATCATTAAAGACTCAATGCGATAAGATAACTTCAAAGGGAAAACTCAATCCATTACAAGAGAGTAGAGGGGGAGAAACATCATAAGATCCAAATATAGTAGCAAAGCTCGCAATACATCAAGATCGTATCACCTCAAGAACACGAGAGAGACAGAGAGATCAAACACATAGCTCTTTGATGCGTACCCTCAGCCCCGAGGGTGAACTACTCCCTCCTCGTCATGGAGAGCGCCGGGATGATGAAGATGGCCATCGGTGAGGTTGCCCTCGGCAGTCTTGGAACAGGGTCCCGATTTGTTTTGGTGGCTACTGAGAGGCTTGCGGCGGAACTCCCGATCTATTACATTTCCCGAAGGTTTTAGGGTATATTGGTATATATAGGAGGAAGAAATACGTCAGGGGAGCCACGAGGGGCCCACGAGGGTGGAGGGTTCGCCCAGGGGGGTGGGCGTGCCCCCTGCCTCGTGCCCTCCTCGTTAATCCCCTGACGCGCACCCCAAGTCTCCCGTATTGCTTTCTTTCCAAAAATAACTTTTCCGAAGGTTTCATTCCGTTTGGACTCCGTTTGATATTCCTTTTCTGCGAAACACTGAAACAAGGGGAAAAACAGGAACTGGCACTGGGCTCTGGATCAATAGGTTAGTCCCAAAAATCATATAAAAGTGCTTAGTAAAGCCCATTAATCATCCAAAACAGAATATAATATAGCATGAAGTAATCAAAAATTATAGATACGTTGGAGACGTATCAAAGCCCACACTGGAGATGTCACTGGCCGCCTCCGCCGAGGGTATGGAGGCCGGAGGAGGGGCGGCCAGCCGGAGAGCGGCCTCGAGGGCGGAGGCCGTCACACGGGTGCGCCCGGACCCGAAGCCGCCACGACCTGAAGGTGGGTTGGATGGCTCCTGGGAGGGGGAGCGGGAGTGCTCCGGCAGGTCGTCGTCGTCTTCCGGGTCATCGTGGCGAGACGGGCGAGGGCGCCGGTGTGGGAGTCTCCGGCATCACCCGGCCCACCCCCCTGGAGGCCATCATCGGTGAAGCGGGGGCGGCCGACATGGTTCGGCAGGCTCGGGGCAGATCTTGAGGTCGAAACCCTCATCGTTGAAGAAAACGCGGACTGTGACACGGAGCTTGGAGGAGTCTAGGGATTTCACCTTCACCCGGACCTCCTCCTCCTTGCGAAGCGAGAGCTCGTCGACCACCACCACCTTGCCGAGGATCTT
Source organism: Aegilops bicornis (assembly GCA_021605145.1). Lineage (NCBI taxonomy): Eukaryota > Viridiplantae > Streptophyta > Magnoliopsida > Poales > Poaceae > Aegilops > Aegilops bicornis. Next base: position 624,147,162 of record CM038669.1, on the reverse strand, counting down.
GGACGTACTGCGGATTACTCGCTCAGACCGGGCAACATCGGGCAGGCCGACAATGAGGATCCAAGCCGTGTCCAGAACCGCCACCGCCTTGGGATCCCACTTCGGCTCGGAGATGTCCACCACCAGCTGGTTAAGAACCAAGGTGATGTTGCCACTGCGAGTGCAGTAGCTTGATGTCTACTACGCAACCTTCTTCTTGTAGACGTTGTTGGGCCTCCAAGTGCAGAGGTTTGTAGGGCAGTAGCAAATTTCCCTCAAGTGGATGACCTAAGGTTTATCAATCCGTGGGAGGCGTAGGATGAAGATGGTCTCTCTCAAGCAACCCTTCAACCAAACAACAAATAGTCTCTTGTGTCCCCAACACACCCAATACAATGGTAAATTGTATAGGTGCATTAGTTCAGCGAGGAGATGGTGATGCAAATGCAATATGGATGGTAGATATAGGTTCTTGTAATCTAAAAATATAAAAACAACAAGGTAACTAATGATAAAAGTGAGCACAAACGGTACTGCAATGTGTTGAAACAAGGCCTAGGGTTCATACTTTCACTAGTGCAAGTTCTCTCAACGATAGTAACATAATTGGATCATATAACTATCCCTCAACATGCAACAATGAGTCACTCCAAAGCCACTAATAGCGGAGAACAAACGAAAAGATTATTGTAGGGTACGAAACCACCTCAAAGTTATCTTTTCTGATCACTTTATTCAAGAGTCGGTAGTAAAATAACACGAAGCTATTCTTTCCGTTCGATCTATCCTAGAGTTCGTACTAGAATAACACCTTAAGACACAAATCAACCAAAACCCTAATGTCACCTAGATACTCCAATGTCACCTCAAGTATCCGTGGGTATGATTATACGATATGCATCACACAATCTCAGATTCATCTATTCAACCAACACAAAATACTTCAAAGAGTGCCCCAAAGTTTCTATCGGAGAGTCAAGACGAAAATGTGTGCCAACCCCTATGCATAGATTCCCAAGATCACGGAACCCGCAAGTTGATCAGCAAAACATACATCAAGTGAATCAATAGAATACCCCATTGTCACCACGAGTATCCCACGCAAGACATACATCAAGTGTTCTCAAATCCTTAAAGACTCAATCCGATAAGATAACTTCAAAGGGAAAACTCAATCCATTGTAAAAGAGTAGAAGGGGAGAAACATCATAAGATCCAACTATAATAGCAAAGCTCATGATACATCAAGATCGTGCCACATCAAGAACACGAGAGAGAGAGAGATCAAACACATAGCTACTGGTACATACCCTCACCCAGGGTGAACTACTCCCTCCTCGTCATGGAGAGCGTTGGGATGATGAAGATGGCCACGGTGAGGGATCGCCCCTTCCAGGTCTTGAACAGGTCTGATTGGTTTTGGTGGCTATGAGAGGCTTGCGGCGGCGAAACTCCCGATCTAGGTTATGTTCTGGGGGTTTCTGTATATATAAGAGGTTTTGGCGTCGGGAACAAGTCAGGAGGGGTCTCCGAGGCGGCCACGAGGTAGGGGACGCGCCCAGGGGGGTAGGGCATGCCCCCACCCTCATGGGTGCCTCGAGACTCTTCTGGCCCATCTCCGATACTCCGTGCGCTTCTTCTGGTCCAAAAACAATCTCCGTGAAATTCCAGGTCAATTGGACTCCGTTTGGTTTTCTTTTTCTGCGATACTCAAAAAACAAGGAAAAAACAGAAACTGACACTGGGCTCTGGGTTAATAGGTTAGTCCCAAAAATCATATAAAATAGCATATAAATGCATATAAAACATCCTAGATGGATAATATAATAGAATGGAACAATAAAAAATTATAGATACGTTGGAGACGTGTCATAGCCCATGCTGATGGCGTCAGGGAAGACCACCGCGAAGGTGTTGGCGGGAGTGGGGGCCACCTGCCAGTCCCACTTGCACCTACGCAGGTGGTTGAGCTCGGCCTCGATCATCACGGGGGAAGCGACGCCCTTGCCCACGACGGAGACAATCGCCAGAAGCGAGGGGGCGGCGGTGGGGCGTCCGGCACCTCGACATGGAAGAAGCCCATGCCCTCAATGTCGTGGCCGTACATCAGGATCTCTTCGGTCACCGGCCGGTCGAGGCAAAAAACCGCGGGGTGGCCGGAGTCCTTGCAGAGGTAGCACATCGGCGGGTTGGGACATGCCACCTGGAAGTGGCCAGTGAGCCCACAGTTGAAGCACGACGGAGAGTCACGCGGGGCACCGGTGTCCATGGGAGGGGCCGTCGCGGTGGATGTGGCGGGAACGGGAGGGCGAGCCGGCCCCTTCTTCTTCTTCTTCTTCTTAGCTCCTTGGCGCCCACGGTTGCCATTGCCACCATTAGCCGGAGGGAAGGATGGCTGATTTTGAGGTGGTTGGTACCGGCGAGGTGCTTGGGAGTTGCCGGACTACTGCTGTTGGAGCCTTGGGGGAAGGGGGAGCGGTCCTGACGCCGGGGAGGGGACGGCGAGCGCCGCCGGGAGGAGCGCCACTGCTCCTCCACGGGTGAGCGTGGGCAGCCCCGAGGGGAAGGGCGGCGTGCAGGGGAGCGGCGGTCACTATCCGGGGAGCGGTGCTCCGCGCGCGCCGGCGACCGACGGGACTCGCGGGCGGGGGATCGGCGGGTGGAAGGCCGAGCAGTGAGCTGTTGGCGCAGGTCCGCTTCACGTCGCAGCCCGTCCGAGGAGGTGCAGTGTGCGTCCCGGCGGTCGTCGCGGCCGCGCTTGGGCTGGCCGGCATCATCCCCCCATTCACGGGGCATGGCCGCAGGGGGAGGGAGCGACGGTGCCGGGGCCGGAGCTGGAGAAGCGGCGGCGAGAGCGAGGGGAGGAGAGGGTGTCTCGATGCGGCAGGGGAGAGGAACAGGCGCATTGACTGGCTGGACCGGGAACCCTAGGGGCGGCCAAATGGACGGTTTAGCTGGGCCCGTAGCCATGATGGGATGCAGCCCATCTCCGCCGCGGCCCACACTAGGCCACGCAGGCCGGCCCAAGGGGAGGCCCAGGACCAGAGGCGGGCGGTCCAGCCCCTTCGTCCCGATCGAGCGGGGAGAAAGGGTTCCTCCCAGCGCCGCCGCCCGCGCAGCGGGCGGGGTAGGGCTGGGAGGGCGCGGCCAGAGCAATCCTCGAGCAGAGCAGGGAAATGGAGAGCAGGGACGCCGAAAGCGGAGATGAACGGGCGCAACGACGACCGCCGGGACATGACAGCAGCAACCGCCGGCCACACCAAAGTCGGCGCCGCGCCCGGGCCCGAGGGAGGGGCAGCACCAGCACGCCAGGACAGACGCGCGGCACCGCGGTCAGCACGACCCGCAACACCCCAGCCCTGCGGCTGGCGGCGACCCAACCCCAAGGACGGCTCTTGGCTCCCCGGCGACTGAGGCGAGCTCCGTTGCCGGACGAGCGGGCGGCCGAACTCCCACCCCTGGGAGTAGAGCCACCGGCTGCGTCCAGCCGCCGGACACGCCGGCCATCAGTCTTCCTCTTCACTATGTCCGTTTCAGTCGCCCCTAAGCTTTCACTAGAGCCTTGAGCCTCTCCGCCTAATGGTCCCATGGGAAGGAGCCCAGCCACTGGCTCCATCTGCACTCTGTAAGACGCCTATGCGCAATGCCGTTACAACTTCTTTGGAAAAAGAAAACAATGGAATAGTGGCGAGTTAATGGCCAGAAAATGATGTAACGTTTTCAAGGATTTTTTAAATATATTTTTTCAAAGAAAAGAAAGTCGACGTATTTTCTAACAGATGCTTACGGTCCAGGTGTCTGAAATTCTCGCTCCTCCCATCTCACGGACCATAAGATCTCTGCATAATACACACGACACTGCAGCCTGCACTGCACATATACAGCTCCGTTGCAACCCCTCAAGAAAATATACAGCCTACTACAATTTACACCAACATTATGCCAACAACAGTGCACGTACTAAGATCTTGACAGTTCACAGTAGCTACTCTATTTTTCGCTCGTGTTCTGCCTTCAATAAACAGCGCATATAACCAACCAGCGATCTAACACTATCACGCCCTTACCGGAAATGCGCGCCGAGAGCATGGAGCTTCCTATATGATTCTGTTTTCCTGATCCCTCGATTTCGTCTAGTGCCGTTTGCATCATGAGGGCAGGGCCCGAGAGAGAGGCATCAGGGAACCAACTACCGTGTGTGTGCGTGCGCGCGCGCGCTCACGCCACCGCCCTCGCTCGAGCCACCGCCTTCTGGTAGATGTCTTCATATTGCGAAGCCGAGGTGTCCCAGCTGAAATCGATCGTCATGTCTTTCTGCACAAGCTGTTTCCAGACCTCGGGCTTCCTCGTGTAACAGTTGAACGCCCTTTCCATCGCGCTGCTTAGGCCCTGGCAAAATGAACATCCTGATGAGTTGTGTTTTGCCCGCCAGAAACCATCGACTAGGATTTTTTTTCCCTTCCCGGGCTCTGCACGCAAACAGGACCTACCTGCTCGTCGGCCTTGACAAATGTAAAGCCGTTCCGCACCTCCATGGGTATTGTTTCGTCGTCGAAGTCAAAGACACTGAAACCACAAAGGATGCCATTACACTTCTTACTTTGATTGGATGTGACGACTATGTTTGGAGGAACACTTGGTTGGTTCACTACTTACCTGTCATTCAGCCCACCAGTTTTCCGAACAATCGGCACGGAACCATATCTCATGGCTATCATCTGCGCATAAGAAAGCATGTCAAAATTGCGCATAAGAAAGCATGTCAAAATTGCGCATCAGAAGGCCACACATCAAATATCAGATAGAAGCAAAAGAGGTCAGACTTGCACTTGTTTAATTACTTCTAGGGAAGTGCCAAATGATCACGGCAACTGAAGCATATATTTCAGCAAGTGATACAAATTACGTATCATACTAAAAAATGTCAGCTTACTACATGTGTACCTAGTATAAACTACATGATATGCATTTATCATCGAAGTATGGAAAGAAGCCACACCTGAGTGAGGCCACATGGCTCAAATATAGAGGGAACAATGAACATGTCAGACGCAGCATATATGCAATGAGACAGCTCATCATCATACTTCAAAATCAGCCGGATATTGTTGTTGTTCTGAAAATGGTCTGCAATACCTTCAAACTCCCTCTGTAAACAAAACAAAAAGCAAGTATGTTCACTGCTCCAGAAATAGGCAAAAAAAAGGTGCTTAATATAAAACACAAACAAAAATACACTATTTCAGACTCATGTTCCTTCGGTCATAAATAAACTGTTCATGAGGTACTGAAATGTGGTTTTCTTCTGTTACTTTGGAGATTCATTTCTGAACAAAATATCTGCACAGATATATACAATGACATAAACTGCATGGCATAAACGCACCTGAATTTCTGGTACTGGACTTGAACCCAGAAGGACAAACTGTCCTCCAAATTCAGCTGTTTTGTATATTGCATGCCTGATAAGATGTACACCCTTCTGAGCAACTAGCCTGGTAATGCAACCAACCTGCTTGAGAAAATTTCAGTTATTTAGTTTAACATCCAATATCAAGTTCCAAGACAAATGGAAGGAGATACATACTGCAGGGGATCAGAAAATGATATTAGCTAACTGAAGAAAACAATCAAAAAACGGAACTGCTGTAATTCATTTCAGACTACATGGGCCATGCCCCGATAAATGTAATGACAAACAATAGAACCATATAGCTAACAGACTACTCCACGAAGAAAATTGACGAGAATAAAGAGATGGAAAATGTTCAAATTCAAGCACAGGGTGAACCTCTATATATCCAGTTTACCAGTAATTCAGAACTGAGCTTTAACAGCACTGACAATCGTACCAGTGGTTGTGAAGGATATGCAGAAGCCAGGTTTAGTTGCTCTCTGAGGGCTGCTTTGTTGGCTGCCTTTCCCTGGAGATCCTTAGCAGTATACTGGACCTTGAGATACCTATCTGTGGAAGGGTTCCATGTATCTGTGTCGATTCCATTAAGTATCCCAAGAAATTTCCTGGAATGTACTTTAAGTGTATCTTGGAGTCCACGCCCACCCTGGGAACCATAAGGGCATTATCAGCACACGGAAGAAATGGAAACACTTTACATGCAAATTGAAACTACTCCCTCCGTTCCAAAATATTTGTCTTTCTAGCCATCTCAAATGGACTACAACATACGGATGTATGTAGACATGTTTTAGAGTGTAGATTCACTCATTTTGCTCCGTATGTAGTCACTTGTTGAAATCTCTAGAAAGACAATTATTTGGGAACGGAGGGAGTACTAAAGTAAATTGCAGTTGAGAGGCAGATTAAAGATGCGTTAAATTAATGGTAACTAGAAACACTAGAACCATTAGAGCCCTATATATGGATATGCATGTCAATATATCTTGATTTAGGGTATTCTCAAGTATTTAAACTTCTTGTAGCATCTCTTTAGTCTCCAATCCATGTAGAAACATGAATATGTCTAGCAGTACTGATCAAACAAAGGTAACAGCAATATGCGTGTTTGTTTCCTACAGCTTGTGCAATTTTTTGCTGCCATCTTCCAGAAATGGTTGCCTCCAAAATTTAGCCATTTTGAGCAACATGCTTTGAAATTATCTACTTTTGCAGATGAATCTTATAAGTTGAAGGCTACTAGTGAGACTATGAAGGACGATTAGTAGCCAAAAAAGTCTACGTCACATAAAAATCATAAGAAATATTACCTCTGAGCGAACCTCTAGTGCATATGTTGGCGAGACAGTTGTTACGATGTTTGAATACACAATTGCGCCCTGAATAATATGAATCCAGATCAGCATAATTGATACCATAGCCATAAGTTTGAGTTCCAAAATATATTGCTACATTTTGCCATAACTGATACCTTAACAGCATTTATTCTTCCATGTGAATTGTCCCGCATCCTGTCTGGTCTGTCTAGGTGCTCAACATCAAGGCCACACCATGCTAAATCACGAGCTGGAGCAGTTCCTTGATATTCAAAATTATGACAGGTGAAGCAAATTCTAGCTGAGTTGAAGCCTAGATTTGCATATACATCCCAATAAAGAGGTGCCTGGAGTTTAAACGTAAAAGGGTAACTTGGTGCAATCAACTTTGTAAATTAACCAAGAAAACAGATCAATGTTCAGTAGGCAATGAGTCAATGCTGCCAAATGATCTTTGACGCTTACAACAAATGCAGTTTGCCAGTCATGGCAGTGGATTATATCAACTTTCTTCCCAGATTGGTAAAGTAATTCTAGTGCCGCACGGCTGAAGTATGTAAAACGTTTGAAGTCATCATGCTCTCCATAGTACTGAGCCCTCGAAAAGAACATCGCTGGATGCTGTGGCTCAATAAAGTACACGGGTAGGCCTGCATATGCAAATTTAATTAGGTCAATGCAGATTTAAATTTTATACAGTGATACAACTGAGAGTTGCTTGTAACCTTCAACAGTCCCGGTCCAGATTTTGTTGTTGAACATATTTCCTTCAAAGTAGGACTGCACAAGAACATCTAAAACCTGCACAATCACATGATATCAATCTTACCCTAACAGAAGAACACACCAAAACATCGTTAAGCAGCATTGCAACAATACCTTTAGATTGCTAACTTGGTCAACCTGCATGCAGTCGTATTTGGGAAGAATAATCTCTACTAGATGCCCTTTTTTCTGAAGTGCCTTCCCAAGACCAGATATCACATCTGCCAGGCCACCAACCTAAACAAGCATATAAGAAATATTACAGATGGCTAATAGAAATCAAATTAATCAGAATGGACAAAAAATCAGAATCGAAAAGGACTAGCCATTGCATCAGCATCAGTAGTTCGATAAATTTCTCAAGAGACAACTTAAAATATAAGCACTTGGAGGACATCAATCTACAACTTGTATGCACATAATCGACAGACAGATATCTGCAGCTTTTAGACAATTTTTTGCAGATTGTAACTTTGTTGAAACATGAAAGTCGATATTTCACCACCTTTGGTACAACCAAAGCTTTATTCACTATTCATGACTCCACAATCAAAATTTATAAACTAAAAAAGGGCATCCATACAGTTTTTTTAACAGTAAAAGGCTACATCCATTTACAGAAAAGCATGAGAGCACACATTCAACATTGTCAGTTTTACCTCTGTTTGAATTAGCCCTTGGATCATCATGGCCTAACTGAGCACAACTGAGGAGAACCATAATATCTTAAAATAGTGCTTCACTGTTTACATGTAAGCTATGTGGATAGGCTCGAATTTATGTGAAACGCTGGAAAACTTAATACTTTGTTAATTTACAGAATATTACTCCCTCCGTCCGAAAATACTTGTCCTAGAAATGGTTGTATCTAGACTTATTTTAGTTATAGATACATTCATTTTATCCATTTTTAGGACAAGTATTTCCGGACGGAGGGAGTAGTACTTAAACACAATGTTCTCTCTAAGCATCCCTAAATAGTAGTTATATTAGGCAGTGACTTATCCAAATATCAAATACACCCTCTGTTCCTAAGTGTAAGACGTTTTGGTTTAAACTGCCAAAACGTCTTACATTTAGGAACAGAGGCTGTAGAAGATTTCAAATGCACGTAAGAAAGGCTGTATTAATACTAAAACCCACCTTTGCGACAGGAGCCATCTCTGCTGCTATGTGGGCGATGTGCAAACCAGAACTGCATTAATCAATACAGATTACAGACCAACTGATTCCCATAAACATTTTAGCAAAGAAGAAAGTGTACCTGGTTCCTGGTAATGCCATCTTAAGAAAACTGTCCATAACATCCCTGTTTTCGGTACCTCTGTATGACAAGTACGCTTCCCGAAGGCGACTGTCCCTTTTCCGAACCATTTCTCGTAACATACTTGCGTCATTGTAAGCTATTTTCTTCTCCAGTAACCATCCATCAATTAGAAGGGAAATTTTGCTCCATAATTCTGAAGGCATGTTTCCTGTAAAATTCTCCAGTGATCTTTTCTCACTTTCCTCTATTAGTTTGCTAAGAGTATCATGAAATTCCACTATTGAATGCTCGTACAGTTCAATCTGAGAATGCATTTCGCTGTTACATGCTTGGAAGCGTTCTTCTACCAATTTGACCTTTTGCTGCAAAAGATCAACAAGAGAACAAGAGAACTTTGAAATATTTGCTGCTTGCAGTGATGCCTCTAATTTGTCAAGCCTATCCTGCAGATCATGATTGTGGTCCAATATCACAGCAGCGTGCTCTACTTGGTTTGCTGTGGTCTCAAGCAAGTCTTCCAATTTTTCTACTTTCTCCCACCAGGCATCCCTAGGACCAAGTTTCATCATATTTGCTTGGGCAGCTATAAATCTGGACTCCAGCTCCCTAAGGGAAGCATCTAAAAGAGCACGCTCTTTCTCCAATTTGAATATGCCCTCCTCTGTCTCGGCAATCTCTATAAGCTTTGTTTTGAAAAATTCTATGTCCTCCTTCAGTAGAATATTCTCTTCCTTTAGAACATCAAACTCCAATGATAGTGGAGAGTCACTGACATTCCCTTCACTTGAAAGCTTATGTTGTGCATTTGTTTCTGACAACCTCGTCTCTAAAATGTTTATCTTCCTCTGCAAGGCTTCCTTTTCTTTAAGAATTTTATCAGCGTGTTCCATTGCCTGAAGACGAGCTTGATTCAAAAGAAGTATATCTAAAAAAATCAATTTGCAATTCAGTGTTTGTTATGCATATACTTACAACTCTATGCATGTTAGGAAACTGTATGGATATTCAAAAAGAAGGAATCCCCTACTCTTCTCGGTGTTCTGTATCAGTCCTACCAAATCTTCCAGCTGAAGGTTTGATATGCCATCTCCATCGTTGTATTTCTGTGGGGAAAATCACAAAACCTAAAAATTCTTAAAAGTAACAACAGTAACTAATATGAGCAAATTTAAAAGTGATTATATTTCAGAGTAAAATTGATCGAATGTTAACTTTGTTTAACTGTTGTATGCTGTATTTCTCAATGAAATAGGGCTTGGCTGCCATTTGGTTTAAAATATAGATGCCAATGCCAACTTTGTACCTTTATCTAATAACTATTGATTATTGAAGTAATAAAATGATGATGCATTTCGCTTCAGTTTAACAAAAACAGAATTTAAGATCTTTTTTAAATGGCAAAATATATGCAACATTGATTTTTTATACATGTTCACACCAAGTAACCTCTCAGCCTGATAGATCTAACAGGTAAATTGCTGGACCTACACGATAGAACTATCTCATGATGAACAGTTGTAACTTGTAACCAATGCTTCACAAGTACACCTACAAGATTTACTTTTGCTGTACATCGAAAGGACATATTAAAATAAGCATATGACATTTCAATGTTATTTACATCTTTACAAGGGCATCGATTTAAATCATACAGCAGTTTATATAGAGCAATACAATAGTAGTGTCCCAACTCTACTTTGACGGCCTCCACATCCCAATTGATGTGTTGCAATGCGGAATACAGCACTAATTATGGAACGTCGAACAAGTACACAGATATGAGGAAGTATTTGAGGGGAAATACCTTACAACAGCAAAAAAGATTGTTTTCACTCGTATGAATAGAACATCATACGACCCATGATTGGCTGGCAGTATAGCTTAAAATTGGATTTTCTTGGCCGTCTTGAATTACAAGAGAAATTTAGTTGGAAGCCAGTAGATGCAAGTGATGCATGCAGTAGATTCAGAAAATGATTTAAATTCATGCGTCTATGTTAAAACAAGGTAAAAATTCATATGAGCAACTTATTGCCTTTCAGTGGCAGCCAAGCCCCAGATTTGCTTTCTGGAAAAGAAGAATCGGCATCTATTGTCGCGTCACTCCGCGTGCGACAAACATATTTGGAAACATATAGTAGATTGCTAAAATGCATGATGCACATACCCTTTGTCGTTCTTTTTCGGCGGAAACCGCTGCCTCGTCGCTCCTTGGATTTGCCCTGTTGTTAAGGGGGTCGGCGCCGGTTGTGCTCTTGTGAGGACGCTGCGCGGCCGCCCTGGACAAGACAACAAAAGTCAGATACAGATTCCTTGACATATTCGCAGAATCCAGACATAAGGAATGCCAGCGGCATGTACACGATGGATCTGATCATGGTCGAAGACACGACAGTGTCACCTAGCATGCACCAGCACACATTTGAGCGTTCACAGTTGTGATCCCCACAATGTCTTCAGCTGAGCAGGCATGGCCATAGCATTTCGCGCACACGGACGGACCATGACACGCACCGAGCAAGAGAAGGGTAACCAGGTACTAGTAGCTGCTAATAATTAGAACCCCATCCCCTTGGTTTCAGACTTTGAGTACTGTATAGTACATCTCAGGAGCGAAGCCGGCGGATTAGGGGGGCCGGAGACGAACCTGAGGCTGCGGTGGCGCGTGCGGGAGGCGAGGGCGAGGCGGCGGCGGGAGCGGCCGTCGGGCGGGGAAGGGGCGGGGCAGCGCGGGGACAGGAGGGCCGTCGCCTCGACGCCCGCCGCCGCGGAGCACGCCATGGGGGACAGGGAGAGGCGGGGCGAGTGGTGAGGCGGGGTGGGGGGGGAGCTTGAAGGCTGGAAAGCGGCGAGGAGTGGAGTGGGGCTGAAGAGTGGTGGTGGACTGGTGGCGGTGGCGGTGGCGGTGGCGGTGACCGGGGGGCAGCGCGTGGCGTGTCTCGTGCTCCGCGCGCGGGCGAGGCGGGGGCGGGGGCGGAGGAGGAGGGCCGAGCGAATTGTATTGGGCTATCTGGCCGCCTGGGCCCCGCCGCGCGGCCGGGCGTGGCACGGTGCCATTCGTCGGGCAGACGGCCAGCGGAGGAGAGAGTGTGTGGAGGGAACGGACGGTGGAGCTTGATTTTGTTTGTCAGGTATACAGGGTGCGCCCGTGACGGGTCGATGAGAGAGAGACCGGTGAGCACGGCCGCAACCGAGAAGTCGGTACAGGGTGCCACCAGCAGTATTGGGGGTAGGTTGTAGTCAATCGATTTAGATTGCAGTAATTAGGAATATTCTGTAATTAGAGCATCTCCCGGATATGATCTATAAATAACTGATTTTTTACATCAGAAATGCCCCAAATCAGTGCTCCAACAGATGATGCAGATTAAAAAGTGACTGCAAAGTCTCTTATTATTAAGGACTACAAAGAAAATTTGTTAGAAGCATCTTCTTCATGGTATCAACCTTTGCAAAAAACAAGAAGAAGAAAAAACTAACAAGACTTTTGAAGATACCACAATCAGATTGAAGCTCCAAATAAGGACTTCACCATAACGTCAAAGAAGGATTCCGCGGAGCCAGCACCCGGCGACCCTGGGCACTTGCCCGGGCTCGCTGCATGCGCAACGCCGTAGGACGTCCTGTCACAGCTGGCAAAATCTGAAGCAACTTGTAAATTGCACACCCGCGAGACGAGAGGGAACCTACCTCCGGCGCTGGCCGATTCCCCTAGGGTTTCTGCCTAGGGTTCCACCTATCCTCCGGCGATCCTGCCGGAGTCCACGTAAAATCTCTTCGGCGGCCGATCTAGTTTGGTCGTCGGCGAGATCTACCATCTTCCGCCGTTTGTGCGTCCATGCATGGCGGATCCAAGGACTCAGATGCAAGGGGGGAAGGGGGAGCGATGGCGGAAGAAGTAGCGATGGTGGCGGCGACTCGACCGAGCGGATCAGGGCAGGCGAGAGTGGGGGTTGAGGAGGAGACTAAGGGGAAGGATAGGCTAGAACAGAACTCGCAGGACGTGCGAAACCAGGCGGAGGGGGGCGAGGAGGATTATGGCGATTACTATGGCCCCGATCCAGATCTGGAAGATCAGTTCGCAGGGATGAAGCTGCATGGTCGGGAGGAGGAAGAGCTTGATTTCTCAGAAGTAGTGGATGAACTCATCAAGGACGTGCGCTCGCTGGCTCTTTTCCGCGTCCACACCACAAAGCCTTTCAGCCATGCCGCACTAATGTCACAGATGCGTAATGCGTGGGCGGCAGCACAGGGGGTTACTTTCAACGTCAAAGGCCCAAATTTATTTTTAGTTCAATGCCAATGCGATTGGAGGAAGATCATGGACGGGGGGCCGTGGCTGTTTAGGAGAGCTCCGGTGATACTGCAAGAGTACGATGGTTTTTCAGATGTTAAAGGCTACAGACTTAACAAAGATACCGGTCTGGGCGAGAGTGAAGGGACTGCCAGATGGTCTTACAAGGAGGAGAGAGTTGGCTGAGAAAGTGGCCGCAAAGGTGGGTGATCCACCTTTCAACGTGATCGTGAATGAGGGAAGAATAAACCTGGCTAGTACCCTACGAGTTAGGGTTTATGTGGACGTCAATATACCACTGGTCCGGTTTGTGCCAATCACTTTGAAGGAGTATAAGAGATATAATGTCTATTATGAAAAACTCCCAGATTTCTGTTTTGCTTGTGGAAGGATGGGACACTTAGCTGATGAATGTGGTGATGGGGTGCATGACCCAAGAACTTTCGAATGGGGGGAATGGTTACTTTGGGAGCCGGAGATGCCGACAGCCCAAGGCCTAGGAGGGAGAGGTAGAGGGGATGGTGGAGGAAGAGGAAGTTGGAGGGATCGATGCGGGTAAGGAAGAAAGGGGAGGCCGAGGAGGAAGAGGCCCGGGGGTGGTAGAGGGAGAGGAGATGTTGGAGAGGGGGTGGTTGCTGCTGATACACAGCGGGCGGAGATGGATGGAGTGGAGTCTGACATGGGCTACCAGCAAGGGGAAGAGGGGTGAGAAAGGAGCCCGCAAGCGATTGGTAGCAGCGGATGGCAGTGTCAATGTCAGGGGTCAGCCGGTTCCAAATTTAGCTGGCAGAGTGGCAAGTTCGATCCTCTGTATTGAGGGTGCTACCTCTTCAGGCGCCAATGAACCGACATCTACGCCAGAGAAAGTGCAAGTGGTGAAGCGGAGGAAATAGGATGAGGGGATGGTTGTGGATGGAACTGAATACACTTTGAAGGCGGCCTCCGGCGAGGAGGACCGCCGAGCCCAATGAGGACCATGTGCTGGAACTGTCGAGGAATTGGCGACCCTGCGACAGTGCGTGAGCTCCGCGATCTTGTGGAGGCTACTGCGCCGTCGGTGCTATGTATCGTTGAAACCCAACTGGCAAAGTACCGAGTGGAAGGTTTGGCGGGTAGGTTAGGTTTTAGTAGTAGCTTTGGAGTAGGGAGTAGTGGGAGAAGTGGGGGTTTGTGCTTGTATTGGAAGAATGACATCAATCTCGAAATAAAAACTTTTTCTCAGTGTCACATTGATTCGGTGATTTCCCAACCCGGGGAGGAACCCTGGCGTCTTTCTTGCTTTTATGGAGCTGCAAACAGGAGCTTGAGGTACAAAACATGGGACACGATGAAGATCCTAAGAGGTGAAAGCACGCTACCCTGGGTGTGCATGGGGGACTTTAACGGGATACTCCGGCCAGAGGAACAAATGGGACCAAATGAATGGGATAGCGCAGCTGTTGATGTTTGCAACCTAGCTGACTTGGGGTACAAGGGTTTGGATTGGACCTTTGAAAAGAGAGTGGTGGGGGGAGAGTACTGCCGCGTACGTCTAGATAGAGCTCTAGCTACCCCTAGCTGGTCGGCTTTGTATCCTTTTGCTTCAGTGGAGCACCTCACCGCAGCAAAGTCAGACCACTGCCCGATCGTCTTGTCAAATGAATTGGAAGATAGTAGCTTGAGACACTCACTGAAGAAACCTTTCCGATACGAGTGTGCATGGGAAACAGACGACAGGTTCGGTGAGGCGCTGGGACAAGCGTGGGAGGCTGCACTCCCAGCAAACACAGTAGGCGAGTTGGTGCACAAGTTGAACAATGTTGCAGCAAGTTTAAAGCGGTGGAGCAGACAAACTTTCGGTTCTGTCCGGCAGGAGTTGAGAGATCTGAGGCAGCAGTTGGCAGGGTTTCGACCTGACCCGTTGAGGGTTGGTCCCGGCCCTGATGAGAAACGGGTGCAGGACAGGATAGTTGAGCTATCTTTTCGAGAAGAGGTGATGATGAGGCAGCGTGCACGAGTGCAATGGCTTTCAGAAGGAGACGCAAATACAAAGTACTTCCAGAAGAAGGCTAGTGCACGGAAAGCAAAGAATAAGATCAGTAGTTTGGTGCGTGGCGATGGAACTACCTGCTCGGATCCAAGAGAATTGGCGGACATGACAAGTGCTTTTTATGAGAATTTGTATACATCAGAGGGCTCTATTGGGATCGAGGAGGTGTTGTCTCACATACCACGAAGAGTTGATGCAGCAATGAACGCTCATCTAAATGCGAGGTACAGTAGTGATGAAGTAAAAGAGGCATTATTTCAGATGTTTCCCACAAAGGCTCCCGGCCCAGATGGCTTTCCAGCACACTTTTTTCAGCGGCATGGGGATCTTTGTGGCGAGGAAGTGACATGTATGGTAATAAGACTACTTGAAGGAGATGATTCACCGGAGGATATCAACAACACGTTCATCGTTTTGATTCCCAAGATTGCTAGTCCAAAAATTTTAGGACAATTTCGGCCGATAAGACTTTGTAATGTGATCTACAAGATCGCTTCCAAGGTTTTAGCTAACAAGATGAAGATAATCCTTCCGGATGTGATTTCTGAAGAGCTGTCAGCTTTTGTCCCGGGACGTCTGATTACAGATAACTTCATTACAGCTTATGAATGCTTACATTACATGAAAATGAGAAGGGTGAAGGGCAATCGTTTCTGTGCTCTGAAGCTTGACATGATGAAGGCCTATGATAGGCTTGAGTGGTCATATCTCAAAACGGTGATGCTAAAACTGGGTGTCAGCCCGAGGTTTACTAAAACCATCATGAGGTGTGTATCTTCGGTTTCTTTCTCAGTTCTTTTTAATGGTGGAATTCTGGATGCTTTCAGGCCATCACGGGGTTTGCGACAAGGGGATCCTATCTCCCCCTATTTATTTTTGTTGGCGGCTGAGGGCCTTTCTTGCTTACTGAAAGCACAAGATGCAGGGATTAGAGGAGTTTCTGTTGCGGCCACAGTGCCGGTAGTAAACCACCTCCTCTTTGCGGATGACAGTTTGCTTTTCTTTGAGGCAACAGCGGAGAGTGCAATTAAAGTCAGGGAGTTGCTGAAGAAATATTGTGATGCGTCAGGCCAACGTATCAACACAGACAAATCGTCAATATACTTTAGCAAAGGTGTGCCAGAACCATTGAGGGATGTGGTAAGAGGTTTTCTTGATGTGCATAATGAATCACTTTCGAAGAAATATCTTGAGCTTCCAACCGCCGTTGGCAGCTCGAAGGAGGGGTGCTTTCGGTACCTAAAAGACAGAATATGGAAGCAGGTACAAGGTTGGATGGAAAAGTGCTTATCAGCTGGAGGGAAGGAAGTTCTCATTAAATCGGTAGCACAATCCATACCAACTTATTCTATGGCTTGTTTCAAACTGCCACGAGGCTTGTGTGAGCACATTGATGGTCTACTCAAGAAGTTTTGGTGGGGTAGCAAAGGCGGAGAAAGGAAAACGGCTTGGGTGTCATGGAATACTATGTGTAAGCCTAAATTCATGGGATGAATGGGTTTTAAAGATATTGAACTCTTTAACCTAGCTTTGCTAGCCCGACAAGCATGGCGCCTACTACAGGACCCCGACTCTTTAAGCGCAAGGGTGCTCAAGGCACGTTACTACCCACAAAGCAGCATCCTTGAGGCTTCATTAGGTAATCATCCCACTCAGGTTTGGCGCTCTATTATGGAGGGTAAGGAAATCCTAGCACTCGGAATCATCAAGAGAGTGGGAACAGGTGAGGATACTGACATTTGGAGTGATAACTGGATACCACGTGACTATAAGCTTCGACCCCTGTGTGCTTTGAGTGCTGATCCACCGCGCCAGGTGTCGGAGTTGATCGACTCGGTCACGAGGACGTGGAACAAACAGATGCTCGTTGAACATTTTGTTGGCCCTGATGTGGATGCTATTCTGAACATCCCGTTGAGCTCAAGGTTGCAAGATGATTTATATGCATGGCACTATGACAAGCGAGGCATCTTCTCGGTCAAATCAGCGTATAGGATGTTGACGGGCATAAAGTATCAACGGGAGGATTGGATAGAACATGGTGCGGGCACATCCGATCAAGCCTCGACCAAACGGGATTGGGCTCGCCTCTGGAAGACGAGGGTGTTGGAAATATGCCCTAGAGGCAATAATAAAAGGATTATTATTATATTTCCTTGATCATGATAATTGTCTTTTATTCATGCTATAATTGTATTATCCGGAAATCGTAATACACGTGTGAATACATAGACCACTGTCGGTGTCAAAACCGGCGGATCTCGGGTAGGGGGTCCCGAACTGTGCGTCTAGGCGGATGGTAACAGGAGACAAGGGACACGATGTTTTTACCCAGGTTTGGGCCCTCTCGATGGAGGTAATACCCTACTCCTGCTTGATTAATATTGATGATATGGGTAGTACAAGAGTAGATCTACCACGAGATCAAGGAGGCTAAACCCTAGAAGCTAGCCTATGGTATGATTGTTGTTCGTCCCTCTGGACTAAAACCCTCCGGTTTGTATAGACACCGGATAGGTTAGGGTTACACAGAGTCGGTTACAATGGTAGGAGATCTACATATCTGTATCGCCAAGCTTGCCTTCCCGCCAAGGAAAGTCCCATCCGGACACGGGACGAAGTCTTCAATCTTGTATCTTCATAGTCTTGGAGTCCGGCCGTGATGATAGTCCGGCTATCCGGACACCACCTAGTCCGGGACTCCCTCAAGAGCCTCGAACCAGGCTTCAATGACGACGAGTCCGCGCGCAGATATTGTCTTCGGCATTGCAAGGCGGGTTCCTCCTCTGAATACTTCATAGAAGGTTTTGAACACAAGGATAGTGTCCGGCTCTGCAAAACAAGTTCCCCATACCACCGTAGAGAGAATAACTTTTGCACAGATTTGCTGACGTATTCCGCGGCGTGACATCACACCATGGCCATGCATTTATGTGAATCATTTTTTACCGTTCCACCTTAGCGCGTTTAGCGAGGCGGTTTCCTTGGCACGTCTTATCAAAGCATAGATCGTGCCCCCCTTATTCCGGGATTCTCATCAATACGGACGTGGGTAACCCAACCGTGCCCGTTGGCACGCCTCCTCTATCGAAGGCGAGTCCTAATCGACCACGGGGTGGGCTCTTGGTATTCAACCTCTTTATAATGAGACCAATGCCCTCTTTTTACACCCTCCATCGAGTTCGCCTCGGCCGAGTTCCAACACCCAAAGCTTCAGATTCAGCGCGGACCTTCGACGATGTCGGCTCGACCAAAGACGGCCGATGGATGTCTTCCTCCGTTCTGTAAGAAGATGTGCTAAAGCTGCGAGACGCCAGGTATCTAACCGGCGAGATCTCGCATAGGCTGCCTGCTCCAGGGCAGGTCATTCCCACTCCCGAGCCCGGCGAGAACGTGGTGTTCGTGTCTCACTTCCGTCGGGGTTTAGGCTTCCCGACGGATCCCTTTGTGCGGGGGCTCATGTTTTCTTATGGGCTTGATTTCCATGACTTGAATCCGGAGTCCGTCCTCCATATCTCGTCATTCATTGTCGTATGTGAGGCCTTCCTCCATATTACCCCCCACTTTGGATTGTGGCTCAAGACCTTCAAGGTGGAGCCAAAGATGATCGAGGGGCAACAAGCAGAGTGCGGAGGGGCGAGCATAAGCAAATGTGCTGATGCTCCGTGGCCCGAGGGCTCTTTTCAAGAGGAGCTTGGTTTGTGGCAACGGGAGTGGTTTTATATCACCGCTCCCAGGGGCACCAAATGGGTGGCGCTCCCTGCCTTCCGCCAGTCCACCACAGGGCCGGG
Source organism: Aegilops bicornis (assembly GCA_021605145.1). NCBI lineage: Eukaryota > Viridiplantae > Streptophyta > Magnoliopsida > Poales > Poaceae > Aegilops > Aegilops bicornis. The sequence goes on along the minus strand of CM038669.1, from coordinate 624,128,305 downwards.
GTCATGGGTCAACAAGGGGCTCGACTGGGGCCGCCCAAGGGCGTTCCCTTGCTGCAGGCCGTATTCGAGACCTCCAGGAAAGAGAGATCAATCTGGTTGCGATGGCGCAGTTATGTTGATCCGGCGTCTTCGCCTGCAAACGCCCCCCCCGCCTGTGGGAATTTAATCCTGAGGGACCACGAGCTCTCCAAAATTTTATGGGTACGTCGCCCGTGGAGATGTATAAACTGTTCTTCGGATCACAAGAGAAGTGTCCGGACCTGACTGAGGATGCAGGACTAAGCTGCAATCGCCCAGATACTCAAGTAAGTAGTCCCAGAATCGGACAATCTGTTCATTCATTTATCATATATATATGCCCTTTAAAGGAGCCGTTTCTTGAACAGAGTGGATAGCCAAGGCAAAGTTGATAAGGTGTCGGCTCCCCTCCCGGAGACCACGCCGGATCCCATCTTGACCAAGATGTTGAAGGTCGCACCTTTTGAAGAAGGCGAAGGGGAGCGGGGAAGCAACTGCCTCTACGAAGGAGGCTATCAAGGAAGGAGGGATTAAAAGTCCCACCTTTCAAGGAGAGAAGAGGACCGCTTCGGAAGATCTGGAGGTCAAGGCCTCAAAGAGGGGAAAGGAATCTTCGGCAGAGAGTCCGGCGCTGGGAAGTAACCCAGCCGCATTATTTCCCCAAGGGGATCAGCCCTCCGGCGAGCCGTAAGTAAAAAGTAGGGGTCTTGTAAATAAGGAACATCCTGCATTTATTTATGAAGATAACCGAAATTGTACCTTGTAGTTCGGACCTCGGCCCTTCTCAAGAGAGCTCGTCTTCGGGGATCTTCTTAGGAGATGATGGAGAGCCAACGCCTCCACCTGTCGCGCCCTCATGTGAGGCCGACCACGAGGTGTCGTCGCGGAGGGTTCCCCAAGTCCGCGGGCCGGAAGGCCAGCGCCAAGTGGTGTGCGGTCGGAGGAGTCAAGGATCTGCTCAGGCGGCGGTTATCTCTGAAGATCACCGTGCTCTAATGGGTACGGTGATTGAAAGGATTGCATCCGCGAGAGCGGATTGCATGAAGCCGTCGAAGCTTCTTGATGGGGTTCGAGTGCATAAAAATAATGTACCTTCTGACAGTTATGCATATAGAATGCGCCCTGTATAGATAGTAGCCCCTGAGACTCGGTATGTTGTCAAAATGGACAGCGTGCCGAGGATCAAAATCTCAGTTATAACATATCACCGCTCCTAAACAGGTGGCGAGGCGTCCGGTGGCCAGCCGGACTGATGAATATGCCGAACTAAAGCGGCAACTTGACGAGGCGGATGCAGACATCGTGCTGGTCAATAAACGGTTTGACGAGTCACAAGGTATGCGACTTCTATGCGGACACCTGGTAAGGGAGCTTGACGCCCATGTCTCACTATTTGTATGCTTAATGCAGATGGTGCCGCTGCTGTGGAAGAGCTGCGGGCGGAGCTCGCCCGAGCGAAAGAGCAAGCCAGAAATAGTAATGCGGCCGCTTTAAAGGCGGCCGAAGAGCTAGAAGCCGAACGGGCTGCTCAACGCCGGGTTAAAGAGGAAACGGCCGATATGGCCAGAAAGTTGAGGAATACTACCGATCGCTGCGAGGTTCTTGAAAAAGAACATCAAGCGGAACAAGAGGGCCTGAAAAAGGCCGCCGCCGAATCCAAGAATGCCCTGTCGGCTTTGAAAGCTGCCAAGGAGGAGCTGAATCAGGCCGGGACAATTGCGGCTGGATAACCGTTTCTGCTGCGGAGGAAATATAGGGATCCAAAGTATGCTCAGTTGGATAAGTTGTGGAGTTCGGAGGATGCTTATCTGGACTTGTCGGCGAGCGCCATGGACGCTGTTGAGCACTTCCGGCCGAAGGGGCACGAAGGGAAGAGCTATATTGGTCGCAATTCCATAGTCCGGAGCGCCCTTCCGCCACTGACCGATCGTTTGGCCGAATGGGCCGAGCTGAATCGATTGTCCGGATTTTCCATGAAGCATGTCTTGACTCATTTGTGGCCGGGCGGACCCCAGCCGAAGAGCTATTTTGGTTTAGTGCAACAGTTCCTTGGTGCGGTACCGCGTATCGACGCAATGAGGCGATCGGCGTGTATTGAGGGAGCGCAGATGGCTCTGGCCCGTGTCAAGACATACCGGGCGAGAGATGAAGGCCACCGACGTTGCATCCCAAGATTCGGACAGGTTTAGTACCGCCGAGCACTACTTTGAAGAAGTCTGCCGGACGCTCGTTTAATAGAGACGCAAAGGTTTCGAAGGATATTATGTTTAAATGACATGTATGATTTGTGAAAACAATGTTTTCAATATAATATAAGAGCTTTTTATACTTGTGCGTTCAAGTAGTAAACTACTCCTGGCGGCCGTTTATGTATATGTGTATATAACGAAAGATGGCAGACCTTGGTTTCAGCCCCCACGCACATAGTGCGGGGTGTTTGCAAAGAAAGCGCTTTTCACACTTAATCCAACGTCTTGGTCATGTTAAGGAGGTGATAGCGTAGCAAACCAGCAACCGGACTATAATGCTTTATCACTTTCACTTAGCCATAGGAGTTCGAGGGTGGGGCTACTATATAGCCCACAGGGGCACCGCACTCTCCGAATTCGAGTGCGTATGTGCTGACCGAAAACCGGGCCTTCATTAATGCGGAGGAATCCTAAACATTCCAAAGTGAGTCATCGAGTGGTTAACCAGTCTCTCGCTATATCATAATGAGCAGTTTTCGGCTTTCTCTCTTTGAGGTGCTCGCCCGGCGAACCGGGCACAATCCCGATAGTTCTCCGGTGCCGCGTTAGCCGTAAAAGCGGAACGTAAGGCAGCAAAACACGAGCCGGGCAACCCAACATTTGACCAAAGACATGATTCGAGCTGATGCATATAAGGCCTAACTCGAGACGCCGAATACTCCCTAAGGTATTCGGTCTTTACGAAAATGGGCAGAATAATGCCCTAAGCCCCTGGTGTCCAGGTACGCGCAAAAATTCTGGTGCGGCCAATGCCAAAACGCCAGCCTCCTCCTCGGTTATAGTGAGGAACCGGGGGATGTATATCAACAAGAGACAGTAAAAAAGGTTTACGCAGGGTCTTAATCTGAAAAGAATCCTTGCAACGGGTCCCTACTGCACGTCTGCGCTTGTATCTCCGTTGTGCTGTATCCTGGACGGGTGTAGCAAGTTGTTCATCTGTAAAAGAGAGGAACTTAGTTTAAAAGAAAAAGATCGTGCGAAAGATGTACTTAATATTAAATAAACAGAGTACGGTTCGAAGAAGTGAATAAAATTGAGCTTTATTGTCTCTTGTTATACATGCATGCAGCCCCTCGTATGGGGGTATGCTGCTAGTAGGCGCCGGACTCGTCTAGCCGTGTCCGGAGTTTGAATGACCTATTCAGTTTCTTTGACTATCGGAGCCGGATAGGTGTGGAGCTGTCAAGGCGGTCTCACGTTCTTCCATGCTCGAGTAACACTTAATACTCCCTTTTAATGAGATGATGCCGCGTGGACCGGACATTTTAAGTGTTAGAGATGCATAATGCGGTATTGCGTTAAAGCGGGCGAAAGCTTCGCGTCCCAATAGTGCTTGATGGCTACTTTTAAATGGGGCGACATGGAAGATTAACCTTTCGCGACGGAAGTTGTCGGATGAACCGAACACAACTTCTAGCAGTATGGAGCCCGTACAATGGGCATATGGGCTGGCATTACTCCTTTAAAGGAGGTGTTGCTACGGCGAATTTTGGTTGGGTTTATCCCCATCCTGCGGATTGTGTCCTGATATATCAGGTTTATGTCACTGCCGCCATCCATGAGGACTTGTGTAAATTGGAATCCGTCGATTATAGGATCCAATATCAAGGCAGTCCATCCCGCGTTCCGGATATTTTTGGAATAGTCCTGATGGTCGAAGGTGATTGGTTTTGACAACGAGGGCGGCGCGCCTTTTAGTGGGCGCCGCTTTGTTTTTTCCCTTTGATCACGTGAAGTGAGTTTACTATTTTAACCTCTTGTGGGAAAGTCTTTTGTTTTCCGGCTCGCTTGTGGTGCTCGTCGTCATCTTCACTTGGTGTGTCGAGCCCCTTGTGTTCGGCGTTCGGTCTGCGGACTGTTTGAAGACCCAACCATTTACGTGGGTATGGTTAGCGTGCCTCCAGAAGTACTATGGATTTGACATATCTTGTCCAAGATTTTGTTGAAGTTGGATAGCTCATCGCTATTGTCCTTAAGGGGCAGTTTTTTGTTGTTCTGTCGTGAGCTTTTGAATCCGGCGTTGACCGCCGCGCTCTTTGGACCGTTCCCTTTAATCCGGCGTTGGTCCTTGTTGCGCCGTGGTTTCCCATTTCTATCCCTGACTTCGGATGTACTTGGGTCGCTGGTACTGCAACTTACTAGCCAGCTGTCCTCTCCCGCGCAAAAGCGGGTCATGAGGCTTGTTAATGCGGCCATTGTTCTTGGTTTTTCTTGGCCGAGGTGTCTGGCGAGCCATTCGTCTTGGACGTTGTGTTTGAAAGCTGCTAAGGCTTCAGCGTCCGGACAGTCGACTATTTGGTTCTTTTTAGTAAGGAACCTATTCCGAAATTTCGGCTGACTCTCCGGGCTGTTGAGTTATGTGACTTAGATAAATGCGCATCCTGAGGGCGGACATAGGTCCCCTGAAAATTTGCCCGAAACGCATCCTCGAGCTCCTCCCAGCTTCCAATGGTATTTTCGGGGAGGCTTTTAAGCCAATGCCGAGCTGGCCCTTTGAGTTTAAGGGGTAAGTATTTTATGGCGTGGAGATCATCTCCTCTAGCCATGTGTATGTGAAGGATGTAATCCTCGATCCAGACTCCAGGGTCTGTTGTTCCGTCGTATGCCTCTATGTTTACGGGTTTGAATCCCGCTGGAAATTCATGATCCAGCACCTCATCGGTAAAACATAGGGGTGTCTGGCGCCCTATATTTGGGTGTGCCGTGGTCTTGAATTTTGGCGTGTTGCATTGCTTTGTGAGCACTGCTTTCTTGGCCCATAAATGGACCTAATGGGCCATCCATTTGATGTGAATCCTTATGCGGATCACATATTGGCTTGTGTCTTGGCGCCATTCGCCGCTCTCTTTTAGTGGGGTCGCCCATCCGACCGGGTGGCCTTCTTACTTTTTAATTGTGGGGGCTCTAAGGCCTCCTCGTCGAATTCGGGCAGTAGCGTTCTTTTCGGGTAGCTCTTTGTTCGGCGACTGTCGCCGTACTTGTCTGCGGTGCCGAATACTTTGCTCCATCTGATCCTAAGTGCATCTTCCGCTGTTTTGAGCTTCCGCTTGCTTTTTCAGGCTACGCAGTGATGGCGACGAGCCTTTTCTGGAGGTCATTTTGCTCCAATAGTTTGTCCGGCGTGAGATTGTCCGGACTGTTGTCTTCGCCGGGGACAAATTGTTTATCCAAGTTGTCTTGTTCGGACAATTGCTCGACAACGTGTTAAATCGTCCACCGGTTCATACTGCTCTATGGCTGGGTCTCTGTTGGCGGGACTTGGTTCGGCGTTTACGTTGCCGTTTGACTACTTTTCGAGGGATTTATCCTTCGTGGCGTCCCGTTGTTCCTCGTCTTCATTTCCTTTAGGTGTATCCACCATGTATACATCATGAGATGAGGTGGTTGTCCAAAGATCCTATAGGTGCTGGTTCCTTGTTGTCTCCTACATCGTCGTCCATACCGTCGATGTCTTCGGAGTCGAAATCGAGCACGTCGTGTAAGCTTTCGACGGTGGCTACGAAGTGGGTGGTGGGTGGACGTTGAATTTCTTCGTCGTCCGCGTCCCAACCTTCCTGACCATAGTCCGGCCAGGGCTCTCCAGATAAAGAGAGAGACTTTAGTGAATTCAGGATGTCGCCAAAGGGCGAGTGCTGAAAGATGTCCGCGGCCGTGAACTCCATGACTGGTGCCCAATCGGATTCGATTGGCAGGGGCGCGGAGGGTTCGGAGTCCGGAGAGGAGTCCGGCACCTGGAGTCGAGGTCTTCGCAGCGACAGGGATGGAGTTCGGCTCGATCGCCAGAGATTGTAGCCCCGAGGCGGTGCCCAACCACTCGCCCTCGATCGGGGAATCCGCCCGGATTAAGGGTCGGAGCGGATCAGGTGCAGCCTCCGTGGCACCGCTCAATTGCAGAGCTAGATCATGCCCATCGAGACGGTGCAACACGCTTGGTCGAGGCTCGAATCCGTCGAAGATCAAGTCTCCACGGATATCGGCCGTATAGTTCAAACTTCCAAATCGACACGATGGCGGGGCGTAGCTTTCAATCTGCTCGGATGACCAAGAGAATTGGCTGCGGTGCAAAGCCGCCGAACACGAAGATTTGTCCGGGGAGAAAAGTCTCACCCTGGACCGCATCGTTGTTGATGATCGGAGGAGCCATCGGGCCTAAAGATGACGACACAGAGGAACTCTCAATGAAAGTTCCAATGTCCGTGTCAAAACAGGAGGATCTCGGGTAGGGGGTCCCGAACTGTGCGTCTAGGCGGATGGTAACAGGAGACAAGGGACACGATGTTTTTACCCAGTTCGGGCCCTCTCGATGGAGGTAATACCCTACTCCTGCTTGATTAATATTGATGATATGGGTAGTACAAGAGTAGATCTACCACGAGATCAAGGAGGCTAAACCCTAGAAGCTAGCCTATGGTATGATTGTTGTTCGTCCTACGGACTAAAACCCTCTGGTTTTTATATAGACACCGGATAGGTTAGGGTTACACAGAGTCGGTTACAACGGTAGGAGATCTACATATCCGTATCGCCAAGCTTGCCTTCCACACCAAGGAAAGTCCCATCCAGACACGGGACGAAGTCTTCAATCTTGTATCTTCATAGTCTTGGAGTCCGGCCGTGTTGATAGTCCGGCTATCCGGACACCTCCTAGTCCGGGACTCCCTCAACCACAACATGTCCCTAGTGAGCCTCTAGTTGACTAGCTCGTTGATCAACAGATAGTCATGGTTTCATGACTATGGACATTGGATGTCATTGATAACGAGATCACATCATTAGGAGAATGATGTGATGGACAAGACCCAATCCTAAGCATAGCACAAGATCGTGTAGTTCGTTTGCTAGAGCTTTTCCAATGTGAAGTATCTTTTCCTTAGGCCATGAGATCGTGTAACTCCCGGATATCGTAGGAGTGCTTTGGGTGTACCAAACATCACAAAGTAACTGGGTGACTATAAAGGTATACTACGGGTATCTCCGAAAGTGTACATTGGGTTGACACGGATCGAGGCTGGGATTTGTCACTCCGTATGACGGAGAGGTATCACTGGGCCCACTCGGTAATGCATCATCATAATGAGCTCAAAGTGACCAAGTGTTTGGTCACGGGATCATGTATTACTGATGCGAGTAAAGTGACTTGCCGTAACGAGATTGAGCGAGGTATTGGGATACCGACGATCGAATCTCGGGCAAGTAACGCATACCGATTGACAAAGGGAATTGTATACGGGGTTGCTTGAATCCTCGACATCGTGGTTCATCCGATGAGATCATCGAGGAGCATGTGGGATTCAACATGGGTATCCAGATCCCGATGTTGGTTATTGGCCGGAGAGTCGTCTCGGTCATGTCTACGTGTCTCCCGAACCCGTAGGGTCTACACACTTAAGGTTCGGTGACGCTAGGGTTGTAGAGATATAAGTATGCAGTAACCCAAAAGTTGTTCGGAGTCCCGGATGAGATCCCGGACATCACGAGGAGTTCCGGAATGGTCCGGAGGTAAAGAATTATATATGGGAAGTCGAGTTTCGGCCATCGGGAAAGTTTCGGGGGTCACCGGTATTGTACCGGGACCACCGGAAGGGTCCCGGGGGTCCACTGGGTGGGGCCACCTATCCCGGAGGGCCCCATGGGCTGAAGTGGGAGGGGAACCAGCCCCTGGTGGGCTGGTGCGCCCCCCTTGGGCCCCTAGCCTAGGGTTGGGAACCCTGGGGAGGCGCCTCCACTGCCTTGGGGGCACTCCACCCCCCTGGTCGCCGCCTCCCCTTGGGAGATCCCATCTCCAGGGCCGGCGCCCCCCCTTGGGGGCCTATATAAAGAGGGGGGAGGGAGGGCAGCCGCACCCATGCCCCTGGCGCCTCCCTCTCCCACTCCAACACCTCCTCCTCCTCCATAGAGCTTGGTGAAGCCCTGCCAGGATCCCTGCTGCATCCACCACCACGCCGTCGTGCTGCTGGATCTCCATCAACCTCTCCTTTCCCCTTGCTGGATCAAGAAGGAGGAGACGTCTTCCCAACCGTACGTGTGTTGAACGCGGAGGTGTCGTCCGTTCGGCACTCGGTCATCGGTGATTTGGATCACGACGAGTACGACTCCCTCAACCCCGTTCTCTTGAACGCTTCCGCTCGCGATCTACAAAGGTATGTAGATGCACTCCTATCACTCGTTGCTAGATGAACTCATAGATAGATCTTGGTGAAACCGTAGGAAAATTTTATTTTCTGCAACGTTCTCCAACAGAGGGTACCGTCGAAGGTCAGGGTGTTTACCTGGCGCCTTGCACATACCTCGTTGCCAACTGGGGTTACTCGACAACACCGAAATATGGCAGACATTGCGGCTTGCCCTTTATGCAATGCACAGGAGGATACATGGCGCCACTCCTTTTTTGACTGTCGTATGGCTCGCTGTGTGTGGGCACTGGGTGAAGAAGACGTACTGGAACATGTCATTTCTAATAGATCTCCGGATCCCAGGCTGTGGTTGTTCTGGTTGTTTGAAACTTTAAATGAACAGGAGCTTGCAAAAGTTTTGATCACTATGTGGGCTGTATGGGGGGCGCGTAGGAAAGCAATCCATGACAATGAATTTCAGAGCCCGCTGTCAACTTGGTGCTTTATCACGAGGTATCTTCAAGACCTAGAGATTGCAGTAAAACAGGAAGTGCCGATCACTATGCCAGCTGTTGGGACCCGGCCTCGTAACAAAACATGGCTCCCACCGGAGGAAGATGAAGCAAAATTCAATGTGGATGGAGGTATATCGAGGCAGGGCCATGTTGGGGCAGCAGCGGTGATATGCAGAGACAAGGATGGCCTGTTCCTGGGGGCTTCGGCACTGGTTTTTGACGGTTTGAACGATGTGGCAGTTCTGGAGGCACACGCATGCAATGAAGCTCTCGCCTTGGCTGCGGACCTGCATCTAACCCGTTTGCTGATTGCCTCTGATTGCCTGGAAGTGGTGAACAGGATAGAAGAAGCAACCGCAACACATTATGCATCGGTGTTACATGAAATAACGGAGAGGAGAAGGGATTTCCACCATGTCAAGTTCAAGTTTGAACATAGAGAAAATAACTTCGAAGCGCTTGCACTGGCGAAAGCGGCATCTTCTCTTGCTGTAGGCCGCCACATTTGGCTAGGGACATTACCAAACATTATTTGTATTCCGATGCTGATTACTACTTAATAAAGTTCCTAGTTACCTGTAAAAAAAAGCTGGCAAAATCTAAAAATCCACACCGACGTCATGGTTTCCCGGGCAAAACCGTGTTGGGCTACGTTCACTGTTGGGCTTCGTCTAAGGGCATCTCCAGCCGTTCGGCCCCCCAGGGCGCCTAAATAGAGCGGCCTGGGGGCGTGCCGGCGCTAGTTCGGCCCCTGGGGGCTACCTAGCTCCCAGTCATGCCCCCACGCGCCGGCCCCAGGATGCTGGAAATTTAAACTTGGTCGTTCCTGCTCTCAAAAGACGCCGCAAATCCGGCGATCGGACGTAGTCTGGTGTTACAAAAAACTGAGCGCCGCCGCCGCAAGTTCGCGTGCGCAACGATTCACTCGGCGGGTCGGCTCGAGCGTTGGCGGAGTCGGCGTCGGCGGGCTCGTCGGTGTCGGAGCTGCTTCGGTCCGGGCTGCGTCGGCAACCGGCTTCTTGCTGGCGGCGATGTAGGCGTCGTTCGGGCTTGGCGTCCGTGTGGTCGTGGGCGTCGTCGGCGTCGTCGGCGTTGCCGTCGGCAGCTCGTTCAGGATGAGGCCGCGCTGCACGGTACCACGCCTTGAGCTTCGTCGTTGCTCTGGAGCATGTCCGCCCCGCCCATCAGAAAAGCCATGTCGGTGTTCCTCTTCTTCGCGGCGACGTTCGTCCGGAGCAGGTCGAGCTTGATGGCGTTGTTCTTCATTAGCGACGACCACCGCGCCTCGGTCTTCTCTTCGCGTAGGACGGCCCGGGCACTGGCGTCGGCGAGGCAATGCTCGATGGACTCCTGCAATCGCAGTTGCTGCGTCGGCGCTTTTCCCCTTCTTTGCCAATTTGTGGCCGTCCGGCCGCCTTCCGACGCGCCCGGAGTCGTCGCGTCCGGCTTGTATGTCTCCTTGGCCTTGTCGAGGGCACGTCGGACTTCCACCCACTTCTCGCACTTGTCAATGCGCTTGTAGACGTGGAGGTTCTTGAAGTCGGCGTCTTGGTTGTCGCCGCGATACATGGTGAACATACGCAGCAACTGCGCGGAGGGACGAACAGTTGGCGGGCGGCGGTCGAGGGGACGAAGATATCGTGAACGGCGTGCGTACACGATCCTCAACGCTGGCGCCGCTCTCCGGCAAGCCGCGACCTCCTCGACGATTCCATGCCATTTGTTGCACGCCAACCGGATACGCCCCAATGGTTCGCCATCGCCTTGGAGTCGCGCTGCATGTAGACGCCTTTGAAGTAGGGGTCGACGAAGCTTCCGCCGTCGAACTTCGCCTTGATGCGGTTCGATCGTCTCCAAGCTCTGGTTCGCGCCGGTGGTCGTCGAGGCGAGACGACTTTCCATGCTTGGCGAGGCATTCCTCCTCCTTGGACGTCTACTTGATGCGCGGTTCGCCGACCTAGCCGCCCGCTTCTTCTTCTTCTGGCGCCCTTCGCCGGAACGAGGCCGGCTCCTCCTCCTCCTCCTCCTCCTCCTCCTCGGGTTCTGCGCGTCACCGTAGATGTAGCCGAAGCTCGGCCTCCATGTCGCCGGCCGAGGTCCACTACCTCGTCTGGGTGGCGAACCCGGGAGACGCGGCTGACATGATCGATCTGTCGCGATGATGTCGTCCATGTCGGCTCCGTGTCGTCGGCGTCGCCGAGGTGCGAAGGGTAGCGGTCCACGGTAGAGATGGGGCGTCGGTGTGGACGCGTAGGCGGCGGGTGGCGAGTAGTTGTATGGAGGGTACTGCACGCCGACGAAGGCGGGCGAGGGCGTGCGCGTAGCGGGGTGACCATGAGGGAAGGTCACGTTTGGGTTGAACCCACCGTGCGCGTCGCCGTCGGCGTAGCCGGGCGATGATGAACCCCATGGAGATCCGGCGCCTTGCTGTCCCTGAAGCGCGTCTTGGCGTGGTGACGACGGGTGGATTCATCCCGCTTTGGTCGGTGATGAGGAAGACGCGCCGCTGCCGCCGTGTTGTCGCGGGCCTTCTTGGCTATGGCCTTGTTCCGCCTGTCGGCGGTGACTGCTTCGCGCCGCTGAACTTCCACCCTCCACTCGGCATTCGACAGGCCCGGTGGCTTTGATGGCGGGCCCTCGGCTTCCTTCGCTTGGCTGAGCCACGGCGCGCGGTCGCGGTTGCCGCCGGGCGGGCCTTCTTGGCTATGGCCTCTGTTCACTGTCGGCGGTGATCGCCAGCGCCGCTGAACTTCCACCCTCCACTCGGCGTTCGACAGGCCCGGTGGCTTTGATGGCGGCGCCCTCGGCTTCCTCTGCTTCGGCTGGGCCACGGCGCCAGTCGCGGTTGCCGCCGCGCGCGGCATGGCGTACTTCTTCGGCGGCATGGCGTACTTCTTCGCGGCGAGCGGGAGGGGGTTTGGCGGGAGAAAAGGAGAGAATGGCGGGAGGAAGGCGAGCGAGCGGGAGAGATGCGAGGAAAAAGCGTCCAGAAACGGCGGGAAAAGGCCCTCGGGTCGCCTCCAGGGCGGGCCCACGCGCCTTTTTCGCTTGTGCCGGCTCCCCAAGCGCCCCCAGGGCGCCGGGTTCGGCCTGGGTCTGCCAGCACTAGTTTTGGCCCGAGCCGACGAAAAACGGGCTTATGGGAGCGCGACTCGGGCCTTTTTTTGACGCCGGCGCGGCAAAATCGCCTGGGGAGGGCCTGTTGGGGGCGCGGCTAGAGATGCCCTAAGCACCTGGGCCTAGGAATAGAAAGAGCCGAGCGAGAGAGAAACGAATGTGGTTTACTCGACAGCTAGCGTTCGACCTGCCTGCTACCCAGCCTGTTCGGTTGTTCGTCTTTGCCGCACCCGGTTGGCAGTGGAGCGGACGCCCAACCGCCGTCGCTGACGCTGAGACGGACTAGCGGCAAGAAGCGAGGCTGGGCGTGCCGCCGGCGGCGGGAAGCGACTGGATCTTCGACTACTTGTCTTCTTCTTTGTGATTAGGCAAAAATTGCAAACAAATCTGGCCATCCGGTTCATTGACACTTAGGTTTAATTTTGAGGACAGTGTACGGGAAATTATCCATTGAGAACGATCACGGACATCCTGATCCTACTGTTTGATTTAGAATCTTTTTTTAGATAGTTGACGATAACGACGTTATTTGAAATTTTTGCTGCAATCAAGTTGTTGAAATATGAGATAGGCCTAGAGCCCATATGACAATTTTAGATTTAATCTCCAAGGGCCCATGTAGGTGGCATGACAAGGTGGTGGAAAGTTTAGTCCCACCCCGGAAGTGGAAGGAGAGTGGTATATAAGGGATTCTCTCACTCATGCTATTGGAGCTTGAGAAGAGATGAGGCCCTCGCGCACTCCTCCTCCTCCGCTCGGGTAGGGCCACGATCTGAGACGTCGGATCGTGTGCTACCGACTTGGACGTGGGTTCATCTCTAGCCGCCACGAAACAGAACGCATCTCCGCCTCCTCTGGTGCTACGGTTGACGGGAGAGCAGGCCTCTGAAACCCCGCCTCTTCGGATCCTGTACGGGAGAGGGGCGATTAGGTTTTTGGGTAGCGACTACGCGACTGCTCGCTTCTGTTCATCTACGTCGTCATCACCATGTCGACCGATGCCGACCATGCCGCCGCTGAGAAGGCCGAGGCCGACAAGAAGGCCGCCGAGGATGCCGCGGCTGCTGCCACCGCCGCGTGGCCGATTGGAGGGTATACATCGTTTATCCCTCTCATGTTTCTTTCTGTTGTAGCAGTACTAGCGATATCCGTAGATTTTCTACTATATGCGTAGTATATGCTCTGTTAGATCATAATCAGTGTGTTATCAATGCTGTCCATGTCATGCTCATAATTTATTCATGGATTAATTTAATCAAAAAACTGCCTATTTTCTTATCAATCCAAAAACCTAATGTGTGTAGGAGTTTTTCGAATTCTGGTTTTGCTGCTGCATTGAAACCGTCACCGTTTACGGGGACGTACTTTAAGTGTTGGCAGACTAAAACCACCTTATGGCTCACGGCCATGAACGTGTTCTGGGTCGCCGGTGTGACTCCCACAGGAACGATCGCTCCTGAACAAGAGAAGGCGTTCAAGGAGGCCACTGTCGTGTTCCTCAGGGCGGTTCTGGGCGTGATTGGAGATAAGCTGGTTGACGTATATTTGCATATGCGGTCTGCCAAGGACTTGTGGGAGGCGCTCGAATCTAAGTTCGGGGCTGCCGTTGCAGGGAGCGAGATGTATATTATAGAGCAGTTTCACGATTACAAGATGGTTGAAAACCGTCCTGTATTGGAATAGGCTCATGAAATAATATGCATTTGTTAAGGAGCTTGAGCTTCTTAAGTGCGAGTTACCAGGCAAGTTTGTTGCGGGCTGCATAATCGCTAAGCTTCCCAATTCCTGGAGGAACTTTGCCACCACTCTGAAACATCAGAGGCGTGAATTCTCTGTGGAGGATGTCATTGGCCATCCGAGTGTTGAGCAGAATTCAAGGGCAAAGGACTCGCGACGGAAAAGGGGTCGAAGGAACTTCTGTGGCCAATATGGTGCATCGGAAGAACTCCAATTCCCACAAGCCCAAGGGAAAGAACGATGTCCAACAGTGCCGACTTTAAGAAGAAGGGTAAGAAGACCTTCAAGAAGAACAAGAAGGATGAGGGCTGCTTTACTTGTGGTTCGCTTGAACATTGGGCCAACAAGTGCCCAAACAAGTATAAGAAGCAAGGGCAGGACTCCAAGTGCATCAATATGATTGTGAGCAACAATGAGAGTGGTGCATCCAGATGCACGGTAATTTATTTGCTGTATTTTCAGTTTGGCCGTCCACCTATTGGTGGGTCGGAAACCGCAGTGCAGGTGTTCATGTGTGTGCTAAAATTTCATTGTTTTCTTCTTACTGGGCCACAGGCCACGGGTCCAGATCTTGATGGGGAATGGCGCAAGTGCTTACATTCTTGGTGTTGGCACGGTCTATCTGAAGTTTACTTCGGAAGGATCGTCTTGACATGTCCCCGCCATCAAGAAGAACCTCGTTAGTGGCTCCCTTCTATGTAGAGAAGGGTTTAAGTTGGTATTCGAGTCTAATAAATTAGTTGTTACGAAATATGGACTATTTGTTGGAAAGGGTTATGAATGCGGAGGCATGTTCCGCCTTTCTCTTGCAGATCTATGTAATAAAGTTGTGAACAATATTCATTTGAGTGTTAATGAATCTGAAGTCTGGCATTCACATCTTTGTCACATTAGTTTCGGTGTTACGACATGGCTAGCAAAATCGAATTTAATCCCGAGTTTCACTTTAGTCAAAGGTTCTAAGTGTCATTCGTGTGTGCAATCTAAGCAACCTCGCAAGCCTCACAAGGCAGCAGAGGAGAGACACTTGGCGCCACTAGAACTCATACATTCTGATCTTTGTGAGATGAGTGGTGTGTTGACTAAAGGTGGAAAGAAATATTTCATGACTTTGATAGATGATTCCACTAGATATTGCTATGTGTATCTGTTAAATACTAAAGATGAGGCTCTACACTACTTCAAAATCTATAAGGCGAAGTTGAGAATCAACTTGAAAAGAAAATTAAACGAGTCGGTCGGATCATGGTGGAGAGTACTTCTCGAAAGAGTTTGATGCCTTTTGTGAGGAACACGGTATTATTCACGAGAGGACGCCTCCCTACTCACCCCGGTCAAATGGGGTTGCCGAGCGGAAAAACCGTACTCTAACCGATTTGGTTAACGCCATGTTAGATACGTCGGGTTTATCCAAGGCATGGTGGGGGAGGCTATAATGACATCATGTCATGTCCTGAATAAAGTTCCGACAAAGGATAACGAGATCACTCTTTACGAGAAGTGGACCAAGAGAAGGACAACACTCTCGTACTTACGTACCTGGGGCTGCTTGGCGAAAGTTAATGTGCCGATCCCCAAAAAGCGTAAGCTTGGACCAAAGACTGTGGACTGTGTTAATTTGGGCTACATGATGAATAGTGTTGGCTATAGATTTCTAGTATTGAAATCTAAGGTACCTGACATGAAGGTCGGTACAATTATGGAGTCTAAAGATGCTACATTCTTTGAGGACATTTTCCCCATGAGAGATGTACAAAGCACTTCTAGATAGGAATCTGAGGAGGCTCCTGAACCTGCCATTCCGATTGAATATTATAATCAAACACATGATGAAAATCCTGATGAGGATAATGAGGAATCCCTTGGTAGGGGCAAGAGACAAAGGACTGTAAAGACCTTTGGTGATGATTTCTTCATATACCTCGTGGAGGATAATCCCACTTCTATTTCAGAAGCGTATGCATCTCAAGAAGCTGACTACTGGAAGGATGCGGTCCGTAGCGAGATGGATTCCATCATGGCTAACGGGACTTGGGAGCTTACTAAACGTCCTTATGGTTGCAAACCATTGGGATGCAAGTGGGTGTTCAAGAAGAAGCTTAGGCCCGAAGCGATGCGATAGAAAAGTACAAGGCTAGGCTTGTGGCCAAGGGCTACGCCCAGAAAGAAGGAGAAGATTTCTTCGACACTTATTCACCTGTGGCCAGACTGACCACCATTCGAGTATTACTCTCATTGGCGGCCTGGCATGGTCTTCTCATTCATCAGATGGATGTTAAGATGGCTTTCCTGAACAGAGAGCTAAAGGAAGAAATCTATATGCAACAGCCTGATGGCTTTGTGATGGATGGTCAGGAAGGAAAGGTGTGTAAGTTGGTGAAATCTTTGTATGGCCTGAGACAAGCGCGTAAGCAATGGCATGACAAGTTTAATGAAATGTTGACATCTGTTGGCTTTGTTGTTAATGAGGCCGACAAATGTGTATACTATCGCTATGGTGGGGGCGAAGGAGTTATACTGTGTTGTATGTTGATGACATCGCGATATTTGGGACTAATCTCAAGTTGATCGAGGAGGTTAAGTCTTTCCTATCTCGGAACTTTGAGATGAAGGACCTTGGAGTGGCTGATGTTATCTTGAACATCAAGCTATTGAGAGATGATGAGGGTGGGGTTACGCTTCTGCAATCCCATTATGTTGAGAAGGTGTTGAGTCGTTTTGGATATTCGGACTGCCAACCAT
Organism: Aegilops bicornis; assembly: GCA_021605145.1. NCBI lineage: Eukaryota > Viridiplantae > Streptophyta > Magnoliopsida > Poales > Poaceae > Aegilops > Aegilops bicornis. Next base: position 624,111,814 of record CM038669.1, on the reverse strand, counting down.
CTCAAACACCATATGATTCTAGTGTGCTGATTCGAACGTCTAAAGGCACAACAATAGATCAATTGAGATACTCTCAGATTGTTGGTTCACTCCAGTATCTAGCGAAGCTTAACGAGGCTCGACATTGCATTTGCTATTAGCAAACCGAGCCGATTTGTTTCCAAACCGGGTGATGTACATTGGCGTGCTCTTGAGAGAGTTATGCGCTATCTGAAAGGTACTATGAACTATGGACTTCACTATACTGGATACCCGTCGGTACTTGAAGGGTATAGTGATGTGAATTGGATCTCTGATGCTGATGAGATGAAGGCCACAACTGGGTATATGTTTACTCTTGGAGGTGGTGCTGTTTCCTGGAAGTCTTGCAAGCAAACGATCTTAACAAGATCGACAATGGAAGCAGAATTAACAACATTAGACACATCGGGTGGCGAAGCAGAATGGCTTCGAGATCTGTTGATGGACTTGCCAGTGGTTGAGAAGCCTGTTCCGGCCATCCTTATGAACTGTGACAATCAAACAGTTATTGTCAAGGTAAAGAGTTCAAAGGACAACATGAAGTCCAACAAACACATAAGAATGAGATTGAAAGCTGTCAGAAAATTGAGGAACTCCGAAGTGATAGCGTTGGATTATATTCAAACGGCTAAGAATCTGGCAAATCCCTTTACTAAAGGGCTATCACGTGTTGTGATAGATAGCGCATCAAGGGAGATGGGTATGAGACCCACATGAGTTGCCATGGTAGTAACCCAACCTATGTGATCGGAGATCCCGTGAAGTAGGACACAGGAGAACAAGCCGGTGGTGAACCGAGGAGAGTAACTTTACTAACTCACTCCGCCGGAGATGCAATACTCTCAGAAACTGTATGGAAGGATGACTATTGTCTTAATGTGTTCCAAGGCTTATATGCATAAGCAAGATGCTATCCTACAGAGCGATCTTTGGAGGAACACACCTATATGAGCCCGACTGCTGGTCACAGTCTATGAGATTGGGGTGATCTTTAGCAAGCTCATGAACAGGCCAGGAGTGTGACTAATATGCTCCACCCGAGGGGTCGGCCTTAGGCAGCCTCGTATCAGTGAGACTTGTGGTGAAACTTCTTGACGCCAAACTGACAATTCAAGGCATAGTCCATTGTTCAGTTGTGAAGGAGTGTAACTACTTGGTCTAGGTGGAGCTCAACCTTAATCGGTCTCCACTGAGATGCTGGTATATCAAAACAGCGTTTGGAACAAAGGACAAACTGGGCCCTTGAGATCTGGTGGGGGATTGTTGAAATATGAGATGGGCCTAGAGCCCATATGACAATTTCAGATTTAATCTCCAAGGGCCCATGTAGGTGGCATGACAAGGTGGTGGGAAGTTTAGTCCCACCCCGGAAGTGGAAGGAGAGTTGGAGTGATTTATAAGGGATTCTCTCCCTCATGCTATTGGATCTTAAGAAGAGATGAGGCCCTCGCACACTCCTCCTCCTCCGCTCTCCTCGCCACGCAACGCCTCGCCACGACGCGACGCGGTTTGCGGGATTGAACCGAGCCGAGCTCACTCCTATGCGCTTCTTTTTGCCGGTCAGGAACGGAGATTCTTTGACAGGTAGGGCCACGATCTGAGACGTCGGATCATGGGCTACCGACTTGGACGTGGGTTCAGCCCACGTCTCTCCACGCGCGGCAGCACATATATATGTGGGGCACTGCCTGTTGGGCAACGTAGTAATTTCAAAAACTTTCCTACGCACACGCAAGATCATGGTGATGCATAGCAACGAGAGGGGAGAGTGTAGTCCACGGACCCTCGTAGACCGTAAGCGGAAGCGTTATGACAACACAGTTGATGTAGTCGTACATTTTCACGATCCGACCGATCCAAGTATCGAACGTACGGCACCTCCGAGTTCAGCATACGTTCAGCTCGATGACGATCCCCGGACTCCGATCCAGCAGGGTGTCGGGGATGAGTTCCGTCAGCACGACGGCGTGGTGACGATGATGATGTTCTACCGATGCAGGGCTTCGCCTAAGCACCGCAACGATATGACCGAGGTGGAATATGGTGGAGGGGGGCACCGCACACGGCTAAGGAACGATCACGAAGATCAACTTGTGTGTTATGGGGTGCCCCCCTGCCCCCGTATATAAAGGAGCAAGGGAGGGGGCGGCCGGCCTAGGAGGGGGCGCACCAAGGAGGAGTCCTACTCCCACCGGGAGTAGGATTCCCCCCTTCCAAGTAGTAGGAGTAGGAGTCAAGGAAAGGGGAAGAGAAGAGAAGGAAGGAGGCGCAGCCCCTCCCCTAGTCCACCCGGACTAGGCCTTGGGGGGCGCCCAACCTCTCCTCTCTCTTTCCCCTAAAGCCCAATAAGGCCCATATACTCCCCGGCGAATTCCCGTAACTCTCCGGTACTACAAAAAATACCCGAATCACTCGGAACCTTTCCGAACTCCGAATATAGTCGTCCAATATATCGATCTTTACGTCTCGACCATTTCGAGACTCCTCGTCATATCCCCAATCTCATACGGGACTCTGAACTCCTTCGGTACATCAAAACTCATAAACTCATAATATAACTGTCATCGAAACCTTAAGCGTGCGGACCCTACGGGTTCGAGAACTATGTAGACATGACCGAGACACGTCTCCGGTCAATAACCAATAGCGGAACCTGGATGCTCATATTGGCTCCCACATATTCTACGAAGATCTTTATCGTTCAGACCGTATAACAACATACGTTGTTCCCTTTGTCATCGGCATGTTACTTGCCCGAGATTCGATCGTCGGTATCCAATACCTAGTTCAATCTCGTTACCGGCAAGTCTCTTTACTCGTTACGTAATGCATAATTCTGTAACTAACTCATTAGCTACATTGCTTGCAAGGCTTGTAGTGATGTGCATTACCAAGAGGGCCCAGAGATACCTCTCCGACAATCGGAGTGACAAATCCTAATCTCGAAATACGCCAACTCAATAAGTACCTTCGGAGACACCTGTAGAGCTCCTTTATAATCACCCGATTCACGTTGTGACGTTTGGTAGAACACAAAGTGTTCCTCCGTAAACGGAATTGCATAATCTCATAGTCATAGGAACATGTATAAGTCATGAAGAAAGCAATAGCAACATACTAAACGATCAAGTGCTAAGGCTAACTGAATGGGTCAAGTCAATCACATCATTCTCCTAATGATGTGATCCCGTTAATCAAATGACAACTCTTTTGTCCATTGCTAGGAAACATAACCATCTTTGATAAACGAGCTAGTCAAGTAGAGGCATACTAGTGACACTATGTTTGTCTATGTATTCACACATGTATTATGTTTCCGGTTAATACAATTCTAGCATGAATAATAAACATTTATCATGATATAAGGAAATAAATAATAACTTTATTATTGCCTCTAGGGCATATTTCCTTCACTGCCAACCCTAGCCGCCACGTAACAAAACGCATCTCCGCCTCCACGCCCGTATTGTTCCTCTGCTGCTGCTGCTGCCGCCGGCGACTCCGTCCCGTTCACCGCGTACACGGTTGACGGGAGAGCAGGCCTCCGAAACCCCGCCTCTCCGGATCCTGTACGGGAGAGGGGCGATTAGGTTTTTGGGTAGCGACTACGCTGATTGCCGCTTCTGTTCATCTACGTCCGCATCACCTTCGTCATCACCATGTCGACCGACGCCGACTGCAAGCCGTGCACCGAGAAGGCCGAGGCCGACAAGAAGGCTACCGAGGATGCCGCGGCTGCTGCCACCGCCACCACCGCCGCGTGGCCGATTGGAGGGTATACATCGTTTATCCCTCTCATGTTTCTTTCTGTTGTAGCAGTACTAGCGATATCCGTAGATGTTTCTACTATATGCGTAGTACATGCTCTGTTAGATCATAATCAGTGTGTTATCAATGTCGTCCATGTCATGCTCATGATTTATTCATGGATTAATTTAATCGAAAAACTGCCTATTTTCTTATCAATCCAAAAACCTAATGTGTGTAGGAGTTTTTCGGATTACGGTTTTGTTGCCTTTGAAACCGTCACCGTTTACGGGGATGTACTTTAAGCGTTGGCAGACTAAAACCACCTTATGGCTCACGGCCATGAACGGGTTCTGGGTCGCCGGTGTGACTCCCATAGGAACGATCGCTCCTGAACAGGAGAAGGCGTTCAAGGAGGCCACTGTCGTGTTCCTCGGGGCAGTTATGAGCGTGATTGGAGATAAGCTAGTTGACGCATATTTGCATGTGCGGTCGCCAGAGACTTGTGGGAGGCGCTTCGAATCTAAGTTCGGGCTGCCGATGCAGGTAGCGAGATGTATATTATAGAGCAGTTCCACGATTACAAGATGGTTGAAAACCGTCCTGTATTGGAGCAGGCTCATGAGATAATATGCATTGTTAAGGAGCGTGAGCTTCTTAAGTGTGACTTACCGGGCAAGTTTGTCGCGGGCTGCATAATCGCTAAGCTTCCCAATTCCTGGAGGAACTTTGCCACCACTCTGAAACATCAGAGGTGTGAATTCTCTATGGAGGATGTCATTGGCCATTTGAGTGTTGAGCAGAATTCAAGGGCAAAGGACTCGCATGGAAAAGGGGTCGAAGGAACTTCTGTGGCCAATATGGTGCATCAGAAGAACTCCAATTCCCACAAGCCCAAGGGAAAGAACGGTGTCCAACAGAGTGCCGACTTTAAGAATAAGGGTAAGAAGACCTTCAAGAAGAACAAGAAGGATGATGGCTGCTTTACTTGTGGTTCGCTTGAACATTGGGCCAACAAGTGCCCAAACAAGTATAAGAAGCAAGGGCAGGACTCCAAGTCTGTCAATATGATTGTGAGCAACAATGAGAGTGGTGCATCTGGGTACGGTAATTTATTTGCTGTATTTTCAGTTTGGCCGTCCACCGATTGGTGGGTCGACACAGTGCAGTGTTCATGTGTGCCGACATTTCATTGTTTTCTTCTTACGAGGCCACAGTCACGGATCTGTCTTGATGGGGAATGGCGCGAGTGCTTCGTTCTTGGTGTTGGCTTGGTCAATCTGAAGTTTACTTGGGAAGGATCGTGGCGGTGAAGAACGTGCAGCATGTCCCCGCCATCAAGAAGAACCTCGTTAGTGGCTCCCTTCTATGTAGAGAAGGGTTTAAGTTGGTATTCGAGTCTAATAAATTAGTTGTTACGAAATATGGACTATTTGTTGGAAAGGGTTATGAATGCGGAGGCATGTTCCGCCTTTCTCTTGCAGATCTATGTAATAAAGTCGTGAACAATATTCATTTGAGTGTTAATGAATCTGAAGTCTGTCATTCACGTCTTTGTCACATTAGTTTCGGTGTTATGACGCGGCTAGCAAAATCGAATTTAATCCCGAGTTTCACTTTAGCCAAAGGTTCTAAGTGCCATTCGTGTGTGCAATCTAAGCAACCTCGCAAGCCTCACAAGGCAGCAGAGGAGAGACACTTGGTGCCCCTGGAACTCATACATTCGATCTTTGTGAGATGAAAGGTGAGTTGACTAAAGGTTGAAAGAAATATTTCATGACTTTTATAGATGATACCACTAGATATTGCTATGTGTATCTGTTAAATACAAAAGATGAGGCTCTAAACTACTTCAAAATCTAAAAGGCGTAAGTTGAGAATCAACTTGAAAAGAAAATTAAACGAGTTCGGTCAGATCGTGGTGGAGAGTACTTCTCGAAAGAGTTTGATGCCTTTTGTGCGGAACACGGTATTATTCACGAGAGGACGCCTCCCTACTCACCCCAGCTAAATGGGGTTGCCGAGCGGAAAAACCGTACTCTAACTGATTTGGTTGACGCCATGTTAGATACGTCGGGTTTATCCAAGGCATGGTGGGGGCAGGCTATAATGACATCATGTCATGTCCTGAATAAAGTTCCGACAAAGGATCACGAGATCACTCCTTACGAGAAATGGACCAAGAGAAGGACAACACTCTCGTACTTACGTGCACTGGGCTGCTTGGCGAAAGTTAATGTGCCGATCCCCAAAAAGCGTAAGCTTGGACCAAAGACAGTGCACTGTGTTAATTTGGGCTACGCTATGAATAGTGTTGGCTATAGATTTCTAGTAGTGAAATCTGAGGTACCTAACATGAAGGTCGGTACAATTATGGAGTCTAAAGATGCTACATTCTTTGAGGACATTTTCCCCATGAGAGATGTACAAAGCACTTCTAGACATGAATCTGAGGAGACTCCTGAACCTGCCATTCCGATGGAATATTATAATCAAACACATGATGAAAATCCTGAGGAGGATAATGAGGAATCCCTTGGTAGGGGCGAGAGACAACGGACTGTAAAGACCTTTGGTGATGATTTCTTCATATACCTCGTGGAGGATAATCCCACTTCTATTTCAGAAGCGTATGCATCTCAAGAAGCTGACTACTGGAAGGATGCGGTCCGTAGCGAGATGGATTCCATCATGGCTAACGGGACTTGGGAGCTTACTGAACGTCCTTATGGTTGCAAACCATTGGGATGCAAGTGGGTGTTGAAGAAGAAGCTTAGGCCCGACGATGCGATAGAAAAGTACAAGGCTAGGCTTGTGGCCAAGGGCTACGCCCGGAAAGAAGAAGAAGATTTCTTCGACACTTATTCACTGGGCCGACCGACCACCATTCGAGTATTACTCTCGTTATGCGGCCTTGCATGGTCTTATCATTCATCGGATGGATGTTAAGACGGCTTTCTGAACGGAGAGCTAAAGGAGGAAATATATATGCAACACCGATGGCTTTGTTATGGATGGTCGTGAAGGAAAGGTTTGTAAGTTGGTGAAATATTTGTTTGGCCTGAGACAAGCGCCTAAGCAATGGCATGACAAGTTTAATGAAACGTTGACATCTGTTGGCTTTGTTGTTAATGAGGCCGACAAATGTGTATACTATCGCTATGGTAGGGGCGAAGGAGTTATACTGTGTTTGTATGTTGATGACATACTGATATTTGGGACTAATCTCAAGTTGATCGAGGAGGTTAATGTTGGAAATATGCCCTAGAGGCAATAATAAAAGGATTATTATTATATTTCCTTGTTCATGATAATTGTATTTTATTCATGCTATAATTGTATTATCCGGAAATCGTAATACACGTGTGAATACTTAGACCACAACATGTCCCTTGTGAGCCTCTAGTTGACTAGCTCGTTAATCAAGAGATAGTCATGGTTTCCTGACTATGGACATTGGATGTCATTGATAACGGGATCACATCATTAGGAGAATGATGTGATGGACAAGACCTAATCCTAAGCATAGCACAAGATCGTGTAGTTCGTTTTGCTAGAGCTTTTCCAATGTCAAGTATCTCTTCCTTAGACCATGAGATCGTGTAACTCACTGGATACCGTAGGAGTGCTTTGGGTGTACCAAAGCGTCACAACGTAATCGGGTGACTATAAAGGTGCACTATGGTATCTCCGAAAGTGTCTGTTGGGTTGACACGGATCGAGACTGGGATTTGTCACTCCGTATTACGGAGAGGTATCACTAGGCCCACTCGGTAGTGCATCATCATAATGAGCTCAAAGTGACCAAGTGTCTGGTCACGGGATCATGCATTACGGTACGAGTAAAGTGACTTGCGGTAACGAGATTGAACGAGGTATTGGGATACCGACGATCGAATCTCGGCAAGTAACATACCGTCGACAAAGGGAATAGTATCACGGGGTTGCTTGAATCCTCGACATCGTGGTTCATCCGATGAGATCATCGAGGAGCATGTGGGAGCCAACATGGGTATCCAGATCCCGCTGTTGGTTATTGACGGAGAGCCGTCTCGGTCATGTTCACGTGTCTCCCGAACCCGTAGGGTCTACACACTTAAGGTTCGGTGACATTAGGGTTGTATGAATATGAGTATGCAGCAAACCGAATGTTGTTCGAGTCCGGATGAGATCCCGGACGTCACGAGGAGTTATGGAATGGTCCGGAGGTAAAGAATTATATATAGGAAGTGCTATTTCGGCCATCGGGAGAATTTCGGGGGTTACCGGTATTGTACCGGGACCACCGGGTGGGGCCACCTATGCCGGAGGGCCCCGTGGGCTGAAGTGGGAGGGAACCAACCCTGGTGGGCTGGTGCACCCCCACTTGGGCCCCCCTGCGCCTAGGGTTGGAAACCCTAGGGTGGGGGGGGCGCCCCACTTGCCTTGGGGGGCAAGCCTCCCCCCTTGGCCGCCGCCCCCCCCCATCTAGATGGGTTCTAGAGGGGCCGACGCCCCTGGGGGGCCTATATAAAGGGGGAGGGAGGGCAGCCGCACTGCATCTTGGCGCCTCCTCTCCCCTGCTACACCTCTCCCTCTCATGAAGCTCGTGAAGCCCTGTCATGGTGATCGCTGCATCCACCACCACGCCGTCGTGCTGCTGGATCTTCATCAACCTCTCCTTCCCCCTTGCTGGATCAAGACGGAGGAGACGTGACGCTGACTGTATGTGTGTTGAACGCGGAGGTGTCGTCCGTTTGGCGCTAGGATCTCCGGTGATTTGGATCACGACGAGAACGACTCCCTCAACCCCGTTCTCTTGAACGCTTCCGCACGCGATCTACAAGTGGTATGTAGATGCATCTCTCTCTCGTTGCTAGATGAACTCATAGATGGATCTTGGTGAACGTAGGAAAATTTTATTTTATGCAATGTTCCCCAACAGTGGCATCATGAGCCAGGTCTATGCGTAGTTCTCTATTGCACGAGTAGAACACAAATCAGTTGTGGCCGTAGATGTTGTCAACTTTCTTGCCGTTACTAGTCTTATTTTGCTTCAGCGGTATTGTGGGATGAAGCGGCCTGGACCGACCTTACACGTACGCTTACGTGAGACAGGTTCCACCGACTGACATGCACTAGTTGCATAAGGTGGCTAGCGGGTGTCTGTCTCTCCCACTTTAGTTGGAGCGGATTCCACGAAAAGGGTCCTTATGAAGGGTAAATAGAAGTTGACAAATCACGTTGTGGTTATTCGTAGGTAAGAAAACGTTCTTGCTAGAACCCAATTGCAGCCACGTAAAAGATGCAACAACAATTAGAGGACGTCTAACTTGTTTTTGCAGCAATTGTCATGTGATGTGATATGGCGGTAAGTTGTGATGAATGATGAATGATATATTGTGATGTATGAGATCATGTTCTTGTAATAGGAATCACGACTTGCATGTCGATGAGTATGACAACCGCAGGAGCCATAGGAGTTGTCTTAATTATTGTATGACCTGCGAGTCATTGATTCAACGCCATGTAAATTACTTTACTTTATTGCTAAACGTGTTAGCCATAGTAGTAGAAGTAATAGTCGGCGAAAGCAACTTCATGGAGACACGATGATGGAGATCATGATGATGGAGATCATGGTGTCATGCCGTGACAAGATGATCATGGAGCGAAGATGAAGATCAAAGGAGCTATATGATATTGGCCATATCATGTCACTACTTTATATAATTGCATGTGATGTTTATTATGTTTTATGCATCTTGTTTACTTAGAACGGCGGTAGTAAATAAGATGATCCCTTATAATAATTTCAAGAAAGTGTTCCCCTAGCGTACTGCTGTTGCCAAAGTTCGTCGTTTCGAAGCACCACGTGATGATCGGGTGTGATAGATCCTTACGTTCACATTCAACGGGTGTAAGACAGTTTTACACATGCAAAACACTTAGGGTTAACTTGACGAGCCTAGCATGTACAGACATGGCCTCAGAACACAAGAGACCGAAAGGTCGAACATGAGTCGTATGGAAGATACGATCAACATGGAGATGTTCACCGACGATGACTAGTCCGTCTCACGTGATGATCGAACACGGCCTAGTCGACTCGGATCATGTAACACTTAGATGACTAGAGGGATGTCAAATCTGAGTGGGAGTTCATTAAATAATTTGATTAGATGAACTTAATTATCATGAACATTAGTCTAAAATCTTTGCAAAATGTCTTGCAGATCAAATGGCCAACGCTCATGTCACCATGAACTTCAACGCGTTCCTAGAGAAAACCAAGATGAAAGACGATGGCAGCAACTATTCGGATCGGGTCGAACACGAGGATCATCCTCATAGCAGCCAAGAAACAATATGTCCTAGAAGCACCGCTAGGTGAAGCACCCATCGGAAGAACCAAGACATTATGAATGCTTGGCGGTCTCGTCTTGATGATTACTCCCTCGTTCGGTGCGGCATGCTTTACTGACTTAGAAAGGGGCTCCAAAAGCGTTTTGAGCAACACGGAGCATATGAGATGTTCGAGGAGCTGAAAATGGTTTTCCAAGCTCATGCCGGGTCAAGAGATATGAAGTCTCCGACAAGTTCTATAGTTGTAAGATGGAGGAAAGTTACGTCGGTGAGCACATACTCAAAATGTGCAGGTTGCACAACCGCCTTTGTCCCAAATTTGGACATTAACCTCCCGGACGAGGCGGTCATCGACAGAATCCTTGATCGCTCCCACCGAGCTACAAGAGCTTTGTGATGAACTACAATATGCGGGGATGGTGAAGACCATTCTGAAGTATTCTCAATGTCAAGTCACAGAGGTTGAAATCAAGAAAGAACATCAAGTGTTGATGGTTAATAAAACCACTAAGTTCAAGAAGGGCAAGGGTAAGAAGAACTTCAAGAAGGACGGCAAAGATGTTGCCGCTACCGGTAAGCCGATTGCCGGGAAGAAGTCAAAGAATGGACCCAAGCACGAGACAGAGTGTTTTTATTGCAAAGGGAAGGGTCCTTGGAAGCGGAACTGCCCCAAATACTTAGCGAACAAGAAGGCCGGCAACACTAAAGGTATATTTGATATACATGTAATTGATGTGTATCTTACCGATTACTCGTAGTAACTCTGGGTATTTGATACCGGTGCCATTGCTCATATATGTAACTCATAGCGGGAGCTGCGGAATAAGCGGTAGCGAGCAGCGAGGTGACGATGCGCGTCGGGAATGGTTCCAAGGTCGATGTGATCACCGTCGGCACGCTACCTCTACATTTACCTACGGGATTAGTTTTAAACCTCAATAATTGTTATTTAGTGCCAAGTTTGAGCATGAACATTGTATCGAGGATCTCGTTTAATGCGAGATGGCTACTCATTTAAATCCGAGAATAATGGTTGATCTAATTATATGAGAGATATGTTTTATGGTCATGATCCGATGGTCAATGGTTTATTCTTAATGAATCTCGAGCGTAATATTAAACATATTCATAGTATGAATACCAAAATATGTAAAGTTGATAACGATAGTCCCACATACTTGAGGCATCGCCGCCTTGGTCACATTGGTGTCAAGCGCATGAAGAAGCTCCATCTTGATGGACTTTTAGAGTCTCTCGATTATGAATCATTTGACACATGTGAACCATGCCTCATGGGCAAAATGACCAAGACTCCGTTCTCGGAACAATGGAGCGAGCAACCAACTTATTGGAAATCATACATACCGATGTGTGCGGTCCAATGAGCGTTGAGGCTCATGGAGGATATCGTTATGTTCTCACTCTCCGATGACTTGAGTAGAGATGGGTATGTCTACTTGATGAAACACAAGTCTGAGACCTTTGAAAAGTTCAAGGAATTTCAGAATGAGGTAGAGAATCAACGTGACCGGAAAATAAAGTTCTTATGATCAGATCGTGGAGGAGAATATTTAAGTCACGAATTTGGTACACACTTAAGGAAATGTGGAATCGTTTCACAACTCACGCCGCCTGGAACACCTCAGCGTAACGGTGTGTCCGAACGTAGTAATCGCACTCTATTGGATATGGTGCGATCTATGATGTCTCTTACTGATTTACCGCTATCATTTTGGGGATATGCTCTAGAGACGACTACATTCACTTTAAATAGGGCACCGTCTAAATCCGTTGAGACGACACCGTATGAATTATGGTTTGGGAAGAAACCTAAGATGTCGTTTCTAAAAAGTTTGGGGATGCGATGCTTATGTCAAGAAACTTCAACCCAAAAGCTCGAACCCAAGTCGGAAAAATGCATCTTCATAGGATACCCTAAGGAAACCATAGGGTATACCTTCTACCTTAGATCCGAAGGCAAGATCTTTGTTGCCAGAAGCGGATCCTTTCTGGAAAAAGAGTTTCTCTCGAAAGGAGTAAGTGGGAGGAAAGTAGAACTCGATGAAGTACTACCTCTTGAACCGGAAAGTAGTGCAGCTCAGGAAAATGTTCCTGTGGTGCCTACACCGTCTGGAGAGGAAATTAATGATGATGATCAAGGTACTTCGGATCAAGTTACTACTGAACTTCGTAAGTCTACAAGGACGCGTTCCACACCAGAGTGGTATGGCAACCCTGTCCTGGAAATCATGTTGTTAGACAACGGTGAACCTTCGAACTATGAAGAAGCGATGGCGGGCCCAGATTCCAACAAATGGCTTGAAGCCATGCAATCCGAGATAGGATCCATGTATGAAAACAAAGTATGGACTTTGACAGACTTGCCGATGATCGTGACGATAGAAAACAAATGGATCTTTAAGAAGAAGACGGACGCGGATGGTAATGTTACCATCTATAAAGCTCGACTTGTCGCTAAAGGTTATCGGCAAGTTCAAGGGATTGACTACGATGAGACTTTCTCTCCCGTAGCGAAGCTGAAGTCCGTCCGAATCATGTTAGCAATTGCCGCATACTATGATTATGAGATATGGCAAATGGACGTCAAAACGGCATTCCTTAACGGCTATCGTAAGGAAGAATTGTATATGATGCAGCCGGAAGGTTTTGTCGACCCTAAGAACGCTAACAACGTGTGCAAGCTCCAGCGATCCATTTATGGGTTGGTGCAAGCATCTCGGAGTTGGAACATTCGCTTTGATGAGATGATCAAAGCGTTTGGGTTATCTTGAGACTTATGGAGAAGCCTGCGTTTACAAGAAAGTGAGTGGGAGCTCTGTAGCATTTCTCATATTATATGTAGATGACATACTTTTGATGGGAAATGATATAGAACTCTTGGACAGCATTAAGGCCTACTTGAATAAAAGTTTTTCAATGAAGGACCTTGGAGAAGCTGCTTATATATTAGGCATCAAGATCTATAGAGATAGATCGAGACGCCTCATAGGTCTTTCACAAAGCACATACCTTGATAAGATATTGAAGAAGTTCAAAATGGATCAGTCCAAGAAAGGGTTCTTGCCTATATTACAAGGTGTGAAATTGAGCTCGGCTCAATGTCCCACCACGGCAGAAGATATAGAAGAGATGAGTGCCATCCCTATGCATCGACCATAGGTTCTATTATGTATTATGCCATGCGTGTACCGGACCTGATGTAAACCTTGCCGTAAGTTTGGTAGGAAGGTACCAAAGTAATCCCGGCAAGGAACACCGGACATCGGTCAAGAATATCTGAAGTACACGAAAAGGACTAAGGACATGTTTCTCGTTTATGGAGGTGACGAAGAGCTCGTCGTAAAGGGTTACGTCGACGCTAGCTTCAACACAGATCTGGATGACTCTAAGTCACAAACCGGATACGTGTATATGTTGAATGGTGGAGCAGTAAGCTGGTGCAGCTGCAAGCAGAGCGTCGTGGCGGGATCTACATGTGAAGCGGAGTACATGGCAGCCTCGGAGGCAGTGCATGAAGCTATTTGGGTGAAGGAGTTCATCACCGACCTAGGAGTCATACCCAATGCGTCGGGGACAATCAAACTCTTCTGTGACAACACTGGAGCTATTGCACTTGCCAAGGAGCCGAGGTTTCACAAGAAGACCAGGCACATCAAGCGTCGCTTCAACTCCATTCGTGAAAATGTTCAAGATGGAGACATAGAAATTTGCAAAGTACATACGGATCTGAATGTCGCAGATCCGTTGACTAAACCTCTTCCGCGAGCAAAACATGATCAACACCAGAACTCTATGGGTGTTCGATTCATCACAATGTAACTAGATTATTGACTCTAGTGCAAGTGGGAGACTGTTGGAAATATGCCCTAGAGGCAATAATAAAAGGATTATTATTATATTTCCTTGTTCATGATAATTGTATTTTATTCATGCTATAATTGTATTATCCAGAAATCATAATACACGTGTGAATACTTAGACCACAACATGTCCCTAGTGAGCCTCTAGTTGACTAGCTCGATAATCATAGTCATGGTTTCCTGACTATGGACGTTGGATGTCATTGATAACGGGATCACATCATTAGGAGAATGATGTGATGGACAAGACCCAATCCTAAGCATAGCACAAGATCGTGTAGTTCGTTTTGCTAGAGCTTTTCCAATGTCAAGTATCTCTTCCTTAGACCATGAGATCGTGTAACTCCCGAGATACCGTAGGAGTGCTTTGGGTGTACCAAACGTCACAACATAACTGGGTGACTATAAAGGTGCACTACAGTATCTCCGAAAGTGTACATTGGGTTGACACGGATCGAGGCTGGATTTGTCACTCCGTATTACGGAGAGGTATCATTGGGCCCACTCGGTAGTGCATCATCATAATGAGCTCAAAGTGACCAAGTGTCCGTCACGGGATCATGCATTCTGATGCGAGTAAAGTGACTTGCCTTAACGAGATTGAACGAGGTATTGGGATACCGACGATCGAAACTTCGGCAAGTAACATACCGTCGACAAAGGGAATAGTATCTGGGTTGCTTGAATCCTCGACATCGTGGTTCATCCGATGAGATCATCGAGGAGCATGTGGGAGCCAACATGGGTTTTGGTTATTGACCGGAGAGCCGTCTCGGTCATGTCTACGTGTCTCCCGAACCCGTAGGGTCTACACACTTAAGGTTCGGTGACGCTAGGGTTGTATGAATATGAGTATGCAGCAAACCGAATGTTGTTCGGAGTCCTGAATGAGATCCCGGACGTCACGAGGAGTTCCGGAATGGTCCGGAGGTAAAGAATTATATATAGGAAGTGCTATTTGACCATCGGGAGAATTTGGGGTTACGGTATTGTACTGGGACCACTGAAGGGTCCCGGTGTCCACCGGGTGGGGCCACCTATCCCGGGAGGGCCCGTGGGCTGAAGTGGGAGGAACCAGCCTGGTGGGCTGGTGCGCCTCACTTGGCCCCCTGCGCCTAGGGTTGGAAACCCTAGGGTGAAGCGCCCACTGCCTTGGGGGCAAGCCTCCCCCTTGGCCGCCGCCCCCATCTAGATGGGTTCTATAGGGGCAGCGCCCCCAGGGAGCCTATATAAAGGGGGAGGGAGGCAACCGCACCTGCATCTTGGCGCCTCCCTCTCCCTGCTACACCTCTCCTCTCATGAAGCTCGTGAAGCCTGCTGCATGATGGCTGCATCCACCACCACGCCCGTCATGCTGCTTTGGATCTTCATCAACCTCTCCTTCCCCTTCTTGGATCAAGGCGGAGGAGACGCCACGCTGACCGTAAGTGTGTTGAACAGCGGAGGTGCCGTCTGCTCGGCGCTAGGATCTCCGGTGATTTGGATCACGACGAGAACGACTCCCTCAACCCCGTTCTCTTGAACGCTTCCGCACGCGATCTACAAGTGGTATGCAGATGCATCTCTCTCTCTCGTTGCTAGATGAACTCATAGATGGATCTTGGTGAACGTAGGAAAATTTTATTTTATGCAATGTTCCCCAACAGTTAAGTCTTTCATATCTCAGAACTTTGAGATGAAGGACCTTGGAGTGGCTGATGTTATCTTGAACATCAAGCTGTTGAGAGATGATGAGGGTGGGATTACGCTCCTGCAATCCCATTATGTTGAGAAGGTGTTGAGTCATTTTGGATATTCGGACTGCAAACCATCTCAAACACCATATGATTCTAGTGTGCTGATTCGAAAGTCTAAAGGCACTGCTATAGATCAATTGAGATACTCTCAGATTGTTGGTTCACTCCAAAGATTCAGCGAAAGCTTAACGAGGCTCGACATCGCATTTGCTATTAGCAACCGAGCCGATTTGTTTCCAAACCGAGTGATGTACATTGGCATGCTCTTGAGAGAGTTATGCGCTATCTGAAAGGTACTATGAACTATGGACTTCACTATACTGGATACCCGTCGGTACTTGAAGGGTATAGTGATGCGAATTGGATCTCGATCTTTGATGAGATGAAGGCCACAACTGGGTATATGTTTACTCTTGGAGGTGGTGCTGTTTCCTGGAAGTATTGCAAGCAAATGATCCTAACAAGATCGACAATGGAAGCAGAATTAACAGCATTAGACACATCGGGTGGCGAAGCAGAATGGCTTCGAGATCTGTTGATGGACTTGCCAGTGGTTGAGAAGCCTGTTCCGGCCATCCTTATGAACCGTGACAATCAAACAGTTATTGTCAAGGTGAAGAGTTCAAAGGACAACATGAAGTCCAACAAACACATAAGAATGAGATTGAAAGCTGTCAGAAAATTGAGGACCTCCGGAGTGATAGCATTGGATTATATTCAAACGGCTAAGAATCTGGCAGATCCCTTTACTAAAGGGCTATCATGTGTTGTGATAGATAGCGCATCAAGGGAGATGGGTATGAGACCCACATGAGTTGCCATGGTAGTAACCCAACCTATGTGATCGGAGATCCCGTGAAGTAGGACACAGGAAAACAAGCAGTGGCAAACCGAGGAGAGTAACTTTACTAACCCACTCCGTCGGAGATGCAATACTCTCGGAAGCTGTATGGAAGGATGACTCTTGTCTTAATGTGTTCCAAGGCTTATATGCATAAGCAAGATGCTATCCTACAGAGCGATCTTTGGAGGAACACACCTATATGAGCCCGATTGCCGGTCACGATCTATGAGATTGGGGTGATCTCTAGCAAGCTCATGAGCAGGCCAGAGTGTGACTAATATGCTCCACCCGAGGGGTCGGCCTTGGCAGCCTCGTGTCGATGAGACTTGTGGTGAAACTTCTTGACGTAAGCCCGACAATTCAAGGCATAGTCCATTGTTCAGTTGTGAAGGAGTATAACTACTTGGTCTAAGTGGAGCTCAACCTTAATCGGTCTCCACTGAGATGCTGGTATATCAAAACAGCGTTTGGAACAAAGGACAAACTGGGCCCCGGAGATCTGGTGGGGGATTGTTGAAATATGAGATGGGCCTAGAGCCCATATGGCAATTTCAGATTTAATCTCCAAGGGCCCATGTAGGTGGCATGACAAGGTGGTGGGAGGTTTAGTCCCACCCCGGAAGTGGAAGAAGAGTTGGAGTGGTTTATAAGGGATTCTCTCCCTCATGCTATTGGAGCTTGAGAAGAGATGAGGCCCTCGCGCACTCCTCCTCCTTCGCTCGCCTCGCCTCGCCTCGCCTCGCCTCGCCTCGCCTCGCCTCGCCACGACGCGCCGCGCCACGGTTTGTGGGATTGAGCCGAGCCGAGCTCACTCCTATGCGCTTCTTTTTGCCGGTCAGGAACGGAGAGTCTTTGACAGGTAGGGCCACGATCTGAGACGTTGGATCATGGGCTACCGACGGACGTGGGTTCAGCCCACGTCCCTCCTGTGCCGCACATATATATGTGGCGCCGCCAACCCTAGCCGCCACGAAATGTAACGCATCTCCGCCTCGGGCCCGCATTGTTCCTCTGCTGCTGCTGCCGCGGCGCTCCGTCCCGTTCGCCAGCGTACACGGTTGGCGGAGAGCAGGCCTCGAAACCCCGCCTCTCCGGATCACATGCGGGAGAGGCGATTAGGTTTTGGGTAGCGACTACGCTTCGCCGCTTCTGTTCATCTACATCCGCATCACCTTCGTCATCACCATGTCGACCGGCGCCGACCGTGCCGCCCGAGAAGGCCGAGGCCGACAAGAAGACCGCCGAGGATGCCGCGGCTGTTGCCACCGCCACCACCGCCGCGTGGCTGATTGGAGGGTATACATCGTTTATCCCTCTCATGTTTCTTTCTGTTGTAGCAGTACTAGCTATATGCGTAGATGTTTCTACTATATGCGTAGTACATGCTCTGTTAGATCGTAATCAGTGTATTATCAATGCTGTCCATGTCATGCTCATGATTTATTCATGGATTAATTTAATCGAAAAATTGCCTATTTTCTTATCACAAGTAAGGGGAAGGGCATAGCCTTGTGATTTTCTTTAGCGCACACTATTAATATGTTTCGTCTGACAATCTATATTCTTGCAAGCTCTCTATTTTGAATATATTCACCAATCACAACACTTAATTTATGTGAATTACAAACCCATGTTTTACATTATATTGTCTTCTATGTTGTTTGGACGATAATTTGGATATCTGTGGCAATATGAGTTTGGTTCTACTTCTATGCATGGCCTAGTTTGTGACTTCTGTTGTCAAGTCACATCTTTAGTTACGTCTACAAAGATGAATATTGATATAGTAGTTCACTTTAGAATTATACTTGTATTTTACTTCATTACACTAGTAGAAAAAGGGTCTAATGTGAAACTCATTAGTCCCGGTTTGTAATTGAACCGGCACTAATGGTCACATTAGTGCTGGTTCCAACAGCCAGACGGGCGGCGCTCATTAGTACCGGTTCATGGCGAACCTTTAGTACCGGTTCGTGCCACGAACCGATACTAAAGAGGTGGTGGCCTTTAGTACGGGTTGGTGGCTCCAACGGTACTAAAGGATGTTTTAAAAAAAATCTCGGCATTGCCGCCGGAGCTGGTGGGAGTATTTCAAAAGTGCTCATAGAGGTAGAACGTAAAGGGGTGAGTGTATATGCGTGTTTATGAGCATATGCGATTGGTATTGTATTAAAAAACATTTGTATAAGAGAGAAAACGAACAATTCGTGGCGAGGAATAGGGTTCCAAGGGCAGCCGCTGGAGACTTTGCTCTTCTCGCCTCCGGCCGCCGTGCTGTAAGGTGAAAGGAACCTTCAATCTCTCTTTGAGTATTAAGAATTTCTATGAGCGTTAATTTTATAATCTACCTTGGCAATGTCTTGACAAAGGGTGGAATGTCGTCGAGAATGAAGGTATTCTGATTCTTCTTCTGTTGTGGCAGTGTCTCATCGGGCGTTGTTGTGAACCCAGAAAGTATATATCTCAACAGATTTCATGTGTCCAACCTTGCATGTCTTTAGGCTTATGTCTTTGCAGATTTTGTTTTTCTGGATGTGATGAATCTGTGTTAGCATTTTTTTGTTGCTTTGAACGAACGAATCTGCAAAGACAGAAACCTAGCTAAAACCTGCAAGGCCGGACACACCAAATCTACAAGAACACAAACTCTCTGGCTTCGTGACAACGCCCGATGAGACACCGCCAACGCGGTTGAAGAATCAGAATCCCTTTAGGGCTTCTTTAATTCAAAGGAATTTCATATAATTTTTGAAGAATAGAGTCTTTAGTATTTTTTTCTTACATTGGTCGTTTGATTCATATGATTGAATCCTATAGGATAGTATTTTTTCTTACATTGGTCGTTTGATTCATATGATTGAATCCTATAGAATTTTTTTCTATGAAATCATGTGTATTAGATTTTATTGTAAACCTAATATCCACTCCAACATTTTTTTTCACATTCTTTGTTTTTTCTATGACATCAAACTCTCTGTGCTAATCTTATAGGATTTAAGCGGACATGCCATTTTAATCCTTTATTTTTTTCCTATCTCTATGGTTTTAAGAACGGAAATGTTAACGCCCACACGTATGGGCGTTGATCATCTCGACCACATGCATCCATCACCGTCCAGTACTATATGCACGAATCTTGGCACAATCTGGCTGATTTTTTGTGCCACGTAGGACAAGGCGTGTGTGTGGTGTGTGACATAATTCGCCCACACATCTATTTTACCACACGGAGGGGCCGGTGTGTGGGCGTTTAGCAGTTCACCCACACATCAGTTTTCAACACGCACAAAGTGGTGTGTGGGCATTTGCCATCTCGCCCACAAGCCCGTCTCCTCTCCCACACCCAAGCTGCTAGTTGTCATGTGTTTTTGCATCGACATGGCAATCGCCTTAGTGTGCTTTATAAGCGGTGGCAACTCTTTTTTACCCGAGTTGCCATGTGTTTTTGCAGGTACACGGCAATCGCCTAGTGTGCACGTAAGCGTATGGCAACTCTCTTTATCGAGTTGCCATGTGTTTTACATGGTACATGGCAATCGCCTAACGCGCATACATGGCAATCGCCCTAACGCACGTAACGTGAGATGGCAACTCTTCCTTTTTATATGGCAATCGCCTAGCATGCTTGTGAGCACATGACAACTCTCTCAACCGCACGGTGTTAGTATTTGACAACTCCTAAAGTTATGAAATCATGGCAACTACATTAGATCGGACCATACATGGCAAGCTGCGGTTGAGCAACCATGGTAATCGCAGGTTGTCCGACATGGCAACCGTAGTTCAAATGACATGGCAACCGCAGCTAAACGAACATGGACGAGGGTCCGGACCATGGCAACCGCGGGCGTAGCGCGGTCACGCGTCGCGTCTTGGACCGTGAGGGTACGAGGTTCGAGGCGACATACGGCGTGGGCGTTATCAACTTCGCCCACACGCACGCGTGTGAGAGGGTTCAGGAGGGAAAAAAAGATGTGTGTGGATATTAGTTGTTTTGCCCACACGTAGATGTGTTGGCTGGTTGCTGTCCATGCCACACAAGGCGTGTGACACAACTATCCGATACACCACACCTGTGGCAGTTATCGGGACCCTTTAAGAATCCTACGAATCAAAGAATCAAAGAGAGGCTTTTTCTCATCGCATCCTTTTTGAAAAGTGAAAACGTCGCCGGCGAATATCGTAAAAATCACGCTGACAGCACGGCGGCTGGAGGCAAATGGAACCAGAAAAAGTCTCCGACGGCAGCCCCTCCGAATCCCATCTCCGTCGTCGCGAAAGGTTCTACTCCACCTGACCAGACCCGTTCCTATTTTTTCGGGGCCCCACTTGCCCGTCTCGTGCGCTCCGTTGGGCCTCGGCCTTTTCTGCCCCTGCAATCTGATCCGCAGGCGGCCCGCAATCCTCACCCTCACCCACCCACCAGCAAATCCCTCCCTCCCAGCTCCGGCGGCGATGCCGGCGGGCCAGCAGCCGCAGGCGCGCGAGCCCGACGGCGGCGACTCCAACAACCGCCAGCACCCGCCGCCCCCGACGCCCGCGCTCCCGTCCGAGGTGGTGCCGGCCTACCCGCCGCCGGAGTCTGAGGACGACGAGTCCTGGGTGTGGACGCAGATCAAGGCGGAGGCCCGGCGCGACGCCGACGCCGAGCCGGCGCTCGCCTCCTTCCTCTACGCCACGGTGCTCTCCCACCCCTCCCTGCCCCGCTCCCTCTCCTTCCACCTCGCAAACAAGCTCTGCTCCTCCACCCTCCTCTCCACGCTCCTCTACGACCTCTTCCTCGCCTCCCTCACCGTGCACCCCTCCCTCCGCGCCGCCGTCGTCGCCGACCTCCTCGCCGCGCGCGCCCGCGACCCCGCCTGCGTCGGCTTCTCCCACTGCCTCCTCAACTACAAGGGCTTCCTCGCCATCCAGGCGCACCGCGTCGCGCACGTCCTCTGGGCGCAGAACCGCCGCCCGCTCGCGCTCGCCCTCCAGTCCCGCGTCGCCGACGTCTTTGCCGTCGACATCCACCCCGCCGCCGTCGTCGGCAAGGCCATCCTCCTCGACCACGCCACCGGCGTCGTCATCGGAGAGACCGCCGTCGTCGGCGACAACGTCTCCATCCTCCACCACGTCACCCTGGGTGGGACTGGCAAGGCCGTCGGCGACCGCCACCCCAAGATTGGGGACGGGGTGCTCATAGGTGCCGGCGCCACCATCCTCGGCAACGTCATGATTGGAGCCGGGGCCAAGATTGGGGCTGGCTCCGTGGTGCTGATAGATGTGCCGGCGAGGAGCACGGCGGTGGGCAACCCTGCCAGGCTGATTGGAGGGAGGAAGGGCGAGTCCGACAAGGACGAGGACATGCCCGGAGAGTCCATGGATCACACCTCCTTCATACGGCAGTGGTCCGACTACACCATCTGAGAGAGCCATTGTGCAAGGTCTATTACTCATCCTCTGTATCAGTAACCGTGCTGTGCTACCAAATACGTAGGGATTTTGTTTTGGTATTGTTCGCTTGTGGATGAACATCAACTGTAGTCTAATGTCAAGTGTGTATGGCCAATTGTTTCTTCAGCTGAGCGACCATGCTCGGATACTGATAGTGGATGATTGATCAATGAATAATTTTGTGATCTACAATGGATTTGGTTGTATTTTCAATCATTTGCTGGATTAATTGTGCTTTTCTGAGAACATAGGTCATGGATTGATCAAGCTTCAAGGGCATATTAGATCACGCTATTATAGCGTGTGAAACAATTTATACCATGATGATGCCACATACTAAATTTTAGACATGTTTTCAGATCCCAATTTCATCATTTTACTTGACATAAAATCAAATGTCACTTGTATTAGAGATATTAGCTAATAATTCACTCTTAAAAGTCTGGAATGGGTTGATAAATGTCGTTCCAATTCATTGCTTTTTCTGAACTTCTTTAATCTGCCAGTGTCACTTGACAAAGTTTATGAAAGCATTTCCCCAAAATATAAGTAAAAATTATCTTGTTCTATCATTATGAATCTGGTTGAAGTTCATGCTCATTTATTCCATATGTTTTATTTATTTATTTATTCATCTCTTTGTAGTTGTAGGGCGTATGGTTTCACAATCATTGAGCCTCCACATGCTATACCTATATATCCACCATTTTGATATATGATGAATATAAAAAATACTTTTCTTCTGTCAAAACAATGTCGCCTTCGTTGGATGGGTCAATGAAGACTAGGAAAACACTATTTTTCTGAATTTTATACCACACTTGCTTTCTGAAGCTTCCGGCTGACTGTTCAAAGTCATCTAGTCAACAAATTCTGTAGTCTTTCGAGCTCAGAGCACCATCTATATAGTGACGTGCTGGGAGGAGTTCCTGTTCATTCGCGCTTCACAATGGAGACAATCATCTCTGCGGTTCTTGGTGATCTTGTCGGCAGAGCTATATCCTTTGTGGTCGAGAAGCGCCGCGAGAAGACAACCGCTGAGGAGGATCTGCAGAGGCTGCGCCAGCTGCTTCTGAGGATAAGTGCTGTTGTTGAGGAGGCCGAGGGGCGATGTGTCACAAACCGTGGGATGATACATCAGGCTAGCACGATGCGAGAGCAAATGTTCAGAGGATACTACCTTCTTGATGCCTTCAGGTGCAGAGAGAAAAAGACCGATGACGAGGAGGTGAGTCGCTTCTTGTTTGCTCAATCCAATTTCAATCCGGCTAGCGTTTTGCCACGCCTTTCTAGCAACACTCAAATTGAGGGCTCAGTAATTGTTAGAGTAAGCAGTCAGGAGCTTAAACAGGTTGTTCTTGGCCTAGAAAGCATGGTTGTTGATATGAAGGAGTTTGCTATATTTCTGATGAGCTACCCTCGCATGTACCGCCAACCCTATGGCGCATATTTATTTGTGGACAAGTATATGTTTGGCCGCCAAATGGAGAGGGAACAAGCCATCAGCTTCTTGCTACAAGCAGAGCTTCCGTATGGAAATGTGGGTGTCCTTCCAATTGTTGGTTCTGCATTTGTTGGGAAGAGCACTCTTGTGGACCATGTTTGCAACGATGAGCGTGTAGCCGTGTACTGAATCACTTCCCCTTGATCTTGCTCTACATTGGAAACAACCTTCAAGATGAAACGATGACAACTTTTAGAGATCATTGTGTGATCAAGCATCAAAATATTTCCTTGGATGAAGAGAAGTCGTTGGTTGTCATTGAGCTCTTAGGGGACTTGGACACAGGGGCATGGAAGAGGCTGCTACACTTGTCTGAAAGATGGATGACACCTGGGAGCAAAATCATAATCACTAGCCGATCAGAGAAGGTGGCCAGTCTTGGAACAACGGAAGCCATCAGGCTAAATTATTTGTCTAAAGAAGCTTATTGGTATTTCTTCAGGATGCTCGTGTTTGGTAGCACGGATCCGGAGGAGCACCCAAAGTTAACATCAATAGCCATGGAGATAGCCCTAGAGATGTGCGGATCTTTCATATTTGCACATACTGTTGCTGCTTTACTGAGAGCAAATCTTAGTGCTCGGTTCTGGTGCACGGTCCTCAGACACCTTAGAGAGTACAGGCAGAAGAATATCTTGTTGTTAGGTGAATATCCTGCTGATGAAGATCAGCCTCGGTATATTTGGAGCTTGGCTAAAAGGCGGTGAGGTTCTGAGTATATTAAGTTCCTTCTGCGATGTAGTGACTACCAAAATGGGCCTGCTTCTCACAGTGGAGGATAACGCTGATGGATCTTCAATCTGGCACCTGGAGCACTATGCCACGGGGAAAATTTGAGGTATTGTCCTGGAAGTCTCTCATACCACCGTACTACAGCTACACAACTGTCTGCGAGTTTGTCCGGTACGAGAAGTACCACAGCATAGTGGAATAAGTGAAGCACTCTTTGGCACCATGGTGACATTGCTTTGAGTTACTGGTGGGGTTTCTTCCTGTCCATGGACCAAGGCTCACCAGATTGGTAGATGAGACTGCTTGGGGGTCTAAAAGTTGATCTGGTTCTTGAGTCTCGACTCAATCCTATATGGAGTATTGTAACTGGTACCCAGTACATAGGGCTCCTTAAATACTGATTGTCCTTTACTCTTGTAATCACTTGTGTACTCTTCATCTGAATAAACAAGCCCTTGACTAAGTAGCTGATATTTCTGTAGACTCTCTTTTCACTTACGGTATAAAACTGACATGTCTTGCTAGTAATAACATCTAGCATTGTTTCCAACCACTTGAGAAGCCCGTTTCTGTTACACGAACCACGGCACCACTCAGAGAGGGCGACGAAGGACAAGTAACCTGGGTGTCCTCAACATCGGCACAGATCCTCAGAAGCAGCTGGTGCAACCTCTGCAGATGCTGGTTAACAGTGTCTTGTCGAAGAAGACATTACTCACACGAGTCCATGGAATTCACTTTAGGCAACCTGCATGCCTTGGTACAAAGATCAGTACCACAAGTGAAAGCAACACAGATAGCTGGAGCTAACAAGATGAAACAACAGCTGAAAGAACAGACTGAACAAACACAACCACTGCCTGATTGTGCAGGTTTTGTAAAGAACCGAAGAAAAATGTGATTTAACTGTTGTTCCCAACAGGGGAAACTTGCAGCTTCAAGTTTCCACCACACTGGCCTTTATTTAATCAGAAACAATACTTTTCTTCTGTCATAACAGTGTCGCCTTCGTTGGCTGGGTCAGATGCCTATTCTCTGAATATTTTGCACAATTGCTTTCTGAAGCTTGCTACTGACTGTTAAAAGTCACCAAGTCAGCAACTTCCTAACTCCATCGAGCTCAGAGTACCATCTAGCTAGGCAGTTTTGGAACAACCGAAGCCATCAAGCTAAATTGTTTGTCTAAAGAAGCTTACCGGTATTTCTTCAAGATGCTCGTGTTTGCACTGACCCGGAGGAGCACCCAAGGTTAACCTCCATAGCCATGGAGGCAGCCCTCGGGATGGATGGATCTTTCAGCTCCGTATATCTTGTTGCTGCCTTACTGAGGGAAAATGCCTGGTTCTGGTGCAGGGTTCTCAGAACCAATAGGAAGTACATGCAGAAGAATGCATTATCGCTCGGTGAATATTATGATGTGGTAAGTCTCGGTATGCTTTGCGCATTTCTGTGCATTATCGCTCGGTGAATATTATGATGTGGTAAGTCTCGGTATGCTTTGCGCATTTCTGAAACACAGCGAGTTTCTGAGGATCTTAAGCTATTTCTTGTACATCATAGTTACCAAAATGGGCCTGCTGCTCAGGGCGAAGTTCCGAGGATAATAGTGGCAGATGTTCTATTTAGGAGATGGAGCACTGTGCCGCGGGGCAAATTTGAGGTCTTGTTCTGGAGGTCTCTCATACCACCATACTATAACTACATATATGCTTGTGAGTTTGTGCAGCACAAGAACACCACACCGTAGTTCTGCTCTTGACTTCTTGTACACTCGATCAATTATGTTTGACCTACCAGATTGGTATGTATTAGACTTCCTTGCTTGCTGTTATAAATGTTGGTGCTTCATTTATGTGATCTGGTTCTAGACTGATCGGTCATCATGTAGAGTTGTGTCTGTAATCACCTGTATAATCTTCATCTCAGTAACCAAAGCCTTGGAATAAAATCTAGTTGATATTTCATGCGGACTTTATTTTCACTTTTGGGCCAAGCTGATATATTTTGCTGGTACCTTGTTTCCAGTGAACGGCCGCACTGCTCAGTGCTTGTGCTGGATAACAATTGAAAGAACACGGTGAGCAGGAACAACCGCTTCTTGATTGTGCAGGTGTTAGAAATGACGGAGGAAGAAAAAAACATGATCTGGCTATTGATTCAAATGGTGCAAACATGCAGCGTCAAGTTTCCACCATGTTAACCTCTAAATCAATAACAGGTACTTTTCTTCTTCTGTCAGAGCAACATCGCCTTTGTTGAATGGGTCAATAAGAAGGCCTATTTTCTGGAAGCTACAGCATAATTGCTTTCTGAAGCTTTAGCTGACCATTCAAAGTCATGGAGTCAGCAACTTGCTAACTCCTTCAAGTTCTGGTGAGATGCTGGGATGGGTTCCTGTTTGCTGCTTGCAGTTTACGATGAAGACACTAATTTCTGCAGTTCTTGGTTATACTGTCAGCAGAACCATATTCTACTGGTTGAGAAGTGCTGTGAGCAGAGAACCACGGACGAGGATCTGCGGAGGCTGCACCAGCTGCTTCTGAGTTTACGTGCCGTCGTTGAGGAGGCTTAGGGTGGCATGTCACTGCAAAGATGATCTGTCAGATTAGCATGATGACAAAGCAAATGTTCAGAGGGTACTAACTTCTCGACACCTTCAAGTGTGGAGAGAAGAAGACCGACAATGAGGAGGTGAGTCCCTCCTTGTTCGTTCAATCCAAGCGTCTTTACCGCCTATCTGGTGACATTCTGAATTTCGGACTGAGAGCAGGGTAGTTATAATTGGTAGAGAAAGCAGCAAGTAGTTGAAATAGGTACTTTTCTTCCGGCATTGCAGTTTTGCTTTCATATTAGGAGAACCCAAGTTCAGAAAAATAAATAAATTAGGAGAACCCCCATTTTCGGAAACGTATAGCACAATGTTCTGTCATAACATTGTTGCTTTTGTTGGTGGGTCAATAAAGACGAGGATAACAGTATAACACCTACTTTTTTTTGAAAAGTATAGCACAGTTGCCTTCTGAAACTTTCAGCTTGACCTTTTGAAGGCGTGCCTCAGTCCTTCGAGCTTGGAGTACCATCTATCTAGTACCAGCACGGGAGGGGTATCTGTTCGTAAACGCTTCACAATGGAGGCAATCATTTCTGGGGTTCTAAGTGACCTAGGCAGCAGAGCTATATCCTTTTTTTTTAAATAAGCTATATCCTTTGTTGTAGAAATGTTCCACGAGCAAACAGCTACGGAGGAGGATCTGCAGAAGCTGCGCCAGCTTCTGCTGAGGATATCTTCTGTTTGAAGTTCATGCTCATTTTTCCTTATATTTCCTTATTTATTCATCTCTTTGTAGTTATAGGACATATCGCCGTGTGGTTTCAGTCATTGAGCTCCCACATGCTATGTCTATATGCAACAGGTAGTTGCTACTTTCAAGTCTCTCACTGAATTGGCGGATCAATATTTTGTAGACTTTAGCAATTTTCTGTGCTTTGTAAGATGTCTACTGTTAGAAGTGTCTAAGGTGCGATTACTGGAATCACCAGTCAGCTCCACAACTTGATGGATCATCCCTCAGTTTGCGACGCTCCCCCCTTGGCCTCCTCAACAACGGCACAAATCCTCAGAAGCAGCCTCTCTAGATCCTGTACCTCAGTTGCCTCTTCCCAGCACTTCTCAGCCATGATGCTTCTTAACAGTGTCTTGTAGGACTTGGAAGAAAACAAAACCCGCGCAGTGTGGGGAGTTCAGATTTCAGACAACCTGCATGTGTTGCTACAAAGATCAGTATCTCCATGCAAGGAGTTTTGACTGAAAAGATGAAACAACAGTAAAGAAACACAGTGAGCGAAACTGTGAAAAGCAACCAATGCCAGATTCTGCTGGTGTTGGAAAGAACGGAAGAGGAGTGTGATTTGACTTTTGTTCCCAGCAGAAGAGACGTGCAGCATCAAGTTTCCACCATTTCGACATCCTTTCAAAAAGAAAAAAAAATACTTTTCTTCTGTCAAGAGTCAAAACAATGTCGCCTTCATTGGATGGGTCAATGAAGACTAGGAAGTAGGAAAACACCTATTTTCTGAAATTTAGAGCACAAGTGCCTTCTGAAGCTTTCAGCTAACCCTTCAAAGTCATTGACTCAGCAAATTCCTAAGTTTTTCTAGTTCAGAGCACCATCTATCTGGTAAGAGGCTGGGAGGGTTTCCCGTTCGTTTGCGCTTCACAATGGAGGCAATCATTTCTGCGGTTCTTGGTGATCTTGTCGGCAGAGCTATATCCTTCATGGTCGAGAAGCACCACGAGCAGACAACCGCTGAGGATCTGCAGAGGCTGCGCAAGCTGCTTCTGAGGATAAGTGCTGTTATCGAGGAGGCCGAGGGGCGGCATATCACAAACCGGGGGATGATACATCAGGCTAGCACGATGAGAGAGCAAATGTTCAAAGGGTACTACCTTCTCGATGCCTTCAGGTGCAGAGAGAAGAAGACCGGTGACGAGGAGGTGAGTCGCTTCTTGTTTGCTCAATCCAATTTCAATCCGGCTAAGCGTTTTCGCCGCCTTTCTAGCAACACTCAGATTGAGAGCACGGTAATTGTTAGAGTAAGCAGTCGGGAGCTTAAACAGGTTGTTCTTGGCCTAGAAAGCATGGTTGTTGATATGAATGAGTTTGCTATATTTCTGATGAGCTACCCTCGCATGTACCGCCAACCCTATGGCGCATATTTATTTGTGGACAAGTATATGTTTGGCTGCCAAATGGAGAGGGAACAAGCCATCAGCTTCTTGCTACAAGCAGAGCCTCCGTATGGAAATGTGGGTGTCCTTCCAATTGTTGGTTCTGCACTTGTTGGGAAGAGTACTCTTGTGGACCATATTTGCAATGATGAGCGTGTACAGAATCACTTCTCCTTGATCTTGCTCTACATTGGAAACTGCCTTCAAGATGAAACGATGGCAACTTTTAGAGATCATTGCGTGATCAAGCATCAAAATATTTCCTTGGATGAAGAGAAGTCGTTGGTAGTCATTGAGCTCTTAGGGGACGTGGACAAAGGAGTATGGAAGAGACTTCTGCACTCTTCTGAACGATGCATGCCACATGGGAGCAAGATCATAATCACTAGCCGATCAGAGAAGGTGGCCAGTCTTGGAACAACGGAAGCCGTCAGGCTAAATTATTTGTCTAAAGAAGCTTACTGGTATTTCTTCAGGATGCTCGTGTTTGGTAGCACGGATCCGGAGGAGCACCAAGTTAACATCCATAGCCATGGAGATAGCCCTAGAGATGTGTGGATCTTTCATATTTGCATATGTTGTTGCTGCCTTACTGAGAGCAAATCTTAGTGCTCGGTTCTGGTGCAGGGTTCTCAGACACCTTAGGGAGCACAGGCAGAAGAATGTCTTGTTGTTAGGTGAATGTCCTGTTGATGAAGATCAGCCTCGGTATCTTTGGAGCATGGCCAAAAGGTGGCAAGGTTCTGAGGATATTAAGTTCTATCTGCAAGCGCGTGACCCTCAAAAGGGCCTCCTTCTCATGGCGAGATTCCAAAGATAACACTAGTGGATCTGCTATCCGGCACCTGGAGTGCTATGCCACGGGGAAAATTTGAGGTCTTGTCCTGGAGGTCTCTCATACCACCGTACTATAGCTACACAACTGTTTGCGAGTTTTTTCGGCACGAGTAGTACCACAGCATAGAGGAAGAAGAGAAGGGCTCTTTGGCACAGTGGTGACATTGCTTTGAATTACTGGTGGTTCTCTTCTTGTCTATGGACCAAGGCTCACCAGATTGGTAGATGAGACTGCTTGCTGGTCTAAAAGTAGATCTGGTTCTTGAGTCTTGACTCGATACTATATGTAGTATTGTAACTGGTACCCAGTACATGGGGCTCCTTAAATACTGATTGTGCTTGTAATAACTTGTGTACTCTTCATCTGAATAAACAAGCCCTTGACTAAGTAGCTGATATTTCTTCTGACTGTCTTTTCACTTACTGTATAAGGTTGACATATCTTGCTAGTACTAACATCTAGCGTTGTTTCCAACCACTCGAGAAGCCTGTTTCGGTTACACGAACGACGGCACCACTCAGAGAGGGCGAAGAAGGACAAGTAACCTGGGCGTCCTCAACATCGGCACAGATCCTCAGAAGCAGTTGGTGCAACCTCTGCAGATCCTGCCGTGAAGTTTGGCACTTTTCAGTCATGATGCTGGTTAACAGTATCTTGTCAAAGAAGACATCACTCACACGAGTCTGCGGAGTTCAGGTTAGGCAACCTGCATGCGTTGCTACAAAGATCAGTACCACAAGTGAAAAGCAACACAGATAGCTGGAGCTAACAAGATGAAACAACAGCTGAAAGAACAGAGTGAACAAACTCAACCACTGCCTGATTGTGCAGGTGCTGGAAAGGACCGAACAACAAATTGATCCTACTGTTGATCCCAACCGGGGAAACTTGCAGCTTCAAGTTTCGACCACTGACCTTTATTAAATCAGAAACAGATACTTTTCTTCTGTCATAACAGTGCCGCTTTCGTTGGCTGGGTCAAATGCCTATTTCTCTGAATATTTTGCACAATTTCTTAGCTTCCTACTGACCGTTAAAAGTCACCAAGTCAGCAACAAGCCATCAAGTGTTTGTTTGGTCGCTAAATGGAGTGGGAACAAGCCGGTCAGAGAAGATGGTCAGTTTTGGAACAACGGAAGCCATCAAACTAAATCTTTTGTTGAATAAGCCTACTGGTACTTTCTTCAAGATGCTCGTGTTTGGAAGCATGGATCGGAGGAGCACCCAAAGCTAACATCCATAGCCATGGAGCTAGCCCTTGAGACACATATGTTGCTGCTGCCTTACTGAGAGCAGATCTCAGTGCTTGGTTGTGGTGCAGGGTTCTCACACACATGAGGGCGGATATTCAGAAGAATATCTCGTGGTTAGGTCAATATCCTGTGAATGAAGACCAGCCCTGGTCCCTATATTTGGAGCATGGCCGAAACAAGGCAAGGGTTCAAGGAAGTGTTTGCTGTGACGTGGTTGCTACCAAAAAGGTCCTGCTGCTCATGACGAGGTTCCAAGGATATCAGTGGTGGATCTTCCATCCGGTACCTGGAGCGCTCTGCCATGAGGCAAATTTGAGGTCTTGTGCTGCAAGTCTCGCATACAACCTTACTACAGCTACACATATGACTGAGTTTGTATGGGAGTGAGCAAACACAACCACTGCTGGATCTCACTGTTGATCCCAGCAGGGGAAACATGCAGCTTCAAGTTTCCACCAAGCTGACCTTTGAATCAGGAACAGATACTTTTCTTCTGTCCTAATAGTGTTGTTGACTGGGTTAGCCGCCTATTCTTTTTTTTTTTACATGATTGCTTGCTGTCGCTTTCCACTGACTGTTTAAAGCCATAGAGTCAGCAGCTGCCTAACTCCATCCAGCTCAGACTACCATCTAGGTAATCTGAGGCTTTGGAGGAGGTCCTGTTTGCTCACACTCCATGATGGAGACACTCATTTCTGCAGTTCTTGGTGATCTTGCTGGCAGAGCCATATCATTCATGGTAGACAAGTGCCGTGAGCAGAGAACCGAGGAAGACGATCTGCAGAGGCTGCATCAGCTGCTTCTGAGGTCACGTGTCATCGTCGAGGAGGCCGAGGGGCGGTGTGTCACCAACCAAGGGATGATCTGTCAGGTTAGCATTATGAGAAAGCAAATGTTCAGAGGGTACTACCTTCTCGACACCTACAAGTGCAGAGAGAAGAAGACCAACGAGGAGGAGGTGAGAGGGTGCTTGGATACGTTTTAGTCCCATGACTAAAAGTAGTGAGACTAAAACTTGCTAGCCTCACCCATGCTTGGATTCAAAT
This sequence comes from Aegilops bicornis, assembly GCA_021605145.1. NCBI lineage: Eukaryota > Viridiplantae > Streptophyta > Magnoliopsida > Poales > Poaceae > Aegilops > Aegilops bicornis. Next base: position 624,079,702 of record CM038669.1, on the reverse strand, counting down.
ACTAAAGAGACTAAAATCAAGTTATTAAGCATTTATTATCCTCCAAACCCTCCAATCCAGAACTCGCATGTGTTAAAAGAGAGGAATTAAATGAGGAGAGAGAGGGCTAATACATATTTTAGTAGGTTTCCTATGACTAAAAGATTTTAGCCTCAAGACTAGTCCTAGCCTCTCTTTAGTCAGGGGTGCTTGGAACTTTAGCCTCTAAAAGAGACTATTTTTAGTCAGACTAAAAATAGTCCCTTGGATCCAAGCACCCTCTGAGTCGCTTCTCATTCGTTCAATCCAAATCTAATCCGGCTAAGCGTTTTCGCCGCCTTTCTAGCAACACTCAGACTGAGAGCATGGTAATTGGTAGAGAAAGCAGCAAAGAGTTGAAACAGGTTGTTCTTATCCTAGAAAGAATGGTTGCTGATATGAAGGAGTTTGTTATATTTCTGATGAGTTACCCTCGCATGCACCGCCAACCTTATGGTGCATATTTATTTTTGGACAAGTGTATGTTCGGCCGCCAAATGGAGAGGGAACAAGCGATCAGCTTCTTGCTACAAGCTGAGCCTCTAGGGGCTGAGAGATTGGGTGTCCTTCCAATCGTCGGTCCTGCACTTATTGGAAAGAGCACTTTTGTGGAACATGTTTGCGATGATGAGCGTGTGCGCAGTCATTTCTCCTTGATCTTGCTCTACAGCGGAAATGACCTTAAAGGTGAAACGGCAATGACTTTTAGGGAACATTGCCTGATCAAGCATGAAAATATTGTTGCATCAGGTAAAGAAAGGTCTTTGGTTGTCATTGAGCTCTTGGGGGACATGGATGAAGGAGCGTGGAAGAGGCTGCTGCACTCTGCTGAAAGATGCATGACACGTGGGAGCAAAATCATAGTGACCAGCCGATCAGAGAAGATGGTCAGGTTTGGAACAACGGAAGCCATCAAGCTAAGTTGTTTGTCTAAAGAAGCTTACTGGTATTTCTTCAAGATGCTCGTGTTTGGAAGCACGGACCCGGAGGAGCACCCGAGGTTAGCATCCATAGCCATGGAGCTAGCACCCAGGATGTGCGGATCTTTCATCTCCGCATATGTTGTTGCTGCCTTACTGAGAGAAAATTTCAGTACCCGGTTCTGGTGCAGGCTTCTCAGAAACAATAGTAAGTACATGCAGAAGAATGCATTGTTGGCTGGTGAATATTATGACGAGGATAAGCCTCGGTACCTTATGACCATTACTGAAACACGGTGAGTTTCTGAGGATTCTTTCTGCTCCATCATAGTTATCAAAAAGGGCCTGCTGCTCAGGGCGAAGTTCCGAGGATAACACTGGTGGATGTTCTACTCAGTAGATGGAGCACTGTGCCACGGGACAAATTTGAGGTCTTGTGCTGGAGGTCTCTCATACCACCATACTACAGCTATATAAATGCTTGTGAGTTTGTGCGGCACAAGAACACAACACCGTAGTTCTCTTCTTGTCTACTCGATTAATTAGGTTTGGCCTTCCAGATTAGCATGTATTAGACTTCTTTGCTTGCTGTTCTAAATGTTGGTGCTTTATTTAAGTTGATTTGGTTCTAGACTGATCGATCATATAGGGAGTATTACTGCAATTAGAATGCAGTAGATCATCATGTAAGGTTATGTTTCTAATCACCTGTATACTCTTGATCTCAATAAACAAATCCTTGGAATAAAATCTAGTTGATATTTCTGCAGACTGTTTTCACTTTTTGGGCAAAGCTGATATATCTTGCTAGTACCTTGTTTCCGACGAACGGCTGCACCGCTGAGAGATTGTGCAGGATGAAAGAACAGTTGAAAGAACACGGTGAGCAGAGACAGCCATTGCTTGATTGTGCAGGTGTTGGAAAGAACATAGGAAAAAATGCGAGATTTGTGCAGGTGTTGCAAACATGCAGTTCAAGTTTCCACCATGTTGACCTCTAAATCAAAAACAGGTACTTTTCTTCTGTCACAACAACGTCGCCTTTGTTGAACGGGTCAATAAAGACTAGCGAGGAGAGCACCTATTTTCTGGAAGTTACAGCATCATTGCTTTCTGTAGCTTCAGCTGACCATTCAAAGTCATTGATTCAGCAACTTCCTAACTCCTTCAAGTTCTGGTGAGTCTGGGAGGGGTTCCTGTTTGCTTTCAGTTTATGATGGTGGCACTAATTTTTGCAGTTGGTGATATTTTCAGCAGAGCCATATGCTTCGTTGCCGAGAATTGCTGTGAGGTTATGTGCCGTCATTGAGAAGGCTGAGGGGCAGCGTGTCACTAACCGAAGGATGATCTGTCAGGTTTGCATGATGAAAAAGCAAATGTTCAGAGGGTACTACCTTCTCGACATCTTCAAGTGCAGAGAGAAGAAGACTGACAATGAGGAGGTGAGTCGCTCCTTGTTCGCTCAACGCAAATTTAATCCAGCTAAGCGTTTTCGCCGCCTTTCTAGTGACACTCAGCTCAGACTGAGAGCATGGTAATTGCTAGAGAAAGCAGAAGGAGTTGAAGCAGCACTCACGACAGTCTGGGGGTTCAGGCGACCTGCATGGCTGCTACAAAGATCAGTACCACAAGTGAAAATCCACACGAGAGTTCGTGCTATCAAGATGAAAAAACAGAGAAATAATAGCTTTTCTTCTGTCATAACAGTATCGTTCGCTGGGTCAAAAGCCTATTCTCTGAATTTTTTGCACAGTTGCTTACTGAAGCTTTCAACTGACCTTTGAAGTCACGAGTCAGCAACTGCCTAACTCCACAAGCTGAACCGTAGTTGCCTGTTCCCAGCACTTCTCAACCATGCTGCTTGTTAATAGTGTCTTGTACTAGAACTTAGAAGAAAACAACACCTGCGCAATGTGCGGATTTCAGATTTCAGACAACCTGCATGTGTTGCTACAAAGATCAGTATCTCCATGCAAGGAGTTTTGACTGAAGAAACAACAGTAAAAAAACAGTGAGTGAAAACAACCAATGCCAGATTCTGCTGGTGGTGGAAAGAACAGAAGAGTGTGATTTGACTTTTGTTGCCAGCAGAAGAGACGTGCAGCATCAAGCTTACACCATTTCGACATCCGTTTTAGAAACAAATACTTTTCTTCTGTCAAAACAATGTCGCCTTCATTGGATGGGTCAATGAAGACTAGGAAGTAGAAAATTTATAGCACAAGTGCCTTCTGAAGCTTTCAGCTGACCATTCAAACTCACTGAGTCAGCAAATTCTAGCTCAGAGCACCATCTATCTGGCAAGAGGCTGGGAGGGCTTCCTGTCCGTTTGCGCTTCACAATGGAGGTAATCATTTCTGCGGTTCTTGGTGATCTTGTCGGCAGAGTTATATCCTTTGTGGTCGAGAAGCGTCACGAGCAGACAACCTCTGAGGAGGATCTGCAGAGGCTGCGTCAGCTGCTTCTGAGGATAAGTGCTGTTGTCGAGGAGGCCGAGGGGCGGTGTGTCACAAACCGAGGGATGATACATCAGGCTAGCACGATGAGAGAGCACATGTTCAGAGGGTACTACCTTCTCGATGCCTTCAGGTGCAGAGAGAAGAAGACCGACGATGAGGAGGTGAGTCTCTGCTCGTTCGTTCAATCCAAATTTAATCCGGCTAAGCGCTTTCGCCGCCTTTCTAGCGACACTCAAATTGGGAGCATGGAATTTGGCAGAGACGTCAGTAAGGAGTTGAAACATGTTCTTGTCCTGGAAAGCATGGTTGCTGATATGAAGGAGTTTGTTATATTTCTGATGAGCTACCCTCGCATGTACCGCCAACCTTATGGTGCATATTTATTTTTTGACAAGTGTATGTTCGGCCGCCAAATGGAGAGGAACAAGCCATCAGCTTCTTGCTACAAGCTGATCCTCTAGGGGCTGGGAGTTTGGGTGTCCTTCCAATCGTTGGTCCTAGACTTATTGGGAAGAGCACTCTTGTGGAATATGTTTGCAATGATGAGCGTGTGCACAGTCACTTCTCCTCGATCTTGCTCTACAGCGGAAACGGCCTTAAAGATGAAACGGTGATGACTTTTAGAGATCTTTGTGTGATCAAGCATCAAAATATTGCATCAGGTAATGAAAGGTCGTTGGTTGCTATTGGGCTCACAGGGGATGTGGACGAAAGGGCATGGAAGAGGCTGCTGCATTCCGCTGAAAGATGCATGACACGTGGGAGCAAAATCATTGTGACTAGCCGATCAGACAAGACAGTCAGGTTTGGAACAACAGAAGCCATCAAGCTAAGTTGTTTGTCTAAAGAATCTTACTGGTATTTCTTCAAGATGCTTGTGTTTGGAAGCACGGACCCGGAGGAGCACCCAAGGTTAACATCCATAGCCATGGAGCTTGCCATCGAGATGTGGGGATCTTTCATCTATGCATATCTTGTGGCGGCCTTACTGAGAGAAAATCTCAGTGCCCAGTTCTGGCGCAGGGTTCTCAGTAACTTTAGGAAGTACATGCAGAAGAACGCGTTGTTGTCTGGTGATTATATTAACGAGGATAAGTCTCGGTATGTTTGGAGCATTGCTAAAACTCGGCGAGTTTCTGAGGATCTTAATTTCTGTGTGCTACATGATAGTTACCAAAATGGGCCTGCTGCTCATGCTCATGGCGAAGTTCCGAGGATAACACTGGTGGATTTTTTTTCTAGGAGATGGAGCACTGTGCCGCGGGGCAAATTTGAGGTCTTGTGCTGGAGGTCTCTCATACCACCGTACTACAACTACATATATGCTTGTGAGTTTGTGCAGCAAAAGAAAACCTGGCTATAGGTGTCTTCTTGTTACTCGATCAATTATGTTTGGCATACCACATTGGTATGTAGTATTAGACTTCCTTGCTTGCTGGTCTAAATGTTGGTGCTTGATTTAAGTTCATCTGGTTCTAGACCTATCGATATTATATTTAGTATGCTGTAATTGGAACCCAATATCTCATCATGTAGGGCTCCCTAATTACTGATTGTGTTTGTAATCACTTGTACACTCCTCATCTCAATAAACAAAGCCTCTGAATAAAATGTAGTTGATACTTCTGCAGACTCTGTTTTCACTTTTCGGACAAAGCTGATATATCTTGCTAGTACAAATATCTAGCATTGCTTCCAGTGACTTGAGAGGTCTGTATCGTTTACACGAAACAGCCGCACTGCTCAGAGAGAGACAGTGAGCAGGATGACATTTGTCGAGGATCCCCAGAAGCAGCTGTTGCAGCCTGCAGTTTTCCTGCTTCTGGCATTTCTCAGCATGAGGCTAGTAACAGTTTCTTGTAGAAGATAACATGAATCACGACGGTCTGGGAGTTCAGGTTAACAAGATGAAGTGACAGTTGAAAGAACACAGTTGGCGTGCACAACGAATGCCAGATTGTGCTGGTGTTGGAAAGAACGGAAGAAACATGAAGCGTCAAGTTTCCACCATGTTAACCTCTGAATCAAAAACAAGTACTTCTCTTCTGTCACAACAATGTCGCTTTCATTGGATGGGTCAATAAAGATTGGGAGAAACACCATCTTAAACTTGTAGCACACACTTCAGTCATAACATCATTGCCCTTTGGTGGATGGGTCAACAAAGACTAGGATAACACCTACTCTTTCCGTTCATAACCCATGCCTCCGCTGAAGCTGCCGTCAAGCTCAAGCAGATCCTGGACGACTTCGCTAGCGCAACTGGCCTATGCATAAATTTCTCTAAGACCACGTTCATTCCAATGAACGTTGACACCTCTACCTCCGATCTGATAGCTCAAACCTTGGGATGCAGCACGTCCTGCTTCCCGCAAACGTATCTAGGCCTCCCGCTGTCGCCGCACAAACTACCCTCCTCGGCCTTCCAACCAATTCTGTCCTCCTATAGGAGCATGCTGCCTGGTTGGTGCGCAAAGCTTCTAGATCGGGCTGGTAGGCTTGTGCTAATCTCCTCCGTTCTCGACTCCCTTGCCACACACTTTATGTCAGTGTTCAAACTTTCAAAGAAGACCTTAAAAATCTTAGACGCAATTCGTAGGGCCTTCTTCTGAGCCGCGGAAGAAAGTTGCACCGGTTCAAAATGAATTATTGATTGGAAAAACGTTTGTAAACCTAAAGCTTTTGGTGGTCTAGGCATCAAGGATCTTGCTACTCAGAATGATTGCTTGCTTATGAAATTCGCCTTTAAATACCTTTGCCACAATAACTCCACTTTACCGCTGCCCTGGATTACTTGGCTGGATAGGCAACACCTGTGCAGCCTGCCACGCATTGCCAGCTGCCCCAACCCGGCCTTCCTAACCAAACTCATTCAAGCTCAGCTGCCAAAACTGTTGTCTATCACCTTCATCCTAACAAATAATGGCCAGAAAACCTTTTTCTGGCTGGACCGCTGGCTCCAAAACACGCCCCTAGCTGACGCCTTCCCGAGCCTCTACTCCCACTCCACAAATATTCACATCCCTGTGGTACTTATCATGCGGTATGGGGTACAAGCAAACCTAACGAACAGGCTAACCACGGCTGCTACACACGAACTCGCTGCTCTCTCTTTGTTGTTGCAGGACTTTCAGCTTACTGATGCTCCGGACGAACGGTTCCTGACCCATGGCAAGGGGTACTCCTCCAGGAAGGCGTACCAGCTCCTACTTCAGGAGGATATTGAGGACGACCACGCTGCGCTGATCTGGCGGTCCAGAGCCCCTCACAAGCTCAAAATATTTGCTTGGTTGCTTTTTCGTGGACGGCTAAACACCAAGTGCAACCTGTTTCACAAGACAATCGTCCCTGATGCCTCCTGCCCGCGCTGTGGCGGCCCATCTGAAGACACTGCCCACCTGTTCCTCCTCTGCCCTCACGCAGTTCGGATTTGGGAACGGTTGGGTCTCTCCCCGTCGTCAAGATTCCAGGACCTGTGGCTACTACCGGTACCCGCTAACTTAAATGGTAACGTTTGGCCTGAGGTGCTACTCATGATACTCTCCAAGATATGGGATTCTAGAAACGCGGCCGCCTTCCGTAGCGAAACACACTCTGCCATCCTCACTGTGAGGAACATTTGTAATGATCTTGAAGTTTGTAATAACCGCTTGAGACCCGGTTGACAAGGCAGCTGCAAGCTCTTGGCTGCTGTTCCTTACCTCACGGCTAGCCGTGACCTTGTAATTCCCCACGGCCCTTTCTGGCCTTTGAGTAATATACATACAGGTGGGGATCCTCTCCCCCCGGTGATTCCTCAAAAAAAAAATATAGGATGTTTTAACGTTTTTCTGAATCGGATTATATACACATTTTAGTGTGTTTGTTCATTCATTTCAGTCCGTATGTAGTCCATATTGAAATATCCAAACCAACTTATATTTGTGAACAGAGGGCGTACATTTTTTTTTTTGAAAATTGTAGCACAATTGTCTTCTGAGAGCAACTCAGCAACTGTATAACTCCTTCAAGCTCAGAGCAAACCTGCGAAAGGTTGGGGTGGTTCCTGTTTGTTTACACTTTACAATGGAGGCAGTAATTGTAACGTTCCCGGCATCACACTACAGTAATCCCTTATGATCAATGCCAAGTCATCTTGATTTACAAACCTTAATCATATTGGATTTAATATCTCATTTCAAATTCATTCTCTGAATCCAATTCAAATTCAAAGTGAAAATTTCAAGTTGCACAAAGTTGCTGGAAAAATGTTCATCATTTAGCAAATATTCCAAAACAATTTATTGTTAAGGGAAAACAATTTCACCACAATGCTAAGGTGGACAGAAGCAACTATTACAGTGCAAATCAGCATTTTTAAAATGCCTTTCCAATTAGGAAAATCCCAAATGGATTCAAATAAATCCCAAGTTTATGGTGGCAGTGCACCACTTCCCCTAGTATTTGTTTTCACCAGTGGCGCATTTTTGCAAAAGGTAATTATTGCAAAAGAAAATGTAAAAGGCAAAATAAAAAAAGGGGAAATAGAAAGACCACCCCCCCTCTTTTGCACCTGGCCCAGCTTGCACTGTACCAGGCCCGGCCCACCGCCTCGGCCTTTTCCCTCACCTTTCGTCAGAGGCAGAGGCCATGGCGCTGGCCGGGCACGCGCGACCGTCCACACGCGGATCTCGCCCGTGTCGACCATCCGTCGGTGCCCTGACACGGATAAGAGCATCCTCGCGCCCCTCGATCGAACCCTAGCATTATTCCCCTCTCCCCCTTTCCTCGTTCTCGATCTGGAGCTTCAACCAAGCTGTGGTCGTCACGACCGTCGTCATAGCCATGGCCAACGAGCTCCCCGCCACCTGAGACCACATCCAGGAGGTCACCTTCATCTCCCTCGTCCTCGTGGTGCAAGTACAAGCCCCGTGCTGCCTCGAAGCCTCGCCATCGACTCCCTTCTCCGACTACGGTCGCCTGACGCCGCCCGTCGATCTGCCACATCCAGGATATCCCCGACCTCCTCAAGTTCACCTTCGGCACCGATGTGAGCCCCTTGCTCCATCCCCACTTTTTTCCATTCGAATCCGGCACCGTAGGTCGTCGTCACCACCGCGTTCTGACCTCGCGCCCATCACGTCACCCCCCCTGTACGTCGTTGCGTTGCTGCTACTGCTTGGCTGCCGTGCGCCTGCTCTGCTCCCGCATCTGCCTCGGCCGTGCTGGCCGCCCACTCCCCGCCCGCGCGCCGCGAGCCGCCCGCCCGCGCGTGGTCGTCACTCCCGCGCCTACCCTCGCTTGCTGCTGCTCAAACTACTGCAGCTGCGCCTGCCCGTACTTGCGGTCGCCGCTCGCCTACTGTCACCGTAGCCGTCTGCGTTCGCCTGTGCGCAAGCACCGCCTCTGCCTTGGCGCGTACCTCGTTGCCTCGTCGCTTCAGTCGGCCGCGCCCGCGCACACCTGCACTCGTCTGCTGCTCGCCGACCGCGCCGACCAGCCCCGCGTGCAGACGCTGCTGCTGTTGCCGCTGCTCGACTGCCGCTGCTTCCTGCATACTGCTTCTCCCGCTAGCTGCTGCTCTATACTTGCCGCTGCTACCTGTCGTTACTTACTTTTGTTGCCATAGCTACTGCTGCTGTTGGTTGAGGCCGCAAGCACCTTCAGGCCTTCTGTGTCGTGGCCATGGCCTAATGCCTTTGCACATGGCCGTGTGGTGGACGGCTTGTTAGCTTAGTCTGGCTAGACTAATTAGTGCTTAGGCATAGCCAAATGACATGTGGACCCTGCTGACAATTAAAGGTTAAAACAATTAAAAATACATGAGCCTAGGACATGTTGGACCCCACTCCTACTGTTCATATATTGACCAGTCAAATGTTGACTGGGTCAACCCAGCCACTGGACCCCACTTGTGAGCCACTGTAGCTAAGCTGCTGCTGTGTGCACTTAGCTTTTTCCTTTTTAAATCGAATTAAAACATATTCAAGAAAATGTTTAAATCTTTGAAAATTAATAGAAATTAAACCGTAACTCCGATGAAAATGTTTTCTACATGAAAGTTGCTCAGAAAAACGAGGCGAACCCGAATACGCTACCCACATACCTATCAGATGCCTCTAACTATCCGAACATGGAACATTCCCCCTCCGGTCATCTGTCTGACACAGGTCCGGAACCGGAAAAACATTCCCGATTGACTTCCTCCTTCGTCGGTATCGTGTAGCACCGCGTTAGAACACGTCTTGCTCTGCCTGTTGTCCTGTTATGCACTTGCTTGCTATGTATTTACTGTTTCTCCCCCCTCTTCTCTTCGGTAGACCCCGTGACGGCTGCCGATGCCGCCGTGATCGACTACGTCACCGATGACCCTCCTTCTCGTCTGAGCAACCAGGCAAGCCCCCCCTTTGATCATCTCGATATCGCCCATTCCATTCTCTCATGCTTGCATTAGATTTTGCTACTGTTATTGTTTGCTCCTATTCTGATGCGTAGCTTGCTTTTGTATCTGCTGTTGTACCTTACTGTTTATCCTAAATCGCTTAGTATAGGTTGGTTAGTGATCCATCAGTGACCCCCACCTTGTCCTTGTTGCCCCTGCTTCATCATCAAAGACCCGATCAACGGGATCGAAGACCAGGCCCCGACACCGCACATCACTTTCCCCTTAGTTGCTCGACACTACTGGGTTACTATCGAGTGCCGGGGGTGAGCCCTCATCAGCACTTCTGATGTTACCCTGTAGTGTAGCTATTCGGTCATGGTCATCGAGGGTGATTCCGCCTTAACCACTTCCGATACGGCTCTGTCGTGCAACCCCTCAAGTGTGAACTTCGAGGGTGATTCCTCTTACGTTCACCTTGATGATTACATCTAGTGGAATTCATCGGGGGGTGATTCCTCGGGTTTTCCCCTTGATGTTTGGACACACGGATACTTGGACTTTACCACTGTTACTTGGAAAGACGGGTCGACCACGAGGGGTACCCCGCGAGCTTAATTGCAGTGATGTGGAGTCGGCGGACACGGAAGGTGCCCGCGAGATAATTACGAGGCGTGGCGGGCATTCCTAGCCCTTGCCGCAAGTCCTCGAGACGGGGCAACGGGTCACATCTTCGTGAGTCTCTGCTTGTTACCGCGTTCCTAATCCACTACGATTTGGATATTTGATCCGAGGGGCCTCCGCCCGATAGCACTAACCATCACGTGGGCATAGTATGGGCGTTACTGCGTCGTATACATCACCGAAGCTTAATAGGCGTCGGCCGGCGAGTGGCGCGCGGGTTGGACTGCGTGGCGCTTTGCCTTGTTGAAGGAGGTAGCTAGGTGCTGCTCACCGGCCGCTCATAGCGTCGCAGGAGTTCAGGGGAGATGGCCCATGACCCACAGGGGCATAGGTTTAGTCCGGCGTGCTGGCCTCTCTATTAAGCCTAGGTCGGGTTGCGGCGTATTGTTTGGCCGAGGCGGGCATGACCCAGAAAGTGTGTCCGGCCGGAGTTAATCGAGCGTGGTGGGTAAGTTGGTGCACCCCTGTAGGGAAGAAAACATCTATCGATAGCCTGTCCTACGGTAACGGACACTTGGAGTTGTATCCCGATCGATACAACTAGAACCGGATACTTGTGATGAGAATTGGATGGTGATGTGAAATGGTTTGTGATGATAACTGGATACTATGGCTCTGCGATTTCTTTCTCGCAGGGAGTCAGAAAGGATCTCCGGCCGAGGTTGATAACACTACTACTACTTTACTTTATGCTACTCTACTCCCTCCTGTTCTTTGCAAGATGGTGGGTTCGAGAAGAAGCTAGTCTTCGATAGGCTAGGCTTTTCCCCTTCTCTTACGGCATTACGCAGCCCACCACATATCTGACCTTTCCTTTGATAATGTTGCATATGTAGTGTAGATCCGTGCTTATGTAGTACTTTGGATGAGTACTCACGGTTGCTTTGCTCCCCTTTTCCCCTTTCTTCTTCTTTCCGGTTGATGCAACCAGACATCGGAGCTCAGAGCCGATGCCACCGCCGATGCTTACTACTACGTGGAAGCCGCCGACGACCAGGAGTAGTTAGGAGGCTCCCAGCAGGAGGCCTTGCCTTTTCGATCGATGTCGCTTTTGTGCTAGCCTTCTTAAGGCAAACTTGTCTAACTCATGTACGTACTCAGATATTGTTGCGTCACGACTCTTGTGTTTTCGAGTTTATGTATTCGAGCCCTCGAGGCCCATGGCTTGTAATATAAAGCTTGTATTATTTTAATTTGTGTCTAGAGTTGTGTTGTGATATCTTCCCGTGAGTCCTTGATCTTGATCGTACACATTTGCATGTATGATTAGTGTACGATTGAATCGAGGGCGTCACAAGTTGGTATCAGAGCCGACTGCCCGTAGGATCCCCCTTTCCAACTCCTTGGCCGAAGTTGAGTCTAGAAACCGAAAACCGTTTTACTAACTTGGCTGTGTGGCTTACGGGCCCACGTCGCCAATTGGGTGGTATTAGGATATTTTATTCCTCGTCTATACTCTGGGATTCTGATCTCTCTTCTATTCGGGTTAAAAACTTTACTAACTCTGGCATTAGGTTATCGTAACCACTTCATCCCGGAGAGCCCCTTCACTACAAATGGTCGCTTGCTTCGCCACAAGATTCTGCAGATACTCCTCGATGTTTTCCGAGACCCTGTGCCCACTGCTTTGCAGTTCCTGACCATCGATAATCCGCGTGAATAACATCCATGCCGTTTGTCCTTCATCCCCAGTTGTTCATATGTCTCACAAAATTCTTTGAATGCAATTCAATCTCCCGAAGATCATCTGCAGCCTAGTGCTCCTGAAAGTCTTGTCTGCCTGCATTATGGTTAATCCATATGTCCGGCAATATTCATTAATGTCCTTTGTCATCTCGAGCCTATTGATTCAATACGTTGCGTTGCTCGCAATCATTAGTCGAACCCTGAAATTTGACCTTCCTGCTCATACGTCATTCTGGACATGAGTTGGGTCTCGACCAATCATGTTGCAATTGATTGGCCACCTAGTTCCCTTCAACTTGAACGCCGAATTATTCAGCTGATTCTATAATCGGATGCCTTTGCAATTCTTCCCTTCTTCTGATTGAGTAATCGATACTCACATCAGATCCATTGAGACCGCTGAATCCTTTGTTGGATTATTATCCGGCAGTGTCCACCATATTCAAAACTTTGTGCGCTCTTCCCCTGATACATATTGCCTTCGGTAATTTGTATTCTCTGCTTTGTCAACCTTGCTCTGCTCTCGAACTTGAGTTTTTTTTACTCCTGAAGTTCGTGGTATATGTTCCTAAGATGCCCCAATGGGTTGAACCAATGTTTTCCCTAATCCGTGTGAACTCGAAAGTTATGCGAGTCACATTCTTCTGGTGCTTCACCAGATAAATTTTCAGCACTATAATTTCTTCGAAAATGAGAAGTGAATGAAAGATTATGCATTAAAGAAGTGGGAGTCGACCTTGAACTTTGTGTTCATGCCCATGGAAATGATGTAGATCTTATCATAGAAGCTTCTCGTAACAATGATTATCCCCATGGTATAAGATCATCTTATATATGGGATTTGATCCTCTGCAACCGTGGTTCTGACCATGAGTGTTCCCCTTTGATCCCATTTCTCGGACAAGTTAAAGTACTTGCCTTCTGCAGATCAGTACATCTCCGCAACCTCTATTTTGATCCTCCTTCGATTATTACCCTCCGGTATCTCAAGGATATCAAAGGACCGTGTTGCTTCCTATGAGTCTTCTCTAGTGTTGCTTCTCACCGATTTCATATTTCCCCTGGGTTCTGATTTATTAGTCACTCAAGAACAACGATAAGTGAATTGATCCTGCACTCCGAATCAATAACTCTAAGTAATTTTCGTTGCTTATGAGTTAAATAATCCTTCAAGTCATTCTAGCCTGATCGGGTATATCATTATTATGCTAATTTTAACTGTGCTACCTGGTCCTTATTCCTGAAGCACATCTTTTCGACGATGAGCGAAGCTTACGTCAATCTTCTTCATCTTATCATTTCACCTCGAAGAACAACCTTGATTTTGAACTTGTGTCGTATCCATGGTTCCAATAACCTTTCGCTTCATCCTTCCTGTTGTTTGATGTCGTCGCTCCTCAATGGCATCTTCAAAGAGCCTCTCGACAAATATGTCGTGATCAGTTTCAACATTTTGACTTCTGTTGAGATGACAATTGAATTCATGGTGAGAAATACCATCCGTGACCTTTGATGATTTGAGTTATCATCGACAACCACCTTGTCTTCTTTCCAACACATGTTTGATCATGTCTTGGTTAAACCTTGGACTCCTTGCTATTCCTGCAATTGTTCCTTGAGTATTTCTTGTGATCTTCAACTCCAACCCCTACTTGCAACATCATGTTAATGCTACCTCGAAGCATGGTCGAGGTATTTCGAATATCAACAAGAACATTGGAAACACATTGTCGAGTGTTTCTTGATCTATTATCCAAACACCATTGTATGGGTAATATCATGATTCTTCCCTCGCCCCCTTTATCTAAATGCTTTTGAACTTGTTGTCATATCATGTATATCCTGCTCCGCTTCCCCTTGGGAAGGATATACTCCTAATTCTTCGTGTGTAAACACATTTTCCTTTCCATTGGTCTGATTAATCTAATAATTTCATTTTCCTTTCCATTGGGTTGTTTAACCTTCTTGTGATCTATATGATATAAGCAGAAATAATTCCCTGCTTACGTAAACACCTCGACGTACAAACTCTATCAGTAAGACATTGTTACTATTGTTGATGACATTCCGGTAGCCACTGATGGACGAGAACTTTGCCTATTGGTCCGCCTCGTCTTAACGAGCAGGAAAATGGTTCTCTTCGTCCCTCGCCCTCGGTACCAACGTCGTTGTCAACATAACTGACAGGCTATCCTCCGACATGCCTTGCTGCCATGACCGTGCAATATGTCAACGTCCTTCCTACTTTTGAACCACAAGGTGGGCCCATAACCCACGGTTCCACAGGATCGAAACCTGATTCTCCTGTACATCCTTGATTTTGAAGTATCCTTTGTATTTGCCTTCGTATGTAATTCACGAGCCACCTTACGAAAGATGATCTATACCCGATACTCTGAACCCCCTTCTCACACGCTGTTCAGGTATCGACCGTTGGTTCATTTGCTTGAAACTTCTTATTGTGTCTTCTTATTTCTACTCTCGATGTTCGAGAGATACCTCTGCCACATTTCCTGAAATGTTCACTAGATAAGTAACCCTATAAGGGTCCGTTCTCCCGAAGTTACCCCTTACTCCACCGCTAAAATCTCGGGACGAGATTTCTTGTAGTGAAGGAGATTTGTAACGTCCCCGGCATCACACTACAGTAATCCCTTATGATCAATGCCAAGTCATCTTGATTTACAAACCTTAATCATATTGGATTTAATATCTCATTTCAAATTCATTCTCTGAATCCAATTCAAATTCAAAGTGAAAATTTCAAGTTGCACAAAGTTGCTGGAAAAATGTTCATCATTTAGCAAATATTCCAAAACAATTTATTGTTAAGGGAAAACAACTTCACCACAATGCTAAGGTGGACAGAAGCAACTATTACAGTGCAAATTAGCATTTTTAAAATGCCTTTCCAATTAGGAAAATCCCAAATGGATTCAAATAAATCCCAAGTTTATGGTGGCAGTGCACCACTTCCCCTAGTATTTGTTTTCACCAGTGGCGCATTTTTGCAAAAGGTAATTATTGCAAAAGAAAATGTAAAAGGCAAAATAAAAAAAGGGGAAATAGAAAGACCGCTTCTCTTTTGCACTGGCCCAGCTTGCCTTTGTACCAGGCCCGCCCACCGCCTCGGCCTTTTCCTCACCTTTCGCCGAGAGGCAGAGGCCATGGCGCTGGCCGGGCACGCGACCGTCCACACGCGGATCTCGCCTGTCGACCATCCGTCGGTGCCTCGACACGGATAAGAGCATCCTCGCGCCCCTCGATCGAACCCTAGCATTATTCCCCTCTCCCCCTTTCCTCGTTCTCGATCTGGAGCTTCAACCAAGCTGTGGTCGTCACGACCGTCGTCATAGCCATGGCCAACGAGCTCCCCGCCACCTGAGACCACATCCAGGAGGTCACCTTCATCTCCCTCGTCCTCGTGGTGCAAGTACAAGCCCCGTGCTGCCTCGAAGCCTCGCCATCGACTCCCTTCTCCGACTACGGTCGCCTGACGCCGCCCATCGATCTGCCACATCCAGGATATCTCCAACCTCCTCAAGTTCACCTTTGGCACCGATGTGAGCCCCTTGCTCCATCCCTACTTTTTTTCCATTCGAATCCGGCACCGTAGGTCGTCGTCACCGCCGCGTTCTGACCTCGCGCCCATCACGTCACCCCCCCCTGTACGTCGTTGCGTTGCTGCTACTGCTTGGCTGCCGTGCGCCTGCTCTGCTCCCGCATCTGCCTCGGCCGTGCTGGCCGCCCACTCCCCGCACGCGCGCCGCGAGCCGCCCGCCCGCGCGTGGTCGTCACTCCCGCGCCTACCCTCGCTTGCTGCTGCTCAAACTACTGCAGCTGCGCCTGCCCGTACTTGCGGTCGCCGCTCGCCTACTGTCACCGTAGCCGTCTGCGTTCGCCTGTGCGCAAGCACCGCCTCCGCCTTGGCACGTACCTCGTTGCCTTGTCGCTTCAGTCGGCCGCGCCCGCGCACACCTGCACTCGTCTGCTGCTCGCCGACCGCGCCGAGGTCCCCGCGTGCAGACGCTGCTGCTGTTGCCGCTGCTCGACTGCCGCTGCTTCCTGCATACTGCTTCTCCCGCTAGCTGCTGCTCTATACTTGCCGCTGCTACCTGTCGTTACTTCTGCTGCCATAGCTACTGCTGCTGTTGGTTGAGGCCGCAAGCACCTTCAGGCCTCCTGTGTCGTGGCCATGGCCTAATGCCTTTGCACATGGCCGTGTGGTGGACGGCTTGTTAGCTTAGTCTGGCTAGACTAATTAGTGCTTAGGCATAGCCAAATGACATGTGGACCCTGCTGACAATTAAAGGTTAAAACAATTAAAAATACATGAGCCTAGGATATGTTGGACCCCACTCCTACTGTTCATATATTGACCAGTCAAATGTTGACTGGGTCAACCCAGCCACTGGACCCCACTTGTGAGCCACTGTAGCTAAGCTGCTGCTGTGTGCACTTAGCTTTTTCCTTTCCAAATCGAATTAAAACATATTCAAGAAAATGTTTAAATCTTTGAAAATTAATAGAAATTAAACCGTAACTCCGATGAAAATGTTTTCTACATGAAAGTTGCTCAGAAAAACGAGGCGAACCCGAATACGCTACCCACATACCTGTCAGATGCCTCTAACTATCCGAACATGGAACATTCCCCCTCCGGTCATCTGTTTGTCACAGGTCCGGAACCGGGAAAACATTCCCGGTTGACTTCCTCCTTCGTCGGTATCGTGTAGCACCGTGTTAGAACACGTCTTGCTATGCCTGTTGTCCTGTTATGCACTTTCTTGCTATGTATTTACTGTTTCCCCCCCCCCCTCCCTCTTCTCTTCGGTAGACCCCGTGACGGCTGCCGATGCCGCCGTGATCGACTACATCTAGTGGAATTCATCGGGGGTGATTCATCGGGTTTTCCCCTTGATGTTTGGACACACGGATACTTGGACTTTACCACTGTTACTTGGAAAGACGGGTCGACCCTGAGCGGTACCCGTGCGAGCTTAATTGCGAGTGATGTGGAGTCGAGCGGACCTGGAAGGTGCCCGCGAGATAATTACGAGGCGTGGCCGGGCATTCCTAGCCCTTGCCGCAAGTCCTCGAGACGGGGCAACAGGGTCACATCTTTCATGAGTCTCTGCTTGTTACCGCACGTTCCTAATCCACTACGATTTGGATATTTGATCCGAGGGCCTCGGCCCGATAGCACTAACCATCACGTGGGCATAGTATGGGCGTTCTGCGTCAGATACATCAGCCGAAGCTTAATAGACGTCGGCCGATCGAGTGGCGTAGCGCCGGGTTGGACTGCGTGGCGCTTTGCCTTGTTGAAGGAGGTAGCTAGGTTCGCTCATCGTCACAGACGCAACGTGCAGGAGTTCGGGAGATGGCCCATGACCCTGGGGCATAGGTTTAGTCCGCGTGGCCTCCTCTCTATAAGCCTAGGTCGGGTTGCGGCATATTGTTTGGCCGAGGCCGGGCATGACCCAGGAAAGTGTGTCCGGCCGGAGTTAATCGAGCGTGGTGGGTAAGTTGGTGCACCCCTGCAGGGAAGAAAACATCTATCGATAGCCTGTCCTACGGTAACGGACACTTGGAGTTGTATCCCGATCGATACAACTAGAACTGGATACTTGTGATGAGAATTGGATGGTGATGTGAAATGGTTTGTGATGATAACTGGATACTATGGCTCTGCGATTTCTTTCTCGCAGGGAGTCGAGAAAGGATCGCCGGCCGAGGTTGATAACACTACTACTACTTTACTTTATGCTACTCTACTCCCTCCTGTTGCTGCAAGATGGTGGGTTCGAGAAGAAGCTAGTCTTCGATAGGCTAGGCTTTTCCCCCTTCTCTTCTGGCATTACGCAGCCCGATCCACATATACAGCCTTTTCTTTGATAATGTTGCATATGTAGTGTAGATCCGTGCTTGCGAGTACTTTGGATGAGTACTCACGGTTGGTTTGCTCCCCCTTTTCCCCCTTTCTTCTTCTTTCTGGTTGATGCAACCAGATATCGGAGCCCAGGAGACAGATGCCACCGCCGATGCTTACTACTACGTGGAAGCCGCCGACGACCAGGAGTAGTTAGGAGGCTCCCAGGCAGGAGGCCTTGCCTTTTCGATCGATGTCGCTTTTGTGCTAGCCTTCTTAAGGCAAACTTGTCTAACTCATGTCTGTACTCAGATATTGTTGCGTTCGCTGACTCTTGTGTTTTCGAGCTTATGTATTCGAGCCCTCGAGGCCCATGGCTTGTAATATAAAGCTTGTATTATTTTAATTTGTGTCTATAGTTGTGTTGTGATATCTTCCCGTGAGTCCTTGATCTTGATCGTACACATTTGCGTGTATGATTAGTGTACGATTGAATCGAAGGCGTCACAGTAATTTCTGCAGTTCTTTGTGATATTGTCTGCAGAGCCGTACTACCGTGGTCAAGAATTACCGCGAGCAGACAACTGCCGATGTGCAGACATTCACAGAGCATATGGTAAGAAATCCAAACAATTGAAAAAAATACAGACCTACGCCAGCTGCTTCTGAGGACATCTGCTGTTGTTGAGAAGGCCGTGGGGTGGGGTTTGGCAAACCGAGGGATGATCCATCAGGTTAACACGATGAGAGAACAGATGTTCAGAGCAGATAAGTGATTTAGTGAAGATTAGAACACCTATTGGATGGGTCAATGAAGACAGAACGCCTATTGTATGGTTCAATGAAGACTAGAACACCTAATTTGTGGAAATTACAGAAAACTGCTTTCTGAAGCTTTGAGCTGATCGTTCAAAGTCACCAAGTCTGCAACTGCTTAGTGCTTGTCTGGTTAATCCCCCCACAAGGGGATTGAAGATGATTGGAGGGGATTGAGGAGGATTTTTACTTGTAGGGGATTTAAGTCCTTCAAGCTCAGAGCACCTGAGTGAGAAACTGCCTAACTCCTTCCCCAGAGCACCATCTATCTGGTGAGAGGCTGGAGGGGTTCCGGTTTGCTTGCGCTTCACAATGGAGGCGCTTATCTCCGCAGTTCTTGGCGATATTGTCAGCAGAGCTATATCTGTCATGGTCGAGAAGTGCTGCGAGTAGACAACCGCTGGGGATGATCTTCAGAGGCTGTGCCAGCTGCTTCTGAGGATATCTGTTGTCGTCGAGGAGGCCGAGGGGCGTCATGTCACAAACCGAGGGATGATCCATCAGCTTAGCGCGATGAGAGAGCAGATGATCGCATGATACTACCTTCTTGACGCCTTCAGGTGCAGAGAGAAGAATACCGGGGAAGAGGAGACGAGCCACCGGTCGTTCACTCGATCCGCATTCAATCCAGCTAAGCGCTTTCGCCACCTTTCTAGCAACACTCAGTTTGAGAGCATGACAATAGTATGCAGAGAAAGCAGCAGCAAGGAGTTGAAAAGGGCTGTTCTAGGCTTAGAAACCATGGTTGCTGACATGAAAGAGTTTGCTGTATTTCTGATGAGCTACCCTCGAATGCACCGCCAGCCTCGTAGTGTGTACCTATTCTTGGACAAGTCTATGTTCGGCCGCCAGATGGAGATGGAACAGGCCATCAGCTTCTTGTTACAAGCGGATCAGCAGATTCTAGGGAATGGAGATCCTGGTGTCCTTCCAATTGTTGGTTCTGCACTTATTGGGAAAAGCACTCTCGTGGAGCATGTTTGCGACGACGAGCGGGTGCGCAGCCACTTCTCGTCGATCTTGTTCTACACTGGAGACAGTCTCACTACAGATGAAACGGCAACAACTTTCAGAGACAACTGTACAATCAAGCACCAAAACATCAACATCGCCTCGGTTGAAGAAATATCCCTGCTTGTCGTCCAGCTCTGTGAAGACTTCGATGAAGACGCATGGAGGGGGGCTGCTGCGCTCTTCCATGAGATCCCTGAAACATGGGAGCAAGATCAAAATCACTAGTTGATCGGAGAAGGTGGCCAGTCTCGGAACAACTGAGGCGGTCAGGTTAGAACGCCTGCCCGAAGAGGCGTACTGGTACTTCTTCAGGACGTGGGTGTTCGGAAGCGAGAGTCTGATCCTGCACAGCAGCACGCACAAAGTGGGCATCCACACCGATGTGCTTGGTGAGCTCATGCTTCACCGGGTCACGCGCAATACTGATAGCACCGGTACTGTCTGACAGTAGGGGAGTCGAGGTAGTAGCAGACACACCAAAATCCTCAAGTAACCACCGTAACCAGATCACCTCAGCCGTCAACATAGCCATGGCTCGCAACTCAGCTTCTGTACTCGAGCGAGAAACTGCAGTCTGTTTCTTTGTCTTCCAGGCAATAAGAGAGCCACCAAGAAAGACACAATCACTGGTAGAAAACAGGGCTATCGTTCGGGCCTGACCAGCCCATTAGTCCCGGTTCTTGACCCATGGGGGGGGGGGATTAGACCCGGTTCATGAGCCCAGGGGACCGGCCGGGGCCTCGTGGGCATTGGTCCCGGTTTGTCTGGACCCATTTGTCCCGGTTCAAGGCACGAACTGGGACCAATGGTCCTCGCTCCTGGCCCACAACCATTGGTACCAGTTCATGCCTTGAACCGGTGTAGAAGGGGGGGCTTTAGTCTCGGTTCATGCCACGAACCGGGACAAATAAATTGCATATATATACCCATCGTCGCGGCAGAGCACTCCACAGTGCTCTGTTTTTTCAAGCCGGCGAGGGAAGGGCATTTGGGTGCTCTAGTTCACCTCCTATGCACATGAGGTGTTCGATGAAATGCCCGAGCCACACTAGTTAAGCTTTCTCCTCTCGAAGTTCGACCTCGGAGCTCCATTTTTCCCGAGATTTGTCTAGATTTAGCGGTCCGTCTCGCCCCGTCCCCGTTTTCACCGCCGTTGATCGCCCGCGCCGATCTCGTCGCCGGCACCACCGTGGTGAGCCTCTTGTTCTTATCTTCTTCTCGATACTTGTCTGATTTTCTTACTTTAGATAGATATTTGTCTGATTTTCTTACTTTTGACACACATAATTATATATAATGCACGCATATGAACCGACAATGAATGTATGGTGACAGACACACCCCCGAGTACATTAAGGGCATGCATAATTTTCTCGAAGTGGCTGAGGCAAACAAGCAGAATGGTTTTATGTGTTGTCCATGCCCTAAATGTGGGAATACAAAGTCTTACTCTGACCGAAAAATCCTTCACACCCACCTGCTTTACAAGGGTTCCATGCCACACTATAATGTTTGGACGAGGCACGGAGAAATAGTGGTTATGATGGAAGACGGCGAAGAAGAAGAGGAGGATGGCAACTATGTGCCCCCTGAATACGATAATGCTGCAACGGGGGGAGCTGCTGAAGATCAAGAGGAACCAGACGATGTGCCCGATGATGCTGCAACGGGGAAAGCTGCTGAAGATCAAGAGGAACCAGACGATGTGCCCGATGGTGATTGTCGGCGTTCTGGGAACGGGGGTCCCCAGACTTGCCTGCCTGCGGCCTGCGGCGTGGCTCAAAGGAGGCCCAGGACAGCCCATCTTCACCGACACAAGCTCAAGACCCTCGCGAGTATGCACCGTTGCGAAAGTTCTTCGTGCTGAGACACCACGTGATGATCGGGTGTGATAGGCTCTACGTTCAGATACAACGGGTGCAAAACAGTTGCGCACGCAGAATACTCAGGTTAAACTTGACGAGCCTAGCATATAACAGATATGGCCTCGGAACACGGAGACCGAAAGGTCGAACGTGAATCATATAGTAGATATGATCAACATAGTGATGTTCACCATTGAAACTACTCCATCTCACGTGATGATCGGACATGGTTTAGTTAATTTGGATCACGTAATCACTTAGATGACTAGAGAGATGTCCGCCTAAGTGGGAGTTTTTAATATGATTAATTAAAACTTAAATTTATCATGAACTTAGTACACGATAGTATTTTGCTTGTCTATGTTTCTTGTAGATAGATGGCTCGTCGTTGTTCCGTTGAATTTTAATGCGTTCCTTGAGAAAGCAAAGTTGAAAGATGATGGTAGCAATTACGCATCGGGTCCGTAACTTGAGGATTATCCTCATTGCTGCACGTAAGAATTACGCCCCGGAAGCACCGCTGGGTGCCAGTGCCTGCTGAGGAGCAACGCCGTAAGTTGTGAACGTCTGGCGAGCAAAGTCGATGACTACTCGATAGTTCAAGGTGCCATGCTTTACGCCTTAGAACCGGTCTTCAACGACGTTTTGAACGTCATGGAGCATATGAGATGTTCCAGGAGTTGAAGTTAATATTTCAAGCAAATGCCCGGATTGAGAGATATGAAGTCTCCAATAAGTTCTATAGCTGCAAAATGAAGGAGAATAGTTACATCGGTGAACATATACTCAAAATGTCCGGGTATAATAACCACTTGATTCAACTGGGGTTAC
This sequence comes from Aegilops bicornis, assembly GCA_021605145.1. Taxonomy (NCBI): domain Eukaryota; kingdom Viridiplantae; phylum Streptophyta; class Magnoliopsida; order Poales; family Poaceae; genus Aegilops; species Aegilops bicornis. Next base: position 624,057,176 of record CM038669.1, on the reverse strand, counting down.
TCTTCCGGATGATAGTGTCATTGATGTAATTCTCCAATCATCGCCACCAAGCTACAAGAGCTTCGTGATGAACTATAATATGCAAGGGATGACCAAAACAATTCCGAAGCTCTTCGCAATGCTAAAAGTCATGGAGGTAGAAATCAAGAAAGAGCATCAAGTGTTGATGGTCAACAAGACCACTAGTTTCAAGAAAAGGGCAAAGGAAAGAAGAAGGAACTTCAAAAGGAACAGCAAGAAAGTTGCTGCTCAAGAGAAGAAACCCAAGTCTGGGCCTAAGCCTGAAATCGAGTGTTTTTACTGCAAGCAAACCGACCTTTGGAAGCGGAACTGCCCCAAGTATTTGGCGGATAAGAAGGATGGCAAGGTGATCAAAGGTATATGTGATATACATGTTATTGATGTGTACCTTACTAATACTCGCAGTAGTACTGTGTATTTGATAATCGGTTCTGTTGCTAATATTTGCAACTCAAACAGGAACTACGGATTGCGAAGATTGGCTAAGGACGAGGTGACGATGCGCGTGGGAAATGGTTCCAAAGTCGATGTGATCGCGGGTCGGCACGCTACCTCTACATCTACCATCGGGATTAGTTTTAGACCTAAATAATTGTTATTTGGTGCGGCGTTGAGCATGAACATTATATCTAGATCTTGTTTAATGCGAGACGGTTATTCATTTAAGACAGAGAATAATGGTTGTTCTATTTATATGAATAATATCTTTTATGGTCATGCACCCTTAAAGAGTGGTCTATTTTTATTAAATCTCGATAGTAGTAATACACATATTCATAGTGTTGAAACCAAAAGATACAGAGTTGATAATGATAATGCAACTTATTTGTGGCAATCGCCGTTTGGGTCATATCGGTGTAAAACGCATGAAGAAACTCCATCTTGATGGGCTTCGAAACACTTGATTATGAATCATTTGGTACTTGCGAACCATGCCTCATGGGCAAGATGACTAAAACGCCGTTCTCCGAACTATGGAGCGAGCAACTGATTTGTTGGAAATCATACATACCGATGTTTGTGGTCCAATGAATGTTGAGGCACGCCAAGCGGGTATCGTTATTTTCTCACCTTCACAGATGATTTGAGCAGATATGGGTATATCTACTTAATGAAACACAAATCTGAAACATTTGAAAAGTTCAAAGAATTTCAGAGTGAAGTGGAAAATCATCGTAACAAGAAAATAAAGTTTCTACGATCTGATCGTGGAGGAGAATATTTGAGTTACGAGTTTGGTTTACATTTGAAACGATGTGGAATAGTTTCGCAACTCACGCCACCCGAAACACCACAGAGAAATGGTGTGTCCGAACGTCAGAATCGTGACTTTACTTGATATGGTGCGATCTATGATGTCTCTTACTGATTTACCGCTATCGCTTTTGGGGATATGCTTTAGAGACGGCCGCATTCACGTTAAATAGGGCACCATCTAAATCCGTTGAGACGACACCATATGAACTGTGGTTTGGCAAGAAACCAAAGTTGTCGCTTTCTTAAAATTTGGGGCTGCGATGCTTATGTAAAGAAACTTCAACCAGATAAGCTCGAACCCAAATCGGAGAAATGTGTCTTCATAGGATACCCAAAGGAGACTGTTGGGTACACCTTCTATCACAGATCTGAAGGCAAGATTTTCGTTGCTAAATTCGGATCCTTTCTAGAGAAGGAGTTTCTCTCGAAAGAAGTGAGTGGGAGGAAAGTAGAACTTGATGAGATAATCAGATTCTGCTCCCTTATTGGAAAGTAGTTCATCGCAAGAAAGCGGTTCTGTGACAACTACACCAATTGGTGAGGAAACTAATGATGTTGATCATGAAACTTCAGATCAAGTTGCTACTGAACTTCAGAGGTCAAGCAGAATAAAATACGCACCCGAGTGGTACGGTAATCCTATTCGGAAGTCATGTTACTTGACCATGGCGAACCTACAAACTATGAAGAAGCGATGGTGAGCCCAGATTCGCGAAATGGCTGGAAGCCATGAAATCTGAGATGGGATCCATGTATGAGAACAAAGTATGGACTTTGGTTGACTTGCCCAATGATCGGCAAGCCATTGAGAATAAATGGATCTTTAAGAAGAAGACTGACGCCGATGGTAATATAACTGTCTACAAAGCTCGACTTGTTGCAAAAGGTTTTCGATAAGTTCAAGGGGTTGACTATGATGAGACTTTCTCACCAGAGCGATGCTTAAGTCTGTCTGAATCATGTTAGCAATTGCCGCATTTTACGATTATGAAATTTGGCAAATGGATGTAAAAACTGCATTCTTGAATGGATTTCTAGAAGAAGAGTTGTATATGATGCAACCAGAAGGTTTTGCTGATCCAAAAGGTGCTAACAAAGTGTGCAAGCTCCAAATGATCAATTTATGGTGCAGTGCAAACCTCTCGGAGTTGGAATAAACGCTTTTGATAGTGTGATCAAAGCATATGGTTTTATCTGCACCTTTGGAGAAGCCTGTATTTACAAGAAAGTGAGTGGGAGCTCAGAGCATTTCGATATTATATGTGGACGACATATTATTGATTGGAAATGATATATAATTTCTGGATAGCATAAAAGGATACTTGAATAAAAGTTTTTCAATGAAAGACCTCGGTGAAGCTGCTTATATATTGGGCATCAAGATCTATAGAGATAGATCAAGACGCTTAATTGGACTTTCACAAAGCACATACCTTGATAAAGTTTTGAAGAAATTCAAAATGGATCGTGCAAAGAAAGGTTTTTACCTGTATTACAAGGTATAAGATTGAGTCGACTCAATGCCCGACCACAGCAGAAGATAGAGAGAAAATGAAAGATGTTCCCTATGCTTCAGCCATAGGCTCTATCATGTATGCAATGCTGTGTACCAGACCGACGATGCTTAGTGTAAGCTTGGCAGGAAGGTACCAAAGTAATCCAGAGTGGATCATCGGACAGCGGTCAAGAACATCCTGAAATACCTAAAAAGGACTAAGGATATGTTTCTCGATATGGAGGTGACAAAGAGCTAGTCGTAAATGGTTACGTCGATGTAAGTTTTGACACCGATCCGGACGATTCTAAATCGCAAACCGGATACGTGTTTTTGTTAAACGGTGGAGCTGTCAGTTGGTGCAGTTCTAAACAAAGTGTCGTGGCGGGATCTACATGTGAAGCGGAGTACATAGCTGCTTCGAAGCAGCAAATGAAGGAGTCTGGATGAAAGAGTTCATTTCGATCTAGGTGTCATACCTAGTGCATCGGGACCAATGAAGATCTTCTGTGACAATATCGTGCAATTGCCTTGGCAAAGGAATCCAGATTTCACAAGAGGACCAAGCATATCAAAAGACGCTTCAACTCCATTCGGGACCAAGTCCAAGTGGGAGACATAGAGATTTGCAAAATACATACGGATCTGAATGTTGCAGACCCATTGACTAAGCCTCTTCCACGAGCAAAACATGATCAGCACCAAGACTCCATGGGTGTTAGAATCATTACTGTGTAATCTAGATTATTGACTCTAGTGCAAGTGGGAGATCAAGGAAATATGCCCTAGAGGCAATAATAAAGTTATTATTTATTTCCTTATATCATGATAAATGTTTATTATTCATGCTAGAATTGTATTAACCGGAAACATAATACATGTGTGAATACATAGACAAACAGATAGTCACTAGTAAGCCTCTACTAGACTAGCTCATTAATCAAAGATGGTTATGTTTCCTAACCATAGACATGTGTTGTCATTTGATTAATGGGATCACCTCATTAGAAGAATGATGTGATTGACATGACCCATTCCGTTAGCTTAGCACTTGATCGCTTAGTATATTGCTATTGCTTTCTTCATGACTTATACATGTTCCTGTAACTATGAGATTATGCAACTCCTGCTACCGGAGGAACACTTTGGGTACTACCAAACGTCACAACGTAATCGGGTGATTATAAAGGAGTACTACAGGTGTCTCCAAAGGTACTTGTTGGGTTGGCGATTTCGAGATTAGGTTTTGTCACTCCGATTGTCGGAGAGGTATCTCTGGCCTTCTCGGTAATACACATCACATAAGCCTTGCAAGCATTACAACTAATGAGTTAGTTGTGAGATGATGTATTACGGAACGAGTAAAGAGACTTACCAAAGAACGAGATTGAACTAGGTATTGGATACCGACGATCGAATCTCGGGTAAGTAACATACCGATGACAAAGGGAACAACGTATGTTGTTATGCGGTCCGACCGATAAAGATCTTCAGAGAAAATGTAGGAACCAATATGGGCATCCAGGTCCCGCTTATTGGTTATTGACCGGAGACATGTCTCGGTCATGTCTACATTATTCTCGAACCGTAGGGTCCGCACGCTTAAGGTTTCGATGATGCTTATATTATGAGTTTATGTATTTTGATGTACCAAGGTTGTTCGAGTCCCGGATATGATCACGGACATGACGAGGAGTCTCGAAATGGTCGAGACATAAAGATTAATATATTGGACGGATATATTTGGACACCGGAAAGGTTCCGGAGAAGTTTGGAGCTCCGGAGGTTACCGGAACCCCCGGGAGGTATATGGGCCTTATTGGGCCCATGTAGGAGGAAGGAGAAGGAACAAGGGAGGCGCGCCCCCAAGCCCAATCCGACTGGGGAAGGGGCCGCCCCCCTTTCCTTTCTCCTTCCCCTCTTCCTATTCCTACTACTAGTACTACTTCCCAATACTAGTACTCCTTCCTTCCCTCCAAATAAGATAAGGAAAGAGAGGGAAACCTACTTGGAGTAGGTTTCCTCCCTATGGCGCCCCCTTGAGGCCGGCCACCTCCTCCCTCCCTCCTTTATATACGGGGTAGGGGGCACCCTAGGACACACAAGTTGATCCTTGAGATCGTTCCTTAGCCGTGTGCGGTGCCCCCTCCACCATATTCCACCTCGGTCATATCATAGCAGTGCTTAGGCGAAGCCCTGCGCCGGTAGAACATCAAGATCGCCACCACGCCGTCGTCAGGCCGACAGAACTCCTCTCCCCGAGCTTTGCTGGATCGAAGCCCGAGGAGCGCCATCGAGCTGAACGTGTGCCAAGAACTCGGAGGCGCCGGAGTAACGGCGCTGGGATCGGCTAGATCGCGAGGAGAACCACGACTACTTCCTCTACGTCGTGATCGACTCGGAGGCGCCGGAGTAACGACGCTGGGATCGGCTGGATCGCGAGGAGAATGTACGACTACTTCCTCTACGTTGTGATCGCTTCCGCTTTGGTCTACGAGGGTACGTAGACAATACTCTCCCCTCTCGTTGCTATGCATCACCATGATCTTGCGTGTGCGTAGGAATTTTTTTGAAATTGCTACGTTCCCCAACAGTTTAGGTCCCTGCGATTCGGCGAGGTACGAGACGGTGGAGGGTTGGATCTCCGCGCGCACCCCAGAGTTCGAACCTTAAGGGTCTGCCGGAACCCGAAATCCGACATTTGGCACGCCAGGTAGGGGTGCGCCGGAATTCGCCTTTCGTCGCCTCGTTCTTCCTCGACCACCGCAATCATGTCTGACGCTCATCGGTCCCGCGCCGAGCGCCGAGCCGCCCTCGCCTCCCATGTCGCTCAGACGGCTCCCATTGGGGGGCTTCCTCGTCGTTCCCCGTCACCTGCCGTCAACGCCGCCACCGGCCCGGCGGGGAATGAGCAGCAAGCATCGCCCCAAAGACCGTCCATGAGGCGGACGGCCGCACCGCCACGCCGCTCACCCCGCTGGTTCTTCGTCACGCACGCGCCCATGCAGGCTCGAGCTGCGCCATCGCCAGCAGCTAACGAGCTCCTGCGCTACCGCCTTGCCGACGGCAGCGTCTACGAAGAATGGCTCGACCGAAGTCGCCGAGCTTCGTTCAGGCTGCGGAAGGCGACCCGCGCCGTCCGTCTGCCAGACCGCACCCGCTCCGCTGGGCCATGAAGCTCCCGGGGCGCCTCAACCGCCTCCTCCTCAAGACGGCGCCCTGGCCCCAAGGTGCGCGGTCCCTGGGTGGAACCCGTTCCGCCAGGCGCCGGCGCAGCAAGAGCAGAGCTGCCAAGAAGTTCCTCGCCCGCAAGAAGCTGCCCGAGCGCTCCCCGCTCCAGCACATCAAGACCCTGTGCTGCCCCCAGCCGCGGCGCAGGGAGGCCCACTAGACCAAGCTCTCTGCCGTCCGAGGCCCCCCGCGGCCACGGCGGGCTGCCGCGCCTTCACCTCCGAGTTCAAGCCAGACCTGCCTCCTCGCTACGACGGCACAGCTGACCCTACGGAGTTCCTCCAGCTCTACGAGCTGGGCATCGAGGCTGCCAACGGGGATGAAAAGGTCATGGCGAACTGGTTTCCCATGGCGCTCAAGGTCGGAGCCCGCACCTGGCTCCTGAATCTGGCCCCAGGCACGATCTCTTCCTGGGCCGAGATGCACACCCGCTTCATCGCCAACTTCCAAGGTACTCGCGACCGGCCACCCGCCGTGAGCGACATGCGCCGAATCAAGCAGCAGCCAGGGGAAACCCTGCAAAAGTACATCCAGCGCTTCAACAACACGCGCCTCAAGATCCCCAGGGTAACGGAGGAGGCCATCATCTCTGCCTTCTCCGACGGCGTGCGCGAAGTCAAGATGAAGGAGGAGCTGGCGATGCATGAAGATCTGTGCACCTTCCTGGAGCTGTTCAACTTGGCGACCAAGTGCGCCAGGGCTGAGGAGGGGCACCTCTCCCTCCTCGAGCTGCCTGCCACGGATCCCGAAGAGAAGAAGTCCAAGGCAAAGGACGTGAAGCGCAAGGGGGCTGCCATGCTCGCGGCCGAACCAGACAACAAGCGACGCAGAGATCAGCCTGAGTCCTCTAAGGGCAGCCGGTACTGCGTGTACCACGACCTCCACACCCACAACACCAATGAATGTCAAGAGCTCCGGCCAGGCGCTGAAGGAAGGGTCGGCAGACGCCCAGCGCAGCGACCGGGCTACGGCCGAGGAGGAGGAAGGAATGCAGACGCTGGAAGATCAGCGGCCAGCGCCAAGGGTGGCGCGACCAACCTCACGAGGATCCCTGGCAAGACCCACCTCGCGAGGGGGGCTGGAGGGATCAGCCTCGTGAGGATCGTCCACGAGGGAACGCAGGCCTCCCTCCGCTGCCGCCATCGCCAAGGAGAATCGAAGACCGCCATCAGGACGAGGGGGCTGGGGGCTTCCAGAAAGCGCGCGCGATCGCCTGCATCCTGGGCGGAGCTCAAGCCCCACCTCTCAACAAGATCTTCAAACAGTTCGCCCGCGAAGTGAATGCAGTCCTTCCCAAGCTCGAGTCCACGCGCCCTCTCAGGTGGTCGGCGTGCGCCATCACGTTCAGCTCAACGGACCAACTCAAGTGCGCAGCCACAGCCGGAGTTCTCCCGATGCTTTGCTCCCCAATCATCAGCAACGTGCTGGTCACCAAGACCCTCATCGACGGCGGAGCAGGGCTCAACGTCCTGTCCGTGGAGACATTCAACAATCTTCAAGTGCCTAAGCCTTTCTCCGGAGTCACCGACGGCTCCACGGTCCCGATCGGGCAGGTCTGCCTTCCTGTCACCTTCGGGGCTCGCGACAACTACCACACCGAGCTCATCGACTTCGACGTCGCCCACATTCGGCCAGACAACGCCATCCTCGGGTACCCAGCGTTGGCCAAGTTCATGGTCAGAACCCACCATGGCTACAACATCCTCAAGATGCCAGAAGCGACGGGTCATCACGGTGCCCGTGGAAGAAAGAGACGCAGATGTGCTCCCCGGAGCGAGCCTTTCAGCCGCATCGCTGGAAGACCTGCACCACAGCAGCAGGAGGCCTCCCAAAGCCGCACTCAAGAAGAAGAAGACATCGACCGCCCGGCTCTTCAAGAGACAGTTCTCAGTGGCCCGTGATCGGGCCGGGGGAGCCTCCTTCCATCGCAGATAGGAAAGCGCGCCTGGCGCCCTCCTCAGCAGGCTCGGGGGCTCTCCCCTGGAGGGCCGTCGACCTCGCCAAGGTCTCAGGGGAGGCGCTTGGGCACCACGTGGAGGCGTGTTTCGAAGCACGTTTCCCGCAAGCAGGAGCAAAACCAGAAGGGCAGAACCCTCAAGAGTTCGTCAGCAAGGCCATTCAAGAGCTACAGGAGTCAAGGGTCATGAGGGGCAGCCGCCGCCTACCCGCTGTGGGCCCCCATCCAGGCGAGGATGGTGGGCTGCGCGTCTGCATCGACGTACCAGGGCTCAACCGAGCCGCATCTCAAGAGCGCCTCTAGCCCTCGCGAGTGGGACATTGCGAGGGCCCGCCCCACAGCTACGTACGCATGCCTTATGGCCTGCCAAACGCTGGCTGCTGCAAGCAATGGCCTCATGAGGACCATCCTGAGGCTCAAGAGGTCAGCACGCTGCAGCCTGGGCGGAGATGGAGATGGCCCGAGGAGCCACCAGGCGCCCGGAGCCTCCCGAGGCCCTCGGCCTGGGGCTCGTGAGGATCGGCTCCGCAGCCCACCGAGTCTGCTACACCAACACCCCTTCATCCCCAACATCACCAGGTGACATCTTTAAGTTTTATTTCCGGCTGAGCGCCCTCGTGGCCGCATTATTCCTGTGCCGCGTGGGTCCGTCCCTGCGGCATGTATCCCTTTTATTTCATGTCCTTAGCTTATCCTGTTGGGGGCGCCCCTCGGGCTGCATCATCCCCAAGCCGCTCGGGCCAGTCCCAGCGGCATGTATCCTTCCTTCTTCTTCCTTAGGATTATGCTCTCGCTCTACCATGCTTGTTATTTGGTGCCTTTTCCTGGGTGGCAGAATCTTGCACGTTAAAGGGGGGGGGGGTGCCTGAGCATCGCGACTCAGGGCTCCTACCGGCCCTCCGGCCCTCACCCTCTGGTCTTGTCCATGGCATCGCGACCTGGCTTGCCAGCGACGCTAGAGACCAGCCCGAGAGCCGGGACCCGAGGACGTAGAGTTCGTCATCTAACCCAGCTTGCGCGTTAAAGGGGTGGTGCCTGAGCATCGCGACTCAGGGCTCCTACTGGCTCTCCGGCCCTCACCCTCTGGTCTTGTCCATGGCATCGCGACCAGGCTTGCCAAATGACGATAGAGACCAGCCCGAGAGCCGGACCCGAGGACGAGAGTTGCTGCGTCGACCCACTTGCGTGTTAAAGGGGGTGCCCGAGCATCGCGACTCGTGGCTCCTACCGGCTCTCCGCCCTCACCCTCTGGTCTTGTCCATGGCATCGCGACTGGCTTGCCAAATGACTACCGAGACCAGCCCGAGAGCCGGACCCGAGGACGAGAGTTGCGTAATCTAATCCAGCTTGCGCGTTGAAGGGGGGGTGCCTGAGCATCGCGACTCGTGGCTCCTACCGGTCTCCGCCCTCACCCTCCGGTCTTGTCCATGGCATCGCGACTGGCTTGCTGCCGACGGCCGTGACCAGCCCGAGAGCCGGACTCAAGACGAGAGCACCGACATCCGCCAAATTTGCAGGAACACACTCAAGATAAGGCCCAGAGCCAGCGCAACCCGCCTTGAGGTAGGGCCTCGTGAGTCCCGCGTTGGCTCACGGGTGCCCAGATACACCTCGTCCAGCCCTACCGTGCCAGCCACGTGTCAGGGTGGGGCTTATACGCCCCGGGGGTTCCTCCCGGAGGGGAGCCCCCTCCCACGTTCCAGTGGAAGCACCATGCTTCTACCGGGCCGACGACACTGCCGAGGAGCGGCTATGCCCGTGACGCATGCGGAAGCGCTATGCTCCTACCGGTGATAAACAATCGAGGGTGGCCTCCGGTCGCATCAACCTCGTGGAGCCCAGAGCTCGATGTCTGCCTGCCGCAACGCCTCCCCTGAGCGCCGCGCGTGAGGGGCTGGGCACGGGCTGCGCCTGAGTCACGCCAGACGTCGCCACCCAACCAGGCCCCTCGGGCCTGGTTCGTCGTGACGCCACTCCCCGAGCGGAGCCAAGGTACGCATGCCGCTTGAGCGGCCAAGGGGACTCCCCGAGCATCGCGACTCAGAGCCTAACTGGTCACGTAGCCCTCACCCCTTAGTTCCGAAAGGCTAACGGCGGTTGAGGTATGTGCGGGCCGGGCTCTACAGACGTAGAACGGTGGATCCGCCATGCCTCACCTCCCTACTTGCTGTTCGTGGCGCCAAGGGGACTCACGAGCATCGCGACTCAGAGCCTAACTTGTCACGTAGCCCCTCACTCCTTGGTCCCGTCCTGGTTTCCGGTGGGGCTAACGGCGGCCGAGGTAGCGCGGGGCGGGCCTGCCGGCGTAGAACATAAGCAAGTAGGAAGCACAAATTTCAAGGAATTCAAAAGCAAATATTACAGTCCACACTGTTATCGCAATACCAAACGCAAGTTTAAACGCCTCCCCGAGGCATGATACATGTGCAGGAATTAAAAGCAAGACAGGAGCCACAACAGAGTCACTTGTCGGCGGTGGAGCAACGCGGAGTGGGCTCGCCTCGTGAAGCAGCAGGGCCGGCAGCGCCGCCCGGCTTGGTGTCAAGGCCGGAACTTCCCCAACAGAGCCTCCGCGACCCTTCACAACCTCGGCAGCGGCAGCTGCATGCTCGCCGCTATTTGGCTCCAAAGAGTTGTCCATGTCGACGCTGGGATCGCGAAGATAGATGTGGGTGAGGATCCGCGTCGGTCTGCCGCAGAAGACAGGACACGCGCCTCGGCCTCGGCCGTGGGGCCAAGACCAAGGGAGACATCTTCAAGAGCACGAATCAGGAAGGGAAGCAGCTTGGCGGGGCCGTCCTCTCCAGGCCGCTATCATAAAGCTCCCTCAGCAAGGCGCGAGCCTTCACCTCCATATCCATGAAGGCCACGCGATCTTCGGCAAGAACCCGCGCCTTGGCGTCCAGCTCGACCTTCCTCGCCTCCAGTTCCTGCTCCAGCGCGCCTAGGCGATCACGACGCTTCTTCAGCTTGGCCTCCTGGTCCTTGACGGCCGCCTCGCGAGCCTTCATGCTTTCCTCCTGCTCCTGGCGGAGGCGGGCCTCCTCGGCAAGATGGTTCTGCAGGCCCTTTAGCTCGCCCTCCAGCGTCTCACAGCGACCTTGGATGCTGGCTGCCTCCCCCAGGCAGCATCACGGGCTACCTTCGCCTCACGAACAGCCTGCTTCTCCTCGTCGCAAGCCGTCGAGGCCTGGACCAGCGCCGCCCGAATCGAAGCGTCGGCGTGAATCCAGCCAGAGGCCAGCTCCAAGCGCCCGGCCACCAAGCGAGGGTCGGCGCCCAGAAGATCCTGCCGCAGCCGGTCCAATTCAGCGGCAGCACGATCCAAGACTTGGGAGGCGCGGCGACGCGAAGCACGAACTCACGGCAAGAGCCCTCGGCGTGAACTCCAGGGGGGAAGACGCACACCTTCGTGACCCGCCGGCGTCGTTGGCGGCGCCGCTCGTGGCGCCCGGCCTCGCCTCCTTCAGGGCCACCAATTCGCGCGTACAAGGGAAGAGGAAACCCTGGTGGCGGCTGCGCACTGCAGGGCATGGGCGCCTCTCGCGAGCGCTCGCCTCGACACCAGAGAGCAAGCCGCTTCTTTGGGGGGAGCGGGTCAGGGTCCTCTTGAGGAGCCTTTCCCTTCTCTTCCCTGGAGAACCAGCGGATCGGAGCCATGGCAACCAGACGAGACGAGGAAGAAGAGAAGCAGAAGGATAGACTGGAAGGGCACGCGCCGTTCCGTACTTATAGCCAGCGAAGGCCAACCGCCGGCCTCCACGATCACCGATAATCATGACTGACCATACATGCAAGGACTTGTCGAGCCTGGACGGTTATCGAGGCATCGTGGGGATGCAGTGCGCACGCGTCCAATCAACCGCCACGCGGCGCCCAAGGCCGCAGGCTGTCAGGGCCCACGACGCTTCGCACTTGCCCTTTCGCCTCTCTGCTCGGCCAAGTTCGGGCGCGCCGTGGGCCCGGGGGCTACTGTCGGCGTTCTGGGAACGGGGGTCCCCAGACTTGCTCGCCTGCGGCTGCGGCGTGGCTCAAAGGAGGCCCAGACAGCCCATCTTCATCGACACAAGCTCAAGACCTCGCGAGGCCAAGCCTCATGGGCGGACGACCTGTGAGCTTCTCGTGCACGGCCTCGTTAGGTTGGCTCGTGAGGAGGCGGAGAGTTCAAGGTGGTACCTCGCAAGGTGCCCATGACGCAAGCCATGACGACCAAGGGCGCTGGTCGGGCGCCCACTGCTAGCCCTCCTTTCCTCTTTGGTGCAAAGGGAGCAAGCGCAGTAAGAGCATCAAGCAAAGGCATCCGCTTTGGTGCAACAAGACCAAGACCAGCCCCAACGGCTGGAAGGAGTCATCGTGGAGCCCAAGCAAAGGCGTCATCACCAGAGCCTTTGGCGGCGAGGACCAACTTTAGTCAGATAAGTGTACCCGCTGTTCCCCTTCAAAATGGCCAATTGTTGGTGCCCTTCCCGCTCAATATTTGGGAAGAGGCCCAGGGCCTTCGCCTATAAATAGGAGTAGCCACACTCAGAGTAGAGGGAGGAACATCGAGAACGGCATCCAGGGACGATCGGAGAGGAAGAGATCTGGCGTTTGGAATCCAGAGAGAGAGATAGAGACCCGATCCTCAAGCTAGAGCGACGGAGCACCACCTAGCAGTTCATCACACCCACCACGAACAGATCCTCGCGAGGCTGTTCTTCCCTGTACTGTTCTTCATCAGCCCCAGAGGCAATCCACCACACCACAAACTAGAGTAGGGTATTACACCACAACGGTGGCCCGAACTAGTATAAATCTCGTGTCTCTTGTGCTGTTCTTCTTAGTAGTTTAGGTCCCTGCGATTCGGCGAGGTACGAGACGGTGGAGGGTTGGATCTCCGCGCGCACCCCAGAGTTCGAACCTTAAGGGTCTGCCGGAACCCGAAATCCGACAGTGATGATCTCCGCCGGATCATTGTCGATGCAAGGACGCAATGCGGAAGTCAAAAGGAGAATCTGAAGTTCGATCGCATGTTAGAGGATCACAAAAAAGGGTTGTACCCCAATTGCGAAGATGGCAACACAAAGCTGGGTACCGTACTGGAATTGCTGCAGTGGAAGGAGAGAATGCTGTGCATGACAAAGGATTTGAGAAGCTACTGAAAATATTGAAGAAGCTTCCAAAGGATAATGAATTGCCCGACAGTACGTACGCAACAAAGAAGGTCGTATGCCCTCTAGGATTGGAGGTGCAGAAGATACATGCATGCCCTAATGATCGTGCATCCTCTACATGTGCGCATTTAGAATTTGAACGCATGCCCGGTATGCGGTGCATTGCGGTATAAGATCAGACGAGATGACCCTGGTGATGTTGACGGCGAGCCCTGCAGGAAGAGAGTTCCTGCGAAGGTGATGTGGTATGCTCCTATAGTACCACGGTTGAAAGGACTGTTCAGAAACAAAGAGCATGCCAAGTTGATGCGATGGCATAGTGAGGACCGTAAGAAAGACGGGAGAGCACCCGCTGACTGGTCGCAGTGGAGAAAAATTAAGAGAGAGTACTGGGCTGAGTTTGCACGTGACCCAAGGAACGTATGGTTTGGTTTAAGCGCGGATGGCATTAATCCTTTCGGGGAGCAGAGCAGCAATCACAACACCTGGCCCGTGACTCTATGTATGTATAACCTTCCTCCTTGGATGTGCATGAAGCGGAAGTTCATTATGATGCCAGTTCTCATCCAAGGCCCTAAGCAACTCGGCAACGACATTGATGTGTACCTAAGGCCATTAGTTGAAGAACTTTTACAGCTGTGGAATGGAAACGGTGTACGTGCATGGGATGATCACAGTGTTGGGGAACGTAGTAATTTCAAAATTTTCCTACGCACACGCAAGATCATGGTGATGCATAGCAACGAGAGGGGAGAGTGTTGTCTACGCATTCGTGAGACCGAAGCGAAGCGATCACAACGTAGAGGAAGTAGTCGACGCTCTCCTCGCGATCCAACCGATCCCAGCGCCGTTACTCCGGCGCCTCCGAGTTCTTGGCACACGCTCAGCTCGGTGACGCTCCTCAGTTCGATCCAAAGAAAGCTCCGGAGAGAGAGTTCCACAAGACGACGTGGCAGGACGATCTTGATGTTCTATCGACGCAGGCTTCGCCTAAGCACCGCCACGATATGACCGAGGTGGAATATGGTGGAGGGGGCACCTGACATGGCTAAGAGATCCAAGAGATCAATTGTTGTGTCTTTGGTGCTAGCCCTGCCTCTATTTATATGTTGAGCCCTGGTCGAAACTTGGAGCAAAAGCCTCCTCAAAGTCGGTTTTGCCCGAAAGGCAAGAGTCCCACTCGGACTCCAGGACCAAACGCCACAATCCTTGGCGTCCGCCCAGACGCCATGGGCCTCGGCGTCGCCCAGGCCAGACGCCAGGTCTCCGGCGTTTGGCCCTCGCCTCCGCAAAACTCCTTTTGCACCGACCTAAAGCCTCATGGGCTTGACCCTTGGCCTAAACATATCATCCAATATATGAATCTTTACGTCTCGACCATTTCGAGACTCCTCGTCATGTCCCCGATCTCATCCGGGACTCGAACTCCTTCGATACATCAAAATACACAAAACTCATAATATAACCGCCATCGAAACCTTAAGCGTGCGGACCCTACGGTTCGAGAACAATGTAGACATGACCGAGACACGCCTCCGGTCAATAACCAATAGCGGGACCTGGATGCCCATATTGGCTCCTACATATTCTACGAAGATCTTTATCGGTCAGACCGCATAACAACATACGTTGTTCCCTTTGTCATCGGTATGTTACTTGCCCGAGATTCGATCGTCGGTATCCAATACCTAGTTCAATCTTGTTACCGGCAAGTCTCTTTACTCGTTCGTAATACATCATCTCACAGCTAACTCATTAGTTGTAATGCTTGCAAGGCTTAGTGATGTGTATTACCGAGAGGGCCCAGAGATACCTCTCCGACAATCGGAGTGACAAATCCTAATCTCGAAATACGCCAACCCAACATCTGCCTTTGGAGACACCTGTAGTACTCCTTTATAATCACCCGATTACGCTAGACGTTTGGTAGTACCAAAGTGTTCCTCCGGTAAACGGGAGTTGCATATTCTCATAGTTATAGGAACATGCATAAGTCATGGATAAAAGCAATAGCAACATACTAAACGATCGGGTGCTAAGCTAATGGAATGGGTCATGTCAATCAGATCATTCAACCAATGATGTGACCTTGTTAATCAAATGACAACTCCTTTGTCTATGGTTAGGAAACATAACCATCTTTGATTAACAAGCTAGTCTAGTAGAGGCATACTAGTGACACTGCTTGTCTATGTATTCACACATGTATTATGTTTCCGGTTAATACAATTCTAGCATGAACAATAAACATTTATCATGAAATAAGGAAATAAATAATAACTTTATTATTGCCTCTAGGGCATATTTCCTTCAGTCTCCCACTTGCACTAGAGTCAATAATCTAGATCACATCACCATGTGATTAACATCGATAGTTCACATCATCATGTGATTAACACCCATAGTTCACATCGCCATGTGACCAACACCCAAAGGGTTTACTAGATTCAGTAATCTAGTTCACATCGCTATGTGATTAACACCCAAAGAGTACTAAGGTGTGATCATGTTTTGCTTGTGAGAGAATCTTTAGTCAACGGGTCTTTCATATTCAGATCCGTTATGTATTTTGCAATTTTCTATGTCTACAATGCTCTGCATGGAGCTACTCTAGCTAATTGCTCCCACTTTCAATATGTATCTAGATCGAGACTTAGAGTCATCCAGATCGGTGTCAAAACTTGCATCGACGTAACCCTTTACTTACTAACCTTTTGTCACTTCCATAATCGAGAAACATATCCTTATTCTACTAAGGATAATTTTGACCGCTGTCCAGTGATCTACTCCTAGATCACTATTGTACTCCCTTGCCAAACTCAGTGTAGGGTATACAATAGAACCTATGGCCAAGGCATAGGGAATGACTTTCATTCTCTTTCTATCTTCTGCCGTGGTCGGGTTTTGAGTCTTACTCAATTTCACACCTTGTAACACAGGCAAGAACTCTTTCTTTGACTGTTCCATTTTGAACTACTTCAAAATCTTGTCAAGGTATGTACTCATTGAAAAAACTTATCAAGCCGCCTTGATCTATCTCTATAGATCTTGATGCTCAATATGTAAGCAGCTTCACCGAGGTCTTTCTTTGAAAAACTCCTTTCAAACACTCCTTTATGCTTTGCAGAATAATTCTACATTATTTCCGATCTACAATATGTCATTCACATATACTTATCAGAAATGCTGTAGTGCTCCCACTCACTTTCTAGTAATTACGGGCTTCACCGCAAGTCTCAGATAAAACTATATGCTATGATCAACTTATCAAAGCATGTATTCCAACTCGAGATGCTTGCACCAGTCCATAGATGGATCATCGAGCTTGCATATTTTGTTAGCACCTTTAGGATTTACAAAACCTTACGGTTGCATCATATACAACTCTTCTTTAATAAATCCATTAAGGAATGCAGTTTTGTTTATCCATTTGCCAGATTTCATAAAATGCGGCAATTGCTAACATGATTCGGACAGACTTAAGCATAGATACGAGTGAGAAACTCTCATCGTAGTCAACATCTTGAACTTGTCGAAAACCTTTTGCATAATTCTAGCTTTGTAGACAAGAACACTACTATCGGCGTGTCTTCCTCTTGAAGATCCATTTATTTTCTATGGTTTGCCGATCATCGGGCAAATCCATCAAAGTCCATACTTTGTTCTCATACATGGATCATATCTCAGATTTCATGGCCTCAAACCATTTTATGGAATCTGGGCTCATCATCGCTTCCTCATAGTTCGTAGGTTCGTTATGGCCAAGTAACCTGACCTCCGTAATGGGATTACCGTACCACTGCAGTGCGGATCTCACTCTGGTTGACCCACGAGGTTCGGTAGTAACAAGATCAGAACTTACATGATCATCATCATTAGCTTCCTCACTAATTGGTGTAGTAGTCACAGGAACTGATTTCTGTGATAAAATACTTTCCAATAAGGGAGAAGGTACAATTACCTCATCAAGTTCTACTTTCCTCCCACTCACTTCTTTCGGGAGAAACTCCTTCTCTAGAAAGGATCCATTCTTGGCAACGAATGTCTTGCCTTTCGGATCTGTGATAGAAGGTGTACCCAACATTTTGGGTATCCTATGAAGACGCATTTCTCCGATTTGGGTTCGAGCTTATCAGGATGAAACTTTTTCACATAAGCATCGCAACTCCAAACTTCAAGAAACAACAACTTTGGTTTCTTGCCAAACCACGCTTCATACGGTGTCGCCTCAACGGATTTAGATGGTGCCCTTTTAACGTGAATGCAGCTGTCTCTAATGCATAGCCCCAAAACTATAACGGTAAATCGGTAAGAAACATCATAGTTGCACTATATCCAATAAAGTACGGTTATGATGTTCGGACACACCATTATGCTGTGGTGTTCCAGGTGGCATGAATTTGTGAAACTATTTCACATTGTTTTAATTGAAGACCAAACTCGTAACTCAAATATTTTACCTCTGCGATCATATCGTAGAAACTTTTATTTTCTTGTTACGATGATTCTCCACTTTACTCTGAAATTCTTTGAGCTTTTCAAATGTTTCAGACTTATGTTTCATCAAGTAGATATACCCATATCTGCTCAAAAACATCTGTGAAGATCAAAAAATAATGATACTTGTCGCGAGCCTTAATATTCATCGGACCACATACATCAAGATGTATGATTTCCAACAAATCTGTTGCTCGCTCCATTGTTCCGGAGAACGGAGCTTTAGTCATCTTGCCCATGAGGCATGGTTTGCAAGCATCAAGTGATTCATAATCAAGTGATTCCAAAAGCCCATCAGTATGGAGTTTCTTTATGCGCTTTACACCAATATGACCTAAACGGCAGTGCCGCAAATAAGTTGCACTATCATTATTAACTTTGCATCTTTTGGTTTCAATATTATGAATATGTGTATCACTACTATCGAGATCCAACAAATCATTTTTGTTGGTGTGTAACCATATAAGGTTTTATTCATGTAAATGTAACAACAATTTATTCTCTTACTTAAATGAATAACCGTATTGCAATAAACATGATCAAATCATATTCATGCTCAACACCAAATAACACTTATTTAGGTTCCGCACTAATCCCGAAAGTATAGGAGTGTGCGATGATGATCATATCAATCTTGGAACCACTTCCAACACTCATCGTCACTTCCCCTTCAACTAGTTTCGCTCATTCTGCAACTCCTGCTTTCAAGTTACTATTCTTAGCAACCGAACCAAAGATCAAATACCGAGGGGTTGCTGCGAACACTAGTAAAATACACATCAATAATCTGTATATCAAATATACCTTTGTTAACTTTGCCATCCTTATTATCAGCCAAATACTTGGGGTAGTTCAGCTTCTAGTGACAAGTTCCATTTCAGCAAAAAGCAATAAGTCTCGTGCTTAGGTCCAGACTTGGGCTTCTTCACTCGAGCAGCAACTTGCTTGCCGCTCTTCTTGAAGTTCCCCTTATTCCCTTTGCCCTTTTCCTTGAGACTAGTGGTCTTGTCAATCATCAACACTTGATGCTCTTTCTTGATTTCTACCTTCGTCGATTTCAACATCACGTAAGAGCTCGGGAATCGTTTTCGTCATCCCTTGCATACTATAGTTCATCACGAAGTTCTAGTAACTTAGTGTTGGTGACTAGAGAATTGTGTCAATCACTATCTTATCCGGAAGATTAACTCCCACTTGATTCAAGCGATTGAAGTACCTGGACAATCCGAGAACATGCTCACTAGTTGAGCGATTCTCTTCCATCTTTTAGCTATAGAACTTGTTGGAGATTTCATATCTCTCAACTCGGTATTTGCTTGAAATATTAACTTCAATTCCTGGAACATCTCATATGGTCCATGACGCTCAAAACGCCTTTGAAGTCCCGATTCTAAGCTGTTAAGTATGGTGCACTAAACTATCAAGTAGTCATCATATTGAGCTAGCCAAACGCTCATAACGCCTACATTTGCTCCTGCAATAGGTCTGTCACCTAGCGGTGCATTAAGGACATAATTCTTACAGGCACCAATGAGGATAAACCTCAGATCACGGATCCAATCCGCATCATTGCTACTAACATTTTTCAATACAATTTTCTCTAGGAACACATATAAAAACATAGGGAAGCAACAACGCGAGCTATTGATCTACAACATAATTTGCAAAATACTACCAGGACTAAGTTCATGATAAATTAAAGTTCAATTAATCATATTACTTAAGAACTCCCACTTAGATAGACATCTCTCTAGTCATCTAAGTGATCACGTGATCCAAATCAACTAAACCATAACCGATCATCACGTGAGATGGAGTAGTTTTCAATGGTGAACATCTTATGTTGATCATATCTACTATATGATTCACGCCGACCTTTTCGGTCTCCGTGTTCGAGGCCATATCTGCATATGCTAGGCTCGTCAAGTATAACCTGAGTATTCTCACAGCGTGCAAAACTGGCTTGCACCCGTTGTAGATGGACGTAGAGCTTATCACACCCGATCATCACGTGGTGTCTCGCACGATTTAACTTTGGCAACGGTGCATACTGTGGAGAACACTACTTGATAATTTTAGTGAGAGATCATCTTAAAATGCTACCGTCAATCAAAGCAAAATAAGATGCATAAAGGATAAACATCACATGCAATCAATATAAGTGATATGATATGGCCATCATCATCTTGTGCTTGTGATCTCCATCTCCGAAGCACCGTCGTGATCACCATCGTCACCGGCGCAACACCTTGATCTCCATCGTAGCATCGTTGTCGTTACGCCATCTATTGCTTCTACGACTATCGCTACCGCTTTGTGATAATGTAATGCAATTATGTATGCGTTGCATTTCATACAATAAGCGACAACCATATGGCTCCGACCGATTGCCGATAACTTCAGTTACAAAACATGATCATCTCATACAATAAAATATAGCATCACGTCTTGACCATATCACATCACAACATGCCCTGCAAAAACAAGTTAGACGCCCTCTACTTTGTTGTTGCAAATTTTACGTGGCTGCTACGGGCTTAAGCAAGAACCAATCTCACCTACGCATCAAGACCACAACGATACTTCACAAATAGACTCCGCTTTTAACCTTCTTAAGGACCGGGCGTAGCCACACTCGGTTCAACTAAAGTGAGAGAGACAGACACCCGCCAGCCACCTTTAAGCACGAGTGCTCGTAACGGTGAAACCAGTCTCGCGTAAGCGTACGCGTAATGTCGGTCCGGGCAGCTTCATATCACAATACCGCTGAACCAAAGTATGACATGCTGGTAGGCAGTATGACTTGTATCGCCCACAACTCACTTGTGTTCTACTCGTGCAAAACATCAAACCATAAAAACCTGGCTCGGATGCCACTGCTGGGGAACGTAGTAATTTCAAAATTTTCCTACGCACACGCAAGATCATGGTGATGCATAGCAACGAGAGGGAGAGTGTTGTCTACGCACTCGTGAGACCAAGCGGAAGCGATCACAACGTAGAGGAAGTAGTCGACGTTCTCCTCGCGATCCAACCGATCCCAGCGCCAAGCATTACTCGGCGCCCGAAGTTCTTGGCACACGCTCAGCTCGGTGACGCTCCTCAGTTCCCGATCCAACAAAGCTCCGGGAGAGAGAGTTCCACAAGACGACGGCGCAGGACGATCTTGATGTTCTATCGACGCAGGGCTTCGCCTAAGCACCGCCACTGATATGACCGAGGTGGAATATGGTGGAGGGGGCACCAGACACGGCTAAGAGATCCAAGAGATCAATTGTTGTGTCTTTGGTGCTAGCCCTGCCCTCTATTTATATGTTGAGCCTGGTCGAAACTTGGAGCAAAAGCCTCCTCAAAGTCGGTTTTGCCCGAAAGGCAAGAGTCCCACTCGGACTCCAGGACCAAACGCCACAATCCTTGGCGTCTGGCCCAGACGCCATGGGCCTCGGCGTCGCCCAGGCCGACGCCAGGTCTCCGGCGTTTGGCCCCGGCCTCATAAAACTCATTTTGCACCGACCTCAAGCCTCATGGGCTTGACCCCTTGTCCTAAACATATCATCCAATATATTAATCTTTACATCTCGACCATTTCGAGACTCCTCGTAATGTCCCCGATCTCATCCGGGACTCAACTCCTTCGGTACATCAAAATACACAAAACTCATAATATAACCGTCATCGAAACCTTAAGCGTGCGGACCCTACGGTTCGAGAACAATGTAGACATGACCGAGACACGCCTTCGGTCAATAACCAATAGCGGGACCGGATGCCCATATTGGCTCCTACATATTCTACGAAGATCTTTATCGGTCAGACCGCATAACAACATACGTTGTTCCCTTTGTCATCGGTATGTTACTTGCCCGAGATTCGATCGTCGGTATCCAATACCTAGTTCAATCTTGTTACTGGCAAGTCTCTTTACTCATTCCGTAATACATCATCTCACAGCTAACTCATTAGTTGTAATGCTTGCAAGGCTTAGTGATGTGTATTACCGAGAGGGCCCAGAGATACCTCTCCGACAATCGGAGTGACAAATCCTAATCTCGAAATACGCCAACCCAACATCTCGCCTTTGGAGACACCTGTAGTACTCCTTTATAATCACCCGATTACGTTGTGACGTTTGGTAGTACCAAAGTGTTCCTCCGTAACGGGAGTTGCATATTCTCATAGTTATAGGAACATGCATAAGTCATGGATAAAAGCAATAGCAACATACTAAACGATCGGGTGCTAAGCTAATGGAATGGGTCATGTCAATCAGATCATTCAACCAATGATGTGACCTTGTTAATCAAATGACAACTCCTTTGTCTATGGTTAGGAAACATAACCATCTTTGATTAACAAGCTAGTCTAGTAGAGGCATACTAGTGACACTCTGTTTGTCTATGTATTCACACATGTATTATGTTTCCGGTTAATACAATTCTAGCATGAACAATAAACATTTATCATGAAATAAGGAAATAAATAATAACTTTATTATTGCCTCTAGGGCATATTTCCTTCACACAGACAGGAGGAATTTAACCTGCACGCGTTGCTGTTTGTAACCATCAACGATTGGCCAGCTCTCAGTAACCTTTCAGGACAGACAAACAAGGGATACCACGCATGCACACACTGTTTAGCTGACACCGAAAGTATATACCTGGGAAGCTGCAGGAAGAATGTGTACAGGCCATCGCCGATTTCTTCCGACCAACCATCAATGTCGAAAGAAAGGCAAGCATTTCAAAGGCGCAGGCAGATTACGGAAGAAGCCCGCCATGCGTACCGATGATCACGCATTTGCTATGGTCAATGATTTACACGTAATCTTTGGAAAGGGTCCCGCGGACTAGCTGTTCCGAGTGACGCCGAGGGACACGTACCCATGTGGAAGAAGAAATCTATATTTTGGGACCCACCCTCTTTGGAAAGACCTAGAGGTCCGCTCTTCGATCGACGTGATGCACGTGACGAAGAACCTTTGCGTGAACCTACTAGGCTTCTTGGGTGTGTATGGGAAGACAAAAGATACAGATGAGGCATGGGAGGACCTGCAACATTTGCACGAAAAAGACGGCATGCCTCCAAAGCAGTATGAAGGTCCTGCCAGCTACGCTCTTACCAAAGAAGAGAAGGAAATCTTCTTTAAATGCCTTCTTAGTATGAAGGTCCCGACTGGCTTCTCGTCGAATATAAAGGGAATAATAAATATGCCAGAAAGTTCCAGAACCTAAAGTCTCATGACTGCCACATGATTATGACGCAACAGCTTCCGGTTGCATTGAGGGGGCTTCTACCGGAAAACGTCCGATTAGCCATTGTGAAGCTATGTGCATTCCTCAATGTAATCTCTCAGAAGGTGATTGATCCAGAAATCATTCCTTGTCTAACGAGTTATGTGGTGCAATGTCTTGTCGGGCTGAGCTGGTGTTCCCACCATCCTTCTTCAATATCATGACACACGTCCTAGTTCATCTAGTTGACGAGATTGTCATTCTGGGCCCCGTATTTCTACACAATATGTACCCCTTTAAGAGGTTCATGGGAGTCCTAAAGAAATATGTCCGTAACCGCGCTAGTCCATGGGCCATCAAACAGAGGATGTCATTGGGTTTTGTGTTGACTTCATTCCTGGCCTTAAGAAGATAGGTCTCCCTAAATGGCGGTATGAGGGGAGACTGATTGGAAAAGGCACGCTTGGAGGGGACTCAATAATATGCAGGGACGGATATTCTTGGTCTCAAGCACACTAAACAGTTCTAAAGAACTCTACCTTGGTGACCCCGTATGTCGATGAACACAAGAACAGTCTGCGCTCCAAACACCCGGAGCAGTGCGACGACTGGATTACATGTGAACACATCAGGACTTCCAGCAGTTGGTTGGAAACACGTCTCAGAGGTGAAAACACTGTTTGTGATGAGCTGTACTCATTGTCCAGGGGACCATCTTCGACCGTAATGATCTGGAAGGGATAGGAGATAAATGGGAATACATTTTACATGATCGCCCAAGATCAAAAGAGCACCAATCAAAACAGCGGTGTCCGCTTTGATGCAGCAACCGAGAGGGGAAAGGACACATATTATGGTTACATAGTGGACATATGGGAACTTGACTATGGAGTAGATTTTAAGGTCCCTGTGTTTAAATGCAAATGGGTCAATCTGTCAGGAGGGAGGGTACAGGTAGACCCACAGTATGGAATGATAACAGTGGATCTGAACAATCTTGGGTACACTGACGAACCGTTTGTCCTAGCCAATGATGTGGCGCAGGTTATCTATGTGAAGGACATGTCTACCAAACCGAGAAAAAGAAAAAAAATAAGGAAGCGAATACATCATACGATGAGCCAAAGCGCCACATAGTTCTTTCAGGAAAAAGGGACATCGTGGGAGTGGAGGACAAGACAGACATGTCCGAAGATTATGAAAAGTTTCATAAAATTCCTCCCTTCAAAGTTAAGGCTGACCCAAGCATCCTGATAAATGATGAAGATTATCCATGGTTACGGCGCAATAAGGAAAGGACACAAGCGAAGAAAAAGTGAAGACTTTCTCCACAACTATTATGATGATACCATGTCAACTTTCAACCTTTTCGTAGTTCATTTCAAATGCCTGTTGTAACAGACAAGTTTCCGTATGAAATCCTGATACTTCGAAAGAGATTGTCCGTTTTGTACATGAAGTGCATCTAGTTTTTGCTGTAACCCTCCCAACTTTCTTGCACATGCTACGTGGATGAAATGATGATACCATGCCAACTTCCAACCTTTTCAGAGTTCATTTGAAATGCTTTTCAATTTCAGGGTCTTATAGCTCAAAATAATCAGTAAATGCATGAAAAATAACAAATGAAGTCAGAAAGGGTTGAAAATTGATGATGTGGCTTTGAATGGTGCATTTTGAACACACAAAAAGTCAGGAGTTCAAATAAGTTTAAAAAAAATGAAATCCCTGTGTAACAGATGAGTTTCCGTATGAAACCCTGATACTTCGAAAGAGATTGTCCATTTTGTACACGAAGTGTATCCAGTTTTTCCCATAACCCTCTCAACTTTTTAGAACATGCTGTGTGGGTGAAATGATGAATGCCAACTTTCAACCTTTTCAGAGTTCATTTGAAATGCATTTCAATTTCAAGGTCTTATAGCTCAAAAAAATCAGTAAATGCTTTTATGAAACTCTAATAGCAAAAGGTATCAACTAAAAAACTTTTATAAACCTCTAGTATTTTTAAACTAAAATTATATAAAATTTATGCAACTAAAATTATCAAAGTATTTTCTGTTCAAAACATGAAGAGCAGAAAGAATTATCATAAAGAACTTTTTGTTAAAAACTATAGTAGCAAAAAGAATTTTCATAAAGAATTTTTTGATGGAAACTATAATAACAAAATCTATTTTTGAATATAATGATAAAACTCAGTAATATTAAATATGATGAAAAAGAATCACTCAAAATATATTTTTATAGTGAAGTTATTCACAAACTAGTGATTCACACAAATTTCAAAGAATTAAAATTTAAACTATTCAAATTTGGAAACTAATGGAGTAACAGAAAGTTTATAATTATTCTGAGCTAAATGCAAAAAGAATAAAAAAATAAAGCAAAAATCAAAAGAAAATAATTAATTCAAAAAACAAAAAAAATATTGGAAAAAAAATAAAAAAATGCCGCCTAATGGGCCATACGGCCTGCATACGACTAGAAACTCATCTGTACATGGGCCAGGATGCAGGCCCACAGGCCCAATAGGCCCAAGATGGCAGTGACAAGGGTAGGCAAGTAATGCCTGCATATTAGAGAGGAGCTCAGCACCTAAGCTGCAACGCAGCTTATAAACAGGTGCTGAGCTCTCTCAGCTAGTGAGGTGGGACTAAACTTCCCACCGCGCCGCACCAGCACAAGGCCTTTAGTCCCGGTTGGTGGCACCAACTGAAACCAATGCCCCCTTTGGTCCTGGTTGGTGGCACCAACCGAGACTATCTCCCCTTTAGTCGGTTGGTGCCACCAACCGACCAGCTCCCTCGCTTCCCGCCCTTTGGGCTGCTGAAAAGAGGCCTTTGGTCTCGGTTGGTGGCATCACCCGGGACTAAAGGGTGGCATTAGTCCCGGTTGGTGCCACCAACCGGGACCAAAGCTTCGTCTATATAACTAGCACTTGTGAAAATTTTCATTCAGTTCGTCTTCCCGCCCGACGACGCCGCCAAAGCCGCTTCTGCGCTTGCCGCCGCTGCCGCTTCGCCTCCGACGCCGCCCGCGCCACCCGACACCGTCGCTGCCGCCAGACGCCGCTGCCCTGCCTCCTCGCCGCCTGCCGCCGCCTCCGCCTCACTGCCTCCGCTGCGTTCTCGCTTCATCGTCGCCCGTCGCCGCGCCCCTCACCATCGCCGTCGCCGCGCCCCTCACCGTCGCCATCCCCGTGAGCTCATATATATGAATTTTGCTATTAATTAGATGTGTAGTTAATTTAGATGTGTAGTTTAGATGTGTAGTTAATTGAGTTGTTGTAATTTGTTCATATTGTGTTATATTTTTTTTCTGTTCAAATATTTTTTTGGTGATATTATAATTGAATATGCATGTTTGTATGTTCATATATATGCAAAGAATATGTCAATTTTTTATGATTTTTTTTCTGTTCATAGAATTTTTATGATTTTTTCTGTTGCAATTTTTTTCATAGAATTTTAATGATTTTTTGTTCATAGAATTTTAATGATTTTTTGTTCATAGAATTTTAATGATTTTTTCTGTTCATAGAATTTTTATGATTTTTTCTGCTGTAATTTTGTTCATAGAATTTTAATGATTTTTTTGTTCATAGAATTATCTTTATCAATTTATGTATATGTTCATATTGTGTATGTATAAGAAAATTGTGTATAATCAAAGTCATTTATGTATATGTTCATATTTAGAAGAAAAAGCAGGAGAGTAAAAAGTAAAATAAGAAGAGAAAGTGTTTAATATAATTAGTTAGAAAAATAATAGAACTAGTTGAACTAGTTTATTTTTAGTAAGTACTACTTTATTTTATTTATAGTAACTGCTTAGTATATAGTTGAACTAGTTGATTTAATAAAACTATTTTATTTTACTATAGAAGTAGTTTATTTTAGTAAGTACTACTTTATTTATTTATAGTGAGTGCTTAGTAGTTGAACTAGTTGATTTAATAAAACTACTTTATTTTACTATATATAGAAGTAGTTTATTTTTAGCAAGAAAATTAATAGAACTAGTTTATTTTTTTAGTTCAAGCAATTAATCCCGCATCGACGTCGACGATGCCTATCCCACATCCTCGTTGTCGACTCGGCGGAGGAGGCCGGCTTGATCAGAGGGGCCATGTCCGGGACTGGGCTCCGCCGGGCTGGTATTGGGAGGTGCTACCTTCCAGGGGGCGTAGGTTGGTGAGGAGCCAGCCTTTTGTTGACCCGATCCTTGTTTGCTGGCTGTCGCGTGGGCCAGTGATGGTGCCGAGGCTTTCGGACACCGCGGAGGTGGTACGTCACCGTGTCAGCGAGGAGGACGAGCACGTCCGTCGCTACATGGTTGCGTTGGAGGGCAGGTTCGACAATACCTGACAGGTTCTTCAGGGATCTCACTGGAGCTATGATCCTGTGATGGTTCCTTCTCTTTGGGTGTCCACCGTCCGCGAAGATACCCGTCGGGCGCTACGATTCTAGCTGTATTAGCGATGCTATATGTATGATAGTATTCGAGGAGTATTAGTGATAATATTCGACGATGTACGGACACAAGAGATGATGTAATTTTGCTTATAATTGAATGCATGCTAATTTGAATACTACTTTATTTTACGATTTGGTTTTGCTTATTGAATGCTCAAATTGGAAAAGTACTCCTACTTTGAATGCTAAAATTGGAGAGCACTATGCAGAAATCTAGGAGCCCCCTCCATCATCCACGCCGTCGTCCCCGTCACCGACCCCCCTTCGACCTCGAGGTAAGACCAGCCAAATCTCCATGTCAATATGAGTCCTATAATATGAGTCCTTGGGTTGACTTTAAGTCTGCCGAGTCTCCACCTATATGAGAGGAAGAAGAAGCCCGACTGTTGTCGTGGGGGTAGCTTCTCCTTCGTTCCCGTGTGCTAGACACAATTTGGTGTAATGCACTCGGGAACGAAAGGAGGAGCTACCCTCACCGACGGTCGCAAATGTCAGAGAGGAATCAGTGAGGGAGAGTCTCCAACCATATATATATGAGAGGACGAAGAATCCCGACTGTTGTCGTGGGGGTAGCTTCTCCTTCATTCCTGTGTGCTAGCCAAATTTGGTGTAATAATGCACTCGGGAATGAAAGGAGGAGCTACCATCACCGATGGTCGAATATGTACACCACATGAGCTGAGAGTTTTCAAGAAAAGGCTCGACAGACAGATAGTCAACCCGTGATGAATAATAATGATCTAATTTAGGTTTTTTAGTACATATATTTAATTGTACAACTTTAATATTTGAATTATGAACATAGGAAATGTCGTACTCGGACGACGAAAACCGCCCGGGGGAGTGCGACTTGTGCCACGACGACCGAGGTATGTGCGACAAGTTCCTTGAGCTGGACGAAGATCGGCGCTTCAACATTAAGCTCGAGGAGACCTTCGATGTTGAAACAGTACACAACAACGACAATAGTTCTTTTCGTAATTAAGCACGACTTCAACTATTTTAACGTGTATTTTTCATCTTTTCCAATTCGATTTGCTTATCCCATGCTATGCAAGACGCTATGTCTTGGAGAGGATGGGTTTTGAAGACCATGAAAGTATGGAAACAATTTTTTTTACCTAAGGACCCATCATGGTGTGGATTTTGAAGTAAAACTGTACAATTCTGAGAGTGTAACCCATTTTGGTTGCAAAAATTGGGAAGCACTTTGCAAGATGTATGGTTTTGATGAGGGTATGCTTGTCACCATGGATTTTGGTGATCCTAAAATCGAGTAAGACAATATGGACATTTGGGTCCTTGTTGATACACTTCCAATTCTTCCCCTATGTGAGCTTCTCAAACATAGTTATTAAGTAATTTATATTGTTTATTTCAATATAGTTGACAACTTATTTCCATTGACAGCTTATTTTCATTTTTCAAAGAATGTGCGGAAGATGGTAGACAAAACCCACTACACCGATGGCTCCGAATTAACTTATAAGGAGAAAAATCATCTGATCACATTTTGTACTGATCTTGAGAATTACAATATCTACAATTGAACTCCTCAACATTATGGTCAATACGTGCCACTAGTGCACGTGTTGAACTATGGTAACTACCATGAAGATACCCTGGTAAGATTTTTTAATATTACGACATCCGTGCATCTTTTGCATACTTCTAAAACTAGTACATCATTGCTAACTACGAAGTCATTACTATGTTTTTCAACAGATAATCCCGAATGATTGTGTGCCTCATCTGATGTATACGCATGGTCGCCTTGATGTTTTGAACATACAACCAGGTCATCCTACGAATCTCAACTGTCCATACCAGATTTCTAAAAGAAGTGGAAACATGACAATCAAAAAATGGAAAAAAATGTATGGACAATCGTAAGGAGGTTCTTGGAAGCAAAAGGAAGCGAAGCGCAAGAAATGGAGACAGGATGATCTCTATTCTCCACAATGGAGAGTCAGGTTCTATATTGTTTTATGCTATTTTACCTTAAGGGTATTTAGGTCCTACCTGATACTGATGATCATGTGCTAAGAACAATTAAGTAGGGTTGGTTCGATGACTATGAGGATGATGATCGTATGACTTGTTATTAATAACGACTAGAAGTTGTATGATGATGCATGATTAGCAGGATTTGTTATTATATATGATGATGCATGATGCGAGCATGAAGAGTTACTATATATCAGCGGGTGAAATGAACATAGCAGCAGTGTTGGTAAACCAAGCACGAAGATATAAGGAGGACACTTCTCTATATTAGCTAGCTAATAACAACCTAAATTAACCCCCAAAACCCCTAAACCAGCCCCTTTCAAAAAGAAAAAACCTCAGCTCCAGCCATTTCTTGGCGCTGCGTGGATGCCTTTTGGTCCCAATTTATGTCACCAATCGGGACCAAAGGCCCCCCTACTGGCTGGCTTGGCAATGCCACGTGGAGGCCCATCTGTCCCGGTTCGTGTAAGAACCGGGACTAAAGGCCAAGGGCATTAGTGTGACACTCCAAAATTTTTCCTTTGGTTTTCTTCAAAATTTTGTTGGATTTGAAGGAGGTCACCAAAACCCTTCCAAAAATCTCTATCAAAAGTTTTTTTTCCCTCTGGCAAATATTTTAGTTTTGCATCTCCTTCAACTCTGGTGTTTGGTTTTTAAATTTTTCCTCTGATTGCTCTCTCCTCAAGGATTCAAGAAATTTTTTTGAAGTTTATTTTTCTTTCAAAAAGAAACTCTAGGAGTTTTTCATCCTCTCCCATATTTGAGATCATTTATGGTTTGGCCATACACCACATGGTAAAATCTTTCCAAATATATCCCCTTCCACTTTGGGCAATCCAAACACTCTATCTCTACTAGTTCAACTCTCTTCTAAATTTTTATTTCAATTAATTCTCTCCCAAATCTTTTCTGTCTATTATTTTGAGCCTAGGTAATTTGCAAAGCAAGTACCTTAATGCATTTGAATTTTGACCTCAAACCAACTCCCTTGGATAGTCCTTGGTACCCACAACCTAGAACTATCAAGATCCACTCCTCTTCTGTTCAAAAATTTCAAATTATAGTCCCTGCAAGTTTGGACCAGATTTGCCAAATTTGGTGAAATTCATATCTACATTACTCCAAAAATTCCACAAATATTCAGGCAGCCTCTAGATGCAATGAGAGGACCCTCCACCAAAAACCAGCCCAAGGAAAAATCCCTACATACCTAGATCATTCTGTCGAACACCTTGCATGCACTAGTACTGTTCACTTTCAAAAATTGAAGTTCAGTGTCGATCTCCGTCCAAGAACTTCAGTCACACAAGTCCACAGTGCCCTTGGCACGTTGCTCGCAGCCTATCCCTCTTGTCCGGAGCTTCACACGGCGCTTGAGCGTTCTGGCGCCGGTGGCGCCTCGCCCGCCAAGGCCGGGCGTGCTTTTGGCGGCGGCCGCACCACCGTAACGGCGACAGAGGGCAAAAGCTGCGGCTCTCACGCCGCTCGGCGCCGCTTGCGCCCCTGGTGGCTCCGGCGTGGCCACCTCCTTGCCGGCACACGCATGCGGCACCGTCGCCGTGGCAGCACGCAGCAGAGCGCTCTGCCGCCGCCGACGGGCCATGCGGTTGCCGTCCGAGGGCGCACCGTAACCAGCCCCCCGTGCTGAGTTGGACACGGGAACGGCTCCAATACTCCTCCTAGGCGATGCTCAAGCTCCTAAGCCGACCGTCCAGCCACAGCGCCGCAGTAATCAACTCGCCGGACTTATCCGTTCGCGGCAACCGACTTGGGCCGACTATATATAGCACCCCGAGCTTGCTCTCGCCTCCGCACGACTCCACCACCTCACCAGACCCCGCCTAGCCACTGGAGGGGCCTCGAGGGGCCTTTCTTCCTCGAATCCGGCCACCTCCGTCCGCCTCGGGCTCCGGCATCGTTCTCTCCGGTGAGAACTCCTCCGCCACCCTGCTTTCGCCCGTAGCCTCATACCACCTCTAGTAAGATAACCCCCACCTCAATTTTGGCCCCGCAGCTCTCTCCGGCGAGATCCACGACCGTCCGAACCGCCATCCGCCGGAGCAAGCATCACCGTCGACGTGGTACTCGCCGGCGACCACTTCCACCTTCCACAGACGCGGAAGGACGTGCTGATCACGAAGGTACCGTCCGATCACTCTGCCTCGCCGTGGATCGCTGCCGGCGACCACCGCACCTCTCGGGAGCCGTCGCGCCCTGTTTCCCTCTTTCAAATTTTCAAACATGACAGGTGGAGCCCGCCTGTCAGCCTCTCAGTTGTTTCTTTTAAACGAAATGTTATCTGGACTTTTCCGCAGAACCCCCTGGAAACTTTCTGTTTCATTACAGATGGGTCCTTGGGTTAAAACCCTTATAACTTTTTAACAGAAAGGAATTTTTGAGTGATTCTTTTTCTGTCCTCTTCAAATTTTTGTCTAGTTTTTTATCATATTTATTTGAAAAATATTTGGATCAACTTTCTGTACCCCACGGTATTTACGTTAGCACGTGTATTTTTGTGTACCGTAGATACCGAGGGAGGTGACGGAACCGCGAACTTCGCCGAGCTAGACCCCGACTACTCCGAACCAGGCAAGAATGTTTGAACTTTTGATATGATGAGTGTTCTGGCAGGTTTGCATTAAGTAGTTTCATGACATGTTTGTGAGCATACCGATGAATGTTATTTTTTTTCATGCAAAGTTGAGGCAAGTGAGTTCGATAATCCATACGTGTTGGATGTGAATGTGCACGGCCATGTGTTGGCATGAGGAAGGGTAAGATGGCAGTGTTGTGGCATGCCAGTCTTATGCCATACTATTTGACTTCAGTGTCAACCCGTATCAGTTCGGTTCCCATCCATTTCCCTTCCCGTACTACCACATGTTTTCCATAGGGATATGGCTTAGTAAGTAGCAAACCGCTTTCTGGTACACACCAAATGGATAGGCCGTGATGATGGTTCCATGGCCTGGATTAAAGCCAGTCATCCGGTCAGGGGGCATGGGTGTTTCGGTTGGGACCGAGAGGGGGCACCTTAGAGCGTGAATATAAATTTGATCCCATGCTATTCGAGATTGTGATCTCCCGTCTCAAAAATTTTCTTGGGCGATGTCTAGGGTGATTTCCTGGCATCGTGAGGTAGGATGGGTGTGTCTTGGTTAGCTGTGTTTCTTCCGAAATACCATAAACGGAACTAGTCCTTCAGGACTCACGAAATCCGTTGGCTGTGGGTAATTTTAGTACAAACTCTGCAGAGTCATAAATCCTCGAATCATCTTATCCATGTCCAAGTTCTGTATTATCATATCCTGACAGGTGTCAGTTTGGTGATAGATACTCTGGTGAATCACAAGAGTACTAAGTCCGGTTAAATGTTTATTCCTGTGGATGGACTAACCCGTTTAAATTCATGTGTTGAATATTTATTATGAGTGCTATATCTTTGTGATGAAAGCCTTTCTGTGATGTCGCTCAGATGTCCGACTGCGGCATTGCTGTTATTTATTTTTATATAAGCCCTTTCTATGATGTTGCTCAGACGTCCGACTGCGGCATTGCTGTTATTTATTTTTATATAAGCCCTTTCCGTGATGTCGCTCAGACGTCCGACTGCGGCATTGCTGTTATTTATTTTTATATAAGCCCTTTCCGTGATGTCGCTCAGACGTCCGACTGCGACATTGCTGATACTTATTTTTATTATAAGCCCTTTCTGTGATGTCGCTCAGACGTCCGACTGCGGCATTGCTGTTATTTATTTTATATAAGCCCTTTACGTGATGTCGCTCAGACGTCCGATTGCTGCATTGTTATTACTTTCATTATAAGCCCTTTACGTGGTGTTGCTCGGGCGCCCGATCATGCACGCATGTATTTTTATTTCAATATAAGCCCTTTATGAGGTGTCGCTCAGACGCCCGACTGTGGCATGTTTTGCTTATGTATTCACCCTTCAAGGCGTCGCTTCAGACACCCGATCGGTTTTGAGTTTGTCTTATTTGGGTTTTCGAGCGGACTACCGCCGATTCCCTTCTTAATTATTTTGCTATACTGTTTTAATTGAGAATTGTTAAGATTAACCATGTCGCAATCATGCATTCATTTGTTATATCTTTTGTCCGAACTGTCTTGCGAGTACTTTCATAGTACTCACCTGGCTTGTTGATTTGGCCAGATCTTGTGAAGGCGATCTCATGGATGAAGAGTTCGATAGCGAGTCCGGCGCCTAGAGGAATCGGTCAGTCTCGTGCGACCCCTGGATTAGTCCTTGTAAAAGATCCGCTTCCGCTACCCAAATAAATTCATCAAGCCTCTCCTCGACGCTCGATGAGCCGCCAGTGCAGTAGATTTATTAACCACTCCGCTGTGTTATTCCACCAACCACGCATACTTCAAGTCAGTAGTATTTCCACCCTACACCTTGTGCCATATCCGCCATCATGTATAATTAATGGCGTGTTGTAATAATTGGTTGGGCATCTTTAGTCCGACCCTTGTAATATTGTAATGCTACTGGCTTCTTGTATCAAAGTTTTGTCTACCGATATGGAGGATTTTTTCCTCATATTGGAATTCATAGGTCGGTTGTTCAATAAATATTTTTATTGAAAAACCGGTCGTGACAATTAGTACCGACCTTTTAGTCCCGGTTCTTAAACCGGGACAGAAGGCCCTTATGAACTGGGACACATGGCCCTTTTTCTACTAGTGAATATGCAGACAGCGAGCGTTGATCAGAGGGATCACTAGCCCAGGTAGCATCAGAGTCACAACTGTGCGCTCATCACCGAGAGCAGCGCGAGCAAGAAGATCATAAATATATTTTTCTTGGGAGATGTAGAAGCCATCAGAGGTCGAGGAGATCTCAATCCCAAGAAAATAGCGACGTGTACCAAGATCAGTCATTAGGAACTGGTCTCGAAGGCGAGCCTTAACAAAGGCAATGTACTCAGAGTCGTCACCAGCGATGATCATGTCATCAACATAGAGAAGGAGAAGAGTCCGACCACGAGGAGACGTGTGAACAAACAACGCGGGATCATGATCACTGGCAAGAAACTAGCGGCAGTCACCACAGAGGCAAAGCGCTCAAACCAGGCTTGAGGGGCCTTTTTAAGACCATAGAGGGAGCGACGAAGTCTACAGACCATGCCATCAGGAGCATAGTACCCCGGTGGTGGCTGCATATAAACCTCCTCACGCAACTTGCCATTGAGAAAGGCGTTCTGGACATCAAGTTGAGAGATAGACCAATGACAAATAGAAGCCACAACAAGGAGAGTGCGGACAGTGGTCATGTGGGCCACATGAGCGAATGTCTCATCATAATTGCGTCCCTGCTCCTGCCGAAAACCACGGGCCACAAGATGAGCTTTGAAACGCTCAAGAGAACCATCGGAGCGAGTCTTGATCTTGTAGACCCACTTGCAGGTGATGGGACGAACACCGGAAAGGAGGGGAACCAGATCCCAAGTGCCAGAGCGCTCAAGGGCAGCAAGCTCTTCGGCCATCGCAAGCTGCCATTCAGGCTGAGTCATGGCAGTCCGATAGGAAGTGGGATCAGCAATAACAAAGAGGCCGTACCGATCAGGAGAATAGCGATCAGGCGGAGGGCGAGGCCGAGCACGGAGGTTATGAACCGGGGTAGGCGTGAGCGGAGGTGCACCATAGGTGGAAGGCGTGTCAGGCACGTCAGGGGAAGCATCCTCAGTACGAGGGTGGCGAGTATAGTGGAGAGGAAACGGTGAGAGAGGGCGACAGACGTGAGATGATGGTGTAGAGGTGGAGGAGCATGGAGAAGATGGTGTCGGTGGTGAATGAGAATGAATGAGAGGTGTAGGAGGAAGAGGTGAAACATGAGGCACATAGCAGGGTGTATCGGGAAGGAGAAGAAAAGAAATATCGTCCATAGAGAAGCTCAAGGAAGAAGGACGTGGGTAGTAAGAATGAGACTCGTCAAAGGTCACATCACGTGAGATGCGCAAGCGACGACCAACAGGGTCCCAACAGTGATAGCCCTTGTGCTCATCACTGTAGCCAAGGAAAACACACTCAACCGACTGAGCAGTCAGTTTGGTGCGCTCATGTGAGGCAAGAAGGACGAGTACACACATCCAAACATCTGAAGAGCTGAGTAGTCGGGAGAGCGACCAGAGAGACACTCCATAGGAATACCACCGTGCAGAGCAGTCGATGGCTGAATGTTGATGAGATAGGTAGATGCAGAAACAGCCTCAGCCCAAATATGGGGTGGAAGGGAGGCGGCAATCATCAGCGCACGAGTCGTCTCAAGCAGATGACGATGCTTACGTTCGGCAACGCCATTCTGAGAATGAGCACCAGGACAGGAGAACTGGGCAAGGGTACCCTGTTCTGCGAGAAAGCCACACAACAGCTGGGAAATATACTCTCCAGCGGAGTCAGCATGAAAAGTACGAATAGGCGTGGAATACTGAGTGTGAACCATGGCAGCAAATCGTTCGTATATAGAGAGAATCTCGCTACGAGATTTCATGAAGTAGAGCCAAGTGTAGCGAGAGAAATCATCAATAAACAAAACATAGTAGCGATGACCACCTTTCGAATCAAAGGGGGCTGGACCCAGACATCAGAATGAACTAAATCAAAAGGATGCTGAGATACCGACTGACTGGTTGGATAAGGTAACTGAGTCTGTTTGCCAAGTCTACAACCATTACAAGGTAAAGAAACATCTCCAGATACAGACCCTAATAGGCCCTGACGCACTAAGGAAGACAAGCGGGAGCCACAGATGTGACCAAGGCGATGATGCCACTGCTTGAAGGACGCAGACGAAGAGGCCAGCAAGAGCATGAGAGCTGTTTGAAGTGGTGGCAGCAGAAGGAACAAAAAGCCAGTCAACTTCCCAAAGACCCTCGGACTCACGGCGTCGGGGGCCAGCATCAACCAAAACCTTGGTGCGACGATCCTGAATGGAGCAAGTATCGGTATCAAGAATGACCCGACAACCAGAATCAGTAAGTTGGGCAGCGGAAAAAAGGTTAATGGTAAGACGAGGAACATGTGAAACACTAGGAACAAAAAAGGATGGAGTGGAAAGAATAGCACGACTAGCAACAGGAAGAGATGTGCCATCGGCAGTAAGAACATTAATAGGAGAATCAAGAGGGCGAAGAGAAGACAACGCTGAAGAATCAGAGGACATATGAAAGGAAGCTTCAGAGTCTAGAACCCACGAAGATGTACCTGACGGTGTAGATGCCGACAGTGATGAAGTGGTGGAAGCAGTCACATCAGCAGCAGAACCTATCGGTGAAGAACCAGAGGAAGCCAGAAGGCGTTTAAGCCGTACAATGTCTTGGTCAGTGAGTGACGGAGTCAAGGAAAATCCAGGAGTCCCACTGGGAGAGGAGCACCTCTGGTCTCGCTTCTTCTCACGGCAATCAGACTCTGGGTGACCTGGCCGGGAGCAGTAGCCACAGAAGGTGTCACGGCGCGACCGGCCCTTCTCAGCATAAGGAGGGAGACCCACCTCCCTGAAGGTGTAGGTAGGAGCGGTGGAGCAGTGAGCCGAGCAGACAACACTGGAGCCCGAGCAGCCAACACAGACGGAACCGCCAGCAACCCTGCAGAGCAAAGGCGGGTCTCCTCAGCACGAAGCTTGGCAAGCACCTCCGAGAGAGGAACATGACCACGAGCAAGCAAGTGGGCACGTCGAGGCTCAAACTCAGAGCGAAGACGAGATAAGAACTCATGAACCCTCTGAAACTCCAAGTCAGATCGCGTAGTCTGACAACAATGACAAGTTCCACAAACAACTGTCCGCAGTGAGTCAAGCTGACGCCAGATGGCAGCGCACTGTGAATAGAACTCATCAACAGACAAGTCACCCTGCTGAAGAGCATGCTCCTGACGCACCACAGAGTGGTATAGAGCATCGCCAGAGGGCTGATAGCATTGACAAAGATAGGACCACATTGCAGCAACAGTGCCGAGGCCCATGAACTCTGAAGCAAACTGAGGGAGGACACTCGCAGTGAGAACAGCAGCAGCTTGAGCATCATCATTGCACCACTGAGTGTAAGTAGACAGATCATCCCGGTAGACAGA
This sequence comes from Aegilops bicornis, assembly GCA_021605145.1. Lineage (NCBI taxonomy): Eukaryota > Viridiplantae > Streptophyta > Magnoliopsida > Poales > Poaceae > Aegilops > Aegilops bicornis. Next base: position 624,019,752 of record CM038669.1, on the reverse strand, counting down.
AAGAGCATCAGAATAGGCCTGCTGATCATAAGCGTCAACTGCAGCATCATCAAGAGCCTTGGCTGCATCCCTATCAGCCTGAGAAGTATGAGCAGCAAGCACCGGCGGTACGGGCGGGATAGGAGCGACCGGAGCAACAGGGTAGGGCGGACAGGGTACCTCACCAGATAGAACGCCCCACAGCAGAAGACCGCGCATATGGATATGCATAAGCCCGCAAACTCAGCATAGTTGGTGCCATCAAAGAGCACCGAGCACCGGGGGACTGCTACATAGACCGAAGAAGACATGAGAAAGTCTCTCTGCTGCTTTTGTCCTTTTTTTTAGTCAACGAGAACAGTAAATCCCGATTGGGATCAAGCGAGATCGAGGGGATCGAGCACCTGCTCGCTGGATCGAGCGCCCGCTCGCGGGAAGACCCCACGCGCTCGCTGGATCGAGCGCCCGCTCGCGGGAAGCCCCCACGTGCTCGCTGGATCGAGCCCCCACGCGCACCTCAAGACGCCCGGCCGCACGACTCAAAGTAGCAGAGGCTGTGGCCTGCGGCACCAAAGAAAGGGGAAGGAGAGGAGCGGCCTGGCCGGTCAGCGGCGGAGGCGCGAGGGAGCGGTCGGCCGCCGGTCGAGCTTGAGGCGACGAGGCGGAGCAGTAGCCGGCTGGGAAGGACGACGGCCGAGACAGGCAGCCGGGCAGCAGGTCTGGCGGGGCAGCTTAGCAGCTGGGGAGGGCGGGACGAAGAGTGGCCGGCCAGGCAAGAGGCGGCAGCGACCGGGCCGGGGCAGCCGGATCCGCGACGGGAAGGGCCGAAATCGGGAGAGAAGCTAGCACGGAGTTGCAGCGTGCGGGAGAGAGGGGAACCTAACATCTGATACCATGTTGGATAAACAACAATTGATCTTTACTGAGGGCCAAAGGCCATTACATATACATATGTGGTAAGTGCATGAAACCTCTTATACAATGGGATATACCGAACAGAGACTATACACATCTAACAGTACGACCGTACTATAGGTACATATATGTGTGCGAGTGCAAGTTTGTGCGGCATAAGAACAAGAACACCACAATAGAAATGAAGCCATAGAGGTGGTTCATGCATGTTTTGAGTTCTTGATTGACCGATCATACTGGAGTATGTTGTGGTTGGTACGCGGCCAGTAGCTCATCGTTTAGTTGCAATCACTTGGTGTGTATATATATACTCTTGTCTGAATAAAATCCAGTTGATCTCCCTGTGTTTCATCTTGGACATATTATGTCCTGCTAGAAGGTCTCAATCACCTGAGATTTCTTTAAGTCTCATTCGATATGGAAAAATATATTTTTCTTTACAGAAAATGGCTTACCAGATTGGCATGTGCTAAGACTGGTCCAGTATTGGTGCTTGATTTGAGTTGGTATGGTTCTTGAGTTGGAATATATTGTACTTGGTACCCAGTGGCTCATCATGTAGAGCTCACTAATTACTGATTATGCTTGTAAACAATTGTGTACTCATCTAAAAATCAAAGCCTTGGAATGAGATCCAGTTGATATTTATGCTGGCTCTGTTTTTCTTTTCAGACAAAGCTAATATATCTTGCTAATACCTTGTTTCCAGTGACTTGAGAAGTTGAGAAGGTCATTTCTTTTAAGCAAACGGCCGCACTGCTCAGATACTGCAGAAACAACCACTGCTTGATTCTGTAGGTGTTTGAAAGCGACCTGTAAATCACAATGTAGCGTCAAGCTTCCGCCATGTTGACCTCTAAATAAAAAACAGGTACTTTTCTTCTGTCACATTTGTTGAATGGGTCAATGAAGACTATGAGAAGACCTATTTTATGGAACTTGCAGCACAATTGCTTTCTTAAGCTTTCAGCTGACCGGTCAAAGTCATCGAGTCTGCAACTGCATAACTCCTTCAAGTTCAGTGCACCATCTATCTGCTGAGAGACTGGGAGGGAATCCTGTTTGCTTGCAGGTTACAATGGAGGCGCTCATTTCTGCAGTTTTAGGTGATCTTGCCGGCAGAGCCATAACCTTCGTGGTCGAGAAGTTCCGTGAGCAGAGAACCGCGGAAGAGGATCTGCAGAGGCTGCACCAGCTTCTTCTGAGGTTACGTGCCATCATTGAGGAGGCCGAGGGGCGGTGTGTCACGAACCGAGGGATGATCTGTCAGGCTATCATGGTAACAAAGCAAATGTTCAGAGGGTACTACCTTCTCGACACCTACAAGTGCAGAGAGAAGAAGACCAACGAGGAGGAGGTGAGTCGCTCCTTTTTCGTTCAATCCAAATTTAATCCAGCTAAGCGCTTTCGGCGTCTTTCTAGCGGTACTCAAATCGAGAGCATAGATATTGGCAGAGACATCAGTAAGGAGTTGAAGCAGGTTGTTCTTTTCCTGGAAAGCATGGCTGCTGATATGAAGGAGTTTGTTATATTTCTGATGAGCTACCCTCGCATGTACCGCCAACCTTATGGTGCATATTTGTTTTTGGACAAGTGTATGTTCGGCCGTCAAATGGAGAGGGAACAAGCCATCAGCTTCCTGCTACAAGCTGATCCTCTAGGGGGTGGGAATTTGGGCGTCCTTCCAATCGTTGGTCCTAGATTTATTGGGAAGAGCACGCTTGTGGAACATGTTTGTGATGATGAGCGTGTGCGCAATCACTTCTCCTTGATCTTGCTCTACAGTGGGAATGACCTTAAAGATGAAACTGCAATGACTTTTAGAGATCATTGCGTGATCAAGCATCAAAATACTGCATCAGGTAGTGAAAGGTCATTGGTTGTTATTGAGCTTGTAGGGGACGTGGACGAAGGGTCATGGAAGCAGCTGCTGCATTCTTCTGAAAGATGCATGACACGTGGGAGCAAAATCATAGTGACTAGCCGATCAGAGCAGATGGTCAGGTTTGGAACAACGGAAGCCATCAAGCTAAGTTGTTTGTCTAAAGAAGCTTTCTGGTACTTCTTCAAGATGCTCGTGTTTGGAAGCACTGACCCGGAGGAGCACCCAAGGTTAACATCCATAGCCATGGAGCTGGCCCTCAGGGTGCAAGGATCTTTCATCTTCGCATATATTGTCGCTGCCTTGCTGAGAGAAAATCTCAGCGTCCAGTTCTGGTGCAGGGTTCTCAGAAGCAATAGGAAGTATCTGGAGAAGAATGCATTGTTGGCTGGTGAATATGTTGACGAGGATAAGCCTCGGTATGTTTGGAGCCTTGCTAAAACACGAGGAGTATCTGAGGATCTTAACCTCTTTCTGCTACATGATAGTTACCAAAAAGGGCCTGCTGCTCAGGGCGAAGTTCCGAGGATAACACTGGTGGATCTTCTATTCAGTAGATGGAGCACTGTGCCACGGGGCAAATTTGAGGTCTTGTGCTGGAGGTCTCTCATACCACCATACTACAACTACATATATGCTTGTGAGTGTGTGCGGCACAAGAACAACACACCATAGTACTCTTCTTGTATACTCGATCAATAATGTTTGGCTTACCAGATTGGCATGTATTAGACTTCCTTGCATATTGTTCTAAATGTTGATGCTTGATCTTAGTTGATCTGGTTCTAGACTGATCGATCTTATACGGAGTATACTGCAATTAGAGTGCAGTAGATCATCATGTACGGATATGTTTGTAATCACCCGTATACTCTTTTTTTTTTAGGGGAAAATCACCCGTATACTCTTGATGTCAATAAACAAATCCCTGGAATAAAATCTATGTACCTCAGCTTTCGGCTACTGATAATGAGCTTCTGGTTGCCCCGTTCTTGGAGAAGGAGGTTTTTGATGCCATTGCACAAATGAAAAATAATAAGGCTCCCGGACCGGATGGTTTCCCGGCCGAGTTCTATAAGAAGTGCTGGCACATTATTAAGGGGGATTTATTACCTATGTTTCATGATCTATTCTCTGGACAGCTTCAATTATTCCACTTGAATTTTGGGACTATCACACTACTGCCTAAGAAGACGGATGCGGTCAGAATTGAGCAATTCAGGCCGATCTGTCTCCTTAATGTTAGTTTCAAAATCTTCACCAAGGTCGGGACCAACAGGCTCACACAGATTGCGCATTCTGTGGTGCAACAGTCCCAAACCGCTTTCATGCCAGACAGAAACATCCTAGAAGGGGTGGTAGTCCTGCATGAAACGCTCCATGAAATCCACTCCAAAAATTAGATGGAGTGATTTTTAAAGTGGATTCGAGAAAGCGTATGATAAGGTAAAGTGGCCATTTCTCCAATAATCTTTGCGTATGAAAGGGTTTGATGAAGCTTTGGCCTTGAGCAGTACTGATCATTTACACAAAAAGGTAGTGTGGGAATTAAAGTTAATGATGACATAGGTCATTACTTCCAGACACATAAAGGCCTACGACAAGGAGACCCGATGTCCCCTATCTTGTTTAACATTGTGGTAGATATGTTGGCAGTTCTGATAGGAAGGGCTAAGGAAAATGGTCAAGTAGGTGGATTGGTGCCTCATCTTGTTGATGGAGGTATCTCTATCCTACAATAAGCTGATGATACAATCATCTTTATGGAGCATGACTTGGCTAAGGCAAGAAATATGAAGCTGGTTTTATGCCTATTTGAACAATTGACCGGGTTAAAGATAAACTTTCATAAGAGCGAGCTGTTCTGTTTTGGTAGGGCCAAAGATGAACAGGATGCTTATAGGCAATTGTTTGGATGTGAGTTGGGAGAGCTACCTTTCTCATACTTGGGGATTCCTATCCACCATCGAAGGCTAACAAACAGAGAATGGAAGTGCATTGAGGACCGATTTGAGAAGAAATCGAGCTGCTTTGGAAGGGCAAGCTCATGTCATATGGAGGCCGGTTAATCCTAATTAACTCGGTACTCACGAAGTTTGCCGATGTTTCTTCTTTTCGTTCTTTGAGGTATCGATTGGTGTTAGGAAGAGACTGGACTTCTATAGATCGCGGTTCTTCCGGGCAGGTGATGAGCTTAAAAGAAAATATAGGCTTGCTAAGTGGGACATCATTTGTAGACCGAAGGACCAAGGGGTCTAGGTATTGAGAATCTCGAAATTAAGAATAAATGCCTTCTTAGCAAGTGGCTGTGGAAGCTTTAAATGGGAGGCCCGATCTTTGTGTGGGCACAGATCCTTCGCGGCAAGTACCTCCAGTCAAAAACTTTGTCACAGGTCTCTGTAAGGCCGACTGACTCGCCTTTTTGGAAGGGTCTCATGAAGGTCAAGCATGCATTCGTTAATAGGACAGAGTTTGTTGTTGGAAACGGCACAAGTACACGTTTCTGGGAGGATACTTGGCTCGGTGACACACCCTTGGCTATCCAATATCCCTCGTTGTATCGCATTGTTCAACGCAAGGAGGTGGTCGTTGCTTCGGTCTTCCAATCTACCCCCCTTAATATTCAGTTCAGACGAGTGCTAGCGGGCAATCGTTGGGAAGAATGGCTCCATCTAGTTAGGAGACTGATGGACATCCAGCTTTCTCAACAACCCGATGAATTGCGCTGGAAGTTGACTAAGTCTGGAGTATTCACGGTTAAATCAATGTATATTGATATTAATTCGAACTCCATTCCTACGTCCAAACATGTTTGGGATGTCAAAGTTCCTTTGAAAATAAAAGTGTTTATGTGGTTTGTTCATAAACAAGTAATTTTAACTAAGGATAACTTGATGAAGCGTAATTGGACAGGACCTACTAGGTGTAGTTTCGCGATCGGGATGAAACTATTAAACACCTCTTTTTGACTGCCCGCTGGCAAAGGTACTCTGGCAGACGGTCCACATTGCTTTCAACATCAAACCACCGAATTCTGTTAATGCTTTATTTGGGACATGGCTTAATGGGTTTGAGCCTAACTTAGCGAGACATATTCGGGTTAGGGTTTGTGCTTTCTGTGGACCATCTGGAACTGCTAAACGATTTGGTCTTTAACGAGAATATCATGTATACATTTTTGCAGGTTTTATTCGGACTCTGGCTCGATCCGTTAAGTGGTTGCTACTCACCCAGGGCCGGAGGCAGGGGAGCATTTGTTCTTGGGTCTATCCGTTGGTAGATGGTAGCTCGGGATATCTTCAACCGGTTTGGATGGCGGTCATGTAATAGGATAGGCATTTAGTATTCCTACCTAGTTTACCCAGCCGGTTGTGGCATCTTGATGTGGCTAGTTGATGTATCTAGCTTCTTTGGGCTCTGTGTGAGCTTGTTCTGTTTTTTTTCACTTTTGAGGACCTTTGGAACCATGTTGGCACTACTTTATTTTGTTAATAAGAGGGCCGTATGCATCGTACTGATGCAGAGGTCGGGGTATCCCCCTTTTCGAAAAAAAAATCTAGTTTTTATTTCTGTAGACTCTGTTTTCACTTTTTGGGCAAAGCTGATATATCTTGCTAGTTCCACTAGTGCAGAATCGGCCTTTAGTGCCGGTTCGTCATGACCTTTAGTCTTGCGGTTCGTCATTAACCGCACTAAAGAGTGAGACTAAAGGCCCGCCTTTAGTACCGTTCGTACAAACCGGCGCTTAAAGAGCCACGCGTGGCACGTCTGCCAGTGCGTGTCGAGGTGGACACGGTCCGGTCCGGCCCCGGTCCGAGCCGTCGTTTGGACCGGCACGGTGGTCCGGGCGGACCGGACCGAGCAATATGACGGTCCTGATCTCAGGGACCGGACCGGCGGCGACGAAGCCCGGGCCAGACCGAATGGACCGAAAGGACCGAATGGGCAGGGTTGATGTATGCGCGTGTAGCGGCGAGTTGGGCGACGCGCGCGAGTGCAGCAGCGAGTTGGGCGATGTGCGCGAGTGATATGACGAACTGGATGACGTGCGCGAGTGCAGCGGCGAGTTGGGCGACGTGCGCGAGTGATGTGACGAACTGGACGACGTGCGCGAGTGAAACTGACGAACTGAATTTTCTGAAACTGACGAAACTGAATTTTCTGAAAGTTTGACACCACGTATTTAACTGACAGTCTTCGCGCTCGTCCAGAAGAAGTGCATAAACGCCTCGAACAACAGCTGCGGCTTCACCTTCAAAGTGTTCGGGATCGTCCCCTAGTACTTCCTCGTGGCGCCGGCGAGGTGCAGAGCGCTCGGATCGTGTCACAGTTCTTCAGAGCTGTGCCCGGTGTGCATGTTTACTGCTTAGTTTTCCTTTAATGCAGAAATCACTTGCCATGCAACGTGTGCATGTCCACCTCTTCGATTAGTTTGAGGTTAGTTAGATCTGGCCGTTGTGGGAGCTCGTGGAATGGCACGATTCAGCTCATGCAACGACAACACAGCTGCGTACGGGTGGACGTTGGACGGCACGGCCGCAATACTCGTTTCTGGCCATTCTCTCGTTCCATTCAGTTGCAAGAAACACGTCTTGACCCGCAGCTCATGCCATGGCACGATTTCAGCTCATGCAGCCGCAATACCCGCAGGAATTGGTGCCATGGTTGGGGTGGATGCCATGTTCGAGAACTCCAGATCCGCGTCAGTGCATGTACGACAATGATGGCGACCGGCGGCAAGAGGATACGGCGCACGGGGAGGAGAGGAAGGATGGAGAGCGGAAGCTCGGAGACATGTTGGTTCACCTGGAGGATGTAGGTGGCCGCGACGACGAGGAACGACAGCCGCGGTGACTGCGCTTTCTCGGTCCGACCGAGCGGCTGGGTGAAAGATCGGACCGGACCGACATTTCTTCGGGCCGAATATTGCAGCTCGGACCGACCAGTTTTCCTACCGGTCCTGGACCGTACGGTCCGGTCCTAAACGGGCCATGAGCGGGCCCAAAAAACCGCTCGTTCCGTCCAGCCCTAGGTGCGTGTAGGACATTTGTACCGGTTGGTAATACCAACCGGTACTAAATGTTTGGGTGTTTTTTTATTTTTGCTTTAATTTTGTGTTTTCAATTTGGCTTTATTTTCTATTCAATTCTTTTTTGTTTGCTGGTATTTCACGATAATATTTTAGATACAATATATAAACATATTTAGAGTGATAAACTAGTATATATAGTACCACATGGTAGTATATGAGACATGTGAGATAACTACTATTAGGTGATAGGATGTATTTTTACTATATATATATATATATATATATATATATATATATATATATATATATAGAGGGTGGGTCTATTATAATAACACCCTTAAGACCTTATTATGCACATCAAAACGCTTATTCTGATAACACTCCCCGACGACCGCACCCCCGAATCCCCCACTACCTTCGTCAACGTCCCCCTCCCTTCCGGCGCGGCCCGCAACCCACCCCACCTTCTTCCATCGCGCGGCCCACAGGGGCTGGCGCCCCGCTCCCCCATCCCACCTTCTTCCCCCGGTCACGCGCCGCCGCTTCCCTCCCCCGCACACCTTTTCCTCCTGGCCGGGGCCGCCGCGCATCCTCTTCACCACCCCGACCACAAACCTCCCCCCGCCGTGCGCACCACATCCCCTCCCCCCCCCCCCCCGCACCACCGACGGAGTCGGCCAATCCCGGATCCACTCCGCTCCATCCCTGCTATCTTCCCCTGGTGTCAAGGCAGCCAAGATGCACGGTGCCCCGGCGACCTCTTGCCCGGAGACGACCAGCGCGCCGGCCCCTACAACCATCTCCGTGCGACACTTGCGCTCCTCTCCACCTCGTGCATCCGCGCGCGCGGATCCCCTGCTACCCACGGCGGCCTCCTCGCCATGCCCCGCCTGCTTCAGATCCATGGCCAGCCCAGCTCCTGTCCGCCCCTGGCTCCGGCGAGCTCTCCTCCCCCTTGCTCTTGAGCCATGCAGTCCACTGTCACAGCCAATGGACTTAGCAATCCCAGGGGCGTCAGGGGCAGCTGGCTTCAAAAATTGGAGGGGGTTCAGTTATCTCAGGGGTCCGCAACGAGGGAGCCGAGGCAGCCACCGCGCCGCCAGCCCCGTGCAGCTCTGTTGCCGGCCCCGTGCAGCTCGGTTGCCGGCCCCGTGCAGCTCAGTCCTCCGCCCACCGGATCACGGCACCGTCGACACGAAGTGCACCACCAGTACCCGCCCACTGCACTTCATCTCGGTTCGTTACCTCGCCACCACGTCGGGCTTCCCTAGCGGCCTGACCCGCCTTTCCCGGTCAGCCCCGGCGACCACGAGCTCTCCCGGAGCCCCCGCGTCCGGTTGCCGTTGAAGTGACCACAGTGGGAAGCCGCCAGCGATGGAGCAGATCCAGGCTCAACGAGCACCGCTGGATCCATCTCAGCCGCTCGCTGGACAGGCTAATTTTGCAAATTCTGTTCGGTACACGTATTTGCTTTCACTTCGTGCTATTTCTGCAGTTTATTTTATCTCTATGGTGGCATGTGTTGATGCAGTGCACTCTGCGATACAGCGGTGCTTGATTTTGGAACAAATGTTCAGTGCGTGCGGTGCAAAAAGTTAGGTTCAGTTTCAGCTCCGTGTGTGCATTCCTCCATTTTGCCAGGTCCTCTAGCCATCGTTGTTGTGAAGAATTTCCACTGTTGGTGTGTTTTTTTTTGCAGAAGCAAGACAATTCTTTTTGCGAAAAATATATATTAAGTGAAGTTTATTTGGGCAAAAAATGTTCATTGTTGTGCGGGACACATTTACATTTAGCGTCAGTTTAGTTGTTCTTGCATGCAGTCCTTAGTTTACTTTCAAATGGTTATAGCATAGTGAGGAGTTCACTTTGTAAAAGAAAATTGTACAGGAGTTAACTTTCTGCAAAAATTGTGCCCCGGTTAACTTTTATTTGGTCTATGTCTTGCAGTGCGGATTGCATCAACGAGCAGTGCGGCACATGTACCAAAGGAGAGAAAAAGTATGCCATCATTTTTCGGAAGTTTCGTTTTATTGTTCAAGGACACATACCCAAATGTTTGTGTGTGATGCGAGCTGACTGTGCATATTGTTAATGGAAATAAAACTACTCCATGGTTCACTTGGTAAAACAGACACAAAAACATCTCAAAAGAAGCTTGCTTCCTATTAGATGTAGTTCACTCGCTCACTCCTTGCGGTCCACTCGCTTGGTCAACGCGCGTAAAAAATTAATAAGTATGAAAAAATACGACAAAAACTCATGAGGTTCACTTTTGATAGTGTTGCGTCATTTTCGGGAGTGTTGCGGTCCACTCTCGTTCAAAAAAAAGTTGAAAAAAAGAGAACAAAAACTTTTGCGAGAAAGTTTATGTCCGACAAAAAGAAATCATGAAGTTCACTTGGTACTTTCTTTGCGGTCGGCGGTTTTTCGTTTGAAGCAATGCGTTCTTCTGTCCGATGAAAGGTCCACTCGCTTGGTCAACGCGCGTAAAAAATTAATAAGTATGAAAGAAATACAACAAAAACTCATGAGGTTCACTTTTGATAGTGTTGCGGTTCATTTTCGGGAGTGTTGCGGTCCACTCTCGTTCAAAAAAAGTTGAAAAAAAGACAACAAAAACTTTTGCGAGAAAAGTTTATGTCCGACCAAAAGAAATCATGAAGTTCACTTGATCGCTTTCTTTGCGGTCACGGTTTCCGTTTGAAGCGATGCGTTCTTCCGTCGATGAAAGTTCCACTCGCTTGGTCAGCGTAAAAAATTAATAAGTATAAAAAGACAACAAGTACTCATGAGGTTCACTTTTGGTAGTGTTACGGTTCACTTTGGAAGTGTTGTGGTCCCTTGTCGTTCGGAAAAAGTTGAAAAAAGACAACAAAAACTTGTGCGAGAAAATTTATGTTTGACAAAAAGAAATCATGAAGTTCACTTGGTATACATTGCAGTGCGGTTTTCAGTTTGAAGCAGTGCGTTCTTCTGTCCGACGACGATTTTGGTGTCACGAAAAAACAGAGTGTCTGCGTTTTGCTAATTTTAAAACTGCTCTTAAACCGTAAGGAATTAGAGAGTGTGTTCTACATGAAAAAGTTGCGTCTCGTCGATATCTTTCCAACGGCATATCATTTGAATCATTTCGACAACCGGTTTGTAAAAATTTCAAAAAAACGGCCGCTGCCACTCATCCTCCGCCGCACGATTTTCAAAATTAACTTAAAACCGTAAGCAATCTCAAAACCATTCCTACATATGATAGTTGCGCCTTGTCCATAGCTTTCCAACGACGTATTACACGCCTCGTTTCGACAAACGGTTCAAAAACTAGAGCGAAAACAGTACCGAAAATTTGAATTTTTTTGAAAAATAGAATTCCACGATTTAGTAAATTTGAAACTGCTCTTAAACCGTAATGAATTAGAGAAAGATTTATGTATGAAAAAGATGCGCTTCGACGATATCTATCAAATAGCGTATCATTTGCTTCATTCCGACAAGCGGTTTATAAACAAACGCGAAAAAATGCTCGCTGCCACTCGTCATCCGCCGCACTATTTTTAAAACTGCTCTTAAACCGTGTTGAATCTCGAAAAGTGTTCAACATGTCGAAGTTCGCCTAATCCATAGCTTTTCAATGGTATATTACACGCCTCATTCCGATAAACGGTTAAAAAATTAGAGCGAAAACAGTACCAAAAAACACCGCGTGCAATTTTTTTCGACACGAAGTTCACTAGCCTCTATTGCAGTGCTCGTCGTCAAAATGATGCAGTGCGTTTCTGTTGAGCGTGCAGTGCCGAAGTGGTGTGCAGAATAGTTATTCTGCTAATATTATATATATCATCGAATGTCTCACAGCCAACACCATTAACTATTCACACATACACATGTATATACATATACAATTTCTCCTACATGTTGCCTTGGTGCCTTCGGAGCATGATGACAAGTGGTTCATTGGGGCGGTAGCGGGTAATAGTATTCTCTTTTGGGATCTATGACCTGGTCGAGCAAAAATCCGGCTATTTCCTCTTGAAGTGCTAGTATGCGCTCCTCGGGTAGGAGCTTATCCCGCACCTCTCTGAACTGTTAAGAAGAAGATCAATATGCATGTGTATTAGTTGTGTTACAAGATATCAATAATGGTGTGAATAGTGTTCTGACAACGTAACCAGTCCTGTCTTTGAGATCTGCTCCTTTCGGACGCCATCATTCCTCGGCGCCTGCTTCACGGCCTTTACGAGAATGGAATTGAATCAGATAATGATTAATCAAACATGATAATTAATTAATGATATTGAAACAAGAATTAAAGAGATGGCTAGCTAGCTAGTACTACTTAATTACTTACCTTTGGTCGATGCCAAAACAACTTTTTTGGCCATTTGCCTGGAGTCACCTTGATGAACTTTGCCCAAGCCCTGCCCGCCAGCAAAGAAAATTAATAAAGGGGTTATTAAATAGTTCATATCAGGAAATGACGAACTAATAATAGGCCGAGATATAATTAATAATGATTGAGATTACCTGTTGACTATCCCCTTCACAATGGTGTAGTCTTTATCTTCTTTAAGTAGCGAGTCCAGTACTTCAACTGTTGCTTTGTCAAATTTAAGATCTAACAAGATCCAGTGGAAACTGCATGCGCACACGTTTGCATGTCTTAATTAAGCGGGCATGTGCATAAAATTAATCAACTATCGTAAACCGTATACACTTAATTATTAACATCTAGCTAGCTAGTAAGCAAAAACAGAATTTGTATTAACTCACATGAAGTTGTAAGGAAGTAGTATATCTTCATTGGTATTGAGGCGCTTCAAGAACTCTAGCATGCTTTTCTCTACACTTGCTTGATAAGTTGCAAGATTCCATGTGTACTCATTAATGGTATTTGGGTCAATGAACCCAATGCCATAGCATAAAGATTTTTTCATTTCATACATCTTCATCTGCATATAATACCACAGAAAAGAATATATAGTGATGATTATTACATGTAATGATTGATCAAATATTACAGAAAGAAATCACTTACAGACAATAGCAACTGACGAGAGATTTGTCGAGTGCGTCTTGATTGTATAACTGAAATAGTTCTGAATACTCAACGCACAGAGCTTTCTCATGGTAGTAATGCTCCTTCTTGACATTCACCATGAGGGACTCTCGATTGGAAATCTTGGTAATGTTCATGTACCATTGATGCAATTCATACATTCTCATTGGGAGGTTCTTGACCTTATGCAGCTCGACCAAAGGTTGGCCCGGGACATATTTCCGTTTTATTTCCTCCTCTCTAAGCGGAGACATGGGCTCAATTTCGAGGAGTTGTCCAACAAAGATCTTGAGCATTTCAGCCTGCATTATATGCTCCTCCGTTATTACCACATCGCCTAGCTGGGGAACTTTAACGGTTTACCCACAATAATATTGGGCGCGCGGCCTCCTCTCATGTGTTGTTGGCACAACAAGCGGGGGGATCGATTGCGCCGCCTGTTCTCCCAGTGGGAACGGTTTTCCGCATTTTTGCCTTTGCTTGTTGACTCGAGCTCGAGCTCGCTTCCTTCTTTAGCCGTTCTCGATGTAGTTTCCTGATTTGGCGCTCATAGTCCGAGTCAACAGGCTTGGGAGCTGGTTCTCTAGCCATCTGAATGAAGTGGTCAATCATTTTCTCAGGCACTTTCTCCTTTGGCGGCGGTGCCGGTTTCGGTCCAAAATGGGCGTCCATTTCGGCCTGCACTATGGCTGTGTTTTGCTCCTCAGTCATGTCGTAAGGCCTCTGAGGAAGACGAGCGAGGCTTGGACCATATTTATATCGCTTGTCTCACTTTGTACTTCTGAACTACCTCGACTTCGTGCCGCACGCACCATAGCTGCGGCGTGTCTCTTCTGCGATTCTCAAACGGCGGAGACTACCGACGTGGCGTGGCTGAGTTGGAGCAGGAGAAGTGGCTGATGATGTGCGGACTTGAAGCAGGAGGTGTGGCCTGACACGGTGCTGGACTTGAAACCGGAGAAGTGGCATGACGCTGTGCCGGACTTGAAACCGGAGGAGTCAGCTCATGCGTTCGGGGACTTGGAGGGGTGGCAGACTTCGAGGAGGAGTCGGCTCACGCGTTCGTGGACTTGGAGGAGCGGGAGTCTGCTGACTCGGTGGCGGACTTCGAGGAGGAGTCGACATACGATGCGGTGTCGGTGGACTTCGAAAGATGATGCAATCCTTTCTCCATATGATGAGACGATGTATGGCCTCTCCCAGTGTGCGCTCGTCTTCACCTCCAGGAATGTCAAGCTGTAGCCCCGAATATGGGTCCACCACTTCATCAACCAAGACACGAGCATAGCCTGCTGGAATCGGGATGCAATGGCAGGTTGCTTCGGGGGTAATTGTAAAAGCAACGCCGTCCGCCACCTTCATGGATATGTTCTTCATTTTGGAGTGTAGCTCACAGTTAGTATTCTCTATGATGTCATCCACAGTGGTATGTACCCAAAGAAGGTGTCGCCTGGGCAGAACCAACGCCGCTTCTCGGCATGGATGGGGCGGTGCTATCCAATGCTTTGGGCGATCATCCGTTCTTGCTTTGCCGCTGCCGAGACCCCTTTCACGGCTAAGTGAGTCGATCTGCTGCTCTGCTGCTGCTAGAATTTGAGTGCTGTGTCCGCGTGCCTTGCTTCTAGGCCTTGAAGGCATTCTGCGTCCTGCTTCCTCTGCTCCTCCTCCAGCTTCCTTTTCTTCTCCTCCTCCATCTTCCTTCTTGCACGGGTCCTGTAGTCCTCGTTCCATTACGAAAAAGCCCTCATATCGGGGAATAACGCCCTTGCCTCGTGTTCTTCCGGGTGTTCAGGATTTCAGTATGCGTAGCGTAAGCTCGTCGTTTTCTCTGTTGGGCGTGAACACCCCCTTTCGAGCATCTTCTATTGCGTCAATTATCTTTTGTTCGGCTCCTTCTAGACTTGCCTTCTTCGAAACTAGGCCTATCTTCGGGTCCAACGCCCCCCCCCCCCCATGCGCATAGAACCAAGTTCTGCACCTGGGGGGCCAGCTCTTAGTAACCGGAGTGACCCCTGCATCCTCCATCTCTTGCTCAGACTTATCCCTCTTAGGCATTCCCACTGCGTAGCCACCTGGACCCAGCCTATGGAACTGCGTCTTTTTGCGGCATTTGCCTTGTTTTTTATCGACCGTTCCTTAGATAATTCTGAATCCTTGAAGGTCACGAAATCGTCCCAGTGTTCTCTTTGCTTCTCCAAAGGTGTCCCGTGAATTCGGAGTCTTCCTTTCTGCAGCGAGGTAGTTGGCCCATACAGTTTTCTTGTGGGTGTTGAATGCAATTGCCATCTTCTTAAGAGCAGCGCCCTTGACTTTCTCCACATCTGCTTGATGAAATGATCTGGTAGGGTGAAATGTTCCATCGAGATTCCCAAAGGACTTTTTGGCTCACGTAAATGCGACCAAGTAACACACAGACGTTTAGTCTTTGGCTCTTTCCATTCTTGAATGGAGATCGGAGTTTGTCCTTCACAAGAACTCCGACCGATGAGTCCACTTGTTACGCAATGTTCTTAGGCGTGAGGGGTTCGCCACTAGGTTTGATGGATTCGATGTTGTACTTTACACCATCCTTCAACAATCTGCCGGGCCTCGCTTTGTCCTGCTGTCTGCAGAGAAGCAGATTTGCTCGATCCGGTGGGCTGAAAGAAGAACGATCGATTCGTTAATATATCTTCAATAAACAACATGTGCTGATCACCTTGATGCTCGCTTATATAAATATACCTCGCGGTATTCTTTGTTATTTGAAGATCAGCATTATCTGCGTCATCACAAACATTATACGTGTCATCATAATCATAATCATAGTTCATGACTTCATCATTTCGATTTCGAGATCAAATATCTTTTCATCACCCTCTTCGGTATTGTTCAGATATTGGGAGCTGTCATCTGCTTCATTCAGATCATCTAGCCTGTGAGGGCTGCGTATGATGTCGAACAATTCATCTTCTCTCTCTCTGCCGGTATTGTCCGCCATAGCTTTTACTTAACTAATACAGAAGAAATATAAAACAATTTAATTAGTATTCAAATTACAATGCATGGATGCAATCAATAAGGAAAAACTGAATCTCAAATACATCGTCTCGAATATATAATCTCGAATACATCATCGTCTTAATATATATAATCTCGAATACATCGTCTCGAATATTATATATCGAATACATCACTGGCTAGGTACCTAATAAAGATCGAGTACTACAGAAGAATCTAGGCCACTCGCGGTCCCTGGGGCACGGGCGGTGGACACCCAAAGAGAAGGAACCGTCACATGATCATATCTCCGGTCATCTGCCCAAAGAACCTGCCAAGTATTGGAGAACCTGACGTCCATAGCAGCCATGTAGCGATGGACGTGCTCGTCCTCCTCCCTAACACGGCGACGCACCACCTCCGACGATGCCGGCTCCCTCTGCACCGAATGTGGCCCACGCGAACGCCACCAAAGGACATCAGGGTCGACGATGGGACCCGAGGCCGGGTTCCTCACTGTGGCGCGCCCCTCAGTAGCACCTCCAGTGCCAGCCGGCCGGAGCCCATCCGGACATGGGTCCTCTGAAGCGGGGCGTCGTCATGAACGGGTCGACAGCGAGGATGCGGGCCGGGCATATCGTCGAGAACAAATACTATATGCCATAAAACGTAACATTTTTTAAATGATTGGATTGTGATAACTAAAATTCTATATATATATGCAAATTCCAACAATTTGACATTAATCTAATTCATCTAACTAAAACTAATTCTAAAATTTCCTGATTATATAAGTAACATTTCTATAACAATTCTAATATTTATATAACTAAAAAACAGAAAAATTGCTAACATTTCTATAACTAAAAAACAGAATTTTTTTATAACATTTCTATATAACTAACATTTCTAATATTTATATAACTAAAAAACAGAATAATTTCTAACATTTCTATAACTAAAAAACAGAAAAATTTATAGAAAGCATCGTGTGTGTGTGTGTGTGTGTGTGTGTGTGTGTGTGTGTTTGTAGTGTGTGTGTGTGGACATGGCGGCCGGGGCGAGCTCACCGGCGACGCGACGACGGAGGCGACGATGACGTGGCGACGACGGGCGCGGGCGACGGGACGACGGGGACGGGACGGCGGCGGGCGACGCCGACGTAGGGCGGCGACGAGGGCGGACGGGTCGGCGACGAGGGGCGGGGGCGGCGACGTCGATGGGGACGGCGTCGATCGGGGCAGGGCGGCGTGACGGAGGGAAGAAACAGAGAGGGAAAGTGAATTTTTTTCAACTGTTGTTTTTTGCTGTATTTAGAGTTTCTTTGTGAATATTTTTGCTTTAGGTACAAAAAATTACAAACTTTCTATTAGTGCCGGTAGTTTTCAAATTTGAATACTTTAAATTTTGAATTATTTGAAATTTGTGTGAATCACTAGTTTGTGAATAACTTAACTTTGAAAAAAGATTTTTCAGTGATTCTTTTTTCTTATGTTTAATATTAGTGTGTTTTATCATTATATTCAATTTGGTAATGGTTAGGTTATTTAAAACATGAAATGCCTTTGTAACAGATGAGTTTTCGTTGGAAACCCTGATACTTCGAAAGAGATTGTCCATTTTGTACACGAAGTGCATCCAGTTTTTGCCGTAACCCTCTCTACCAAAACACATAACTACCCTAACTATTATAGAGATTCCCTCCTGGGTGTGAAACACAGAAGAAAGTGATGATACTGAAGTCGATCACATCCCAAATCTTTGGGTGTGAAACTTTTTCTTCGCGTGTGTCCCTTTGCGCCGTAGCCATGGAAAATCTTCATCATTTAACTGGATGCTCGGGTCAATATTCACTGTGAATGGAGCAATTTCATCAAACTCTTCATAATCTTGACATGTCTGTCTTGTCATCCACTCCCACGATGTTTCTTTTTCCTGAAAGAACTATGTGGCGCTTTTGGCTCGTCGTATGATCCATTCGCTTCCTTATCTTTACTTTTTCTCGGCCTGGTAGACATGTCTTTCACATAAAAACCTGCGCCACATCATTGGCTAGGACGAATGGTTCGTCTGCATACGCAAGGATGTTGAGATCCTTGTTGTCATTCCGCATCGCTGGTCTTCCGTTACCCGCCTCGTGTCATATTGACCCATTTGCACCGAAACAAAGGGACCTTCAAATCACCTCCATAGTTAAGTTCCCATATGTCCTCTATGTAACCATAATATGTTTCCTTTCCCGTGTTGGTTGTTGCATCAAAGCGGACACCCCTGTTTTGGTTGGTGCTCTTCTTATCTTGGACGATCGTGTAAAATGTATTCCCATTTATCTGGTACCCTTTGAAAGTTATTATATTCGAAGATGGTAACTGGGACATCGAATACAGGTCATCTTGAATATCTCCATCATGCATGGCACGTTTCTGCAACCAACCGGCGAAAGTCCTCGTTTGTTCATGTGTAATCCAATTGTCAGACTTCTCCGGGTGTTTGGAGTGTAGAAAATTCTTGTGTTCCTCCATGTACGGAGCCACCAAGGCGGAATTCCGTAGAACTGTGTAGTGTGCTTCAGTGAGAGAATGCCTGTCCATACATATTATTTGATCCCCTCCTAGCGTGCCTTTTCCATCCAGTCTGCCCTTATGCCGCGATTCAGGAACACCAATCGACTTAAGGTCAGGAATAAAGTCAATACAAAACTCAATGACCTCCTCATTTTCATGGCCCTTCGAGATGCTTCCTTATGGCCTAGCACGGTTATGAACATATTTCTTCAAGACTCCCATGAACCTCTCAAAGGGGAACATATTATGTAGAAATACAGGACCCAAAACGTTAATCTCTTCGCAAAGGTGAACTAGGACGTGCGTCATGATGTTGAAGAAGGATGGTGGGAACACCAAATCGAAACTGACAAGACATTGCACCAAATCATTCTGTAACCTTGGTATGATTTCTGGATCGATTACCTTCTGAGAGATTGCATTGAGGAATGCACATAGCTTCACAATGGCTAATCGAACGTTTTCCGGTAGAAGCCCCCTCAATGCATCCGAAAGGAGTTGCGTCATAATCATGCGGCAGTCATGAGACTTTAGGTTCTGGAACTTTTTCTCTGCCATATTTATTATTCCCTTTATATTCGACGAGAAGCAAGACGGTACCTTCATGCTGAGCAGGCATTCAAAGAAGATTTCCTTCTCTTCTTTGGTAAGAGCGTAGCTGGCCTGACCCTGATGTATGCCGTCTTTTATGTGCATACGTTGCTGGTCCTCCCGTGCCTCTGGTGTATCTTTTGTCTTCCCATACACGCCCAAAAAGCCAAGCAGGGTCACGCAAAGGTTCTTCGTCACGTGCATCACGTCGATTGCGGAGCGGACCTCTAGGTCTTTCCAATATGACAGGTCCCAAAATATAGATTTCTTCTTCAACATGGGTGCGCATCCGTCAGCGTCCTTCGGAACAGGTTGTCCGCCGGGACCCTTTCCAAAGATTACCTTCAAATCTTTGACCATATCATGTACATCAGCACCGATGACGGTGGCGAGGCTTCGTCCGGTGATCCGCCTCACCTTTGAAATGCTTGCCTTTCTTTCTTACGGGATGCCTGCTTGGAAGAAATCGACGATGTCCCGGGTACACATTCTTCCTACAACTATCCAAATATATACTGTCGGTATCATCCAAACAATGCGTGCATCCACGGTATCCCTTGTTTATGCATCACGAAAGGTTCTTGAGAGTAGGCCAATCATTGATTGTCACGAACAGCAACGCCTTTAGGTCAAATTCTTCTGTCTGCGTGCTCATCCCACGCACGTACACCTGTTCCATTCCACAGCTGTAATAGTTCTTCAACTAATGGCCTTAGGTACACATTAATGTCGTTGTCGGGTTGCTTAGGGCCTTGGATGAGCACCGGCATCATAATGAACTTCCGCTTCATGCACAACCAAGGAGGAAGGTTATACAAACATAGAGTCACGGGCCACGTGCTATGGTTGCTGCTCTGCTCCCCAAAAGGATTAATGCCATCTGCGCTTAGACCAAACCATACGTTCCTTGGGTCACCTACAAACTCCTCCTGTACTTTCTCTCGATTTTTCTCCACTGCGAACCGTCGTGGTACTCTCAACTTTCCGTCTTTCCTCACGATCTTCTGCGTGCCACCGCATCGCCTTTCGCATGCTCTTTGTTTTGGAACAAACGTTTCAACCGTGGTATTATAGGAGCATACCACATCACCTTGGCAGGAATCTTCTTCCTGGGGCGCTCGCCCTCGACGTCACCAGGGTCATCGCGACTGATCTTATAACGCAATGCACCACATACCGGGCAAGCATTCAAATCCTCGTACTCACCGCGGTAGAGGATGCAGTCATTAGGGCATGCATGTATCTTCTGCACCTCTAACCCTAGAGGGCAGACTGCATTCTTTGCTTCATATGTACTCTCGGGCAATTCGTTGTCCTTTGGAAGCATATTCTTTATCATTACCAGCAACTTTCCAAATCCCTTGTCAGATACACCATTCTCTGCCTTCCATTGCATCGATTCGGTGTGGTGCCCAACTTTTTTGTCGCCTTCGCAATTCGGGTACAACAATTTCTTGTGATCCTCTAACATGCGCTGCAACTTCGTCCTCTTCAGATCACTTGCGCAGTTTCTTTTTGCATCGGCAATGGTCGAACTAGATCATCGGCGGGCTCATCGATGCCTCTTCTTCAGCTTCTTCCCGCATTGTCGGCTCAGCTTCTTCCCCCATTGTTGTATCATCGTATTCAGGGAACCCATGGCCAGGATAGCCGTCGTCGTCCTCTTCTTCTTCATTGTCTTCCATCATAACCCCTATTTCTCCGTGCTTGGTCCAAACATTATAGTGGGGCATGAAATCAGACTCAAATAGGTGGACGTGAATGGTTCTTGACATAGAGTAACTGTGACCATTCTTACAGCCAGCACATGAACAAGGCATAAAACCATCCGCCTGCTTGTTTGCCTCAGTGGCAAGTAGAAAAGTATGCACGCCATTAATGAACTCGGGAGAGCATCGGTCATCATACATCCATTGTCGGCTCATCTTCATTACACAACACCGAATAGACCAAATTAATACAAGTTCATACATAAAGTTTATATACAACACTTAATTAAATGCAACATACAAATAACTCTCTAGCTAAAGAATTTAAATACAACAATAAATGCGATCAAGATCGCAACTAAGGTAACAATTGATCCAACAGCATAATGATACCAAGCCACACTATCAATGGCATATTTTCTAATCTTTCTAATCTTCAACCTCATTTTCTCCATCTTGATCTTGTGATTATCGACGACATCGGCAACATGCAACTCCAATTTCATCTTCTCCCCCTTAATTCTTTTCAATTTTTCTATCAAATACTCGTTTTCTCTTTCAACTAAATTTAACCTCTCAACAATAGGGTCGGTTGGAATTTCCGATTCACATACCTCCTAGATAAAAATATCTATGTCAACTTGATGGGCATAATTTTTCATAAACACGAAATGCAACAACTAGTTTTAAAAGAGAATATACCACATCCGAATCATAACAAGGACGAGGGCCGACGGGGACGGATATCAAAATCATGGCACTATGTATAACAAACAACGTACGGGTAAGATAATTATACGAGTAACTATATATCCAAATCACACAAACATCAATTTGGTAATGTAAAACATTCATGAACAAGAGCCTCACCACAAGGTGGTGCCGGCGACAGGACGGTCTTGAGGCGACCGACGGTGGTTCTGACGGAGATTTAGAAGGCACTAAGTAAACCACACCTACATATGCAAACTAAGTGTTATTTTTGACCTTAAATTGCATATAAATCAAATACTAGCAAATATAATTCCTCCCAAATTAATCACTATACAAAGCATTGCAAGAGCTAATCTAGCAATGAGAGTTGAAAGAACAAAGTTGCTAACCTTTGTGATCATTTGAATGGATGGGGCCTTCAAATCTTGACAAATTTTGGGCAAAATTTGTGAGGAGCTCGAGGAAGAGAAGGGAAGAACAGAGGAAGTGAGGGGAAAGGGGAAGAACAGAGCGGCTCGGGTGGACGAAGGGTTTATGTACGTCGACCTTTAGTACCGGTTCGTGCCATGAACCGGTACTAAAGGTGCTGGACGGGCCCCAGACTGACAACATCCTGCCACCACTCTCTATTAATGAGAGCGGCCGGCTAGCCGTTGGAACCGACACTAATGGACACATTAATGCCGGCTCAAAATCAAACCGGCACTAATGTGTCTCAGATTTGCCCTTTTTCTACTAGTGTACCTTACCTCCAACGAACGGCTGCACCGCCTAGAGCTTGTGCAGGATGAAAGAACAGTTGAAAGAACACGGTGAGCAGAGACAAACCATTGCTTGATTGTACAGGTGTTGGAAAGAACATAGGAAAAAAAGGTGATTTGGCTATTGATTCCAATGGTGCAAATATGCAGTTCAAGTTTCCACCATGTTGATCTCTAAATCAAAAACAGGTACTCTCCCCTATCCGGAAATACTTATCGGAGGAATAAATGTATCTAGACATATTTCAGTTATAGATACATTCATTTTTATTTATTTCCGCGACAAGTAATTCCGGACGGATGGAGTACTTTTCTTCTGTCACAACAACGTCGCCTTTGTTGAATGGGTCATTAAAGACTAGCGAGGAGAGCACCTATTTTCTGGAAGTTACAACATCATTGCTTTCTGTAGCTTCAGCTGACCATTCAAAGTCATTGATTCAGCAACTTCCTAACTCCTTCAAGTTCCGGTGAGTCTGGGAGGGGTTCTTGTTTGCTTTCAGTTTACTAGATGACTCGTTGCGCCAATGGCACAAAGGCCAAGAGGAAACCAAGTATTCAAACCTTGAAAGTAAGAATATTTGAAGAACGATCATAACATCTTGAAGCATAAGGAAACATATATTTAGGTATTTTGTTCATACACAACGTTATATATTACATTGCATGGGTAGGTTTAGAGGCCAAAACAAAGGCATGGGATCAGTTCATCCCCGTAAGTGAATAGTAACAATTTTTTCTCTCAAGCTTTTCATGGCTGGTTTGCTACTACTTCCAATTTTTCTTGTACTGTATTAAATAAGGTCATCAAAGCATACCATAGATGGTTTTCTGCAAAATAAAATAAAATAAATAGACAAAAAAAATGAATGAAGCAAAATAAATACACCGCCCCTTACGACCATATATGCGGATGAAAGCTTTCAATAATGAAACTATTCCTAGTTTAACCGAAAGGTATTACTGTAGGTGAGAATCAATATTTTTAGTGAGCTCTAAGAAGAAAGTTTGGCAGTGCATTGTGCCAAAGTTTCCTATGATCTAAACCGGCTGGAGACACGAAGTCTTCATGCATCTTCCTTTGATCACGAACAGGTTGGAGACATGAAGTGTTCATATTTTACTTATAATATGAGCAAGGACATGACCAAAACTAAGGTCCCCAAGGAAATGCAGTATTATTATGCTAAATATACATTTCAAACATGTGTCAAATAAACTGGATTTAAAGATAGTGTAAAGCAACAAATGTGCCAGTGTCATAGCTTGACCTATATGTGTATCTCTCTATCGATAATCTGGCAACCCGTCGAAAATAACAAAAGAGCAAGTGTGCATCTATTCTTCACCCAGAAATATAAGGTCTCGTAGTTAACTAATTTCTTCGATGCAGCAAGGTACAAACATTGAAGTAAATATAGCCATTCCATATACTGATAATAAAGCAGGAAAGATGTACGACACGTGGGAGCAAAATCATAGTGACTAGCCGATCAGAGAAGATGGCCAGGTTTGGAACAACAGAAGCCATCAAGCTAAGTTGTTTGTCTAAAGAAGCTTACTGGTATTTCTTCAAGATGCTCGTGTTTGGAAGCATGGATCCGGAGGAGCACCCAAGGCTGACATCCATAGCCATGGAGCTAGCCCTCGAGATGCGAGGATCTTTTCTCGCTGCATATTTTAGTGCTGCCTTACTGAGAGAGAATCTCAGTGCCCGGCTCTGCTGCAGGCTTCTCAGAAGCAATAGGAAGTACATGCTGAAGAATGCATTGTTGGTTGGTGATTATATTGACGAGGTTAAGTCTCGGTCTGTTTGGACCATTGCTGAAACACAACGAGTTTCTGGGGCTCTTAAGCTCTTTCTGCTTCATCATAGTTATCAAAAAGGGCCTGTTGCTCACGATGAAGTTCCAAAGATAAGACCGGAGGATGTTCTATTCAGGAAATGGAGCACTGTGCCACCTGACAAATTTGAGGTCTTGTGCTGGAGGTCTGTCATACCACCATACTACAACTATATATATGTTTGTGAGTTTGTGCGGCACAAGAACACCACACTGTAGTACTCTTGTATATTCGATCAATTATGTTTGGCTTACCAGATTGGCATGTATTAGACTTGCTTGCATGTTGATCTAAATGTTGGTGCTTGATTTAAGTTGATCTGGTTCTAGACTGATCGATCTTATACGGAGTATACTGCAATTAGAACTCAGTAGACTATCTTGTAGGGTTGTGTTTGTAATCACTTGCATACTCTTCATCTCAATAAACAGAGCCTTGAATAAAATCTAGTTGATATTTCTGCACACTCTGTTTTCACTTTTTGTTCAAAGCTGATATATCTTGCTAGTACCTTGTTTCCAACGAACGGCCGCACCGCTCAGAGATTGCGCAGGATGAAAGAACATGGTGAGCAGACACAACCAGTGCTTAATTGCGCTGTTGGAAAGTATGGAGGAAAAATGTGATCTGGTTATTGATTCCAATGGTTCAAACATTCAGCATCAAGTGTTCCACCGTGTCATGGGCGGCGTGGATGTGGAGCCTCTGATCTAGCCTGGCGAAGCCATATCCAGCCATCTCCTCCTCCGGTTGGGTGACAATCCTGCTCCTCCAAATTGTGGTGTGGCATCAGGGAATCCCAATGAGGTGTTCTGCATGGCGGCCCTGCTGGTCCTTGTGGTGGACTCCGTCCTTCAAGATCTATCGGTCGGGAGGCATGGCGCTGATTTGGCGGCTAGTTGTGTGCTCTTGATCTTGCGGTGGTTACGTGACGGGTATGGGCTGAGCTCTCTCCGGCGAAGTGATAATCAGCAATGGTTGCTCCATCCTAGGTGGTTGGTCCTTGTGGTGACAACTCCGGCCTGCGATGGTAGCCTCACCGCAGATTGTGGTGACTACCGAAAGGTCTTCATGAGAGTTCCTCTCTTCAGACCCGGTACTTGACTTCAGTTGTGAGATGCAAACTATCGATAACGACTTGACGCAGAGGGATGGTTGTACAGCGGCGGCAAACGCGCATGTAGCTGGGGTCGCGAGAAAGTGGTGGTGACAACACATAAGGGACGTCGATGGGGGTGCCACTCGAGCACCCAGGCTCGAGCTCCGGGGTGAAAACTTAGGTCTGACCCGAGTTGGTTAAACCTGGCAATGGCGATATTTTTATGTCGTTACCTTGTTGAAGGCATTGCTCGGATATGCTTGGACTGTTTCTTCAGGGTGAAAACTTAGATCTGACCTTGGATGTTTGGATCCGGTGACGACGACGATGAGCATCGCTCCCTTTTTAAAGGCGTTGCTGTTGAAGAATCTCGTTGTTCGTTTGGTGTCATGAGATGGTTGGTGCGAATATGGTCATTGTTGTAGTTTGCCGATCATGGATATGATAGCTTTGTCATTTTTCCTTCCCTACACATAGCTTTGGTCTCATATGACTTTGCTATTTTGCTGGCGTTTTATTTGTGCGTGTGTTTTTATTGGCTGTATGCATCTTAGCTATGCAGAGGCAGGGTGTGGGTTCATTGTGTTTGTATCCTCTTGATGCTCCATTTTGAGTCAATAAAATACATCCTTTATCGAAAAAAAAGTGTTCCACCGTGTCATTCAGCATCAAGTGTTCCGCTATGTTGACCTCTAAAGCAAAAACTGGTACTTTTCTTCTTCTGTCACAACAATGTCACTTTCATGTAGCAGCAATAAAAACTAGGAAGACACCTATTTTCTGAAATTCGTAACACGATTGCCTTTTGTAGCTTTCAGCTGACCGTTCAAAGTCACCAGTCAGCAGCTTGCTTCCATCAAGCTCAGAGCACCACTAGCTGGTGGATGGCTGGGAGGGTTCCTGTGTGTTTGCACTTCACAATGGAGGCAATAATTTCTACGGTTCTTGGTGATATTTTCAGCAGATCCATATCTGTCTTGGTTGGCCAAGGAGCAGAGGATAATATACAGAGGATGCGCAGCTGCTTCTGAGGATATCTGCTGCTGTCGAGGAGGCCGAGGGGTGTCGTGTCGCACACTGAGGGATGATCCGTCAGGCTAGCGTGATGAGGGGGCAGATAGAGAGTCCATGTGTTCGATGAGATTTTGCACCATAAATAATAGTATGAAAGTAAGGAGGAAGGATATTTTTGTTGTAAAAAAGAGTTTTGTAAATGATGACTTGTACCAATAATATTTAGGTCACATGGAGCAAGAAGTGCCTATCTGTACCCACCTCTATTGCATGTGCATGGCGCCTATATTGCATGTGCGTGGGCTTATGAACTACACTTGGCCCAAAGTAATCGTTAATGGGTTAATGGCCGGCTAGTTAAAATTAGCCCAGCATGATAAACAAATACATCCATGCACATATTCCTGACCAAATACCCGTATACCGGCCGACACGCCCCCACCACGCTCGTTATGGATTGGGGTGCGCGTGTGTTTGATGCATATGCTGGCATCGGGTGTAAACATACCTTTGAGCTATCTAAAAAAATATAAGAACGCCTGTGCGTTGCAACGGGGCCACATTAATTTTAAGAGTTTAGTATTACGACATTGATGACCTTTTTTACCATCAAATCCTCACACACACACTCTCCCCCTCCCTCTTCCTCACTCTCTCTCCCTCTCTCTCTCTAACACACACACATAGCCTATTTTCTCCGCCAATAAAACTTACTCAATTGACAATAATGTGTGGACTTGTGGTGAGCTTGACTGACCTAATGGATAATGTGATATATTCCCCAATCATTTAACAATGAAATTTCAGAAATGAAAAGATTATGTAACATCTTAAGTCGTTAGCTACAGTGACCTCCCCCTAATGATGCCATGTCATCAGGCTTGCTAAGCCAAACTACCACTTGATAAAAATCAAAGCCCAATTCAAATTTAAAATAAAGTCAAATAAGTTATTTTGTCAAACAGTAAAACTAAAATGTTCACCATATTCTATAAATTCCACTGATCTTTGACATGTTGAGCCCAACATTATTTGACTCAAAAATTAAATTTTGTCAAATTAATAAGAGGTCCAACCGTAGTTAAAATAACCAATTAAATACAAACCTAAATTTATGTATTTCCTTTTGGCCCCAAACTTTTTGTGCCACCTAAAAATATTGTGCACGAATTGTGTGCATAGTTTCACAATTAACAAAATCCATTTAGTTGATGTAAGTAAATAGAAAACGGTGTTAAAAAGGAGAAACGGACTAGAATACATTAAAAACCAAAAGGACGATGAAAAAGGAGATTCCCCCTACCCCCCGGGCCTTGCCACCGAACCGGCCCAGTGGTCCAGTCCTCTCACGGTCGTCTTCTACTGTTCCCCGAGCCCGTTGCTACAGAGCCGGGCTCCCGCCCGACCACCTCGCCGGCATCGAAGGGGAATGGATAAGGGTGACGCCCTGCCTCCCCTGCCCCCATGGCCTCACTCCTCCTCGACGCCCCCTCCTAGATCCACTTCTCCTCCTTGCTCGCTCAATCCCGGTGATCTGGACGAAGTCAGATGCCACGGCCACCATGACTGACCCCGTCCACACGACCACTGCCCTCCCTGCTGGCTAGGAGCTTGTTGAGGAGCTCCGAATGCCTCCGCTACTTCGTCTGCGCCAACGAGATCAAGTCCAGCACCCCCAGATCGACGTCGTTGCCGTCTTCCTCAACCTTCGGCCACCGCGACATTGCCGTTCGACCCGCGCCGCCCCGAGCTCCCCTGTCTTTCCCTAGGGTGCCATTGACACCGCCGTGATCTCCTCTTGCCTTTCCCCAGTTTCCCCTCTCGTTTGCTCTCGTTAGGTATTTCGTCGTGAACGAGAATCGCCGTCCGCCATGGCCATTGCAGGGGTAGCCACTGAGCTCCTCGGATTGACCCCGTGGCACATGCCCGCTCCTATGCGCGCCCATGCCCGAGCCTTCAGCTCTTCTTTCGCGCCCGCGGGGCCACTCCCTCTCTGGCTCTCCATGCCCACGCACGTGCCACACCGCGTCCGTCGCGCCCGCCGTTGCCATCACGCTCGCCACAGCCACCGCACCACTGTGCCCCGCGCGACGCACACCCTGGCCGCGCGTCACACTCTCGCTGGCTGCGCTCGCCCCGTCTGCTGCCGCCTATCCCTTCGCTCGCCCCGCTGTCGCGCCCCTGCCTCGCGCCGCCTCCTGTCGCGGCCATCTTCTGCCGGCCGCCCCCTCAGCCACGCCGGCCGCATCTCTGCCCTCCACCGTCGGCCGCTCGCCTCGCCTGCTGTGTGCTTCTTCCTGCTGCTATGCGCTGCTCTACCACTGGTACGCTGTTGCGCCATGCCCTCGACACCGCCGTGGACAAACGTGGCGGAGGGATTGTCAATGAAGTACGAGGAGAGTGGCGGAGAAGGTGTGGAGAGGCAAAAGGTCTAGGGTGGCGTCAGTTGGCTGTGGTGGAGGTGATTATGCGAGAAGAAGCTGGAGCGGAAGGAGAGGTCACAATTGGAAAGAATCGCAAAAAAATCATAACCCGGAGATATCATTCAAAAAAAAATGCTAATATCGATGGAGGGGTGATTTCCTTCAATAGGTGGAAAACATAGGAAATATTGGATGTTATCAAGGAAAGGTAAAAATTTAGAAAAGTTAGGATTTTGAACTGATTTCTATGCAAATGGGGTTTTATTGTTTGGTAACATGATATCAGTACCTGTCCGTTTGTGATGTGTCTGATTAGGAAAGTTTGCAAATGTTAAGAAACTATTTATTGGGAGGAAAGTTTGTGACATGTCTGTTATTTGTTTCTTAAAACAAATTTCACTAACGAGAGAAATCGATTGATTTAGATAAGTTAGGAAAGTTAGATTCAAATCTATTATCTGTTTCTTAAAAATTTGTTATTTGTTTCCTAAGACAAATTAAACCAATAAAAGGAATCAATTGATATGAATAATTTTAGGAAGTTAGATCCGTGATTTGTTATACGTTAGGAAAGTCCTGGTTGTAATAAAGAGTGGAGAGAAAAATAAACCGATGGACCAGGATGGGAGGGGTAATGGGAGGAGAGACAAAAAACCAGCAAAAATAAACCGTGGAGATTATTCATCAACTGCTCCATTAAAATACCTTTGAGCTTGTACGAGGCTGGTTATGCATGGAATCAAATAGAGTATTTGGAAAGTAAAGATTTGGATGCACCCAATAGGCAAGCGAACATCTTGCATGGTAAGGCACGAGAGAAAAAGGAAAGTAAATCTCACTGACGTGTACAGCGGTCCGGCTGGGCAACCCTAATCTCTCCACGCCTATAAATAAAGGCAGAAGTGCTCGACCAGGGAGGCAGAAAAGAACCCCATGGCACAAAGTGAAGACACGCCCGTCGCGGCGGCGTCTAGGGAACAGAGGAGAGAAGGGACGCGGCGGCGGACACGACACGCCGGATGGAAGAAACCCGCGCGCCTCTGGGAGTAGCGCACTGCATCATGGAGACGACTACGCCGACGAGGTGATAGCGGTGCACTCCAGTTACTGTACCGAGGAAGTCATCAGGAGTGCACGCACAAGCAACAAGCATGCGCGCGTGCACACCCTTTCTTTTTATTGTCTTTCTCTTACCAGGTTTCATTGGGAAGGAGACGTGTACGCGGCGGTGGCGTTGACTCACGCACGCAAAGAAGAGACGGCGACGCTCCTCGGTGGTGTTGAGAAGAACCTGAAGACCAGTTGAGGAGGGAGCCTAAAGACCAGTTGAGGAGGGAGGCACAGGAGGAGAAGAGGGCTGCGTACGGAAGAAGGAGACGCGCCGGTGGCGACGGCGTCCAGAGAAGTCAGGCAGCAAACACAACCAGGCACGGCGGGCGGCATTTGTACCTGAGGAGACCAAGACGGGCGGTGCGCTCAGGAGAACGCGTCCATGGCAGTGACGTGTGCCAAAGTCACAATAATCTTTCTTTTTCTATGTTCTTAGCTACTTTGCAGAGGGTCCGAGCAACAGTAGGAGGTGACGGGCACGCACGACGCGTGCACCCGAGGCGGGTGAAGGTCAAAGGCTTCACGCAGCAAACACACTCGGCGGAGCGACAACATGCAAGTCCAACACACGCCCACGAGGGAGAAGCGCCTGTGGAGGACACACCCATGGTGAAGGCGCGTGCGTCAAGGAGCAGCGCGGTGGCGCCCTCGTACACACGCCCTCAACGGATATACCGGTGGCGATGATGATGGAGCGTTAGCACACCCTCTTCTCTCTCTACGGTACAATGGAGGTGATAGACGACGTGCCCAACGGTACTACCATCATCTTCATCAAGATCATCAAAGCGATGAGGCTGCTCTTGTATTTCACCGCACCAAGACGTTGAAGACGACGGCATAGCAGTGTTGTTGCTGGCGCGCAACCCGTTGGACTTCTTTGCGGTGGTTGACCTTGGTGACAAGGCTGCCGACCTTCAATGAAAAACGAAGGTGTGGAGCTCGTCAAGACAACGCCTGTCACCTTCGCCATCAAGCTGGATCCGCGGAGGACGGCGTGGTGGAGCTAAGGACACCGCGGATATCCAATTCGTCAAGATGGTTCCGTGGAGGATGGTGACACGGAGCTCGCCAAGATGACGCCCATTGAGGGAGTCCCGGATTAGGGGGTATCCGGACTATATACTTTGTCGGACTATTGGAGCGTGAAGATACAAGACTCAAGACTTCGTCCCGTGTCCGGATGGGACTCTCCTTTGCGTGGAAGACAAGCTTGGCGATCCGGATATTGTATTTCCTTCTTTGTAACCGACTCCATGTAAACCCCAGCCCCCTCCAGTGTCTATATAAGTCCTTAGAGGGAGGATCACAATCATAATCATCATAGGCTAGCTTCTAGGGTTTAGCCTCTACGATCTCATGGTAGATCAACTCTTGTACTACTCATATCATCAATATCAATCAAGTAGGAAGTAGGGTTTTACCTCCATCGAGAGGGCCCGAACTTGGGTAAACATTGTGTCCCCTGCACCTGTTACCATCAGCCTTAGACGCACAGATCGGGACCCCCTATCCAAGATCCGCTGGTTTTGACACCGACATTGGTGCTTTCATTGAGAGTTCCTCTGTGTCGTCGCCGTAAGGCTCGATGGCCCATCTCGTTGTCAAGGACAACATCACCTCTGGGGGAGCGCTGGCTGTAGGCCAAACTCTCCGACTAGGCGGCTTCATCATGGCCGCCCAATCGGCTGTCGCGCCGACGATGACCTCTCGGGTCATCACGCATAGCCTCCACGTCAATTCGGAACTCGCCGAACAGATGGATCCGATGGAGCTCTCCTCCCTTAATGAGCTCTTGGATCGCATCGCTGCTTTGGGAGTTGCCACAGATTATGACCGGATCGGGCTTAAACCCGATCAAAGGGATATTAAATCCCCGCAGGTCACCCACGAGATAGCGGTAGTGGAGGAGCCACATACGGATTACCCCTCTATTTTGAGGACGAGTTATGTCCGGATCACCGAGCTCCCTGAGCCGGACACCCACTCAAGGGAAGATATGACCCAGACCCCGGACTTAGAATCGGGTATTGGGTCGGAAAAATTGGGTAGCACCCCGGATCCCGAGTTGTCAAGCCCGGAAGCTCCCCTGCCCCAGGGCGTTAGATTGGATCAGAATCCAGATTCAGCTACACCCACCCACCCATACTTAAACCCTCTCTCCCGTATCAGACAAGAGCCCCAAGAGGCGATTACATCGCCATCGGGCCAGGTTCCTCCTTGTGCTAAACAAGGTCAAGGACTGTCGTGAGGAGGACCTTGATCTCACTTTTCTGCAAAAATTGCACGAACAAAGGAATCCTTAATGCTATAAGTCGCCGTGACATAGTACACTTTGCTGACTTGGCGACCATAGTACAGAAGTACTGTGCGATGGAAAGCACCTGGAAAACCCAAACCGAATTTTGGGATAGTCCGGCTCTCACTAAAACCTTTGTCCGAGCTAAACGGGCGAACTCTCGTAAGTCAGCCGATCCAATCCCCAAGAAACCAAAGCCCACCCCAGGGCGTGGAACCGTATTGGAAGAATGGGTCAATGGGCCATGTAAACTCCACAGCACGCCGGACACTACACCAACACATAGCCTTAGAGCATGTTGGATACTCCGGCAGATAGCAAAAAATGGCAAGGATCTTCTTGTAAGCCATGAAGCAGAACAACATCCCACCAAAGAAAACAATACGGTACTAACAGTGTTCGAGACTTTCGCCTCAAACAATAGGTGCAAGCGAGCTCATCGAAGCTCCGCTGAAATCTGCCACGTGGCAAAAATAAATCCGTGGAACGACACTGCTATAACTTTCAGTGCCAGTGATGAACCTCAATTCCAGACAGTCCGGGCACCAGCCGCTTTGGTCCTTAGCCCAATCGTGGACGGCTTTCGGCTCACTAAAGTACTCATGGACGGCGGAAGCGGATTAAACTTGCTCTATGAAGAAACACTCAGCAAGATGGAAATTGATAAAAGCCGCATTGAGCAAAGCGGCACAACCTTCAGGGGAATCATCCCTAGTTGGGAAGCGCGGTGTGCGGGAAAAATCACACTCGATGTGGTATTCGGCACTCCGGAGAATTACAGGTCTGAAGAAATCACATTCCATGTGGCTCCTTTCAGCAGCGGATACCACGCCCTTTTACGGCGGGACGCGTTTACAAGCTTTCAAGCTATACCCCATTACGGGTACATTGAAGCTTAAAATGCCCGGACCCAATGGAATCATCACTCTAGCCAGTGATCCGGACGTCGCACTCCGCGCCGAAAACAAAACCACAGCACTAGCTCTGGAAGCATTATCCGAAGCCCTAGCAGCCGAAGAACTAACAACGCTGCGTGCCACCATGGACAGGGACGATGTGATACTCGACAAGCGACCCAAGTCCACCTCATTTAAACCCACATACGAGATAGTCAAATTCCAGGTCCATCCAACGGACCCCAAGAAGACAGCTTCCATTGGGACACAGTTGAGCCCCACAATGGACGCCGCACTGCGAGACTTCCTACGAGAGAATTGGGACATTTTCGCCTGGCATCCCTCGGACATGCCGGGCATCCCACGCAGACTGGCCGAACATAGCCTCAATATACTAAAAGGATACAAGCCCGTCAAGCAGACTCTAAGGCGCTTTTCAGAGCCCAAATGGCAAGCTATGGGGGAAGAGCTAGCCAAGCTACTCGAGGCCGGATTCATCAGAGATATCAAGCATCCAGATTGGCTGGCAAACCTGGTAATGGTACCAAAGAAGGACAAATCCTGGCGCCTATGCGTCGACTTCAAAGACCTCAACAAGGCTTGCCCCAAGGATCCCTTCCCCCTCCCTCGCATCGACCAAATCATCGACGCCACCGCAGGACACGACTCACTGTGTTTTCTCCACGCATACTCTGGATACCATCAAATAAAGATGGCAGAGTTCGACCAAGCTGCAACGGCTTTCATAACGCCATATGGTCCTTTCTGCTTCAACACTATGCCTTTCGGGCTTAAAAATGCCGGCGCAACCTATCAACGCATGATTCAAACATGCCTGGAAAAGCAAATCGGCAAAACAGTGGAGGCATATGTGGACGACGTGGTCATAAAAACAAGACACGTCGAAACCCTAATAGACGACTTGAGGCTTACGTTCGATAACCTCCGAACATCCGACATCAAGCTGAACCCGGGAAAATGTGTTTTTGGCGTCCCCTCTGGGAAACTGCTCGGCTTCATTGTTTCTAATAGAGGAATTGAAGCGAATCCGGAAAAAATCCGAGCTCTGTCGCAGTTGGCTATCCCAACAGACCTCAAGCATATCCAGAAACTAGCTGGATGCGTGGCTGCCTTAAGCCGCTTTATCTCCCGGTTAGGAGAAAAGGCATTACCTCTTTACCGCCTTCTTCGGCGCACCGAACACTTCGTGTGGACGGATGCAGCCGCGGCCGGACTGGACGAAATAAAGACCTTATTGGCCAGTAATCCAGTCCTAACAGCGCCAAATATTGGCGAACCTATGCTATTGTACATAGCTGCAACACATCAAGTTGTAAGCGCAGTGCTCGTCGTCGAACGAGAGGATGACGGATACAAGTTCCCGCTCCAGAAGCCGGTATATTACGTATCCACGGTCCTCACCCCATGCAAATCCCGATACCCACACTATCAAAAGATAGCATACGCGGTCTTCATGGCATCCCGGAAGCTACGACACTACTTTCAAGAGTGTTCGATTACGGTGGCCTCCGAAGTACCACTCAACGACATAATAAACAACCGCGACGCTACGGGCCGTATTGCTAAATGGGCCATCGAGCTCCTTCCGTTCGACATAACATACAAGCCACGGCGGGCCATCAAGTCGCAAGTACTGGCTGACTTTGTCGCCGAATGGACAGAAGCCGAACTCCCTAAAGAGTACGTCGCGTACTCTAACTGGATCATGCACTTCGACGGCTCTAAAATGCTGGCCGGACTGAGAGCAGGTGTAGTCCTGACGTCTCCCACCGGAGACACGGTCCAATACGTACTCCAAATATTATACACAGACTCCAACAACGCAGCCGAATACGAGGCTCTGTTGCACGGTCTTCGGATGGCAGTCTCTATGGGCATTCAACGCCTGGAAGTACGTGGGGATCCAAACCTCGCAATATCACAAATAAACGGAGACTTTGATGCCAAGGATCCGAAGATGGCAGCCTACCGTAATGCCATCCTCAAAATGTCAGCTCGGTTCGAGGGGCTCGAATTCCACCATGTGGCTCGAGAAAACAATCAAGCGGCGGATATCCTCGCCTGCATCGACGCTAAACGCGACCCTATCCCACCTAACATATTCCTGAAAAGGCTGTTCAAGCCATCTGTGGTATGGGAAGGGGAGTCCGGCAACACTAGCACGGGTCCGAACACACCCCCAGATTCCTAACCATCAGACGTAATCGGAGGCTCCGCCACCGAAATAACACCTTCGGCCCATGAAATCATGGCTATAATCGCCCCGTGGACCGAGCCTTTCTTGGCCTACCTAAATAGGAAGGAGCTCCCCGAGGACCAAAATGAAGCACGTTGTATTGTGCGGCGTTCCAAGGCCTACAAAGTACATGAGGGAGAACTCTATAAGAAGAGTGCGACCAGAGTGCTCCAAAGATGCATCGCTGAAGAGGAAGGGCGGCAGCTATTGGCTGAAATCCATGCCGGACTCGGCGGGCACCACGCCGCGGCTCGGGCGCTCGTCAGCAAGGCCTTTCGTACATGCTTTTATTGGCCGACAGCCCGAGCAGACGCACATGACCTTGTCCAACATTGCCAGCTCTTCGCCAATCAGAGTCATATGCCCCCTACCGCTCTCCAAACAATCCCCATCACTTGGACCTTCGCGGTCTGGGGGCTGGATATGGTCGGACCCCTTAAAGGGGAAGCCATAAGAAAAAATACTTATTGGTCATGGTGGACAAGTTCACCAAATGGATAGAAGCTAAACCAGTCAAAACGGCTGAATCCGGACCAGTGATAGACTTCATATACGGGGTTGTACACCGATACGGCGTCCCCCACAACATCATCATTGATAGTGGCTCAAACTTCACAACCGATGAAGTGAAAACTTGGTGCGGCAACATGGGCATTAAGCTCGATTACGCCTCTGTCTACCATCCCCAAACAAATGGCCAGGTCGAACATGCAAACGGTCTCATCATGAGCGGCATCAAACCCAGACTAGTGTGATCCTTGACAGAATCGGACACGCACTGGGTCAAGGAGCTCGACTCCGTACTCTGGGGGCTGCGGACCACGCCGAATCGCACCACCGGATATACACCATTTTATGGTATACGGCGCAAAAGCAGTACTACCCTGCGACATAATACATGATTGGCCTCGCGTGCGCATGTACGAAGAGAAGGAAGCCGAGTTGGATCGGCAGGATAACTTAGATGCCCTGGAGGAGGAACGCGACGTCGCAAAAGCCCGTTCCGCATTCTATCAGCAGCAAGCTCGACGGTACCAAAGCAGAGAAGTGCGGGCCAAAACTTATAATATTGACGAACTCGTTCTACGCCTACCGGAGAAGAAGAAGGACAAGCTCAAACCTAAGTGGGAGGGTCCCTTCGTCATTGATAAAGTTCTCACCGGAGGAGCGTACCGCCTACGTAATGCATCCGATAACAGACTCGAGCCGAACCCATGGAACGCGGCCAGACTCCGGAGATTCTACGCCTAGCGCCGAACTCAGTGTTCATCTCCTTACCCCCTCCTTTTTAATTATGTTCCCTCCTTTTTCCTTCCTCGACCTTTTTTCCTCTTCATACAAAGTACTCAATACAGTGTGGATGCTCGGATCACTCCGGCCGCACTATGCGTGTAAGCTATACCTGGGGGCTTCCTATACGGAAGCTAAACATAATTGCTTTCATGGCTTCTTGCCTATCACATATGCATTCTTTTTCCATATGTGCCCCTTTTTTCACCATTATATGCATCGATATGACTTCAGATGTGGCCATGCTGGGTTGCCTGGCTCTTGTGTTTATGCCCTACGTTCCCGTTAATTCGGCTAGGGCATAAGGGGAGCACCTTTGCGATTGTTACTGCCGGTTCAGCCGGATGTGTACCTCAGACTGGGTGAAGCAGAAAGCTAGCGTTCTTAAGGAAATATTCGGTCGGTGAACAAAAAATGTTTTTTGTTTATTACAATATGAATCCCCAGAAGTTTTTGTATCCCGCGTCCCTGTTCACAGTCCGAACATGTACATTGTTGCATGCGTACCCAGGGAAAGGAACCCCTAATGGAACTATTCTCCCTGGAGATGTTTCTTACTATCCATGTAATATAACATAACTAGTTGGGTACTTGTCTGTTCAAGCACTTATGACCCCTACGCCTGGTTTCCACGCATACCCGGTTCTGTATAACTGAGCGGGTATTCGGATACACCCCGGACTGTCGGATCCGGGAGCTAAAGCGAAAAGGTCCGCCATAACAAATGATTTTAATCCGGCTAGGGACTACTTATGTCCATTGAATTACACAGTCACTTGGACTGACTATATTCCTCCTCTATACCATCCAACAGGCTATCTAGCTTACAATCCTGTTGGGAATACTTTGCGGCTAATGCTACCTAGTCATACACCAGACTCACAGGAATTTCTTGCCCATCTGGCCCCGCTGGTCCGACTTCGGCCATATGGTTCGGGTCAAGCTTGGTGTAGCGCGTCTTCACCATAGCCCAGGCTTCTCTTGCACCTTGTCGGCAGGTTGACATCTTCCACAATCGGAAGCGCCGCCGTGCTTCTTGGAGCATATCCACGAGCTCCCCCATGCCCTTCGGCAGGAAGCTTGATGGCCACAAGGCCTGAGCAATGCCCTGGATCACCTGCCGAGCTCGCTCGTGCAGCTGTGAGAGGTCTTCCAGCAAATCGCTGCGCAGACGGGCATCTCCTCTTCAGGGCGGCCCGTCAACATACCTACAAATAAAAATTCTTTCAATATGCTTCCTCGCCGAGCTGTACTACAGTTCGTCTAGGCACTTACCATAAATGCCGCGACGAAGCCTTTTGTTCTCCTTCACGGAGTCCGCCAGCTGAGCGCGAACATCTTTTAATTCGACGTCCAGCCGGACATTGGCATCTTGAAGATTGTTCTTCTCCTGCCTAACTTGCGTAAGAACACGCTCGCCAGCTTTTAGCTGCCTTTGGAGATGCGACTCGTTATCTCTTACGACCTCCGGATTCACCCCGGGATTGTCTGCAGAATTTTCTGTTAGACTTATCATAAGCCACTTACTAACATGTACATCTCTGTACAATTGACACAAATGTTACCAGATGAGGCCTTCTGGGATTCCTCTAAATTGGCAACCATCGCCCTCAGCTGGGTCTTGCACTCCTCCAGCTCTCGAGACAATTGCTCATTCTTATCTACAAGGACCTGGGCATAAATTGATCCTTAAAACAGTTGTTCCAACCGTTTCAAGTCTCAGGGGCTACTGCTATACATGCTTATCAAATTTTCTTACCCGTATATCTTTGGTATACTGGTCCATCGCTCGGGCAAGCCCGCCTTGAGCAACTCGGATGTATGCGTCTCCCGAATTGAAAGCATTAAGTGCCTCTTCGGAAAAGATGTTGTTGCGAAGTACGGCCCGTCGGCGCCGGTGATTCACGGCGCTCTCTACTTCGGAATTCGTGGCGGAGAGCATATCTGCATCCTCTGTCGGAGGACAATGCGGTATCGGCCCCGCGTCCGCCTCCTCTCTTGAAGCCGGTTCTGCAATCTGGCTGGTAGAGGCGTGATTGGCAGGATCTCCGGATATAGTCCGGCTATTCCTCTTTCTGCCAGGACACGAAGGACGCTGTTACATTTCAAACACAATGATCATAGAGCAGGTTTTTACCATACCTCTGTAGTGGCGTTTCGGCCCTAACCGCCTTCCTCTTAAGCCTGCCCGATCCGGACACCCTTTGCCGACGAGTCCCCAGGGGCTCGGCGCCGCGCTTTGACCGTCATCTCTACAAAAATATGACACTTCAGGTGTAAGGCATGGCATCAGAAAGGAGTCCTCTTCGGAGGATAGGGTTTTTTGGCTTGGCTTACACGCGATGTAGGTAGCTGTCCGGGATAGTCGGCGGTAATAGCCACCGAGGCGCCATCGCAGCTCGCCTGATAAAATATCCCATTGACGAGCTCCACAGTAATATCCGGATCTTCTTCGAGTCCTGGATCGAGGGCCCTTCCGGGGTCCTCTGGCTGCAGGGAGATTCCTTCTACGACCCTCCTCAGTTCCTGCTCGAAAATATCAAGGTAAATAATCTTGACGAAGAACGCCAGAATGAGTGAAGCAGGGGAAAGAGTGGCGACTTACCCAGCTTGGGGGGTTGTACATAGAAAACTCATCCCGCGGTTTAATGTGAAGGAATTCTTCTTCTTCTCCTTTATACAGATCGAACAATATCCTCGCCAGGGCGGTGGCGGAGTCCGGACCCTTACGGCCACAGCGGGTGGCATCATCTTCCCCGTTGTAGTGCCACATGGGCTTCCCCCGATATTGAAGCGGATGCACTCCCCGCATTATGCATATTGCCATAACCTCGACTATCGTCAGCCCGGATTTGGCCAGTAACTTTATCCTGCTCATCAGGAAGTGTATCTCTCTGGTATCCTCCTCTTGGGGGCCCCGAGGGCGCCAGTTTCGACGTGCCTTCGGCGGAGCGTTACTGAACTTAGGGAGACCACCGAATACGGCGTCTAGCCAAGAAGAGATATCCACCACACCCCTCTATGACGTTACCTCTCACGGCCTTGTGAGGCGGAGTATTTGTCTCCGTAGACTGCC
The DNA here is from genome assembly GCA_021605145.1 of Aegilops bicornis. Taxonomy (NCBI): domain Eukaryota; kingdom Viridiplantae; phylum Streptophyta; class Magnoliopsida; order Poales; family Poaceae; genus Aegilops; species Aegilops bicornis. The sequence goes on along the minus strand of CM038669.1, from coordinate 623,980,267 downwards.
GTAACCTCGGCGTCTAGTCGAGACGAGACCCCAACCACACCGGCCATGCCGATGCGAGTGTGCGTTGGTTTCACACTGAGAAAGTCTCCACAGAAGAATACTCCCGCGAAGCGAACCCCTTGCATACCTCGACCAAGCCGCTACATCGTCAAGAAGTCCGAGCCAAGCAGGATCCATGCTCCCCCAACACCTGAGATTTCTTTAAGTCTCATTTGATATAGAAAAATGTATTTTTCTTTACAGAAAATGGCTTATCAGATTGGCATGTGCTAAGACTTCTGGTCCAGTATTGGTGCTTGATTTGAGTTGGTATGGTTCTTGAGTTGACCTTATGTTGGAATATATTGTACTTGGTACCCAGTAGCTCATCATGTAGGGCTCACTAATTACTGATTATGCTTGTAATCAATTGTGTCCTCATCTAAAAATCAAAGCCTTGGAATAAAATCCAGTTGATATTTTTGCTGACTCTGTTTTTCTTTTCAGACAAAGCTGATATATCTTGCTAATACCTTGTTTCCAGTGACTTGAGAAGTTGAAAAGGTCATTTCTTTTAAGCAAACGGCCGCACTGCTCAGAGACTGCAGAAACAACCACTACTTGACTCTATAGGTGTTTGAAAGCATGGAACAAAGTTGTGACCTCTAAATCACCATGTAGCGTCAAGCTTCCATCATGTTGACTTCTAAATAAAAAATAGGTACTTTTCTTCTCTCACAACAATATGTCGCCTTTGTTGAATGGGTCACAATGTAGACTATGAGAACACCTATTTTCTGGAACTTTCTGAAGCTTTCAGCTGACCGGTCAAAGTCACCGAGTCTGCAGCTGCCTAACTCCAAGTTCAGTGCACCATCTATCTGGTGAGAGCCTGGGAGGGAACCATGTTTGCTTGCAGGTTACAATGGAGGCGCTCATTTCTGCAGTTCTTGGTGATCTTGCAGGCAGAGCCATATCATTCGTGGTTGATAAGTGCCATGAGCAGAGAACAGCGGAAGAGGATTTGCAGAGGCTGCAACAGCTTCTTCTGAGGTTACGTGCCATAGTCGAGGAGGCTGAGGGGCGGCGTGTCACAAACCGAGGGATGATCTGTCAGGTTAGCATGATAACAAAGCAAATGTTCAGAGGGTACTACCTTCTCGACACCTTCAAGTGCAGAGAGAAGAAAGCCAATGATGAGGAGGTGAGTCTTTCCTCGTTCATTCAATCCAAATTTAATCCAGCTAAACGTTTTCGCCGCCTTTCTAGCAACACTCAGACTGAGAGCATGGTAATTGGTAGAGAAAGCAGCAAGGAGTTGAAACATGTTGTTCTTGTCCTAGAAAGCATGGTTGCTGATATGAGGGAGTTTGCTATATTTCTGATGAGCTACCCTCGCATGCACCGCCAACCTTATGGCGCATATTTATTTTTGGACAAATATATGTTCGGCCGTCAAATGGAGAGGGAACACGCCATCAGCTTCTTGCTACAAGCTGAGCCTCTAGGGGGTGAGAATTTGGGCGTCCTTCCGATCGTTGGTCCTGGATTTATTGGCAAGAGCACTCTTGTGTAACATGTTTGCGATGATGAGCGTGTGCGCAATCACTTCTCCTTGATCTTGCTCTACAGCAGAAATGACCTTAAAGATGAAACTGCAATTACTTTTAGAGATCATTGTGTCACTAAGCATCAAAATATTACCTTGGGTAAAGAAAGGTCGTTGGTTGTCATTGAACTCTTAGGGGACGTGGACAAAGCGGCATGGAAGCGGCTGCTGCAGTCTGCTAAAAGATGTATGACACGTGGGAGCAAAATCATAGTGACTAGCCGATCAGAAAAGATGGTTAGCTTTGGAACAACGGAAGCCATCAAGCTAAGTTGTTTGTCTAAAGAAGCTTACTGGTATTTCTTCAAGATGCTCGTGTTTGGAAGCACCGACCCGGAGGAGCACCCAAGGTTACACTACCGGAACAAGGCTCTAAGCCGACGGCGACCGTCGGCCTCTTCCACACTATGCCGACAGCTGGCCCCAGGCCGTCGGCGTACAAAGGCCGTCGGGCTATCCAGGTATAAGCCGACGGCCCCCGTCGGCAAAAAAAGGCCGTCGGCATAGCCAGATCTACGCCTAAAACAGCCGTCGGCATATGCGGGCCGTCGGCATAGCTGTGGGCCCAGCGACCACGCCCGCGACGGGCGGCTAACGGCGTCGGATCTATGCCGACGGCCGGAATGACGGCCGTCGGCATAGATCAGGTTGCCATGCCATCGATCCAGACCGCACCGACCAAGGCCTATGCCGACGGCTGCCGTCGTCATAGATGACATGTCATCGATCCGCACCGCGCCGTCCATCCGCCCTGGTCGTAGCTATGTCGACGGCTTTGCCGTCGGCATAGATATATTTTTCATTTTTTTTGCATAGCTATATTTTTATGTTGTTTTACGCATTATTATTTGGCTAACTTACATGTAGCATTTGTTAATATATATAAGCATACATACATTTTTTTGGATTCTATACAAAGGGGTGTGTGACCGCCCTCCACGTACGGCGCCGACGCCGGCCGTCACCTGGAGGGGGGAAACAGCCGCACCGGGTCTATACGGAGGGGACGTTGCTCCCAACTGTTTCTATATATGGGATGACCTACCACAACCGGTTGAAGAGGTGGCACACGTCTCCCGGGTGTGGCCCCCACTTCGGGGCAGGCGCGGCATGCTTTGGAGAAGCAGACGTCAGTCTACATGTACGGATCTTCTTTGTGGGTTTGGCCCGGATGTTGCTCCCAGGTGTTCGTATGGGCTGACGTAACCCAACCGGGTGGAGAGGTCCACTGGTCAAAACCCGTATCCGGAAAAGTCAAAGGGATATATCTCGTGGTCAACCGCTCTAGGGTTAGGCGGGATGGGGGCCCTGGGGGGTAGCATTGCCACCGGAGCGTCGCACCGAGCCCTCATACATGCCGGGTTGTGTGGTGGCATGTCTGAAGAGGCGGCACACGTCTCCCGGGTGTGGCCCCCCTCACCGTCGGCACAACCGCACCTAGAGGGAAAAGCAGGCGCGTCGGGTATACACGGAGGTGATGCACGGTGGTGGGTTTGCCGGATGTTGCTCCTGTGTCCCTGCAGGCTGACCCTAACACAACCGGGTGGAGAGGGTACCTAGTCAAAACCCGTCCGTGAAAGTCAAAGGGCTAGATCTCGTGGTCAACCGCTCTAGGGGTTAGGCGGGACGGGGGCCCGGGGGGTAGCATTGCCACCGGAGCGTCGCACCGGTCCCTTATACATGTCGGTGGTGTGGTGGCTTATGCAAGAGGCGCACACTTCTCGGGTGTGGCCCTCCTCACCCTCTGGTCGCGGCCGGCACTGGAGGAAAAGCGGACACGTCGGGTCTCTGAGGGCCGAGATCTTCTCGTGGGTTTGGCCCGGATGTTGCTCCAGTGTTCGTATGGGCTGACATAACACAACCGGGTGGAGTGGTCATTGGTGAAATCCCGTCCGTGGGAAGTCAAAGGGCTAGATCTCGTGGTCAACCGCTCCGAGGTTAGGCGGGGCGGGGCCACAGGGGTAGCAATGCCACCGAGCGTCAGATCGGGCCCTCATACATGCGGGGTGGTGTTGTGGCATGTGCGAAGAGGCTGACGCAGCGTCTCCGGTCGTGGCCCCCCCTCATGGGCGGCGCCGCCGCCACGCACTGGAGGGGGAAGCGGACACGCGTCGGGTCTACACGGAGTGGATGTAGCTGTGGGTTTGGCCCGGATGTTGCTCCGGGTGTCCCTATGGGCGGCCCGACACAACCGGGTGGAGAGGTCCACTGGTCAAAGCCCGTCCGTGGGAAGTCAAAGGGCTAGATCTCGTGGTCAACCGCTCCAGGGTTAGGCGGGACGGGGCCCTGGGGGGGTAGCAATGCCCCCGGAGCGTCGTACCGGGCCCTCATACATGCGGGGTGGTGTTGTGGCATGTCCGAAGAGGCGGCACGCTGGCGTCTCCGGTATGCGTGGCCCCTCACGGACGGCGCCGCCACCGGCACTGGAGAAGCAGACGCGTCGGGTCTACACGGAGTGGATGTAGCTGTGGGTTTGGCCCGGATGTTGCTCCCGGGTGTCCCTATGGGCCGAACTGACACAACCGGGTGGAGAGGTCCACTGGTCAAAGCCCGTCCGTGGGAAGTCAAAGGGCTAGATCTCGTGGTCAACCGCTCCAGGGTTAGGCGGGACGGGGGCCCTAGGGGTAGCAATGCCACCAGAGCGTCGCACCGGCCCCTTCATACATGTAGGGTGGTGTGGTGGCATGTCCGAAGAGGCGGCACGCGTCTCCGGGGTTCGGCCCCCTCACGGACGGCGCCGCCGCCGGCACCTGGAGAAGCAGGGCTGTGTCGGGTCTACGGAGGGGGATCTTGCTGTGGTGCAGCGGATGTTGCTCCAAAGTGTTCCTATGGGCTGACCTAACACAACCGGGTGGAGAGGTCCATTGGTCAAATCCCGTCCATGCAAAGTCAAAGGGCTAGATCCGGTGGTCAAACGCTACAGGGTTAGGCGGGGCCGGGGGCCTTGAGGGGGTAGCAATGCCACCGGAGCGTCGCACCGGGCCCTCATACATGCGGGGTGGTGTGGTGGCATGTCCGAAGAGGCGGCACGCGTCTCCGGGTTGTGGCCCCCCTCACGGACGGCAATGACACGGTAGTAGACGTTCTGCGGTAACGATGCGGCGTGAATATTATTAAATAATTGGAGCGCGATAAAATCATGAGTTTTTTACACAACGTGGGCACATGTGCTATAGGACTGATCGTAATTTTTCATAATTTTTTGTGATTGAGAAGTATCTGAACACTTCCCTCTACGCGGATTTCTCTTCATGCGTCACGACCGTGGCGTGACCTCGGGGCTAGCATACCGTCAAATCTTGCGTGGCGGCCTCTCACAAGTCTGGAAGTGTTGTGGCGGTTGCAACGCCCGCGCCAGGCGTCTCCGGTGTGCCCCCCCCTCACGGACGGCGCCGCCGCCGCACCGGAGGGGGAAGCGGACACGCCGGGTCTACGGAGGGATCTTGCTGGGTCCGGCCCAGATGTTGCTCCAATGTGTTCCTATGGCCTGACCTAACACAACGGGTGGAGAGGCCTTGGTCAAAGCCCGTCCGTGCAAAGTCACAGGGCTAGATCCCGTGGTCAAACGCTACAGGGTTAGGCGGGACGGGGGCCCTGGGGGGTAGCAATGCCACCGGAGCGTCGCACCGGGCCCTCATACATGCGGGGTGGTGTGGTGGCATGTCCGAAGAGGCGGCACACGTCTCCGGGTTGTGGCCCCCCCTCACGGACGACAATGACACGGTAGTAGACGTTCTGTGGAAACGATGCGGCGTGAATATTATTAAATACTCAGAGCGCGATAAAATCATGAGTTTTTACTGGCGTGGGCACATGTGCTATAGGACCGATGGTAATTTTTCATAATTTTTCGTGATGGAGAAGTATCTGAACACTTCCCTCTACGCGGATTGCTCTTCACGCGTCTACGACTGTGGCCGGCGGCCTCCGGGGGCTAGCATACCGTCAAATCTTGCGTAGGCGGCCTCTCACAAGTCTGGAAGTGTTGTGGCGGTTGCAAACGCCCAGCACGCGTCTCCGGGGTGTGCCCCCCCTCACGGACGGCACCGCTGCCGGCACCTGGAGGGGGCAAACGAACGCGTCGGGTCTACACGGAGGGGATCTTGCTGTGGGTCTGCCCCGGATGTTGCTCCAACGTGTTCCTATGGGCTGACCTAACACAACCGGGTGGAGAGGTCCACTTTGGTCAAAGCCCCGTCTGGGAAGTCAAAAGGCTAGATCCCGTGGTCAAGCGCAAAAGGGTTAGCGGGGCCAGGGGGCCACAGGGGTAGCAATGCCACCGGAGCATCGTATCGGGCCCTCATACATGCGGGGTGGTGTTGTGGCATATCCGAAGAGGCGGCACACGTCTCCGGTGCGTGGCCCCCCTCAAGGACGGCGCCGCCGCCGGCACCTGGAGGGGGGAAACGAACGCGTCGGGTCTACACAGAGTTGATGTAGCTGTGGGTTTGGACCGGATGTTGTTCCCCGGTGTCCCTCTGGGCCAACCCGACACAACCGGGTGGAGAGGTCCACTGGTCAAAGCCCGTCCGTGCAAAGTCAAAGGGCTAGATCCCGTGGTCAAACGCTTCTGAGGTTAGCCGACGGGGGGCCTGGGGGGTTAACAATGCCACCGGAGTGTCATACGGGCCCTCATACATGCGGGGTGGTGTTGTGGCATGTCCGAAGAGGCGACGCTGGCGTCTCCGGTCGTGGCCCCCCCTCACAGACGGCGCCGCCGCACTCGGAGGGAAAGCAGACGCGTCGGGTCTACACGGAGTGGATGCAACTGTGGGTTGGGCCCGGATGTTGTTCCCCGGTGTCCCTCTGGGCCGACCCGACACAATCGGGTGGAGAGGTCCACTGGTCAAAGACCGTCCGTGCAAAGTCAAACGGCTAGATCCCGTGGTCAAACGCTACAGGGTTAGGCGGGACGGGGGCCCTGGGGGTAGCAATGACACCGGAGTGTCGTACCGGGCCCTCATACATGCGGGGTGGGGTTGTGGCATGTCCAACGCGGCACACGTCTCGGTGCGTGGCCCTCACGCAGACGCCGCGCCGCCGGCTTTGGAGAAGCAGACGGCGTCGGGTCTACACGGAGTGGATGTAGCTGTGAGTTTGGCCCGGATGTTGCTCCCGGTGTCCCCTCTGGGCCGACCCGACACAACCGGGTGGAGAGGTCCTTGGTCAAAGCCCGTCCGTGCAAAAGTCAAAGGGCTAGATCCCGTGGTCAAATGCTACAGGTTAGCCGGACGGGGCCTGGGGTAGCAATGCCACCAGAGCGTCGTACCGGGCCCTCATACATGCGGGGTGGTGTTGTGGCATGTCCGAAGAGGCGGCACGCATCTCCGGGGTGTGGCCCCCGTCACGGACGGCGCCGCCGCCGGCACCTGGAGGGGGGAAACGGACGCGTCGGTCCCTCATTTTATATGTAAACAAAACTTTTCAATGCGTATGAAAATAATATACACTAAAAATATATTTGAAGACAGTTAATAATATTTTTAAAAAAATGTTAAACATGTATAAAAGTTGTTGCAAAAACAAATATGCCACATGGCGCCTTCACCTCCCCTCTGTGTATAGAAATATAGCTGATGACTATAAAAACATCAAAAATTTATATGAAATAAAAAAACAGAAAGAAGAAAAAATATAAGCTGTTAAAATCATTAAAAAAATAAAAATATAACTATGCCTACGGCTAAGCCGTCGGCATAGGTGCCACGTCGCATCGGTACCTATGCCGACGGCATAGCTCGCCCTTATCCTCAGCCGGTCCACCTCCACCACTCACTCGCCCGATAGCAAATCGACCCGCGCCTCTCGTCGCCCGCGCCTTCCTCCACACCAGCGCCGCGCGCATTCTCCCCGCCCTGCCTCCGCCCACTCTCCTCGCCCGCGCCCCTGCCGCCCCACCAGCGTCGCCGCCCCATCCCACCCCACCTCTCGTCCCCCGCTGCCCCTTCTCGCTCAGGCAGCGCCGCCTGGCTCCGGCCGCCCGCCCCTCCCTCCTCGACCCGGCCGCCATGCATGGATCGCCGCCGGCCGGCCCATGCCCCTAGCCTGGCCGGCCCCTGCTAGCTGGTCCGACCGGCGCCTTTGGCCGCGCCCCTGCTGTGTCCCGGCCCTCCCGGCCGCCCAGCTCACTTGACCCTCCCTCACCTCCATCGCCGCGGCCCTTGCCTCCAACTCCACCAGCGTGACGCCTCTGCCCGGTGAGCTAACACTCTTTTTTCATTTTTTGCAATATTTAGCTATTGTTGGATGTATGAATGGATGCATGGATGGATGTTGGATGTTGTTAGGTTGCTAGATGGATGAATGTTGTATGTATCTTAGATGGATGGAGGAATCTCCATAAAAGGAATTATTTTGCTACGATTAGGTTGCTAGATGGATGAATCTCGGCAAAATGAATTATCATAGTTAAAAAAGCAACTTGAGTCACTTAGTTCATAAAATTGTTAACGAAGATTTTATTTTCAGTTTGTGATGTTGTTAAGTAGCTATGTGAGATGTGCTTCAAATTTGGGATACGATAAGTGGTTATTTCATCATGATGATCTTGCTAAAAAATTGATGTGTCAATGCTTAATGTGAGGTGATGACCTAAATTGCGTACGATAAGTGCTTCCAAATTTGACAGTTGACAAAATATGATTTTTTTTCATAGTTAAAAGTATCAATGCTTAATGTGATGTGATGACCTAATTTTTTTTCACTCGGTGTAATTAACAGGATTTGTGGTGTTCCATCTTCGTGGAGTGATCGTCGACGTTGGAGGTGTTGGTCCAGGATCGTCCCTCTCCTTTGATCGACTACATCGGAGGGTGAGCAACAATTCCATGACCTCATCCACTTTTTTCCATGTCACTAGATTGAATTTTCACATTAAGTCGCGTAACCTAGGTCTCCCGTCCGAAAGGGTTGCATCGATAAATATGCATTCAATTGCATATTTATCACCGGAGCTCTTCGGATTGTCCACGCTTTCCACGGACAGCCCGAGGATGTGTAGATTGGGTACGTTGTTCATGCTCTACCCCGTTCCGAGACAGGATTTCGGCGGCGCCTCCCTGTTGTTCTGCGGATGCACATTCTCTCGGCATTTTGCCGAGACGTGTATTTGGAGAACAGCGGGGAGGTGCTGCCGAAATTTTGTTATGTTGGCGTCTTGGAGTAACGGCACGGGTCCACCACAAATGGGACCCCCACCACCACCTGCGGGAGAACCCCCACACGTGCCCACGTTCGATGAATGGGTGGCACTAGGCAGTGATGGTCCGGTTAGTACATTTGCCTAACTCTTTGACAAACTAGTTCTCGTTCATTCAACACTATCATATCATATTTATCGTTAGAATCTTTTACGAAACATGTAGGGACGGTGGCTCGACTCCTGCTCCGTCGACCCCAGTCACTCCGATCTGGCAGAGTGGTGGTGGTCGCGATGGCGGTTTTGGCGGAGGTGGTGGTGGTTTTGGCGGAGGTGGTGGCGGTTTTGGCGGAGGTGGTGGTCGTTTTGGCGGAGGTGGTCTTGCTTGATGATTCCGTGCATGTGGCCGTCGTGCCATGCCTTTCATATTCCTACTTTTATGATGTTTCATGTCTTGCACTACTTTTATGCTCATGAACTTGAGTCGGTGATGATCTTTAGATGATGTGATGAACTTGAGTATGTTTAGATGATGATGGTGAACTTGAGTATGTTTAGATGATGAACTGTCATATTTCTGCATAATTTCATATTGTTCTGTTTTGAAATGCTTTGTCAAATGAATTGGAAAAGAGAAAGCAGGGAAGAAAACTATGCCTACGGCAAAGCCGTCGGCATATATAAGCCAGGAGTTACCGGGGCTCGCCACGTGGCATATCTATGCCGACGGCTTTGCCGTGAGCATAGATGGAAATCTATGCCGACGGCAGCCAGGGCATACCTCCGCTGCCGTGAGTAACCGTGAGAGACTCCACACGCGGCAGAGCTATGCCCACGGCAAAGCCGTCGGCAGAGATTCATCTATGCTCACGGCTTGTCAGAGGCATAGCCCCGCCACCGTGAGTACCAATCGCCGCCATGTGGCAGAGGTATGCCGACGGCAAGGTCGTCGGCATATATCGGCCACGTGGCATTGCATGATTCGTCCGCGCTTTTGACAGCGCCGTCCGTTGCCGTCAGACGAAAAATACTGCCGACGGCTATACTATGCCGACGGCTAACGCCAGGCCGTCGGCATAGGCCCCTATGCCGACGGCTTTACTATGCCAACGGTCTGACAAGACTACGCTGACGACATCTACGCCGATGAGTCTATGCCGACGGCAGCCGTAGGCATAGATCTATGCCGACGGCTTAGGGGCCTATGCCGACGGCCCGTGGCCGTAGGCATAGACCGCGAGTCCGGTAGTGTTAACATCCATAGCCATGGAGCTAGCCCTCAGGATGTGCGGATCTTTCCTCGCTGCAAATGTTACTGCCGCCTTACTGAGAGAAAACCTCAGTGCCCGATCCTGGTGCAGGGTTCTCAGAAACAATAGGAAGTACATGCAGAAGAATGCATTGTTGGCTGGTGAATATTTTGAAACACGGTACTTTATGACCATTGCTGAAACACGGTGAGTTTCTGGGGATCGTAAGCTCTTTCTCCTCCACCATAGTTATCAAAAAGGGCCTGCTGCACAGGGCGAAGTTCCGAGGATAACACTGGTGGATCTTCTATTCAGTAGATGGAGCACTGTGCCACGGGGCAAATTTGAGGTCTTGTGCTGGAGGTCTCTCATACCACCATACTACAACTACATATATGCTTGCGAGTGTGTGCGGCACAAGAACACCACACAATAGTACTCTTCTTGTATACTCGATCAATAATGTTTGGCTTACCAGATTGGCATGTATTAGACTTCCTTGCTTGCTGTTCTAAATGTAGGTGCTTGATTTAAGTTGATCTGGTTCTAGACCGATCGATCTTATATGAAGTATACTGCAATTAGAATGCAGTAGATCATCATGTAGGGTTATGTTTGTAATCACCTGTATACTCTTGATCTCAATAAACAAATCCTTGGAATAAAATTTAGTTGATATTTCTGCATACTTTTTTCACTTTTTGGGCAAAGCTGATATATCTTGCTAGTACCTTATTTTCAATGAACGGTTGCACCGCCCAGAGATTGTGCATGATGAAAGAACAGTTGAAAGAACACGGTGAGCAGAGACAACCATTGCTTGGAAAGAACATAGGAAAAAAACGTGATTTGGCTATTGATTCCAATGGTGCAAATATGCAGTTCAAGTTTCACCATGTTGATCTTTAAATAAAAAATAGGTACTCCCTCAGTCCGGTAATACTTGTCGGAGGAATAAATGTATCTAGACGTATTTCAGTTATAGACACATTCGTTTTTATCTATTTCTGCGACAAGTAATTCCGGACGGATGGAGTACTTTACTTCTGTCACAACAACGTCGCCTTTGCTGAATGGGTCAATAAAGACTAGCGAGGAGAGCACCTATTTTCTAGAAGTTACAGCATCTCAGCTGACCATTCAAAGTCATTGATTCAGCAACTTCCTAACTCCTTCAAGCTCTGGTGATTCTGGGAGGGGTCCCTGTTTGCTTTCAGTTTATGATGGTGGCACTATTTTTTTGCAGTTGGTGATATTGTCAGCAAAGCCATATGCTTCGGGGTCGAGAATTGCCGTGCGGTTATGTGCCGCCAATGACGAGGCTGAGGGGCAGCGTGTCGCTAACCGAGGGATGATCTGTCAGGTTTGCATGATGAAAAAGCAAATGTTGGGGCGACTCCGCTAGGGTTCCCACCGCCCGCCCGTCGCCGGGCGGCTCGCTTCGATCGCCGCCCGGCTGTTGGGCGCGTCTCCCCCGCCTCGCTCCCCCCTCTCCCCCTCCTCCTCCCCTTTCCTCCCGCGGCGCGCCCGCGCGCGCCGGGGAGGATCCCCTCCTGCCGCGGCCCTCGCCCCGCCTCCCTCCCCTCTCCCCCCGCCGCCGCCGGCGAGCTCCGTCGGGCAAAGCCCGGTGGGCATGGCGGCGGGCGGGCTCTTCCCCTCCGCTTAGGCGCTGACGCTGGGCGGCCCCTTCGAGCGGTGGCGATGGTTGTCGCGGATCCAGCGCGGCTGGGCGGCGGTCTGGGCGCGGTGGGGTGGCCTCTTGGGTGGGGCCTCCGGCTCCCGCCGTTCTGCTTGGCCAAGGCGGGTAAAGGCGCTACGTTGCTCCCGGTCTCGGGAGGTGGCGCTTGTGGCGGTCCCTTGCCGGATCCGCCAGATCTGGTGTTGGGGCCGACCGGGCGCGTGGGTTCGGTGGTGCGTGCCCGGCGGCTCTGGTGCTTGGAGGTCGTCGGGCGACGCGGGTAGGGCAGCGGTCGGGCGTGGCCGCTGCTCCGGTTGTGGGCAGCGGCGTGGGGAGGTCTCGGTGGTGACCTCTCGGTGTCGTGGCGGTTTCACGGTGGCTCGATGGATCTGTCCGCGGCAGCGGCCGGCTTCTCCGGCGTCGGCTTGCCGGTGGTCGGGCCGTCTCGACCTTCACCCCATCTCCTCGTCGCCCGGGCGCTTCTCCCCTCAAGGGGCTGGTCCTCTCCGATTCTATCCGCCGCTCGTCTCGCGCCCGGTGCCGCTGGACCGAGCTCGTCTCGCGCCGCGATGCAGCAGGACCGAGCTCGTCTCGCGCCGCGATGCGGCAGGACCGACCTCGTCCCCTCTCGATGCTGTAGGACCGAGCTCGTTTGCGCTAGGGGGCAGCGGGACGGTCGGTGGATGCCGATTCTGGCGACCTATTGGGTCTCGACGCTGGGGTGGCGGGGGCACGAAAGGTGAGACCTTTCCGCTCGTCTCTTTCGTTGGGGTGCGGCGGGTCTCGGGTGAGGTGGTGTCGAGGTCTTGGATGCTGGGGTCGCGGCGCTGGAGGTGGTTGCGTGGTGCTCTTGGGCAGAGCCCGTGCCTTGGTGCTGCCCGGTCACCATGGTCGTGTGGGCGGCGTGGTTGCCGGGGTGTGGCGTTCGGTGGCGGTGATGGTTGGTCGAGGTGAAAACCTGCTCTATCTTCGGACGGACCGGCGGCGGCGAAGATCGTTCCTTCTTGAAGGAGTCGTCGAGACTCTCATTGCCGGTCATGCGGCTCCGGGGGAAACTTTGATCTTTGGATCGGGCGGTGGCGGCGTACCGGTGTCGTATCCTTCCTGAAGGCGCCGTCTTGAAGCGCATGGTTCGTCATATGTAGCCTCACCTCTTCGGGGTCGTAGTGCTAGTGGTGGTGTTGCTGCGCTCAGCGCCTATGTATCCTGTCCTGGGTGTGTGCGTGTGTTACGGTGGTGTGGCGTGTGTTTGTACTGGATGCTTGTGGTTTGCTGCTTTATATATAAAGCGGGGCGAAAGCCTTTTTCGGAAAAAGCAAATGTTCAGAGGGTACTACCTTCTCGACATTTTCAAGAGCAGAGATAAGAAGACTGACAATGAGGAGGTGAGTCGCTCCTTGTAAGTTCAATGCAAATTTAATCCAGCTAAGCATTTTAGCCGCCTTCCTAGTGACACTCAGACTGAGAGCATGGTTGTTATGACCGGGCAGACTTATAGCCGTAGGAGGCCCATCGGGCAGGTTTACTTAGGGGCTTGGCCCACAAGTTATCTTATTTTCTAGTATCGTGGTTATATATACTAGCTGTAAAACTATTTTGAGAATTAAGCAATAAGAAGAATTCTACTGCCCGGCTCCCAGAGGAGCCGGACCCTAACCCTAGCCGCCTCCCTTTCTCAGCCGCCGCCTCCCTCTTTCGTCATCGCGACGGCGCCCGTGCGCCGCCCGCCGCGCCATCGCCCCTCTCAGCCCCTGGTCTTCCCCTACAACCTAAGGAGCTGGACCGGTAGGACCTTGGGTTCTACCAATTTGGTATCCAGAGACTCCGGTTCGATCATGTCTTCCTCATCACCCATGCCACCGCTGCCCATCGGCACCACCGCCTCGCTGTCCCCCCCCCCCCCCCCCCGATGACCACCGACGGGCTCCGACGCTGCCGGGGCCGAGCACCACCGCGGGTGCCCCAACACCGCCGGCCCCAACGCTGCAGGCCCAAACGCCGCCGGCCCCAGTCACCCGCACCACCGCCGACCGCCGTCTCCACGCCGGAGCAGATCACCACCACGCTGCAGGATCTTGTGACGGCAGTCTAGGGCCTCCTGCTGCACATGGCAGGGCCCTACGCACCACCGCCGGCTGCGCCGATCGCCGCCTACGGCCACCTCGCGCTGCCATGGCCGTCACAGGGCGCTGCCACGGGCGGCGGCCTCCCGCTGTTGCCATTCCACGCGGGCCACCCCAGCGGGCCGCCCTCGCCGCTGCTGCATCCTTATCAACACCCGGTCGCAGGCCCTCTCTGGCCGCAGTGGCCAACTACGGCCCCCGCAGCACTCGTCGTGCCCGTCCATCCTCCACCGCCGATGATGCAACCACCGACGCCACCCCTGCCCAGCTCGGGGGTGCCCTCGCAGGCCGGCCTGCCCATCCATCAGGTCCGGTTCCCGCCCTCTCCGTCGCCAATACCAGCGTGGGCGGCTAGGTCTTGGCCATCACAGGTCTAAACCGCAGTTTGGCGCGCCATCCGGCTCCGCTGGTCACTACCCGGAGTACTTCGACCAGGCGCCACCGCCCGCCTTGCTCCGCTCCTCCGAGCCAGTTCAACACGGCGCTCCGGCACACACACCGCCGCGGTTTGCCAAAATCGATTTCGCCACCTATGACGGCACAGAGGACCCCCTCAACTGGCTCAACCAGTGCGACCAGTTCTTTCACGGGCAGCGCACCCTCGCATCGGAGTGTACCTGGCTCGCGTCCTACCACCTCCGCGGCGTGGCACAGACATGGTATTACGCCCTCGAGCAGGACGAGGGCGGCATGCCCCCTTGGGAGCGCTTCCGCGAGCTCTGCCTCCTTCGCTTTGGGCCTCCAGTCCGCGGGAGCTGCTTGGCGGAGCTCGGGAGCCGCTTGGCGGAGCTCGGCCGCCTTCCCTTCAGCTCCACGGTGCAGGACTTCGCCGACCGCTTCCAGGCCCTGGCATGCCATGCTTCGGGCGTGACGGCATAGCAGCTGGCCGACCTCTTCATCGGTGGCCTTCCGGATCACATCTGCATGGACGTGGAGCTTCGCGGACCTCATGATCTCAAGACGGCCATGTACTACGCCCGCGCCTTCGAGTGTCGCGCCCAGGCCATGCAGCAGGCAGCCCCGGCTCAAGTCGGCCGACAGGCCGCCCGGTAGCCCCCGGCACCGGGCCGGCCACCCCCGGCTGCTCCGACGACTACCACCCCGGCCGTGATGCGGCCCTTTCGTCGGCTCTCTCCGGCGGAGCAGATGGATGAGCGGTGGCGCCAGCACCTGTGGAGGCCGCACCCCTGCCGCCTCGGTGACGACACTCGTGGTCTCTCTCCATGCACTCGCTGGCATCCACAACGAGCGGACCATGCTTTTGCCCGTGATGATCCATGGCGAGCGCTTGATGACCTTCTTGGATATAGGCCCCATCCATAACTCCCTGCCCGAGGCTACCATGCGTCGCTTACCGCTTCAGCCGACGGGCGGGGAGCAACTTCGGGTCACGGTGGCCAACGGCGATCGTCTCCGGTGCCATGGGCTCGCACGGAACATGCCCATCACCATCGGCGACGAACACTTCTCCATCACCTGTGCGGGCATTGACTTGGGCTGTTTCGACTTCATCCTTAGCGTCGACTTTCTGCGGACCCTCGGTCCCATCCTTTGGGACTTCGATGCCCTGACGATGACCTTCTGGCGGCTGGGCCACCACATCCGGTGGGACGACATCGGAGGCGCCTCACAGGTGGCGCCGCAGCTTCAGCTGGCCGCGGCTACCTCTGAGGCCGAGCACCCACCGTTGGCTCACCTTCTGCAGCAGCACGGCGACCTCTTCACCGAGCCGCAGGGTCTCCCGCCAGCCAGGGCTTATGATCATCGCATTCACCTCCTGCCGGGCTTGGCACTGGTGGACGTTCGTCATTACCGCTACTCGCAGCTGCAGAAGGACGAGTTGGAGAGGCAGTGCGCATTGATGCTCGCCGCAGGCATTATCCGGATCTCCACCTCGCCGTTCACCGCGCCGGTCCTTCTCGTCCGCAAGTCGGACGGCTCGTGGCGCTTCTGCATCGACTACCGTGCCCTTAATGCTCTCACACTGAAGGACAAGTTTCCTATTCTGGTGGTCGATGAGCTCCATGGGGCGCGCTTCTTCACCAAGCTCGATCTCCGGTCGGGGTACCACCAGGTGCGTATGCACCCGGACAACATCGCCAAGACGGCGTTTCAGACTCATCAAGGCCACTTCGAGTTCTTGGTGATGCCCTTTGGTCTCTCCAATGCCTCGGTGACCTTCTAGGCTCTGATGAACGACATCCTCCGGCCCTACCTACGTCGGTTTGTGCTCGTTTTCTTTGATGACATTCTTATCTACAGCGCCTCTTGGGCGGAGCACCTTCGGCACGTCGCCATCGTCTTCAACGAGCTTCGGGCGCACCATCTTCATCTTAAACGCTCGAAGTGCTCGTTCAAGATGCCGTATGTCGCCTACCTCGGCCACGTCATCTCGGCCGATGGGGTTGCCATGGATGCCGACCAGGTGGCGGCCGTTGCAGCTTGGCCGACACCGCAATCGCCGCGGGCTCTTCGCGGTTTTCTAGGCCTTGTGGGCTACTATCGGAAGTTTATCCGGGAATTCGGCCTCATCGCGTCGCCCCTCACACGCTTGTTGCACCGCGACGCCTTCGCTTGGGACGACGAGGCGACGGTGACATTCGAGGCCCTCAAGGGGGCCCTCACGATGGGGCCCGTTCTTCAGATGCCGGATTTTGACCGCCCATTCATGGTGGACTGCGACGCCTCCGGTGCGGGGTTCGGCGCCGTGCTTCATCAGGGTGAGGGCCCTCTCGCTTCAGCCGGCCTTTCGCTCAACGCCATCTTAAGCTCGCGGCGTATGAGCGGGAGCTCATTAGCTTGGTGCAGGCAGTGCGCTACTGGCGGCCCTATCTTTGGGGTCGGTCTTTCCAGATTCGCACGGACCACTACAGCCTGAAGTTCTTGCTAGACCAGAGGCTCTCGACCGTGCCGCATCACGAGTGGATCAGCAAGCTCTTCAACTTTGACTTCTCCGTCGTGTATCGGCCCGGTCGTCTTAACACCGTGGCCAACGCCTTGTCTCGCCACGACGCCGACCAAGACACTGTCGCCGATGCTGGGGGTGCGGCGCTCTGTATCCGCTCAGGGCCAACCTTCGGCCTCTACACCGACATTCGTCGGGCGATGGCGGCGGCGGCCGACGCCCTTCTTCTTCAGCAGCAGCTGGCTGCGGGTGAGCTGGAGGCGCCTTGGCGCTTCACAGACAGCCTGCTCCTCCATGGGCACCGGGTTTTCGTGCTGGCGCATGACGATCTCCGTCACCAGGTGTTGCTGCTGGCCCACTCAGCGGGCCATGAGGGTGTGCAGAAAAATCTCCATCTTCTCCGCGCCGACTTCTACAATCCTGGTGATTGAGCCCTGGTCCGGGACTGGGTTCGGTCTTGTGCCACATGTCAGCGCAACAAGACAGAGACGCTACGGCCAGCTGGTCCACTCCAGCCCTTGGAGGTGCCGTCTCAGGTCTAGGCGGATATCTCCATGGACTTCATCGAGGGCCTCCCTAAGGTGGGTGGCAAATCGGTCATTCTCACGGTGGTCGATCACTTCTCCAAGTATGCTCACTTCATCGCGCTCGGTCATCCATACACAGCGGCGTCCGTAGCCCGAGCCTTCTTCGACGGGATCGTCCGCCTCCACGGGTTTCCCTCTTTGATCGTCAGCGATCGGGACCCCGTGTTCACGGGGCACGTGTGGCGCGACCTCTTCCGGATGGCGGGCGTCAAGCTCCGCCTGAGCACGGCCTTCCACCCTCAGACGGATGGCCAGTCCGAGGTCGTCAACAAGGTGATTGCCATGTATTTGCGTTGTGTCATAGGTGATCGTCCTCGTGCATGGGTGGACTGGCTCTCGTGAGCGGAGTACTGCTACAACACCTCATATCACTCCGCCCTACGCGCCATGCCTTTTGAGGTGGTCATGGCCGCCAGCCTCCGG
The DNA here is from genome assembly GCA_021605145.1 of Aegilops bicornis. Taxonomy (NCBI): domain Eukaryota; kingdom Viridiplantae; phylum Streptophyta; class Magnoliopsida; order Poales; family Poaceae; genus Aegilops; species Aegilops bicornis. Next base: position 623,962,575 of record CM038669.1, on the reverse strand, counting down.
TGATTCTTCTGGTTGATCTGACCACGGCTCAGACCGAGGCGGCCGGGGACCTTCTGCGGAGCCGCGACGAGATGCTCGCCGAAGTACGGCAATGCCTCCTTCAAGCCCAGCAATTGGCCAAGCACTACTATGATGGTCATCATCGAGAGTCCGAGTTCGCGGTGGGTGATTGGGTGTGGCTGCGTCTTCTTCACCGCTCTACGCAGTCACGAGACCCACGCGCGAAGAAAAAGCTGGGTCCTCGCTATGCCGGGCCCTTTGCTGTCCTGGAGCGCATTGGGAAGGTGGCTTACTGTCTTCAGCTTCCGGCGGGTGCTCGCATCCACGATGTCTTCCATGTGGGGCTGCTCAAGCCCTTCCGTGGAGAGCCACCCGCGGCTCCTCCTGCGCTTCCTCCCACCGCCGACGGGCGTCTTCTTCCTGGACCAGAGAAGGTCTTGCAGGCCCAGCTATGTCGAGGAGTGTGGTACGTGCTGATTCAGTGGGCTGGACTTCCGGCAAAGGATGCCACTTGGGAGCAGCGTGAGGAGTTCCGCCAACACTATCCAGAGTTTCAGCTCGAGCACGAGCTGTTTGCGTAGGCGGGGAGAGATGTTATGACCGGGTATACTTATGGCCGTAGGAGGCCCATCGGGCAGGTTTAGTTAGGGGCTTAGCCCACAAGTTATATTATTTTCTAGCATCGTGGTTATATATACTAGCTGTAAAACTATTTTGAGAATTAAGCAATAAGAAGAATTCTATTCCCCGGCTCCCAGAGGAGCCGGAACCTAACCCTAGCCACCTCCCTCTCTCAGCCGCCGCCTCCCTCCTTCATCACGACCGCGCCCGTGCACCGGCCGCCGCGCCCTTGTCCCTCTCAGCCCCCGGTCTTCCCCTACAACCTAAGGAGTAGGACCGGTAGGACCTTGGGTTCTACCAATGGTAATTGCTACAGAAAGCCAGCAAGGAGTTGAAGCAGCAATCACGACAGTCTGGAGGTTCAGTCAACCATGATGCTTGTTAACAGTGTTGTAGAACCAAGAAGAAAACAACACCCGCGTGGTGTGCGGAGTTAAGATTTCAGACAACCTGCATTTGTTGCTACAAAGATCAGTATCTCCATGCAAGGAGTTTTGACTGACAAGACAAAACAATAGTAAAAATACACAATGAGTGAAAACAACCAATGCCAGATTCTGCTGGTGTTGGAAAAGAACAGAAGAGTGTGATTTAACTTTTGTTCCCAGCAGAAGAGACGCGCAGCATCAAGTTTCCACCATTTCGACATCCTTTCAAAAAAATAATACCTCTCTTCTGTCAAAAGTCAAAACAATGTCGCCTTAAGTGGATGGGTCAATGAAGACTAGGAAGTAGGAAAACACCTATTTTCTGAAATTTAAAGCACAAGTGCCTTCTGAAGCTTTCAGCTAACCATTCAAAGTCATTGAGTCAGCAAATTCCTAAGTCTTTCTAGCTCAGAGCACCATCTATCTGGTAAGAAGCTGGGAGGGCTTCCTGTTCATTTGCGCTTCACAATGGATGCAATCATTTCTGCGCTTCTTGGTGATCTTGTCGGTAGAGCTATATCCTTCATGGTCGAGAAGCGCCACGAGCAGACAACCGCTGAGGAGTATCTGCAGAGGATGCGCCAGCTGCTTCTGAGGATAAGTGCTGTTGTCGAGGAGGCCGAGGGGCGATGTGTCACTAACCAGGGGATGATACATCAGGCTAGCACGATGAGAGAGCAAATGTTCAGAGGGTACTACCTTCTCGATGCCTTCAGGTGCAGAGAGAAGAAGACCGATGACGAGGAGGTGAGTGGCTTCGTGTTTGCACAATCCAATTTCAATCCAGCTAAGCGTTTTCGCCGCTTTTCTAGCAACACCCAGATTGAGAGCGTGGTAATTGGTAGAGAAAGCAGTCAGGAGCTGAAACAGGTTGTTTTTGGCCTAGAAAGCATGGTTGTTTATATGAAGGAGTTTGCTATATTTCTGATGAGCTACCCTCGCATGTACCGCCAACCCTATGGTGCATATTTATTTGTGGACAAGTAAATGTTTGGCCGCCAAATGGAGAGGAACAAGCCATCAGCTTCTTGCTACAAGCAGAGCCTCCATATGGAAATGTGGGTGTCCTTCCAATTGTTGGTTCTACACTTGTTGGGAAGAGCACTCTTGTGGACCATGTTTGCAATGATGAGCGTGTACAGAATCACTTCTCCTTGATCTTGCTCTACATTGGAAACAACCTTCAAGATGAAGCGATGACAACTTTTAGAGATCATTGCGTGATCAAGCATCAAAATATTTCCTTGGGTGAAGAGAAGTTGTTGGTAGTCATTGAGCTCTTAGGGGACATGGACAAAGGGGCATGGAAGAGGCTGCTGCACTTGTCTGAAAGATGCATGACACATGGGAGCAAAATCATAATCACTAGCCGATCAGAGAAGGTGGCCAGTCTTGGAACATCTGAAGCCATCAGGCTAAATTATTTGTCTAAAGAAGCTTTCTGGTATTTCTTCATGCCTCGTTTGGTAGGAGAGGATCGAGGGGGTTTTGAAGGCAATTTCCTCGCGTGGCGCAGAAACCCCGCAGAACCGCGAGGGCCCATTTGGTACGCGGGTATTCGATGTCCCAACCCCCTCCGACCCCCTCCTACACCCTCCTTTCCACGCGGTACAGAACCCTTGAGGGGGGTGAGGGAGTCCTGGATTAGGGGGTATCCGGACAGCCGGACTATATACATCGTCCGGACTATTGAAGCGTGAAGATACAAGACTCAAGACTTCGTCCCGTGTCCGGATGGGACTTTCCTTGGCGTGGAAGGCAAGCTTGGCAATCCGGATATTATATTTCCTTCCTTGCAACCGACTCCATGTAAACCCTAGCCCTCTCCGGTGTCTATATAAACCGGAGAGGTTGGTCCTTAGAAGGCCGATCACAATTATAATCATACCATCATAGGCTAGCTCCTAGGGTTTAGCCTCTACGATCTCGTGGTAGATCTACTCTTATACTACCCATATATTCAATATTAATCAAGCAGGAAGTAGGGTTTTACCTCCATCGAGAGGGCCTGAACCCGGGTAAACATCTCTGTCCCTTGCTTCCTGCTACCATCAGCCTAGACGCACAGATCGGGACCCCCTACCTGAGATCCACCGGTTTTGACACCGACATTGGTGCTTTCATTGAGAGTTCCTCTATGTCGTCGCTGCAAGGCTCGATGGCTCGTCTCGTTGTAAGGGACAACATTACCGCAGGGGGAGCTCTGGCTATAGGCCAAACTCTCCGACTAGGCGGCTTCGTCATGGCCGCCCCATCGGCTGTCGCGCCGACGATGGCCTCTCGGGTCATCACGCATAAACTTCACATCAATTCAGAACTCGCGGAACAGATGGATCTGGTAGAGCTCTCTTCTCTTAAGGAGCTCTTGGACCGCATCGCCGCTTTGGGAGTCGCAACAGACTATGACCGGATCGGGCTTAAACCCGACCAAAGGGACATTAAATCCCCGCCGGCCACCCATGAGATAGTGGTATCGGAGGAACCACACAAGGAGTATCCCTCTATTTTGAGGACGAATTATGTCCGGATCACCGAGCTCCCGAAGCCGGACACCCGCCCGGGGGATGATATGACCCGGGTCCCGGACTTAGAAACGGGCACGGGGCCGGAAAAATTGGGCAACGTCCCGAATCCCGAGCTGTTGAACTTGGAAGCTTCCATGCCCCGGGGTGCTAGATCGGATCATAATCCGTATTCAGCTATAACCACCCGCGCAGACTTAAATCGCCTCTCCCATATCAGGCAAGAGCCCCAGGAGACAGTACATCATTACTGGGCCAGATTCCTCCTTGCGCTAAACAAAGTCGAGGACTGCCACGAGGAGGACGTAGTCTCGCTCTTTTGCAAAAACTGCACGGACAAAGGAATCCTTAATGCTATAAGTCGCCGTGACATAGTATGCTTTGCGGACTTAGCAATCATAGTACAGAAGTACTGTGCGATGGAAAGCGTCTGGAAAACTCAAGCTGAATTTTGGGACAATCCGGCTTTCACCAAACCCTTTGTCCGAACTAAACGGGCGAACTCTCGTACGTCGTCCGATCCAATCCCCAAGAAACCAAAGCCACCCCAGGGCGGGGAACCGTATTGGAAAAATGGCTCAATGGGCCATGTAAACTCCACAACACTCTGGACACAGCACCAACTCATAACCTTAGGGCATGTTGGATACTTCGGCAGGTTGTGAAAAGTGGCGAGGATCTTCTTACAGAACAACATCCTGCCAACAAGCACATTACAGTACTAACAGTCTTCGAGACTTTTGCCTCAAACTTTAGGCGCAAGCGAGCTCATCGAAGCTCCGCAGAAATTTGCCATATGGCCAAGATGAACCCCTGGAACGACAGTACTATAACTTTCAATGCCAGTGACGAACCTAGATTCCGGACTATCCGGGCACCAGCCGCTCTGGTTCTTAGCCCAATCGTGGATGGCTTTCGGCTCACTAAAGTGCTCATGGATGGCGGAAGCGGATTAAATCTGATCTATGAAGAGACACTCAGCAAGATGGAAATCGACAAAGGCCGCATTGAACAAAGCGGCACAACCTTCAGGGGAATTATCCCTAGTCGGGAAGCACGGTGTGCGGGAAAAATCACACTTGACGTGGTATTCGGCACCCCGGAGAATTATAGGTCCGAAGAAATCACATTCCAAGTGGCCCCTTTTAGCAGCGGATACCACGCCCTTTTAGGGCGGGACGCGTTTGCAAGCTTTCAAGCTATACCCCATTACGGGTACATGAAGCTTAAAATGCCCGGGCCCAATGGAATCATCACTCTAGCTAGTTATCCGGACGTCGCACGTCACGCCGAAAACAAAACCGCAGCACTAGCCCTGGAGGCATTATCTAAGGCCCTAGCAGCCGAAGAATTAACAACACTGCGGGCCACCATGGATAGGGACGACGTAATACTCGACAAGCGACCCAAGTCCACCTTGTTTAAACCCGCAGACGAGATAGTCAAATTCCAAGTCCATCCAACGGACCCCATGAATACAGCTTCCGTCGGGACACAGCTGAGCCCCGCGATGGACGCCGCACTGCGAGACTTCTTACGCGAGAATTGGGACATCTTCGCCTGGCACCCATCGGACATGCCAGGCATCCCATGTAGATTGGCCGAACACAACCTCAATATACTAAAAGGATACAAACCGGTCAAGCAGACTCTAAGACAGTTTTCAGAGCCCAAACGGCAGGCCATGGGGGAAGAGCTCGCCAAACTACTCGAGGCCGGATTCATCAGAGATATCAAGCATCCGGATTGGCTGGCAAACCTGGTAATGGTACCAAAGAAGGACAAATGCTGGTGCCTATGTGTTGACTTTAAAGACCTCAACAAGGCTTGCCCCAAGGATCCCTTTCCCCTCCCTCGCATCGATCAAATCATTGATGCCACAGCAGGACACGACTCGCTGTGTTTCCTCGACGGATACTCTAGATACCATCAAATAAAGATGGCAGAGTCTGACCAAGCTGCAACAGCTTTCATAACGCCATATGGCCCTTTCTGCTTCAACACTATGCCTTTCGGGCTCAAGAAAGCCGGTGCAACCTACCAACGCATGATTCAAACATGCCTGGAAAAGCAAATCGGCAAAACAGTGGAGGCATACGTGGATGACGTGGTCATAAAAACAAGACACGTCGAAACCCTAATAGATGACTTGAGGCTTACATTCGACAATCTCCGGACATACGACATCAAGCTGAATCCGGAAAAATGCGTTTTGGTGTCCCTCGAAGCTACTCGGCTTCATCGTTTCCAATAGAGGAATTGAAGCGAATCCGCAAAGATCTGAAACTCTGTCACAGTTGGCTATACCAACAGACCTCAAGCACATCCAAAAACTAGCCAGATGCATGGCTGCTCTCAGCCGCTTTATCTCCAGGTTAGGAGAAAAGGCATTACCTCTTTACCGCCTTCTTCGGCGCACCGAACACTTCGTGTGGACGGATGCAGCCGCGGCCGGACTGGATGAAATAAAGACCTTATTGGCCAGTAATCCAGTACTAACAGCGCCGAATATCGACGAACCTATGCTGCTGTACATAGCTGCAACGCATCAAGTTGTAAGCGCAGTGCTCGTCGTTAACGAGAGGCCGACGGATACAAATACCCGCTCCAGAAGCCGGTTTACTACGTGTCCACGGTCCTAACCCCATGCAAATCCCGATACCCACACTATCAAAAAATAGCATATGCGGTGTTCATGGCATCCCGGAAGCTATGACACTACTTTCAAGAGTGTTCGATTACGGTGGCCTCCGAAGTACCACTGAATGACAAAATAAATAACCACGATGCTACGGTCCGGATTGCCAAATGGGCCATTGAGCTCATTTCATTCGACATAACGTACAAACCACGACGGGCCATCAAGTCGCAGGTATTGGCTGACCTCATCGCCAAATGGACAGAAGCCAAACTCCCTAAAGAGTACGACACATACTCAAACTGGATTATGCACTTCGACGACTTTAAAATGCTGGCCGGATTGGGAGCAGGTGTAGTCCTGACGTCTACCACCGGAGAGACGGTCCAGTATGTCCTCTAAATATTATACACAGACTCCAACAATGCAGCCGAATACGAGGCTCTGTTGCACGGTCTTCGGATGGCAGTCTCTATGGGCATTCAACGCCTAGAAGTGCGCGGGGATTCAAACCTCGCAATATCACAAATAAATGGAGATTTTGATGCCAAGGACCCGAAAATGGCGGCTTACCGTAATGACGTCCTCAAAATGTCAGCTCGGTTCGAGGGGCTCGAATTCCACCATGTGGCTCGAGAAAACAATCAAGCGGTGGATGTCCTCGCTCGCATCGGTGCTAAACGCGACCCTGTCCCACCTAACATATTCTTGGAACGGCTGTTCAAGCCATCCGTAGTATGGGAAGGAGTCCGCAATACTAGTACGGATCCGAATACACCCCAGCATTCGAACCATCAGACATAGTCGGAGGTTCTACCACCGAAATAACATCCTCGGCCCATGAAATCATGGCTGTAATCGCCCCGTGGACCGAGCCTTTCTTGGCCTACCTAAATAGGTAGGAGCTCCCCGAAGACCAAAATGAAGCACGCTGCATTGTCCGGCGCTCTAAAGCTTACAAAGTCTACAAAGGGGAACTCTACAAGAAAAGCGCTACCGGAGTACTCCAAAGATGCATCTCCGAAGAGGAAGGGCGGCAGCTCTTGACTGAAATCCATGCCGGCCTGGGCGGGCACCACGCCGTGGCTCGGGCATTAGTCAGCAAGGCCTTCCGTACATGTTTCTATTGGCCGACGGCCCGAGCAGACGCACAAGACCTTGTCCAACATTGTGTTGGTTGCCAGCTCTTTGCCAATCAGAGTCATATGCCCCCTACCGCTCTCCAAACAATCCCCATAACTTGGCCCTTTGCGGTCTGGGGGCTGGATATGGTCGGACCTCTTAAAGGGGGAAGCCATAAGAAAAAAATACTTATTGGTCATGGTGGACAAATTCACCAAATGTGTAGAAGCTAAACCAGTCAAAACGGCTGAATCCAGACCAATAATAGACTTCATATCCGGGGTCGTACACCGGTACGGCGTCCCCCACAGCATCATCACTGATAATGGCTCAAATTTCACAGTCGACGAAGTGAAAACTTGGTGCGCAAAAATGGGCGTTAAGCTCGATTACGCTTCCGTCTACCATCCCCAAACAAACGGCCATGTAGAGCGGGCAAACGGTCTCATCATGAGCGGCATCAAACCCAGCCTAGTGCGATCCTTGACAGAGTCGAATACACACTGGGTAGAGGAGCTCGACTCCGTACTCTGGGGGCTGCGGACCACGCCAAATCGCACCACCAGATATACACCATTTTTATGGTGTACAGCGCGGAAGCAGTATTACCTTGCGACATAATACATGATTCGCCATGCGTACGCATGTACAAAGAGAAGGAAGCCGAGTTAGATCGGCAGGATAACTTAGATGCCCTGGAGGAGGAGTCTGACGTCGCAAAAGCCCGCTCTGCATTCTATCAGCAACATGCTCGACGATATCAAAGCAGAGAAGTGCGGGCCAAAACTTACAATATTGGCGAGCTCGTTCTACGCCTACGAGAGAAAAAGAAGGACAAGCTCAAACCCAAGTGGGAGGGTCCCTTCGTCATTGACAAAGTTCTCACCGGAGGAGCGTACCGCTTACGTATTGCATCCGATAATAGACTCGAGCCGAACCCATGGAACATGGCCAGACTCCGGAGATTCTACGCCTAGCGCCGAACTCAGTGTTCGTCTCCTAACCCCTCATTTTCATTATGCTCCATCCTTTTTTCCTTTCTCGACCTTTTTCTCTCTCCACACATAGTATTCAATACAGTGCGGATTTCCGGATCACTCTGGCTGCACTAAGTGTGTAAGCAATACCTGGGGGCTGTCACATCCCTAGTCCTGGTATGCACTATGCTAGCCCTTCATGTGTGCATCATGTTTGAATTTTCAAATGAACTTGAAATGGGGGATGTTCAAACCCTAGCATAAAAAGGAATCCACCAAGTTCAACTAAAATATTTTTCAGTTAATCCAAATGGCTTTCAAAAATGTTCATCATTTCTGGAAAATGCTAGATACAATAACCAGAGGTGTCAAACATTCTTCCATGACATATTTGGGCTCTGAATTAAATCATATAGTATTTGCATTTGGGCATTTAAATGCTATTAAATATTTTAAATGCTCAAATAATCATAAACTAAAATGTTTGCTGTTGGTTATATTCCAAACGGTGGCATTGAGAAGTTTTATGATTTTTGGATCTGTCTAGGTATTTTTAATAAAGCCCTAAAGACTACAGAATAATAGAAAATAGAATTAAAGAAAGGAGAGAGAAGGACTTACCTGCCAGCCCAGCCAGCCCACCACTATAGCAGCCCAGCCGGGCAAAGCCAGCCCGGCCCACCAGGGGCAGCATTGTCTTCTTCCTCTTGCCAGGAGGAGAAGCAGCTGCGTGCCCGGCGCGCAGGTGAGCCGCGCCAGTTCCTCCCTGCCTGCCTGGCCTCCCCGATCTTCTGGACGATGCCACGCACCGCCTGGCCCCCTATCACTCTCTCCCGTACCTCTCCCCTCCTCTACTCTCTCTTCCTCCCGCGCCCGAGCACAACCATCATCGTCGTCCGCTGCCATTACGGCCACAGCCACCCCCGAGCCCCTCCGACGCCTCCCCAGGCTCCAACACGACATCGTCGCCCTCTCCATCGAGCCACACGACGCCGGACACCTTGGAGCACCGCCATTGGCTCCGTCCCCTTCCTCGGGCCGCCGAGATCGTCACCGTCATTCCGTCACCTCCAAGCCTCCTCCGAGCACGCCGACCATCCCAACGTCTCCGCGGTCAGCTCACGGACCGAATCCCCCTCTTCCCCGCCTCGATTTCTTGCTGTAGCCGTCGCCCCCTTGAAGACCGGACCGCGCCGCCGCACGAGCTCATCGCCGACCACATTCTGGTGACCATTTGGTCCCGTGCGTGTGCCCATTGCACTCACAGCGCCGCGTAGAGCCTCTTCAGCCTGCTACTTGCTCGAACGCAGGCCGTAGCACCAAACCGCGAGCACCCGAGCTCCGCCGCCGCCCAACTCACCGTTACCGCCGCTACGGGCCACCCCAGCTCCATTCGCTGCCACCAGTGGATGCGCCACTCCTCCAGCTCCCCATAGAGCCAAACCCCGTCACAAACCACCGTCTGTAGCGCCGTCCCGAGCAACTCCGGCGAGGTCCCGCCGTCTCCGTGGTCGCCGACGTCACTTGCTGACGTGGCTGGCTTAATTAGCCACTAATCACCGCCCCGTGCCACTGACACTGGGCCCCACACACTTAACTAACCACAGTTTAATTCCTGTTTAGATTAAATTAACCACGGTGGCCCCACACGTCAGTTTTGACCATGCTGACGTGGCCGTTGACTGGGCCACAGCAATGAATCGGAGAGCGACACCGTGACAGCGACCAATGGGACCCACTAGTCGATTTGACCTGGACCGGCCCCGTTGACCAGCTGACGTCACAGTGACGTAGTGCTGACGCCATAACTCATTTTCTGGATTAATTTTAATTCAGGAAATTTCAGAAAATATCCCAAACTTCTAAAATTCATAGAAATTCAACTGTAACTCCAAATGAAATAAATTATATATGAAAAATGATCAGAAATATCCAATCTATCCATCTGTACCATTTTCATGCATGATAGCACAACTTAGGGATGCTGTTTAGGCCAAATCTTGTAATGGCATTTAAACCTTCACATATGGAGTCTGAATTTGAACCTAGGGTTCAAACCAACTTCAGTTAACCTGCTGCTAGTTGCATTAGCTCAAACCACAGCATATTGCCATGTCATGATCATGCATCATATTGTGCATTGCATTGATGGTGTTTCATACGTGTTGTCGGTGTTTGTCCCTCTCGATGAGCTGACGTGCATCGGCGATGAGTTCGATGACACCGATGAAGAACTATATTATCTTCAGAAGTGCTAGGCAAGCAAAACCCCCTTGTTCATTTTGATACAATCCCACTCTCTCGGTCCTGCTCTCTTTTACTGCATTAGGACAACAACGCTTCAGCTGATACATGCTGCGGTAGTTGAACCCCTTTCCTCTGCATGACCTGTCATTGCCACGGTAAATAGATGAAACCCACTAGCATGAGTAGGAGTTGTTTGAGCCCTGATGTGCCTACTCATTCATGCTTGTTTGTCATGCCTGCTATTGCTTAGAGTTGTGTCAGGTCTGATTCATCGGGGATGAATTGGGAAGTTGTGAACATGTCCTACTGTTGAGAGCTAAGTGTGTGAACACGATTTGGTAAAGGTAGCGGTGAGAGGCCATGTAGGAGTACATGGTGGGTTGTCTCATTGAAACCGTCCCTCGGGAACCGAGTTACGTGTTTGTGATCCATGAACAGTTACTACCACACATTGGGTTCCGGTAACTCGACCCCTCTCGACTTATTAATCAACATGATCTCTGTCCAGGAGTTGCAACTAGTTTCTGGTGTTTGTAGGTAGTGTTAGTAGTCTACCGAGTGGCACCACGGTACAAGTGGGCTTGGGACAGACTAGGCACAGTGGCTCGATGTACCAAGTGGCACCCGGATGGTGGACTTGGGAACCCTGCACACATCGTTTGGGGCCGTGAGCGACACCCCGGCCGGATCTCCTTGCGGATGGAACCCGAATAGGCGATAAACCTGGACTAGAGACTTGTGTGGTTAGTCAGGTCGTGGCGGACTCCCTCGCCAGGCTTCCGCTTGAGGTTGCCGAGATACACGACGTGTACATGGTGGTAAGTGGCGAGAGCGTGTGTGAAGAAGTACACCCCTGCAGGGTTAACATCATCTATTCGAATAGCCATGTCCGCGGAAAAGGACTTCTGGGTTGCCTGTACAGTTCATAGACAAGTGAAAGTGGATACTTTAAAATGCGCAAGATACGCGTGAGTGCTATGGATGGCCTTCTCGTAGGGAGACGGGAGCGGATCCATAGTGGTGTATTGATATGGTGAATATGTGGACTCGTGTGCGCCACCTCAAAAGTGTTACTTGCGATCGTAGTTCAGGATAGCCACCGAGTCAAAGCTGGCTTGCTGCAGTTAAACTCCACCACCCCCTTTGTTGATAATGATGCATAGGTAGCTAGTTCTGATGTAAGTCTTGCTGGGTACATTTGTACTCACGTTTGCCTATTTTATGTTTTGCAGAGAGATGTCAGTCTCGCTAGTTGTTCCATGTGGGCTTCGACGTTTAGCTTGATACCTCAGCTACGATCTTGTGCCCTCGGCAGGATCTGGTAGATAGTCAGGCTTCTAAGCCTTTTTCATTTGTAGATGTACGTACTCGGACATGTTAAGATTCGCATGTGCCTTGATTTGTATGCTTTCAATGTTGGGTCATGAGACCCATGTTTGTAATATCTCGCTCCTCGGAGCCTAATGAATAAATACTTGAGTCGTAGAGTTATGTTGTGATGCCATGTTGTATTTACACATATCGAGCATATTGTGTGTATCATTGAAACGCTTGGTATGTGTGGGATCCGACAACCTAGTTGTTTATCCTTGGTAGCCTCTCTTATGGGGAAATGTAGTCTTGTGCTTCCATGAGCCATAGTAGTCCGCTACAGCCCGGCTCACCGGAGTCCTGCTAGCCCAGCACTACTGCTCCGGAACACTTGACTGGCCGGCATGTGATTCACTTCGTTCCTGTGTCTGTCCCTTCGGGGAAATGTCACGCGGTGACATCCGGAGTCCTGCCTAGCCTGCTACAGCCCGGGTTTCCGGAGTCCTGTTAGCCCAGTGCTACAGCCCGGATTCACACGCTGCTGACTGACATGCTCGATGTTGATTCATGTATGCATGTCCCTATAAGTTAGTGCCACTTTGGGTTCACGACTAGTCATGTCGGCTCGGGTTCTCTGTCATATGGATGCTAGCGACACTATCATATACGTGAGCCAAAAGGCGCAAACGGCCCCGGGCCATGGTAAGGCGACACCCTTGGGAATACCGTGCGTGAGGCCGCAAAGTGATATGAGGTGTTACCGGCTAGATCGGTGTGACTTGGAATCAGGGTCCTAACAGGGGCTTCCTATACGGAAGCTAAAAATAATTACTCACATGGCTTTCTGCCCGTCACATATGCATTCTTTTTCCATATGTGCCTTTTCTTCACCATTATATGCATCGATATGACTTAAGATGTTGCCAAGCTGGGTTGACTGGCTCTTGTGTTTATGCCCTACGTTCCCGTTAATTCGTCTAGGGCATAAGGGGAGCACCTCTGCGATTGTTACTGCCGGTTCAGCCGGATGTGTACCTCAGACTGGGTGAAGCCGAATGCTAGCTTCCTTAAGAGAATATTCGGTCGGTGAACAAAAGATGTATTCGTTTATTATAACGCAAACCCCCAGAAGTTTTGTAGCCTGCACAATCGTTCGCAGTCCGGACATGCGCATTGTCGCATGCTTACCCAGGAAAGGAACCCCTAACGGAACTATCCTCCCTGGAAGATGTTTCTTACTATCCATGTAATATAACATAACTAGTTGGGAACTTGTCTGTTCAAGCACTTATGACCCCTACGCCTGGTGTCCACGCATACCCAGGTTTTGTATAACCGAGTGGGTATTCGGACACACCCCGGACTATAGGATCCGGGGGCTGAAGCGAAAAGGTCCGCCATGACAAATGATTTTAATCCGACTAGGGACTACTTATGTCCATTGAATTTCACAGTCACTTGGACTGACTATATTCCTCCTCTATACCGTCCAACAGGCTATCTAGCTTACAAACCTGTTAAGAATACTTAGCGGCTAACGCTACCTGGTCATATACCAGACTCACGGGAATTTCTTGCCCACCGGGCCCCGCCGGTCCTACTTCGGCCATATGATTCGGGTCCAGCTTGGTGTAGCGCGTCTTCACCATAGCCCAGGCTTCTCTTGCGCCGTGCCGGCAAGCGAACACCTTCCGCAGTCGGAAGCGCCGCCGTGCTCCTTGAAGCATATCCACAAGCTCCTCCATGCCATTCGGCAACAAGCTTGATGGCCACAAAGCCTGAGCAACACCCTGCATCACTTGCCGAGCTCGCTCGTGTAGTTGCGAAAGGTCTTGCAGTAAATCACTTGCAGATGAGGGCATCTCCTCCTCAGGGCGACCCGTTAACATTCCTGCAAGCAAATTTCTTTCAATATACTTCCTCACCGAACTATACTATAGTTCTTCTAGGCACTTACCGTAAATGCCGCGTCGAAGCCTTTTGTTCTCCTTCACGGAGTCCGCCAGCTGAGCGCGGAGATCTTTTAACTCCACGTCCAGCTGGACTTTGGCATCTTGAAGATCGTTCTTCTCCTGCCTAGCTCGCATAAGAATGCGCTCGCCAGCCTCCCGTTGCCTTTTGAGATGCGATGCGTCCTCTCTTACGTCCTCCGGATTCACCCCGGGATTGACTGCTGAATTTTCTGTTAGACTTGTCATATCAGCCATTTACTAACTGGTGCATCTTCGTACTGGTGCATCTTCATACCAACCGTTTCAAGTCTCAGGGGCTACTGCTACACATGCTTATCAAATTTTCTTACCCGTATATCTTTGGTATACTGGTCCATCGCTCGGGCAAGCCCGCCTTGAGCAGCTCGGATGTATGCGTCTCCCGAATTGAAGGCGTTAAATGCCTCTTCGGAAAAGATGTTGTTCCGAAGTACGGCCCGTCGGCGCCGGTGATTCATGGCGCTCTCTACTTCGGAATTCGTGGCTGAGAGCATATCCGCATTCTCTGTTGGAGAACTATGCGGCATCGGCCCCGCTCCCGCCTCCGCTCTTGAAGCTGGTTCTGGAATCCGGCTGGTGGAGGCGTGGTTGGCAGGATCCCCGGATATAGTCCGGCTGCTCCTCTTCCTGCCAGAACAAAAAGGGTGTTGTCATACTTCAAAATACCATAATCATAGCACAAGTTTTTGTCTTACCTCTGTAGCGGCGAGTCGACCCTTACCGCCTTCCTCTTGATCCTGCTCCATCCGGACGCCCTTAGCTGACGAGTCCCTAGGGGCTCGGCCCCACGCTCCGATCGTCATCTCTGCAAAAACACGACGCTTCAAGGGTAAGGCATGACATCTGAAGGGAGTCCTCTTCAGAGGATAGGGCTTTTCGACTTGGCTTATGCGCGACGTAGGAAGTAGTCCAGGATAGTCGACAGTAATGGCCACTGAGGCGCCATCACAACTCGCTTGATAAAATATCCCGTTGACGAGCTCCACGGTAATATCCGGATCTTCTTCGAGACCTGGATCTAGGGCCCTTCCGGGGTCCTCCGGTTGCGGGGAGGGGCTGGAGATTCCTTCTACGGCCCTCCTCAGTTCCTGCTCGGGAATATCGAGGCAGATGATCTTAGCAAAGAACGCCACAATAAGTGACGTAGGGAAAGGAACGACAACTTACCCAGTTTGGGGGGTTGTACATGGAGAATCCCTCTCGCGATGCGATGTGAAGGAATTCCTCCTCTTCGCCTTTGTATAAATCGGACAATATCCTTGCCAGAGCAGTGGCGGAGTCCGGACCCTTACGGCCACAGTGGGTGGCATCATCTTCCCCGTTGAAATGCCACATGGGCTTCGCCAGATATTGAAGTGGTTGCACTCCGCGTATTATGCATATCGCCATAACCTCAACTATCGCCAGTCCGGAGTTGGCCAGTAACTTTATCCTGCTCATCAGGTAATGTATTTCCCTGGTATCGTCCTCTTGGGGGCCTCGGGGGCGCCAGCTTAGACGTGCCCTCGGCTGGGCGTTACTGAACTGGGGGAGACCTGTCCGGACTGGATTCGGAAGGGGAATGTCATCAATGTAGAACCACTCTGAAGGCCAGTTCTCTGGTACCTTCTTGGGAGTGTCGGATAGGTATCTGGTCTCGGCAATGCACCATACTTCGGCCCCGCCCACCTGACATAGGGATTCTCCCTGGTTGCGGGGGACAAGGCAGAACAACTTCTTCCATAACCCGAAGTGAGGCTTGCAGCCTAAAAATAGCTCGCAAAGGGCAACGTACCCTGCTATGTGTAGTATAGAGGCAGCGGTGAGATTGTGTAACTGGAGGCCGTAGAACTCCAGGAGCTCGTGAAGGAACGGGTGGATAGGAAACCCGAGCCCCTTAACAGATGCGGGATGAGGCATATTCGCTCCTCTGGAGACGGATTCGGAGACATCTCCGCTTGCTCCCCGCCGTTATAGGTGGCTATTCCGGCTCGGACAGGGACCATGAATGCTGGTGGAAGAAACCCTTGGATTTGTAACTCGATCAAACGGTTATGGGTAACTAAACACTCTTCCCAGTCCCCCGGCTTGGGGCGAGGAGAGCGAGCAGAAGAGCTGTGACGACCGGCCATGTTGGAATGGTTTTTCCGGAGCGCTCTGTTGGATGCTTGCTCGAGGGGGAGGAGTGAGGTTTGGATCTGAGAGTCCCCGTCTCTTCAAATAGGCGGTCAGCCCAAAAGATTGAGGGTGGTAAATGCGAAAAACACCTCAGCTCCTCGCATTCGCTCGACACGTGGAGATGGTCATTATTGAGACACTGAAGCCAAGGAGTACAATATTGATGGAGTTCTGGACACTATTCATCATAACAAGTACTTTGGAGTATTCGGAGATGGAACCCGCCCTGCAATGCCGAAGACAAGACTGCGCGCCGGACTCATCGTCATCGAAGCCTAGTTCAGGGGCTACTGAGGGAGTCCTAGATTAGGGGGTATCCGAACAGCCGGACTATACACATCGTCCGAACTATTGAAGCGTGAAGATACAAGACTCAAGACTTCGTCCCATGTCCGGATGGGGCTTTCCTTGGCGTGCAAGGCAAGCTTGGCGATCCGGATATTATATTTCCTTCCTTGTAACCGACTCCATGTAAACCCTAACCCTCTCCGGTGTCTATATAAACCGGAGAGGTTGGTCCTTAGAAGGCCGATCACAATTATAATCATACCATCATAGGCTAGCTTCTAGGGTTTAGCCTCTACGATCTCGTGGTAGATCTACTCTTGTACTACCCATATCTTCAATATTAATCAAGCAGGAAGTAGGGTTTTACCTCCATCGAGAGGGCACGAACCTGGGTAAACATCTGTGTCCATTGCTTCCTGTTACCATCAGCCTAGACGCACAGATCGGGACCCCGTACCCGAGATCCGCTGGTTTTGACACCGACAGGGGGCCTGGCGGATTTGGGCGGAACGAAACCACGCCGCTGCCCCCTGCTCACCACGCCGCTGCTTGATTCCTCCACAACACGCCGTCGAACGACATCTCTACGTCGGCGTAACTCCTCCGCCATACTGGCCTTCTCCTCGGTGGTATGCCCTCGCCTCGCCTCCCCTTCTTTGCCCTCGTCTAGGGTTCTTCAATCCGCCCGACCATGGTTGTCGCCTCATCTTCCCCGGCGAGCTCGCCAAGCGCGACGTCTCCGAGGGCACCAAAGCCATCACCAAGTTCACCTCCTCTTAGATTGTGTCCCCTGAATCTAGTAGCAGGTTACTATTGGTTTAGTGATTCACTGTCGACTCTGAATCTTGAGGTGAACTGCAAGTAGTGGTAATGCTTGATGTGGTTATCTGCAAGTAGTAGTGGTAATGCTTGATGTGAACTGCCGAATTGGTGCCAATGCTTTGTTGGTTCGTTGGATGCATCAACTTGGTGTGGGAGGAGGACGACGAGCCTGTGAAATCCGACTGATACGAGATACGAGTGGAGTGGAGTTCAACATGTATCTTTATTTATCAAGAGATGTTTTGCCCATCTATGATGGGTTTGTGATTTAGGAACAGATGTGTATTTGATGCATGAGTCATGGGTCAATTAGGGTCTGATACTTGTGTTACCCACATTTTTTTTACTGAAAAAGTAGGAAAATCATGGTTGAAAATACTACAGTATATATTTGTGCATCCATAGAAAACATGCTAAGCATGGCAACACAGTGTCCCTTTTTCGGCTTTGGTTAAACAATGTTAGATGTCGTCTCATCACACCAAGACCAAGAACACTTGCACTGACCTAGATTATTCCTGTTCACCCATAGAAAAGTATGGCCCTGCTTGAACAACTCATGGCAAGCATGGCAAAGTAGAAAATTCTGTCTTCAGAAATCACCAAGACCAAGAACACCACTGCAGGAGACCGTGGCAAGCATGCACCTATCATGCTTTGAGAGATTTTTGATGCCCTGCAGATGACATTTTTAACTGCCACTAAACCAGTTGTTGTGCCATAAATGCTAGTATTAGTAGCTCTTCATTAACCGAATCAAGTAATCATACACCCAAAAATGATGCAACGTTCTTTAAGCAGCAGCTCCAAACAATCCTTTTGTTTTTGCTTACCAGCACTGAAAGAAGGAAGACAGAAGAACAGTTCACTGTCAGAGAGAGATGCATCATGCCACTTCACTCCATACCGGCATTTAGTCATAGTGCTTGCCTTTTGGGAGGAGGGAAGGGCAAGCTAGTCTTGAGGCTGTCTCACCTGATGTACTGACAATGTACATTGTTGAGCCAATTGTCTGTTTTGTCAGATAACTAACTTGATGCACAATAATTGCTTCTTATGGATGTGTGATATTTTCACATCACTGCATGTGTATTCCTTTTGCTCTTTGGTATGGACAGTACAGTTGTCCCCCTGTTTTCTGTATGTCTTAGCAGCATATGTGCATATACACAATTTTTCTTGTGTTAGGAAATTCATCCAGCTCCATGTGAAGATACAGTTTTGAGTCGGAAATAATTTTAATGCTCCCTCCGTCCCACAAGACAAGACGTTTTTGCAAGCTAAATATGCTTGCAAAAGCGTCTTATATGTGGGACGGAGGGAATAATTTTTAACAAGATAGGAGCTACATGTAAGCCTTATTAATATCTCCACCCAGCGGTGTGACACAACTCAGAAATTGTGTTCTGCAGTTTAATAAATGTGTTTTGAAGAACATCATTTGCTTGAAGTGGTAGCTAGCAGTTATATTTCCTTGACTCAACAGTAATACAACATTACACTCTCCTTGTTTATAGAAGGTGTAAATACCTTTGTTGTGTTGCAGATTCTTGAGGTTCCAAGTCTGTCGGAGGAAGGCTCGTCCGTCGTCAAGAGGAACTCGCTGTCAATTCATCTGTAGGACAACATCATTCTCACCCTTGCTTGGTCTGTAAAAATATAATTGATTGTGAGCTTTGAGAGATTATGTTGTTGTGATGTGATTGATATAGTTGTGATGAGATATTGATTCCAAGTCAAGATGTGAAGAAATGCTGTCACATTTTTATTAGGTGTCATTCACAATTTTATAGCAAGTTTGTCTACCATTTAACCTGTAAAAATTGGATTTTTAACTGTTTTATACCATTTTAACTCAATAGGGCAATTCCTGCCTACCAAACATTGTTTTATATGGATGAGATTGTGGCGGGAGAGGGATTTCAGGTTTCAAGGGGATGTGAGGGGATTGGGTGGAAGAGGGGGATTCACCAAATCTCCTGAAATCCCCTCCTCCCCAAACCTCTCAAATCCACTCCTACCAAACAAGGCCTCAGGATGCTCGTGTTTTGTAGCACGGATCCGGAGGAGCACCCAAAGTTAACATCCATAGCCATGGAGATAGCCCTAGAGATGCGTGGATCTTTCATATTTGCATATGTTGTTGCTGCCTTACTAAGAGCAAAACTTAGTGCTCGGTTCTGTTACAGGGTTCTCAGAAACCTTAGGGAGTACACGCAGAAGAATATCTTCTTGTTAGGTGAATTTTCCACTGAACAAGATCAGCCTAGGTATATTTGGAGCTTGGCTAAAAGGTGGCGAGGTTCTGAGCATACCAAGTTCCTTTTCCATTATAGTGTCTGCCACAGTGGTCCTGCTTCTCGTGGCGCGGTTCCGAAGATAACAGTGGTGGATCTGCTATTTGGTAACTGGAGCGCTATGCCACAGGGAAAAGTTGAAATCTTGTCCTGGAGGTCTCTCATACCACCGTACTACAGCTACACAAATGTTTGCGAGTTTTTCCGACACGAGAGTAGCACCACAGCCTAGAGGAAGAAGAGAAGCGCTCTTTGGCACCATGGTGACATTGATTTGAACTACTGGTGGTTCTCTACACAAATGTTGCTCACCAGATTGGTAGATGAGACTTCCTTCCTTGCTAGTCTAGGTGTTGGTGGTTTGTTTAAGTTGATCTGGTTCTTGACTCGACCTTATATTGAGCTACAACTTTTAGAGTGGTTGGGCTTTTTTAGAACCGTTCGTTCATGTCGATCTAACGGCAGACAAATACGAAGTACTAGGTAGTACTCCGATGAAAGTACGTGAAAGTAGTAAAACGAGTGGGGCCGGTACTCGTGACAAGGTGGGGACGCGTTTTAATATAGGGGTAGTTTAGTCCTAGGAAAATTTGCACGCGCCGGGGCAGTTTAGTCCTAGGAAAATTTCCACGCGCCGCCTCTCTCGTCAAATGCAAAACCGCCGCCATCGTGCTACAACTTGGGTCATCTCCTCCCTCTCCTCCCTCTCCTCCAAGTCCACCGCAGTCATCTCCTCCTTCTCACCGCTGCAACTTCGCTCCACTCAGGCAACCCCCCCCCCCCCACCCACCCACCCCCATCCCCTCTTCCATCGAAGCAAGAATCGGCAGATCGAGCTGATGGCCGGCGGCAAGAACACCGATTTCGTGCAGATCGCCGGCGGCGACCAGGTCAAGTTGGCCAGGTTGAGGGAGATCCGTTCTTGGTTTGACAACACAAGGCAGATGAGCTGGACGGCAATGGCCACTTTCAAGAATTTGACGAAGAGGGAGAGGACAAAGCTTTGCCCCCCGCCCGCACAACAGATTCACAAGATCGAGATCCTCCTCTGGGCGATGGAGCAGGCCAATTTGTCTAGCAAGTGGACCAGGCGGAGGTGGTGGGTGTTCAGATCCAAGGTAGAGCATCCACTGGATCAGGAACCCACCGTGCACGAGGTGCCGTTGCAGATTGTGCAGCCTCCAACCGAGTCAACGGAGACTCCGAAGAGCAAGATGAGGAGGACAGTGGTCGCGACCTTGCTTCCCCGCCGTTCCCCACGCTTCCCTCGCCGCTCTCCTCGTCTGAACGGTGGCGGTAGCTATGTTTAGAGTAAGCTTTCCCACTCCTCATCTTCCTACTGCTCGTGCTTACATCATGGTGATACTGATCGCAATAGCTCAGAGAGGGAATGCTATATGGCATTTTAATCTCAATGAATTGCATGAATATTTGAGTACATGGATTTGGAGGATGGATTATGATGTATGTGAACCCTAGGCATCATATGAACCCTAGGACTAATTAGTAATGTTCTAGTGGTAGACACTGAAATATTTCGGTACACACCGGTAGGCACTGAAATATTTCGGTACTGCCCTAGGCAAAATTTGTAATGTTGTAGTGGTCGACACTGAAATATTTTGGTACACACCGGTAGGCACTCAAATATTTCGGTACTGCCCTAGGCAAAATTTGTAATGTTGTAGTGGTGGACACTGAAATATTTTGGTACACACCGGTAGGCACTGAAATATTTCGGTACAATGTTGTAGTGGTAGATACTGAAATATTTCGTTACTACAATTTCAGTACACACCGATGCACACTGAATTATTTCAAGATCTGCAGTTTCAAAGACACACCGGTACACACTGAAATATTTCAAGATTGCCAAATTCTATACATAGTTGGCATTTTGTCATTTATTTGTGAATTAATCCATGCATCATATGGCCTAACATTGTACATGAGTTTGGGTCAATTTCATGTCTATTTATTGTTAAAATTGTTGTCATGCCATGAAACACAAGACAAGTCCTTGACCCAAGCTTGCAAAGATGCCATATCAATGTTCTTGATATGAATATGCATGTTTTCACCAAGTCTTGTGTCAGAATTAAAATTGAGCATTTTTTCTTGATGGTATCCATGGATCTAGAACTCCTATGAATTTGCTCATGTTGGATGTTTTGTTCTCCATCATTTGTACTAGCATTCCATGCGATTAGATTCCTGGCAAATTTATTTTCTTGCCTCCAACATCCCATGTGTGTTTTGCAGGAAAAAATTGGAGTTCACCAGGCTGGCTGAAGTTGTGAGGCTGGGAGGCTAATGGTGCTGCTACTGGCTGATCCTTCTTCTTTCATCTTTTGTTCGTCCTTTCTCAAGCCGTTGGACCAGGGCTACTTCCCTCCTATGTGCTGTTAATGTATTAAGTAGTTCCTTCGAATTTGTAGTATTAGTTAGTTTGAATGTGGAAGTACCTTAATTTTTAGGAACGAAATGTTGCTTTGTATGACCAAGGGTTTGATACCTTAATCTTTGGATAATTAATTATGTGAACTGTTGGATGTGGCGCACAACGAAACGCCTCTACCATTGATACTAGTTCAACATGTCGGTCCAATTAGAGACCAGCCACTACCATATAGAACAGTTAGCATTTCATACTACAACCTAACGCAACACTGAAGCGCCACTACCATATAGAACAGTTAGCGTGTCTGAAGCAACACTGAAGCACCATTTGTGATAATTGCACCATCAAAACAACAACTAAACATTTAGGAAGCATTCACCACCAATAAAGTTAAGGCCACACATATAGATAGCATTCTAAGTTACCACCACATGTACCAGGAAGTTCACCACAGATCCGGTTCACACACACACAATACATTACATTATATTATGTTAATAGAGGTAGTTTCCAACCAGTTCAGACCAGATGCAGCTTTCCAAAAGTAAAACATCATCAAATATAGTGATGATGAGTACGGCTTCGACTTGATGATCGGCATGATGTACGACTAGAGGTTAGGGTTATTCGGGACCTTGTGGAGGGCGGAATCTCGAGCCCCGATCTTGTAGTCATGGCTGGCGATGGATGTAGCCCGACAATGCTCCATCAGATGCTCCTGCAACCCAGACCTAGGCTTGGGCTTGCTGCAGTAGGGGCACCTGTACTTGTCCTTCCTCCAGTTGTAGTACATGGCAGATCCTTGGGCCCTGATCTTCTGCACCTCCTTCTCTTTAAAGGACTCGACGTTCCCCTCGTCCACATCATCTCCAGATTCATACTGCACACATTGATGTCTAACATTAATACATTATGCATTCAAAAAACTATATACACGTAGTACTAACTCAATCCACAAATAACATTTCAACTAGGCCTTACCTCGTACGGCTCATCTTCATCAGAGTCATATGGGTAGAACCTAGTCTTGTCCCACTTCCTCTTGTTGCCCACAAGATCCTCCTCCTCCTGCTATATTGTCAATCAAGCACATCAATTACAATGAATTGAATTGCAGTTAACAGAATTCCATTCAAACAAAATTGTGAATGTGAAGCACATTGGTATGTTGCAAGTGACCAAATGCTTTCCTTATAAATAAAGAATCTAAGCAATCAATCAAAAGACAAATGATTTCCTTCATAAATGCTAATGAAAATGCAAGCTGGATTCTTGACATTCCCTGAGTTTACCCAACACTTTTATTTTGAGGGAATTCCCCCCCCCCCCCCCACACACTACTTAATGGAACCATATGGTATATTTTGTTGATAGGATCCTACCTTGGAATGTTTACTTCACACTTTACATATAGTATATACTAATTACAGAAGCCAACTACAAATTTCAATATGCACAGATTACTGTTTTTGGGATAATGCGGCAAAGCTCCTACACATATTAACATTATGCAGTAGTTAATTAGGTACAACTTCAACTATAATTGCATACATCTCCAACAAACATCTAAAATTTCATTACTTACCTAAACAACAACAAGTTATACTATAGATGAATCTTGTATCATCTAAATCAATTCATTGGCACATCAAAATTAATGCAATCCAAATCAAATATGTTTCCATCTAGTATCATTGAACCACAGATCAAATCAAATAATCATAAATGTTCTAATAACCATATGACATCTATCTGACCTTAAATTCCCCCTTAAATAAGGTATTCAACCTCATACTAATTAAAATCTAACAAGCAAAAATTCAACTACTAATCTAATAAGCATCTGAAAAAAACTCCAAGATGCTTTTATCTAAGCAACAACGACATTGCAGAGGATGTTCAATGCTGTCAATATCTCTGAAGCAACAACAAAATTCCACAACTAACCCAAACCAATAGAGAAGTATATATTTGACTAATCCATCGTCTAATCCTCAAGCCAAACACCTAAAGAATTGCAAAAATTCCACTACTAATCCAATAAGCATCTGAAAAAACCCCATCCCTCAATCCGGCTACTTCTAACCTAATCTAATAATCATATTTGGTCCACCATTGTTGCACGAATCAAATACAGAAAAACCATAATGCAGAGAAAACCCTACCTCCAACGAATCTAACCAAACAAAGTTCTGGCCACAAATACTACAATCTAAAAACTACCAACTAAAAGTGATAAGCAGAAACCTAATGCACTGCCTCCTCCTCGGAGCCGGCCTCCACCTTCTCCACCTTCTCCACCTCGTGCCCTCGCCAGAGCCCGCCCCACCTTCTGCCTGCGCCAGAGCTCCGCCTCCACCTTCTGCCACGGAGATCGCCAGGCAGGCAAGATCTGGCTGGATCAAGGCCCATGCCCTGCCCCGCCTACTCCAGATCTCGAGCAGAGGGAGCACCGCGCTGGATGCCGGCACGCCCCCTCACAAAGGTGCCCGCAGCGACCTGCCACGCCTGCTCCACCAGATCTGCGCCCCAATCGGGGCGCTCGCCTCCTGCGTCCGCCATGGCGATGGAGAGGATGCGGTGAGGGAGATGAGGAGGTTGGAGAGGAGATGGTTTTGGGGAGTGGGGTGTGGAGAGAGGGAGACGATGCGACGGGGGGAAATGGTGGGCGATGCGGCCGGAGGTGGTTGCCGTCCACATTTATATGATGGGACAGTTTTGGCAACTACCCGTGACACGTGTTGCCCAGGCTGGGCGGCTTCAAAGGCGCACGAAAGGCCGCCAGATACAAACAAATACGTGTCTGACCGAGCATACGATCCTATATGACGACCAACACGCCGAAACCAAGGAAGCGTGCACTGCTCTCCTAAATGCGCGCCTTAAGGCCAGCCCATGTGAGGGGCGGGAAGCCCTTTCGTTTTTCCTTTTTATTTTTTCTGTTTTCTATTTTTCCTTTTGAAAGTAATTCAGGATTTCTACAAAGTTGCAAATTGCGAAAAAATGTTCGCATTCCAAAGTTGTTCATGGCTTGAAAAAATGTTCAGGACATGATAAATCTCACAGATTAAAAAAATGTTCGTGATTTTAGAAAGTGTTCATATGTTAAAAAAATGTTCATGAATATTTAGTAAATATTCAAAATATTTTGAAAAATTGTACGATTTTTTTAAAAATGTTCACGAATTCGTAAAAGATATTAGGAAATTTAAAAAATGTTCACAATTTCAAAAATATATTTCTGAATTTGGAAAATTTTCCTGATTTCAAGAACAGTTCATCGTTTAAAAAATTGTTCCTGAATTCAAAATATGTTTATCTTTTTCTAAGAAAGCGTGAATTTTAAAAAAATTCGCAATTTCTTAATAATACGAATATTTTTTGAAGTTGATGAAAAAATATAATTCAAAAGTGTTCACCCATTTTTTGTAAAAAAGTTCAAATCTAAAAAAATCACAAATTAAATAAATGTTCTCGAATTTCAGAAAATGTATGTAAATTTCTTCGGAAGCTTCAGCAAACATATATAACAGTTACCATGTATAACAGTTACCATGTCACACTACAGCCTATAAAACATCACACGTTGGAATAATCATAGCTAGTAGAGCATTAGTTACCAGTTAATAATAGTTGCAATCCATCACAAGCAATAGTACCTAGATATGAGTAGATATATGTACGGTAATACATGACAAGTACTCGCAAACAAGTGCTAACATAACAAGTTTATTTCACATTGATACATGGCACACCCCAGTTCTAAATGAGGTGGATGGTGATCATCATCCTCAAGTCATGGCGACGGGTGTTCGCAACAGTGAGTAGGATGGCCTATCCTACCCGAAGATTCTTGGCACGAAGGAACTTCTTCCACCCTGCCCTGCTCAAGACAGTGCGACCATCTGTGTCCACTGCATAGGCACAACTGGTGATGGAGCCCGTTCTGGTAAGGCGTAGTCCAGCAGCCATGCCTTCTTCGTCCGGGTCGATGCCACAGCTATCAAGTAACCTCTTAGGTAATTTCTGAAAACAGTTGACATGATATATGATCATGTCACGTGCAATTATCAACAAAGCATACACTTCAAGACACATATATCATTGGATTCAACACTGAGCATATATATCATCACATCACTACACTATACGCCAAGCATCAAATTACTACAGTAATTAGGCATATCATTAGATTACTGCGTACACTAAGCATATCATCGCATATTTGTAACACCCCAAAAATTTAACCAGGTTTTAGTTATTAAATTTTTTGCCAAGAGTTTAAAATTTTTGCCTGCAAGAATATCTCTGTGGATTTCAAAACTTTTCTTTTAGTATTAAGGAGTTTTTCCCAAGTGGGTCCTTCCAAACATTTTGGACTTCTATGCCCTCTCATTAAAACAATTTCCTAATCAGTAGGTTTATTTATTAAATTATTCCACCCTGAGCTATATTCATTAAAATGACTTGTTTTTAGTTTTGGAGCTCTTTTTGTACTACAACCATTTGATAAAATTAACTAAAAAATCCAACCAAAATTTGGAGATGTCATGTGATGTCTCTAAATCACTTTTGTGCAATAATATATTTCATTCATTGCATATTTTGAGTGCTACACATGTTTTTCTTCTCTGGTCCAGTGGGCAATTTTACACTACAACCCTTTTAAATACTTCTTTCTAGCCTCCACCAAAATTATGGGATGTTGGTAGTATCATATTATTCAACTTTATGCAAAAACCTAGTGGTGTTATTTGAAATTTTTGAGTGAATCAACCTCATCTCCATTCTGGTCCAACATGATGATTTGTACAGCAACCATAGTCTTGCTTGCTCTTTAGCCCTAGATTCTTTCTCCTACTTGTAGTCCTCCATGCAAAACCCCTAAGTCCAGGAGCTTGCACTCATTTGATCATTTTTGGTTCAAGTTATAATGCCACCCACCTCCTGCCCAGATTTGAAGTTCTGCAAAACTTGCACTAGCAAGTTTGTGCTTTTCACAAACTAACCTCTCCACCCTCTCTTTCACCTAAAGAGACCCCACTCTGGAAGTTTTGGTCGCTCCAAGAAATGCCTAAGTGCCTCTGACATTTTGTCAAATACCGTGTGGGCATGAACAGTTTTGGCATGATTGTAAGTTTGTGTTGTGAACTTTCCCATCTGTCCAAACCAAGTTGTCCAGTAGCCTGCTAGTGGTCTCTAACCCAGACCTGTGGATTTGCATTTGATCTCTAGCAGTTTTGGCCACCCCGGCATTTCGTCGAGCAGACGCTGTGCACGCCGAGCGCGAAAGCAGAGCACGCTGCTTTTGCACGCGTGCCAGCGCCCAGCAAGCGCTACCGATAAACCTCCCGAGCTCATCCTGATCCTTTCCTCGCCGGCGTCGCGCCAAGAGCCCGACCGCCTGGCTCGCTACGGTGGCGCGCAGCAAGCTCCTTGGCGGCACGCTTGCGGCGCATCCATGGACGGCGCCGCCCAAACCTCCTCCGCCGCCGGCTGCCCCTTAAGCATCTCCAGCTCAGCCGCGGCCGTCCCCTAGCGGCAGCGTCGCCGCCACGTCGCCATTGCTACAGAATGACGGTCGCCGCCATCCTTATCGCCGGCCGCGTCGGAACCGATCTCCATCGCGTATATAAGGGCCCCGGAGCTTCATCTAGCCCTCGATCAACCTCCAGTGATCCTCCTAGAGCTACCCTGGCCAGCATTCGAGGAGGGGAAGGCCTTCTTCCCCGAGTCCGGCCGGTTCGGTCGTCGCCAAGCCCCGGCCGATTCCATCGCCACCAGGGCCTCTCCTTCTCCAATCTCTCCACCAAGAACTCCCCCTCCCTCTCGCGAGTGCAACCCCTCGACCAATTTTGGTCGGAGACCACCGTAGCCCCAAACCCACTATCCACCCGAACACCGGCTCCGCTTGCTTCGTCGCCCGGCAACTCCGTCCCACGTCGGGCGACCATGGCGGGTACCCACAGACTTCGTCTCGACCCACGAGCACACCCATATCCTCAGATCGCCAAGAGACACCCCGTTCGTCACGGCAAAACCTGTGGGAGCTCCGCCTCCGTTCGGTCAGAGGGGAACGGCGCGCGCGAGGCTGGTCAAACCTGACCAGTGGGCCAGGCGGGCCCACCATCAGTGACCCAGCGCCTGTCCACGCAGGAGTAAGTGGAAGCGCCTTTTCCGAATACGCCTTCGACGTGTTTTCTTTTAAAACGTTTTCTGTTTAAAAAAAAACAGATTTTGACCAAACTTTGACCTGCTGTATCTTTTAAAATACGACTCCAATTAAATTGATTCCTTTTCCTACCTCTCTCAGATATTGTCTAGTTTATTTTAAGATTTATTTGAAAAAATTTCAAAACAACTTTTGTGCTGTTTTTAATTTGGTGTGTTAATTCTTTTATATTTTCAAAATAGGATTTTTGAAGAGAGGAGAATTATTTCAAGAGTTTGAAATGCACCCTGCCTTCCCGTGACCTGAAGGCAAGCATTCTGAACCCCAGCATAATACTTTTGTGTGTTCGTTGACACGCTTATAACACTACCTCATTTTTGGAGGACTTGTTATTTCATGTGAGATGATCATGTGCATGGATGCATATTTGTGATTTCCATGCTGTTGGGAATGATCACACTTGTGATAATAATGATCCTCATGTGCCTTTCTTGCATGCCGGAAGGAATCCGGGAAAGCCTCTGCCTTGGGTAGGCATGAGTTTGTCGCCGGTCCCCATTGGGACGGTCATGTCCGGTATGGCATAGTGAGGTATGGTGAGCGGTGATCGTGTTGGTTGAGATATATTTGTTATACATGTAATGCAGGGAAATACTTAAACCTCCCGAGTCGATAGTAGATCGAGTCTTGTTCGATAACCCCCATACTTGTTTCAGATTACCACTCGTCTCTACAACAAGTAGAGTACGGTTCGATAAGTTGTCAACCTCTTTCTAGAACACACCGCATGAGAGGCCAGGGTGGAAGATACCGGTTCTAGCTGGTAGGCGTGCCACCGTCCGGGGCATGGGTGTTTCGGTTGAGACCGAGGGGAGGCCACCCCTTAGAGCGCGCAATATAAATTTGATCCCATGCTACGTGAGGTTGTAGCCTCCCCACTTAGAGTTTGCTTGACAGGTGTCGTGGGTGATTCCAGACACGTGTGATTTAAGCTGGTGTGTGCAAGATAGGTGTGTTTTCAAGAAAAATACCGTAGACGGAATTAGTCCCGATGGACTAAAGGAATCCGTTACTCGTGGGTAAAGAGTACACCCTCTGCAGAGATTAAACCTATAGCCGTATCCATGCTTAAGGATTACAGTCTGGGATGGGTCATGTGTCAGTCTTAGTGTCGGACTTCGGAGGTGAAACTGTTAAATCAAACTGATACTACGACTCGCGACATGTGGTAATGATGATGATTATTTTGTTGTGGACTAATCCATGATATTATTAGTATTGTCAAATATCCCTGGGATGGTTCTACCTCCTGGATATTCACTATGATTGCTTTTCTTTTAAAGCCCTTTATGTGGTGTCGCTCAGACGCCCGACTGTGGCATTTCTTTTAAAGCCCTTTAGGTGGTGTCGCTCAGACGCCCGACTGTGGCATTTCTTTTAAAGCCCTTTATGTGGTGTCGCTCAGACGCCCGACTGTGGCATTTCTTTTAAAGCCCTTTATGTGGTGTCGCTCGACGCCTGACCGTGGCATTTCTTTTAAAGCCCTTTAGGTGGTGTCGCTCGACGCCTCGATCGTGGCATTTCTTTTAAAGCCCTTTAGGTGGTGTCGCTCAGACGCCCGACTGTGGCATTTCTTTTAAAGCCCTTTAGGTGGTGTCGCTCAGACGCCCGATTGTGGCATTTCTTTGAAGTCCTTTACGATATTTATTTCATAATCCTAATACTATCATTTTATTGCATATTCATAATTATCATGCTTGCACGCATCAGAGTTTATTTATCTTTTGTGACCGACATCAGGAGCATAAGATATTTTCGGCACATTATTGTTATATTATTCCCGTATTCATAATGTTTGCGAGTACATTCAAAGTACTCACTGGCTTGTCCCTGGCTATTGTCTTGGCCAGATTTCTTGCGCGGAGAGGAGCGACGTGATGACAGCCTCGAAACCTAAGCAACGGTGATAGCAGCCTCGCGAAGTAGGAGTTAACCTGGTCAGCTGTTCCCGTGGGAAATGGAGTCCCATAGACACTGATGATTTTCAGCCCGCTTCCGCCCTCAACCACTAGAAACCATTTGTTGTACTCGCAGGCCAGGATGGTCTTGTACTACATATTTTGTATTTGCTTGGAATTTCTGTATCAAGTTGGTGCCTCATCAGCTAACTGTAATCCTGGGGCTGATGAGCACAAGGGCCATTTTTCTGGGAATTAAGACCCGGAAAATCGGTCGCCACAATATTACTACACTACATGCATGTCATAAAATTCTTCACTAAATGAATTCTAAACTAGGCCTCTCATCACAGTACTACAACATGCATATCATATGAACTACTACACTAACTAATCATGCATATCATGTAATTACCACACTAAGTAACATACCATGATATGCCGTTTAACATTCGTCCTTGTGAGGCGGGTCACGAATGGCTTCCCTAGGTAGTCTTCACGTAGCGGAAGCATGTCCCAGAGGTTGCCGATTTCCTCGCCGCCATGCCCGAGTCCTTGGGCATACAGGTATTCAACAAGTGGGTTCTCATCATCATCTGAATCGTCATCATCTGAATCAGCACCATCTTCCTCCTCATGAACTTCATCCTCACTATCCAGAGTCAAATTTAGATAGATAACAGAAATCCTGGGCCTATCTCCTCTGAAGGAGAAGATGATCAATTCACCCCCACTAAGACGCATGCGGGCGATGAAACGCTCCCAATCATCTCCTCCTATCTGGGTTATCTTTCGCCCCTTCTCGACCTGCATAGTGTATGGGCCCCCAAGAGCGTCGAAGGTCACGGTGTCTCCGACGAGCTCATTGAATGCCAATCTCACATTGCATGGTACGATCTGTGTAAGATAAAACAAATAATGTACACAATACATTAGTGGAAATAGAAAAACAAAAAGAATGTCTTGTCGGAAGGTTCATATAATTTGTTACCGCTGCAACAACAAAAGAAGGCTCAAGTAGATGCCGAACAACGTGGCAGTAGAAAGGCTGGTCCCGACCTTTGTGAGTTGTAGCGTCCACATTGTGCTTCCTCCATTCTACATGTAACATGTTGAACTCTAAGTTGAATTGTACATAGTACAATACAAAGATCATACATATAATAAATCATAGTGATAACCTATACTGGCAATGGCCAATCAATCTATTTTCTATCATCTACGTAATAAAGCAATGCCAATGACAATGGCAATGCCCGTCTCATCTAAACCTGGGAATAGTTCGGCATCCAAACTAAAACCAGTCCAATCCACGGCACACATCAAAATCAAACCAATCCAGATATTTTCATTTAGAATCTAGACCAAACCGAACTATACATGCTCATCATCCAACCCAGTGCAAACCGTTTTCAACTTTTGGATTGAATCCAATGGTTCAAACCGTGGACAATGCCATATGCGAGGGCACGTCATGAATCTAGATCAGACATGGCGTCAAAGCTCGAGAGAGCCGACGAGCTCCGGCCAGCAACAACGGCTCTTGGATTTGAAGCAGTAGTAGGTGGTACTGGCGGCTCAAACTAATTGATTGATTTGGTCTCAAACCATAGAAACCAAATCAAGATCCAATCCAAAAACTAAGTTTCAGTCCAAACCAATCGGCTCAGATCCGCCTCCGTAGGGAGACGCGGTTGGGGAAGGGAAGAAGAGGGGAGATCTCACGTACTTGCCGGAGTTGGCGCCGGCCGCGCACCGGCAGCGAAGAGAGGGGTCGTCGAGATGGCGGCGGCGGCGGCGTTGGTCGAGAAGGGGAGAAAGATGTGGAGTGGTCGAGACGGGGAGAAAGAAAAATGTGGTACATGTGGTGGCGCGGTTGTGTGGATGACAAGGGGACCCACTTGTGAGACCGATAGCAATTGATGGCAAACCGCCCTCTCCCGAATCGGGTAGAAAACCCTCATCCTCTCCCGAACCTAACCACCCTCTCTTCCTTCCTCACCACCTCACCACCCTATTCCACCTATTTCCAAATCAAGCTTTGTACTGATGATGCATTAGATATTGCAATAAGTAGAGGATGCTCATGATTGCCAAAAGTACCTATTTCCACTTTCTGATATGAACTAAACGTGTATCAGAATGATGCTAAAAGTAGAGCATGAGCATGTATCAATTGATGCTACCTATTTGTGTTTGAATGGGCTGTACATATTTTCCACCTGAAAATATCTATCCTTGCCTATATTTGATAACCGACACTTACGTCAGCATAGCTTTCAAGCTAAACAAAGTACAAATTTAAATTAGGCATTCAATTACCTGGTTCAAAATATCGGTCATTTCATCCCCGTTCCATGACAACATGTACTGCAGTGTCCAAACCGCACAGGAAGTCCTGTGATGTTTAGTTAAAGATCAGTAATCTTATTCGTGTAGGCAAATAATAATTTATGAGGCCATGCGTACCCATCGGTCTGTTGTGGTATGTTCTCATAGCGTTTTTTGGTCCATTCGGCAAAATTGATGTTCTTAGCTGGTGATATCAACCCATTCTTGACAGCTTCGTCGATGCAACACTGAATCGAGTCCACCTAGGGTACGACGAGTTATACATAGGGTTACGGTACTTTGGGAGCTCATGTGCCATGCAGATCAAAAGAGGCAGCAAGAGAACACTTACAAGAGAATCTTCCTTGGCCTTGTCGCAATGATAATTCATGGAGTTCAGAGTCTGAATTTCTTTTTTGTCAAAATTAAACATTATTACCATCCAATGGTTTTGGTGTACATTCAGTGGGACATGCACCTGCAGTAAAGTTTGGGTTGGGTTGAGAACCGAAATTTGTCGTGTACAGTGTGTACATAAACTATGAAAGTGAGGAAAACGTGTACCTTTCGGCGCCCTACAAATTTTTCTTCTACACGAGCTAACCATGAGGCTGCACGTCCAACAGGAACCACCCCCTTCATTTGTAACAGCTTTTCTGTTTCTTGAGGGGATATGATTGAGGTAGTATCATTCTCAATTTGGCTAATGCGAGCATATGCCATAATAACCTGCCAAATTTTCAATCATACAATAATAAGACAGTTGTTGCAGTAATGATGTAGAATAGAGTATCATGGGCTTACATCACCATAAATGTATTTGTCGTCCAAATTTCGCTTCAGATTTTCTGCTGTGAGGGTAATGTCTCCGATTCTAGCTATTTCAACAGGGTCGTATGTTCCGCGGATGTAAACGGCTGTCTCTATGTCCTCATCCGTGAACTTGTAATCATTACCAAAGACAGGCTTCATC
The DNA here is from genome assembly GCA_021605145.1 of Aegilops bicornis. NCBI lineage: Eukaryota > Viridiplantae > Streptophyta > Magnoliopsida > Poales > Poaceae > Aegilops > Aegilops bicornis. Next base: position 623,929,319 of record CM038669.1, on the reverse strand, counting down.
GGAGTTAATTGTGGTTCCTCGTTGTTTTCCGTCATATGTCTTTCACTTTGTGTACTCAAGTCCCTGCCGTGAATTGGCTAGCCCTAGGAGTTCTTGTCAGGATGAATTGCACACATTGACTTGATCCTACAATGAACAAAGGTAGTTCATCATTAGTTTGTTACTTTTAGATATTAACATGTTCGGCCATATTGATCACCTGCACGCCTCCTTTCTGTGACACTGTTTGTCGGTTGCTTGTAAATTCGTATTTTATTTCCTATAACAATGCAAACAATAATGAACATGAAGGAACATATTCATACAAAATACAAAATGCACAGTATGACATACATGGAGTTCCCTCCTTAAGTCTTTAATTTCGTCCTCGGCCTTCGACAACCTAGGATTAGTGCCAGTTTTAGTCTTCATGTCGATCAACTCTTCACCTAGCGTCTGGTATTTGACATCAAATATGTGCTCAATTTCCATTAACTTCCTGCCTACCTTCTTTTCAAGATCAGCAATGCGTGCATTCATGGCTTCAATTACCATGTCAATCTGTGTAAACAAAATACAACCCCGTTGATAACAATAGCTAAATGAATGAGGTTCCATGACACCTATTTGTGATATTGCAAAAACAAATAGTCTTTGGAGTACATACTTGCTGGCTACTAAATTGTTGTCCTTGTGATGGTGCTCGATACGAATCATGTTGATGCACATGTTCATCAATTTTTCTTGGAAAATTATTTGAATTCTCGGACGGTCGTTGAGGAGCACAAATTTCCAGGACAGCCTTTTTTTATAAAATATAATGAACCATTAGTACCAAATAAAAAATCAGATATAGAAAGTTCAATTGTAGATAGGTACCAGCCCGTTATGAAGACCTCCTTTCTCGTAAGCATCACTTCTTAAAGTAGCCATCATTTCGTCCCATCGTGCGATCAATGGAGGGTCTAGAAGCATACATCAATCGGCCACTACGCACGTGCTCCCAAAGTACCAATAGTACACAATAAATTAGTTCATCACCATACAGATATGCAACAGAACAATAATTAAAGGACATTAAGTAGTGATCTAGCACTAACCTGGAGCAGGATTAGATTTCCTTGTAGATTTACGTGATCTCGATTTCTAAACTTGTGAACGGACCTGAAGAAGTGATTAAGTGTGAAACATCCCCAGTTAAATTTCTGAAGGTTTTCAAGATCTGTAACAAGGTTGAGAAATTTCGAGTCCACATAATGTTGTGCTGTTGGTGCTAGAACAGTACCAATTATGCATGTAATGAACCGTCTCGTGAAATCGCCGTCTGGGCTTTGGAAGCTCGGATCGCTGCTTTCAAGGTCAGAAATCAAAATTTGCCGATTGTTTGCATAAGCGGTAAACAATTTCGTGTCGGTTTGCATTTCCAGATGTGGCTCTATATCCTCCCTTCTATCGGAATGCCAAATATACACTTTGACGCCCTCTTTTGTTATAGGAATTGGCGTTTTACCAATGGTAATGGATTGCGTGTCCATATCTATGCTCTTGGCTAGTCTGACCAACATTATGCACTGTAGAGTCACTTCATGCATCTGGGTTAGACCGCCAAGACTAGTTTCTGATATGATGTACTTTTTGTGGTCTGGTGACAACAGTTTCATGGTTTTTCCGAACCTTGTCCGTGAGCATACTAACTTCATATGACCATGCTTTTCGGCGAGTTCCTGTTACATGCCATTAAATTATACTGAGTACACATGAATTATGTGTACGAAATGATTGTACACAAACAGTCAATTACTTACCGCATCGGTAATTTCGGAGATGGGCTTTTCTCCATTATGAAGGTTTGTATCTGAAACTGACATTGCTGGCTCGTATGCAATGATAAAACCCGGCTCAATTAATCTGAACAAAATTGGAAAATGTATAACAAAATTAGCAGCGAATTAATTTTAACAAAATTAATCGGGTCATTTAACATATGATCCACTTATGGGTTTAAGCACAGAACCTATTTGGGTGCAAAACCTATGAGGGTTCAACTACTAAAGGAGCGGCCGACAACGATTATAAAGATTTACGATCAGGTAATACCTTATCTCGGAGACAGTGCTACCGAGTAGATGGCGGCGGTTAGTGCGTCGCAAACTATAAGTGCCGGTATAGCGCGGTCGATGGTGCAAAGGAAAAACGGCGCGTTCACGCCAGGGGGAGGCGGCGAGAAGAACACTGACGTCCGACCCCTCAGATCACGTTGGCGGTGGGCGGCGAGTGGTGGCCGCCGACTCCTGTATTCCGTGGTTGACCGGCGTCTCCGATCTGATCTTGCAGTGGTCGTGGGAGGTGCGGACGGCCCGGGTGGTTAGAATGCGGAGCTGTAATCGCGGGATTTTGGGAGGGGTGGGCCGCGTGAGTTATGTGATATTTGGATAAATGATATAAAAAAATAAGAAAATATTGTCAACTCGTTAGGGGTTTAGGGGTTTAGGGTTATTAGGGTTTAGGGGTTCAGGGTTTAGGGTTTAGTGGGGGGGGGGGGGGTTAGGGTTATCAGGGTTTAGGGTTTAGGGTTTAGTGGGGGGGTGGGTTAGGGTTATCAGGGTTTAGGGTTGAGTGTTGACATGCAAGCCCGGAAATGCGCGTGTCAAAGGTCGTACTTGCGTGTACATGTACTAATGATCCCAAACTTTCTTAATGGCATCCCATGACCACATAGAGAATGCATGTACACACACCGGACATTGGTGGAGCGTTGGTCTACAATGGATTCCCTCCGGTAGCATTGTCGTGGTATTCTCACGGGGGGTGTTGCAAGACGACATATGCCACAATGTGGCTTCGTGTGAGGGCAAGACTGCTGCCGGAATATCCAGGGACGGGTATGCGAGTAGCACGCACTAGTTTACCCAGCTTCGGAGCTCTCCGGAGAGATAATACTCCTACTGCTGCATGTCTGAGTGTATCTATCTGGGGTGTACATCGGGCAGTACAAAGTGCTCCTGGAGTTGTATCTGGGCTCAGTGCCATAAGCATCTGGCTTGGTATATATCTCATATGTGTACGTGAGCTAGCTAGTGGCCGGCCATGCTCATGGCCGTGAGCAGATGAGTACTCATGCGTGAGAGTGTGTGAGTGTGAGTCCATGGGGTCCATCCCATGGATGGATGGATGTGTGCCTTTATATAGGCAAGGCTAGCTTACTTCCTAAGCTATGTAGGCATGGTAGCTAGCTAGCTAGTGGCATGGTGGGGTGTCATCCTTGTCCCCTGGGTCACTTCATAAATAGTGCCAGGGGACAAGTGACACTGTACATGATGGCTGGGGTGTCACGTGAACAGTGTCGGGTACGGTCGTCACGTCGGGGTCGCGTCGGGCTGCAGTCGGCAGTCAGCTGGTCGGTGTAGTCGGCAGCCGGCTGGTTGGCCCAGTCGGCAGCCATCACCGGCAACCAGTGATCCGGCTGGTGGTGCGGTCGGCAGAGAGTCGGCTCGGCGGGAGTCGGCAGCCGGATCGGCTGGTGGTGCGATCAAGAGCCAATCGGCTGGTGGTGTAGTCGGAAGCCAAGATCGGCCTGATGGTGCGATCGGCAATGGTCGGCTGATGGTGCAGTCAGCAGCCTTCTAGCCCCGATGTCTTGGAATATCGTCTTGCCGTCATCGGGGTATCCGTGTCCAATTACTCCGACAGTAGCCCCCAAGCCTCCGGGCAACTTGGCAAAGTTGGGCGGAGTTTTTTTGGCGAGTTTTCGTGGAAATGATCTTGAAAAAAGACAAAGTTAGTCCATGCAGGTATATGAAATGTTTGCTTTTAGCATCGCAAGTTTTATGCGGAGGGTGCCAACTCGGTTTCGTCTGAGCCCCCTTCAATCTTTTTCATGTTCCCTCCTCTCTTTGGCTTGTGCTCTTGCTAGCCGGACACTCGCTCTGCGGTCTGTGGCTGAGAGTGGGCCGCGGAGTGGAGCGTACAGACTCTGGGAGCGAATTTAACCGAGTAGATACTCATAAAGGAAACGGTCGGGTCGCCCGAAGCGTTTTTCTTCCCGGACGTTTTTCGCGTGCGTGGCCTCCAGCGTTCACTCTTGCCAGTCGGACAGCCGCTCTGCGGTCTGTGACTAAGAGTGGGCCTTTGGTACCGCGCACGCTACTAAGCCGTCTGCGGGAACTAACGACTTAGGCCAAGCGGCCAGCCTCCGGGCCAACTCTGGCTGGCACCGGAGCGAACAGTAGTGCAACTGTAATAAAATGCGGAGATAGCCCCCGAGCATCGCTCGAGGTTATCCGTGCTTTCGCGGTGCAAAAAATATGCGGGTGAGGAGCTCACATTGATTTTCGTGTAGTCGCGGTCGTCGAAGACAGCCGGCGCGACTCGGCGCTCGCGGAGCGTGCCGGGCCAAGACCACTGGTGCAGCCTTCGAGCCCGAGTGCTCAACGGGGTCCCGCCGTCAGGCTCGACCGCCAGTGGCATGGCGTCTTGTAGCGCCTAATTTTCTTCTTCTCTCTCTTACGGCGGGAGCCGGACAAAATACTCTTCTCTTGTCTGCAATCTTCCGTGGGGGCGCGCCAGCGCACCCACTGGGTGTAGCCCCCGAGATTCGGGCCGACTGTTGAGCAGTCGGGCCGGATCTTCCGGCAACTACTTTGTCTTCTTCTTCGTAAGCTGGCCAAGACTACCGGTGTAGCCTCGAGATTGGGGCCGATCACGAAAGGTCGGGCCGGACCTCCCGGTAACTACTTTGTTTTCTTTGTTGAAGTTGATTCCTTTTTCTTCTTCTCTTTGTCTGGCTGTGGCAGCCGGACTCCGACTCAGAGTTTCTCCTATGAAGTGTCTGCAACGATTCAAGATTAAGGGGAAACTAGCACCAAGATTCATTGGACCATTTCATATAGTGGCCTGAAGAGGCACGGTAGCCTACCAGCTAGACCTACCCGGAGACTTATCCGGTATCCACAACGTGTTTCACATCTCGCAGTTGAGAAAATACGTGAGCAACCCAGAGAAGCAAGTTCCACATGAGAATATTGACGTGCAACCGGACCTCACTTACCGGGAGCACCCAATAAAAATATTAGAAGAGTCTGAGAGGAGGACCCGACAGAAAACCATTAAGTTTTTCAGAGTTCAGTGGAGTAATCACACCGAGAATGAAGTAACTTGGGAGAGCGAGGATTTTCTTCGGACAGAGCACCCACACCTGTTTAAGGATCAGCTGAAATCTCGGGGACGAGATTTTTCCTAAGGGGGTAGGTGCTGTGACACTCCAAATTTTTTGTGATTTTGGTTTTCAGAAAGAGCCTTGCTTGGTTTGGAAGAAGGTCATTTAAAACCTTCCTAAAAACCATCTTCTAAGTTTGCCCTCTCAAAAATATTTTTTCTTGGATTTAGTTTCTTTTAAAAATAAAACCTTTTTGATTTTTGGTCTTTCATTTGATTTTTATCCACTCTGGTTTACCATGCCTCCTATGGTAAAACTCCCCCAAAAACCCCTCCTCCCACTTTGGTACAACCCAAACATTCTGTCAAACTAATAAAAATCCATTTTTGGATTTTATTCCAATTATTTCTCCTCCCAAAATAATTCTGTCTTTTCTTTTGAGCCTAGGAGATTTGCAAAGCAAGTACCCTAATGCTTTTGATTTTTGACCTCAACTCAACACCCCTGGATAGTCCTTTGTACCCACAACCCAGAACCATCTTGATCCACTCTACTTCTTTTCAAATATTTCAAATTTCACTCATCGCAAGTTTGGACCAGATTTGCCAAATTTGGTGAAATTCATATCTACACTTCTCCAAAAATTCCACCAAAATTCAGGCAACCTCTAGTTGCAATGAGAGACCACTCCACCAAAGATCAGCTCAAGAAAAATCCCTGGATACCGTAATCATTTTGTCGAACACCGGCATGCAATCGCTTTTGTTCATATTCAGTAAATTCGTAAAGTTCGATGTCGTTTCTCCGATGTAACTTCATCCACATGCCCACTGGCGCTTTGGCTCGATGCTCGCAGCCTGGCCTGCTTGTCCGGAGCTCCACACGCCGCTTACGCCTTCTCGACGCCGGTGGCGCCTGCCCGGCTGGCGGCGTGCTTTTGCGGCAAACACCGTGAACGGCCGACAGGGAGCAAAACGGCGGCTCAACGCCGTTCGGCGCCGCCCAAACCGCCTGGTGGCTCCGCGTGGCCATCTCCTTGCCAGCGCACACATGCAGCGCCGTCGCCGTGGCTTGGCACACGCAGAGCGCGTTCTCTGCCGTCGATGGGCCGTGCGGCCGTTCCGTCGAGGGCAGGCCATAAACCTCCCTCCCGTGCTGAGCTGGACCCTAAAATGGCACCACTACCCCACCTAGGCGATGCTCAAGCTCCTAAGCCGACCGTCCAGCCACAGCGCGCCAGAATCAACTTCGCCGGACTTATCCGTTCACGGCAACCGACTCGGGCCGGCTATATATAGCACCCCCAAGCCTGCTCTCGCCCCCGCACGACTCCACCACCTCACTAGACCCCGCCTAGCCACTGGGAGAGCCTCGAGGGGCCCTTCTTCCAAGACTGCGGCCGCCCCGTTCCGCCTCGGCCTCCACCTCGATTCGCTCCGGTGAGGCCGTCTCCGACGCCCTAACTTCGTCAGCAACCCTCTCGAACAACTAGGAGACTAAACCCCACTCATATTTGATCCCCGCAGCTCCCTCCGGCGAGATCCACGACTGCCCGAACCGCCGTCCGCTGGAGCAAGGGTCATTGTCGACACAAGGTTTCGGCCACCACCACCACCACCCACAGACGCTGAACGGTGCAATCGATCTCAAGGTAACCCCGATCACCTTGCCTCGCTGCGGATCGCCGGCCGACCATCAAGACCTCTCAGCGCGCCGTCAAGGCTCTGCTTTTCTCCGTTTGAAATTTCAAACCCGACAGGTGGAGCCCGCCTGTCAGCCTCACAGATGTCTCTTTTAAACGAAACGTTATCCTGGACTTTTCCACAGAGCCCCCTGGAAACTTTCTGTTTCATTACAGATGGGTCCTTGGACCAAAACTCATATAACTTTTAAACAAAAAATGATTTTTGATTGATTCCTTTTCTGTCATCTTTATTTTTCTGTCTAGTTTTTTTTTCATATTTATTTGAAAAATATTTGGAACACTTTTCTGTACACTCACGGTATTTACGTTGCGTGCGTATTTTTCTTATACTGTAGATACCGGAGGAGGTGACGGAGCTGCAAACTTCACACAGTTAAACTTCGACTACTCCGAACCAGGCAAGCATGTTTGAACTCTTGATATGATGAGTGATGTTGCATGTTTGCATTTTAGTATAGTCATGGCATGTTTATGAACATCACTTTGAATGTTATAATTCATGCACATAAGCGGAAAGTAAGTTTCGGAAAGCATTATGTTGTTGGATACATATCTGCATAGCCATGTGTTGGCATGAGGATGGGTAAGATGACAGTGTTGGGACATGCTAGTCTTATGCCAAATTATTTGACTTCCGTGTCATCGTGAAACAAATCACATTTTCATTCATTCCTTCCTATACTGCCACATGTTTTCCGAAAGGAATATGGCATAGTAAGTTGCAAATCGTTTTCCTGGTGCACACCAACTAGAGAGGCCGGGATGAGGGTTCCATGGCCCTGGATTAAAGCCCGTCATCCGGTCAGGGGGCATGGGTGTTTCCGGTTGGGACCGAGAGGGGGGCACCCCTTAGAGCGCGCATATAGAAATTTGATCCCATGCTATTCGAGGTTGTGACCTCCCCGTCTCAAAGTTTTTCTTGGACGTTGTCCAGGGTGATTCCTGGCATTCGTGAGGTGAAATGGGTGTGTACTAGTTAAATGTGTTTCTACTGAAATACCGTCAGAACGGAACTAGTCCTTCGTGACTACGGAAATCCGCTGGTCGTGGTCAGTTCATCCAAACTCTGCAGAGTCTCAAATCTTTCAATTATCTTGTACTTTGTTCAAGTACTATATTCATCTTATCTTGTCAGGTATCAGCCACAGTGACAAAACTCCGGTGGGATTTATGTGAGATAAATCCGGTTAAAGATTATTCTTGTGGATGGACTAATCTTGTTATTTACATTCATTACAAGCCCTGTCTGCGATGTCGCTCAGACGTCCGACGGTGGCATACCTGTTATTTACTTTTGTTATAGGCCCTGTCTGTGATGTCGCTCAGACGTCCGACGGTGGCATATCTGTTATTTACATTTGTTGCAAGCCCTGTCTGCGATGTCGCTCAGACGTCCGACTGTGGCATTTCTTTTAAAGCCCTTTATGTGATGGCGCTCAGACGTCCGACTATGGCATTTCTTTTACAGCCCTTTATGTGATGTCGCTCAGACGTCCGACTGTGGCATTTCTTTTACAGCCCTTTATGTGATGTCGCTCAGACGTCCGACTGTGGCATTTCTTTTAAAGCCCTTTATGTGATGTCGCTAAGACGCCCGACTGCGGCATTTCTTTTAAGCCCTTTATGTGGTGTCGTTAAGACGCCCGACTGCGGCATTTCTTTTAAACCCTTTATGTGATGTCGCTAAGACGCCCAACTGCGGCATTTCTTTTAAGCCCTTTATGTAGTGTCGCTTAGACGCCCGACTGCAGCATGCATTTTATTTATTTACCTTTCGAGGCGTCGCTCCGGACACCCGATCAGTTTTTCAGTTATTTATTTTATTTATCAAGTACTGCAATAATATCGTTGTTATATGAGCATCATCCTTTATTCACGACGCATTCATGCATTCATTGATTATAACTTTTGTCCGAACTGTCTTGCGAGTACTTTCAAAGTACTCACCTGGCTTGTTGATTTGGCCAGATGTTGATGAAGGCGATCTCTTGGATGAAGAGTTTGATAGCGAGTCCGACGCCTAGAGGAGTCCCAGTCAGTCCCATTCGATCCTGTTTTGGTCATTGTATTATCCGCTTCCGCAACCCCTGAATAAATTCATCGAGCTTCCCCCGACGCTCGATGAGCTGCCAGTTAGGAGTCAAGTTATCCACCACTTTTTCCTCGAGCTAGTAGCATGCCACCACACCCCTGTGTCATGACCGCCCATATGTAAGATATTGGCGAGTTTGTAATGAATTGTTGAGCAGCCTCAGCTCAACCTTGTAATATATTTGATGCTACTGGTTCTCTGTTTATCAAGCATTTGTCTACCAGAAAGGATGACTTTTTCCTATACTGGGATTTAAAGATCGATTTTCTCAATATTCATTTATTGAAAAAGTCAGTCGTGACAGACTTGGTAACCAGAGCCAGGCTAACTGTAGGAAGCCACTAGGTGCGATCGCTTATTTAATTATTAGCATGTCAGTGTTTATTCTTGTTTTTACAAAATGTAGTCATCTTTCTGACAGTCAGCATAAAAATTTATGATCTGATCACTCAGAATTTTTGCCTACTTTTGTAGATGGTCGGCAGCGATCATGAAGTCTCAAATGTTCGCCAACGTGCGGAGGGGTTCACAAACTCCTCTCCTTCATCATTCAGGTCGCGATGGGGCCATCCGTGCGCCCAGTCTTCACGCTTTATCCACACAAGATCAACGACAGTCTGACCATGCACCAAGCCGCGGTGCAATTCAGGGGAGGGCGTGTTGAAATGCGCCGCTTCCGTTTCTTGGGGAGAGCCATGCCTACAGAGAGGCATGCTATGCAGATGGCAGCCCGCGAGGCGATAGCTCGTCTTCGGGATGTCCTTCCTGCAATGAAGACCCATCACTATCGCTAACTTCCATGCCATGTGCCTTACACCTGTCACTACTCATTCTCTTGCCCCAGGGGAGAGCAAGACGAGGCCTTTGAGATGCTTGTCGAGTACCTCCGAGCCCTGGAGGCAGCCTTTGATAGCATGGTGGACGACCTCGTAGCTGCCCTCATGGACTCAGTTCATGGCTGTGCTGCTAACAGGAGGGAAATCCTACACACCGCTCCACCGCTGACCTTTATCTCGTCCTCAGCTTCTCATTCGCCTACCATTCTCGCCATCTGCACGCCATCTGCCTACCACTGAGGAATTCAACCAGGCTATTGCACCCACTCCCGTTCGCGCTACACCACTTTTTGCACCCACTCCCATACGTGCTACTCCACCTATTCCGCCCACTCTCATTCAGGGTACTCCGCCTACGGCACCTGCTCCATCAGCTCAACGCAGCGTTCCTCGTCTGGAACCTATTAGCGAGGAGGAAGTTGATTCCCCAACGTCATCAAGGCCTCACCCTCGGCAGGCCAAGGGAGATCCTCACCATCTCCGACTGAGTGCGCGTAGACGCCATGCGATGTATCGACTTGTGTAATATGTTTATATGTACATAGGTTGTGAGAAGTAGCCTGTTTGCGCATCATGTAGGATCTGGAGGAGTGCACTAGTTTAAATAGCATGTCAGGATTATGTACGCATATCCTGAGTGATGTAATGTATAATTATGCCCACCTGTAAGATATGTAATAGTCCTTCTCCGCGCGCAATCGTGTGTTTCCAAAAATATCCTGGAGTTTAAAAATGTTCTTTGTGTGTGATTTTATTGACTTTTGCGACTCTCTTTCTTATCTTACGAAGTTCACAAAATATATCCCCAGAGTGAAAGATGTCTGCCCTTGGACGCGCTTCCATGCCAACTCAGCCGGAAGAAAATTATGGCACACCGCAGAACCACAATTTCACTCAGGGTCAGACAAGTCAACAGGACAGTGAAACAGCTTTTACACAAGTTTGTCGTTTGTATGAACAGAGTCAGCAGCAACACCAGGAAATGATGAACCAATTCATCAATATGGGAAGTAACCGTGGCCAGTATCAACCGCAATCCAAATTATCTGAGTTACAAAAGACGCGTCCTCCAACATACTGACAAGCCTCTTGAGGCCGATGACTGGCTTCGAGACATGGAGAGAAAATTAATTATCGCACAGTGTTCAGACCGTGAAAAAGTATTGTATGCACCACATTATCTCACAGGAGGAGTTGCATCGTGGTGGGAAAACTTCCTGCACATGCATCCCAACGAAAATGAAATCACCTGGGAGAATTTCAAAGAAGGTTTTCGTGGGGCACATATTCCTAAGAGCGTCATGAAAATCAAGAAGAAAGAATTTGATGAACTCAAGCAAAGGGCCATGACAGTGTCAGAATACAACAGCCAATTCACTCTGCTGTCTTGCTACGCCAATGAAGAACGCATGACCGAGAGCAAGAAGATGGAAAAATTCTTAGAAGGCCTGGCACCCGCCCTTAAGTGCCAGCTAGTTGTGCATACCTTTCCAGATTTTAAAACACTGGTGGATAAGGCCATTACTCTGGAAAATGAGCGACGTAGCCTGGAAGATTTCCGCAAACGCAAAAGGGACCAGACTACTTTTGCTCGCAACCCCAGAAACAAGACAGAAATTCAGAAGGGTAGAACACACAAAACCCCGACGGAAAATTCACGTCCAATCAAGAATTTCCATGCAAGAGACAAAGAGTTCACCTATCGCCCAGGCGTTACCTGTTATGCTTGTGGAGAAGAAGGGCACTATGCCAAGCAGTGCCCCAAGCCAAGGAGCTCAACCCCGAAGCTCAATAATGGTGGCAATAATTCAGCACCAAAATGAAGCAATTTCAACCCCAACCACAACCACCGGAAAGGTCACTTGAACCACGTGACCCGAGAGGAAGCATGAACGCCTGGATATCGTGACTGCAGACGCACTTCCGTCAACACAATACCTGCCATGGTTTTGTTTGATTCTGGAGCTTCTACTCATTCGTTTCGAAAAATAATTTTTCGATGCTTCCCTTGGAAAAATCAATGATCATCAAGTCCCCTGGAATTAAGCAAGTGACCCAGAGTTACTGTCAAGGTTTTGTTATTGAATTTGAAGGATTAAAGTTTTACGCCAACCTTATTGTACTGGAAAGCAAAGGACTGGATGTCATCCTAGGAATGGATTGGTTAACCACCAACAAAGGTTTTATTGACTGCTTCAACCGTACCGTGATTCTCACACACCATCATGGGAAGAAAATAAAAGTTTCAGCCAAAGAGAGACAAATACCTCGGCAACCTAGATTAAACAAGGTGGACGTTTCTGAGCTGAACAAGGTTCCAGTAGTATGTGAATTCCCAGACGTGTTTCCAGAAGAACTACCAGGCATGCCACCGGACCGAGAGATAGAATTCAACATTGAGCTAGCACCCGGAACCGCTCCTATTTACAAGAAACCTTACAGAACGGCACCATCCGAATTGGTAGAGTTGAAGAAGCAAATAAAAGAATTGTTGGAGAAAGGATACATACGAGCCAGATCCTCACCTTGGGGTTCTCCAATTTTATTTGCCAAGAAGAAGGATGGAACAATGAGGTTGTGTATTGATTATCAAGCTCTCAACATGGTCACAATCAAGAACAAATACCCAATGCCCCGAATAAATGATTTATTCGATCAGCTCGCACAGGCCAAAGTCTTCTAAAAAATTGACTTGAGATCAGGATACCACCAATTAAAAGTACGTAATGTAAGATATTCCCAAGACCGCCTTTCACCTCCGGATATGGGCTGTATGAGTTCACAGTGATGCCATTCGGGCTAACTAACGCTTCGCATATTTTGTTCACCTCATGAACAAAGTATTTATGAAGTATATGGACAAGTTTGTTGTGGTATTCATCGATGATATTCCGATATATTCCAGAACACCAGAAGAGCACGCCAAACATCTCAGGATTGTACTCAGAGAACTCAGGAAACATCAACTGTACGCCAAATTCAGCAAATGTGAATTTTGGCTAAGGCAGGTGGGTTTTCTGGGCCACGTACTAACCCAAGAAGGTATTGCAGTAGACCCGGAAAAAGTCAAGGCCATACTTGGCTGGAAACCACCAGCTAACGTAACAGACGTACGGAGTTTCTTGGGAATGGCAGGCTATTATCGGAGATTTATTGAAGGATTCTCCGCAAAGCCCATGACACAATTGCTCAAGAAAGGCAAGAAGTTTGAATGGACAGAAGCATGTGAGAAAAGCTTCCAAGAGCTAAAAAGCAAATTAACAACGGCACCAGTACTAATTGTGCCAGATATACACAAGAATTTTGAGGTAGAGACAGACGCATCCGGAAAGGCCTCGGATGCGATCGATGCAAGAAGGCAAGGTAGTTGTGTATGTCTCTAGACAACTACGCAAGCATGAGGAGAATTATCCCACTCATGACTTGGAAGTAGCAGCGGTCATCCATGCACTCAAGGAATGGAGACACTTCCTACTTGGGAATCGCTAGAGATATACATGCACCATAAGAGTCTTAATTATATTTTCACACAACCAGAGTTAAATTTACGGCAACGACGCTGGTTAGAGTTGGTAAAGGATTATGATGTTGGAATCCACTATCATCCCGGAAAAGCAAATGTTGTGGCAGATGCACTTAGTTGAAATCCCAGCACGGACGACGACAGTATACCAAAGTTGAGGCCAGAATTTCAGCAGGAATTTGCCCGACTCAATCTAACAATGGTTACCGAAGGCAGTGTGTCGAATATAGAAATACAGCCTACCCTGATGGAAAGGATCAAGGAAGCCCAGCACGGACACCCCAGCATTGAGGGCATAAAAAGAAAAGTGAGTTTGGGAAGAGCCTCAGGATTCAACGTAGATGAGCAAGGAATATCGTGGTACGGAGATAGGCTATGCGTACCAAATGTCAAGGACCTCAAACAGCAGATATTGACTGAAAGTCACACAGCTCCGTATTCAATCCATCCTGGAGGGACAAAAATGTACAAAGACCTTCAGGAAAATTCCTGGTGGCACGGTATGAAGAGAGATGTAGCCACGTTCATTGCCTGCTGTGACTCTTGTCAACGTATCAAGGCCGAGCACCAGAAACCAGCCGGACTGTTACAGCCAAATAAGATACCCGAGTGGAAATGGGACGAGATTGGAATGGACTTTATCGTTGGACTGCCACGGTCACGGCACGGAAACGATGCCATATGGGTCATAACCGACAGATTAACCAAGGTGGCACATTTTATTCCGGTAAAGACAACTTACACCACTCAGAGACTGGCCAGACTTTATCTTGCCCGTATCGTCTGCCTGCATGGAGTCCCTAAGACTATCATCTCCGATAGAGGCACACAGTTCGTCTCTATATTTTGGGATCACCTACAACAGGCACTGGGAACCCAACTAGCCTTCAGTACCGCATACCATCCCCAGACTGATGGGCAGACGGAACGCGTAAACCAAATCCTAGAAGACATGCTAAGAGCCTGTGTCCTCACCTACGGGAACAATTGGGAAGAAAGTTTGCCATATGCAGAGTTCGCATACAACAACAGCTATCAAGCCAGCTTGCAAATGGCACCCTTTGAAGCTCTATATGGGAGAAGATGTCGTACCCCGCTAAATTGGTCAGAGACCGGAGACAGCCATATCTTTGGCCCAGATATGCTCAAGGAGGCCGAGGAGAAAGTTAAGACAATTAGAGATCGACTCAAAACAGCTCAAAGTCGGCAAAAGAGTTATTACGACCGAAAGCATCGGGAAATCAGTTTTGAACCCGGAGAATTGGTATACATGAGAGTTTCCCCTATGAAGGGTCTGCAACGATTCAATATTATGGTGAAACTAGCACCAAGATTCATCGGACCATTTCATATAGTGGCCCGAAGAGGCACGGTAGCCTACCAGCTAGACCTACCCGGAGACTTATCCGGTATCCACAACGTGTTTCACATCTCGCAGTTGAGAAAATACGTGAGCAACCCAGAGAAGCAAGTTCCACATGGGAATATTGACGTGCAACCGGACCTCACTTACCAGGAGCACCCAATAAAAATATTAGAAGAGTCTGAGAGGAGGACCCGACAGAAAACCATTAAGTTTTTCAGAGTTCACTGGAGTAATCACACTGAGAATGAAGCAACTTGGGAGAGCTAGGATTTTCTTCGGACAGAGCACCCACACCTGTTTAAGGATCAGCTGAAATCTCGGGGACGAGATTTTTCCTAAGGGGGTAGGTGCTGTGACACTCTAAATTTTTTGTGATTTTGGTTTTCAGAAAGAGCCTTGCTTGGTTTGGAAGAAGGTCATTTAAAACCTTCCTAAAAACCATCTTCTAAGTTTGCCCTCTCAAAAATATTTTTTCTTGGATTTAGTTTCTTTTAAAAATAAAACCTTTTTGATTTTTGGTCTTTCATTTGATTTTTATCCACTCTGGTTTACCATGCCTCCTATGGTAAAACTCCCCCAAAAACCCCTCCTCCCACTTTGGTACAACCCAAACATTCTCATCAAACTAATAAAAATCCATTTTTGGATTTTATTCCAATTATTTCTCCTCCCAAAATAATTCCGTCTTTTCTTTTGAGCCTAGGAGATTTGCAAAGCAAGTACCCTAATGCTTTTGATTTTTGACCTCAACTCAACACCCCTGGATAGTCCTTTGTACCCACAACCCAGAACCATCTTGATCCACTCTTCTTCTTTTCAAATATTTCAAATTTCACTCACTGCAAGTTTGGACCAGATTTGCCAAATTTGGTGAAATTCATATCTACACTTCTCCAAAAATTCCACCAAAATTCAGGCAACCTCTAGTTGCAATGAGAGACACTCCACCAAAGATCAGCTCAAGAAAAAATCCCTGGATACCAGAATCATTTTGTCGAACACCTGGCATGCACTGTTTTGTTCATATTCAGTAAATTCAGAAAGTTCAGTGTCGTTTCTCGGCAGTAACTTCAGTCCACATGCCCACCGTGGCGTTTGGCTCGATGCTCGCAGCCTGGCTCGCTTGTCCGGAGCTCCACACGCAGCCGCTTGGCGCCGGGCAGCTTTTGCGGGCGTCAAACACCGTAACGGCCGACAGGGAGCAAAACGGCGGCTCAACGCCGTTCGGCGCCGCCCAAACCGCCTGGTGGCTCCGCGTGGCCATCTCCTTGCCAGCGCACACATGCAGCGCCGTCGCCGTGGCTTGGCACACGCAGAGCGCGTTCTCTGCCGTCGATGGGCGTCTGCGGCCGTTCCGTCGAGGGCAGGCCGTAAACCTCCCTCCCGTGCTGAGCTGGACCCTAAAATGGCACCACTACCCCACCTAGGCGATGCTCAAGCTCCTAAGCCGACCGTCCAGCCACAGCATCGCCGTAATCAACTCGCCGAACTTATCCGTTCACGGCAACCGACTCGGGCCGGCTATATATAGCACCCCCGAGCCTGCTCTCGCCCCCGCACGACTCCACCACCTCACTAGACCCCGCCTAGCCACTTGGAGAGCCTCGAGGGGCCCTTCTTCCCCGACTCCGGCCAACCCGTTCCGCCTCGGCCTCCACCTCGATTCGCTCCGGTGAGGCCGTCTCCGACGCCCTAACTTCGTCAGCAACCCTCTCGAGCAACTAGGAGACTAAACCCCACTCATATTTGATCCCCGCAGCTCCCTCCGGCGAGATCCACGACTACCCGAACCGCCGTCCGCCGGAGCAAGGGCCGCCGTCGACACAGTGCTCGCCGGCGACCACCACCACCACCCACAGACGTGGAACGGTGCACTGATCTCGAAGGTAACCCCCGATCACCTTGCCTCGCCGTGGATCGCCGCCGGCGACCACCGCACCTTTCGGGCGTCGTTGCGCTCTGTTTTCTCCGTTTGAAATTTCAAACCCGATAGGTGGAGCCCGCCTGTCAGCCTCACAGCCGTCTCTTTTAAACGAAACGTTATCCTGCACTTTTCCACAGAGCCCCCTGGAAACTTTCTGTTTCATTACAGATGGGTCCTTGGACCAAAACTCATATAACTTTTAAACATAAAATGATTTTTGATTGATTCCTTTTCTGTCATCTTTATTTTTCTGTCTAGATTTTTGTCATATTTATTTGAAAAATATTTGGAACACTTTTTTGTACACTCACGGTATTTACGTTGCGTCGTATTTTTCTTATACCGTAGATACCGGAGGAGGTGACGGAGCTGCAAACATCACACAGTTAAACTCCGACTACTCCGAACCAGGCAAGCATGTTTCAACTATTGATATGATGAGTGTTGTTGCATGTTTGCATTTTAGTATAGTCATGGCATGTTTATGAACATCACTTTGAATGTTATAATTCATGCACATAAGTGGAAAGTAAGTTTCGGAAAGCATTATGTTGTTGGATACATATCTGCATAGCCATGTGTTGGCATGAGGATGGGTAAGATGGCAGTGTTGGGACATGCTAGTCTTATGCCAGATTATTTGACTTCCGTGTCATCGTGAAACAAATCACATTTCCATTCATTCCTTCCTATACTGCCACATGTTTTCCGAAAGGAATATGGCATAGTAAGTTGCAAATCGTTTTCCTGGTGCACACCAACTAGAGAGGCCGGGATGAGGGTTCCATGGCCCTGGATTAAAGCCCGTCATCCGGTCAGGGGGCATGGGTGTTTCCGGTTGGGACCGAGAGGGAGGCACCCCTTAGAGCGCGCGTATAGAAATTTGATCCCATGCTATTTGAGGTTGTGACCTCCCCGTCTCAAAGGTTTTCTTGGACGTTGTCCAGGGTGATTCCTGGCATTCGTGAGGTGAAATGGGTGTGTACTAGTTAAATGTGTTTCTACTGAAATACCGTAAACGGAACTAGTCCTTCGTGACTATGGAAATCCGTTGGCTGTGGTCAGTTCATCCAAACTCTGCAGAGTCTCAAATCTTTCAATTATCTTGTACTTTGTTCAAGTACTATATTCATCTTATCTTGTCAGGTATCAGCCTCAGTGACAAAACTCCGGTGGGATTTATGTGTGATAAATCCGGTTAAAAGATTATTCTTGTGGATGGACTAATCTTGTTATTTACATTCATTACAAGCCCTGTCTGTGATGTCGCTCAGACGTCCGACGGTGGCATACCTGTTATTTACTTTTGTTATAGGCCCTGTCTGTGATGTCGCTCAGACGTCCGACGGTGGCATATCTGTTATTTACATTTGTTGCAAGCCCTGTCTGCGATGTCGCTCAGACGTCCGACTGTGGCATTTCTTTTAAAGCCCTTTATGTGATGTCGCTCAGACGTCCGACTGTGGCATTTCTTTTAAAGCCCTTTATGTGATGTCGCTCAGACGTCCGACTGTGGCATTTCTTTTAAAGCCCTTTATGTGATGTCGCTCAGACGTCTGACTGTGGCATTTCTTTTAAAGCCCTTTATGTGATGTCGCTAAGAAGCCCGACTGCGGCATTTCTTTTAAGCCCTTTATGTGGTGTCGCTAAGACGCCCGACTGCGGCATTTCTTTTAAGCCCTTTATATGATGTCGCTAAGACGCCCGACTGCGGCATTTCTTTTAAGCCCTTTATGTGGTGTCGCTTAGACGCCCGACTGCGGCATGCATTTTATTTATTTACCTTTCGAGGCGTCGTTCCGGACACCTGATCGGTTTTTCAGTTATTTATTTTATTTATCAAGTCCTGTAATAATATCGTTGTTATATGAGCATCATCCTTTATTCATGACGCATTCATGCATTCATTGATTATATCTTTTGTCCGAACTATTTTGCGAGTACTTTCAAAGTACTCACCTGGCCTGTTGATGAAGGCGATCTCTTGGATGAAGAGTTTCATAGCGAGTCCGACGCCTAGAGGAGTCCCAGTCAGTCCCGTGCGATCCTGTTTTGGTCATTGTATTATCCGCTTCCGCAACCCCCGAATAAATTCATCGAGCTTCCCCCAACGCTCGATGAGCTGCCAGTTAGGAGTCGAGTTATCCACCACTTTTTCCTCGAGCTAGTAGCATGCCACCACACCCCTATGTCATGACCGCCCATATGTAAGATATTGGCGAGTTTGTAATAAATTGTTGAGCAGCCTCAGCTCAACCTTGTAATATATTTGATGCTACTGGTTCTCTGTTTATCAAGCATTTGTCTACCAGAAAGGATGACTTTTTCCTATACTGGGATTTAAAGATCGATTTTCTCAATATTCATTTATTGAAAAAGTCGGTCGTGACAGCCAGTCAACCGTGGACATCCGGCATTTTCTTCAGCCAGATCTTGGCAACCGGATGCACACACACAAATTTTTTTTTAGCAGCCGGCCATTGACTTATTCAGCCGGATGGGCACAAAGCCCTTGACTTTTCTTGGGTAGCTAGCTCGCTTTTCCCAGCCAGCTACAAGGCAGTCGGCCTCTTCTCTTCTTTTCCTTTTTTTTAGGCACTCGGCTGTGGGCAGTCGGCCCTTTCTTTTTCTTCGGACGGACCTTTTCTTTTACTTCTCTTTTTCAGCTGGCCACTGTTTCTTCCCTTCAGGCGCCGGCCTGGACAGGCGGCTGGAGCGAGACCCGGCAGGGGCGCGCGTGGCACAGCCGGACACGGCGCCCGACCCGGGAGCCGGCAGCGGAGGCGCGTGACCCAGCCGTCCAGAGGTGCGGCGGGGGAGTCGGCACGGCGCGCGGAAAAGCAGGCGGCCTCGCGCAGAGTCGGACGCGGCCAGCGGGAGGCGGCGAAGCGGCGACCCGGCCAGGCGGCAAGGCGGGAGGACCGGCATTGGGGGAGCCGGCCTGGAAAGGGCGAAACCGGCAAGCGGCGGAGCTGCAAGCTAGGCCAGCCGTCCGCCTGGGGCGGAGACCGCAGGCGGCAGGAGCCGGGCGCTGGTTGGTGGAGGCGGAGCCGGCGAGCGAGGGGAGCCGGGCGCGGGTTGGTGGAGGCGGAGCCGGCGAGCGAGGGGAGCCGGCGCGGGCGGCAGGCGGCCGGGCCGGCACAAGGCGGCGGAGGGATGCGCGTGCGCGGCGTGAGAGGACGAAGGCGGCGCCGACCCAGGAGGCCGGCGTCGCCGGGTGGAGGCGGAGCCGGCGAGCGAGGGGAGCCGGCGCGGGCGGCAGGCGGCCGGGCCGGCACAAGGCGGCGGAGGGATGCGCGTGCGCGGCGTGAGAGGACGAAGGCGGCGGCGACCCAGGAGGCCGGCGTCGCAGGAAATCGGCGACAGGGGCGCAGACGTGCCAGAAGGCGGGCGGGCGAAGCCAGACTGAGGAGGAGCCGGCCGGGGAGGCAAGGCTGCAGCCGTCGTGCGATACTCGGAGTCGGCCCTAGCCGGGTGCGCAGAGGAGGCGGGGGCCGGCGGCTCGGGAACCCGGCGGAGGCGGGGACGCGGCAGGCCGGGCGCTGCAGCCGGGCGGGCGACGTAAGGCCTGCGGACGCGCGGCCAAAGCCGCGACGCGATTCGCGCGAGCTGAGGCAGGCGCCAGCGTGGCTGGCCGCCCACGCGCACATGGGCCGAGCTAGCTAGCTAACTCAACTGAATGGATGGCTCAGTGGGCTCTACTAGCTAGGTAGCTGGGCATGAGTACAGGCACGCACAAGGACAGAAGCGGCCAGCGGAACTGCACACGGAGGCGCGGGCGAGACGAGGCCGGAGCCGATGACCAGCGTGCACGAGGACGACGAGGCCAGGCACGGGCGGAGTAACGCAGGAGGCGCCACGGCGGCCGGCGTCGCGGTGGTGGTGACGAAGACGTGGCCGATGGCGAGGACGCGCCGACCCTCACGGCCATTCCGGGGGCATGTCGATGTCGAGCCCCCGACCGCTATCAGAGAGACGGCGTGACGCCGCGGTGATGAAGACGAAGAGGCCGACGGCGAGGACGCGCCGCCCTTCGTGGCCGCTCCGAGGGCGCGTCGATGTCGGGCCCTCGAGCGCTACCGGAGAAACGACGGTGACGCCGCGATGATGACGAAAATGGTCCCGCCCGGACTACGAAACCAGCAGCAGCGCGGTATCAATAGTACCGTCCCACGGTGGGCGCCAAATGTCGTGGTATTCTCACGGGGGGTGTTGCAAGACGACATATGCAACAAGGTGGCTTCGTGTGAGGGCAAGACTGCTACCGGAATATTCAGGGACGGGTATGCGAGTAGCACGCGCTAGTTTACCCAGTTTCAGAGCTCTTCGGAGAGATAATACTCCTACTGCTGCATGTCTGAGTGTATCTATCTGGGGTGTACATCGGGCAGTACGAAGTGCTCCTGGAGCTGTATCTGGGCTCAGTGCCATAAGCATCTGGCTTGGTATATGTCTCATATGTGTAGGTGAGCTAGCTAGTGGCCGGCCATGCTCATGGCCGTGAGCAGATGAGTGCTCATGCGTGAGAGTGTGTGAGTGTGAGTCCATGGGGATCCATCCCATGGATGGATGGATGTGTGCCTTTATATAGGCAAGGCTAGCTTACTTCCTAAGCTATGTAGGCATGGTAGCTAGCTAGCTAGTGGCATGGTGGGGTGTCATCTTTGTCCCCTGGGTCACTTCATAAATAGTGCCAGGGGACAAGTGACACTGTACATGATGGCTGGGGTGTCACGTGAACAGTGCCGGGTACGGTCGTCACGTCGGGGTCGTGTCGGGCTGCAGTCGGCAGTCGGCTGGTCGGCGTAGTTGGCAGCCGGCTGGTTGGCGCAGTCGGCAGCCATCAGTCGGCAGCCAGCAGTCGGCCTGGTGGTGCAGTCAGCAGCCTGCAGTCGGCCTGGGCGGCCGGGGAGTCGGCAGCCAGCAGTCGGCCTGGTGGTGCAGTCGGCAGCCAGCAGTCGGCCTGGTGGTGCGATCGGCCCGGCCAATCGGCCTAGTGGTGCGATCGGCCAGCTGCTGATCGGCCTGGGCGGCCGGGGAGTCGGACTGAGGGGCTTTGCTAGCCCCGATGTCTTGGAATATCGTCTTGCCGTCTTCGGGGTATCCGTGTCCAATTACTCCGACAAGCATCGATCCAGTCCGTTGACTGGCTCGGCCGACAAACTTTGTGCCGCATAGAGCATGCATCCATCCACTGGACCGGATCGATGTTGGGTTGGTTTCATACAGGTGAGGAACCCAGCTAGTGCTTTCGGGGTGTTGACATGCTAGGCCGGAAATGCGTGTGTCAGAGATCGTACTTGCGTATATAATCCCAAACTTTCTTCATGGCATCCCATGACCCCATAGAGAATGCATGCATAATTTTTTTCATGTGGGGCAAAATTTTGAATGTTTTACGGTTTAGTGGGGGGGGGGAGGGTTAGGGTTATCAGTGTTTAGGGTTTTAGGGTTGACGGAACTATGTTTGTCTTGCAGTGGACCTATCACACACACGGACATAGGTCGACCGTTGGCCTACAATGGATTCCCTCCGGTAGCATCGATCTGGTCCGTCGACTGGCTCGGCTGACATACTTCGTGCCACAGAGAGCATGCATCCATCCACTGAATTGGATCGATGTTGGGTTGGTTTACATGTACATGTACAGGGACCGGAAATGCGCGTGTCAGAGATCGTACTTGCGTGTACATGTACTAATGATCCCAAACTTTCTTCATGGCATCCCATGACCCCATAGAGAATTCATGCATAATGGTTTCCATGTGGGGCAAAATTTTGAATGTTTTTACGGTTTCGTGTGTGTGTGCGGGTGGGGGGGGGGGAGGGGTAGGGTTATCAGGGTTTAGGGTTCAGAGTTTTTTGGTTTTTTGGGTTTAGGGTTTAGGGTTGGTTTACAATGGATTCCATCCGGTACCATCGATCCGGTCCATCCATTGGCTCGGCCGACAACCTTTGTGCCACATTGTTCACATTGTCCAATTAACACTTTGTATAGATTTTTTGGGTAAAAAATGAACGAAATAATGCAACTAATCTGAATGTAACGTTTGGCATGTATCAAATCAAGTAGCCACTATTCCTCAAAAAAACCAGTTAGCCACTAATTGCGCCAAACATATCTCGTAATTACCAACGAAAATGGGTTGACAATTATTTCTGGAAATTCTTGAAAGGAATTTATTGCTCTTCCTTTTTTAGAGACCAATAAGTTACAAATTTGCTAACATAACAATAAGCTATTTCCTCTTTGCTAAATTTTATTTTGGAAACAAGAAATCAGTTTTCAATTTTATTTGTCCTTTCCAATAGATTTCGAATGAGCTTTTCCTTGGTCTG
The DNA here is from genome assembly GCA_021605145.1 of Aegilops bicornis. Classification (NCBI taxonomy): domain Eukaryota; kingdom Viridiplantae; phylum Streptophyta; class Magnoliopsida; order Poales; family Poaceae; genus Aegilops; species Aegilops bicornis. The sequence goes on along the minus strand of CM038669.1, from coordinate 623,906,399 downwards.
GTCATACAAGGCATTAAGCACACATGACATTGCTTATACAGAAGCTGACTGAAAAAATTTGTTAACAACTTCTAACGACTGATGATCAACAAGTAAACAAATCCCACAACAATTATTGAAAAATAAAATCCCGCGGCCATCAGATTTGCGTGCTTCTTCAGATCGATCAACTGCCTTAAGTTCTTGTTGATCTTCTTCAATTCCACCTTGAGTTCCGCATCCGCCACCATCGGAGGAACATTGGCATAGCCCTTATTATCCACCGCCGATGGCAGATCTAGCTCTAGGGTTGCCCCGTGCCTCAAATCAATTAAGCCATCCGTTTGAAGCCTCTCAACGTATTCATCCAGCCACTCAAAATGCTTGCATGTTTTCAGCTTCTGAAAAAGGCAGGGGAAACCCTAAATCCCAATTCCGAGGAAATAAAAATAAATCTGGGGTCAGAATTCATAGCAAAAAGACACAACAGAACATAGATTTAACCTTCTCCACTTCTGGTTTGCTCTCGCATTTCACAAATTCCTGCCCATGGTTTCCATTCTTCTTTGATATGGTTGTCAAACGCTTCAGTGGCACGGTGCGTGGGCAGTCGGGGCATCTGGTCATCGGCAATGAACCATACCGCGGCCATGATGACGGAGAGGCCGAACTGGACATGGACATCTCTCGTCTCTCACCGTCCCCCGGCGATGGCAGGCTTCATCGCCGGAGAAGAATAACAATTTGGTGGGGCAAGGGAAAGGGAGGCAATGGTGGGCCGCGGGTTGGCACGGGCACAACGATGGCTCGGGCTTCTGTGATATGTGGTTGGACCCGCGGTTAGTGCACATGTTTTGGAAGCCCCCAAAAGACAGCGCTCATTAAAAAAACTTGCATGGAAGCGCATTACTTCAAAATAACTAATTAACCCTACAATCACGGATATATACCTTCCCATTCTACCGCATATCTACCCTATCCTAACCACCCCCATATACCTTGTTTCTCCTCACATAGCCATCGCCGGGATCGCGCCATCGCTTCTCAAGCGACCACGCCGACGCCGGATTAAAAAGGTCTCCTCCACGGCTCCTCCCATCTTTGATTGCAGTCCCTCCCATCTTTGATTGGAGTGCTGATTATTTTTTCCATTGATTCGACCAAGAAGTCATTTCCGAAGAGATTAGAAAATCCAGCTTCTGCCATAGTTGAGTAGTTCTGGTGTAATTGGAGTACAAGATGTCATGCAAGAGCTTTTTGACTGATAGTTTGTAGTAGTTGATTATACTAACTGGTTATGAATATAGTTTCTCGGTGGTATTGTTAGGAATTAGTTGGATGAGGTTGTGGATACAGTTTTCATACTATGGGTATATGTGTTGCTGTAGGGACCATGGTCTCATAGGCGCATAACAACCGTGCGGAGTACGACAAGTCTTTGCATGAAGCGCGCCGGGAGATCGACTTGAAGGTGCAAAAGGATCGCGATGAGGTAGATAAGAAACTCAAAAAATAACGTTCATACGTGGACAAGATGATAAAGGAGGAGCGTGAGGAGTTTTCCCGTAAGATGGCGAAGATGCGTCTTGAGATTGAAGAAAAGTATAAGCGGGACTGTAAGGACATGGAAAAAAAGTTTTTCCTTGGCTACAAGGAAATGCATCAAACGTTGCAGAAGGACCGGAAGCTTGTGGACAGTATTATACATACAGAGCGAGTCAAGATGGATGCCTATGTGTTGCAGGCATGTGCGGATATGGACAGTAAGCTGCTACAAGAGCGGTCGGACATGGATTATAAGGCCATGCTGGAGAAGGTCCGCTTGGAAGGACATATGTTAGAAGACCGTGCGGTCTCACGGCCACCCCGACAACATGTCTTCAATTATTCTCCCCCTGTAAGTATCTTGCACCGATTCTGCACGTATTCTATGATACAAACATCTTCAATTTGTGGCAACCTTATGTCGGCGATTGTATGTAGGCTAAGCATCAGGAGACGGCACAGTTGTCATTCACTCGAGACATTGCAATAGAGTCACCCGTTCAATGCCACATCACTCCACCCCAACAACATATCTTCAATTCTCCTTTACTCATTGAATGTATTAACTCTGATGTGAGATACTAGGTGCTGGTCATGGAATTTTTTGTTAGTAGGGATGATGAGATGTCACATGTCCCGAGAGCATACTTTGATGAACAGCCGGCAGAAGTCAGGATTTTTGAACCCGCCAAAGTGACCTACGATCTCATTATGAGTGAAATGAGAGATTCTTTTGGTTGCAAACTGGGAGCAGAACTGTACTACTTCTTACCCGGGTCTGCGTGGAAGCTGCCAGAAGGAATGTTCTTAGTTGCAGGACCAGATAATGTAGAAAAAATGCTTTCTGATATGAATGGCAGCAAGACATGTCACCTGTACATTGTGTACAACAGAACTACGGGTTGTTATCCCGAGCATGACATTGATCCAGAGGTTCAAATTTTACATGTTACATGCATCTAGTTTATGGCTACTTCTTTTTTGAGTTCTTCCTAATACAATTCCTATGGTTTTCTACAGGAAGTGAGAATCCAAGAAATGGAGGGTCTTGCTAGAGAGATGGTGGAGGAAGAACAAGAACAACTTCTGTTGTATGGTTACATTGATGTTAAAGAGAAAAAGATTGAAGCACATGGGTCATCGCAAAGCCCGACGCAATCTCCAACGTCGCAACGCAAGAGGTCACTGGATTTTGGCAGTGCAGAAGACCATATGGAGTAGGCTCAATTGTTTTTCAACCAGTTTAAGCTTCAAACCAGGATTATTTTGTTGCAAACATTTTTTTTCTGTTTCACACTATGTTCGCAATTATGGTACAATTTATTCATGAGACGGTTCTTTGAACAACAATGCATGTGTTTTATGATCAATCATACAGTTGTTTCTGAGTTGTTTGTGAGATGGCATTGCATCTAAATAACTTTCCATCTATAAAACTTGTAAAAAATCATTTATGTTGTCTTTGTTCAAACTGTTTTTTCGTGCCTTTCATCTACACGTGTTTGTAATCATTATAGCCTAGAAAACCATACAACATTGAAAAACAATTTCCAGTTGGCATGGATGCTTGTCATTTTTTTGGGTCCATTTCAAGCATGCCGAAAAAATCCGTCTTCCCAGACGGAACATCCCCTGCTACCCGAACGGCTAAGTTGAATGACACCAATTTTTTTCCATCAAGCGCGCAAGCACACCCCCGTGGGCCGCGTGAAATCTGAGCTAACCCCAAAACTTGCTGGTTTTGACGTCAAATAATATAGAAATATCAAGGGAAGAAGATAGAAATAGCAAGCAACACACAGATAACCAACGACATATCAAATAGACGGGTAGAAATCATAACATAGTTCGGATAGATAAAGTTCACGGTAGAACCAACGACATGATTTAATTGGAATATTTAAAAGGTAAAAAACTTGCCCTAACATGCTAGGGCAAGACAAGCTAACGAGACCGGGCCTTCACCACCATCTTCACTGCGCCTCCTCTCCAGTGCTCCTCTCCATCCCGTCCTCGCCGATGTAGTAGGGGAGGGTGTGCATACCGTCGCGGGTGGGGAAGACGCAGTCGAAGTTTGTGAAGATGTTGTGGGTTGTGAATGCGATGAATTCGCATCCACACCAAAACACCTTGCCGAGGAGGTAGTACGCATCAAATCTGTTGGTGAAGGTGACGGTGAGCCCTATCGGCGGAGACCAGGAGTTTGGACGCACCTCATCCAGTCGGAACATCACCGGCGAGCCCGCCGGGAGGTGGGCGAAGCCCAAGACGGAAGAACCACTGGGCAAAGCCCCTTGCACCCCTCCAGCGTGAGAACGCCCACATGCGAAGCGTGCTCTCCACGACGACGCCGGCCGGATACTGTCTCTCCGGCACGGTCGGTGGGAGCCGGTAGGTGGGGCCGTTGTACTGCATCCTCGCGGCTCGCTGAGAGAGTGCTCTAGGTTTGGGGAAGAAGAGAAGGGTAGTGCAAATGGATGTGTGCAGAAGGTCAGGGCTGGTGGTTTAAATAGGGAAAGGGGAAGGGAAGGGAACCGACCGCGCTTACGTTCAAACTAGCCGCGTCGAACGATCCATATGCCACTTTAATTGCCACGTTGAATAGATGTGGGTGGATCAAAAAAGTGTGAAACCAAGGCTTTAATTGCCACGTTGAATAGATGCGGGTGGATCAAAAAAGTGTGAAACCAAGGTTTTAATTGACACGTTGATGAAAACAAGGTTTTAATCGCCTCGCTCGCATGCATGCACGCCCGCCACCCGCGCATGCAAACCCACGTCGCCGCCCTTCCCATGCATGCAGGCATCAGGCAACGGTCCATCCAGCGACCCAACAGGTGAGGCTGGCGTGGGACGGCCCACCCGAATTAGGCCCAAGCGAGCGTCGCGCCGCGCACATCCCAGGGGTGCAGGGAGTTTAGTCCCACCTCGCCGAGCGAGGGGAACTAGCACCGGTTTATATAGCGGGCTGAGCTTTCCCTCTCAAGTTCCTTTCTAAAGCGGGCAACACATTGCCTAACCATCTGGCGTGCGTGCAGAAATACATCACAAAAATTATTCTACTCGAAAATAACAAGTGCTCCATGCTAGCCCTTATTCCTGTTCGAAATACATCATCATTCTTAAAGTTGGACAACAAATGATACACACAGAAAATGAAAACGAAAGATGTCGAACTAATATAGTAACATGGCAGTACAACCGCACTTCACTAAATTACTGTCACGATGAAATAAAATGTAAAGACCACGTCACACAAAGCTGAATGGCACACGACTTTCTCTGGCTCATCGTCAGTTCATGTTGTATGTAGACATCACAGTTCAGCCTCGAGATCCTACACAGAAGAATAGAATAAATCACATGGACATCAATTATGAGTAAAACACATGCAAAAAATAAATATGAACATATATCGTACCTCTAGCAATTTAGCGCATTTACGTCGATTGTGACCAGGATTCTTGCAATAGCCACAGATATTTTGTGATCTTGACTTCTTTGTCTTTGCCTGCAGCCTTTTCTTCGGTGCACCTCGGCCTGGCACATGCACGGGATCCAGAACCTTATCAACTTTCTCCGAGTGCGGCATCAACGGGCCAAACCTAATGCTGTTATACTGAGCATTAGTTGACTCCTTGTTGTCAGCTTGTTCAAAACTTTATTGCTTGCCATGATGTTGTGCTTGCAAAAGCATCTTTAGACGGTGATAGTCCTCATCAGAGTGGCATGTCTTGAAACTTGCGGCGTGACTACAATTCCGCAACTCGCGGTACCTCTGCAGGCTTACCGAATAGTCATACATCTGGTTTTTTCTGGTAGGTGCGTATGCACATTTTGCATTCATAGTCCACCTAGTGGGAACGCAACAACTGGGCAGAATTGTTTGTTTTAAAATCCCCAATATGTAAAAAAAAAATGTGGGAACATGGTGTGCCTGCGCATTCCAGCTTACGGCAAGAACAACTGACCCTGTGCAAAATACCTCCTTGCTCTTCAATGCGCACTCCAAACTTTTTATCCATTCTTTCCTGCTTGGACACAACATAAGTGGAATCTTCTGATCCATCTAGTATCTCTCTGATCTGACATTTGCTGACAGCATCTATGCTCCATAAGACCATCTTAAAGACACTAGGTGTGAAAACTGTTGCGGTGTGTTTCTCAAGCGGCGAAGCATTTTCCTCTGTAAATGGAACGGACTGCAAGGCTTCGACGTCTTGGAGAGCTTCGTTAATCCGTCGCGACGCAAGGCAATGCTCATAGTGCTCTAGCATTTCAAACAACGACATCTTACCCTCAAGATGCGTATGTAGCATAGAGTTCAAGCTCCTACTCCTCTGATTGCTGCTCAATCCTAGGAAACAACGGCCCTCAAGATATGGAGCACACCGCAACTTTCTCATCTGATACATCTGATGCAGCCAAGACTCCTCACTGGTTACTTTATTCCGTTGTAAGAATTGTGTTCATTCTATCTCATGCTCTTCAATGGAAGAAGTATCATAAATGAAAGATCTGAATTCCTCCTTTACGTCGTCATCATGCAGATGGCGTACAATGTTCTGCTGAATGTGCCATATACATAGTCTATGGTTTGAGTCCGGCCAGACCACCCTGATTGCTCTCTGCATTGCAAGGTCCCCATCTGTGATCACAGATATCGGATGCTTCTGTGCCATGCAATCAGAAAAGGTCCGCAACATCCACTCGTATGCCTGGCTTGTTTCATGAGAAATTATACCACAGCCAAAAATGACAGTGCTCCGGTGGTGATTCAACCCGACAAACGGCACGAATGGCAGATTGTATTTGTTGGTTCTGTATGTGCTATCGAAAACAATGACGTCTCCGAAAGCCTAGTAGTCAAGTCGCGATTGACTATCAGCCCAGAACAGTCCCTTCAGATGGCCATGCTCGTCTACCAAGTACTTGAAGAAAAAATCCACATCTCGCTCTCGCCTCGCCATCATGTGCATGATCACCGTATTAGCATCACCGGCGCTGATTGTCTCCTGCTTATTAGCATGGCAGAAATTATAAATGTCCCTCTTTATGCATCCAACCTTATCAAATCCACCGTATTGAAAGCACAAAATATCCATAATACGGTATTTGCGGATCCCACTGACTAAGGTACTGGGTACCAGTTACAGTATACTCAATAAAGCTCGCATATCTTGCCAGTACTAATATCTAGCTTGTTTCCAACCACTTGAGAAGCCTGTTTGAGTTACACGAATGACGGCACCACTGAGCAGACAATCTCTGAGGAGGATCTGCAGAGGCTGCGTCAGCTGCTTCTGAGGATAAGTGCTGTTGTCGAGGAGGCCGAGGGGCGGCATGTCACAAACCGAGGGATGCTACATCAGGCTAGCACGATGAGAGAGCAAATGTTCAGAGGGTACTACCTTCTCGATGCCTTCAGGTGCAGAGGGGAGAAGACCGGCGATGAGGAGGTGAGTCTCTGCTCGTTCGTTCAATCCAAATTTAATCCGGCTAAGCGCTTTCGCTGCCTTTCTAGCGACACTCAAATTGGGAGCATAGAATTTGGTAGAGACGTCAGTAAGGAGTTTTTTTTTTTTGCGGGGAACGTCAGTAAGGAGTTGAATCATGTTGTTCTTGTCCTGGAAAGCATAGTTGCTGATATGAAGGAGTTTGTTATATTTCTGATGAGCGACCCTCGCATGTACCGTCAACCTTACGGTGCATATTTATTTTTTGACAAGTGTATGTTCGGCCGCGAAATGGAGAGGGAACAAGCCATCAGCTTCTTGCTACAAGCTGATCCTCTAGGGGCTGGGAGTTTGGGTGTCCTTCCAGTCGTTGGTCCTAGACTTATTGGGAAGAGCACTCTTGTGGTATATGTTTGCAATGATGAGCGTGTGCGCAGTCACTTCTCCTCGATCTTGCTCTACAGCGGAAAGGGCCTTAAAGATGAAACGGTGGTGACTTTTAGAGATCATTGTGTGATCAAGCATCAAAATACTGCATCAGGTAATGAAAGGTCATTGGTTGTTATTGAGCTCATAGGGGATGTAGACGAAGGGGTGTGGAAGAGGCTGCTGCACTCTGCTGAAAGATGCATGACAAGTGGGAGTAAAATCATAGTGACTAGCCGATCAGAGAAGATGGTCAGGTTTGGAACAACGGAGGCCATCAAGCTAAGTTGTTTGTCTAAAGAAGCTTACTGGTATTTCTTCAAGATGCTCGTGTTTGGAAGCACGGACCCGGAGGAGCACCCAAAGTTAACTTCCATAGCTATGGAGGCAGCCCTCGGGATGCGAGGATCTTTCATCTTCGTATATATTGTCGCTGCCTTACTGAGAGAAAATCTCAGCGTCCAGTTCTGGTGCAGGGTTCTCAGAAACAATAGGAAGTATCTGCAGAAGAATGCATTGTTGGCTGGTGAACATCTTGACGAGGATAAGCCTCGGTATGTCTGGGGCCTTGTTCAAACACGACGAGTATCTGAGGATCTTAAGCTCTTTGTGCTACATGATATTTACCAAAAAGGGCATGCTGCTCAGGGCGAGGTTCCGAGGATAACACTGGTGGATGTTGGACATGGAGCACCGTGCCGCTGGGAAAATTTGAGATCTTGGGCTGGAGGTCTCTCATACCGCCATACTACAACTACGTGTATGCTTGTGAGTTTGTGCGGCACAAGAACACCACACCGTAGTTCTCCTCTTGTATACTCGATTAATTATGTTTGGCTTACCATATTGGTATGTACTGTATTAGGCTTCCTTGCATGTTGTTCTGAATGCTGGTGCTTGGTTTAAGTTGATCTGGTCCTAGACCCATCGATCTTAGATGGAGCATACTGGAACCCAGTAGCTCATTCTGTAGGGTTCCCTAATTACTGGCTTTGTTTGTAATCGCTCTTGTGTACTCTTCATCTCAGGAAGCAAACCCTTTGAATAAAGTCCATGTGGGGTTACCTACTTATTGATATTTCTGCAGACTATATTTTCAATTTTTGGACAAACCTGATATATCTTGCTAGTACTAATATCGTTTGGGATTATTTCCAGTTACTTGAGAGGTCCGAATCATTCGCAAGAAATTGCCGGGCAGCTCAGAGGCAGGACAAGTACACTCGACATCGGCGAGGATCCCCGGATGCAGATGCTACCCTGCAGTTGCCTGCTCCTGGCATTTCCAAGCATGATGCTGGTAAAACAGTTTTCTTGTAGATGACAGCATGACCAACGACGGTCTGGGGAGTTCAGGTTAACAAGATGAAGCAACAGTTGAAAGAACAGAGTGGGTGGACACAATCACCGTCAGATTGGGCAGGTGTTGGAAAGAACGGGAGAAAAAATGGAAACTTGTAGCGTCAAGTTTCCACCATGTTGACCTCTGAATAAAAAACAGGCACTTTTCTTCTGTCATAAAAATGTTGCTTTGGTTGGATGGGTCAATAAAGATTAAAGAATTGAAGATTAGGACAGCCACCAATTTCTGAAACTTATAGCTCAATCTTCGGTCAATGTTCTGAAACTTATAGCTCAATCTTCGGTCATAACATTGTTGCCTCTGTTGGATGATTGGATAGGTAAATTTTCTGAAATTTGGTATATAATTGCCTTATGAACCTTTTTTTTGTGTGAATGCCTTCTGAAGCTTTCAGCTGACCGTTCAAATTCATCGAGTGAGCAACTGCCTAACCTGAAGACTCTTTCAAGCCCAGAGCACCATCTATCTGGTGAAAAGCTGGGAGGGGTCCCCGTTTGCTTGTGCTTCACAATGGAGGCGCTCATATCCGCAGTTTTGGTGAAATTGTCAACAGAGCTATATCCATCGTGGTCGAGAAGTGCCGCGAGCAGACAATCGCCGAGGAGGATCTTCAGATGCTTCTGAGGATATCTTGTGGAGCATGTTTGCGAGGATGAGCGGGTGCGCAATCACTTCTCGTCGATCCTGTTCAACACCGGAGACAGTCTTGTTACAGATGAAACGACAGCAACTTTCAGTGACCTGTATGTGTGCAGTCAAGCACCGAAACATCAGCATCGCTGCCTCAGTTGAAGAAAGATCCTTGCTTGTCATGGAGCTCTCCGAAGACTCATGGAGCTGACTGCTGCGCTCTTCCACAGGGTCCATGACACGCGGGATCAAGATCATAATCGCAAGCCGGCGGGCCTCGGAACAACCGAGGCTGTCAGGCTAAGACGCCTGCCTGAAGAGGCCTACTGGTACTTCTTCAGGACGCTGGCGTTCAGGTGCACGGACCCCGAGGACCACCCGGAGCTGACGTCCATCGCCATGGAGCTCGCCATCGAGATGCGAGACCGCCGTACTACTGGTACGCGCATGTGTGTGAGTGCTGAGTTTGTGCGGCATAAGAACAAGAGCACTGCAATCGAAATGGAGCCATAGAGAGGTGGTTCATGCATGGTTAGAGTTCTCGGCTGACCGATCTTCTAGTGGAGTATGTTGTGGTTGCTACCCGGCCAGTAGCTAGCGCGTCGTTTAGTTGCAATCACTTGGTGTATAACTGTATATACATACTCTTGTCTGAACAAACAAGCCTTGGAATAAAATCATTTCTTGGACAAGGATATATGTCTTGTTAGTAGGTCTCAATCGTCTGAGATTTCTGCTAGTCTCATTTGATTTAAAAGTGTATTTTATCTACACACAAAATGTAACTGCATGCACTATTCTACTTAAAGAAAGTCTTTGTCGATTGAGATATAGATGGACCCTAATCGCCAAACCTATATCTCGCTTATTGTGAGATGTAGCCTGGTCTCGCCTCTGTCACTGGGGTCGCTCACATCTTAGTGGGTCGACCCATTAAACTGGTTTTGGGAAGGTTCTCCAGACCGGTATTGACTGGTTTTAGAACCTTCCATGCCAAAACGCGCTAGAAGTACATATAAAAAATACATTGATCATCAATGATTTTTTGTATAGAATCTAAATCGTTAATAGGAATCTACCACCGATTTAAGAACCGGCGAAGACTCCTATTGCAGCCACAAATCTTACACATAGAATTCAATGAAGACCAAATGCTTGTGATAGTTTGAGAAGTAACATACTTAAGGTGGTCAAATTCTTGTTAGGGGAGCGAGGTGGGACTAAAAATAGCGCCTGCCACAACCTCTTTAGTACCGGTTCGTGCCACGAACCGGTACTAAAGGTGCTGGCCGGGCACCAGCATCTTTAGTACCGGTTCGTGGCACGAACCGGTACTAAAGATTCGCAATGAACCGGTACTAAAGGTCACCTCCCGCCAAGTCATTTGAACCGGCACTAATGGACGCATTAGTGCCGGCTCGTATGCAAACCGGTACTAATGTTTCTCATATTTGACCCTTTTTCTACTAGTGAGAGCAAAACCACTCAGGGGCCGATTTATCCGGTAAGGACAAGTCTGGGGTTGATTTATCCGTGATTTGATCCGTAAGAGGACATTTGAGTGGGAAAAGTATACTTTCCTCCTTTTCTTTTTTTCTGCCTATGTTTCTTCTGTTTTTCTCTTTATCTTTTTTGTTTTTTTTCCTTTTTCAATACATGTCTAATTTTTTCAATACACGTTATACACTATTTGTATATACAAGGAATATATTTTGATTCAAGTTGAACATTTTTCAAATATATCATGAGTTTTTTTCAAATAGGTGTTTTTGAATTTTTTTTATACACGTCAAACATTATTCAAATACAAGTTGAATTTTTTCTATGGTACTAAACATTTTTTAATTATTTGAATATTCTTAACATTGTATAATTGTTTTTCAAATACTTGATTGAGCAAATGTTAAACAATTTCAAATACACATTGAATATTTTATGAATGGTACCAAACATTTTTAAACGTTGGTTTCTTAAAAATGTATTGATATATTATTAAAAATCTCACAAACATATTTTTGAAACAGTTGAATTTTTAAAATGTTACAGACATTTTTTTATTTGTAAATTACGTGACCATCGCTTTTCACATTCTATTGACATTTTTACAAAAAATGTCGTGAACATAGTTTTAGAACACGTGAACACTTATTCTAAAATGTCATTAACATTTTTTGAATGGTCGTTTAAACACTTTTAAGGTCATGGACATATTTTTTGAAATGCATGAACATTTTCTAATGTCATGAATTTGGTTGGTACTAACATTTTTTAAAGTTGCATGAATATTTGTTTACACTACGTGAGCATTTTTAATGCACGACGAATGCTTTTCAAAATTGAAGTAAATTTCTCTCAAATATATATATTTAGAATATTTTGAAAATATAAACGAAATTAGAAATGAAAGAGAAAGAAACAACAAAAAACTGAGTGAATAAACGAACAAACATGCTACACCATACATGTTCGTAATAACTTCCCCTTGTTAGGTAGTTGGATATGAATCATTAGATAATTTAGATTTTATGTGTGTACCGGTATCATTATGTTAAGCTATTAGTTAAATGGCATGTTCCATTACTTACATTTCATTTTTCATCTATTCACACTACTTTTAGTGGGAATACATGCCAGGAACATCTCGCAGTAAATTTAGATGTGATGATATCACAGATTTCACGTGGACATCATGCATCATGTTCCCTTTTTGTTGGCTTCTACTATTTAAGAGTAATAGGTGAGAACGCCAATGGTTATGGTTATCCCATGTCATTCCCGGTGCTTGTTCTCATACACATATCACTACAACAAATACTGACATCCATGACGAAATGACTCGATGGTCGAGGAAATTCATCATAGGTGCGGTCACATCTATGATGAATATATTTGTTTCGTTATACCGTGGTTGATGCTCAACCGAGTTGACAATAATCTATGACAAAGTCTGAAAATCGTCATAGGACTGTGACCCATTGTGTTATAGATATGAAGTGGGCCCTACTGAGAAATGTTGCAAACACGATGTGATCGATGGGGACCCGTGTGTATACAAGTATAGGGCCAACCTGTGAAACCCGATGGGACCTAGATGTCACCCTAGGGCTCTTAATTTAACCTCTCAATACATGGAACCAAATGTTGTGTACGTGTAGCGATTGGTGGAGATCCAAATGTTTGTGTGTGTCACGAACATAAATGATGGTAGTATTGATCACTTATACATATAACTTACAAATATGATGTCCTAAAAGTGTTTGTCCTAAATGCAACACATTAGTAGTTAACATACAAATGAAACATATATAGATAACATTAAGGATCAATGCTTCATTTGCTACTTTCAAGAACAAAAATTTATCAATCTATTTGTTTTGACCTGGTGGATCTAGTCTATTTAATGTAAACTTTAAAATACATAATACACATATTGGTTTGGAATGTTCAAATTTGTATCTTGAGTTTTTTGTTTTATTCATGTTTGTTTCCATCTTTAAAGCTTATTAATTTGAATTCATTTAGTTTTACCATAATTCACTCATGTTTTTTTGCTTGCACTTCGTGTCCCGCCATTCACCCCTTTTCTGCTTCCCTTCCTTCTCTTCTTCTATATTTTGGACCACCATAAACTTTAACATATTTTAGTGTTTCAAATTTTGTACCCCCCAACCCCCCCGGCGAAATTTAATCATAATATCCGTGAATTTTTTTTCCGAACATGATGAAGACCAGTAGACAATCATAAGTTGCATTTTGGGCAACAATAATAAAATATTATTTTTGGATGCACCTTTTTTGCAGATGAATAATTGTATTACTCAAATACAATCACGTCGACATAGCTTATCAACATTTGTCGGTGCAAACCTAAGCTAGATGATATTGCGACCCTCTAAATGTCTAATGTTTCCATGAAGTGAATAATCAAGTTCATGCTACGCCAAAAATGAGTAATACGACTAGTAAACTAAATCAAAACCCAGCATGCCCTCGCTCTCGCCCTCTCTCGCTCTGGGGTCGGCGACCACCATACCGGCCCTGCGCAGTGATAACCCACAAGTATAGGGGATCACAACAGTTTTCGAGGGTATAGTATTCAACCCAAATTTATTGATTCGACACAAGGAGACCCAAAGAATATTCTCAAGTATTAACAGTTGAGTTGTCAATTTAACCACACCTGGATAACTTAGTATCTGCAGCAAAGTAATTAGTAGCAAAGTAGTATGATAGTAGCGGTACCAGTAGCAGCATTGTACTGATTGTAACCGTAGCAACAGAAAAGTAACTAAGCGAAGAACAGTATGTGAAAAGCTCGTAGGCATTAGATCGGTGATGGAGAATTATGCCGGATGTGATTATTCATGCAACAGTTATAACATAGGGTGACCCAGAACTAGCTCCAATTCATCAATGTAATGTAAGCATGTATTTTGAATATAGTCATACGTGCTTATGGAAAAGAACTTGCATGACATCTTTTGTCCTACCCTCCCGTGGCAGCGGGGTCCTAGAGAAAACTAAGGGATATTAAGGCCTCCTTTTAATAGAGTATCGGACCAAAGCAATAACACATGGTGAATACATGAACTCCTCAAACTACAGTCATCACCGGAAGTGGTCCCGATTATTGTCACTTCGGGGTTGCCGGATCATAACACATAGTAGGTGACTATAGACTTGCAAGATATGATCAAGAACTCACATATATTCATGACAACATAATAGGTTCAGATCTGAAATCATGGCACTCGGGCCCTAGTGACAAGCATTAAGCATAGCAAAGTCATAGCAACATCAATCTCAGAACATAGTGGATACTAGGGATCAAACCCTAACAAAACTAACTCGATTACATGATAAATCTCATCCGACCCATCACCGTCTAGCAAGCCTACGATGGAATTACTCACGCACGGCGGTGAGCATCATGAAATTGATGATGGAGGATGGTTGATGATGACGACGGTGACGGATCCCCCTCTCCGGAGCCCCGAACGGACTCCAGATCAGCCCTCCCGAGAGAGTTTAGGGCTTGGCGGCGACTCCGTATCGTAAAACGCAATGAATCTTTCTCTCTGATTTTTTGTCCCCGAACGTGAATATATAGAGTTGGAGTTGAGGTCGGTGGAGCACCAGGGGGCCCATGAGGCAGGGGGCGCGCACAGGGGGGAGGCGCGCCTCCCACCCTCGTGGACAGGGTGTGGGCCCCCTGGCCTTGATTCTTTCACTAGTATTTTTTATTATTTCCAAAAATAATCTCCGTTGATTTTCAGGTCATTCCCAGAACTTTTATTTCTGCACAAAAATAACACCATGGCAATTTTACTGAAAACAACGTCAGTCCGGGTTAGTTCCATTCAAATCATGCAAGTTAGAGTCGAAAACAAGGGCAAAAGTGTTTGGAAATGTAGATACGGCGGAGACGTATCAACTCCCCAGGCTTAAACGTTTGCTTGTCCTCAAGCAATTCAGTTGATAAACTGAAAGTGATAAAGTAAAACTTTTACAGACTCTGTTTGCTCTTGTTGTTGTAAATATGTAAAGCCAGCATTCAAGTTTTCAGCAAAGATTATGAACTAACCACATTCACAATAACATCTAAGTCTCATGTTTACTCATGTCAATGGCATAATCAACTAGCGAGCAATAATAATAAATCTCGGATGACAACACTTTCTCAAAATGATCATGATATGATATAACAAGATGGTATCTCGCTAGCCCTTTCTGAGACCGCAAAACATAAATGTAGAGCACCTTTAAAGATCAAGGACTGACTAAACATTGTAATTCATGGTAAAACAGATCCAGTCATAGTCATACCCAATATAGATTAACAGCAATGGATGCAAATGACATCAGTGCTCTCCAGCCGGTGCTTTGTAATAAGAGGGTGATGACTCAACATAAAAGTAAATAGATAGGCCCTTCACAGAGGGAAGTAGGGAATTGTAGAGGGTGCCAGAGCTCGGTTTTTGAAATAGAGATAAATAATATTTTGAGCGGCATACTTTCATTGTCAACATAACAACCAAGAGATCTCGATATCTTCCATGCTACACACATTATAGGCGGTTCCCAAACGGAATGGTAAAGTTTATACTCCCCACCACCAACAAGCACACTCCACGGCTGGTCCGAAACAACGGGTACCATCCAACTAACAACAATCTTGGGGGAGTTTTGTTTGCAATTATTTTGATTTTATTTGCTTAGAGCATGGGACTGGGCATCCCGGTGACCAGCCATTTTCTTGTGAGTGAGGAGCGGAGTCCACTCCTCTTGAGAATAACCCGCCTAGCATGGAAGATATAGACATCCCTAGTTGATATATGAGCTATTTGAGCATACAAAACAGAATTTCATGTGAAGGTTTAGAGTTTGGCACATACAAATTTACTTGGGACGGCAGGTAGATACTGCATATAGGAAGGTATGGTGGACTCATATGGAATAACTTTGGGGTTTAAGGGATTGGATGCACAAGCAGTATTCCCGCTTAGTACAAGTGAAGGCTAGAAAAATACTGGGAAGCGACCAACTAGAGAGCGACAACAGTCATGAACATGCATTAAAATTAATAAACATTGAGTGCAAGCATGAGTAGGATATAATCCACCATGAACATAAATATCGTGAAGGCTATGTTGATTTGTTTCAACTACATGTATGAACATGTGCCAAGTCAAGTCACTTAAATCATTCAAAGGAGGATACCATCCTATCATACCACATCACAACCATTTTAATAGCATGTTGGCACGCAAGGTAAACCATTATAAACTCCTAGCTAATTAAGCATGGCATAAGAAACTATGATCTGTAATTGTCATTGCAAACATGTTTATTCATGATAGGCTGAATACAGAACGATGAACTAATCATATTTACAAAAACAAGAGAGGTCGAGTTCATACCAGCTTCTCTCATATCAATCAGTCCATCATATATCGTCATTATTGCCTTTCACTTGCACGACCGAACGATGTGAATAATAATAATAGTGCACATGCATTGGACTAAGCTGGAATCTGCAAGCATTCAATAAACAGGAGAAGACAAGGCAATATGGGCTCTTGGTTAAATCAACAATAATGCATATAAGAGCCACTTCAACATTTTCATTATGGTCTTCTCCTCTCGACCCCCAAAGAACAAGAAAATAAACAAAACTATTTACACGGGAAAGCTCCCAACAAGCAAAAAAAGAACAGGAAATATTTTTGGGGTTTCTTTTAATTATTACTACTACAGGCAAGAAAGTAAACTAGCTAAAAGCTACTACTAATTTTTTTTGGTTTTTTAACACACAAGAAGAAAGCATAAAAAGGGAAACAAACTAGCATGGATAGCACAATGAGAAAGTATGAGCACCGACAACTAGCAATGAGTGTGTGAACATGAATGTAATGTCGTTGAGAAATACGTACTCCCCCAAGCTTAGGCCTTTGGCCTAAGTTGGTCTATTGCCACGGCTGGCCTGGCGGACATCCGAAGTTGTAACTGGGGTCGTACTGAGACGCAGCGGCTATTGCATCGTGGGCTGCAGCTTGGAGGCGAGCTGTCTCAGTCCTCCTCTCATACTCGTTCGCCTCCTCCCTGGTTATAACATATCTCCCTTTTGTCTGAAAGTCAAAGAAGGTAGGAGGAGGGAGAGCAACGTGATAGGTGTGTCGTCTGTCAAAGATTAGTCGGTACTGGAGGTACTGATCGTTCCTCTCAAGAAACTGATGACGAACCATAGCCTTATAATCTAAATAAACAGGAGGCAACTCAATATGATACTCACGTATGGGTATACCAAGAAAATTAGCTAGACGGGTTGCATAAATTTCACCAAGGCAATCTCCATCAATTCTATTATTATGCAACCTACGTGCAACAATGGCTCCTAAATTATAATGTTTATCTCCTAATACAGCACTCCTGAGAACACTGAGATCAGGGACACACATGTGACATGCTTCATCCTTACCATTTATGCACCTACCTATGAAGAGAGCAAAATAATGTATAGCAGGAAAATGAATGCTCCCTATGGTAGCGTGTGTTATATCTCTAGACTCCCCCACAGTTATACTAGCAAGAAAATCTCTAAATTCAGATTTGCGAGGTTCACTAGGACTATCCCATTGCGGGAGTTTACAAGAAGTGCTAAAATCCTCTAAGTCCATAGTATAAATTTTTTCATAAAGATCAAACAGGACAGTTTGAGAATTGCGTGATGATGAAAATTCAAACCTTATCACAAAGGAATCAGTGAGATAGTGGTACTAACGACACTTATCTGCCTCGAAGCTCTCAAGATCAGCATTACGCACATATGCGTTAAATTCTTCCTTGATTCCTGCTTGATCCATAAAGTCCTCTAAAGGCCATTAACAAGACCACACTTGAGCTTCCCTCGGCGGTTCATCATCCGCATCGCGTATTGCGAGCCTAGGTCCTTGCTTCCTTGAATGACCACCTTCTTACATTTTCCTAAACATATTTCATCCTCTAAAAAATTTCTGAAAATTTTAGTAACTCAAAATAAAAGTGAACCAAACTCAACAAAATTGATAGCAACTACTCCTACAAGTGCCTAGAGACTATATCATGCATTAGAACTACTTGGGACCATATAAATTTGACATGCAAGCTCAAGAACAGGGTCACCTAAGCAGCAAAAATTTGCAATGAATAAAGCACTAGAACAAAAACTAATTGGACCATTGGAGGAGTCACATACCGAAGAACAATCCCCCAAAGCACTTTTGTGAGTGGAGCTTTGAGCAAGGAGATCGAAAATCACAGCAAAATGAGCTAGAACTCGTGCTTGAGATGGTTGGTGATTTTTATGGGAGGAAGAAGGAGTGTCTGGGTGCAGGAATAAGTGGAGGGGAGCCACCATGGGCCCACGAGGTAGGGGGCGCACCCAGGGGGTGGGCGCGCCCTGGACCCTCGTGGCCAGGTGCTTTCTCCCCCTGCTGTGTTCTTAGTGCCAGATATTCTCAAATATTCCAGAAAAAATCATATTTCAATTTCGGGGCATTTGGAGAACTTTTATTGTCAGGGTATTTTTTATTGCAAGGATAATTCAGAAAACAGATAGAAAATAATAATTTTGCTTTATTTAATCTAAACAACAGAAAGTAAAAGGAGGGTACAGAAGGTTGTGCTTTCTAATTTCATCCGTCTCATGCTCATCAAAAGGAATCCACTAACAAGGTTGATCAAGTCTTATTAACAAACTCATTCCGAATCACATGAAACCGAAGAAATTTTGAATAACACTAGGTTACCTCAACGGGGATATGCACGTCCCCAATAATAAGAATATCATATTTCTTCTTGACAGTAGGTAGAGGAAATTCAAAACCTCCAAAAATAATCGATGGAATTTTTCCAATAGAGTTTATACTATGAACTTGAGGTTGTTTCCTCAGAAAGTGTACCGTATGCTCATTACCATTAACATGAAAAGTGACATTGCCTTTGTTGCAATCAATAACAGCCCCTGCAGTATTCAAAAAGGGTCTTCCAAGAATAATAGACATACTATCATCCTCGGGAATATCAAGAATAACAAAGTCCGTTAAAATAGTAACATTTGCAACCACAACAGGAACATCCTCACAAATACCGACATGTATAGCAGTTGATTTATCAGCCATTTGCAAAGATATTTCAGTAGGCGTCAACTTATTCAAATCAAGTCTACGATATAAAGAGAGAGGCATAACACTAACACCGGCTCCAAGATCACATAAGGCAGTTCTAAGATAGTTTCTTTTAATGGAGCATGGTATAGTGGGTACTCCTGGATCTCCCAATTTCTTTGGTATTCCACCCTTAAAAGTATAATTAGCAAGCATGGTGGAAATTTCAGCTTCCGATATCTTTCTTTTATTTGTAACAATTTCTTTCATGTACTTAGCATAAGGATTCATTTTGAGCATATCAGTCAAACGCATACGCAAGAAGATAGGTCTAATCATTTCAGCAAAGCGCTCAAAATCCTCATCATCCTTTTTCTTGGATGGTTTAGGAGGAAAAGGCATGGGATTCTGAACCCAAGGCTCACTTTCCTTACCGTGCTTCCTAGCAACAAATTCTCTCTTATCATAACGTTGATTCTTTGATTGTGGGTTATCAAGATCAACAGTAGGTTCAATTTCTACATCATTATCATTACTAGGTTGAGCATCAACATGAACATTATCATTAACATTATCACTAGGTTCATGTTCATTACCAGATTGTGTTTCAGTATCAAAAATAGAAGTATCATTGGGATTCTCAGGTGTGTCAACAACAGGTTCACTAGCAGCATGCAAAGTCCTATCATTTTTATTTTTCTTCCTCTTAGAAGGACTAGGTGTATCAACATTATTTCTCTGAGAATCCTGCTCAATTCTCTTAGGGTTGCCCTCAGGATACAAAGGTTCCTGTGTCACTTTACCTCCTCTAGTTGCAACTCTAACAACAAAGTCATTATTCTTACTATTCAATTCATTGAGCAAATCATTCTGAGCTTTAAGTACTTGTTCTACTTGAGTGGTAACCATAGAAGCATGTTTACTAATGAGTTTAAGTTCACCTTTAACTCTAGACATATAATCACTCAAGTGTTCAATCATATAAGCATTGCATTTTAATTCTCTACCAAAACAAGCATTGAAGTTTTCTTGCTTAACCATAAAATTAACAAACTCATCCAAACATTGGCTAGCAAACTTAGTAGGAGGGATTTCAGCTTTATCATATCTATAGAGAGAATTCACCTTTACTACCTGTGTCGGGTTATCAAGACCATGTGTTTCTTCAACAGACGGCAAATTAAGACCATGTATTTCTTCAATAGGAGGTAAATTCTTAACATCATCAGCTTTTATACCTTTTTATTTCATAGATTTCCTTGCCTCTTGCATATCTTCAGGACTGAAAAATAGAACACCCCTTTTCTTTGGAGTTGGCTTAGGAGTTGGTTCAGGAAGTGTCCAATTATTTTTCATTTGTCAGCATATTATTCAATAGAATTTCAGCTTCATCAGCTGTTCTTTCCCCGAAAACACAGCCAGCACAACTATCCAGGTGGTCTCTGGAAGCATCGGTTAGTCCATTATAAAAGATATCAAGTATTTCATTTTTCTTGAGAGGATAATCAGGCAAAGCATTAAGTAATTGGAGAAGCCTCCCCCAAGCTTGTGGGAGACTCTCTTCTTCAATTTGCACAAAATTATATATTCCCTTAAAGCAGCTTGTTTCTTATGAGCAGGGAAATATTTAGCAGAGAAGTAATAAATCATATCCTGGGGACTACGCACACAACCAGGATCAAGAGAATTAAACCATATTTTAGCACCACACTTTAATGAGAACAGAAATATTTTAAGGATATAATAGTAGCGTGTTTTCTCATCATTAGTGAACAGGGTGGCTATATCATTTAATTTAGTAAGATGTACCACAACAGTTTCAGATTCATAGCCATAAAAAGGATCAGATTCAACCAAAGTAATTATCTCAGGATCAACAGAGAAATCATAATCCTTATCAGTAACAAAAATAGGTGAAGTAGCATAAGCAGGATCATATTTCATTCTAGCATTTAGAGTTTTTTCTTTAAGCTTGGCTAATAATTTCTTAAGATCACTTCTATCATTGCAAGCAAGAAAGTCTCTAGCAGTTTCTTCATCCATAACATAACCCTCAGGCACAACAGGCAATTCATATCTAGGGGGAGAATCTTCATCATCACTTTCATCAATATTATCAATTTCAATAATTTCATTCTCTCTAGCCCTAGCAAGTTGTTCATCAAGAAATTCACCAGGTGGCACAGTAGTATCAAACATAGAAGTAGTTTCATCATAAGTATCATGCATACTCAAAACAGAAGGTGAATCAAGTGCAGAGCTAGATGGCAGTTCCTTACCTCCCCTCGTAGTTGAGGGATAAATTTTGGTTTTCTTGTCTTTCAAGTTCCTCATAGTGACCAGCAGATATAAATCCCAAGTGACTCAAAGAATAGAGCTATGCTCCCCGGCAACGGCGGCAGAAAATAGTCTTGATAACCCACAAGTATAGGGGATCGCAACAGTTTTCGAGGGTAGAGTATTCAACCCAAATTTATTGATTCGACACAAGGGGAGACAAAGAATATTCTCAAGTATTAGCAGTTGAGTTGTCAATTCAACCACACCTGGATAACTTAGTATCTGCAGCAAAGTATTTAGTAGAAAAATAGTATGATAGTAGCGGTAACAGTAGCAAGATTGTAGTGATTGTAATAGTAGCAACAGAAAAGTAACTAAGCGAAGAATAGTATGTGAAAAGCTCGTAGGCATTGGATTGGTGATGGAGAATTATGCCGGATGCGATTATTCATGCAACAGTTATAACATAGGGTGACACAGAACTAGCTCGAATTCATCAATGTAATGTAAGCATGTATTCCGAATATAGTCATACGTGCTTATGGAAAAGAACTTGCATGACATCTTTTGTCCTACCCTCCCATGGCAGCGGGGTCCTAGCGGAAACTAAGGGATATTAAGGCCTCCTTTTAATAGAGTACCAGACCAAAGCATTAACACATGGTGAATACATGAACTCCTCAAACTACGGTCATCACCGGGAGTGGTCCGATTATTGTCACTTCGGGGTTGCCGGATCATAACACATAGTAGGTGACTATAGACTTGCAAGATAGGATCAAGAACTCACATATATTCATGAAAACATAATAGGTTCAGATCTGAAATCATGGCACTCGGGCCCTAGTGACAAGCATTAAGCATAACAAAGTCATAGCAACATCAATCTCAGAACATAGTGGATACTAGGGATCAAACCCTAACAAAACTAACTCGATTACATGATAAATCTCATCCAACCCATCAACCGTCCAGCAAGCCTATGATGGAATTACTCACGCACGGCGGTGAGCATCATGAAATTGGTGATGGAGGATGGTTGATGATGACGACGGCGACGGATCCCCCTCTCTGGAGCCTCGAACGGACTCCAGATCAGCCCTCCCGAGAGAGTTTAGGGCTTGGCGGCGGCTCCATATCATAAAACGCGATGAATCTTTCTCTCTGATTTTTTCTCCCCGAACGTGAATATATAGAGTTGGAGTTGAGGTCGGTGGAGCACCAGGGGGCCCACGAGGCAGGGGGCGCGCCCAGGGGGGCAGGCGCACCTCCCACCCTCGTGGACAGGGTGTGGGCCCCCTGGCCTTGATTCTTTCGCCAGTATTTTTTATTATTTCCAAAAATAATCTCCGTTGATTTTCAGGTCATTCCGAGAACTTTTATTTCTGCACAAAAATAACACCATGGCAATTCTGCTGAAAACATTGTCAGTCCGGGTTAGTTCCATTCAAATCATGCAAGTTAGAGTCCAAAACAAGGGCAAAAGTGTTTGGAAAAGTAGATACGGCGGAGACGTATCACGCACCCCGTGCTCGTCGGCCACCCCTTCCCCAACCAGCTCCCGTAGCCGCTGGAGCGCACCCGGTTCCTTCGACACGGCTGCTGCTCGCATTTGGGCCGTCCTCGCGGCGTCCGCATGTGCTGGCGCTGTCGCCAGATCCTCTGGATCTTGCGCTTCCCCCATGGCCCCTCCCATCTTCGAGGTGGGGGAGTCGAGCCGGCAGGCCGTGCTCAGGCTGCGTGCTGCTGCCCCACATTAATCACCTGCGTCGGCCTATCCCCTTCGCCTCAGCTCTATCATCTGCACCCCCCACAACTACCCCTCTGCTGCGCCGACATGCCGCCTTAAATCCATCGTCTGCGCGCCTTCAGCCCTCGCCATTAACTCGCGGACAGTGCGCCCTTCCCGTGCCGCCCGTCAGCGCACTCCTCCAAGCAGAGTTATCTCGCGTCCATCGCACCGTGCCCACTCCGCCTCTCAGTGTAACCAGCCTCGCCGGCAGGATTCCCGCGACGACCCGGTCCAAGGCTCCTCGAAATGGCAGCAGGTCGTTTCGAGGCGCCGGTGGCGTGCGCCGCCCGTACCTGCTCCGGGCGCTCGGAGTTATGGTTGTTGTGTCTCCCCCGAGGCAAGATGGCTGGCACAGCAACGCCGCAGCGCCTTCTTAAGGAGGTTTCGGGGTTGCTGTCTTCGGTGTCTCGCCCCTTCCCACCGTGCCGTCGACTGCCGCGACCCGGTGAGATGCGCTGACTGCTGGCGTTTCGGCCATCGCTCCCGCTCCAAGCTCTGTAGTTTCAGCCACCCCCCGCAAGCTCCACCGCATGCCCCACCCCCTAGCCGCCTGCCTTAGCCGCCCATGCCCCATCCTCTTCCTCACCGGACTGCCCTGCCGGCGCCGCAGCCCACTGCCCTCCCTCCACCGCCCTCCCTCCTCCGCCCCCAGGCACTCCCCCACCATGTGCCATGGCGTACCATCCTGGAGAGGCCTTCCAGCGGCCAGGGGCCGGCACCACCTTCACCTTCTGCACGCCGGTGATGGAGGAGGCGGCGTGCCACTTGCGCTCATCTGCGGTGGTCATCACCATGTCCGAGCTGCGTCGGGACATCAACCCCCAGCTCGTCGCCAAGGCTTTGGAGCGCGACCTCAGCATCCCATGGGAGGAGATGCACGTATCCAAGCACTCGCCGGAGGACTTCCTGCTGTGGTTCGCTCATGCCCGCCACAAGAACGTCGCTGTGGACACCGGCGTGGCGACATGCCGAGGAGTGGTGCTCATTATTGCCCCGTGATCGCCGGCGGCGCATGGTCACCACCGGGCCTGGCGGTTCTACTGCAGGCTTGCGGTAGAGGGAATCCCTGTCCAAGCCTAGACCAAGGAGGCCGTGCAAGACGCCATCGGCCGCTCATGCCACGTCGAGCGGCTCGAGAGGCAATCCACGTCGCTCTCCAACACTTCTTGCGTCTACGCTTGGGCATGGGCGTGGTCTCCTGATGACATCCCCACGGCCAACGGCTTCTCCATCATCGACCGCCCCGACAACGGCCGCGGATGCTAAGCGCTGCCAGAGGGCTACCCCAGATCCGATGGGCCCCGCGGCCCGCAGTTTCCGGTGCTCATCCACCTGGATCTCACCCGTGACTACTCACCGCTTGAAGATCCCCCCCCCCCCCGGTGCGGACCAGGACTGGCCACATGATGAGCGCTTCCACTAGAAGAAGCACATGGAGGGCGGCCATGCCGGGACCGGTAGGCGCCGTGCCGTCGAGGCTTCCTGTGCTAGGCCAAGGCCGGGCCCATGAGACGACGACGATGACAACCAGGGCCGTGACGGGCGCGGTTGGCAGCTCCGTGCCCACTCCCAATCGGCGTGGTGCTCCGGTCTGCTCGGCTGCTGATACGTCTCCAACGTATCTAAAATTGTTGATTGCTCCATGCTACTTTATCTAGTTTTGGACTATAATGGGCTTTATTTTCCACTTTTATATTACTTTTGGGACTAACCTATTAACCGGAGGCCTAGCCCAGAATTGCTGTTTTTTGCCTTTTTTAGTGTTTCGAAGAAACAGAATATCAAACGGAGTCCAAACGGAATGAAACCTTTGGAAACGTGATTTTCTCACCAAACGTGATCCAGGAGACTTGGACCCTACGCCAAGGAACATCGGAGGCGGTCATGAGGAGGGGGGCGCGCCCCCTGCCTCGTAGGCCCCCTGTTGCTCCACCGACGTACTCCTTCCTCCTATATATACCTACGTACCCCCAAACGATCAGAACATGAGCCAAAAACCTAATTCCACCGCCGCAACTTCCTGTATCCACGAGATCCCATCTTGGGGCTTGTTCCAGAGCTCCGTCGGAGGGGGTATCCACCACAGAGGGCTTCTACATCAACACCATAGCCTCTCCGATGAAGTGTCAGTAGTTTACTTCAGACCTTCGGGTCCATAGCTAGTAGCTAGATGGCTTCTTCTCTCTTTTTGGATCTCAATACAATGTTCTCCCCTCTCTCGTGGAGATCTATTCAATGTAATCTTCTTTTTGCGGTGTGTTTGTTGAGACCGATGAATTGTGGGTTTATGATCCAGCTTATCTATGAATAATATTTGAATCTTCTCTGAATTCTTTTATGTATGACTGAGTTATCTTTGCAAGTCTCTTCGAATTATCCGTTTGGTTTGGCCAACTAGATTGGTAGTTATTGCAATGGGAGAAGTGCATGGCTTTGGGTTCAATCTTGCGGTGTCCTTACCCAAAGGATGTAAAGGGTTGCAAGGCACGTATTGTATTGTTGCCATCGAGGATAACAAGATGGGGTATTTATCATATTGCACGAATTTATTCCTCTACATCATGTCATCTTGCTAAAGGTGTTACTCTGTTTTCATTAACTTAATACTCTAGATGCATGTTGGATAGCGGTCGATGAGTGGAGTAATAGTAGTAGATGCAGAATCGTTTCGATCTACTTGTCACGGACGTGATGCCTATATACATGATCATACCTAGATATACTCATAACTATGCTCAATTCCGTCAATTGCTCAATAGTAATTTGTTCACCCTCCGTAGAATACTTATGCTCTTGAGAGAAGCCACTAGTGAAACCTATGGCCCCCGGGTCTATTCTCATCATATCAATCTCCATCACTTTTATGCTTGCCTTGTTTTTACTTTGCCTTTTTCTTTTTGCTTTGCATCTTTATACCAAAAATACCAAAAATATTATCTCTATCAGATCTCACTCTCGTAAGTGGCCGTGAAGGGATTGACAACACCTAATCGTGTTGGTTGCGAGTAGCTATCGTTTTGTGCAGGTACGAGGGACTTGTGCGTGGCCTCCTACTGGATTGATACCTTGTTCTCAAAAACTAAGGGAAATACTTACGTTACTGTGCTGCATCATCCTCTCCTCTTCAGGGAAAACCAACGCAAGCTCAAGACGTAGCAAGAAGGATTTGGCGCCGCTGTCGGGAGGTCTACGTAAAAGTCAACATACCAAGTACCCATCACAATCCCTATCTCTCGCATTACATTATTTGCCATTTGCCTCTCGTTTTCCTCTCCCCCACTTCACCCTTGCCGTTTTATTCGCCCTCTCTTTCCCAATCTCCTCCTCTTTTTCCCGTTGCCTTTTCCTCGTCCGTTTGTTTGCTCGTGTGTTTGATTGCCTGTTTGTCGCGATGGCTCAAGATGCTACCAAATTGTGTGACTTCACCAATACCGATAATAATGATTTCCTTAGCATTGTGATTGCTCCTCTTGCCAATACTGAATCTTGTGAAATCAATACTTTGTTGAATCTTGTTATGAAAGATCAATTCTCTGGCCTTCCTAGTGAAGATGCCGCTACTCATCTGAATAGCTTCGTTGATTTATGTGATATGCAAAAGAAAAAAGATGTCGATAATGATGTCGTTAAATTGAAGCTATTTCCTTTTTCGCTTAGAGATCGTGCTAAAGCGTGGTTTTCATCTTTGCCTAAAAATAGTATTGATTCGTGGAACAAGTGCAAAGATGCTTTTATCTCTAAGTATTTTCCTCCCACTAAGATTATCTCTCTTAGGAACGATATTATGAATTTTAAGCAACTTGATCATGAACATGTTGCACAAGCTTGGGAGAGAATGAAATTAATGATACGTAATTGTCTCACGGTTTGAATTTGTGGATGATTATAAAAAAAAATTATGCCGGATTGAATTTTGCTCCTAGAAATCTTTTAGATTCGGCCGCGGGAGGCACTTTTATGGAAATCACTTTAGGAGATGCTACTAAACTTCTAGATAATATTATGGTTAATTATTCTCAATGGCATACTGAAAGATCTACTAATAAAAAAGTGCATGTGATAGAAGAAATCAATGTTTTGAGTGGAAAGATGGATAAACTTATGAAATTATTTGCTACTAAGAGTGTTTCTTCTGATCCTAATGATATGCCTTTGTCTACCTTGATTGAGAATAATAATGAATCTATGGATGTGAATTTTGTTGGTAGGAATAATTTTGGTAACAACGCGTATAGAGGGAATTTTAATCCTAGGCCTTTTCCTATTAATCCTTCTAATAATTATGGAAATTCCTACAACAATTCTTATGGAAATTTTAATAAGATGCCCTCTGAATTTGAGAGTAGTGTTAAAGAGTTTATGAATTCACAAAAGAATTTTAATGCTTTGCTTGAAGAGAAATTGCTTAAAGTTGATGATTTGGCTAGGAATGTTGATAGAATTTCTCTTGAGGTTGATTCTTTAAAGCTTAGATCTATTCCTCCTAAGCATGATATCAATGAGTCTCTCAAAGCTATGAGAATTTCCATTGATGAGTGCAAAAAAAGAACTGCTAGGATGCGTGCTTCCAAAGATGCCTTTATTAAAGCGTGTTCTTCTAATTCCTATGAAAATCAAGATGAAGATCTAAAAGTTATTGATGCGTCCCCTATTAAATCTTTGTTTTGCAATATGAATCTCGATGAAACTGAATATGATCTTCCTTTACCTAGAAGGCGTTCTAAGAACTCAGAGTTTTTAGATCTTGATGATGAAATTGATAAGAGTGGGATTGAAGGAAATAAAAATCTAGATGTTGCTAAACCCACTATTTTGGATCTCAAGGAATTTAATTATGAAAATTGCTCTTTAATTGATTGTATTTCCTTGTTGCAGTCCGTGCTAAATTCTCGTCATGCTTATAGTCAAAATAAGGCTTTTACCGAACATATTGTTGATGCCTTGATGCAATCTTATGAAGGAAAAACTTGAGTTGAAAGTTTCTATCCCTAGGAAGCTCTATGATGAGTGGGAACCTACTATCAAAATTAAAATTAAAGATCATGAGTTTAATGCTTTGTGTGATTTGGGTGCAAGTGTCTCTACTATTCCCAAAACTTTGTATGATTTGCTAGATTTCCGTGACTTTGATGATTGCTCTCTAAACTTGCATCTTGCGGATTCCACTATTAAAAAGCCTATGGGAAGAATTAATGATGTTCTTATTTTTGCAAATAGGAATTATGTGCCCGTAGATTTTATCGTTCTTGATATAGATTGCAATCCTTCATGTCCTATTATTCTTGGTAGACCTTTCCTTAGAACGATTGGTGCAATTATTGATATCAAGGAAGGCAATATTAGATTCCAATTTCCCTTAAAGAAGGGCATGGAACACTCTCCTAGAAATAAAATAAAATTACCATATGAATCTATTATGAGAGCCACTTATGGATTGCCTACCAAATATGGCAATACCTAGATCTATCCTCGCTTTTATGCCAAGCTAGGGGCGTTAAACGATAGCGTTTGTTGGGAGGCAACCCAATTTTATTTTTAGTTTTTTTTGTTTTTGCTTCTGTTTAGCAATAAATAATACATCTAGCCTCTGTTTAGATGTGGTTTTATCTTTTAATTAGTGTTTGTGCCAAGTTAAACCTATTGGATCTTCTTGGATGATAGTTATTTGATCTTGCTGTAATTTCCAGAAACTTTGCGCTCAGTGCCCGAATTGTTAAAAATCACCAGAATGTGATAAAATATTTATTCAAATTGCTTCTGATCAATAAATAAATTGTCTAGGTCGTATAATTTTGGTAGATGTTTTTCGAGTTCCATAAGTTTGCGTTAGTTTCAGATTACTACAGACTGTTCTGTTTTTTACAGATTCTGTTTTGCATGTGTTGTTTGCTTATTTTGATGAATCTATGGCTAGTAAAATAGTTTATGATCCATTGAGAAGTTTGAATACAGTAGGTTTAACACCAATATAAATAAAGAATGAGTTCATTACAGTACCTTAAAGTAGTCTTTTGTTTTCTTTCTCTAACGGAGCTCACGAGATTTCTATTGAGTTTTGTGTTGTGAAGTTTTCAAGTTTTGTGTGAATTCTTTTGATGGATTATGGAACAAGGAGTGGCAAGAGCCTAAGCTTAGGGATGCCCATGGAACCCCAAGATAATCCAAGGACACCAAAAGTCAAAGCTTGGGGATGCAGGAAGGCATCCCTCTTTAAATCCACTTCCATCGGTAATTTACTTGGAGCTATATTTTTATTCACCACATGATATGTGTTTTGCTTGGAACGTCTTGTATTATTTGCGTCTTTGCTTGTTAGTTTACCACAATCATACTTGCTGTACACACCTTTTGAGAGAGCCATACATAAATTGGAATTTGATAGAATACTCTATGTGCTTCACTTATATCTTTTGAGCTTGATAGTTTTGCTCATTGTGCTTCACTTATATCTTTTGAGCGTGATAATTTTTGCTCTAGTGCTTCACTTAGATCTTTTAGATAACGGTGGTGGATTTGTTTTAAAGAAACTTGATCTCTCATGCTTCACTTAGATTATTTTGAGAGTCGTTAATAGCATGGTAATTTGCTTAATGTTATTATACTTGGTATTCAAGATATGTGAAACTTTCTTTTGAGTGCGTTGAATACTAAAGATAAGTTTGATGCTTGATAATTGTTTTGAGATATGAAGATGGTGATATTAGAGTCATGCTAGTTGAGTAGTTGTGAATTTAAAGAATACTTGTGTTGAAGTTTGTGATTCGCATAGCATGCACGTATGGTGAACCGTTATGTGATGAACTCGGAGAATGATTTATTTATTGATTGTCTTCCTTATGAGTGGCGGTCGGGGATGAGTGATGGTCTTTTCCTACCAATCTATCCCCCTAGGAGCATGCGCGTAATACTTTGCTTTGATAACTTCTAGATTTTTGCAATAAGTATATGAGTTCTTTATGACTAATGTTGAGTCCATGGGTTATACACACTTTTTCCCATCCTTCCACCATTGCTAGCCTCTCTAATACCACGCACCTTTCGCCGGTATCATACACCTACCATATATCTTCCTCAAAACAGTCACCATACCTACCTATCATGGCATTTCCATAGCCATTCCGAGATATATTGCCATGCAACTTTACACCGTTCCATTTATTATGACACGCTCCATCAATTTCATATTGCTAGCATGATCATGTAGTTGACATCGTATTTGTGGCAAAGCCACCGTTCATAATTCTTTCATACATGTCACTCATGTTTCATTGCATATCCAGTACATCACGGAGGCATACATATAGAGTCATATTTTGTTCTAAGTATCGAGTTGTAATTGTTGAGTTGTAAGTAAATAAAAGTGTGATGATCATCGTTATTAGAGCATTGTCCCAAGTTAGGAAAGGATGATGGAGACTATGATTCCCCCACAAGTCGGGATGAGACTCCGGACGAAAAATAAAAAAAATTAAAAAAAGAGGCCATAAAAAAAGAGAAAAAAGGCCCAAATAAAAAAAATGAGAGAAAAAGAGAGAAGGGACAATGTTACTATCCTTTTACCACACTTGTGCTTCAAAGTAGCACCATGATCTTCATGATAGAGTGTCTCTCATTTTGTCACTTTCATATACTAGTGGGAATCTTTCATTATAGAACTTGGCTTGTATATTCCAATGATGGGCTTCCTCAAATGCCCTTGGTCTTCGTGAGCAAGCGAGTTGGATGCACACCCACTTAGTTTCTTTTGTTGAGCTTTCATATACTTATAGCTCTAGTGCATCCATTGCATGGCAATCCCTACTCACTCACATTGATATCTATTGATGGGCATCTTCATAGCCCGTTGATACGCCTAGTTGATGTGAGACTATCTTCCCTCTTTTTGTCTTCTCCACAACCACCATTCTATTCCACCTATAGTGCTATATCCATGGCTCACGCTCATGTATTGCGTGAAGATTGAAAAAGTTTTGAAAATGTTAAAGTATGAAACAATTGCTTGGCTTGTCATCGGGGTTGTGCATGATTTAAATACTTTGTGTGGGGAAGATGGAGCATAGCCAGACTATATGATTTTGTAGGGATAACTTTCTTTGGCCATGTTATTTTGAGAAGACATAATTGCTTAGTTAGTATGCTTGAAGTATTATTATTTTTATGTCAATATGAAATTTTGTCTTTCATCTTTCTGAATATTCATACCATGATTAAGAAGATTTACATTGAAATTATGCCAAAGTATCACTCCGCATCAAAAATTCTCTTTTTATCATTTACCTACTCGAGGACGAGCAGGAATTAAGCTTGGGGATGCCTGATACGTCTCCAACGTATCTATAATTTTTTATTGCTCTATGCTACTTTATCTATTGTTTTGGACTATAATGGGCTTTATTTTCCACTTTTATATTACTTTTGGGACTAACCTATTAACCGGAGGCCCAGCCCGTAATTGTCGTTTTTTTGCCTTTTTCGGTGTTTCAAGAAAGCAGAATATCAAACGGAGTCCAAACGGAATGAAACCTTGAAACGTGATTTTCTCACGAACGTGATCCAGAGACTTGGACCTCACGCCAAGGAACATCGGAGGCGGTCACGAGGGTGGGGCGCCCCCCTAGGGCGTGCCTGCCTCGTGGGCCCCATGTTGCTCCACCGACGTACTCCTTCTTCCTCCTATATATACCTCACGCACTTCAAACGATCGAGCAGAGCCAAAAACCTAATTCCACCGCCGCAACTTCCTGTATCCACGAGATCCCATCTTGGGGCCTGTTCCGGAGCTCCGCTGGAGGGGGCATCCACCACGGAGGGCTTCTACATCAACACCATAGCCTCTCCGATGAAGTGTGAGTAGTTTACTTCAGACCTTCGGGTCCATAGCTAGTAGCTAGATGGCTTCTTCTCTCTTTTTGGATCTCAATACAATGTTCTCCCCTCTCTCGTGGAGATCTATTCGATGTAATCTTATTTCATGCGGTGTGTTTGTTGAGGCCGATG
The DNA here is from genome assembly GCA_021605145.1 of Aegilops bicornis. Classification (NCBI taxonomy): domain Eukaryota; kingdom Viridiplantae; phylum Streptophyta; class Magnoliopsida; order Poales; family Poaceae; genus Aegilops; species Aegilops bicornis. The sequence continues at coordinate 623,874,287 of CM038669.1, read as the reverse complement.
AATTGTGGGTTTATGATCCAGCTTATCTATGAATAATATTTGAATCTTCTCTGAATTCTTTTTATGTATGATTGAGTTATCTTTGCAAGTCTCTTGAATTATCCGTTTGGTTTGGACAACTACATTGGTAGTTCTTGCAATGGGAGAAGTGCATGGCTTTGGGTTCAATCTTGCGGTGTCCTTATCCAAAGGATGTAAAGGGTTGCAAGGCACGTATTGTATTGTTGCCATCGAGGATAACAAGATGGGGTATTTATCATATTGCATGAATTTATTCATCTATATCATGTCATCTTGCTTAAGGCGTTACTCTGTTTTCATTAACTTAATACTCTAGATGCATGCTGGATAGCGGTCGATGAGTGGAGTAATAGTAGTAGATGCAGAATCGTTTCGATCTACTTGTCACGGACGTGATGCCTATATACATGATCATACCTAGATATACTCATAACTATGCTCAATTACATCAATTGCTCAACGATGAATTTGTTCACCCACCGTAGAATACTTATGCTCTTGAGAGAAGACACTAGTGAAACCTATGGCCCCCGGGTCTATTCTCATCATATCAATCTCCATCACTTTTATACTTGCCTTGTTTTTACTTTGCCTTTTTCTTTTTGCTTTGCATCTTTATACCAAAAATAGAAAAAATATTATCTCTATCAGTTCTCACTCTCGTAAGTGACCGTGAAGGGATTGACAACCCCTAATCGCGTTGGTTGCGAGTAGCTATCGTTTTGTGCAGGTACGAGGGACTTGTGCGTGGCCTCCTACTGGATTGATACCTTCGTTCTCAAAAACTGAGGGAAATACTTACGGTACTGTGCTGCATCATCCTCTCCTCTTTGAGAAAAACCAATGCAAGCTCAAGATGTAGCAGCTGCCGCTCGGACGAGGTCGCGCCTAGCCGCATTTGGCGTCAAGGCGGCGGCGGCCGCCCAGGAAGGCGCCGGGTGGTCTCCCAGGACAACGAGCCCATCAGGAGGGCCCGCAGCCTGAGCCCACCTTCTGATGGCCTGGGGCGTCGGGACCGCTCTCGGTTGTGGGACCGTGCCTCGCCGACAAGCTTGGAGGCTTCCTCCTTGGAGGTAGGTGGCGTGCCTGTCTCCCCGTGCGGTTGCTTGCCCCCAAGCGGTGCGTCGCTCTAGGAGGGCAGGATGCAGGTGCTTCAGGGCGTCCCTGTCGCCCCTGGCAAGGTGCCTGTCCCCGTGTTCGATGGGGTCCCCGTGGGCGTCTTCCTTGAGCCTGACATGGGTCCGTTCCACGAGGAGGTGGGGATTATTTGGGAGGAGCTCACATGCACTGACACTTAGCTGTTCGATCTTGGCGCCCTGACGGCCTAGTAGCCCGGCCTGCTGGCGCCAGGGGTGCAGTCTGCCATCGACTGTGTGGCCTGGGAGCAGCCGCGCCTTCCCCAACCCCATGGCCTACCTGCATGGGAAGAGCTCGAGTAGTCTGACCTGGGGCTGGGGCCGCTGGTGGGCCATGCGCCGGCGTCTTTGTTGGCCCAGGACCTGCTAGCCAAGCCTTGGCCCTCGCTGGGCTATCTGGCCCGCCCCGGTCGAGCCCACCCCTCCGGTCGCAGTCCAGGAGCTGACCTGGCCGGTGGGGACGGCGAACCACCAGGAGGTGCGCATCATGTCGGCGGATCAACTCGCAGCGCAGCTTCAGGAACTGGAGGTCGACGAGGCAACCATGTTCCTCTCCAAAGTTTTCCACCTGCTGCCACCCTCCATCATTGGCGCGCCACCTTGCATGGCCTCCAATGCCTCCACAGTTGACACCTTGCCGTGCCCGGCCTCCAATGCCATGGCACCAGCCCCGGAGCAGCCGACGCTGATGATCAAGACTCCGGCCATCCCCCGCCGATCCATCCCACGGGTCGCGGCCAGGGCAGCCGGAATGACCCGGCAGCAGAAGGCGCAAGCAAGGCTCGCCAAGCAGCTCGCGTTCATCGACCACCCAAGCGAGTTCACGGCCGAGGTGCGTCAGCGCTACACCGATCGCTTCAAGGTGCCACTGGGAAGGATGGCTTCCGCGCTGGGGCGGGCTGCTGGGGTGCGCTCTTCTGCCTCCATCAACCTTCCGGATGAGGACCTGCTCGAGCTCGCCGGCGACGCTGCCTGATACACTCCAGATGTCCAAGGGGCCCCGTTCTGTTGCTATGTTAGTCCGTTCCCAGTTTGTTTCCTGTTGTAGCCACCGCGCCGTCCCCGGGCCGCATCATAGGCTAGGTTTTAGTTTGTTGCGACTTCGCCGGGCGCCCATTTCGTCACACCGGCCGTATCAGTTGATGTATGTTTGCTTGGCCGCTCCTAGTTCGAGGATGCCAATGCAATGGGCCCCTGTTCATGTTTTTCATGAGTAGCTTTTCTCTATTGAATTGGAACGCAAGGGGCCTGAATGACCGCGCCCGAAGATGGGGGCTGCGATCTCTTGTGGAGCAGACTAGATGTTCGATACTTTGTGTGCAGTAAACCAAGCGTGAAGCAATTCCGGCTGCCATGCTTGCTGAGATCGCAGGACCGAGGCTGAATAGCTCGCTGGTTCTGCCTGCGGCTGGAACGCGGGGAGGTGTACTGTTGGCCTGGGATGATGCCTCCTTCCAAATCGATTTGATCGATATGTCGGCCTTCGCCGTTACCGCGCTAGTGACGCCGCTGGCCGGTGGGGTGGCCTGGACGCTGGCCACGGTCTACGGGCCCTCAGAGGACGCTGTCAAGCTGCTTTTCCTTGCTAACCTGGCTCGGATCCGTGGGCTTATCTCCGGACCCTGGCTACTAATTGGGGACTTTAACCTCATTTATGAAGCCCGGGACAAGAGCAACTCCAACCTCAACTTGCGACTTATGGCGCAGTTCCGATCGGTGCTAAATAACAACCATCTCAAGGAGATCAAACTGTGCGGCAGGCACTTCACTTGGTCAAATGAGCAAGCCTCGCCCACGCTGGTTCGCCTGGACCGCGCCTTCTGCACACCGGAGTGGGATCTTCAGTTCAGCGCTGCGCGGCTCTAGCCCCTCGCATGGCCATGTCTGATCACTACCCTCTTCTCTTGACGTGTGAGTCTTCCACGCGTCGCAGCGCGCGGTTCCACTTCGAAGCCTTCTGGCCGCACGTATCTGGGTTTAAGGAGGTTGTGGCAGCAGTGTGGAAGACGCCCGGAGTGTAGGGCTGTGCGCTTGTCAGGTTGGATGCCAAGCTTAAGCGGGTGGCTAGAGTGCTCCGTCTCTGGCATAAGTACCACATTGGGAACACCCGCCTGCAGTTGCTGATGGCGCAAGACACGGTTCTGTTGCTCGACCAAGCTCAGGAAGATAGGCAGCTCGAGCCGGACAAGTTAATCTTGTGCAAAGAGCTCAAGTCGCGCATTCTGGGTCTCATAGTTATCGAGCGCATCAAGGCCAGGCAGCGCACCAGAGTCAGGGAAGTTCGTGCTGGTGATGCCAACACCAAATATTTCCACATAAAAGCAAATGGCCGCAGAAGGAAAAACTTCATTGCCTCTTTGGCTTCGGGCAGCGTTTTGGCCACTGAGCAGCACCACAAAGAGCAGATCGCGACAGACTTCTTTGACCGCTTGCTCGGGGATCCAGGCTCGGTGTCAACGGGGTTCAACTGGGATGCGCTGGGCCTTCCAAGGGCCAATCTCGATGACCTGGAGGCTGCTTTCACCCGGGAGGAAATCGCAGCGGCCATTGCGGACCTGCCGCCGGATCGGGCTCCAGGCCCGGATGGTTTTTCCGGGGCTTTCTACAAGGCGGCGGCGGAAATCATCTTAGATGACCTTGTGCTCGCATTCCAGCAGCTGCACTGCATGAATCGGGCAGGCCTTCATCTGCTCAATGGGGCACACGCCATGCTCTTGGCCAAAAAGGACGGGGCTTCAAGCATGGCGGACTACAGGCCCATCAGCCTGTTGCACAGCATGGCGAAGCTCTTCAGCAAAGTAATTTCAATGAGGCTTGCCAAGCGGATAGACACGCTCATCTCGCCGACGCAGAGTGCATTCATCAAGGGCCCATGCATCCAAGACAATTTTATCTTTGTGCAAGGGATGGCGAGGCACTTCCACAGGACGAAGCGGGCCGCTATTTTGCTCAAGCTTGACATAGCAAAAGCCTTCGACACTGTCTCATGGACCTACCTGCTGGACATGATGCGTGTGCGAGGATTCGGGTCGCGATGGTGCAACTGGATCGCCATGCTCCTCGCCACCAGCTCGTCCAGGGTGCTCGTCAACGGGGCGTTGGGCCGGTCGATCAGGCACCACAGGGGGTTCAGGCAGGGTGACTCGATCTCCCCGTTTCCTCGCCATGGAGCCGCTTCAGAGGCTGCTGGACTTAGCCGTCCGTGATGGGCTGCTTTCCAAGTTGAAGGGGAGGATTCCAAGCCTACGAACCTCTCTCTACGCGGACGACGTTGCTCTATTACTAAACCCCGTCCGGCAGGAGCTTCAAGCCATCCGGCAGATCCTACAAGCCTTTGGGCAGGCCACGGAGCTACAAGTAAATTTCTCCAAGAGCAAGGCCATCCCGATCCGCCCCGAGCTCTTCGATGTGGAGGACGTCATACAACTGCTTGGGGCTGCACGCACAGCCCTGCCGTGCTGTTTTTTGGGCCTCCCTCTATCCCTTCGCAAGGTTCGCAAAGCTGAACTGCAGCCACTGCTGGACAAGATCTTGGCCCGATTGGCTGCATGGAAATTCAAGCTCTTCACTGCTGCTGGCCATCTTGTGCTCCTGAACTCTGTTCTCTCTGCGCTGGCTGTATATTGGCTATCAGTCCACCAGTTACCAGCCTAGGTGCAGCGTCAAATCGACAAAATCAGGAGTGCCTGGCTGTGGCGTGGTCAGGAAAGCTGCCTTGGAGGGCACTGCAAGGTTGCATGGGGAAGGATATGTAGGCCCAAAGACCTCGATCGGAGGGCTGGGCATCATCGACCTCGACCTCTTCGGAATTGCGCTCAGGCTGAGATGGCTTTGGTGGGAGAAGACGGCCCTCTCCAAGCCTTGGATTGGTCTTCCTGTGCCTTGCAACGAGGACGAACGCCGGCTGTTCAAGGCAGCCACGACGGTGGCACTGGGCGATGGTCGAACGGCCTCCTTTTGGACGGATAGTTGGCTGCAAGGCCAAGCTCCATGCCACATGGCGCCATAACTGTTTTGCCTCTCCAAACGCAAGCACCGCACCGTGCGACAGGCACTAATTGGCAACCGCTCGGTAACCGACCTAGGTGGACGAGTACCAAGTAACCTGCTCGCTGCTTTTGTTTCTCTCTGGGGTCGGATCGGTACTACGACCATCCTTGATATGGGCAGGGACATGTTCACCTAGAAGCTTGAGGCCTCCGGCAGCTACTCGGCCTCTTCGGCATACCGACTGCAATTCATGGGGTCCACCTCCTCGCCTATCATGCAGTCGGTCTGGCGTGCCCGGGCGCCAGCCAAGATTAAGTTCTTCTCATGGCTCCTCTCCGCTGGTAGGCTGCTCACGGCGGATCCACTCATGGCCAGGGCATGGCCTAATTCCTATTTCTGTCCATTATGCTGGCACAACTTGGAGACCGCTCAGCACTTGTTCAGCGAGTGCACTTGGTCGGGGAACCTCTGGACGGCGACGGCCGGCCGCTTTCGCGTCCCCACTTGCCTTCCAAGCTCGTGGAGGTCTTCAAACTGCACAATGGATTGGCTGGACGGCCTTAGCGCGGTGCCTGTTGGCCGCAAGCGGGCGAGAGCAATCGCTCTCCTAATCACCTAGTGGATCTGGCTCGAGCATAACAGCCGCATTTTCAGGCACTATAAGAAATATGTCAACTTGTGAACTTTACTATTGGTCACTGAAAGGTCACTGTTTTTCATTTGTGACCTTTTTGTGACAAAAAACAGAAGGTCAAAAGCTGGCAGTCGTAAATTGAAATTAACGACCTTCTCTGTGAGAAGGTCGTAGACATTTACGACCAAAATATGCCTATTGTTTAGTTTTGGTCACTAGCTGTCTACCCAGGCCACGTCGGATCCGACGTGGCAAGCTGACGTGGCAAGATTACGACCAAATGAAAAGGTCGTTGATAAGAATCAGCCCGGTCTAATTAGGTGTCTATATGGGCCAAGCCCATTAATTCAGCCCATTTGTTGTTTTTTCTTTTAATTTGGATAAGCTAAATGGGCCAACCCCAATCTTTTACAGTCCACATTTTTTTGGGCCTCTGCCTTTTTCCAGTGTAGGTCCCAATAGTCAAATGGGAACCAATTACCAGAATTGTTGTTTGGGAACCACACGTCAGTTCTATATTTGTGCAATTAGATAATTTGATTCAAAGAGCCAATAAGGCATAATATTTCATACAACAGCTAATGAGCCAATAAGAGCAAAGTACATTACAATCATACATAGTACAGATCTGGTATTCAGCTATAAAATACAACTAAACATACACAACACATAACTAGCTCCAGTGAGCTAAAACGCATTGCTGGGTGTGGTTTTTCTTCAGGATTCTTCTTCCTAGAGCTCCTGTGCACCCAACTTATGAAGAATGAAGGCCAACATCTGCAAATAATAAATTATGGGAAGTTAGAAACATAATAATGTGAAAAGGTCAAGATAGGCACAAGCAGCACATGAAAGGAAGGACATAAATGTTAATCTAATCTTATTCTCTCTAATTGGATCCAACGAGAAAACAAGATAATTGTGGTTGAACATATGCAAATATCTAAATACTATGTCATAGCAAAAAAATGGCTAGTCGTCCACTGCCAATCAATTTTGGCATGGGAAACGATCACCAATGATCTACAGAAAATTCTGATTGCATGCGTACATGTCCATGCAGTTAAACTGAATTGAGACAAAGAGTCAACACCAATTCAGATTCATCTACCCGAAGGAACTCGGAACAAGAATAACTGCTCAACTTCAGAAGTTTCAACATTGGAACATAACCAAATTGGACCAGAAGAACACATATACATGCAGTTTGATGATGCAATATGTTTCTGAAGCTACGGTACAGTTATCAAAATATACATATGAGTTTTATCTTCAGGATTAACAGAACAGGACAGAAAATTCAGGTGTTTCTAAAACTACAAGGGACGTAGCAGCACACGTACTGTAACTACTCGACTTTCTCAACTATAAGAGGACATAGATTATCAGACAAAGAATAGCAGTTGCAGAGCTCTATAGAACATCCCTCACAAACTCCCATTCTTTTAAGCAATGCAGAGGAGCTTTATCCTCAGGACCAAAAGAAGAATACATATGATACATGCAGGCGGACGATGCAATATGTTTGTGATACTATGGGAGAGTTTAAGAATTAAAGAGGAGTTTTATCCTGAGGAAAAATAGAGCATGGCAGATAAATGCATGTGTTTCTGAAACTACATGAGACTTAGAAGCACATTCACTTTAGCGACTCATCTTTTCAAGCATTCAATCAAATGGCCTTATAATACCAGACAAAGAGGAGTTGCAATGGTATGCACTTATCACATATATAGGAACCATGCTTAAAATCCACACATACGTATACATATCCCAATAGAACAGAGCTAGTAAGCAAACTAGCAGCCGTGCACTTGATAACCTGCCCTGCACAATCTTACTACCTAAAATAACTTGCATTCCACAAGAACGATAGGTGTACAATGTTTAAATTGTATATACATTTTTACTTTTTCTCGGAAGCATGCTTGGAACCCACATGTTACATATCTATAAATATATCCCCACACAACAACAGAACCAATACAACAACTAAGCCTATAATTTTTTTGCTCCCAGCCAGCATCATGAATTTTCTTAGCTAGAACTAACTACCAAGATGGTCACTGCCTCAGCCATACTACAGTAAGACGTCCTTATATACTACTCCATACAGTACTGGTTTAGAAAACACAGAAGCAGTTTTCAGCTAACAGTACGCCACGACGCAGCCAAATAAACAACGGGAGCATACCAAAATTCGCAACTAGAGGAAGAGAAAGGGGCACAGGGGAGGGAGGGAGGGCGGACGGGGATGGGGGGATTACCGAGCCCTGGAACTCCTCCTAGACGATGTAGAAGGAGTCCTATGCAGAGCTCATGGCAGACGCCGGAGGTTCATGAGGTCAGTGAGGGGCAGTTGCTGCCTCCGAGGACGCAGCCGCAGTAGCAGCATCTTGTCGCCTCCTTCGGCTCCGGCTCCGGCGATTGCCGTGGTCCGGCCAGCTCGACGAAGCACCACACATAGAAGCACGCACGCGCGCGCCGGCGAGCAAGCCAGGTGTAGTGCTTCGTGGACGCCACATCCAGTAGTGGTTCACGAGATGTCATGGACCTGCAAAAACAATTAAAGAGAGCAAATAATAAGGTAACATCGCCAATAAATTGCAACTTTTGAAAGCAACTATAGTTATTCAGAAAACATGGTTGCTGCAACTTTAAGCCAAGCAGTACACATTCATGTCTAATATACATGTGTAAGATAATAGAAGCATTTCATTGCATATCTATATGTACTACTATAATTTTACGCCAAGCAGTGCACTAGTACATCAACCACACAATCTGGGTATGCTACTATACTTGGAACTTTCTATTTATTATACTACTAATGAGGTTACGAAATTGTTTAAATCAGTCACTTGTTATTCCTAAAATACTATTAGAACAATAATTTGCTTGACAGTTTTACCGAAAGCTTCACAATGCCATTTGATGTAACTTGTTTCTGTTAACAAGAATTCAAATATGAAATATAACTTCAATGTCCGTTGATTTTGTCACTGAATTGTGAAACACAACAATCATTTAGGTAATTGCAAAGAATCAGTGAATCAAGAAATACTATATTCAACTGTACTACAAGTGCCATGTGCTACTACAGTTTAGTTGAGTTTTAAGACTAGAACATGTTATTGTAACCTTTGCAACTGAAGAAGACACAGAATAACTAGGTGGATCAGCATGAATGAACAAGCTAAAGGGTGAGTGTCTAATGTCAAAATCTACAGCTCAAGAGGATCCTGTGTGGATCAAGCCAAAGTGTTAAGGCTACCTTTTACATCAGTGTCATGTGTTATATTCAAAATGTGCTGCAGCTTAGTTGAGTTGCAAGTAGGACTACAGTGAAGATGCTATTCTAACTTCTGTGACTGAAGAAAAAGATACCGTATGTACATCATCTGTGTTAAACATTAGTACACAGCGCTGATGCTACTATACAACCACGAATTAAATCACCGGACACCGAGGCCGGAATGGCGCTAGAGTGGACCAAGCAGCCAAACCGGGACAGATTGGATGATTTTACACTCGAGTAATCTAAGCAGCTGGAACGGACGTCCTCCCCCTCTGCACGCTATCCTCTCTTCACTGTCTCAACCGAACCATCGTCTTCCTTGACACCCGCAGCACCTCGGTGTACCATGGTGATGGCCTGCACAAACCCCCTACATGGATCAGATCAGATCTAATCAAGAAGAAGTAGAGGAGGGGAGGGGAGGGGAGGAGGGACGAGCAATCAGTGCATCAACAAAATATGAAACAACAAGCACAGCATGGCAACTAGAGTATATGTATTGCTGGCTCTTATTAGTCCACAACCGAGTGGATTTTCAACCATACTGTAACTATCACTCCATCGATTATTTAAACTACCAAAACGTCTTTATATTGAGAAACATAGGTACTGGTTGCATATATAGACTAGTAGCAGTACTATGTGTGGCAGTTTTAACAAGTCAAATAATTTTACTGTAGACAAGTTGCATATAAAGACTAGTAGTAGTACTGTAATCTAACAGTGGCTAAAGCATACAAGAAACATATTGCAATGTACTCTAGCCCAAACGAATTCCCACCCATGCCTTGTTTCAGATTAGACACTTTCTTACAACTGAATTCCAGATACAATTGGTTTAAGATCCATGTGTACTAATTAAGAAGGAGGCGACAAGTAGCCATTGCATGTGACGGCAGGCAAACATGAAATGGTTAGGAAGAAGAGGAGCAGTGGAGCACTGACTGATCCATTGGAGGCCCTGGTCTTGTCCTTCTTGAAGACGACCCCGAATCCCCGATGCACTTGCCGTCGAACACATTGGAGGCACTGACTGAATACAAACAAGAACATAAGACAAATAGTATATATATTAATAAGATAAGCAGTTGTAACATAACAGGAACTGGAACGACGATTCTCATTTAAGCAACTAGAGTACCATTTGTGCACATCCCGAAACAATACATGGAAGTACTAGCAAAACAATAAACGCATGGGAGCACTTTGGAAGATGCATGCGGCTAGCATATGGAGTAATAATCTCTCGCTTCAGATGAACAATTCTGGGCTTGGGAATCAGAGAGCTTAAGAGCTGCAAGGTTGGTGTTAGCCCAACTATATGCTCTGTCAGCTCGAGAACTTGCTCAGTCGAGATGAAGCAGCGATTGAACCGGCAAACACAACACACCTCGTCGACACAAAAATGATTTGCCAGCATCCAGAAATTCGATGCGCGCGCCACAAATCCATGCACTCCTGGGCCAATTAGAAGCGCCACACCTTCGTACAACAGCGAATCCAGCCGGACCATGGAGCAGATTCCGATGCCGCACACATGCAGAGCCCGCATCTCTAGGCATGCGCGCGCGTGAGGCAGCAGCGACGCGGAGAAGGCACGCCCTGAGGACACGGTGCTGCCTCAGGAGCTGGCCAGAGTGAGGGCCGCGGCGACCGGGATCGAGTTTCGAATCAGGCAGAGAGAGAGAGGGAGAGGGAGAGAGGGAGAGGGTGAAGGGGGGAGGGGCGCGGACCTTGTCGAGCGTGGCGGGGTCGAGGGGGCGAGGGAGCCCTGTAGGCGGCGGACGTCGGCGTCCAGCGCGACGGCACGACACCGCAGTGCGTCCTCGTCGGCGGCGCGGTGCACGACGAGGGCCGCCACCGCGTCCCGCAGCTCCCGCGCCACCTCGGCCGCCGTGGAGCAGGGAGCCGTGGCGATGTTCCGAGATTCAGTGATGGGATTGGGCTCATTGCGGTCATGGCGGTGCACCGGCCCGTCGAGGCGGAGCAGGGAACCGGGGTGAGGGAGGAGGAGGGAGGTGGTGGCGGCGATCTGGAAGGGGAGGGCAGCAAGGAGCCGGGGCGAGGAGGGAGGGAGGAGGATTGGATCTGGCATCGAGAGAGGGGTTCCGGTTGATGGATGGATTGATGGATGTGGGATTTTGCTGGAGGGGAAGGAGGGAGGAGCAGAGCACGACGATCTGGATCTGCGAGGGGAGGGGCGGGTGGCGGCGAGGGGAGGGGAGGTGGGAGGGATCTGCAAGCGCTAGGGAGTGGATCGCTAGGGTTAGCTGAGAGAGCGGAGGGGTGGATGGACGGACGGACGGACGGACGGATGGATGGACGGATGTTTGCCATGTCACTGATCCATGCCACAGCTGGTTCCACCAATCAGAATTAAGCATTTTTTGTTTTTTCTCTTATAGTTTGTACCCTCTTATTCAGGCAAACATTTAACCTCTTATAGTTAGTTCAAATAAACCAATATTTTGTACATGTGTGTATTTAGGCATGACAAACAATGTTGATTTGGGAGGTTCTCATTTTCTTTGCTTAAAAGAACCATTTTTCATTTTCTGAGTGACCAAAATGTGTTTTTTGAAGGACCTACCATATGTTTCTTGCAAATTGGACCAAATCATTTTTCTGAAATACTAGGCCATATTTAATGCACAACTGACCAAATGGTTGGGTGTAAAAAGTTTTAATCCACCTCTGGTAAAAAAGACAAATTTCTGCCGATTCAGCTGGAAGCGGGTCAAATTTGAACTGCAGCTGCCTTATAGTTTGCTATTTATTTTTTCCAAAAATTATTTCTAGGTAGATAAGTATCTATTTAATCAGAGAAACATCAAAAAAATTCCAAGATTCAACCACTAGCTAGGAACGGTCAAGCCCGCCATTTTGACCGCATTTTGAAACAGGCATAAAAATTCAAAAAAATCAAAAAATTGGAAAATCTTCGCATTGTGTCGTTATATTGACCAAGTTTCTAGTAAAAATAATAAACTTGCAATATGGAAATTATTTTAAAAAAGTGTTCTCAGAAATGAGCTGTCATGCGTGAATATTCATGGCTTTCAAACCAAATGATCAATCTTATGGCCACATTCATGGCATAGTTTGTTCAAATGATCTCATATTGTGCACAAGGGTGCATCTTGGAATTCCAAACAATGTTGCCTAAGGGAGTTTTCACTTTCATTGCACAAAAAAACCATTTTTCATTTTTTGAGTGACCAAAATGTGTTTTTTTTGTGAAGGACCTACCAAATAATTCTTGCAAAATTGGACCAAATCATTTTTCTAAAATACTAGGCCGAATTTAATGCACAATTGACCAAATGTTTGGGTGTAAAAAGTTTTGATCCACCTCTGGTAAAAAAGACAAATTTCCGCCGATTCAGCTGGAAGCGGGTCAAATTTGAACTGCAGCTGCCTCGTAGTTTGCTATTTATTTTTTCCAAAAAATCATTTCTAGGTACATACGTATCTATTTAATTAGAGAAACATCAAAAGTTTTCCAAGATTCAACCACTAGCTAGGAACGGTCAAGCCCGCCGTTTTGACCGCATTTTGAAACGGGCATAAAAAATTCAAAAAAAAATCAAAAAATTGGAAAACCTTCGCATTGTGTCATTATATGTGACCAAGTTTCCAGGAAAAATAATAAACTTGTAATACGGAAATTACTTTTGAAAAGTGTTCTAAAAATGAGCTATCATGCGTGAAGATTCATGGCTTTCAAGCCAAATGATCAATCTTATGGCCACATTCATGGCATAGTTTGTTCAAATAATCTCATATTGTGCACAAGGGTGCATCTTGGAATTGAAAACAATATTGCCTAAGTAAGTTTTCATTTTCTTTGCACGGAAAATTCATTTTCCATTTTCCGAGTGCCTGAAATGAGTTTTTTTTGTGAAGGACCTACCATATATTTGTTGGAAAATTGGACCAAATCAATTTTATAAAATACTAGGCCATATTTAATGTACAATTGACAAAATGGTTGGGTGTCAAAAGTTTTGATCCACCTCTGATGAAAAAGACAAATTCCCGCCGATTCAGTAGGAAGCGGGTCAAATTTAAACTGCAGCTACCTCATAGTTTGCCATTTATTTTTTCCAAAAATCATTTCTAGTTACATAAGTATCTATTTGATCATAAATACATGGTTTGGTGGCGATACGTCGAGGTTTGGACGGTGGGCGAGGGCCCCAACTCTAGAGCGCGTAAACTCGCATGCCCGCCGCATGGTCACCACGTGACCGTGGCGTTGCCATGTGTTCTGGGCGGCCTAGGCTTGTCTAGTGGGTTGGGCACTCCCCAGGTAGGTGCTAGGAAGAAAATCACAACATAAGATTCTCACGAGGAGACCGATTGATGCTCAAACATGAATAAGCAGCCAAGTGTTTGATTAGCGGAACGCTAAATGCACATGGCTAATGGGCGTGAGTTTTGGCTGAGGATGATCAGTTACTAAGAAGACCGTCTTCACAAATTTTCAGCTCAAAAGGAGGAGCCTAGGTGGTACTTGCTTTGCAAAGTACCACACTGGACATAAATACAAATGTTGAAGCTGGGCTCAAAATAATGAATGGATTGAGCTGGCATTTGGTGGAGGATGGTTATTTGGATAGAGGAAAGCATCAGAGAAAATGGATACCATTTGGACATGCCAAAGTGGTACTTCCTTCACAAAGTGTTTTTCTAAACAGAATAGGAAAATGAATATTTTTGAATTATTTTTTAACTAGGCAAGGAAGGTTTTTTACATATTTGACGAAGATATGACCCAAAGAATTTATGAGATTTTTTTGGAAATTTTGGGAATGACTGAAATATAGGTTGCTTCATAACCTAGGGCAAAAACTGCCACATGGACATGACACATAGGCAAAACTGATGAGGTGGCGCCTAATCATAGCAACCCACCACAATTTACAAGGTTATGATCATCTATATTGGTCATGATCGGCTAGAAATAAGGCAGCGGAGCAGTGCTATCTGCTTTATGACCATTTTGTGTAAGGAAATTACGACCTTTCTGACCAAAATGGTCTTTATAGTTTAGGGTTTGGAGCCCCCCGAACAGCTTTTGACCAATTGGACTGAAATGGTCATAGATCTATGACCAATTCTTCCAGGGTCACTAACAGAAGGTCACTAGTTGACATATTTCTTGTAGTGAGGGATCTCGAGCGCCCTGTCCGGGTGGTGCTTGAGCTTCTCACCGACGATCTAGCTACGTGGGTTTTAGCAGGGGGTAACCACCACTAGTAGAAAAGGGGGCAATGGCCCAGGCCAGTTCAGCCCATTAGTCCCGGTTCAATCCAGAACCGGGACCAATGGAGCTATTTGCCCCGGTTAGTGAGCCCAGGGGCGGCAGACCACGTGGGCCATTGGTCCCGGTTCGTCAGGACCTTTTGGTCCCGGTTGGCAGGGACGAACCGGGACCAATGGGCATGGCTCTGGCCCACCACTATTGGTCCGGTTGGTGGCATGAACTGGGACCAAAGGCTTTCCTTTAGTCGGTTCATGCCACCAACCGGGGCTAATGGTGCTATATATAGCCCCTCGCGCAAGAGCAGAGCACACTGCTCCGTTTTTTCTGGCCGAGGGGGAGAGGGCTTGGTGGTGCTCTAGCTCACCTCCTATGCACACAAGGTGTTCGATGAAATGCCCGAGCCACACTACTTAAGGTTTTTCCTCTCCAAGATCGACCGCCAAGCTCCATTTTCCTCAATATTTATCTAGGTTTAGCGGTCCGTCACGCCCCGTCCCCTTCTTCATCGCCGTCGATCACCCGCGCCGATCTCATCGCCGGCACCACCGTGGTGAGCCTCTTGTTCTTATCTTCTTTCTGAAAGGAAAAATATTATTACTTGTTTGTTTAGATAGATACTTGTATTATTTTCTTACTTTTATTATTGCATCTTATATAGTGCGATGGTTTTGGTATCCGCCCCGTCGGCCCTCGTCACATCTATGATTCGGATGTGGTATATATTATCTTTTCATAACTATTGGTTCATTTATTGTTTGAAAATTATGCCGACCAACGTGACATAGATTTTATTTATCTAGGAGGTTGTTGAACCGGAAATTCCAACCGACCCTATTGTTGAGAGGTTAAATTTATTTGAAGAAGAAAACAATTTCTTGAAGGAAAAAATAAAAAAAACTTGAGGAGGAGAAGAGATATTGGAGTTGCATGTTGCGGATGTCGTCGATGATCACAAGATCAAGATGGATGCAATGCGCTTGAAGATTAGAAAGATTAGAAAATATGCCATTCATACCGAGGCTTGGTATCATTATGACGTTGGATCAGTTGTTACCTTGGTTGCGATTATGATCGCATTTGTTTTTGCATTGAATTTTTTTTACATAGTTTCAATGTATGGTTTAATTAATTTAGATGCTCTGCAGAGCTTTATGTTGTTAGATGAGAACTATGTATGTACTTTGGTTTTTATGTGATGATGAACTTCTATTAATTTGGTCACTTAATTATCTATTCATGATGTTCTGTAATGATTTTTGACACACTTAATTATATATAATGCACGCAGATGAACCGGCAATGGATGTACGGTGACAGACACACCTCCGAGTACACTAAGGGCGTGCACGATTTTCTCGAAGTGGCTGAGGCAAACAAGTAGGATGGTTTTATGTGTTGTCCATGCCCTATATGTGGGAATACGAAGTCTTACTATGACCGGAAAATCCTTCACACCCACCTACTTTACAAGGGTTTCATGCCACACTATAATGTTTGGACGAGGCACGGAGAAATAGGGGTTATGATGGAAGACGGCGAAGAAGAAGAGTACGATGACAACTATGTGCCCCCTGAATACGGTGATGCTCTTGAACATCAAGAGGAAGCACAGACGATGTGCACGATGGTGCTGCAAGCGAAGCCATTTGAAGATCAAGAGGAACCAAGCGATGTGCCCGATGATGATGATCTCCGCCGGGTCATTGTCGATGCAAGGACACAATGCGAAAGTCAAAAGGAGAAGCTGAAGTTCGATCGCATGTTAGAGGATCACAAAAGGGTTGTACCCCAATTGCGAAGATGGCAACACAAAGCTCGGTACCGTCTTTGGAATTGCTACAGTGGAAGGCGAGAATCTTGTGCACGATAAAGGATTTGAGAAGCTCTTGAAAATAATGAAGAAGAAGCTTCCAAAGGATAACGAGTGCCCGACAAAGACATACGCAGCAAAGAAGGTCGTATGCCTGTAGGATTGGAGGTGGAGAAGATACATGCATGCCCTAATGATTGCATCCTCTATCATGGTGCATACAAGATCTGAACGCATGCGGTATGCGGTGCATTGCGGTATAAGATCGACGAGATGACCTCGGTGATGTTGACGGCGAGCCTACCAGAAGAGGGTTCTGCGAAGGTGATGTGGTATGCTCCTATAATACCACGGTTGAAACGTCTGCTCGTAAAGCGGAGAGCATGCCAAGTTGATGCGATGGCACAGTGAGGACCGTAAGAAAGGCGGGAAGTTGAGAGCACCACGACGGGTCGCAGTGGAGAAAAGTCGAGAGAAAGTACTGGGATGAGTTTGCAAAGGACCCAAGGAACATATGGTTTGCTTCAAGCGCGGATGGCATTAATCCTTTCGGGAGCAGCAGCAATCACAACACCTGGCCCGTGACTCTATGTATGTATAACCTTCCTCCTTGGATGTGCATGAACCGAAAGTTCATTATGATGTCAGTTCTCATCCAAGGCCCTAAGCAACCCGGCAACGACATTGATGTGTACCTAAGGCCATTAGTTGAAGAACTATTACAACTGTGGAATGGAAACGGTGTACGTCGTGGGATGAGCACAAAAGGAGGAATTTCACCTAAAGGCGTCTGTTCGTGACGATGAACGATTGGCCCGCTCTCAAGAACCTTTCGGGATGACAAACAAGGGATACCACGCATGCACGCACTGTTTACTTGACACCGATAGTATATACCGGGAAGCTGCGGGAAGAATGTGTACTGGGCCATCGTCGATTTCTTCCGACCAACCATCAATGTCAAAAGAAAGGCAAGCATTTCAAAGGCGAGGCAGATCATCGGAAGAAGCCCACCATGCGCATGCGGTGATCACGCATTTGCTATGGTCAATGATTTACACGTAATCTTTGGAAAGGGTCCCGCGGACTAGCTGTTCCGAATGACGCCGACAATCACGCACCCATGTGGAAGAAGAAATCTATATTTTGGGACCTACCCTCTTTGGAAAGACCTAGAGGTCCGCTCTTCGATCGACGTGATGCACATGACGAAGAACCTTTGCGTGAACCTGCTAGGCTTCTTGGGCGTGTATGAGACGACAAAAGATACACCTGAGGCACAGGAGGACCTGCAACCCTTGCACGAAAAAGAGGGCATGCCTCCGAAGCAGTATGAAGGTCCTGCCAGCTACGCTCTTACGAAGAAGAGAAAGAAATCTTCTTTGAATGCCTTTCAAGATGAAGGTCCCGACCGGCTTCTCGTCGAATATAAAGGGAATAATAAATATGCGGAGAAAAAGTTCGAGAACCTAAAGTCTCATGACTGCCACGTGATTATGACGCAATCGCTTCCGGTTGCATTGAGGGGCTTCTACCGAAAACGTCCGATTAGCCATTGTGAAGCTATGTGCATTCCTCAATGCAATATCTCGAAGGTGATCGATCCAGAAATCGTACCAATGCTAAGGAGTGATGTGGCGCAATGTCTTGTCGGTTTGAGCTGGTGTTCCCACCATCCTTCTTCAATATCATGACGCACGCCCTAGTTCATCTAGTCGACGAGATTGTCATTCTGGGGCCCGTATTTCTACACAATATGTACCCCTTTGAGAGGTTCATGGGAGTCCTAAAGAAATATGTTCAGAATCGCGCTAGGCCAGAAGGAAGCATCTCTATGGGCCATCAAACAGAGGATGTCATCGGGTTTTGTGTTGACTCCATTCCTGGCCTTAAGAAGATAGGTCTCCCTAAATCGCGGTATGAGGGGAGACTGAATGGAAAAGTCACGCTTGGAAGGGACTCAATAATATGCAAGGACGGATATTCTTGGTCTCAAGCACACTACACAGTTCTACAGAACTCTACCTTGGTGACCCCGTATGTCGATGAACACAAGAATCTGCGGCCCAAACACCCGGGAGCGGTCTGACGGCCGGATTACATGTGAACACATCAGGACTTTCAGTTGTTGGAAACACGTCTCGGAGGTGACAACCTTGTTTGTGATGAGCTGTACTTGTTGTCTAGGGGACCATCTTCGTTGTAATGATTTGGAAAGGATACGAGATAAATGGGAATACATTTTACACGATTGACCAAGATGAAAAGAGCACCAACCAAAACAGGCGTATGCCTTTGATGCAAAGAACCGGCTGTGGGAAAGGACACATATTATGGTTACATAGTAGACATATGGGAACTTGACTACGGAGTAGATTTTAAGGTCCCTTTGTTTAAGTGCAAGTGGGTCAATCTGTTAGGGAGGCGGGTGCAGGTAGACCCACGATGTAATGACAACATGGATCGACAAATCTTGGGTACAACTGACGAACCGCTCGTCCTAGCCAATGATGTGGCACATGTTATCTATGTGAAGGACATGTTTACTGCATCGAGGAAAAGGAAAGATAAGGAAGTGAATACATCATACGATGAGCCAAAGCGCCACATAGTTCTTTTCAGGAAAAAGGGACATCCTGGGAGTGGAGGGCAAGATGGACATGTCTCAAGAGTATGAAAAGTTTCATGAAATTCCCCTTCAAAGTCAAGGCTGACCCAAGCATCCCGATAAACGATGAAGATTATCCATGGTTACGGCGAAATAAGCAAGCGACACAAGCGAAGAGAAAGTGAAGACTTTCTCCGCAACTATTATGATGATACCATGCCAACTTTGTAATGCATTTAGTATGATACCATTGTCCATTCTGTACATGCACATGCTATGCCAACTTTTTCAGAGTTCATTTGAAAACTATGAATTTGAAAACCTCGCCAACCGAAGGGCGCTCACACCGGTTTATAAGCCCGTCCCTCTACACCTTGTTGAGCTCACAAACTTGTGATTCACACAAATTTCAAAGAATTCAAATTTTATAAAACTAATGGCATAAACAGAAAGTTTATAATTGTTCTAAAACAAATGGCACTAACAGAAAGTTTATAATTTTGCTGACCTAAAAGCAAAAAGAATTAAAAAACAAAGCAAAAAACCAAAAGAAAATAAATAATGCAGAAAAAAACAAAAAAAACTTGAAAAAAAATAAAAATAGCAACAATAAGTATTTTGTTGTAAGTAGAAACAAAATAAAATAAATAAAGCAACAAAGAAAACAAAAAAAGTGTTTTCAAATTTTAAAACTAATGGCACAAACACAAAGTTTATAATTTTTCTAAAACTAAAAGCAAAAAGAAATAAAAAATAAAGCAAAAAAAGTGCCACCTACTGGGCCCCCACGACCTGAATATGACTAGAAACCCTATGGGCCAGGATTCAGGCCCGCAGAAGGCCCAGTAGGCTCACATGCACATATTGCAGAGTTAGGACCGAAAGCCTGCTTTAGAGAGGAGCTCGAGAGGGAAGCCACACCGCACCTTATAAACAGGTGCGGCTCCCTCTCAATTAGCGAGGTGGGACTAAACTTTGGGCGCGGGCAGCAGAGGCCTTTGGTCGGTTGGTGGCACCAACCGAGACTAAAGGGGCATTGGTCGGTTCGTGGCACCGATCGGGACCAATGCCCCCTTTAGTCTCGGTTAGTGCCACCAACCGACCAAAGGTCGCCCGCCCTTTGGGCTCTTGAAAGAGGCCTTTGGTCCCGGTTGGTGGCACCGACCGGGACTAAAGGGGGGCATTAGTCCCGGTTTGTGCCACGAACCGGGACTAAAGCCTTTTCTATATAAGCCAGCACTTGCGTTTTTTCAGATTTCATCGCCAGTTGCAGCCCGACGACGTCGACCTCCTCGACGCCGCCAGGGCTGCCCGCCGCCGTCATTGTCGCTCGTGCCCCGAGCCAACGCCGACGCCGTCCGCCGCCCTCGAGCCCACACTGTCGCCCGGCGCTCTGCGCCATGCCCGGACGCCGTCGCCCGTGCCCTCGAGCCTCCTTCTTCTTCTTCTTCTTCTTCTTCTTCTTCTTCTTCTTCTTCTTCTTCTTCTTCTTCTTCTTCTTCTTCTTCTTCTTCTTCTTCTTCTTCTTCTTCTTCTTCTTCTTCTTCTTCTTCTTCTTCTTCTTCTTCTTCTTCTTCTTCTTCTTCTTCTTCTTCTTCTTCTTCTTCTTCTTCTTCTTCTTCTTCTTCTTCTTCTTCTTCTTCTTCTTCTTCTTCTTCTTCTTCTTCTTCTTCTTCTTCTTCTTCTTCTTCTTCTTCTTCTTCTTCTTCTTCTTCTTCTTCTTCTTCTTCTTCTTCTTCTTCTTCTTCTTCTTCTTCTTCTTCTTCTTCTTCTTCTTCTTCTTCTTCTTCTTCTTCTTCTTCTTCTTCTTCTTCTTCTTCTTCTTCTTCTTCTTCTTCTTCTTCTTCTTCTTCTTCTTCTTCTTCTTCTTCTTCTTCTTCTTCTTCTTCTTCTTCTTCTTCTTCTTCTTCTTCTTCTTCTTCTTCTTCTTCTTCTTCTAGGTGTACCAAAGAGCGGGGACCGGCGCTACTAATAAGGCGCTTCTGACTAACTCGTAGCAGCAGCGGCGCCTCAGCCATCTTGATATATAAGTGTAGCAGCAATGTTCTTACAGGGAGCTCGCTACTGCTAATAGCTATAGCACGCTTCTCCTGTGCGCGCTACTACTACTACCGCGCTGCTGCTAACTATTCTCCACTCGCTACTGCTAATTTTAGTAGTTTTTTTGTTTTTTCGGCATATTTGTTTTGTATTTGAACAGGCTTTATAGAAGAATCTTTAGCACATACAAATGTCATCATGATACACATACAAATGTCTGCGAGACCACAAATGTAATCATAGCATGTACATACAAATAGTCTCATCATAATCATCATCCAACACAAAGTGATATCTTGTCATCATCTCGAAAATAGCGATACATGCAAGTCTCGAATACTTGCAACTACAAGAACGTCATCCATCTAAACAAAGGTATACGCAAGAAGTGCTATCACTATGAGTTAGAGCGGAACTATCCAGTACATGAGGTGGCGGTTACGAGTCCTCTCTCGCGCTAGGTGAACCTCAAGTAACTAGCTTCTCCTTCTTGTCTGCTTTTGAAGCCTTTATGGCTGGCGCCCGTGAACCCATTCACTTGCGCCTGACACTCATGCCACTCGTTGTACACCCCCGGAACCTTCCCTTTGTACATGACATAACAATTAAATCTCGCCATCAAGAAACTAGGTACCTGTTAGAGATGCATGTTCATGAAGAGGATGTACAATCATATATATGCAACAAAATATACTAGAGCAACACCGAAAAAGAAAGGGTTAGCAACTAGATGCAACATACAGTACACAAATTAATTAACTAGAGGTACGCAGGTCATCGTACGCAAACTAACAAAGTAGCGTTACGCAAGTTCGGCACATGGACCGTGGACATCACAAAGTTTCATCTCTACAAGAAGTATACAAGTTCAACCGACACATATCATCATCATCGGCATCATAAATCACTAGAAGTTCCATCCTTCCATATCATCGAGGACGAACCCTAGCTTCTTGAACGGCGTGAGGTCTAGACGTTGCATGCCTATGCGAGTTCGGACGTCAGCTCGCGATATAGGGCCGTGGTGGACTCATCGACGACTTCTTTCATGATGATCGTCGCAATGTCGCTTTGGATGCGAAAGAAGTCATCTCTAAGTTTATAATCCGCTTCTACATGAGATTCTAGCCACTTGTGGATACGATCATCATTTCTGTTGTTAATGCGAAGCTTTTGGTGATCCGTGTTGAACTGAATCATGAGATGGACGATGTAGAATCCATCCTTCTTGCTTGGTTTTGGAACATGGATGCAGGAGAAGTTAGTTTTATGCACGAAACCCATCTTCTTGTTCCTTTGTTTCTTGATCTGCACGTGGCCACCTCTAAAGCTAAAGCCTTGGAGAGCATCATCTAGAATATTAATTATGTGGGTGTAGTCTTTTTTCTCGTAGTCTCTGGAAGGGTCAAAATACACGGCGTGGGAGACTTGCGGGTAAAGAATGATAAGTACGGCGCGCCCGTTGCTGCGGGGAAAAGACACCTCAAATTATTCCCCATATGAGAGAGAAGGAATGGTTGAAATGTACGAAAGGGTTGTCCGGAACTCACTTACTTTGGATGATAAGGCACGAGGACAATTTCCCGGTCCTTATTCTGTACCATGAAGGTTTGGAGGTACTCCCTAGCAGTTTCACGCTCAAAGTCGCCGAGACTCAAGAAAGACTCGTGCATGTAGTACGGATCCGCTACACAGATTTGCGAGACTTCTTCACTCTTCATGACGGAGCTCATATGTAGCGCAAAAAGGCGGACGATAGTAAAACCAAGCCGCCTTGTTAGAAACATCTCAAAGACATGGTCAAACCGCAGGAAGAACAACTCCGCGGGCTGTGTGTCGACGTAGCACTTCCCCTCATGCACACGAGCCGCGTATGTCGGATATCCTGGATCCTTTGAGGCTAGTAGTTTTTCTCGGTCGGCGGCACATGGTCGTGCGGTCTCCACGAGATCCTCGATAGTGCCTCCAGGCCGGTTTCGCGGTAGCATCGGCTCGCCCGTGAGATGGAACATGACCGCACTTTTCACGGGTACACGCTCTTCAGAATGCATCGTCTGGCTGCTATGTGCTCTGGCTTGTTTGGAGGCAGTTACCTTCCCCGATCTCTTCCTCTCCTTTTTCTTGGGCACACCTTCCAGACCCTTCCCTAACCCCTGCCCGGTGTTCCCGGGCTACATCAGACGACCCTCGCGCCCGGCTAGTTGAGCCTGTGTTGAGGCGGCATCTTCAGCGTGTTCTGTGAGGATTTCATGAAGAGAGACTTTTTGCAATCCATGGTACGACCCTGCCCGGGCATATCATCCATATCCTCATTAGCAAGCTGATAGCCCGATTCGTCATATGGTTGACTCATCATATCTATGTCACAGTCATACGCGTTTGTATTGAGGTAATCCATAGGGTCGACCTCCGTCTCATCATCCATTCTACATTCTACAGGAGAAATTACATCAGCCAGTACTATTGCACCCCCTTCATCATGTCGTCCGCCGCTCTCACCCGGCACTACAGGAGCTGGTAATTGCGTAGGCGGGGTGGTGGTCTTCGCACATGCTTGTTGATGTGTGGTATTTATTGGTGAGCTCTCGGCTGGCTCCAGACGAATAAGATTCTTCGGCCATAGCAGCACCCAATTCTTGCAGCTTCCAATCCGCGGCGGGGTCTCGTCGTCCGCTCCCACATCTTTGTCTTGGAGGAGGCAAATCCTCGTGCCCGATTTCACACTGGTCAAGCTAACCTGAAGTGCCCGTGAGATCGGCTGGTTGTGGAACGTGCGTTGAGAGGGGTCCATTATCATCCCCTTCCCCACGTCCACCTTTCCGCCTTTGATCAAGTAGAGTATGGTGCACGGGGTTTCTTTCGCCTGCAAACACATATGTCTGTGGCGTAAAACAACCGAAAGGCAACAAAAATGGAATATTATATATATGTTGGTGCGACATGTAATTACCGTGACGGCGTCGAGCTCAGCCAAAGACGAAGGCCCATCTAGCGCGCCTGAGACTGAGGACGGGCTGCTATGAGCGGGAGCGGCTGCGAGAGGAGGCCCGGTTGCGTGAGCAAGTGATGGTGCGATGGTGTTGTTGTTCATGGAGTTGCTCCCGACGAAACTGGGCAACGGGAAATCATGTACTGTCTTGTCTGGATTTTCCTTCGCCCAGTTGATGAAAACTGGAACCAAGTTAGTAGCGAAATCATTTCTGCAGGCAGTTACAGCTGCATTGACTACCTGCTGTAGCAACTCATATTTGTCCTCGGCTGCTTTTTTCGCGTCCTCAGCTACTTTTTTCTCGACCGCAAGCTTCACCTTCGCGTCGATGTCCGCCTGACTAAACTTCGTTTTCAGATTCTTGGCCTCCGGGCCCTCGTTGTAAAACACCTTCCACGTGGCGCCGTCTCCAGCGCCGTGCACACGACCATATTGCGGCCGCTGATCCAAAGGGAGTCCCTTAAGTTCGTTCAAGGCCCGGTTGAGAGGGGTGTCCCACTTGGGCCTCATCGGAGAAGTAGGGCTTTCGGCTGCAAGCTGGTGTTGCTTCTCCAGTAGTCTAATCAATTTCCTCGTGATCTTGTCCGTGTAAAAAACCTTTTTCTCCCTGTCCCACTTGTAGCGGGCCCTGATGAAGTCATGCTCCAAGGGGTTGGTGAACTTCGCGAAGGGTGCAGGAGACCTGCGGCTTCACGTTCGCGTCCTCCTTATCCCATATGGGCCTTTTACCGAGGTAGCCACGGCTTTCGAGGCGATGCTTCCCGTGTTCCTTTCTTTGAAGGCTCTTGAATTTCGCAGCCTTAGCCTTGGCTGCCTCGGTAGCGCAAGTGTCCTTGAACTTTTCGAACTCCTCTTTCGTAAGTGTCGGATTTTCCTCCAGAATCTTGGACAGGGGTTCATCAGCCTCAATAGCTCGTTTCACCCTCGTTTTCCAGGAGGCCAAATCATTGCTGAACATGCCCATGGCGTGATTGTTAATCTTTTTCATCTTCGGATCATCCCACGGTTGTTCTATGTTATCATCCCAGTCGGGGAACTTGAATCTCTTGTGCAACTTTCTTAGGAGCAACTACGTCAAATGTTCTTTACGCCTTAAGTCATCGTCGTTGATGCTCACGCATTCCCGTAGGATGCATCCTACTTGGTTCCCATAGCACTTGCGAGGTTCTTCCGGCTCTAACGGCTCAAACTTGCCAAGTGCCATCTTTGTGATCACAAGTCGTCCAATCCCTAGTTTGTTAGGTTTTCGTATCCTCAGCTTCTTATGCTTCCTCTTTTCAGTAGCGGCATCGGGGCCGGTACCTTCCTCGCCGTCTCGGTCGCCATCGGTGCCGGTACCTTCCCCACCGGTCTCGGTGCCGCCATCGGTGCTTGTTGTCGGTGTCGATGTCGGCATCGATACCATCATCGAGGCCGACCTGCAAACCTTGCTTAGCGATCAAATAGTCGAGGTACTCTTGTTCACCCTCATAATCCATCTAAATGCGCATCTTGGTCAGAAGGCCCGATTTCTTCGTTGTTCGACATGTTTCCTATGATTAAGTGTCCTCATTTATTTCTAAAAGTATGAATAAATGATAAATGACATAAAAGAAATCTATGTGCCAAAGACTCGATATGCCAACTATGTAGCACAAAATCATGCCTTTATTCACGGGAAATTTCGACATGACCTTTGCTAAAAAATGGACATATCGAGCGCCTAAAATTCACCGGAACGGAAATGAATCAACATTCCGGCGTAACATAGGCCACTCGGATCATTTTCCACACATGACATGTCCAAAACATGATATATATATGCACATATCACAGGTCCAGTTCAAATTTGCACATATCACATGTCCAGTTCAAATTTTGAAACCTAGCTAAATTCATAACTAAATAGATAACCTAATTAACATACTGCCCTAACTAAAACCTAAGTAAATTAAAGAAGAACCCTAGCAGAGAGAGGGGGTTTACATAGGGTGCAGGGGCGAGGAGGCAGGCCCGACGATGGCCGGGAGGGAGAGGAGGGAGGCGAGGGCCGACGGTCGGGCGAGCGCCGGGGGGCGAAGCGCCGGCCTGGGTCGGGCGAGGGCCAGGTCGGGGGCGAGCGCCGGGGTCGGGGGCTAGCGCCGGCGCCGGAGTCGGGGGCGAGCGCCGGGGCCGGGTCGGGCGCGGCAGTGCGACGGGGGAGAGTGGGGATTTGGGGGGGGGGGGAAGGCGGGATGAAGCAGGGCGGGTGAGAATTTTGGGTTAAGTGGACGTAGCAGTAGCGCATTTGGACAAAACGTGCTGCTACTAACTTCAGTATCTGTAGCGGTTTAGAAAAAACACGCTGCTACTACCTTCGCTACTGCCAGTTTTCCTTTTCCTTTATTTTATCCCACTTTTATTTCCCGAGGGCAGTGAACGAAGGGAGGGCGATATATATTGCATCATTTGACGGTTAAATATGTACGCAAAATAGGAACATATATATTACACATCATTGGACCCATGCATAATAATGGCTAAGTGTGTATACAAAATAGGAACATATATATATATATATATATATATATATATATATATATATATATATATATTACATCATTTGACCGATAACATAAGTTTCCTCACTGCTGACGTTCTCGTTTTTGAGTCAGCTTCTTTCCCTTCTTGTTCGTCGAAGAATAATTGAACCCCTCATTGTGACTTTGCCTTTTCCATGGAGTACGATTTTTCTTAGGTAATGTAGTATTGATTCTTTTTTTGACGTATACTTCATCATCATCGTCATCTTCCCTCATTGGGTTGTCGTACTGATCATGGTCTTCCTCGTTGGCGACTCCATCCATTCCAATGATGTTCCTTTTGCCTCTCCTTAGGACAACACGGCTAGGATTGCGCGGGTCAGTTATGAAGAAGCATTATGTCACGTGCTTAGCGTGTACCCATGGCTCGTTTTTGGCAATAGCGTTCACGGTAGCGCTCTTGGCGTCGGGTATAGTCATGGTAGTGAAAATCCAGCTTTCTCTTTCGACATTCTTAGCCCATCTGACACGGAACATCGTCGTGTTGTGCAGTCCAGAGTAGTCAAGCCCCCAGATCTCCTCGACCCTTCCATAAAATCGTTCAGTTGCGCCGTTGTCGCTGCCAGTCATGCATTCCATCGTCACCCCTGAGTTCTGATCATCACTGTCCATATCTTTGGCCTCTGTGTAGAACGTGTATCCGTTGATACCATATGCCTGATAGGTTACGAGGTTTGGTGAGGGGCCATGTGCTAAGGCGTATATGAGCAATCCGTCCTTAGAGCCCTCCTCCGGAGGATTAGCAATAATATGCTCTTTGAACCAATGCAGGAAAGTGGAGTTGTGCTCTCTAGTAACTTCGGCGTCTGTCCTGCATACCCCCCGGTCACGATACTTCTTTGTGATAATTTCTTTGTGCGGTGCCACGAAAGGATCTACCTCGTCTAGGTGTTGTAGCACTACCAAGTTTGCTCTGTCAAAGTCACTGCGTCGATCTGAGTATGCCACGTGCAGTTCCTTGCGACCGCTGCAGTGACCATCTCCTTCGAGCCTCCCATCGTGCTTGTTAACGGGCAAACCAACACTAACACCAGGCGGCTGGTCTGCGCCATATAGAAAATTCTCACAGAAAGGGATGCACTCTTGTGCCAAATAGCCCTGGACGATGCTTCCATCCAGACGGGACATGTTACGACCGAATCCTTTGATGACCCCATTCATCCTCTCAAATCGCATCATGTTGTGCAGGAATGACGGCCCCCAGGTCTATTATGTCATCCACAATATGGACACACAGATGCACCATCACGTCAAAGAATGCGGGCGGGAAGTACATCTCAAGCTCATTCAGTATCACAATGATCTCTTCCTGTAGCCTTTGGAGCTGCTTCACACTGATCGACTTTCGAGAGATGACGTCGAAAAAGTTGCAGAGACCAATAAGCGTGTCACGGACGTGCTTGTCCATTATCCCTCTAAGGGCAACAAGTAGTATCTGCATCATCATCACATGACAGTCATGAGACTTCATCCCGCTGAACCTTTTCTTGTCCATGTCTAGATATCTGCTTATCTTGCCACGAATCGGAACTAACTTTGACTCGGTAAAGCACTTAAAGAAGGCATTGATCTCAGCTGACTTAAGGTGAAGCAAGAAGGGGGCAATAATCCTCTTTCTTTATTTTCTTGCCCTTCTTCTCCCGTGCCTCTGTCTCCGTCTACATCTCGTCTGACATTTTACGGGGCGGCATGTGCATATCTTCCCTAATTTTCAAATCTTGCAAGTCTTTTCTTGCCTTCGGCCCATCCTTGGTCTTATCTGGCATGTTCATCAGTGTTGCGAGCAAGCTCTCAAGGACATTCGTACAGATATGCATTTGATCAAGGCAATGAGGTGTATCGAGTTTGTGCCAGTACTCCAAGTCCCAGAACACAGACCTCGTCTTCCATACCTTCAGCAGCGGCTCCGGCGCCTTTCTCATCGTCTTTCCCGGTGCGGGGCACTCCTTCCAGTTTTTCAACAGCTCATCGATTTCGGCACCGCTTCGCTTACGTGGAGGTCCTTGATGCTCAGCGTGACCATTGAATAGATCTCCACGGTTTCTCCACGGGTCGTCCTGTTCAGGCCATCTTCGATGCCCCATGTACACGATTTTCCCAGACCCGCCATCTTTCCTTGACGTTAGCTGCTGAGACGTTGTATCATCCATGCACCGCGTGCATCCGCAATATCCATGGCACACCTGGCCTGCCACATATCCGTAACCGAGATAGTCTGCACTGTCGTGATCAGCGCGGCTCTCATGTTGAAATACTCAACTTTGCTAAAAATTTGGCATGACCTTCCCTAAAAATAGGACATATATCGATCTAGAGTTTGCCCGGAATTCGCCGAAACGGAAATAAATCGACATTTCGGCAAAACATAGGCAACTCAAAAGCACAATTTGGCGTGCCACACACACAATTTCCACAAACATATCACACACACATAAACATATTTTCATTTTGCAAAAGCATGAAATTTTCATCACCTCGATCGAGATCGAGCACACGGTGGAGATGATGTTGTAGGGAGACCAAAAGTGCACAAAGCTCTTGTTGACAAAGATAGATCTAGTTAGGGGCAAATAGGTCACTTAACTAAATGCTACATCTACCTAGCTAGCTAATTTGGGAGGAGACAACTTCAACTAGTGGAGGGGAAAGGAAATAGAGAAAGGAGATGCATTAATGGAGGTGGTGTACTTAGGTAGGAGTAATGAAGAGAGAGAAAGGTGGATAGAAGAGAAAGAGTAATGGGGAGAAGTATTGAGGAAGAAGAAGAGTGAGAGTGGGAGCATGTGGGGGAGGTAGGGGAAGGGAAGAGAGGAGGGGAGGGATGCACGGGGAAAGGTGGTGGGTTGGTGCGGGTTAGCGATGGCCTGGGCAAGAAACGCAGCTGCTAAAGAATTAGCAGCGCTTTGGGCAACGGCGCCATCGCTAAGAGTGACAAAAAAATTGCCAATTTGAAATGTAGCAGCAGCGATCCCAGTAAAAGCGCGCTGCTACTATATCCGTAGCAGTAGCGCGGTTCGGGTAACGGCGCTACTGCTAAATGGAGCTCGGTGGACACCTCCGGTGGATATTTGTAGCAGCACGGTTTACGCAGAGCGCGCTACTGCTAAAAACTTATCAGCAGCGAGTTTCCCGCACACTCGCTACTACTAATTAGCAGCAGCGCTCCTTTTTGACCCGCGCTGCTGCTAAGATTTTGTGTGTAGGCTTTTCCCTAGTAGTGTCAACACGTGGGGGGGGGGTCGATATTACCCCCTCCTTGAAGCGTTCTCGAGGCCACCCCTAACCCTTGAAGCGTTGTCGAGGCCACCCGAAACCCTAGAGAAGCAGCGTCGAGGCCACTAATTAATATGATTCCTTATTGTGATTAGCTAGCTAGTTCTACGTTTGCCACTAATATATCCATATCTGTCATGTTTGAATAATAATTGCCATGTTGTAAATATTTGTAGAAACTATGGACACCTCGCCCCGAGACGAAGCACAAGAAGCGTTGTTGAGGCACATAATCGCAGAAGGAAGTGATGCCATCAACTCGATGATGTTTCTCAACGACACCGATGGTCTGGAAGGAGAGGGTGAAGAAGCAGCTGGCTATGCTTATGATGGCTCCGATGACCCAATGTCGGTGGAAGAAGGAGAGGGTGAAGAAGTAGACCGTGAGGACTGCTCCGGTGATCACCCAACTGAGTCCGGCCAGGTATATATATTAGTTAAGCCTGTGATGACTAGCTAATTGATGCATTCATTGTTTCGGTATGTACACATATTAATTAACTCTCATCTTTCTTCCTTTTTCTAGCCCTCCGGATCGAGCACAACTTCGGTAAGGAGACGAGGCCCGAAGAAAAAGTTGAGCTCGGATGAAAGGTTTGAGATCATAGAAATCGCGCGCGACGGCCAACCGATTGAACCCATCCGGACAAAGAAGGCATTTGTTGCTCAGTGCGGGGTTCTGGTTAGGGACAAGATCCCGATCAGCATCCAACAATGGTATAAGCCTAAGAACGAAGAGCCTGAGGTGTCTTATGTCAATGATCTGCAGAAAAATGATCTTTGGACTGAGTTGAAGTCAAATTTCACCCTACCGCCAGAGGATGATCCGGAGAAGCCAGTTATAGAGCCATTAATCAAGTCTTTTGCTCTTAAGGAGATGGCAGAGCTATTCAGGCATTCGAAGAAAGACCTGAATAAGTTTGTCGATAAAAAGAGACACCGGAATTCAAGGGCAAATATGAGAAGATCAGAGATGACTGGCTCGCATTTGTGGCCCACAGGACATCAGAAAAGAGTAAAAATATGTCGGCGACAAACAAGCAAAATGCTGCGAAGAAGAAGCTTCACCATCGCACGGGTCGTGGCTACCTCATAGCCCGCCTAAGTGGGCCAAGGCTGAGAATGATCTGCTTGATAAAGGGATCGAACCAGAGACAATGAAGTGGCGGACTTGGTTCTTGAGGGCTGGCGGAACCTTGGACCCTGTATCAGGGAAGTGCATTTGGACGGACGAGCAATTGGACATACCAGTCAAGAGGCTAAAGCAATATATCGAAGCAGCGCAACAAGGGAAGTTCGTTCACAATGGCCCTCGGGAATCCTGAGCACCCTGGACGGACACGAGGCACGCCAGGCTCCCTTTCGTGGAAGGCTGGATTTCCGGACGCAGGGGGTTACAAAACCCATGAGAGGAGGAACAAACTGGAGCAGCGCCAAATGCAGGCGCTGCACGAAAGGGTAATGGGGCTAGAGGAACGAGAAGCAACAGATCGCAGCAAACGACCTGCCGAAGCTTCCCCCGAAGCTACCCCGCCATCTCAGCGGAGAAGCAGCGTAGCTTCCACCGAGCTGCTTCAGCCGGAGCATGCCTTGACGGCTCCTGCCAGCTATCCCGTGGATGCTATCACAGAGTCTCAAAATTGCCACCTTATGGCGGAATGGAGCAATTTGAAGGTCAAGGCGGCTGTTGGCTCTGTTTATCCTACTAAACCCGACTCAACTTTTCACTGCCGGCCGATTCCAGAAGGATATGCTAAGGTGATGGTGGATGAAATAACGGAGGGATTTAAGGACCTCCGGCTGGACCACCCTACCGGTGAAGGGGAGTATCGGCTGGGTTCTGCTCTGAAGACTCCATGCCTATGGCGGAAGGATCTCATCAACCTTCCGAACTAGACGCCTCCGCCTCCTCCTCCTCCTCCGGCAAGTCAGGGCACTCCGCCTCCTCCACCGCCTCCTCCTCCGGCGAGTGACGATCAGGGCAATCGGCCGGATCCTTCTCCGGCGCGTGGCGGCATCCGCCTCCTTCTCCGCCTGCACCGGCGTGCCTGAGCAGCCAGCCTCCTCCTTCTCCGCCTCGTCAGCAAGGGCGGAAGAGACCCGCCGCCGCTCCGGCTGCTCCGGCGCGTCGTAGTCCTTCTCCTCCGCCTCGTAAGCAAGGAAAGAAGACATCCGCTCCGTCTGCTCTGCCGGCGTCTAGCAGTACAGCCAAAGTCTGAAGAATCCAGAGAAGTTACCGTACGAGAGGACCGACGAGGAAAACGCGAAGATCGTGCAGACCGAAGTGCATGATTGGTTTGAAGGGTTGAAAGCAAAGAGACATCCACCTCCGGAGGAGAAGGTAGATCCGGTGAAAGCGAAGCGCACTCTGGCTGCCCTGACAAAACCACCCAAGTCTCCGCCGAGAGGCAACTATGAGCGCATTATTGGAAAGGCATTTGCCGAAGCGGAGAGGTCGGGAAGTACTAAAAGTGATCAAAGAATGAAAGAACGACGAGCTAGAAAACAAATTGCCCAGCTCGGCGAACAAGCGAAGCAATCGTGCCCCCGCTCAAGGTGCCTGCTAGCGACATCGTCGATCCGAGGATGGTGCCCGGTTATGGCAATCCTGAAGATTACCTGCCCGACGATGTACATTATGATTTCTTGGAGGTGCAGATACAAAGATCTGAGTACGGAAGCCTCTCGTCAAAGATGAAAGCTCTCTATCAACGATGATGCGAAGATTGCATGATTGATACATGAAAACCTGCAGAGAGTCTGAGGGGAGGAGTACTTTGTATGTGAGAGTTAAAAAGGAGCATGACCTCGTTGGAATTGAACTGTTGCATATTCCATTTGAGGAGTTCTATCAGTTTTTCAATAAATTGGCCCTCGATAAAGCAACGGTCACCTGCTACATGTCCTGTAAGTAGTACTACTTCTGTCATTAAGTCTCTCTATATAACTCAGCTCTTTCATTGCATGTATTTATAATTATCCTCACTATATTATGCAGATTGAAGATCGCCGAATTGAAGAAAAGACAAGTGGGTTCCATTGGGTTCATTAACACATATCTCATAGATGCAACTGAGGTTGAATTTAATGCCGAAAATACCAAGGCCAACTTGCTACAATCGTTGGTAATAAATGAACACAAGGATATAATACTCTTTCCTTACAACTTCAAGTGAGTGTTAATGTCTTGTGGCATATTCGGTTTCCCTTATTAGTCCAGGTTATAGTAATGTAATATTGATGAGTTATGCATGGGTGCGTAGGTACCACTATATTCTCCTAGAGATTAAGCTTGAGCAGGGAGTAGTAACTGTCTTAGACTCGAGACAAAAAGATCCCAAGGAGTATGCGGACATGACTGAAATGCTCGAGAAGTAATTTAAATCGATCATTATCCACCATATCAGCAACTTTGTTCATTTCTAATATCAAGTAATTGTTTTTTTTGTATGGCAGGGTTTGGAAAAAATTCATCAAAAAAGCTCCGGGACTGCCGAAGAAGCTGCAATTTAGACACCCGAAAGTAAGTACTATAGTAGCATATTCCTCCTAGTGATTCAAGCGCTAGTTTCATCAATACCATTTAACATGCTTGCTAATTATCAGTTTGATTGACCTCTATTTCTTGTAAAGTGGTTGTGGCAGGAACAAGGGAATGATTTCTGTGGATACTACATTTGCAGTCCATCCGCCACACGACACTGTGAGCGGGCTACTCTGACAAACAATATGAAGTGCGTAAATAACAATATTCACAATTTTATTTTATTACCATCATTTGTGTTGAGTTTCATTCATTCATATATATGTGTATTGACCCCTTCTTAAAATTAGATGTTTCGGATGCGGGATGAACTACTAGCACCAGATCGCATGCGAGCAATTCAAGAGGAATTGGCGGCATTCTTTCTTGACCACGTGATCGCTGAAGACAGAGAATACTTTATGGACCACGCGTTCGTATGTTAGGAGATTATTTTTGTAAAACATAATTATTGTATATCTGTAGCCGGTAGTGTCGGATAGATATACGAAAACTTGTTGTTCGACCAATCTCTCGGAGAAGGAGAGGTGGTCGATATCACTTCCCTCTGTATGCATATATGTTCATGACGATCTTCTGTTTCCTTCGTTTGCTTACTAGCTAGCTAGTGTGTCTAGCTAGTCATCTCTATACGTATGTATAGTACGTAGTGTCGACCAAGCACGGACAAAAGAGAGGACACTTCTCTCTATTAATTAGCTAGCTAACACAATACATGAAACACCTAAATTAACCCCCCAAAACCCCCACACCCCCCCCCCCACCTTTAAAAAAAACAACCACTCCCGCCACAGAAATGCTGACGCGTGGATGACTATTGGTCCCGATTGATGCTACCAACCGGGACCAAAGGCCCTCCTGCCTGGGCTCAGCGCAGAGGCCACGTGGAGGTCCATCAGTCCTGGTTCTGGATTGAACCGGGACTAAAGGGCCAGGGTATTAGTACCGACCCTTTAGTCCCGGTTCATGAACCGGGGCTAAAGGTCCTCACCAACCGGGTCAATAGGCCCCTTTTCTACTAATGCACCTGATGCTGCGAGAGTGAGGTCTAAGCAGCCTGGGATCCTATTTTTTCTTTTTTCCGCAGCCATTGGTTGCTTTTGTACAGACTAGCGCTCTGTCGCTGCTTCTTCTCATAATGCAAACGCAGTTTGCCTGCGCTTCCCTAAAAAAAAGAGTAATACAAGACATGTGATCACCTTCTAAAAAGTCTTTAATTTCATGCACCAACTATGCATATCTAGGTTGATTCATGGACTTGCCGTTAATGAGATTCACAGCCTCCAGACTATCATATTCAATCAATTGGCAGAATACTCCATTGCTTAGCCAGTGCAGTGCTTTCCATACATGTCAGAGAGGTCCGCTTTAAGCGCATCATGCATGTCATGTCAAGAGTTGACGAGGAGATGTGAATATGACTCTGCCCATGTCAACACGTAGAATCATGCTAGTGCAAGCCATTCCATCAATCGCCAAGAATGAACCATCAACATTCAATCTTACCCGCCCCTTCGTACAATCAGCTGAACTTGTATCGAGGCTGCCCCTCAGTGCAACATTAGGACCATATTCTATAACTCCATTGCTCTAGACAGCAGTACTCAAGCATCCGATGTTGAGCTGGTCCTAGTAGAGAATTGATAATACTACAAAGGAAGCGGCAGGAAGCTTTAGTAGGAGGGGAAGCTTTGTAATGAACAATCTCATTTCAGGTATGACATGTGTGCCAAAGTGTAGCGACATCATTTGCTCGATCTCCTGGAGATTACATACGATACTGACTTACTGAGAGACCACTCCGAACCAGTGTTCACTGGTGAACCAACATTAGGAAGGTGCCAAATATCTGTCATTGATTGCCATAGCTTCCTTTTTGTCGGAAACCTGTAGAAGGCCTAAAATGTGTTCTCTCATTACACCACAAATGGACACGTGCCTAGATTATTCAGGATTTCTTTTCGTAGACAATTTCCAAACACAAAATGCGGCAGGGTACCTCCAAATTGCCGCCGGACAGCGCGCTGACCATCCGGCGCCCTGTTGGCTGCACATGAAGATGCTTGGTGAAGCTCCAAGTAGTGAAGATTGTATGCGCTCTGGACCGAGAAGACTCCACTTCTATCTGGTGCCCATACGAGGTGTTGGAAAAACTTGACAAATTCTTCTACTCTTTTTTTTACTTGGCATATTGTGTTGCGTGTTAGGACAAGTCTTTGACCAACAACTACACTATTAATATGTAACTTTTGTGCTACAAAATCATAATTATAAAGGAGTACTTTGGAATACAAATATAATGACATCAATTTTATGTTACATCAGTACATACTCATAGAGTAGTTGTTAGTTAGACTTGCCGTAACAGGCAACCTAATATGCTAAATAAAAGAAACTGAGTGGAAAGACATGATTGAGAAGCCTAATATTCCACGAGCCACGATCATCCCACAACCAGGGTCACGCCACGCCACGCCAACAGGGTCAGTCAAGAGGTCCCCATCCAAACATTTAGCCTTGTGCACCCCTCTCCATGCTCAGTATGCATGTAACCCAACAAATCACACAAGGTGTACTAGTCTGGGATTCACTCATACTTTAACTAAGAAATTTGGCAATTGCCCCCACCCCATGTGATCGAACCGCCTGCTTCAATGGCTCCTTCATATCAATCTTCACCCGTATATGATAGAAGTTGTCTTCAAAATCTCCCGAATTGGCTCCGTTGAACACTTTCCCAAGCTTTCATGCAAGTTTGCTGGTGAGGTACCTGAACGGCCCGACCTGAGAGGTCGTAGATCTTAATTCACACATGCGGACGCTTTAGCTCAATTGTAGAAGGCTTGGAAAATCCACCATACATCTCGATTAACAGAACTTTGCCAAGGAAAGACAATGGTCCGCCCTCCATAAGTTTCACCCAATCACCAAGGCGCGCATATATACTTACAGGACATACATGTTTTCATAGAAATGTTGGAAGTGGACTTCATGCGCTGGATCCTAGGCCGATCTCATGTTCTTATAGGACCAGAGTTGGCTATACTCGCCAGTGGCGTGAACCCTATGGGCACCACAAGCCACCGGGTAGCTTCCGCCGACAGCGGCTCTTCTTCCTCGAGCGCGGTATCATCAAAATCATCTTGCTTCAATCCCGTTTTGTTCATAAAATCTTCAAGTCCATGACCGCATGCCCTTTGTTGCGGGAGCCCGATGCTACAGAGCCATGGAGCTGGGCGCAAGTTTTTTTGTCCTCAGAGAACGGTACAAGATTTTGTACTCAGTGGAATGTCGTGATTTATCTCATGACAATGGCTAATGAAAAAAAAAACAATTATCATGCTAGAAAGGGAAAACAAGCAAGCAGCCACAAAGACTCTCTCATCGCATGGGCTGGATTGGCACAAAGGGGGCCCGGCAGCCCATCACCCCTCACCCGAGGAGAATCTGAAACCCTACTCTCACCCCCTCAGAGTTCCCGCTACTTTCCATTTCTGTTCATGTCGAGACCGCCGATGCTCGCCGTGTATAAAAGCGCGTCCATCTACCAAGCCCAGATTCATTGCACCCTCGATCCAGCCGCCGGCGAAACCTTCCTCCTCCCCAATACCCTAGCGCGCCGAGAGCTTCGAATCTCCGATCCCGATCGATGGAGAACAAGGAGGACGGCTCCGCCAGCCGCCGCCGGCAACTCCCGCCGATCCACCTCCAACCTGGCCGCACCTCCCTCTCCCAAAGCTCCTCCCTCCGTCGCACGTCCCAGTACAACCCGGCCGCCACCCATTTCGCCCCCCAGTCCTCTGCCTACGGATCCAGATGGGGAGCCGCCACCTCGTTGTCCTCCTCCTACCAGCTGCCACCAACACCTCCGCCGCTGCTCTCTCAAACCCTCGGCTCGGGCGGTGCCGCCGGGGGCGTTGGAGGGAGCTCGGCCTCTCACGCGCACGCCTCGTTGTCCGCCGGATCCGGGTGGGAGGCCGGCTCGTCGTCGTCCCACCAGCCACAACCCCCGCCGCTCTCTGAAACCCACAGGTCGGGCGGTGGCGCCGGCAGCGTCGCGGGAAGCTCCGCCTCTTGGCAGAGCATCTACGACTACGGATCCTCGTCGTCCTTCTACTTCCAGGATCAGGCTCCACCGTCGCTCGTAGATCAAATTTACAGATCGAGCGGCGGCGGCGGCAGCACCTTCCCGCAGTGGCAGGAGAACCTCTCCGGGTATGAGATGCCACCGTTGTCGCATCCGGAGGAGCTGTATCCCACGTCGGGCGGTGGAGTTAACGGAGGTGGAAGCGGAAGCGGAAGCTATGGTGAAGCAGGAACCCGTTGCTGAAGCTATTGTGAAGCAGGAACCCGTGTACTGGTCGCCGTTCGCGACGAATACCATCCTACCAGGACCAGTACCGGTGACATCCAGCTCGCTACCCATCCCTGCTGGAGCAAGGGTGAAGGAGGAACCTGTGGACTGGTCGGCAGGGATGAATACAAGCCCACCAGTACCCAGCTCGCTCCCCGGCCCTGGTTACCCTATGGTGAAGACGGAAGCAGTCGACTGGACCTCTGAGATCTCGCAGCTGGGGACGAATGCTTTCAGAAGCGGTTAGATTTTAACACGTGTTTCCATGGTACTGTTAGAAAATTCCATGATGAAAAAACCAATATTGATTTACTTGTGTTATTTACATATTTCTGGCAAAACAGTGTTTTTACAAATTTATAGAAAAAGTTGAAATTTTTGATTTCAGACATTGTTAATTTGGTGTCATCTGTTTCCGAATGCATTTGTATTATTATTCACAGCTAGTTATTTTCCCTTTTTGCAAACTTCTGTTCCATCTAATTTGTAGCTATATATCAACATGGCTTGATTTGCATTTAGTAGAATTTTTTATCGTTAGTGCATTATGATTCTTTTTGCTACGGATATTGGTAGTGTGATAATATGAAGGTCGAACAAAGTGACACACGAAATACCATGTAGAAGATATATACTTAATTATTGTAATGTCTAGTTTCCTATATATATTACTACCATGTTTGGAGTCATTGGGTGTCTACCTCAAAATAATTATTTTGTCTTTTTGATGTCTAAGAATTTATCTGAAAAATATATCTCACCACTGTTTCGTACTTGCATTTTTTTTAGAGTTAAGACTTCAACAAAACACTCAAAATTTATATTAATTAAAAACATTGCTGTGGAAAAACAACACACATATCATATCATTTCAATTTTATTTACTCATGTGTCATTTTCTCCTTGAAGCAATATGTGGTGACTTGTTATCTATGTGGAAGCATGTGGTGACTTGTTTATCTTTTGTTTTGGTAATATAATAATATTAATAGATAGAAGTTTGATTCTTGCAAAATACCCTGAAGACTGCTAACTAATGTGCATGCTTCTGTGAATTCTATTTGCAGTATCCTTCAAATCCGGAGAAGGTGCACAAATTAGTAATAATGTGGGTTTTTGATTACGGGAAATCCAACTCAGCGGGGGTGCTCAGGTTTGCTGGCTTAGAAGAGTCAAGTGAGAGATGATGTTTTATTTTGCTGTGATGAGGAAGAAAAACTTCACGCATCTGGAGAGAAACTTTACATGTTGGCTCTATTTTCTGGGCATGTAATAACATAAATTTTTAGTTTTTGTTCCACTCCTATGAAGATGTTTCGGAATAAGTGTTTGCTTTCTTTGTAATGGTTGTCGCGATGTGCCCGGCGGGGACCCCTCTTGAACAACTATTTCGTGTTATCAGTTTTCGAAAATAAAATTTTGGATCGATGTTGCTTCTTCAGTTCAGACAAATGATTTATTATTACTTTAGTTTCTTAGGCATTTGGGGTTAGAGAAACAACTATTTACAAGTCATGGCTGAGAACAATCTGATTAGGCTTCAGGATTCATGGAAGAAAAAACGGGACAAAAAACACTTCACCTCACAAAGCTAGCATAAGTGAATGAGAAAATACTATGTCGATTGAGCTAATCATTTGAATGTTTTATAAACTGAATCTAGGGTGTAACCACTAGTGTGTAAGCTTTAAGGCATCCCTTGTTCTCCCCCGACCGGTTGTCTTCGTCCTCCCGACCCTTACCGGTTGCCTCCTGCTCTTCTCTCCCCATCACTCCCACTTCGTCGTCCTATTTGCTGTCCCCTCCTCTCTGTCTTAGCTCATCATCTTGTCTCTAGCTAACCGCTGCAGTCGCCTTCGCTAGTT
Organism: Aegilops bicornis; assembly: GCA_021605145.1. Classification (NCBI taxonomy): domain Eukaryota; kingdom Viridiplantae; phylum Streptophyta; class Magnoliopsida; order Poales; family Poaceae; genus Aegilops; species Aegilops bicornis. The sequence continues at coordinate 623,834,895 of CM038669.1, read as the reverse complement.
CTGCCACCACCACCACTCTCTCAACCTGCAGTGTCAAGTCGGATCATCAACACTCTTAAGCCTTGTTTGGATTATCATTTCCTTTAAAATATCCCTGTAAAAAAATACCCGTCTTGGCCCATCGTTTCGTTTCCGGAAGGAAATTGCATAGTGGTCTGTAAGATAAACATCTGAGTTAAACACCTCTGTTTAAATTACATCTATCCCAAGTGTGGCCTTATTAGGTATCTGCTTAAGCTACCGGTCATGACCATCATTGTCATTGATGTTAGAGGTGGTTGTGACCACTTTGACACATCCCTTTAGCTCATTAAACTAGGTGCAGAAGCAGTCATTTCTTTAGCAAAGCAACCCACGGATGCCTTCTCCTAGTCTGGGATGGGGAGGATCATGTGCTGGAAGCAGACACCATCACCCTTGGAGTGGTCACACCAGCAGCCGCAGGTTCGAGAATGTCGCCAATGATCCTCTTGTGGTGGACTTTGCCGATGGGTCATTCATAGAAAGTGAGATTAAGAAGATCACATGGGAGAAGCGCTTCACAGAGATTGTGCTCACAACTCATAAGAGGGTTAGAAGGTACATATAATATCATCCATTCAATTATCCTTTCGTCTTTATATCTAGTGCTAGTCATTTTAGATTTACCATGTTCTCTGATACAAAACATAGGAAGTAATTTTTTTATGAATATGTTTCCGTGAAACTATATAGCAGGTACAAATATTAGAAAATTCTATGATTTGAAAAGTAATATTGATTTACTTGTGCACTACCATGTGGAACACGTGGTATGCAATCCAAACTTGATTGAAAAAAGATTTACTTATGCAGTCTAATTAAGTGCTTTTACATATTATTAGCAAAGGTTAGAAAACTTTGATTTGAGACATTTTTAGTTGCCATCTATTTCTGAATGAATGAGCAATATGTATTATTGTTCTGAGCTAGTTATTCTCCCTTGTTGCAAACTTTTGTTCCATTTAATTTGTAGCAACCTCGATTTGACTTGTGTGTTGTATACATATTAATTTTCAAGTTTGATCATTAAATTTATAATCAACAGTTTAGATCTTTAAGCCTATGTTGAATCACAAGATGACTTTGATGTCGTCTTTTGTTATAATATAATTGATAGGTAAACGTTTGATATTCTTAGAAATTACCTGAATATTATGCTAACAATGTCTATTCTCTTGTGAAATCTATTTCCAGTATCTTCTAAATCTAGAGAGGTACACAGACTAGTAATGATGCACTCCCTCTGTTCGGAATTACTTATCGTAGAAGTGGATGTATCTAGATGTATTTTAGTTCTAGATACATCCATTTTCGAGACAAGTAATTCCGAACGGAGGGAGTAGTCGATATAGGCTAGTAATTTTGAGTAATGCAACTCAACAGGTCGAGCATGCTGCTACAAGGCGCTCAAGATTGCTAGCTAGAAGAGACAATTTGGATATGTTGTTTCCGTTTTCTCTCATGACAAAGTAAGCAAAACTTCTGGTGTTGGACGAGTGAAACTTTCCCTGTAACTGGTTTCGTTTTCCGGGCGTGTGCTGGAGGTCTTTAGTTTATGTTCCAGTCTTGTCTAAAAATTGTGGAAAAAGTGTTTGCCTTCATTGTAATGGTTGTGGCGATGTGCTCATGAAGGGGGCAAAACTACTCGAGGGAGGAGAAGCCTTTTGAATGTCTATTTTGTTTTATCAGTTTCTAAAACAGTAAAATGGGATGAAAAAAATATCGTCTAACATCTATCATAACCGACTGGGAAAATGTATTTCTATGTCGACTAAGCAATAATCATTTGAATGTTTTATAGGATGAAGCTAAGGTATGATAGCTCGTGTGTAAGCTTTAGGGTGCAACTCAGCGCTCTCCCCGGCCATTTCCTTCTTCCTCCCGCCCCTTCCTCCTTGCCGCCCGCCCCTCTATCCCGCCCCACTCCCGCCTTGTCGTACTATATATTGCCCCCTCGTATCAATCCTCGCCATCTTTTTTATAACTGGCCCAGTCCCCTTCGCTATGCCTACAATAGTGCTACCACCACCATTAATTGTCTTAGCTTGTACCGTCAAATTGCAGCGTCGTCGCTCTTACTATAGGCATACCACCAAGCTGCCATTGAGGCAGTGACCACCATCATTGTTATCGTTATCCGTGGTGGTTCACTACTTTTCCACAACCCTTCGATGCCCTTCTTCCATCTCACTTCTTCCTCTTCTCGTGTTCCACTCTTTCCTCCACCCACCTTTTTCCTCCTCCATGCCAAGATTGTTGCCTCCCAAGCCTAGACACACATCAGTTTAGCATTTATATCACTAAGTCCTGGGATCAAATGTTTGCAATGTACATAATTCATTTTTTATTTTTTTATTTTCTAACGGATGTGTCTGTTTGCATAGTACAGTTGATTGTCTTATAACTGAAAAAGACGAGGAGGATTAGGTGCTAGAAGCAACAACCATTGCCCTTAGAGTGGTCACTGTTGGGGAACGTAGTAATTTCAAAAAAATTCCTACGCACACGCAAGATCATGATGATGCATAACAATGAGAGGGAGAGTGTCGTCTAGGTACCCTCGTAGACCGTAAGCGGAAGCGTTATGACAACACGGTTGATATAGTCGTACGTCTTCACGATCGACTGATCCAGCACCGAAGTTACGGCACCTCCGCGAACTGCACACTACTAGAAAAAGGGCTATAGATGGGATTGACACTAATGGCGCACCAGAAAGTTGGTGCGCCATTAGTATATACTAATGGCGCACCACATGCTAATGCGCCATTAGAGTTGAAACTACTAATGGCGCACCATGCAAATGGTGCGCCATTAGTATCAAATTTTTTTTTTTGAACTAGTGCGCCTGTCCAAACATACTAATGGCGCATCTTGCTCAAGTGCGCCATTAGTAGTTGTAACTACTAATGGCGCACCAGGCAGTGGGTGCGCCATTAGTATAGAATTTTTTTTAACTAGTGCGCCATGCAAGTGGTGCGCCATTAGTATAATTTTTTTTTGAACTAGTGCGCCTGTCCAAACATACTAATGGCGCATCCAGATGAAGTGCGCCATTAGTAGTTGTAACTACTAATGGCGCACCGCATAAGGGGTGCGCCATTAGTATTTTTTTTATTTTTGCAAATCTACTAATGGCGCACCGCCAGGAGGTGCGCCATTAGTTACCTGGATTACTAATGGCGCATTTAGTGCTGGTGCGCCATTAGTAAGTGGGCAGCAACAAGATATTTTGGACAGCCTCTCCTACCCACACTCACTTTCTCCCCACTTCATTCTCTCCACCTCCTCCTTGTCTCGGTGCCTCATCTTTTTCACCTCATTTCCACCATAGATTCATTCAAATTAAGTGGTTAAATTACCTTGTTTTAATAGGTAAGTAAGGGGAAGCTATATTTATGTTGTTCTCCCTACAACAATGTGCACATGCACTTTTTACGGCCTAGCTAGATCTATGTATGTTCGTGGTTTTGCATATGTTTGTGGTGTTGCATATGTGTTTGTGTTTGGAGGTGTACCGGTATTTGAAATGCGATAGTTGCCAATATTTTGCCGGAATGTTGATTCATTTCCGTTTCGGCGAGAATTTTGGCATTAAGCATTCTTTTTGTTCCTATTTTTAGGGAAAGTCATGCCAAATTTTTGTTTGGTTCTAAAATATCGTTTTGCTCTAACCCGCATGACGACCATGGTCCGCACGATGACCGAAGGCATCGTGAATAGGTTTTGAGGTCCGCGAAGGCGAGATGCTTCAAAAGAACGAGACGGAGATAAGATGTCCGTGTCGAAGATGCAAGCTGAAGAGCCTTATTGCGGACCCGGATTCCGGGCAGGTGCGGGACCACCTGCTCTTGCGTGGTTTCATGGATGGCTATCGGTGACAAGGTGATGAAGATGACTACGAAGTCGTCCATGGGGGCAGGCAAGAAATGAGGAAGGGCAGCAAGACAACCACCACGGCTCGGGCGAGAAGACAAAAATCCCGAGGAGATGATCACGACGGTGATGTTGTACACGATCATCATGTAGAAGATGCAGGACATGATGATGAGGAAGATGCGGAGCAGGCGACGGGCATGATCATGAAGATGATGATGCCGGGCGGAGCGACGACGCTGGACCATCGATGGGCTGGGTGCAGGACCCTCATATTCAAGAGCTGCTTCTCAAGCGGACGGATAACGCCAGAGCTGCCGCCCGAGAGAAAGCCAAGATGGATCAACTTGAGTTAGACGCGGTTACTCCATTGTATGAAGGATGCAGGCCGAGGATACCCGCTGAAAGTAACGCTCATGGCTCTGGAGATGAAGGTAAAACACAAAATGACCGACGATGCTTCGACGAGAACATGTCATTACGCACGAACGTCTTCCCAAGGGGAACAAGTGCCCGACTAGTTTGAGGAGGCGAAGAAAATCGTGTGTCCTCTCGATTTACCGCACGTGAAATACCATGTGTGCATGAACAATTGCATCATTTATCGGGACGAGCACGTGGAGTCTATCATATGTCCGGTGTGCGGCGTCACTCGATACAAGAAGAGGAAGAAAGCTCCTCGAAAAGTGGTGTGGTACTTTCCGATCACTCCTCGTCTGCAGCGCTATTTCGCGGACCCTAAGGTAGCAAAGCTCCTGCGTTGGCACGCGGATAGGGAGGAGAAGAAGCGAAGATGACGCAAATGATCCGGAGATAGATAAAAAGACAAGATCTGAGTCACCCTAAGGATGCGAGCGGTGGCAAGCGTTGAACTTCAAGACTCGGAATTTGGGAGCGATCCAAGGAACATCGTGCTGGGCGCGAGCACCGATGGAGTCAATCCGTTTGGCAGCCGGAGAAGCACACATAGCACCTGGCCTGTGTTTGTGTGGATGTACAACCTTCCCCCTGGTTGTGCATAGGAAGTACATTCACATGAGTATGCTAATTGAAGGGCGAAACAACCAGGAACGACATCAATCTGTATGCAGGGCTGCTGAAAGAGGAGCTTGACACGCTGTGGAAAACGCCAGCCAATACGTGGGACGCCACGGAGAAAGAATATTTCCCTATGAGAGCCGCACTGCTCACGACGGTGCCACGACTATCTCGATTACGGATATCTCATGAGGCAGGTAGTCCACGGATTTTCTGGATGCGTAAGGTGCATGGATGACACAACGTATCGCCAGCTAGATAGAGATCCGGGTCTTTAAAACCGTGTTCATGGGACATCGAAGGTGGCTTCGTGACGATGACCCGTGGAGGAAACGCAAGGATCTGTTCGATGGTGAAACCGAACCCCGAAAACGCCCGTGTACGAGGAGCGGCGAGGAAATAGACAAGCTGTTGAAAAATTGGAAAGACTGCCCACTGCTGGGAAAGAAGCAAAAGGCGCCAGAGCCGGGAAAGAAGCGAAAGGCGCCAGAGCCGCTGCTGAAGGTATGGAAAACGAGGTCTGTTTTACGGGACTTGCCGTCTTGGAAGATCCACCGTGTGCCTCACAGCCTTGATGTCATGCATATCACGAAGAACGATGTGCGAGAGTCTGCTTGGTACCCTGCTCAACATGCCGGAGAGGACCAAAGATGGGCGAAAGCAAGGGCGGACTTGAAATTAATGGGCATCGTGCAGGAGCTTCACGCTAATGATGATGATGATGATGATGATGATGATGATGAGGCGAAGCAGACACGTAAAGTCGCCAAAGGCAAAAAGGCCAAGAAGACCGGAAATGACTACCCTCCGCGTGCTTCACTCTAAGTCATGAGGAGATCGAGCAGTTTTCACCTGCCTCCTAGGAGTAAAACTTCCTTCTGATTCTGTGGGAAGATAAGCAGATACCTAGACCCAGTGAAGCGAAGTTCAGCGGGATGAAGTCTCACGACATCACGTGCTGATGACGCAGATACTTCCAGTTGCAATCCGTGGGATCATGGACACGCACGTCCGTGAATCGCTATTTGGCCTATGCAACTTCTTCGACGTCATCTCTCGGAAGTCGATTGGCGTGAGGCAACTCAGAAGGCTACAGGAAGAGATCGTGGTGATACTATGCGAGCTTGAGATGTACTTCACGCCCGCATTCTTCGACGTTATGGTGCATCTGCTGGTCCATATAGTGGAGGATATCATCCAACTCGGGCGACGTTCTGGACAGCATGATGCCGTTCGAAAGGATGAATGGTGTCATCAAAGGATACGTTCGCAACATGTCACGTCGAGAAGGAAGCATAGCCAGGGGCTTTTCAATCAAGAGTGCATCTCCTCGCGAATTATCTAGGCATCGAGAACCCCGTTGGTCTGCCCGTCAACAGGCACCTCGGCAGGCTCGCTGGATGGGGTTACCGTGAGGGTCGCCGCGAAATGCATGTCGACTTCGATGGTCGACTCGCCGACTTTGAAAGAGCAAACCTAGTCGCGGTACAACACATAGACGTGGTCGATCCTTGGGTGGTACAGCACAAAACCTTTATTAAGAAGACGTACAATGACCGAGGCCAACAGAGGACGGACGGAGATATACTCAAAGAGCACAACTCATGTTTCACGCGTTGGTTCAAGCAGAAGCTTATGTCGTACCCTTTACATGAGGATTCTTCCGCGGAAGAACAACTCATATTCGCCTTGTCACATGGCGCTGAGCACAACCTCGATGACCTATGAGGCGCATTTATATCAACGGCTACACATTCTACACCGAGGCCAAGGACATGAAGAGCGATGGTTATCGAACTCCGGGTAACGATGGAATCCTACACCGGTAACGACAAGGACAGATACTACGGAAGGATCGAGGAGATCTGGGAGCTGAGCTACGCTGGAGAGAAGGTCCCGATGTTCCGTGCAGATGGGCCAAGAACGTCATAAAAGAAGACCGGTATTTCACCACCATGGTTATACCCGAAGCCAAATCCAAGATCATGGGCGCAAACGTCACCCGAAAAATGAGCCATGGGTACTGGCTTCCCAAGTGGACCAATGCTTCTTCATTACCGACCCGCCAAAGCCCAGTCGTGTTGTCGTGAGGAGAGGCAAAAGGAAGATCATCGGAATGGATGGAGTAGCCAATGAGCAAGACTTCGACAAGCACGGCGACCCGAGGATCGAACATGACGACGATGATGAAGTAGCAGCATACACCACAAGAAGAAGCAGGACCACCCTACCTAAAGGACGTCCGTTTCATAGAAGAACTCCATTTGCGAAAAAGAAGGGCAAGAAGATTGTGAAGAGATAGCTAGCTAAGATCGATTGTATTTAAATCGTAGACTTCATTTCTCGAGCACTTTTTGATATCATGAATATTTTAAATTTCATGGGCACTTTTTGAATTCATGAATATTTTAAAAATTTGATGATATTTTTTCATATTCAATATGAAAAATATTGAATATTCATGAGGACTCTCGATCTCGATCCCCCTCCCTCTCGATAGCTATCCCCCTCGCCAGATCCCCCTCGCCGCCGAGCACCCCCCGCTCCACCGCCGCCGCCGACCCCCTGCACCCTTCCCCGCTCCACCACCGCCGACGAACCACCGCACCCTCCCCCGCTCCACCGCCGCCGACGACCCACCGCACCCTCCCCCGCTCCACCGCCGCCGCCGACACCCCGCACCCTCCCCCGGCCCGCTCCACCGCCGCCACCGACACCCGCACCCTCCCCCACTTTTTGAAGATATTTTTAAATAACAAATTTGATGATATTTTCAAATAAGAAATTTGATGATATTTTCAAAAAAAAATTGATGATATTTTCAAAAAAAAAATTGATGATATTTTCAAAAACAAATTTGATGATATTTTCAAAAAAAAATTGATGATATTTGATGATATCTTCTGTTCTAGTCCTCATGAAAATAACAAATTTGATAAAAAACAAATTATTAGATGCAACAAGAAATAATGAAAAGAAAAAGTTACTAATGGCGCACCAGAGGAGGGTGCGCCATTGCTATCAGAAAAAAAAATTACTAATGGCGCACCACAGGGTGGTGCACCATTGCTATAGCTGGATACCCCTTCGCCCGAGCCCCCGTCCCTCTCCCTCGCGGATCCCCTTCCCTCCCCGCCACACCCGCTCCGGCGACCCCGGCCCGCTCCAACGACCCCCGCGCCAGCTCCACACCCGCTCCGGCTCCCCCGCGGCCGCTCCGACGACCCCCGCGACCGCTCCACACCCTAGCACCGCCCCACTTCCCCTCCTCGCTGCTTCACCCGACTAGGTCGTCCCCGTCGACACCACATCGTCCCCACGACCACCGTCGTCCCCGCACACCACCAAGGAGTCCAGGAGCTCTGCAGTGTTCTTCTACGTCATCTACGGCAAGCCGTTCGAGCTCGACGACTCTACATCGTGCGGATCGAGGTCTTCTTCCACCTCCGGCCACCGCGGCCTCACCGTCGATCCGCGTCACCTTGTCAACCCCGACCCCGCACGAGCTCGCCATCGTCTTCCTCTCGGTGAGCTGCACCGGTTCCCCTCCCCCCCCCTTGGCCGTGCTCCCCTCGGCCCCTGGTTGCCGCCCCCCGTGGCCGTGCTCCCCAAGGCCACTAGAGTCTGCAATCTTTAGCATGAGTATTTCAGAATTGCTAGTGAAATGTCTTAGGTTTTACTCCAAGGTAATTAGCTCCACTACATTGTCAGGTTTTCTGTTATTTTTGTGAAACATCACGGCATGAATGTTAGTGAATTATGAGAATGATTAAGGGTTCAGCAATCAGATTATAATTATAACTATAGTTACTCACTTGGAGTAAAAATTTAGAAAAGAATAAAGTGTAAAAATTCAGAAAAGTTACTAATATGTGTGTATGTATGTGTGTATGTATGTATGTATGTATGTATTTCTTGGAGTGAGTTATGTATTTCTTGGAGTGAGTTATTTTATCTTTAGCAAATTCATTCATTCATTTCTTTAAAACTATAATCCCATTTTTAAAACACATCCACTAATTAAACACAACATGTCTAATACTTACTACAAGCCCACCTTTAATCACTCATTGGTTCTTCCACCTTTTGCTTCACTTTCCTTGTTGCAAAGATAATAAGTAATATCTATCTGCACAAGACCAGACTAGTGGTACTACTACTACTTTACTGCACTAGTACTACTTGTCATCAACGTCAATCACACTGTCAAGCTGCTGCAGCCTGCACATTTTTAGCTACTGATAGACAAAGATTGCTTATCATGTCTTGCCATAATATTACTACTAGTACAGTATTCAGTCGTCAACGTCCATATTATGCATCCTTCCATCAAACACCTAATTTATGCCTAATTCAAACCATCCTAATTTACCAGCACCATGCCATAAATCCTCCTACTGTTTTTTTTATGTGAAGAAAGATCCCAGATAACACTTGGTCATGTTGCCTTCCAACTTTGAATCTTCTTCTTCTCACACAAAGGCTTTAGCTGCCAGTCACAGTCACAAGGAGGGGCTCAGATATTTTAAACACTTGGTCGCCTTTAGTCTTTAGCTGCCAATTTGAGGAGAGGGATCGAATTAGGTTGTGTTTTTGGCCAAATTGGAGGAGATGCCACTGCCCATGGGAAGCATATGCTCTGCTCTGCCCTGCTCTCCTGTGGTGTGGTGTGGTGTGGTGGTAGCAATAGCAAAGCATGACAGGGACTTGGCGTCAGTTCACATGTGCACCCATGCTAGAATACAACAACGAATAGTACATGCGGGCCGCCATAGATGCTACACCCCCACTCGTCAAAACAATTCTCTACTACTACCACTTGCCTTTTTTATTTTTATTACTCTTCTACTCCTTTTTATTTTATTTACTGAATGAATGACTGAATTGCCCTGCTGTTTACTTCTCTTCTTCAGTTCATTGTATTTGCAGAAATAAGCCATATTCCTTCCTAGAAAAAGTAGCTGCTTTGATTCATTACGGGTGCCTTGAAATTAAGTGTTTCTAGTAGGATTAAATCAGCTCTATCTAATATTTTGTTTCATGTATGTAAAAAATAAAAAATAACTACATATTAATTTAGCATCTACATATTTTAAAACTATAATTAAGTTACTAATGATTTTGGAATGAGTGTGAATATATTATTTGAAATGACTCAAACCTATCTTTTGTGAATGGGTGCAATTTCTTTTCTGAAACTAGTGAAATGAGTTAAATCTATCTTTTGGAAAGATAGATTTCTTTTGGTTCAGTTTCTACCAGCAAGAACACATCAAGTGGGTAAATAGATGCTGCTGCTGGACTATATATTCTGGACTATATGTTCATTGGTACTATATGTTCAGAATGAGTTAACTTGTTGTCATTTATCGAAATTCATAATGTGCTGGACTATATGTTCATTGGTACTACTAGTGATGTCATTGATGTACTACTTGGGAATTTTGTCAACTTGTGATGCTGCTGTTGTACACTTGAGAAGCCCTTGAGTTTGCGGAATGTCGATTAACTTCCGTTCCAGCAAATTGGTATTACTCCATATGTCCTATTTTCAGCAAAGGTCATGCTGAAATTTTCCGTGAATATTAGCATGACTTTGCTAAAAATAGGACATATGGGTACTTGCGACTAATGCATGGGCCAGGTATCTTAGTACTTAATTAAGTAGGATCAACTGCCCCGCCATTCTTGTTGCATTAAACCATAGGTGGCAATAGAGCCAAGTGATTAGGCCCAACTTAGAATTCTCCTTCCCTTTTCTTGATAGGGTATATTATTAGAAGATACCCATATATATCGATCAACCTAGGGTGCCTCGGCATCGATAAACCCGAAATGAAAAAAATTACTTAGCATTTAGGGTGCCTCAGTCGACAAACCCTAAATTATAAAACCTTGGCTTTTAGGGTGCCTCGGTGTCGATAAAACCGAAATGATGAAAGCTTAGGCTTTTAGGGTGCCTCGGCGTCGAAAAACCCTCAATGATAAAAGCTTAGATTTTAGGATGCCTCGGTGTCGACAAACCCTAAATGATGAGACCATGATCTTGTTCCTTGACAATAACTAACTTTTGACCAAACTTTGTTTCTATTTAGAGAGAAACATGGCCCACAACGATGAGGCCGGGGTTGGGCGGCAAGGCATTCGGGAGCTGTCCCGGAGATGGAGGAACAACCTCACTTGTATGAGGACGCCGCCTTCCCCACCGATCCCGAGACCATTGATGCTACCGCCGAGGATGACCCCATCGATGCCACCACCGATGGTGCCGCCGAGGATGCCACCACTGATGATGGCGGCCCACGCACAGATGGCAGCCAACAGAAGAGACAACGGAAGGACCGGTGCCCGACCGTGCTCCGCACCCTCAAGGAGGAAGTTACTGAAGTGTACTCCGACGGGAATCCAACGGCGCCCGAACGAATAGTCAAGGGGTACTCGCTTCAGCTCGGGTGCATTCTCCGAAGCACCGTCTCGATCAACACCGAGAACCTGAGGCATCCTGACCGAGGGAATTTGCGCAACCTCCTCTTCACGAAGCTGCACGAACGATACAAGTTCCCCGCTGCTTTTGAAAACACAAGCCTCAAAGGGAATAAAGCGAACAATGCTGCCCTCACGAAGATGAGCAAGGCCCTGTCTACTTGGAAAAGCAATGTGAAGAGAATGATCGAGAAAGGTGAGAGTTATGAGAAGATCAAGGAGAAAAATCCTTCGATCACCGAAGATGACTACAACGACTTCAAGATCAATTGCTCGAGCACCGCAAACTCCCAATCAAGTGAGTGGGGAAACAAATGCGGGAGCTGAACATAGGGGAACACACACTCGGTCCCGGCGGTTACAGAGTGGCGGAGCCTATATGGGACAAGGAGGAGGCGGACCGTGCCGAGCAAGGCCTACCGCCCCTCTTCAATAAATACGGTGACAAGCAGACCAGGAACTTTGTCAGGGCCCGGTACAAGAAGGACCCGAAAACAAAGGAGCTTACCACGGATCCGAAGACCAGGGCGCTTGAGGTTGTTACAGTAAGGAATACCACCCCGGGGTAATTAGCTCCATATGGTTGCATTCTAATTAATGAAGCCAAATTTCTAAATGGTTCACATTCCTTCCATGGCGATCGAAAGCGATGGCGGGGTCGACTAAGAGCAACCCTTGGGACACCACTCTAAATAGGGGTTGAATGTAATGAAGAACAAGGAAAAGCTCGATAAGCCGACGTCGGCTGGTCGTGTGGCGGCAAAGGCTTGTCGACAAAATGGGGTCATACTATACCGCTGGTGTGCGGAAGGAGAAAAAGACCAGCTCGGAAAGCGGTAGCGAGAGGTTCAAGAACTTAAGGCACAGGTGGCGTGGATTCGGAGATTGTCCAAGAGCAAGTGGAACAACGACTCGGAGCGGCGATCACCGCCATTGTGCCTACCTTGATCCAGGGTTGAGTGCGTGGATTGCGGCGGCCAATGGGCCGCCCGATTCCTAGCTTCACGGCCAGCAACTCGCGAGAATGCGATGGCGGGGCCATTGGTGTCTCCGGCGAGGCGGCATTGGTGTCTCCGACGCCGCACGGGAGCTTAATGCACCGGTGTACGCCCGGCCGCCACCTCTGCAGCAAGCGGCCCCTCCGTCAATTGACCGCCCGCCGTTGGCGGTGCCTCGACATTAGCCGAGCTCGACGCCATCATCACGGTAACTAATTAAGCCTCTCTCGGTCGAGGACTTCATCTCCTTGCCTTTGACTGGGCATCCCTGACGCCTTACATGTTTTCGCAGGGCGCCGCCGACGTTCCGTGCACTCTCACGCGCCGTGAACAACGAGTTGGTCGATGTCGCCAAGGGAAAAATCGTTCAACCAGTCAACCCCTTGTTCCACGGTACCAGATGCCACCCAACTTGTTTAGGGTTCAACTGGTTCGGTGCTGCCGAGCTGCGACGAGTTGTTACCTCCGATTCAACCCGTCGGGGCCGACGATGATGACGTGATGACCCTCGGCGCCGCCTGAGCTGGCCCTGCTTTGGCGAAGAGCCAGATTCGTTTGGGGCGGGGACACCACCCAAAGACAACACCGCCCGATCGTGCCGTCGCCAAGTCGGCCCCATGGCAAGACCGCCGCAACGGTGCGGACATCCCTATGCCGCTTTGGATCCAAACATGCATATGGCACAGGATCGTAACGACGGCAGCGACGATACATTTGCCAACGTCGATCGATACTTTGCCGATCATGGAGTGCGGTGGCGACTTCATGGGGCCTCCTTCTCAAGAACCCAACCCAACAAAAGACGTGCGCGATCTAGCTGGTACCGCGGAGAAGCCAAGTTGCAACAGGCGTCGTCTGCCGTTCAGCTCTCAGGAGACGCCTCCAGCTGCCGACTTCACCGAGCCTCAGATAGGCGAGGTGCGAAATATTATCAGCCCCAACACACTCAAGAAGGCGGTCTGTGAGCAGAACTCGGTCCCATTACAGGAGAAGAAGAAGGCACGCAAAAGAAAGACTAACAAGGGTGCGGGCCAGCCGGCACCGAGTATGATCCGTGCTCAGGACGGGCCACCTTCACCTGAGGATATCTCGAGGAGGGTGCATGTGGCGGGTAGGGCGATGCTACCGACAAATATGCTCAATGCTGCAACCGGTGCTATGCGGAGTCTGCATGACAGTGTTCTTTCTTTGGAGAAGCGGCGTCTCGAGAGAAGGATGTGGCATACCGGTTTTCGTGGCCAAGGTGCCAGAGGGCAAGGGCTTTGTGGATAACTCCATCGGGCGTACGATCGTCCTGCGGTTTGATGACATCCACGCTATGTTGAACCTTCATCCGCTCCACTACACCTTCGTTTGGCTATTTTCGCTGAGTATGGAGATGCGGATCATTCGCGACAAGACCCCGGACATCGTGATAGTCGACCCCTTCTACATGCGTGCCAAGATCTTGGGCAGCGCTGGGGACCGGCAAGTCGCGAGTTCTTACCTCGAAGGCGTCATTCTGGCAAACCAAGATAAGGATAACTTCCTCGTGCCTTACTTTCCCGAGTAAGTCCTCCCCTCAACGCCCGTAACATATGAATTCTTAGATTTCGATCGTTTTCTTTTTAACATTCCGTGTTTTCTGCGGTGACACACATTGCACGCTCATCATCCTAAGCCCCAAATATTCCATGGCCACGTATTTCGACCCGGACCGTCGATCGAGCGTAGACTACACAAATGTCAAGAAGGTTCTTGATGATGTTCTCCTGCCACGCCCAATCTGGAGGCACCTTCACCAGGCCTATTAAATGAAATCACGGCAAGCACGTGTTCTCCCACAATCTGACGTTACGCTGCGTCAAGCAGCCGCTGGCGGTCGAAGGGTGCCTACTACGCCATCCATCACATGCGGGCGATCGTGACGGGACCATCATCAACTTCGCTACCAAGTAAACTCCAAGATTGGGCGCGGCGTGTCGGCAATCCAGGACGCGGACATCGACAAGAATTCTTTCGCATCCACTCGGAGTTTGCGGAAATCATCCATCAAGATGTCCTTCGTACCTCGGGGCAGTTCTACCTCAGAAATCAACCGTCCAACAGTGACATTGACACAATGCTACAAATGCAGGATGACAACGCCCGTTCTTTCATGACTCCCACGATAGACGGCGGCTTCATCCACGCTCCGGTCCCTTGAGTCGAGTTGTCTAGTTCTGAAACATCGATTGGCTCATGTTGTAATTAAACTTTAATGAACTTGTAGTATGTCTCTTTGGTTTCGAGAGTCGTTCAACTTAGATGTAATCGATGCTATTAATGTCTTGCTTTTCTCTTCCGATCGGTCTGTTGCATACTTATATATTGCTTATGTATTGTCTGTGAATTGGTACTAACGTTTCATTTGGCTAGTGCATAGCGATGCCGACGTATGTCGTGTACAAGGGTAAGGTTCCCGGAGTCTACGATGATCGGGAGGAGTGTCGGAGACAGGTTCACCGATTCAGCGGTAACAGTTACAAAGGGTACACCACTAGGGCCGAGGCCGAATCTAGATACGCCCGCTATCTAGCGGGAGAGGGGAGGGAGCGTTGGAGGAACCGCATGAAGACGAGTTTCATCGTGATGATGATCATCGTGATGACCGCAGCTCTCTTCTATGTGATGGTAGTTTAGATGATCGATATCGACTTGTAATGTGAAGACAAACTCGCTACTCGCGGTCTCGAGACTTGTAATATAATGTTCTATCTTTGTTCGGTCTTTTCAATTCGGAGACTAATATGATGAATTGTATTCGGAGACTAATATGATGAATTGTATTCAAAGACTAATCTTCTATTGTATTCGATGAATACATTGTTGATGTGTGCTGTCTATATTTTGTCAAATTATACATTTTGTAACCTGTGCAAAAAACAAAAACAAAAATAAAAAACCTAATATTCATACTAATGGCGCATCACATGATAGTGCGCCATTAGTATGACAAAGCATACTAATGGCGCATCATTGGTCAATGCGCCATTAGTATGCTGTGATTACTAATGGCGCATCTCGTGGTAAATGCGCCATTAGTATGCCAAAGCACCTGGTATACATGGCCTGGGAGGCATACTAATGGCGCACCGTAGCCTATACTAATGGCGCACCACTGGTGCGCCATTAGTAAAAATTACTAATGGCGTGCTAGTAATGGCGCACCAGTGATGCGCCATTAATGGCAAAATTAGGTGCGCCATTAGTAGCGGTTTTTCTAGTAGTGACACGTTCAGCTCGGCGACGTCCCACGAACTCACGATCCAGTAGAGCTTCGAGGGAGAGCTTCGTCAGCACGACGGCGTGATGACGGTGATGATGAAGTTTACCGACGCAGGGCTTCGCCTAAGCACCGCTACGATATGACCGAGGTGGATTATGGTGGAGGGGGGCACCGCACACGACTAAGAGAGATCAATGATCAACTTGTGTGTCTATGGGGTGCCTGTCGGTGTCAAAACCGGCGGATCTCGGGTAGGGGGTCCCGATCTGTGCGTCAAGGCTGATGGTAATAGGAAGCAAGGGACACAGATGTTTACCCAGGTTCGGGCCCTCTCGATGGAGGTAAAACCCTACTTCCTGCTTGATTAATATTGATGATATGGGTAGTACAAGAGTAGATCTACCACGAGATCGTAGAGGCTAAACCCTAAGTGCTAGCCTATGATGGTATGATTGTAATTGTGATCAGCCTTCTAAGGACCAACCTCTGGTTTATATAGACCTTTGGAGAGGGCTAGGGTTTACATGGAGTCGGTTACAAGGAAGGAAATATAATATCCGGATCGCCAAGCTTGCCTTCCACGCCAAGGAAAGTCCCATCCGGACACGGGCCGAAGTCTTGAGTCTTGTATCTTCACGCTTCAATAGTCCGGACTTACACAGTCCGGCTGTCCGGATACCCCCTAGTCCAGGACTCCCTCAGTAGCCCCTGAACCAGGCTTCAATGACGATGAGTCCGGCGCGCAGTCTTGTCTTCGGCATTGCAGGGCGGGTTCCTCCTCCGAATACTCCGAGGTAATTGTCGAACACTTAAACCGTGTCCGGACCCACAAGATGATCTTCACATGCCACTGTAGAGAGAATGATGTTTCACTAATGCAATCTGTTGACAACTTTTTAAGCAACGCGACGTGTCATTACGGTCGGGTCATTATTCGAACCGTTCTTTCCACAACCAGCCACATCGCATATTGCGAGGCGGTTTCCTTGACACGTCTTGTCAAAGCAGAGATCGTGCCCCCTTATCATGGGATTCTCTTCAATACGGGTATGGGTAATCCAACCGCACCGCTAATCGCGGCGAGTGGGAGGCAAACGGGCTCAACCAGGCAAGTGGGGAGGCGCAAAAAGCACTTACCGCCTCTATAAAGAGACAAGGCCTCTTTCTCCTCACCCACGCCTTTCTCCTTCCGCTCGCTCATTCCCCTCTTTTGGAGCCCTAACGCCCAAGCACTCTTCCTTTCCACCAAAGAGAGGCCTTCCGAAGATGTCCGGATCCGGAGCAGGAGGCAGAAGGAGGGCCTCTACTGTCCGGGAGAAGGATATCAAGAAGCTCCGGGACGCCGGGTATTTGGCTCAGAAGATCGGCCACCGTCTCCCCCCGGCAGGACAGGTCGTCCCCACCCCGGAACCTCACGAGAGAGTCGTGTTCCTTCCCCACTTTGTCCGCAGGCTTGGGTTTCCCCTGCACACATTTGTTCGCGGAATCATGTACTACTACGGGATTGATTTTCATGATCTTTCCCCCAACTCATTCCTCAATATCTCGACGTTCATCGTCGTGTGCGACGCTTTTCTTCGGGTCTCACCTCACTTCGACCTGTGGCTGAAGATTTTTAATGTAAAGCCCAAGGTGGTGAGTGGCGAACACGCCGAGTGCGGCGGCACCATGGTGAGCAAGATGCCCAAGGCCGTTTGGCCGAAGGGCGCTTTCAATGACTCCATTAAGGAGTGGCAGCAGCAGTGGTTCTATATCACCGAACCACGCAGCAAAAAGTGGGCGGCGGCTCCAGTGTTTAGATCCGGAGCTCCACTGCGGCTCACGTCCTCGCCGAGAAGGGCCCGAACTGGTGTTCGTCCGATGAGCTATTACTGCTCCAGACGCGCCTTCAGGGTGTGATCGATAGGGACGTCAAACTCGTCGACGTAGTCCAGGTGATGCTAGCTCGCCTGGTCCTCCCCTGTCAGCGCCGAGCTTGTACTCTGTGGGAGTTCGACCCAACCGAGCACCAAACCCTTCGGGAGCTTTATGATTCCTCCCACGAGGATATATGGAAGGTGCTCTTTAAGTCCGGCAAATCGTGGCCGGGGCCCGCCGAGAGCCGTGGGTATCAATCATCCCATTCTCCAAGCCCGGTAAGTTACAACCATACTCTGTATGTTCATGCTTCAGCTGGCATGTCATGAGGGAGACATCTTAATCGTGTTTCGTCATGACCTCAGGGATGGATAAAGAAGGTGGAGCGGATTCACTGTCCGGCCCCACTGCCAGAGGAACCGGCCGGACCTCTTCTGACGAAGATGCTGGTCCCCGCACCTTACAAGGCGCCAAAGAAGGAGGCCTCCAAGAATGTCAAGAAGACCCGGAGTGGCCTCCGTCACCGCGAGGCTTCGGGCGCAAAATCCGAAGACTCAAGCAACGCTCCTTCTTCGGAAGACGAAGAGGAAGAAGCAAAGGGGGACGAGCCTTACTCTGAAGGTGGAAAGAAGCGTGTAGCTTCCTCGTCCCGGGAGGCCGAATCGCCCAAGAGGAGAAAAGGTTCCCTCCCGGGGGCATCCACTACGGCTGCCGATAGCAGCCCGGAGTGGGATCCCAGGGCCCAGCCCCTGGAGAAGTCGTAAGTACACAAAATCCGAATACGCATATGTGTCCGAGATTATTTTTGGGTATAGTAGTCTTAACTGTTGCTACGTTTTGCACAATCCGGCAAGGTCTCGCGCCGGACAATCCTCATCCGAGGATTCGCTGAGTTCGGACGCCCTGGCGAGCGAGATGCCTCGAGAGGCCCCTTCTCCAAAGTCTCGGCGCGACACTGAGGTGTCGTCTCAATGGGGCTCGGACCAGGGGGGCATATCACTAGAGCCGGACACACGGGAGCGATGGCCCCTGAGTGTGCCGTCAGCGGGGGCGATCTTGGGTTCGGCCCTCAGCCGGACAAGGTCCAGGAGACCTCTAAGGCTCCCGGATCGGGCGAGCAGCCACCTTCAACGGTGGGAGGCCTGCCTACTCTGCCGGCAACCTCTGTTCAAGCGGAGTTGCCAAGCGGTCTATCGACAGCGTTAAAGAACGCGTCAATCGTTGATGAACATCGGACCCTTATGGGTGCGGTGGTTGAAAAGATTCGGTCCGCCGAGAGCGGGCTGAACGAGTCTTGCCTTGGCCTTATAAAGGCCTTTGAGGTATGTTTCCTGAGAAACCTTTGAGGAATCGTCATAATTTGAGTAACAGCGCCTGATACACTGTCCGGCGAAGGAGAGGGAGCCGGGCAGGGGATCAAATCCTGTTTTGTCGTGGGAACTTACGTTAATGACGTGTAACTCTTTGTTTGAACACAGGCGTCTGTGGAGAAGACGACCGCTCATAATGCAGAAGTGTCCAAACTGAAGCGGAGCCTGGAAGGGGTCAAGGAAGAACTTGGCCGTGTGAGGAAGCAATTAGAAGATAGACAAGGTATGTTAAAACATTATCTTGCATTAGGCATGAATAAGTAATTGTGCTTTATTGAAAGTATTTGTGTTGTATGCCCTAGGGGCGAGTGCCAAATATGAGGCACTGAAAAAGGCTGTGGATGATGCCAACGAGAAGGCTGCCGCCGAACAGGCACTTCGTGAAAAACACGAGGCCAGGGTTGTCACAGCTGAGCTGGAGCTCCATGAGGCTGTGAAGAAAAGCGAGGGATTGGAGCAGAGTCTAATGGGGAAAGAATCCGAACTCGCCCAAGCGCTCCAAGCCACGAAAGATGCTCGGGAAGAAGCCCGAGGTGCTGTACGGGACATTTAGGAGGCCCAGAAAGTTGCGGATGGTAAGGCCTTCTATATTCTTAGCCATTTGTTCATGATAATGGGGAGAATTCTAAGCAGCAAGCTGAATTCTTATTTTTCCAGGGGCGTCTGCGGATCTTCCTCGCAGCATATCAGATGCCGCCCAATTCTACCGGACCGAGGAAAAGAAGTCTGCGGGGAGGGATTTCTGGTCGCAGTATATGGCACCAAACTATCCGGTGCCCTTTATCGATCAGCTGAAACAGCTGGTCGAACTACACCAGGCGGCCGAACTAGCCATGAAGGACTTGATTGTCCGGCTGTGGGCGGCGGAGCCAATTCCGAGCAGTTACTTCGGGCTCGTGAAATGGATCGTGGGCGCTTGTCCTCGGCTTGATGCTATTAAGCGATCGGTCTGCATAGAGGGTGCACGTATGGCATTCACCCGTGCAAAAGTGCATTGGGGGAAGCTTGACGCGGAGAAGCTGATGACTGAGGGGCCGCCGGAGGGTAAGGAGCATCGCAAGCCCGAACTGTACTATGAAGGTGTACTAAAGGGGGCCCGCCTTGCGGCGGATAAATTTACCAAAGACATTATATTTCCATGAGGGCATTCGTGCCACTTTTTGTAATATGGGATTATGGCGTTTATATATTTCCTGTTTTGTTTGAACATATGTTCTTCCTGTGCGGCTGTTTATTTTATGTAAATCCTGAGAGTTGGCCAGTCGTTGGCTTCTGCCCCCACGTAGAAAGAATACGGGGGTGTTCGGGATATATCTGAACGCTCTTCATCCCATAATTGGGTCCTTTTACGGAGGCGTTTCTCACCACGAACCAGGCAATCGGACTATAGGGCTTTATTACTCTCACTTAGCCATAGGAATTCGAGTATGGTCGGCGCAGCCCCTAGTGTTCGGAAGGCCGAACTAGGGGCTCTATTGGCGCCTAATCGGAAGACCGATCCGTCGCACTCTGCATTTATAATGGCGTTATGCGGAATAAATCTTTAAGTATTTTACAACCTCCCTAACAGCTGACCTGCTCTCGTTGTATCATGACAGTCGGTTTTGGGCTTTCTCTACTGAGGTGCTCGTCCGGCAGATCCAGGACACAATCGCAGTAGTTCTCCCTGCGCTTCCTTAGCCGATATGACGGAACGTAAGGTACCAAAACAAGGGAGCCGGGCAAACCCAACCAATGACCCAAGACATGATTCGGAGCTGATGCATATAGTGCTATAAGTTTGGGCTGCCGGACGACCGAGAAGGTGGTCAGACTTTATTGCCGTATTATGAAGCCCCTAGCATAACCGGGCGTAACACGATGCGTCGATGAAAAGCGACGGCCGGTCAGTGTTATCTAAGTCTACGCATTGTAGCAAAATGATATGTCTATGCATATTAGTATGATGTATGATTATGAAAAGAGGTGTTATTTGGCGGAACCTGTGATGGCCGGACTGGAGGGGTTGTTAGTGGATCAAGAGTGAATCCGGACTGCCTTCTTTTAGGGGGGGGGGGGGTGGCTCCTTGTGTGTCCTGGCCGATTCCACGTCACCAATCATGTTCTGCGTTAAAGTTAGTTTGTAAGGCAAATACTCGGAGGTAGCCGAGCATCCTCTTGTGGTTGGTCTGAGGGTTCCTGATCGGACCCTGGTAAACCCAGCCGTTATACCGTCGGGTAGCGCGGACTCCTCAATTGGTATCCGGATAGTTGGCTGTCATATCAAAATTTTCATAGGCATGCGTGACTCGCTACTCCGGCAGCTGTATGATTTCTGCCCTGAGGGCGGGGTTCGGCCGTGTGATTGTATCACATGGTGTTGGCCTGAGTGGTTGACCACGTGGAATCTAGTCAACGTGGTTCGTCCCGTTAGCATACGGTAAATTACCGCATGGTGGGAAGGTGCCGAAGGTTTATTCTTTGGCGAAGTATTTTTTGGTGATCCGAAGACAACCGTTTGAAATGATGGGCCAGAAAAACTTGGCCTTTGCCCCTAGCATCTTTTAGGAGATGTTGTTTGTGGTTTCCTACCTGCGGGTTTTTTTGTGTTATGAGGCCCCCGGTTTGCTATTCCGGAGGTACTGCAATTGAGTTGTTGTGGTTAATGCGGTCGGGGGGCGATCGACCGTACTTTTATGCTATGGGGGGGGCTCTTGACCAGATGCCTCCCTTCATTGTTTCCGGCATGCGGCCAGCCGCTTTGTTTTGAGGATCCGGCATTCTCTGTTGGTATGCTTTGCCGTCCTTCTAGGAGTACCATGGATTTAACATGGTTGATCGAGTCTATAGCTCGGGCCGGATAGGTCTGAGTTGTTCTTTGTCCGCTGACCGGACTGGGAGTTGCTGGAATTAGCACCAGCCTTCCTGTTTTGATGCTTATGACCATTGCGCCGAGGCTTGAGGATGCTTCTCCTTTTGTCCTTCGTACTGTTTTGGACCGTAGTGGTGTGTTGACGTCGGGGCATGTGCCTTGAGTTCTTCTGCTTGGGCTGGGGTGGCCGGTTGTACCCTGTGTGCCCTTTGTCGGGGCGGTCGGGTCCGTATCTTTCAGTGTCCAGGACCTTGGTCCATTTGTCCACCAGCGAATCTTGGTCAGCTTTAGGCTGCTGTTGCTTCCTTTGCAGGCTCTTTGTCGTGACCATGAGCCGTCGCTCGAAGCGAGCTTGTCCCACTGGATCTTCAGGCACACCGAATTCTTCATTGCCGAGGCTTGCCTCGTCCTCGGAGGGGGGGCGTATAGTTGTCCCTCTCCAAGTATCCCACAGTGGCCAGTCCAGCCCTCTGAAAGGCAAGCCGACTAGGGTTATATTCATCTTCGGTACCATCCGGATTGTTTTCGACTTCTAGGCCGGCATTCCTGTGGCGGGGCTTGGAGCAGCGCCGAGGACGCCCATGCTTTGCTCTCCCCACTAGGGGATTATCCTCCGCTGCCTCATCGCCATTGGTTTCCTTCGGAGTGTCCGCCATGTATATATCATGGGGATAGGCGGCTATCCACCGCCCAGTGAGCGGTGGCTCCTGTGATTCTCCTGCATCGTTGTCCATACCATCGATGTCTTCAGTGTCAAAGTCAATCACGTCGGTTAAATCATCGACCGTGGTAATGAAGTGGGTGGTGTGTCGGCAAAGAATTTCTTCATCGCCTGCTTCCCACTCGAACCGGACATAGTTCAGCCAAGAGCCTCCTAACAAAGAGAGAGACTTGAATGAGTTCAACATGTTGCCGAAGGGCGAGTGCTGGAAGATATCCGCAGCGGTGAACTCCATTACCGGAGCCCAACCTGGCTCGACTGGATCGGGAGTGCGCGGACCAGAACCAACGTCCGGATACGAATCCGGGGGTCCGGATTCACAGGCCACCACAGGGGTAAGGCCCATGTTCGGCTCTACCGCCGATGAGCGCGCGACCTGCGGGGCGGGGTCCAGCCCCCCGTCTTTGGGCAACGCAGCCTGCTCCGGATTTAAGTCCGAGGCTACTGCAGGGGTGAAACCCCGAGCTTCGTCCGATGGCAGGTCCAGGCCGTGCTCGTCGTGACTGTCTGGTGCCCTTGGTATGGGCCCGAATCCGTCGAGGATCCAATCTCCGCGGATGTCCGCCGTGCGGTTCATGTTTCCGACCTTGATCTGGGGGCTAGGGGCGTGGCTATCGATCTGCTCCAGATGGCCAAGCGAATTGGCCCGTAGGGCGAAGCCGTCGGACACGAAGATCTGTCCGGGGAGAGAAGTCTCGCCCTGGACAGCGTCGTTGATGATGATTGAAGGAGCCATCAAGCCTGACGGCGACGACACAGAGGAACTCTCAATGAAAGCACCAATGTCGGTGTCAAAACCGGCGGATCTCAGGTAGGGGGTCCCGATCTGTGCGTCAAGGCAAATGGTAACATGAAGCAAGGGACACAGATGTTTACCCCGGTTCAGGCCCTCTCGATGGAGGTAAAACCCTACTTCCTGCTTGATTAATATTGATGATATGGGTAGTACAAGAGTAGATCTACCACGAGATTGTAGAGGCTAAACCCTAAGAGCTAGCCTATGATGGTATGATTGTAATTGTGATTGGCCTTCTAGGACCAACCTCTCCGGTTTATATAGACATCGGAGAGGGCTAGGGTTTACATGGAATCGGTTACAAGGAAGGAAATATAATATCTGGATCACCAAGCTTGCCTTCCACGCCAAGGAAAGTCCCATCCGGACACGGGCCGAAGTCTTGAGTCTTGTATCTTCACGCTTCAATAGTCCGGACGTTGTACACAGTCCGGCTGTCCGGATACCCCCTAGTCCAGGACTCCCTCAGTGCCCCCTCCCCCGTATATAAAGGAGTGGAGGTGGGGGAGGAATGGCCCTGTCTATGGCGCACCCTAGGGGAGTCCTACTCCCACCGGGAGTAGGATTCCCCCCTTCCAAGTTGGAGTAGGAGAGGGAACGAAAGGGAAGGGGGGGCAGCCCCCCTCCCAATTCGGATTGGGCTTGGGGGGGGGGCGCCCCCTCCTTTGCTCCTTTCCCCTCTTTTCCACTAAGGCCCAATAAGGCCCATATACCTCCCGGGGGGTTCCAGTAACCTCCCGGTGCTCCGGTATATTCCCGATCTCACCCGGAACCATTCCGATGTCCAAATATAGTCATCCAATATATCGATCTTTATGTCTCGGCCATTTTGAGATTCCTCGTCATGCCCGTGATCATATCCGGGACTACGAACTACCTTCGGTACACCAAAACACATAAACTCATAATACCGATCGTCATCGAACATTAAGCGTGCGGACCCTACGGGTTCGAGAACTATGTAGACATGACCGATACACGTCTCCGTTTAACAACCAATAGCGGAACCTGGATGCTCATATTGGTTCCTACATATTCTATGAAGATCTTTATCGGTCAAACCGCATAACAACATACGTTGTTCCTTTGTCATCGGTATGTTACTTGCCCGAGATTCGATCGTCGGTATCTCAATACCTAGCTCAATCTCGTTACCGGCAAGTCTCTTTACTCGTTCAGTAGTGCATCATCCCGTAACTAACTCATTAGTCACAATGCTTGCAAGGCTTATAGTGATGTGCATTACCGAGAGGGCCCAGAGATACCTCTCCGACAATTGGAGTGACAAATCCTATTCTCGATCTATGCCAACTCAACGAACACCATCGGAGACACCTGTAAAGCACCTTTATAATCACCCAGTTACATTGTGACGTTTGGTAGCACACAAAGTGTTCCTCCGGTATTCGGGAGTTGCATAATCTCATAGTCATAGGAACATGTATAAGTCATGGAGAAAGCAATAGCAGTAAACTAAATGATCAAGTGCTAAGCTAACGAAATGGGTCAAGTCAATCACATCATTCTCCTAATGATGTGACCCCGTTAATCAAATAACAACTCATGTCTATGGCTAGGAAACTCAACCATCTTTGATCAACGAGCTAGTCAAGTAGAGGCATACTAGTGACACTATGTTTGTCTATGTATTCACACATGTATTATGTTTTCGGTTAATACAATTCTAGCATGAATAATAAACATTTATCACGATATGAGGAAATAAATAATAACTGTATTACTGCCTCTAGGGCATATTTCCTCCAGTCTCCCACTTGCACTAGAGTCAATAATCTAGATTACACAGTAATGATTCTAACACCCATGGAGTCTTGGTGGTGATCATGTTTTGATCGTGGAAGACGCTTAGTCAATGGGTCTGCAACATTCAGATCCGTATGTATCTTGCAAATCTCTATGTCTCCCACCTGGACTTGATCCCGGATGGAATTGAAGCGTCTCTTGAGGTGCTTGGTTCTCTTGCGAAATCTGGATTCCTTTGCCAAGGCAATTACACCAGTATTGTAATAAAAGATTTTCATTGGACCCGATGCACTAGGTATGACACCTAGATCGGATATCAACTCCTTCATTTACTGCTTCTGAAGCAGCTATGTACTCTGCTTCACACGTAGATCCCGCCACGACGCTTTGTTTAGAACTACACCAACTGACAGCTCCACCGTTCAATATAAACACGCATCCGGTTTGCGATTTAGAATTGTCCGGATAAGTGTCAAAGCTTGCATCGACGTAACCATTTACGACGAGCTCTTTGTCACCTCCATAAACGAGAAACATATCCTTAGTCCTTTTCAGGTATTTCAGGATGTACTTGACCGCTGTCCAGTGATCCACTCCTGGATTACTTTGGTACCTCCCTGCTAAACTAATAGCAAGGCACACATCAGGTCTGGTACACAACATTGCATATATGATAGAGCCTATGGTTGAAGCATAGGGAACACTTCTCATTTTCTCTCTATCTTCTGCAGTGGTCGGGCATTGAGTCTGACTCAACTTCACACCTTGTAACACAGGCAAGAACCCTTTCTTTCCTTGATCCATTTTGAACTTTTTGAAAACTTTATCAAGGTATGTGCTTTGTGGAAGTCCAGTTAAGCGTCTTGATCTATCTCTATAGATCTTGATGCCCAATATATAAGTAGCTTCACCAAGATCTTTCATTGAAAAACTCTTAGTCAAGTATCCTTTTATGCTATCCAGGAATAGTATATCATTTCCAATCAACAATATGTCATCCACATATAATACTAGAAATGCTACAGAGCTCCCACTCACTTTCTTGTAAATACATGCTTCTCCAAAAGTCTGTATAAAACCATATGCTTTGATCGCACTATCAAAACGTTTATTCAAACTATGAGAGGCTTGCACGAGTCCATAAATGTATCGTTGGAGCTTGCACACTTTGTTAGCACCCTTTGGATCGACAAAACCTTCTGGTTGCATCATATACAACTCTTCTTCCAGAAATCCATTTAGGAATGTAGTTTTGACATCCATTTGCCAAATTTCATAATCATAAAATGTGGCAATTGCTAACATGATTCAAACAGACTTAAGCATCGCTACGAGTGAGAAAGTCTCATTGTAGTCAACCCCTTGAACTTGTCGAAAAGCTTTCGCAACAAGTCGAGCTTTGTAGACAATAACATTACCGTCAGCGTCAGTCTTCTTCTCGAAGGTCCATTTATTCTCTATGGCTTGCCAATCATCGGGAAAGTCAACCAAAGTTCACACTTTGTTCTCATACATGGATCCCATCTCAGATTTCATGGCATCAAGCCATTTTGCGGAATCTGGGCTCACCATCGCTTCTTCATAGTTTGTAGGTTCGCCATGGTCAAGTAACATAACTTCCCTAATAGGATTACCGTACCATTCTGGTGCGGATTGATGACCCACAAGTATAGGGGATCTATCGTAGTCCTTTCGAGAAGTAAGAGTGTCGAACACAACGAGGAGCAGAAGGAAATGATAAGCGGTTTTCAACAAGGTATTCTCTGCAAGTACTGAAATAAGTGGTGACAGATAGTTTTGTGATAAGATAAATTGTAACGAACAACAAGTAACAAGAGTAAATAAAGTGTAGCAAGGTGGCCCAATCCTTTTTGTAGCAAAGGACAAGCCTGGACAAACTCTTATAATAGGAAAAACGCTCCCGAGGACACATGGGAATATCATCAAGCTAGTTTTCATCACGTTCATATGATTCGCGTTCGGTACTTTGATAATTTGATATGTGGGTGGACCGGTGCTTGGGTGCTGTTCTTACTTGAACAAGAATCCCACTTATGATTAACCTCTACTGCAAGCATCCGCAACTACAACAAAAGTATTAAGGTAAACCTAACCATAGCATGAAACATATGGATCCAAATCAGCCCCTTACAAAGCAACGCATAAACTAGGGTTTAAGCTTCTGTCACTCTAGCAACCCATCATCTACTTATTACTTCCCAATGCCTTCCTCTAGGCCCAAATAATGGTGAAGTGTTATATAGTTGACGTTCACATAACACCACTAGAGGCTAGACAACATACATCTCATCAAAATATCGAACGAATACCAAATTCACATGACTACTAATAGCAAGACTTCTCCCTTGTCCTCAGGAACAAACGTAACTACTCACAAAGCATGTTCATGTTCATAATCAGAGGGGTAATAATATGCATAAAGGATCTGAACATATGATCTTCCACCAAATAAACCAACTAGCATCAACTACAAGGAGTAATCAACACTACTAGCAACCTACTAGCACCAATCCCGGACTTGGAGACAAGAATTGGATACAAGAGATGAACTAGGGTTTGGAGATGAGACGGTGCTGGTGAAGATGTTGATGGAGATTGCCCTCTACCGATGAGAGGAGCGTTGGTGATGATGATGACGATGATTTCCCCCTCCCGGAGGGAAGTGTCCCCGGCAGAACAGCTCTGCCGGAGCCCTAGATTGGTTCCGCCTCGTGGCGGCAGAGTCTCGTCCCGAAAGGTTGCTTAATGTTTTTTCTCATCGAAAGACTTCATACAGGAGAAGATGGGCGTCAGAGAGCCACCAGGGGGCCCACGAGGTAGGGGGCATGCCCCAGGGGGGGGGCGCCCCCCACCCTCGTGAGCAGGGTGTGGACCCCCTGGCCTTCATCTTTGGCGATGATTTTTCTTTATTTATTTTAAGATATTCCATGGAGTTTCAGGACTTTTGGAGTTGCGCAGAATAGGTCTCCAATATTTGCTCCTTTTCCAGCCAGAATTCCAGCTGCCGGCATTCTCCCTCTTCATGTAAACCTTTTAAAATAAGAGAGAATAGCCATAAGTATTGTGACATAACGTGAAATAACAGCCCATAATGCGATAAACATTGATATAAAAGCATGATGCAAAATGGACATATCAACTCCCCCAAGCTTAGACCTCGCTTGTCTCAAGCGAAAAGCCGATAACAATAAATATGTCCTCATGTTTAGAGGTAGAGGCGTCGATAAAAATAAATACGGACATGGACATACATAATTAGAGCAATTTTTATTGCTTTGCACCGATGACAACTTACTTGAAGGATCTTACTCAATCCATAGGTAGATATGGTGGACTATCATGGCTAAACTGGTTTAAGGGTATTTGGAAGCACGAGTAGTATCTCTACTTGGTGCTGAGAATTTGGCTAGCATGAGGGGGAAAGGCAAGCTCAACATGTTAGAGGATCTATGACAACATACTTTATCTCATATATAAGAAAACATAACTCATCACGTTGTCTTCCCTATCCAACATCAACTCTTTAGCATGTCATATTTTAATGAGTGCTCCCAATCATAAAAGATGTCAATGATAATATATCTATATGTGAAACCTCTCTTTCCTTATTACTTCCTATTAATTGCAACGATGACCAAAGCTATATTTGCCAACTCCCAACAACTTTTAATCATCATACTCTTCCTATGTGAAGTCATTACTCTCAATAAGATCAATATGAACTATTTGTTTCTTTTTATTCTTTTCTTCTTTCTATTCTTTTATTCACCCAAGATCATGGCAAAATAATCAAGCCCTTGACTCAACACTAAACTTTATTATATATATATAGCTCACGGACTCGATTACATAGAGGGATCATAAAGCAAAACTCAAAACTAGATCATGCCATAAACTTTATTCTACTAGATCAAGATACTACTAATAGGACCGGACTAAGAAAAACAGTAAAGATAGGAGTTGTGATTGTGATACGATACCGGGGAACCTCCCCCAAGCTTGGTAGTTGCCAAGGAAAGTGCCCATACCCATGTGATTATGTCTCCTTCTTTGTTGTTGGTGAAGGTGGAGGTGATGGATAGTCGCACATCGAGCGTAAGAGGTCCTCCAACTTGCGGATAATGCCCTTGAGTGCAACAATATGCTCCTTCAACAAAATATTTTCACTTGTGAGATACTTGTTTTGAATAAGAGCTAACTCAATCATCTTGAAAGCTTCGATTTCAGTTGGGGTGAGAAAGTTGTGATCAAGTTGAAGGGTGTCTTCTGCTGCCGGAGCTTGGTCCTCCGTGGCCTTCTTTATCCTTTCATCCTTGTTGACCTTCATGGGTTCTTCCCTCTTCAGATCTATCTTCATTAGCCAAGCATCGTTGTCACCATTGTTGGAGGAGGGGGACGACATGATGCCTAGCCTTGAAAACCCTGACAGAAAACAGCTCGAAATAAGAACAGGAGAGATTTGCGTGATACGAGAGTCAAAACCTTCGAGAGAATATATAATGAATTTTTACCGACCAAAATACGTATCGTGCAAGAAAACGGAGTCCAGAGGGCACACGAGGTGCTCACAAGGTTGGGGGGCGCGCCTAGGGGGGTAGGGCGCGCCCACCACCCTCGTGGGGCCCTCGTGTCCTTCCCGGACTGCTACTTATTTTTCTATTTTTCTAAATATTCCAAAACGGAGAAATATTGCCTTAAATATTGTTTTGGAGTCGGTTTACTTACCATACCACATACCTATTCCTTTTCGGAGTCTGAAACGGTCCGGAAAGTGTCCCTTATGTATTCCTCCGGGGTTACGGTTTCAATAATATTGGTTTCAACATTTATGGGATTACCTAAAATATAAGGTTTGATCCTTTGACCGTTTACCACCTTCGGATTTGTGCCTTCAAATTTGTTGATTTTTATGGCACCGGAACGATAGACCTCCTCGATAACGTAGGGACGTTCCCATTTAGAGAGAAGCTTTCCTGCAAAAAATCTTAAACGAGAGTTGTATAGCAATACATAATCACCTACATTCAACTCACGCTTTTGTATCCTTTTGTCATGCCATCTTTTAACTTTTTCTTTAAACAACTTAGCATTTTCATAAGCTTGGGTTCTCCATTCATCAAGTGAGCTAATATCAAATAACCTCTTCTCACCGGCAAGTTTGAAATCATAGTTGAGCTCTTTAATAGCCCAATATGCATTATGTTCTAGTTCGAGAGGTAAGTGACATGCTTTTCCATAAACCATTTTATATGGAGACATACCCATAGGATTTTTATATGCAGTTCTATATGCCCATAATGCATCATCAAGTTTCTTGGACCAATTCTTCCTAGACCTATTAACAGTCTTTTGCAAAATTAATTTGAGCTCTCTATTACTCAATTCTACTTGACCGCTAGACTGCGGGTGATAAGGAGATGCAATTCTATGATTAACATCATATTTAGCAAGCATTTTACGGAAAGCACCATGAATAAAATGTGAACCACCATCAGTCATTAAATATCTAGGGACTCCAAATCTCGGAAAAATAACTTCCTTAAGCATTTTAATAGAGGTGTTATGATCATCACTACTAGTTGGAATAGCTTCTACCCACTTAGTAACGTAATCAACAGCAACTAAAATATGTGTATATCAATTAGAGGCAGGAAAAGGTCCCATATAATCAAAGCCCCAAACATCAAATGGTTCAATAATAAGTGAATAATTCATAGGCATTTCTTGACGTCTACTAATATTACCAATTCTTTGACATTCATTGCAAGACGAAACAAACTTACGGGCATCCTTGAAGAGAGTGGGCCAATAAAAACCGGATTGCAATACCTTATGTGCAGTTCTATCTCCAGTGTGGTGTCCTCCATAAGCTTCAGAGTGACACTTGTGTAGGATGTGTTCCTGTTCATGCTCAGGTACACAACGTCTAATAACATCATCTACTCCTTCTTTGTAAAGATGTGGGTCATCCCAAAAGTAATGTCGCAAATCATAGAAAAACTTTTTCTTTTGTTGGTATGTGAAGCTAGGTGGTATAAATTTGTCAACAATATAATTAGCATAATCAGCATACCATGGAGTGCTACGAGAAGTGCTTATGACATTTAATTGTTCATCAGGAAAGCTATCATCAATAGGTAGTGGGTCATCAAGAACATTCTCTATCCTAGATAAGTTGTCTGCAACAGGGTTCTCACCTCCTTTTCTATCAACAATATGCAAATCAAATTCTTGCAGCAAGAGAACCCATCTAATAAGTCTAGATTTTGCATCTTTCGTTTCCTTAAGATATTTAATAGCAGCATGATCAGTGTGAATAGTTACTTTAAAATCAACAATATAGGGTTGGAATTTATCACAAGCAAATACAACTGCTAAAAGTTCCTTTTTGGTAGTAGCATAATTTCTTTGAGCATTGTCTAGAGTCTTACTAGCATAATGGATAACATTTAATTTCTTATCAACTCTTTGCCCTAGAACAGCACCTACAGCATAATCACTAGCATCACACATAATTTCAAAGGGTAAATTCCAATCAGGTGGCTAAACAACAGGTGAAGAGACTAATGCTTTCTTAAGTATTTCAAATGCTTATACACAATCATCATCAAAGACAAATGGTACATCTTTTTGTAATAAATTAGTCAGAGGCCGAGAAATTTTTGAGAAATCCTTAATGAACCTCCTATAAATTCCGGCGTGACCAAGGAAACTTCTTATACCTTTGATGTCCTTGGGACATGGCATCTTTTCAATAGCATCAACCTTGGCTTTATCAACTTCAATAACTCTTTCAGAAACTTTGTGCCCCAAGACAATATCTTCATTAACCATAAAGTGGCACTTTTCCCAATTCAAGACAAGATTAGTTTCTTCACATCTCTGCAAAACTCGATCAAGATTGCTCAAGCAATCATCAAAAGAGGAACCATATACGGTAAAGTCGTCCATGAAAACCTCACAAATCTTTTCACAGAAGTCAGAGAATATAGCCATCATGCATCTTTGAAAGGTAGCAGGTGCATTACATAAACCAAAAGGCATACGTCTATAAGAAAAAGTACCAAAAGGGCATGTAAAAGTAGTCTTTGATTGATCTTTAGCCGACAGGTATTTGAGAGAAACCAGAATAACCATCTAGAAAGCAATAATGTGTATGTTTGCATAATCTTTCTAGCATTTGATCGATAAAAGGCAAGGGGTAATGATCTTTCTTAGTAGCCTTATTTAATTTGCGGAATCAATTACCATCCTATAACCTATGATAATTCTTTGAGGGATCAATTCATCTTTATCATTAGGAACAACAGAAATGCCTCCCTTCTTAGGGACACAATGGACATGACTTACCCATTGACTATCAGCAACGGGATAAATTATACCTGCCTCCAGAAACTTGAGTATTTCTTTTCTTACTACTTCTTTCATTTTAGGATTCAAACGTCGTTGAGGATCACGAACTGTTTTGGCATCCGCTTCAAAATTTATTTTATGTTGACATAGAGTGGGACTAATGCCCTTAAGATCATCAAGAGTATATCCAATAGCGGCACGGTGCTTCTTCAGATTTTTCAATAATCTTTCTTCTTCATGCTCTGAAAGGTTAGCACTAATAATAACAGGATATATTTTCTTTTCATCAAGATAAGCATATTTAAGATTATCAGGTAACGGTTTAAGCTCAAACACGGGATCACCCTTGGGTGGAGGAGGATCCCCTAGGATTTCAACAGGCAAATTGTGTTGCAGAATAGGTTCCAGTTTAAAGAATACTTCATCTATTTCCTTCTTTCATTCATGAACATATCATTTTCATGGTCTAGCAAATAGTGTTCTAAAGGATCACTAGGAGGTACGGCAATAGAAGCAAGACCAATAATTTCATCCTTACTAGGCAATTCTTCCTCACGATGTTGTTTACTAAATTTAGAGAAATTAAACTCATGAACCATATCATCCAAGCCAATAGTAACAACATTCTTTTCGCAATCTATCCTAGCATTAACAGTATTCAATAAGGGTCTACCAAATATAATGGGACAAAAGCTATCTTGTGGAGAACCAAGAACAAGAAAATCAGCAGGATATTTAGTTTTCCCACACAAGACTTCAACATCTCTAACAATTCCCATTGCAGATATAGTATCTCTATTGGCAGGTTTAATTGTAACATCAATATCTTCTAACTCAGCAGGTGCAATTTCATGCATAATTTCTTTGTATAAGTCAATGGGTATTACACTAGCACTAGCACCCATATCACATAAGCCATGATAACAATGATCTCCTATTTTAACAGAAATAATAGGCATGCCTACCACAGGTCTATGTTTATCTTTAGCACATGGTTTAGCAATTCTAGCAGTTTCACCGCAGAACTAAATAACATGCCCATCAATATTATCAGACAAGAGATCTTTAACAATAGGAATATTAGGTTCTACTTTGACTTTCTCAGGAGGTGTATAAGTTCTAATATTGCTTTTACGAACAACAGTTGAAGCTTTAGCATGATCCTTTATTCTAACAGGGAAGGGTGGTTTCTCAACATAAGAGGTAGGAACAATAGGATCATTATAAGTGACAGTCTTTTCTTCAACTTTAATAGGTGCATCTACTTTTACTTCTATGGGAGGATGATATTTAAACAACTTCTCCTTGGGGAGATCAACATAAGTAGCAAAAGATTCACAGAAAGAAGCTACTATCTCAGAGTCAAGTCTATATTTAGTGCTAAACTTACGGAAAATATCGGTATCCATAAAAGATTTAACACAATCAAACTTAGGTGTCATACCTGACTCCTTACCTTCGTCGAGGTCCCAATCTTCAGAGTTGCGTTTAATTCTATCCAATAAATTCCATTTAAATTCAATAGTCTTCATCATAAAAGAGCCAGCACAAGAAGTATCGAGCATGGTGCGATTGTTATCAGAAAGCCGAGCATAAAAATTCTGAAGAATTGTCACTCTTGAGAGATCATGATTGGGGCATGAATATAACATTGATTTAAGCCTCCCCCAAGCTTGAGCGATGCTTTCTCCTTCGCGAGGCCAAAAATTATATATATAATTGCGATCACGATGAACAAGATGCATAGGGTAATATATTTGATGAAATTCCAGTTTCAATCTTTTATAGTTCCATGATCTCGTATCATCACATAGCCTATACCATGTCAATGTGTCTCCCTTCAAAGATAAAGGGAAGACCTTCTTCTTAACAACATCGTCGGGTATACCTGCAATCTTAAATAGTCCACAAACTTCATCCACATAGAGTAGATGTTCATCAGGATGCTTTGTTCCATCTCCTGTAAAAGTGTTAGCTAGCAGTTGTTCCATCATACCAGAAGGAATTTCAAAAGGAGTTTCATTTTCAATAGGTACAGTAGGTTGAGGAGCAACTCTTTGCTCTACTGGACGGGGTGAAGATACCCCGAACAAGCCCCTCAGAGAATTACTTTCCATAGTAACAAGTGCTAGAAAATTTCAGCACACTATATAATTTTTTTCCTTACCAAATTCCACCTACCAAAAGCGCTACACTCCCCAGCAACGGCGCCAGAAAAGAGTCTTGATGACCCACAAGTATAGGGGATCTATCGTAGTCCTTTCGATAAGTAAGAGTGTCGAACCCAACGAGGAGCAGAAGGAAATGATAAGCGGTTTTTAGCAAGGTATTCTCTGCAAGTACTGAAATAAGTGGTGACAGATAGTTTTGTGATAAGATAAATTGTAGCGAACAACAAGTAACAAGAGTAAATAAAGTGCAGCAAGGTGGCCCAATCCTTTTTGTAGCAAAGGACAAGCCTGGACAAACTCTTATAATAGGAAAAATGCTCCTGAGGACACATGGGAATATCATCAAGCTAGTTTTCATCACGTTCATATGATTCACGTTCGGTACTTTGATAATTTGATATGTGGGTGGACCGGTGCTTGGGTGCTGTTCTTACTTGAACAAGCATCCCACTTATGATTAACCTCTACTGCAAGCATCCGCAACTACAACAAAAGTATTAAGGTAAACCTAACCATAGCATGAAACGTATGGATCCAAATCATCCCCTTACGAAGCAACGCATAAACTAGGGTTTAAGCTTCTGTCACTCTAGCAACCCATCATCTACTTATTACTTCCCAATGCCTTCCTCTAGGCCCAAATAATGGTGAAGTGTTATATAGTCGACGTTCACATAACACCACTAGAGGCTAGACAACATACATCTCATCAAAATATCGAATGAATACCAAATTCACATGACTACTAATAGCAAGACTTCTCCCTTGTACTCTGGAACAAACGTAACTACTCACAAAGCATGTTCATGTTCATAATCAGAGGGGTAATAATATGCATAAAGGATCTGAACATATGATCTTCCACCAAATAAACCAACTAGCATCAGCTACAAGGAGTAATCAACACTACTAGCAACCCACCGCACCAATCCCGGACTTGGAGACTAGAATTGGATACAAGAGATGAACTAGGGTTTGGAGATGAGACGGTGCTGGTGAAGATGTTGATGGAGATTGCCCTCTCCCGATGAGAGGAGCGTTGGTGATGATGATGACGATGATTTCCCCCTCCCGGAGGGAAGTATCCCCAAGAACAGCTCTGCGGAGCCCTAGATTGGTTCCGCCAAGGTTCCGCCTCGTGGCGTGAGTCTCGTCGAAAAGGTTGCTTAATGTTTCTTTCTCATCGGAAGACTTCATATAAGAGAAGATGGGCGTCGGAGAGCCACCAGGGGGCCCACGAGGTAGGGGGGCGCCCCCACCCTCGTGAGCAGGGTGTGGGCCCCTGGCCTTCATCTTTGGCGATGATTTTTCTTTATTTATTTTAAGATATTCCGTGGAGTTTCAGGACTTTTGGAGTTGTGCAGAATAGGTCTCCAATATTTGCTCCTTTTCCAGCCCAGAATTCCAGCTGTCGGCATTCTCCCTCTTCATGTAAACCTTGTAAAATAAGAGAGAATAGCCATAAGTATTGTGACATAACGTGAAATAACAGCCCATAATGTGATAAATATCGATATAAAAGCATGATGCAAAATGGACGTATCACGGATCTTACTCTGGTTGACCTACAAGGTTCGGTAATAACTTGATCTGAAGATTAATGATCAATATCATTATCTTCCTCGCTAATTGGTGTAGGTGTCACAGGAACCGGTTTCTATGATGAACTACTTTCCAATAAGGGAGTAGGTACAGTTACCTCATCAAGTTCTACTTTCCTCCCACTCACTTCTTTCGAGAGAAACTCCCTCTCTAGAAAGGATCCATTCTTAGCAACAAATGTCTTGCCTTCGGATCTGTGATAGAAGGTGCACTACTAGGGAAAAGCCTAGCAGTAGCGCGGGTTTTAGGTATATTAGTAGCGCGGGTGCCCGCGCTACTGATACGACACTACAGCTAATAGGTAGTAGTAGCGTGGGTAAAACCAGCGCTACATCGAGGGCATCTCCACCGCTGCCCCCCACTAGGACGATATAAATCGCTCGGGGCGAGC
The DNA here is from genome assembly GCA_021605145.1 of Aegilops bicornis. Lineage (NCBI taxonomy): Eukaryota > Viridiplantae > Streptophyta > Magnoliopsida > Poales > Poaceae > Aegilops > Aegilops bicornis. The sequence continues at coordinate 623,798,335 of CM038669.1, read as the reverse complement.
CATACACTCGGCGCCGGGGCGGTTTTTGGCGCCAAATGTCGCTTCAGCGCCGAAATTGGCCCACTTTGCAGCCCAATTTCGGCGAATAAACGGCCCATATGGCCAAGAATAGGCCCATATTCGGCGTGGTTTCGCCGTGTCTCGGCGTTCAATTATCAACACAATTATTCCTTATCACATATTTCATCACAGAAAAATCAAATACTTCAACAAAATACTACAACAACAAATAGTTCAATACAAATTATATAGTTCAACAAATAAAAACTCGTCTTTCATCACGCTGGCGTCCCCTTGAGCCTCCATAGGTGCTCAATCAGATCTTCTGCAGTTGATGATGCACCTCTGGTCTCGGATCTCCGACGATACTTGAGATAGGCAGTCCAAGTTGCCGGTAGCTGGTGATCAACTTCGGCTAGAGGACCCTGCCTGTAGTATGGTTCAGTGTCAAACACTGGGTCTTCTTGCTCGCTCTCGATGATCATGTTGTGCAAGATGACACAGAAATTCATGATCTCCCACATTTGATCTTTCGACCAGGTCTGAGCGGGGTACCAAACAACAGCGAATCGAGATTGGAGCACACCAAATGCCCGCTCGACATCCTTCCTGCAAGCCTCCTGAAGCTTCGCAAACCAGACGCTCTTGCCTCCTGCCACATGGTTTGAGATCGTCTTCACAAATGTCGATCATCTCGGATAGATGCCGTCAGCTAGATAGTACCCCTTGTTGTATTGGTGCCCATTGATCTCGAAGTTCACCGAGGAGAATGGCCCTCAACGAGCTTGGCAAAAACAGGAGAGCACTACAGACGTTGATGTCATTGTGAGTTCTGGCATACCAAAGAAGGAGTGCCAAATCCAGAGGTCCTGTGTGGCTACTGCCTCAAGCACCACATCGCAACCGCCTTTTGGTGCCTTTGTACATCCCCGCCAACCAAATGGGCAGTTCTTCCATTTCAATTCATGCAATCGATGCTTCCAAGCATCCCAGAAATCCTCTTGCTGCATTACGGGCTAGGATCCGGCGGTGTCTTCCGCATTGGGTGTTCTCAAGTATTGTGGCCCAAACACCGCCACCACTGCCCGGCAGAACTTGTAGAAACACTCTATGCTGGTGGACTCGGCCATGCGCCCATAGTCGTCGAAAGTGAATCACCGGGAGCTCCATATGCAAGCATCCTCATCATTGCCGTGCACTTCGGATGGAGGTGAATCCAAGAGCGCCCGATGCAATCCATCTTGCACTTGAAGTAGTTGTCGAACTCCCAGATGGAATTCACAATCCGAGGAAGAGCTCGGCTCATCCGATAACGGCGCCGAAATGTTCTCTCGCCATGAAGTGGAGCATCGGCAAAGTAGTCGGAGTAGAGCATGCGTAGTCGTCGCGAGACGATGCCGGTTCTTTGCTTTCACCGCCCGGCGCCGAGCCACCTCGATGCGGCTTTTCATTGTTTCGCCAAGAGCTGCGCGAGGGCGGCGAGCACCATCAGATGCTCTTCTTCTTCCCGGACGCCGGCTGCGGCTTTCTCCTCCAAAGAACGCGGCGAGCTCTTCCTCCTCATCCGAGTCCATCGCCGACATACCAAAACGCCAACACCTTGCGCTCGGTGGGCGTGTACCCGCCGTTAACCCGTGCCTCCGCCGGAACGGCAGCCGAAACGCCAAATGCCGCAGGAGGGCTTGCCGCCAAGCGCAGCTATTTTCCGGCTGGGAATGGCTATCTAGCGGAGTAGGCCGGCCGTCGCCGCCGGATATAGCTACCGGTGGCCGAGGGCGCGGGGTGCAAGGCGAGTCGGGGAAGAAAACCTTGACTTTTCCCCCGGTGTGGGCCAGGCGTGCTTTTCCTAGCGCCGAGCTAACGGCTTCAGCCGGAGTTCGACTGTGACCGCCAGCGGAAAAAGGTCCGAACGGCGATTTTCGGCGTCTGGGCGCGATCGGGCCGTTTTTCAGCGCGGCCAAAAAAGTGGCCTGGGGGCCTGTTGTTGAAGCGCTGGAGATGCCCTAACCCGTGCTTTGAAAAAAATGAATTTTTTTTCGAATTATCAAATTTCTGAATTATTTTAACCTCTAATCTCTAATCACCCCTCATCGCTGCTCAATTTAATCTCTAATCACGCTCATCATTCCAATTCATATAACTTCCCGAACGGTCACCCATCCTCTCACTACTCCAGCCTGAGCACGCTTAACTTTCGGGTTCTATTCTCCCTCGATTCCAAGTCTGCACTTGTTGTTTTCTTGACAGTAGTAAGATATCAATCCTATTAACCCTCAGGAGTTTAGCTTGAGCATGAAGTCACACATTTCACTGTTTGAGTTTAAAACTATTTTTCTAAAAAACAATAATTATTTAGTAACACTCATATTTCTTGGATAAGTAGTTTGACCACGTTTTGACCACAGTTTGACCAGATTTGACCAAATTCCAAAAAACTCAAATAATTATTTAGTAACACTAATATTCTTGAATAATTATTTAGTAACACTAATTCGTCTTGAATAAGTAGTTTGACCACAGTTTGACTAGATTTGACCAAAATTTAAAAAAAAACTGAAATTTGAGCATAACTTTTTTTCCTTTTAGAATTTGAGGATTCTAAAAATTTGCAAACAAGCCATAGGCGGTCAAAATCGGATGCGGATTTTCGTGTTGAACATTTTGATATATTATACGTTTTTTTGACATCGTATGCAAAAGTTATAGCCGTTTTACATTTTCCCTACACTTTTTGCAAATCATGTCTAGATTTAAGTTTTTAAATTTTCCTAACTAGTAGATGTAGTACCATAACTACATCTCGAAGGATTTTAATTTTTGAGGTTTTTATCATTTTATTTTGCTTTTTACAAAACTAAAAAGGCGATCCACGGGGGGTAGAGTTTCAAAATGAGACCTTTAGTAGTAGCGAGGGTTTTTACCCTCGCTACTACTATGGCATGTCCCGGAGAACGCAGTTCGAACCTCTTAGTAGTAGCGAGGGTAAACTTAGTAGTAGCGGCGGGTTTATGACCCTCGCTACTACTATGGCATGGCCTGGGGCACGCAGTAGAGACCACTTAGTAGTAGCGAGGGTTAAAAACCAGCGCTACTGCTATCAACTTAGTAGTAGCGAGGGTTAAAAACCCACGCTACTACTATGGCATGTCCCGGGGGGCACGGTAGAGACCGCTTAGTAGTAGCGAGGGTTCAAAACCAGCGCTACTGCTATCAACTTAGTAGTAGCGAGGGTTAAAAACCCGCGCTACTAGTAAGTAGCAGTAGCGAGGGGTATAAACCCGCGCTGCTAGTAAGCGTCTGTGTATAAGCTTTTCCCTAGTATTGGTGTACCCAACAGTTTCCTTTGGGTATCCTGTGAAGACACATTTCTCCGTTTTGGGTTCAAACTTATCAGGTTGAAGCTTTTTCACATAAGCATCGCAGCCCCAAACTTTAAGAAACGACAACTTTGGTTTCTTGCCAAACCACAGTTCATAAGGCGTCGTCTCAATGGATTTCGATGGTGCCCTATTTAACGTGATTGCAGCCGTATCTAAAGCATAACCCCAAAATGATAGCGGTAATCAGTAAGAGACATCATAGATTCCACCATATCTAGTAAAGTACGATTACGACGTTCGAACACACCATTACGCTGTGGTGTTCCGGGTGGCGTGAGTTGCGAAACTATTCTGCATGGTTTCAAATGTAGACCAAACTCGTAACTCAAATATTCTCCTCCACGATCAGATCGTAGAAACTTTATTTTCTTGTTACGATGATTTTCCACTTCACTTTGAAATTCTTTGAACTTTTCAATTGTTTCAGACTTATGTTTCATTAAGTAGATATACCCATATCTCCTCAAATCATCTGTGAAGGTGAGAAAATAACGATACCCGCCGCGAGCCTCAATATTCATTGGACCACATACATCAGTATGTATGATTTCCAACAAATCTGTTGCTTGCTCCATTGTTAGGAGAACGGCATTTTAGTCATCTTGCCCATGAGGCATGGTTACGTAAGTACCAAGTGATTCATAATCAAGTGATTCCAGTAGTCCATCAGTATGGAGTTTCTTCATGCGCTTTACACCAATATGACCCAAACGGCAGTGCCACAAATAAGTTACACTATCATTATCAACTCTGCATCTTTTGGTTTTAACATTATGAATATGTGTATTACTACTATCGAGATTCAACACAAATAGACCACTCTTCAAGGGTGCATGACCATAAAAGATATTACTCATATAAATAGAACAATCATTATTCTCAGATTTAAATGAATAACCGTCTCGCATCAAACAAGATCCAGATATAATGTTCATGCTTAACGCTAGCACCAAATAAAAATTATTCAGGTCTAAAATTAATCCCGAAGGTAGATGTAGAGGTAGCGTGCCAACGGTGATCACATCGACTTTGGAACCATTTCCCACGCGCATCGTTACCTTGTCCTTAGCCAATCTTCGCTCAATCCGTAGTCCCTCTTTCAAGTTGCAAATATTAGCAACAGAACCAGTTATAAATACCTAGGTGCTATTGCGAGCTTTAGTAAGGTACACATCAATAACATGTATATCACATATACCTTTGTTCACCTTGCCATCCTTATTATCCGCCAAATACTTGGGGTAGTTCCACTTCCAGTGACCAGTCTGTTTGCAGTAGAAGCACTCAGTCTTAGGCTTAATTAGATCCAGACTTAGGTTTCTTCTCCTGAGTAGCAACTTGTTTGCCGTTCTTATTGAAGTTCCCCTTCTTCTTCCCTTTACCCTTTTTCTTGAAACTGGTGGTCTTGTTGACCATCAACACTTGATGCTCCTTCTTGATTTCTACCTCTGCAGCTTTTAGCATTGCGAAGAGCTCGGGAATTGTCTTATCCATCCCTTGCATATTTTAGTTCCTCACGAAGCTCTTGTAGCTTGGTGGCAGTGATTGAATAATTCTGTCAATGACACTATCATCCGGAAGATTAACTCCCAGTTGAATCAAGTGATTATTATACCCAGACATTTTGAGTATATGTTCACTGACAGAACTATTCTCCTCCATTTTGCAGCTGTAGAACTTATTGGAGACTTCATATCTCTCAATCCAGTCATTTGCTTGAAATATTAACTTAAACTCCTGGAACATCTCATATGCTCCACGACGTTCAAAACGTCATTGAAGTCCCGGTTCTAAGCCGTAAAGCATGGCACACTAAACTATCAAGTAGTCATCAGCTTTGCTCTGCCAGACGTTCTTAACGTCATCAGTAGCATCTGCAGCAGGCCCGGCACCCAGCGGTGCTTCCAGGACGTAATTCTTCTATGCAGCAATGAGGATAATCCTCAAGTTATGAACCCAGACCGTGTAATTTCTACCATCATCTTTCAACTTTGCTTTCTCAAGGAACGCATTAAAATTCAACGAAACAATAGCACGGGCCATCTATCTACAACAACATAGACAAGCATAATACTACCAGGTACTAAGTACATGATCAATTTAAGTTCAGTTAATCATATTACTTAAGAACTCCCACTCAGATAGACATCTCTCTTATCATCTAAGTGATCACATGATCCAAATCAACTAAACCATAACCAATCATCACGTGAAATGGAGTAGTTTTCAATGGTGAACATCACTATGTTGATCATATCTACTATATGATTCACGTTCAACCTTTCGGTCTCAGTGTTTCGAGGCCATATCTGCATATGCTAGGTTCGTCAAGTTTATCCCGAGTATTCTGCGTGTGGAAAACTGGATTGCACCCGTTGTATAAGAACGTTGAGCTTATCACACCCGATCATCATGTGGTGTCTCGGCACGACGAACTTTGGCAACGGTGCATGCTTAGGGAGAACACTTGTACCTTGAAATTTTTAGTGAGAGATCATCTTATAATGCTACTGTCAATCAAAGCAGAATAAGATGCATAAAGGATAAACATCACATGCAATCAATATAAGTGATATGATATGGCCATCATCATCTTGTGCCTTTGATCTCCATCTCCAAAGCACCGTCATGATCACCATCATCACCGGCGCGACACCTTGATCTCCATCGTAGCATCGTTGTCATCTCGCCAACTATTGCTTCTACGACTATCGCTACCGCTTAGTGATAAAGTAAAGCAATTACAGGGCGATTGCATTGCATACAATAAAGCGACAACCATATGGCTCCTGCCAGTTGCCGATAACTCCGTTACAAAACATGATCATCTCATACAATAAAATATAACATCATTTCTTGACCATATCACATCACAACATGCCCTGCAAAAACAAGTTAGACGTCCTCTACTTTGTTGTTGCAAGTTTTACATGGCTGTTACGGGCTGAGCAAGAACCGTTCTTACCTATGCATCAAAACTACAATGATATTTCGTCAAGTTAATGCTATTTTAACCTTCAACAAGGACTGGGCGTAGCCACACTCGGTTCAACTAAAGTTGGAGAAACTGACACCCGCCAGCCACCTGTGTGCAAAGCACGTCGGTACAACCAGTCTCGCGTAAGCGTACGCGTAATGTCGGTCCGGGCCGCTTCATCCAACAATACCGCCGAATCAAAGTATGACATGCTGGTAAGTAGTATGACTTATATCGCCCACAACTCACTTGTGTTCTACTCCTGCATATAACATCTATGCATAAACCTGGCTCGGATGCCACTGTTGGGGAACGTAGTAATTTCAAAAAAATACCTACGCACACGCAAGATCATGGTGATGCATAGCAACGAGAGGGGAGATGTCGTCTATGTACCCTCGTAGACTGTAAGAGCAAGCGTTAGCACAACGCGGTTGACGTAGTCGTACGTCTTCACGATCGACCAATCCCAGCACCGAAGTTACGACACCTCCGCGGACTGCACACGTTCAGCTCGGCGACGTCCCATGAACTCACGATGCAGTAGAGCTTCGAGGGAGAGCTTTGTCAGCACGACGGCATGATGACAGTGATGATGAAGTTTACCAACGCTGGGCTTCGCCTAAGCACCGCTACGATATGACTGAGGTGGATTATGGTGGAGGGGGGCACCGCACACGGCTAAGAGAGATCAATGATTCTATGGGGTGCCCCCTCCCCCGTATATAAAGGAGTGGAGGATGGGGAGGGCCGGCCCTCTCTATGGCGCGCCCTAGGGGAGTCCTACTCCCACCGGGAGTAGGATTCCCCCCTTCCAAGTTGGAGTAGGAGAGGAAAGGAAAGGGAAGGAAGGAGGAAGGAAAGGGGGGCGGTGTTGGGGAACGTTGCAGAAAATAAAATTTTTCCTACGGTATCACCAAGATCCATCTATGAGTTCATCTAGCAACGAGTGATAGGAGTGCATCTACATACCTTTGTAGATCGCAAGCGGAAGCGTTCAAGAGAACGGGGTTGAGGGAGTCGTACTCGTCGTGATCCAAAGCACCGATGACCAAGTGTCGAACGGACAGCACCTCCGCGTTCAACACACGTACGGAGCGGATGACGTCTCTTGCACCTTGATCCAGCAAGGAGGAGGGAGAGGTTGAGGAAGATCCAGCAGCACGACGGCGTGGTGGTGGATGCAAAGAGAGTTCGGCAGAGCTCGTCGAGCTTCTGCGAGAGGGAGAGGTGTAGCAGGGGAGAGGGCGCCAAGACTTCAGGTGCGGCTGCCCTCCCTCCCCTTTATATAGGCCCCTGGGGCGCCAGCCTGAGATGGGATCTCCCAAGGGGGCGGCCAAGGGGGGTGGAGTGCCCCCCAAGGCAAGTGGAGGCGCCCCCACCCTAGGGTTTCCAACCCTAGGCGCAGGAGGGCCCAAGGGGGGGGCACCAGCCCACCAGGGGCTGGTCCCCTCCCCACTTCAGCCCACGGGGCCCTCCGGGATAGGTGGCCCCACCCGGTGGACCCCCGGGACCCTTCCGGTGGTCCCGGTACAATACCGGTGACCCCCGAAACTCTCTCGATGGCCGAAACTTCACTTCCTATATATAATTCTTTACCTCCGGACCATTCCGGAACTCCTCGTGATGTCCGGGATCTCACCCGGGACTCCGAACAACTTTCGGTTTGCTGCATACTCATATCTCTACAACCCTAGCGTCACCGAACCTTAAGTGTGTAGACCCTACGGGTTCGGGCGACACGTAGACATGACCGAGACGGTTCTCCGGTCAATAACCAACAACGGGATTTGGATACCCATGTTGGCTCCCACATGCTCCTCGATGATCTCATCGGATGAACCACGATGTCGAGGATTCAAGCAACCCTGTATACAATTCCCTTTGTCAATCGGTATTTTACTTGCCCGAGATTCGATCGTCGGTATCCCAATACCTCGTTCAATATCGTTACCGGCAAGTCACTTTACTCATACCGTAATGCATGATCCCGTGACCAAACACTTGGTCACTTTGAGCTCATTATGATGATGCATTACCGAGTGGGCCCAGAGATACCTCTACGTCATACGGAGTGACAAATCCCAGTCTCGATCCGTGGCAACCCAATGACACTTTCGGAGATACTGTAGTGCACCTTTATAGTCACCCGGTTACATTGTGACGTTTGGTACACCCAAAGCACTCCTACGGTATCCGGGAGTTACGATCTCATGGTCTAAGGAAAGGATACTTGACATTGGAAAAGCTCTAGCAAAGCGAACTACACGATCTTGTGCTATGCTTAGGATTGGGTCTTGTCCATCACATCATTCTCCTAATGATGTGATCCCGTTATCAATGACATCCAATGTCCATAGTCAGGAAACCATGACTATCTATTGATCAATGAGCTAGTCAACTAGAGGCTCACTAGGGACATGTTGTGGTCTATGTATTCACACGTGTATTACGATTTCCGGATAATAAAATTATAGCATGAATAAAAGACAATTATCATGAACAAGGAAATATAATAATAATCCTTTTATTATTGCCTCTAGGGCATATTTCCAACAGTCTCCCACTTGCACTAGAGTCAATAATCTAGTTACATTGTGATGAATCGAACACCCATAGAGTTACGGTGTTGATCATGTTTTGCTTTCATGAAGAGGTTTAGTCAGCGGATCTCGACATGCAGATCCGTATGCACTTTGCAAATTTCTATGTCTCCATCTTGAACATTTTCACGAATGGAGTTGAAGCGACGCTTGATGTGCCTGGTCTTCTTGTGAAACCTGGGCTCCTTGGCAAGTGCAATACCTCCAGTGTTGTCATAGAAGAGTTTGATCGGCCCCGACGCATTGGGTATGACTCCTAGGTCGATGATGAACTCCTTCACCCAAATTGCTTCATGTGCTGCCTCCGAGGCTGCCATGTACTCCGCTTCACATGTAGATCCCGCCACGACGCTCTGCTTGCAGCTGCACCAGCTTACTGCTCCACCATTTAACATATACACGTATCCGGTTTGTGACTTAGAGTCATCCAGATCTGTGTCGAAGCTAGCGTCGACGTAACCCTTTAAGACGAGCTCTTCGTGTCACCTCCATAAACGAGAAACATGTCCTTAGTCCTATTCAGGTACTTCAGGATATTCTTGACCGCTGTCCAGTGTTCCTTGCCGGGATTACTTTGGTACCTTCCTACCAAACTTACGGCAAGGTTTACATCAGTGATGCACGCAGCATGGCATACATAATAGACCCTATGGCCGAGGCATAGGGGATGACACTCATCTCTTCTATATCTTCTGCCGTGGTCGGACATTGAGCCGAGCTCAATCTCACACCTTGCAATACAGGAAAGAACCCTTTCTTGGACTGATCCATTTTGAACTTCTTCAATATCTTATCAAGGTATGTGCTTTGTGAAAGACCTATGAGGCGTCTCGGTCTATCTCTATAGATCTTGATGCCTAATATATAAGCAGCTTCTCCAAGGTCCTTCATTGAAAACCTCTTATTCAAGTAGGCCTTAATGCTGTCCAAAAGTTCTATATCATTTCCCATCAAAAGTATGTCATCTACATATAATATGAGAAATGCTACTGAGCTCCCACTCACTTTCTTGTAAACGCAGGCTTCTCCATAAGTGCAAGATAAACCAAACGCTTTGATCATCTCATCAAAGCGAATGTTCCAACTCCGAGATGCTTGCACCAGCCCATAAATGGATCGCTGGAGCTTGCATACCTTGTTAGCATTCTTAGGGTTGACAAAACCTTCCGGCTGCATCATATACAGTTCTTCCTTAAGATAGCCGCTAAGGAATGCCGTTTTGACGTCCATTTGCCATATCTCATAATCATAGTATGCGGCAATTGCTAACATGATTCGGACGGACTTCAGCTTCGCTACGGGAGAGAAAGTCTCATCGTAGTCAACCCCTTGAACTTGCCGATAACCTTTAGCGACAAGCCGATCTTTATAGATGGTAACATTACCATCCGCGTCATCTTCTTCTTAAAGATCCATTTGTTTTCTATCGTCGCCGATCATCGGGCAAGTCTGTCAAAGTCCATACTTTGTTTTCATACATGGATCCTATCTCGGATTGCATGGCTTCAAGCCATTTGTTGGAATCTAGGCCGCCATCGCTTCTTCATAGTTCGAAGGTTCACCGTTGTCCAACAACATGATTTCCGGGACAGGGTTGCCATACCACTGCGGTGTGGAACGTGTCCTTGTGGACTCTGAGTTCAGTAGCAACTTGATCCGAAGTACCTTGATCATCATCATTAATTTCCTCTCCGGTCGGTGTAGGCACCACAGGAACATTTTCCTGAGCTGCACTACTTTCCGGTTCAAGAGGTAGTACTTCATCGAGTTCTACTTTCCTCCCACTTACTCCTTTCGAGAGAAATTCTTTCTCCGGAAAGGACCCGTTCTTGGCAACAAAGATCTTGCCTTCCGATCTGAGGTAGAAGGTATACCCAATGGTTTCCTTAGGGTATCCTATGAAGACGCATTTTTCTGACTTGGGTTCGAGCTTTTCAGGTTGAAGTTTCTTGACATAAGCATCGCATCCCCAAACTTTTAGAAAAACGACATATTAGGTTTCTTCCCAAACCATAATTCATACGGTGTCGTCTCAACGGATTTAGACGGAGCCCTATTTAAAGTGAATGTAGCTGTCTCTAGAGTGTATCCCCAAAATGATAGCGGTAAATCTGTAAGAGACATCATAGATCACACCATATCCAATAGAGTGCGATTACGATGTTCGGACACACCGTTACGCTGAGGTATTCCAGACGGCGTGAGTTGTGAAACGATTCCACATTTTATTAATTGTGTACCAAATTCGTGACTTAAATATTCTCCTCCACGATCTGATCGTAAGAATTTTATCTTTCGGTCACGTTGATTCTCTACCTCATTCTGAAATTCCTTGAACTTTTCAAAGGTCTCAGACTTGTGTTTCATCAAATAGACATACCCATATCTACTTAAGTCATCAGTGAGAGTGAGAACATAATGATATCCTCCGCGAGCCTCAACGCTCATTGGACCGCATACATCCGTATGTATGATTTCCAATAAGTTGGTTGCTCGCTCCATTGTTCCGGAGAACGGAGTCTTGGTCATTTTGCCCATGAGGCATGGTTCACATGTGTCAAATGATTCATAATCGAGAGACTCTAAAAGTCCATCAGCATGGAGCTTCTTCGTGCGCTTGACACCAATGTGACCAAGGCGGTAGTGCCACAAGTATGTGGGACTATAGTTATCAACTTTACATCTTTTGGTATTCACACTATGAATATGTGTAACATTACATTCGAGATTCATTAAGAATAAACCGTTGACCATCGGGGCATGACCATAAAACATATCTCTCATATAAATAGAACAACCATTATTCTCGGATTTAAATGAGTAGCCATCTCGTATTAAACGAGATCCAGATACAATGTTCATGCTCAAAATTGGCACTAAATAACAATTATTGAGGTTTAAAACTAATCACGTAGGTAAATGTAGAGGTAGCATGCTGACGGCGATCACATCGACCTTGGAACCATTCCCGACGCGCATCGTCACCTCGTCCTTCGCCAGTCTCCGCTTATTCCGCAGATCCTGCTGTGTGTTACAAATATGAGCAACGGCACCGGTATCAAATACCCAGGAGTTACTACGAGTACTGGTAAGGTACACATGAATTACATGTATATCAAATATACCTTTGGTGTTGCCGGCCTTCTTATCCGCTAAGTATTTGGGGCAGTTCCGCTTCGGTGACCCTTCCCTTTGCAATAAAAGCACTTTCGGTCTCGGGCTTGGGTCCATTCTTTGACTTCTTCCGGCAAGCGGCTTACCGGGCGCGGCAACATCCTTGCTGTCCTTCTTGAAGTTCTTCTTACCCTTGCCCTTCTTGAACTTAGTGGTTTTATTGACAATCAACACTTGATGTTCCTTCTTGATTTCTACCTCTGCTGACTTGACATTGAAAATACTTCAGGAATAGTTTTCACCATCCCTGCATATTGTAGTTCATCACAAAGGTCTTGTAGCTCGGTGGGAGCGTTGAAGGATTCTGTCAATGACCGCCTCGTCCGGGAGGTTAATGTCCACTGGACAAAGCGGTTGTGCAACCCAGACATTTTGAGTATGTGCGCACTGACAGAACTATTTTCCTCCATCTTACAACTATAGAACTTGTCGGAGACTTCATATCTCTCGACCCGGGCATGAGCTTGGAAAACCATTTTTAGCTCCTCGAACATCTCATATGCTCCGTGTTGCTCAAAACGCTTTTGGAGCCCCGGTTCTAAGCTGTAAAGCATGCCGCACTCAACGAGGGAGTAATCATCAGCACGAGACTGCCAAGCATTCATAACGTCTTGGTTCTCTGGGATGGGTGCTTCACCTAGCGGTGCTTCTAGGACATATGCTTTCTTGGCAGCTATGAGGATGATCCTCGGGTTAGGACCCGGTCCGAATAGTTGCTGCCATCATCTTTCAGCTTGGTTTTCTAGGAACGCGTTGAAGTTCATGTTGACATGAGCGTTGGCCATTTGATCTACAAGACATTTTGCAAAGATTTTAGACTAAGTTCATGATAATTAAGTTCATCTAATCAAATTAATTAATGAACTCCCACTCAGATTTGACATCCCTCTAGTCATCTAAGTGTTACATGATCCGAGTCGACTAGGCCGTGTCTGATCATCACGTGAGACGGACTAGTCATCATCGGTGAACATCTCCATGTTGATCATATCTTCCATATGACTCATGTTTGACCTTTCGGTCTCTGTGTTCTGAGGCCATGTCTGTACATGCTAGGCTCGTCAAGTTAACCTAAGTGTTTTGCATGTGTAAAACTGTCTTACACCCGTTGTATGTGAACATAGGAATCTATCACACCCGATCATCACGTGGTGCTTCGAAACGACGAACTTTAGCAACAGCGCACAGTTAGGGGGAACACCTTCTTGAAATTATTATGAGGGATCATCTTATTTACTGCCGTCGTTCTAAGTAAACAAGATGCATAAACATAATAAACATCACATGCAATTAAATAGTAGTGACATGATATGGCCAATATCATATAGCTCCTTTGATCTCCATCTTGGGGCTCCATGATCGTCTTGTCACCGGCATGACACCATGATCTCCATCATCATGATCTCCATCATTGTGTCTCCATGAGGCTGCTCGCCAACTATTACTTCTACTACTATAGCTAACGGTTTAGCAATAAAGTAAAGTAATTACATGGCGTTGAATCAATGACACGCAGGTCATACAATAATTAAGACAACTCCTATGGCTCCTACCGGTTGTCATACTCATTGACATGCAAGTCGTGATTCCTATTACAAGAACATGATCTCATACATCACAATATATCATTCATCATTCATCACAACTTTTGGCCATATCACATCACAAGGCAATTGCTGCAAAAACAAGTTAGACGTCCTCTAATTGTTGTTGCATCTTTTATGTGGCTGCAATAGGGTTCTAGCAAGAACATTTTCTTACCTACGAAAAAGCCACAACATGATTTGTCAAATTCTATTTACCCTTCATAAGGACCCTTTTCATCGAATCCGCTCCAACTAAATTGGGAGAGACAGACACCCGCTAGCCACCTTATGCAACTAGTGCATGTCAGTCGGTGGAACCTGTCTCACGTAAGTGTACGTGTAAGGTCGGTCTGGGCCACTTCATCCCACAATACCGCTGAAGCAAAATAAGACTAGTAGCGGCAAGAAAGTTGACAACATCTACGCCCACAACAAATTGTGTTCTACTCGTGCAAAGAGAACTACGCATAGACCTAGCTCATGATGCCACTGTTGGGGAACGTTGCAGAAAATAAAATTTTTCCTACGGTTTCACCAAGATCCATCTATGAGTTCATCTAGCAACGAGTGATAGGAGTGCATCTACATACCTTTGCAGATTGCGAGCGGAAGCGTTCAAGAGAACGGGGTTGAGGGAGTCGTACTCGTCGTGATCCAAATCACCGGTGACCAAGTGTCGAACGGACAGCACCTCCGCGTTCAACACACGTACGGAGCGGATGACGTCTCCCGCACCTTGATCCAGCAAGGGGGAGGGAGAGGTTGAGGAAGATCCAGCAGCACGACGGCGTGGTGGTGGATGCAGCAGAGTTCCGGCAGAGCTTCGTCGAGCTTCTGCGAGAGGGAGAGGTGTAGCAGGGGAGAGGGAGGCGCCAAGACTTCAGGGTGCGGCTGCCCTCCCTTCCCCTTTATATAGGCCCCTGGGGCGCCCGGCCCTGAGATGGGACCTCCCAAGGGGCGGCGGCGGGGGTGGAGTGCCCCAAGGCAAGTGGGCGCCCCCACCTAGGGTTTCCAACCCTAGGCGCAGGAGGCCCAAGGGGGCACTAGCCCACCAGGCTGGTCCCTCCCACTTCAGCCCACGGGCCCTCCGGGATAGGTGGCCCCACCCGGTGGACCTCGGGACCCTTACAGTGGTCCCGGTACAATACCGTGAACCCGAAACTCTCCGATGGCGAAACTGCACTTCCAATATATAATTCTTTACCTCCGGACCATTCCGGAACTCCTCGTGACGTCCGGGATCTCATCCGAGACTCAACAACTTTCGGTTTGCTGCATACTCATATCTCTACAACCCTAAGCGCCACCGAACCTTAAGTGTGTAGACCCTACGGGTTCGGAGACACATAGACATGACCGAGGCATTCTCCGATCGATAACCAACAGCGGGATCTGGATACCCATGTTGGCTCCTACATGCTCCTCGATGATCTCATCGGATGAACCACGATGTCGAGGATTCAAGCAACCCGTATACAATTCCCTTTGTCAATCGGTATTTTACTTGCCCGAGATTCGATCGTCGGTATCCCAATACCTCGTTCAATCTCACTATCGACAAGTCACTTTACTCGCATCCGTAATGCATGATCCCGTGACCAAACACTTGGTCACTTTGAGCTCATTATGATGATGCATTACCGAGTGGGCCCAGAGATACCTCTCCGTCATACGGAGTGACAAATCGATCTCGATCCGTGACAACCCAATGACACTTTCGGAGATACCTGTAGTGCACCTTTATAGTCACCCGATTACGTTGTGATGTTTGGTACACCCAAAGCACTCCTACGGTATCCGGGAGTTACGATCTCATGGTCTAAGGAAAGGATACTTGACATTGGAAAAGCTCTAGCAAAACGAACTACACGATCTTGTGCTATGCTTAGGATTGGGTCTTGTCCATTACATCATTATCCTAATGATGTGATCCCGTTATCAATGACATCCAATGTTTATAGTCAGGAAACCATGACTATCTATTGATCAACGAGCTAGTCAACTAGAGGCTCACTAGGGACATGTTGTGGTCTATGTATTCACACGTGTATTACGATTTCCGGATAATACAATTATAGCATGAATAAAAGACAATTATCATGAACAAGGAAATATAATAATAATCCTTTTATTATTGCCTCTAGGGCATATTTCCAACAGGCAGCCCCCCTCCCAATTTGGATTGAGCTTGGGGGGGCACGCCCCACCTTTGCTCCTTTCCCCTCTTTTCCACTAAGGCCCAATAAGGCCCATATACCTCCCGGGGGGTTCCGGTAACCTCCCGGTGCTCCGGTATATTCCCAATCTCAGCCGGAGCCATTCCGATGTCCAAATATAGTCGTCCAATATATCGATCTTTATGTCTCGACCATTTCGAGACTCCTCGTCATGCCTATGATCATATCTGGGACTCCGAACTACCATCGGTACATCAAAACACATAAACTCATAATACCGATCGTCACCGAACGTTAAGCGTGTGGACCCTACGGGTTCTAGAACTATGTAGACATGACCGAGACACGTCTCCTGTGGACCCTACGGGTTCTAGAACTATGTAGACATGACCGAGACACGTCTCCTGTCAATAACCAATAGCGGAACCTGGATGCTCATATTGGTTCCTACATATTCTATGAAGATCTTTATCGGTCAAACCGCATAACAACATATGTTGTTCCCTTTGTTATCGGTATGTTACTTCCCCGAGATTCGATCGTCGGTATCTCAATACCTAACTCAATCTCGTTACCGGCAAGTCTCTTTACTCGTTCTGTAGTGCATCATCCCGTAACTAACTCATTAGTCTCATTGCTTGCAAGGCTTATAGTGATGTGCATTACCGAGAGGGCCTAGAGATACCTCTCGGACAATCGGAGTGACAAATCCTATTCTCGATCTATGCCAACTCAACAAACACCATCGGAGACACCTGTACAGCACCTTTATAATCACCCAGTTACGCTGTGACGTTTGGTAGCACACAAAGTGTTCCTCTGGTATTCGGGAGTTGCATAATCTCATAGTCATAGGAACATGTATAAGTCATGGAGAAAGCAATAGCAGTAAACTAAACGATCAAGTGCTAAGCTAACGAAATGGGTCAAGTCAATCACATCATTCTCCTAATGATGTACCCGTTAATCAAATGACAACTCATGTCCATGGCTAGGAAACTCAACCATCTTTGATCAACGAGCTAGTCAAGTAGAGGCATACTAGTGACACTATGTTTGTCTATGTATTCACACATGTATTATGTTTCCGGTTAATACAATTCTAGCACGAACAATAAAAATTTATCATGATATGAGGAAATAAATAATAACTTTATTATTGCCTCTAGGGCATATTTCCTTGAGTCACACACTCACACCAGTAGCCGCAGGTTCAAGAATGACGCCAGTGATCGCCTTGATAAGAAATTTGAGGTGGTTTGCTACCTACAATAATTTCATCTTATGTTCTCCGCTTGATAAGAACTTTGGAGTGACTCTTTTTCGCATGTTGAGGGATTGTTATATGATTCAATTATATTAGCATTATTGAGAGATTGCACTAGTGAAGTATGAACGCTAGGCCTTGTTTTCAAGCATTGCAATACCGTTTGTGCTCATTTTTACTACTTGTTACCTTGTTGTTTTTATATTTTCAGATTACAAATACCTATATCTACTATTCGTACTACACTTGTATCACCATCTCTTTGCCGAACTAGTGCACCTATACAATTTGCCATTGTATTGGGTGTGTTGGGGACACAAGAGATTTCTTGTATTTGGTTGCAGCGTATTTTGAGAGAGACCATCTCATCCTACGCCTCCCACAGATTGATAAACTTAGGTCATCCACTTGAGGGAAAATTGCTACTATCCTACAAAACTCTGCGCTTGGAGGCCCAACACGAGTCTACAAGAATAAAGTTGCGTAGTAGACATCACCCATCCCATGTTGAAGCTATGGTGAAGCAGGAACCGTGTCTTGGTCACCATTGGCAAAGAATACCATCCCACTAGAACCAGTATCGGTGACACCCAGTTCGCTGTCCATCACTGCTGAAGCTACGTTGAAGTAGGAAGTCGTGTACCGGTCACCGTTGGGGACAAATACCAGCCCACCTGTACCGGACTACCAGTACTAGTGGCATCATCCAGCTCGCTGCCAATTCTTGCTGAAGCTATGGTGAAGCAGGAACTCATGTACTTGTCGCCATTGGCGATGAATACCATCCCAGTAGTACCGGTACCAGTGACATCCAGCTTGCTACCCGTCCCAGCTAGAGCTAGGGTGAAGGAGGAACCTGTGGACTGGTCACCATTCGCGACAAATACCAGCCCACCAACACCGGTACCTGCAGGCACATCCAGCTCGCTCCCCGCCCCTCCTTACCCAATGGTGAAGACAAAATCCGTCAACTGTACCTCGGAGATGTTGTTGTTGGGGATGAATGCCTTCAACAGTGGTAGCTCTTCGAATTGGACGCAGAACCATCAACTACTTTATCAAAGCAACACACTGGTGCCTTCTGTCATGTCGGGATGGGGAGAAACGGGTGCTGGAAGCAGCAGCCATCGCCCTTGGAACGATAACAACAAAAGCCATAGGTTCGAGAATGACGCCAGTGATCCCCTTGTGGTGGACTTTGCGGATGGGTCACTCACTAAAAATGAGATCAAGAAGATCACCAGGGAGAAGCGTATGGCGGAAACTGTGCACACAAACCCTAAGACGGTCCGAAGGTACATATATATGTAGTAATTTGTTCTTCTTCATATCTAGTGCTAGTCCTTTTAGATTTCAACACGTTCTCCTATAAAAAAAATCAGGAAGCTACTTTTATTTTACGAATATATGTAGGTTTCCATGGTACTATTAGAAAACTCCATAATGAAAAAAGTAATATTGATTTACTTGTGTTTTTACATATTCCTAATAAAGAGTGTTTTTTACATATTAATAGGACAAGTTGAAAAGTTAGATTTCAGACATTATTAGGTGTCATCTGTTTCTGAATCATTACGTGGGGCTATATGTATTTTTTTCGGCCTTCAACAGCGGTAGCTCATCGAACTCGATGCAGAACTAGCCATTACTTTATCAAAGCAACCCGCTGATGCCTTCTGTCATGCCGGGATCGGGAGAACCGGGTGCTGGAAGCAACAACCATCACCCTTGGAACGATAACAGAAAAAGCCGCAGGTTCGAGAATGGCACCAGTGATTCCCTTGTGGTGGATTATGGATTGATCATTCACAGGAAGTGAGATCAAGAAGATTACGAGGGAGAAGCATCTGGCTGAAATTGCACACAAAAAGACTTAAGAGGGTCAGAAGGCATTATTAGAAAATTCCATGATGAAAAAAGTAATATTGATTTAATTTTGTTTTTTCACATATATTTAATAAAAAGTGTTTTTCACATATTGATAGAAAAAGTTGAAAAGATTGATTTGAGATATTGTTAGTGTCATCTGTTTCCAAATCAGTATGTGGAGCCATATGTACTATTTCCCCCGCCTTTAACAGTGGTAGCTCATCGAAATGGATGCAGAACCAGCCATTACTTTATCAAAGCAACCCTTTGATGCCTTCTGTCGTGGCGGGATGGGGAGGACAGGGTGCTGGAAGCAGCAGTCATCGCCCTTGGAACGGTAACACCAAAAGCAGCAGGTTCGAGAATGACCCCAGTGATCCCCTTGTGGTGGATTGTGGATGGGTCATTCATAGAAAGTGAGATCAAGAAGATCACCAGGGAGAAGTGTCTGGCTGAGATTCTGCACATAAACCCTATGAGAGACAGAAGGTACATATATGTGTAGTAATTTGTTCTTTCTTCTTTCTATCTAGTGCTAGTCCTTTTAGATTTTAACACGTTCTTAAATAAAAAACTTAGGAAGTTACTTTTTTATGAATATATGTAGGTTTCCATGGTACTATTAGAAAATTCCATGATGAAAAAAGTGTTCATTATATATTAATAGCAAAAGTTGAAAAGTTTGATTTCAAACATTGTCAGGTGTCATCTGTTTCCGAATCAGTACGTGGAGCCATATGTATTGTTTTTCACGGCCTTCAACGGTGGTAGCTCATCGAATTGGATGCAGAACCAACCAGTACTTTATCAAAGCAACTCGCTGATGCCTTCTGTCATGGTGGGATGGGGAGGAATAGGTGCTCGAAGCAGCAAACATCGCCCTAGGAACGGTAACACCAAAAGCCGTAGGTTCGAGAATGACGCCAGTGATCCCCTTGTGGTGGATTGCGGATGGGTCATTCACAGAAAGTGAGATCAAGAATATCATGAGGGAGAATCGTCTGGCTGAGATTGTGCACACAAACCCTATATATGCAGTAATTTGTTCATTCTTCTTTCTATCTAGTGCTAGTCCATTGTTAGGGTCATCTATTTCCGAATCAGTACGTGGAGCCACATGTATTATTTTTCTCGGCCTTCAACAGCTGTAGCTCATCGAACTGGATGCAAAACCAACCATTACTTTATCAAAGCAACCCGCTGATGCCTTCTGTCATGGCGGGATGGGGAGGACATGTTGCTGGAAGTAGCAGTCTCGCCCTTGGAACGGTAACACCAAAAGCCGCAAGTTCGAGAATGACGCCAGTGATCCCCTTGTGGTGGATTGCGGACGGGTCATTCATAGAAAGTGAGATCAAGAAGATCAACAGGGAGAAGCGTCTGGCTTAGATTGTGCACACAAACCCTATGAGGGTCAGAAGGTGGTACATATTTTTTCGACGAAGGATGGATTTTATTGACTCAGAATGGAGCATCAAGATGATACAAACACAATGAGTACACACCCGGCCTCTGCATAGCTAGGATGCACATAGCCAACAACAACACACACACAAAAACACACCAACAAAAAGCAAAGTCATATAAGACCAAAGCTATGCGTAGGCGATGAAAAAAAAGCGATCAGATGCACGATCAACAAACTACAACAATGACCATATCCGCATCAATCATCTCATGACACCACACGGATGAGGAGGTTCTTCAACAGCAACGCCTTCAAAGGGAGCAACACTCAAGCGCCGTCGTCACCGGATCCAACCACCCATGGCTAGATCTAGATTTTCATCCTGAAGAACAAGTCTAAGCATATCCGAGCAATGCCTTCAACAAGGTACCTACGTAAAAATGTCGCCATTGCCAGGTATAACCAACTCGGTCAGACCTAGGCTTTCACCCCGGAGCTCGAGACCGGGTGCGCGATAGCACCACCAACGACATCACTCATGTGTTGTCACCACCACTTTTTCGCGATCCCACCAGCAACATACGATGTGTAATCACCGCCGCTGCACAACCTCCCCTCTGCGTCAAGCCGCCGTCGATAGTTTGCATCTCACTGCCAAAGCCAACCACCAGGTCCAGAGGGAGGAATCCTCACGAGAACCTTTCTGTGGTCACTGCAATTCACAGCAAGGACACCAACACGCTACACAGACCCACCAGAACCGTCGCCTCCTTCCGATGTGCAACCATGATGATCATCGTCGAGATCAAAAGAATCCAATGTGTCCGCCTGCTGTCACTCACCGCAAGGGCTTTGCCCAACGGAAACAGTCAGCGGCGAGGGGAGGATTCACGAAGGAGAGGGCACTGGTGCAAGCGGACGATGAAGCATCTGCTAGCCCGATGCACTTAAGTGCAAAGCTAGCCTCCAAGCAATCCGTTCATCCCAGGACGTGGATGTACCAGAACAACCAGCAAGAGCTCCATGTCCAGCCCGCTTGCCTAGGTCCAGCCAGCGCTATCTCTGCGTAGTGCGCACTCCTCCGTCGCGGATCTGGAGTGCAGGCAGAGGCAGGGATCGCCGCTGCCATCCCCTGCAGCACAGGTCAGCACAACGCCCAGCAGATCAGTGCCGCCGTGAAGAACCACGGCCACGCATGTCCGTTGCGCCGTGCCCAAGCACCCATCGCCACGCCGATCTGTCTATGGCAGATCCAATCATTAACCCCGCCGCTGTCCACGAGAAGCTCGCCGCCGTGACGAAAGCCACCCATGTCGCGAGCAAGGTCCCCGCCGCCGCCGTCGGCCGCATGGCTTCGCCTGCGGCGTCCTCCGACGACGGCGAAGAGGAGGGACAGGAGATTTGTGGCCGCGGCGGCGGCTAGGGTTCAGGCTGCCTCCCGAGTCGCCCACACGGGAGCGACGCGGGGGCCGCGGGAGCCTTATCCCTGTTGTACGTAGATAATGTGGATTAATTGGACTGTCCAGAAGGTGGTACATATATGTGTGGTAATTTGTTCTTTCTTCTTTCTATCTAGTGCTAGCCCTTTTAGATTTTAACACGTTCTCTAGTACAAAACTTAGGAAGTTACTTTTTTATTAGTATATGTAGGTTTCCACAATACTGTTAGAAAATTCCATGATGAAACAAGTAATATTGATTTACTTGTGTTTTTACATATTCCTAGTAAAAATTGGTCTTTACATATTAGTAGCAAAAGTTGAAAAGTTTGATTTCACACATTGTTAGGTATCATCTGTTTCCGAATCAGTACGTGGAGCCATACCCAAGCCTCTATATCCGGCAAGTTTTTCACCCCATGTCTTGCCACTTGGCCAATGGGGACAGGGCTGCGTATCAAGTGCAGACACGTGCATTAGTTTGGTAGGCTACGGGGTAGAAATCGCATGTGGCTGTAAACTGTCAATTGAAATTTTCTTAACGTGTGTGGCCTGTGGTGATACACCATTGTGTGCAGGTAGCAAATGATGTTGACAACTACAACTTGGTTTTCTATTGGTTGCATGGCTGTGGAGGATTGTCAGAAAGATTTGGTCCTTATGCATGGTTTGCATTGTAGTGCATGCTCGCGTTCTGTCGGCTGCGTTGTTTATTCCCTTGTAACTTTTTTTTGTCTTCTTGCATTTGTTTGTGTTTGCATGCTTCTCCTTGGATCTGTTGCCGCCATGGACGCATGTTGTCGTGGACGTTGTACATGCTGATTGTTGTTGGTTCCAAATTGAATTTTTCCTGCTGCATGTGCGTCCTTCCGCTGTTTTTACAGAATTTTCTGGTTGTTCCTCCATTCGTCGCTGCATGCGGTGACTGTACTCGAGCCGTCTTCTGCTTCTTCGCTGCCAGCTATAAATACAGGCATTCGCACTCATCCTTCCACACTGGCCGGGCTCAGTTGTGCGCCCTTTTCTGCAGTATGGTTGCTGCTGCTGCTATTCGGTCTGCTCGGGTTCGCCGGGGGCGTCCTCCTGGGATCCGGGCTACTGTTACTTCCCATGTGCGCCATGCCGGCAACCATTTTCCACCTACGGATCGTTTGGCAGTGATGGGAGAGGCTGTTGTTCGTGATGAATTTCCTGCGGCTCATTTGGGGCAGCGTTGCCGCCGTGCGGTTTCGCCGACCGTTGCGTTCTGGACGGATTGGTAGGTTTATTCTGTCTGTTTGTGTATTTGCAGGTTTATTCAGATTGTTTCTATACTTGTTTATTCCAGAGTGTGGTCATTTTAGTCTGTTGCTTCTTTTTGTAGATGATCAACGTTTGAACCCTGATGGGTTTTCAAGTGGAGGTCTTAATCGCCATTGTCGAGAGATTTCATTAGGGGAGCGGCCTGTTGACTTTACTTTTGGTAAGTGCGTTGGGTTCTACTGTATGTGCAAGTGTTTCTTTCTGCACGTATACATTTCTCTCTTCTGTTTTGACTACTGTGCCTATTTTTTTATCTTATCTGTGTAGGTTCTACTTCTACTGTTGGTTGTTCTTCCGTACGTGGTGGTCTTGCGTCTGCTGTTCCGCTCGCCAGTGTGGAAACTGGTAAGATTTTGCTTCTTCCCTGTTTATTATGCTGGTTTTGCTGGTTGTTGTAAAATGGGCATAATTTGTTTGGCGAATTGACCAGGTGTAAGCAGAGGGAATTGGAGCATAGCGGTTCTATTTCTCAACCTTTCTGACTTGCTCCTACGAAACCAAGGCTTAAGTAACCACCAGTTAAAACTGAGCGAGGATGCCTCTCCTAATGGAAGTTACGGGCTCAAACAATACCTAATGGTAGGCAACTTTGCTATCCGAGCATCTCTTTCTTATTAAGAACAACATAAATGTTGATTTTCTACCCTCGGGAGTAGGTAAGGGGGACTATGCTGGGCGGGTCTCGATGCTGGATCAATGCGCAGGACGCACGATCTACAAACAACAATAGAGAGAGCCAACCAAGAACGAAAGAACCTAGAAACAAACCCGCGAGCGAATACCAAACAGAGTAAGGAGGAGGAAGGGCCGAAGGCGGCTTACTAAGCGAGAAGGCTCCAAGCAATAACGCATTAGAAGGGAGCTTTTAATATTTCGGTAATACTACATCTCAAATTTGGTCTCAGTCGATCATTCTCCCTTCGATGGCACAAGCAACGAGCACGTTTATGTGCTTCTGTTACCGTTCATAATCTCCTGTTCTTATCTTCCCAAAAAAATATAAACATACCTGCCTAAATATATAAGGGCCTAATAGGGATTAAAAAATGACTTTTCAAATAGATTGCGTTTTCCTCACAGTTGAACTCTTCTTCTCTTTTGCGGGTAATTCAGAGTTGAACTCTAGCCCAGATAACAATTGGGCATAGCTCTTAAACCACTACACCTATCATACGTGCATGGATCTTGCTTGCAAAATTGCCACGTGTTGGGATAGTACACATCCTATGTGGACATAATGATTTGTATAGTCATTTGTCCTTTTTTTACCAAACCTTTGGCTGTTGGATGCATGCAGTAGCCAGACTTAAATTTTAACACGATGTACTACTGCATGAAATTTCAAGGGGAAGTTGGCTAGGTGCATTTTTTTTAATACGCACAAGCCATATATTAAAGGAGATGCGGCAAGAGAGCCAAAGGTGCATGTCTTTTCTCTGTTTCTATGTACGCGCCACAACTAATGTTGCACATGTATAATGAATATATTTTTATGAGCTATTTAATATAGTAATTTTTTCCTCAAAAAAATGTAGTCATCTTTTTTCTCTGGCTGCATGTCTATGTTGATTCACAGGTGAGCTCGCTGAAATACAAGGTACAGCTAAAGAAAACGCTGGTCAAGTAGCTTTAAAACACATATGCACCCACTACAAGATCACTATCAGTGATCACAACTATCATGCACTTGAAGTAGAAAAAATAAGCCTGCTTTCAAACACAAACGAAGGCACGAGAACGAATCAATCAACGGCAGTTCAATATGGCCCACCAGCAGGTTACCGCACAGTCAAATGAGAAGGCAAACTAAAATCCTTGCAAACAGATGAGACAATTTCTTTGTTATACCACTGTGAATGTACCATCAATGCCCATACACTCATGATTCAATCATTAATTACACCGGCACGAAACCACCAGTGGGTCGTGTACAACAATTGGTAAAGGTTCTCTATCACTTCATCACAGGTACCAATCTTGCAGGAGATTCCATCAGAATGATCTAAACTATAAGTGCACATACCGTATTTATTTTATATTACAAAAAATATACCAGCATGTACGCCCTGTTATCTAAGATGCACCACGGATGTTGGGAATAAATCTATCATTTTTTCAGTTTCTCCTTTTTCTTATTCATAATTCTCTTGCTTTAAATTCAGTTTCAATGTAAATAATAAAAATAACATACATAAACACTACATATCGATGGGGCACAAGCAATGGAAAACCTATCCTAAAATATGCAATTTGAAGAGTACTACAATTACTGCGTCATTGAAGCTACGAAGGGAAGTCTGATTTCCTCACATGAAGCGACCCATACCAAACAATGACAGTTTAACATGGCCAAAAAATAAGCACTCAACATAAGAAATTCACAAGGCAAGTTAAAATCTTAGCAAAGATATGTGACAGATTTTCAGACATACCACTATGTATGTATCCTCGGCGCCCGCGGACTGAAGATCCACTAATCACATATAATGGTGCCAAACGACCCCATGGCCGTATGCGAGAATTTGCAAAAGTTTTGTACTATTTCGTTATGGACACCAATCCTGTAGGAGGTGATAACTAGGTAATGAATAAGTCTATATGTTCTAATCCAAATATGTACACTACTTGCTTTATTGCAATAAAACAATAACATGAACGTAATTTGAAGGTAAAGTCTCGATCTCTATAATTATGTGGCACACCTGAAGTTCCGCATCAGTAGAGCACACAAACCAAGCAATGGCAATTTAACATGGGCAGTCGGCAAGGAATTACTCAGCAGAATGAATTCGCAAGGCAGACAATCATTTTGGCAAAAATATGCAACAACTTTTCCGATGTGCTGCCACTTTGTATATACCCCCAGTGTGCACACAGCGAAAACCCGATTATCACATACACATGAGCAAAACCTCCTGCCGGGCATGTCCAAGAATGCAAAAGCTCTATGTCACTTTATTACTGAAACTAATCCTGAGGGAGGCTATACAAGGATGATCTTATTCAGGGAAAATCAGTTGAAATTTCTTATTGCAGTACGGTCGTGTCACCCAACACAACCCACTATGTAGGGTGGACTCTATATAGTTTTAATAAGTACCTTTTATTAGAGATCTATTAGTTTTTATCATTCTGTTTATCAACATGTATCATGCATGGTTGTAATAAATGTACTTCTTTGCCATCTTGAACTTTCATACTCCGTGGCGGTGGAGTATATATTGATATGGTCTCCTTTACCTAATAGTAAAAGATACACATAAAGCTACAATGCATATTCTGTTTAACTCATAATTGTTTATAGTTCTATCATTTCAACTACAGTCTACATAGTTGCGATTTACCGACAGGCGCGGCGTGGCGCCGCGCGGGCCAAGCTAGTATGTATTATTTTTCTCGGCTTTCAACAAAGGTAGCTCATCGAACTAGGTGCAGAATCAGCCATTATTATTTTAACAAAGCAACCCGCTAATTCCTTCTGTCGTGCCAGGATGGGGAGGACAGGGTGTTGGAAGCAACAACCATCACCCTTGGAACGGTAACACTGAAAGCCACAGGCTCGAGAATGATGCCAGTGATTCCCTAGTGGTGGATTGCAGATGGGTTGTTCACAGAAAGTGAGATCAAGAAAATCACCATGCAGAAGCGTCTGGCTGAGATTGTGCACAAACCATAAGAGGGTTAGAAGGTACATATATATGTAGTAATGATGCCAGTGATTCCCTTGTGGTGGATTGCAGATGGGTTGTTCACAGAAAGTGAGATCAAGAAAATCACCATGCAGAAGCGTCTGGCTGAGATTGTGCACAAACCATAAGAGGGTTAGAAGGTACATATATATGTAGTAATTTGTTCTTTCTTCTTTCTATCTAGTGCTAATCCTTTTAGATTTTAACATGTTCTCCGGTACAAAACTTAGGAAGTTACTTTTTTATGAATATATGTAGGTTTTCATGGTACTATTAGAAAATTCCATGATGAAAAAATTAATATTGATTTACTTATGTGTTTGACATATTCCTAATAAAAAGTGTTTTTACACATTAATAGCAAAAGTTGAAAAGTTTGATTTCAAACATCGTTAGCTGTCATCTATTTCCGAATCAGTACGTGGAGCCATATGTATTATTTTTTCGGCCTTCAACAACGGTAGCTCATCGAAGTGGATGTAGAACCAAGCATTACTTTATCAAAGCAACCCGCCAATGCCTTCTGTCGTGGCGGGATGGGGAGGACATGGTGCTGGAAGCAGCATCCTTCACCCTTGGAACGCTAACACCAAAAGCCACATGTTTGAGAATGACGCCAGTGATCCCATTGTGGTGGATTTCGGACGGGTCATTCACAGAAAGTGAGATTAGGAAGATCACCATGGAGAAGCGTCTGGCTAAGATTGTGCACACAAACCTTGCGAATGTCAGAAGGTACATATATATGCAGTAATTTGTTCTTTCTTATTTCTATCTAGTGCTAGTCCTTTTAGATTTTAACACGTTCTCCGATACAAAACTTAGGAAGTTACTTTTCTATTAATATATGTTGGCTTCCATGGTACTATTAGAAAATTCGATGATGAAAAACGTGATATTGATTTACTTGTGTTTTTACATATTCCTAATGAAAGTGTTTTTTTACATATTAACAACAAAAGTTGAAAACTTTGATTTTAGACAATGTTAGGTGTCATGTGTTTCTGAATCAGTACATGGAGCCCTCTGTACTATCTTTCTCGGCCTTCAACAACTGTAGCTCATTGAACTAGATGCAGAACCAGCCATTAGTATATCAAAGCAACCCGCTGATGCCTTCTGTCATGGCGGGATGGGGAGGGCAGGGTGCTGGAAGTAGCAGCCATCACACTTGGAACGGTAACACCAAAACTCGCAGGTTCGAGAATTACGCCAGTGATCCCCTTGTGTTGGATTGCCGATTGTTCATTCACAGAAAGTGAGATCAAGCAGATCACTTGGGAGAAGCGTATGGGTGTGCACACAAACCCTATGAGGGTCAAAAGGTACATATATATGCAGTGATCTGTTCTTTCTTCTTTGTATCTGGTGCTAGTCCTTTTAGATTTTAACACGTTCTCTGGTACAAAACTTAGGAAGTTACTTTTTTATGAATATATGTAGGTTTCCATGGTACTATTAGAAAATTCCATGATGAAAAAGTAATATTGATTTACTTGTATTTTTAACCGATTCCTAATAAAAAGTGTTTTTTTACATATTAATAGCAAAATTTTAAAAGTTTGATTTCAGACAATGTTAGGTGTCATATGTTTCCGAATCAGTACGTGGAGCCATATGTTTTTCTCGGCCTTCAACATCGGTAGCCCATCGAATTGGATGCAGAACCAACCATTACTTTATCAAAGGAACTCGTTGATGCCTTCTGTCGTGGCGGGATATGGGGATGACATGGTGCTGGAAGCAACATCCATCGCCCTTGGAATGGTAACACCAAATGCCGTAGGTTCGAAATTTTTGCCAGTGATCCGCTTGTGGTGGATCACGGATGGGTCATTCACAAAAAATGAGATCAAGAAGATCACAAGGCTCAAGCGTCTCGCTGAGATTGTGCACACAAACACAACGAGGGTCAAAAGGTACATATATATGTAGTAGTTTGCTCTTCCTTCTTTATATCTAGTGCTAGTCCTTTTAGATTTTAACACGTTCTTCCGTACAAAAGTTAGGAAGTTAGTTTTTTATTAATATATGTAGGTTTCCATGATACTATTAGAAAAATCCATGATGAAAAAAGTTACTTGTGTTTTTTACATTCCTAATAAAAAGTTTTACATATTAATAGAAAAAGTTGAAAAGTTTGATTCCAGACGTTGTTAGGTGTCATATGTTTCCGAATCAGTACGTGAAGCCATATGTATCATTATTCTCGGCCTTCAACAACGGTAGCTCATCGAACTGGATGTAGAACTAGCCATTACTTTATCAATGCAACCCGCTGATGCTTTTTGTCGTGTCGGGATGGGGAGGACATGGTGTTGGAAGCAGCAGCCATCGTCCTTGGGACGGTAACACCAAAAGCCGCAGGTTCGAGAATGATGCCAATGGCCCCCTTGTGGTGGATTGCGGATGGATCATTAACAGAAAGTGAGATCAAGAAGATCACCAGGGAGAAGCGTCTGGCTGAGATTGTGCATACAAACCTTTCGAGGGTCAGAAGGTACATATATACTAGATCATGGATGGCGCGCGTTGCTGCACCCGTCTATTTGTAATACTGAATGTTAGTGTCTGATACAAATATGTGGAGGCATTATATACCTAAACATTAAGCAATAGTAATAGCTACAAGACACCAATGCTAGTGTTTTGAAACATAGCACACTTTGTATGGTAGAAGTATCAAAATTGCATTGAGTTTGTTTGCAGATAGATTTCAGAGTGAAGACAATAAACACAAAGGTTATTATGAAAAATAGGAAAGAAATAGTTGTAATGGGATATGCAAGGCTCCTTCATGATTTAATGGCATATTATTTTTCAACTGCCGAAATAACAGTTTACAGGAAACTATTGCTGGATATCCTTACAATATAGTACAAAATTATTTCTAAGAGCAGTCATAACACTTCACATGCCAACTTGAAGGCAAGGATTTACCTACGAAAGATTGTACCCTTCTTTGTTAGTCAATGGCAGTTCGGAGGAAGAAAAGGCGAGTTCAAATCTTAACAGTAGCAAGATCAAAGAGGAATGTATTTTACCTGCTTCCATTTGTAGCAATGGAACCACAAAGATTTACATGACTTCTGTTTCTTTACTTCGTCTTGCAGGTTTGGCAAATGCACACTTTTTTATCAACCCAGTCAGTTGATGCTACATAAAATTTAGATTAAATACTTCAAAGGTCAGATAGTAGCCACTAAAAGATTAGAGATAATAATATAAATGTAAGATCACATATCACATCAACAAAGATAAAATCCGTGACACCAAGACGGTTAATTACTCGTATACTATGTGTTGATGCATTTAACTTTTTTGACATCACTAGAGGGCAACACTGTTACAAAGGGCGACTGACTGACGAAAGGTGCATAGAAACCATCATATTTACTCAGTATTACATGGTGCAATTAACTTTGCAGCCAGTAGTAAATTTCTCATGTACACAATGGTGCATTTAACTTTGCAATGCCACATTATTAGCAAAGGCATTTGAGAGGGAAACTACTATTCACTTGGAAGACATGAGCACATACAACTAAGTCAGATTGGTTTTTAAGCAAGTGTATGCACGACAGACAACACCGGCACTTTAGAAGGTAAGGTCTTCAATTAAAACAGATGTGCAGACAGTAAGTACTTACTACAGAAAATATGTCCTTGTTAAGCTGAGATCTCAATCAATACAAGCAAGAACTCCACTGGCCTGAGTGTTGTTCTTAACAGTGAGCATGAGCACGAACCAGGGGGGCATGCTGAACTCCTCCTCCTTCCCCTGCTGGCACAAAAGAGAGAAAGAACCAACCATGATTGTTAGGTGTGGCAAGAAGGTCTGGCTCTTAGTTAGTTATGGGCGTTGTCAGATGCTCAAGTCGATGGGTGGTCCCTCCGCCATTGACGTGACGGCTGGCTCGCGGAGCAAATTGCGATGATCTGCACACAGAACAAATCAAATCAGTGGTGGCACATGTACCTTTTATTGTTGCGGCGCAGTACATACTTCAAAAATCATATATAGCAGTCATTCTATTCCAATTTCCAACAAAATGTGTTACACTATTAAGGAAACAAACTTTTAATTCCAATTTGTAATTTTTTGTCGATAATTCAGACAATTTATGTCAAAATATTGATGAGTCGGCTCAACAAAATACCTTTGTGCATAACCTGCTATTCTACTAATATGTTGCAGCTTTGTCAGACAAATGAGAACAAATAGGCATCATCTTCTTGCAGTGAAAGAGAAACCATGTATCAACATGAACCTTTGGATGCAAACTTAGTGCAGGAATCAATTTGTCTAGTCTCTTCTTTCCAACGGATATATATAGGAAATATCAGGACATTCTGTCAATATTCCAAAAAGAGGGGATGAAGATGAGAGGTGGGGGCTCTAGAAGGGCTCTCACCAGCGGCAACCATGGCCAGGTCCTCACGCACTGCGGCCGACTGGATCGATCGGGCCCCGATTCAGCCACATCCCACGCCGGATCCCCTCGCAAGCCTTGCCTCAACTTGATCCCCACCCGCGCCTTGGCTGGATTGACCCAGATCGCTCGCGTCGCCGCATCGAGCGCCTTCGAGTGTGTACAGCGCGTGATCTGGCGATGAGGTGCGGCCCCAGCGGTGGGTGGATCGGAGAGGCGATGAACGGTGGACGGCGAGGAAGCCTCGTTCTTCGAGGCCATGTCAGGCGGCGCCGTCAGAACAGAGCAGGTCGCGAACGTGTTTAGGGTTCGTCTGTGGCGTTTCACCCTGTGCGCTGTGTTGGATAGGACGGTAGAAAAGGCCCAAAAGGCCAGTAGGCCCAATTAAATGTGAGACAACCAAAAAAGCCACCGGAGCAGCGGCCCGCAAAGCCGAGCGCAGCCTGACGCGCGAGTTAGCGCCTACGTACGAGAATTAGGTGGGACTAAGAGCGAATCCGACGGCCAAAAACAACTAAAAGTGGCGATCTAACGGCTAGAAATGCTAATGGCTTGAGAGGGCTGGGAGGGTGCTCAGTTTTAATATATGAGGTAATATCACCGGAAGTCATTGAACTTGCATCGCACGTTCAGTTTGGTGCTAGAACTTTGAAAATACGGTTTTCTGGTCACATAACTTAACTCAAGCGTGCAGATACGGTCACACTATGCATATGCGGGCGTATCCATGTGTATGGCCCCACTTGTCGTTGACTGATGGCGCTGGGCGTGATGTATTTTACACAAAACACTGTTAAAATAATTATTTTCTGAAAAAATCAACCACAGCGACGTATTTTTTGCACAAAACACCCTCAAATTATTTTTAAAGAAAAGCAGGACCAAGATACTGTACATATATGTATTTTGTCTAATATGGATAATCAACATATATGTACTTCACGGGGACTCATGTGGAGCTTAATTGAGCTGCGGGTACTACGGCCCATTTTGCGCGCACTATTTTTTAAAAGATAATTTGTAAGTAATAAAGGTACATTCACATATTTGTGTGTTAAAAAATATTATATATACAAATAATGATTAGTAGATAAAAACATTTAAATATACACTTGCGGCTTATATTTAGTTAATATGGACATTGATAATGTTTATTAGATAAATATTTTTAAAAAATTCAAAAAAGATATAAACTTGAGGCTTATATTTAAATTATAAAATATGATGAACACAAACATTTACTAAATATTTATGACTATTAAACATGTAAATTTTTTATTCGTGACTTATATTCAGAAAAGTTATATAACTTACATATTAGCCACGACTGAATATTCGCTTTAACAGTCTAAATTTTAAATTATTAATTAATTATTCAAACATTGAACTATACAAAATGTGCGTATATATAATTATTGAAATGTTACGTATAATTAAAATAATATTTTTGAAAACCAAATATGCTATACGCACATCTATATAGTACACATGTTTATATATATTTTTAAATACCTTAGATAAAACAGGCCGTAGTCTCCATAGCCTATTTAAACTCCACATGCATCCTCGTTTAATATATGTAAGTTCCTGATCCATTTTAGACATCTAGAGCTGACCGGTTATAGTGGCTAGATTGTATTGATTTAAACAGTTGGTTGGTTCAAGTCCTAGTAGATTCATTTTGGCGTTAATTTTTTGCATTTGCATTCTCGGGTTAAAAAATAGTTGGTCGTCTGTTCGAGTCCTGGCATGTCATTTTTGTTGTTAATGTTCACATATATGTGCAGTATTGTGGTCCTGTTTTCTGTAAATAAAAAAAGTTAGTGTTTTCTCTAAAAATACAACGCTGCGGTTCACTTCTGCAAATAAATTTTTTTCAGGGTGTTATGTGTAAAATATGTCGCGCCTAGCGCCGTTAGACACTCACAAGTGGGGCCATACACACTGATATGCCTGTATACGCGTACTGTGACCGTATCTGCACGCTTGAGTCAAGTTAAGTGACCACAAAACCGTATTTTCGAAGTTTTAGCACCAAACTGAACATGCAACGCAAGTTCTATGACTACCAGTGATATTACCTCTTAATATATCTATATGTAGTAATTTTTTTCTTTCTTCTTTCTATCTAGTTCTAGTCCCTTTAGATTTTAACACATTCTCTGGTACAAAACTTAGGAAGTTACTTTTTTACGAATATATGTGGGTTTCCATGGTACTATTAGAAAATTCGATGATGAAAAACTAATATTGATTTACTTGTGTTTTTAACATATTCCTAATAAAAAGTGTTTTTTTACATATTAATAGCAAAAGTTTAAAAGTTTGATTTCAGACATTGTTAGGTGTCATATGTTTCTGAATCAGTACGTCGAGCCATATGTATTATTTTTCTCGGCCTTCAACAACGGCAGCTCATCGAATTGGATGCAGAACCAGCCATTACTTTATGAAAGCAACTCGATGATGCCTTCTGTCGTGGCGGGATGGGGAGGACAAGGTTCTGGAAGCAGCAGCCATCGCCCTTGGAATGGTAACACCAAAAGCCGCAGGTTCGAGAATTGCACTAGTGATCGCCTTGTGGTGGATCATGGGTCATTCAAAGAAAATGAGATCAAGAAAATCACAAGGGAGAAGCGTCTGGCTGAGATTCTGCAGACAAACCCTACGAGCGTCGAAAGGTACATATATATGTAGCAATTTGTTCCTTTTTTCTTCCTATCTAGTGCTAGTCCTTTTAGATTTTAACACGTTCTTCGGAACAAAACTTAGTTAGTTACTTTTTTATTAATATATGTAGGTTTCCATGGTAATATTAGAAAATTCCATGATGAAAAAAGTAATATTGATTTACTTGTGTTTTTTTACACATTCCTAATAAGTGCTTTTTACAAATTAATAGCAAAAGTTGAAAAGTTTGATTCCAGACATTGTTAGGTGTGATCTGTTTCCGGAATCAATACATGGAGCCATATGCATTATTTTCTCGGCCTTCAACAGCGGTAGCTCATTGAACTGGATGCAGAACGAGCCATTACATTATCAAAGCAACCCGTGATGCCTTATGTCGTGGCGGGATGGGGAGGGCAGGGTGCTGGAAGTAGCAGCCGTCGCCCTTGGAATGGTAGCACTAAAAGACGCATGTTCGAGAAATGACGCCAATGATCCCCTTGTGGTGGATTACAGATTGTTCATTCACAGAAAGTGAGATCAAGAAGATCTCCAGGGAGAAGCGTATGGCTAAGATTGTGCACACAAACCCTACGAGGGTCAGAAGGTACATATATATGCAGTAATATGTTCTTTCTTCTTTCTATCTAGTGCTAGTCCTTTTATATTTTAATAGGTTCTCTGATATAAAAATTGGGAAGTTACTTTCTTATTAATATATCTAGGTTTCCATGGTA
Source organism: Aegilops bicornis (assembly GCA_021605145.1). Lineage (NCBI taxonomy): Eukaryota > Viridiplantae > Streptophyta > Magnoliopsida > Poales > Poaceae > Aegilops > Aegilops bicornis. The sequence goes on along the minus strand of CM038669.1, from coordinate 623,763,624 downwards.
CAATTAGAAAATTCCGTGATGAAAAAAGTAATATTGATAGAAAATTCCTCCTTGCGCTGTGCTCTCCCGAGGAACATGTGCCGCGAAGCACGCTTCCAAGTGGTTCCCATGTGCCTCCCTCGTGAGGTTGGCAAGGTCAGAGGCCCTCCAGAAGAGAGCCCCCGAGCCCTGCCTGAGGAGGGCGCCGGGCGCGCTTTCCTATGCGATGGAGGGAGGCGCCCCTGGGACGGGCGCAGATCCTGATGAGGCTCCTGCCGCGTCGCCATCCTCCTGAGGTCCTGCACGGCGCGACTGCTTCTTCTTGGGGATGGCCTCCGGAGGGCCTTCACTTCTGTTGTCTGGGTTGTCGATTGCTGCATCTTGAAAGGCGCGCTCGAGGGAGCACACCGCATCCCTCTTCTCACACGGGACCGTGATGATTCCTCCGCTTCCCGGCATCTTGAGAACGTTGTAGCCGTGATGAGTGACCGCCATGAACTTGGCCAGGGCTGGATACCCGAGGATGGCATTGACCGGCAGGCGGATGTGCGCGACGTCGAAGTCGATGAGCTCGGTGCGGTAGTTCTTGCGCTCCCCGAAGGTGACAGGCAGGCGGACTTGCCCTATCGGTGTGGTGGAACCGTCGGTCACTCCTGAGAAGGGCTTGGTGGGCTCGAGCTGTTCATATGGCACTTGGAGGTTGTCGAACGTGTCAACGGATAGGACGTTGAGCCCTGCGCCGCCGTTGATGAGGGTCTTGGTGACCTGCACATTGCTAGTGACTAGGGAGCACAGCATAGGGAGGGCGCCAGCGGTGGCTGCGCACTTGAGCTAATCCGCCGAGTTGAAAGTGATGGCGCACTGGGACCACCTGAGTGGGCGTGTGGCTTCGAGCTTGGGGAGCACCGCGTTCACCTCGCGAGTGAACTGTTTGAAGATGCGCTAAGAGGCCGGGGCCTGGGCACCGCCCAGGATGCAGGCGATCGCGCGCGGCTCCTGGAAGCCCCCAGCCCCATCGTCCTGGTGGTGATTGTCGTTCCTCCTTGGTGGCGGCAGTGGGGGAAGACCGGTGTTGCCCCTGGGGGCGATCCTCGCGAGGCTGGTCCCTCCAGGCGCCCTCGCGAGGTTGTTCCTGCCAGCGGTCCTCACGAGGCCGGTCGCGCCACTCCTGGCGCGGGCCATGGTCGTCCCAGCGTCCACCTCCACGTCCTCCTCCGCGGCCGTAGCCCCGGTCGTTGCGCTCGGGGCGTCGACCGTAGCGTCCTTCCCGTATGGCTCTGAGCTCTTGGTAGTCGCTGGTGTTGTGGGTGTTCAGGTTGTGGAAGGCGCAGAACGGTCGGCCGTTCTTGGATGACTCGGGCTGATCTCTGTCGCGCTTGGTGTCGGGCTCCGCCGCGAGCACGACCGCCTCCTTGCGCTTCACGTCCTTGGCCTTGGCCTTCTTTTCCTCCGCTCCTGCGGCTGGCAGCTCGAGGAGAGAAAGGCGCCCCTCCTTGGCTCTTGCGCACTTGATCGCCAGGTTGAACAGCTCCTGAGAGGTGCAGAGCTCCTCGTGGATGGCGAGCTCTTCCTTCATCTTGACGTCACGGACGCCGTCGGGAAACGCAGAGATGATGGCCTCGTCCGTGACCTTGGGGATCTTGAGGCGGGTGTTGTTGAAGCGCTGGATGTACTTCTGGAGGGTCTCTCCTGGTTGTTGCTTGATGCGGCGTAGATCACCCGCGGCCGGCCGGCGGTCGCGAGTGCCACAGAAGTTGGCGGCAAGCGGTCGCGCATCTCGTCGAGTGAAGAGATCGAGCCGTCGCAGGTTCGAAGCCGTGAGCGGGCTCCATCCTTGAGTGCCATGGAAACCGGCCGCCATGACTTTTTCGTCGCCCTTGGCCGCTTCGATGCTCAGCTCATAGAGCTGAAGGAACTCCGCGGGGTCGGCGGTGCCATCATAGCGAGGAGGCAGATCCGGCTTGAACTTGCCTGGCCAGGCGACGCTTCTCAGCTTAGGGGTGAAGGCGCGGCAGCCAGCCTGGTTGCCGGGGCCCACTTTGGAGGTGGAGCTTGGTCTTGACGAGGTTCGTCTTTGCGCCATTCTTTGGTGTAGCGGTCTTGACGAGGTGGTGCAGGGAGCGCAAGTGCAGCTTCTCGCGGCCGCGGGATTTCTTGGCAGCTTCTCTCTTTGTGCGCGGGCGCCGGGCGCGGTGGATCACGCTGCGGGGCCGCGCGCCTTGGTGCCAAGACGCTGTCTTGGGGCTGAGGTGGTGGAGGCATGCCATGAGCCCCGTCGCCCGCGGCTGGTTGAGGAGGGGGCAGAGAGTGGGACAGCGCTGGAGAGCCCCTGGCAGCGCGGATGAGATCGACGACGCGATCGAGCCAGTCCTCATAGAGGTCATCGACGGGGCGATAACGCAGGAGCTTGTTCGCCGCGAGGAGTGCAGCCCGGGTGAAAGTGCACTATCCCTAGGTGGTTTTGATAATTCCTAACAACATATAGCTCATTGAGCTAATGCTATTTCAAGATGAATATTTCAGGAAAGCTCAATGATTGGCATGGCATGGATGAGAAAAGTGGACACCTCAAAATGCTAAGGACAAAAGGATTGGCTCAAGCTCAAAGCTCAAGACTCTATATTTTATATTTTAGTGATCCAAGATCACATTGAGTCTATAGGAAAAGCCAATACTATCAAGGAGGGATGAGGTGTTGCTTAAAGGCTTACTTGCTCAAAGTGCTTAGTGATATGCTCCAAATCCCTCAACTACTTTCTCACATCCACATATGACCTAAACCAAAAGTCAAACTCGGCCCCATCGATTCTTTCTACCGAGTTCAGATGTCATAGCCACTGCCACAAACCCTAGGCAAATCGGTATCACTGATAGGGATCTCGGTCTCACCGAGATGGGATTGTAATCTCTCTGTTTCCCTTCGTAACGTTTTGGTACCACCAAGATGAGCGATCGGTCCCACCGAGATTGAAATGTAAACTGTCTGTTTCCTTTTCGTAACGTTTCGGTCTCACCGAAACGAGCGAACCGGTCCCACCGAGTTTACCTGACCAACTCTCTGGTTAGCTTATTACCAACATCGGTCCCACCGAGTTTCTGAGATTACGTTATGCCCTAACCCTAACCATATCGGTCCTACCGAGTTGCATGTCGGTCCCACCGAAAATCCTAACGGTCACTAGATTTGCTGAATCGTTCCGACCGAGTTTCTCAATTTGGTCCCACCGAGATTGGCAAGTTGTGTGTAACGGTTAGATTTTTTGTGGAGGCTATATATACCCCTCCACCTCCTCTTCATTCGTGGAGAGAGCCATCAGAATGAAACCTACACTTCCAACTTACATTTTCTGAGAAAGAACCACCTACACATGTGTTGAGACCAAGATATTCCATTCCTACCATATGAATCTTGATCTCTAGCCTTCCCAAAGTTGCTTTCCACTCAAATATTCTTTCCACCAAATCCAAATCCTGTGAGAGAGAGTTGAGTGTTGGGGAGACTACCATTTGAAGCACAAGAGCAAGGAGTTCATCATCAACACACCATTTGTTACTTCTTGGAGAATGGTGTCTCCTAGATTGTCTAGGTGTCACTTGGGAGCCTCCGACAAGATTGTGGAGTTGAACCAAGGAGTTTGTAAGGGCAAGGAGATCGCCTACTTCGTGAAGATCTACCGCTAGTGAGGCAAGTCCTTCGTGGGCGGCGACCATGGTGGGATAGACAAGGTTGCTTCTTCGTGGACCCTTCATGGGTGGAGCCCTCCGTGGACTCACATGGCTGTTACCCTTCGTGGGTTGAAGTGTCCATCAACGTCGATGTACGATAGCACCACCTACCGGAACCACGACAAAAACATCCGTGTCTCCAATTGCGTTTGAATTCTCCAAACCCTTCCCTTTACATTCTTGCAAGTTGCATGCTTTACTTTCCGCTGCTCATATACTCTTTGCATGTTTGCTTGAATTGTGTTAAGATTGCTTGACTTGTGCTAAGTTAGCTAAAATCTACCAAAGACTAAAATTGGGAAAAGGATAAGTTTTTATTTGGTCAAGTAGTCTAATCACCCCCCTCTAGACATACTTTCGATCCTACACCGTGCCTCCATGGGAGCGTGGTGCGCGTGGGACGAAGAACCGGCAGGGGTCAGCGAGGACGCCAGCTGCTCGTTCCCCGCCGGACCGGTGGCAGCGTTGGCGGCGGGAGACGGAGAACGACGAGGTGGCCCACCAACGGGAGCCGTCTGAGAGACGCGGGCGGAGAGGGCAGCCCGACGCTCAGCTCGAGCACGGCGAGCGTCTGCCATGGAGACGACGGAGCGATGGAGCGACGAACTAATGGAAGGGAAGCTACCGCGCATCCCTACCTGGCGCGCCAAATTTCGGATGTGGGGTTCCGGAAAACCCTTAAGGTTCGAACACTGGGGTGCGCGCGAAGTCTTTCCCTCCTACCGATCTACACTCTAGCTCGCAAAGATCTCGCGGACGAACTATAGCCTTGGTTTCCATAGCTTTTGGTAGTCATAGCCTTGGTTTCACAACCTAGGACAGTATGGCGTCTAGCAAGGGAAACTATCACTGTAGAGGTCCTTACTTTGATGGTACTAATTTTGCTAGTTGGAAGCATAAGATGAAAATGCATGTTCTTGGACATAACCCCGCCGTTTGGGCTACTGTGGGTATTGGCTTGCATGATGAATTATTTGATAGGAGAGAACCGAACCGTGAAGCTAGCGCGGAAGAGTTGAAGATGCTGCAATACAACGCTCAAGCTTGTGATATCCTCTTCAACGGATTGTGCCCCGAAGAATTCAACAAAATCAGCCGTCTTGAGAATGCAAAGGAAATTTGGGTACTTTGATTGATATGCACGAAGGTACCGACTCCGTCAAGGAATCCAAGTTGGATGTGCTTCAAAGTCAGCTTGACAAGTTCAAAATGAAGGATGGTGAAGGTGTCGCTGAAATGTACTCTAGGCTTGCTCTTATCACAAGCGAGATTGCCCGGCTTAGGGAGTGAAGAGATGACCGATGATTCATCATCAAGAAGATCCTAAGAGCCTTGGATGGAAAATATGATACCGTGTGCACATTGATCCAAATGATGCCCAATTACAAAGATCTCAAGCCAACGGAAAGTCATTGGAAGAATTGTTGCTCATGAGATGTCACTCAAGGATAAGGAGGAGCTCCATAACAAGTCAAGTGGTGCTTACAAAGCCTCATGTGAAGCTCCCACATCATAAAGTGAGGAACAAACCATCAATGAAGAATTTAGCCTAATGGTGAAGAACTTCAACAAGTTCTACAAGAGTAGAAGCAAAGAGAGAAGTTCCAAGTCAAGGTCCTACAATGACAAAAGATCTTCTAGTCGTGAGCGTAATTGCTACAATTGTGGAAGACCCGGACACTATTCCAATGAGTGTACGGCACCCTACAAAAGAAGAGAGGATTCTCCCAAGAGAAGAAGTAGAAGAGAAGAGAGAAGGAGTAGAGATGATCGTTATGAATGAAGAACATCCCGAAGAAGCAAGGATTCGGAAAGGAAGGACAAGTCATCAAGGAGCTACACAAAACGAAGACATCAAGCTCATGTTGGTGAATGGGTATCCGGCTCCGACTCCGACAATCACTCCAAGAGAAGCTATCACTCCGACTCCGAATATACTCATGATGAAGGTGTTGCCGGTGTAGCACTTGTGTCAACCAACTCCTACGACATATTTGATTCACCAAATGAAGGACTTGGAAGATACTTCATGGCTAAAGGCCCAAAGGTATCACACGCTGAGTATGTTGATTTCAATAGTGATTAAGATGACTTGTTAGGTGATGATGATTTACTTGTTGACAACTCTAGTGATGAATACTATGATGAAACATCAATTAATCATGCTAATCGAGATAAAACGAATGACAATGATAAGGAGAAGATTGAGCTTCTAACTAAAGAACTAAACACTCTTAAGTTAGCTCATGAAACTATCTTAGACGATCATCGAGAACTTTTAAGGACTCATGAGAAGTTACGCTTTGAAAAGCTCAACCTTGAGCAAGTGCATGAGTTCTTAAAGGCAATCAATGATGATCTTTGTAAGAAAAGTTCTTCTTACATTGCCAAGCGTTTACTTTTATCCACTTACATGCCTCAAGTCAAGTCTAGTAACAAGAACAAGAAGGATTCTTCCTCTAGTAGTAACAATAATCATGCTAAATCCAATGTTGTTGCTTCTAGTACTTCTCTTGATTCCACTAATGATTATCTTAGCCAAGTTACACTTGAGCAAGAAAATAGCTTATTGAAGGGAATTATAGAGAAAGGTGTTTACAACAGCCTTGCCGGGAGTAAGCAATTCGAGGAAATTGTACGCAGGCAAGGAAGGCACCGGAAGAACCAAGGTGTTGGTTTTGAACGAAAGTTCAATGCCAATGGAGTTGAGTGGGAAGAAGATCAATACCCCAAGAAAAAGTTTGTTCCTCAACAAGAGAAGTATGATCCTACTTCCTTCAAAGGGACACAAGCTCAAGATGATCTTCCACCACAAGATCACAAGCAAAAAGGCAAGGATAAGCTTCAAGAGGAGATTGATGCATTTGAAGAAGCTCCTAAGGCCTTGGTCAAGTGGGTTCCCAAGACTACATCAAGTTCTACTTCATCAAAGGACTACAACTCCAAGGATTCCCATCAAGATGATGTGGATCCCGAAGAAGAAGAACTAGGGAGTTCTTGAGGGTGACTCCGCCAACATATTTCACTCATATCATTTTTGGCAAGAACAAGTGCAATCAACTTCCACATCTTGCACTAGTTCAAGGAGTCACAAACCCTCTTGTTGGTAAGACAATGGACAAGGTAACCCAATGCTTCCATGGACATCATCTTGTGTGTGCATCACTTTATGTCTATGGATATCCTTGTTTGTTCCTTGTGGGACTAACCCGTGTAGATATTGAAAGTGCAACTCACTCCAAAGGATTGCTCCAAACGATCTACATCAACATTGAGCATCCATATCTTCAACACCTACCTGAAGTCATCATCGACAAAACCCAATGTTAGTTCATCCCTCTTAGGGGGGATCTCACATCTAGGGGGAGCTTTACTCTAAGAGTTGAGTCAAAGCAACTCTAATGGTGTGAACAAAACAATGCTTTCACTAGTGCAGAACCGACCTTTAGTGTCGGTTCGTAACAACCTTTAGTGCCGGTTCCACAACCGGCACTAAAAAGTGGGGACTAAAGGTCCCCCCCCCCCCTTTAGTACCGGTTCGTCACGAACCGGCGCTAAAGTGCGAACACGTGGCACGAGCCAGGCCCGGGTGCGCGTAGGGCTTTAGTACCGGTTGGTAACACCAACCGGTACTAAATGTTTGGGTGTTTTTTTTTATTTTCCATTACATTTTTTTGTTTGCTGGTATTTCACGATACTACAAATTGTACACGTTATGCATATATATAAATAGATTTTCTCATACGTATAGAACCTCATATATATATATATATATATATATATATATATATATATATATATATATATATATATCAACACCATTATTCACACGTACACATGTATATACATATACAATTTCTCCTACATATGTTGGTGCCTCTGGAGCACGATGACAAGTGGTTCATGGGGGAGGTAGCGGGTAATAGTATTCTCCTTTGGGATTTATGACCCGGTCGAGCAAAAATCCGGCTATTTCCTCTTGAAGTGCTAGTATGTGTTCCGATGGTAGGAGCTTATCCCGCACCTCTCTGAACTGTTAAGAAGGAGATCAATATGCATGTGTGTTAGTTGTGTGACTAGATATCGATAATGGTGTGAATAGTGTTACGACAAACGCATCAGTCCTGTCTATCAGATCTGCTCCTTTCAGACGTCATCATGCGAATGTTCTCGCATAGCGTAGAATGCACACAGATTATTCCCGGCGCTTGCAGGGGCCTTTACGAGAATGGAATTGTATCAAATAATGATTAATCAAGCATGATAATTAATTAATGATATTGAAACAAGAATTAAAGAGATGGTAGCTAGCTAGTACTACTTAATTACTTACCTTTGGTCGATGCCAAAACAACTTTTGTTTCCATTCGCCTGGAGTCACCACGATGAGCTTTGCCCATGCCCTGCCCGCCGGCAAAGAAAATTAATAAAGGGGTTATTAAATAGTTCATATCAGAAAATGACGAACTAAAAATAGGCCGAGATATATATAGTTAATAATGATTGAAATCACCTGTTGACTATCCCCTTCACGATGGTGAAGTCACTTTCTTCTTTAGTTAGTGAGTCCAGTAATTCAACTTTTCCTTCCTCAACTTTAATGTCTATCAAGACCCGTGCCAACTGCATGCGCTACGCTTGCATGTTTTAAATAAGCGGGCATGTGCATAAAATTAATCAACTACCGTAAACCGTATACACTTAATTATTAACATCTAGCTAGCTAGTAAGCAAAAACAGAATTTGTAGTACAAGGCGATTGTGACTCACGGGAAGTTGTAAGGAAGTAGTATATCTTCAGTGCTATTGAGGCGCTTCAAGAACTCTGCCATGCTGGCCTCTACACCTGCTTGATAAAATGGAAACTTCCATATGTCCTCATTAACGGTATTTGGGTCAATGAACCCAATGCCATAGCACCCAGATTTTTTCATTTCATACATCTTCATCCTGCATATAATACCACGAGAAAAAGAATATAGTGAGGATAATTACATGTAATGATTGATCAAAATTATCACTACATAATTAGCTTGAGACTTAAATTACAGAAAGAAATCACTTACAATAGACTTGTCGAGTGCGTCTTGATTGTATAACTGAAAAAGTTCTGTATACTCAATGGATGAGCTTTCTCATGGTAATAATGATCCTTCTTGACATTCACCATGAGGGACACTCGATTGGAAATCTTGGTCATGTTCATGTACCACTGATGCAATTCATACATTCTCGTTGGGAGGTCCTTGACCTTGTCTGGATGGACCAAAGGTTGGCCCCAGGCATATTTCCATTTTATTTTCGATTATTTAAGCGGAGACATGGGCTCGATTTCGAGGAGTTTTCCAATAGAGATCTTGAGCATTTCAGCCTACATGATATGCTCCTCCGTTATTACCACATTGCCCTGCTGGGGAACGCTAAGGGTTTGCCCACAATAATATTTGGCGCGCGTACTCCTCTCATGTGTTGTTGGCACAACAAGCAGGGGGATCGCTACTACTGTTTTCCCAAATTGGGGAACGGTTTTCCCGCATTTTTGCCGGTTGCTTGTTGGCTCGAGCTCGAGCTCGCTTCCTTACATGGCCGTGCTCGATGTAGCTTCCTGATTTGACGCTCATAGTCTGAGTCAACAGGCTTGGGAGCTGGTGCTCTAGCCATATGAATGAAGTGGTCAATCGTTTTTCAGGCACTTTCTCCTTTGGCGGCGGTGCCGGTTTCGGTCCAAAATGGGCGTCCACTTGGGCCTGCACTATGGCTGCGTTTTGCTCCTCGGTCATGTCATAAGGCCTCTGAGGAAGAGGAGCGAGGCTTGGACCATATTTATATCGCTTGTCTCCGTCTGTACTTCCTGAACTACCTCGACTCGTGCCACGCACCAAAGCTGCGGCATGTCTCTTCTGCGATTGCTGAGACGGCGGAGACGGTGGCGTGGACTTGGACCAGGAGAAGTGGCACGACGATGTGCCGGACTTGAAGCAGGAGGTGTGGCGACACGGTGCGGACTGGAAACCGGCGGAGGAGGTGGCGGACTTCGAGGAGGAGGAGTCTCACGCGTTCGTGGACTTTGAGGAGCGGGAGTCTGCTGACTCGGTGGCGGACTTCGAGGAGGCGGCAGACGACGCGGTGTCGGTGGACTTCGAAAGACGATGCAATCCTTTCTCCATAGGATGATATGATGTATGGCCTCTCCCAGTGTGCACTCGTCTTCACCTCCACGAATGTCAAGCGTTAGCCCCGAATATGGGTCCACCACTTCATCAACCATGACACGAGCATAGCCCTCTGTAATCGGGATGCAATGGTAGGTTGCTTCGGGGGGTCACTGGAAAAGCAACGCCGTCCGCCACCTTCATGGATATGTTCTTCATTTTGGAGTGTAGCTCACAGTTCGTGTTCTCTATGATGTCATCCATAGGGTATGTATCCAGCAGTGTGTCGCCTGGGCAGAACCAACGCTGCTTCTCGGCATGGATGGGACGGTGCTATCCAATGCTTTGGATGACCATTAAACTTCTTTGTTGCATTCTTTGAGACCCCCTTTCTGGCTAAGTGAGTCGATCTGCTGCTGGAATTTGAGTGCCAGTCCGCGTGCCTTGCTTCTAGGCCTTGAAAGGCGTTCTGCGTCCTGCTTCCTCTGCTCCTCCTCCAGCTTCCTCTTCTTCTCCTCCTCCATCTTCTTTCTTGCACGGGACCCGTAGTCGTCATTCCAGTCCGAAAAGCCCTCATACTGTGGAATAACGCCCATGCCTCGTGTTCTTCCCGGCTGTTCAGATTTCCCGGTAGCTGCGTAAGCTCGTCGTTCTCTCATTGGGCGTGGACACCCCCGCTCGAGCTTCTTCTATTGCGTCAAGTATCTTTTGTTCGGCTCCTTTTAGACTTGCCTTCTTCGAAACCAGGCCTGTCTTCGGGTCCAACGCCCCCCCATGCGCATAGAACCAAGTTCTGCACCTGGGGGCCAGCTCCTAGTAATCGGAGTGACCCCTGCACCCTCCATCTCTTGCTCAGACTTATCCCACTTAGGCAATCTCACCGCGTAGCCACCTGGACCCAGCCTATGGAACTGCGTCTTTCTTGCGGCATTTGCCTTGTTTTTCATCGACCGTTCCTTAGATAATTCTGAATCCTTGAAGGTCACGAAATCGTCCCAGTGTTCTCTTTGCTTCTCCAGTGTTCCCTTGAAATCTGGAGTCTTCCTTTCATTAGCGAGGTAGTTGGCCCATACAGTTTTCTTGTGGGTGTTGAATGCAATTGCCATCTTCTTAAGAGCAGCGGCCTTGACTTTCTCCACATCTGCTTTAGTGAAATGATCTGGTAGGGTGAAATGTTCCATCAAAGATTTCACCAGGTCTTTTTTGGCTCTGTCATCGACCCAAGTAACACCTGGACGTTTAGTCTTTGGCTCTTTCCATTCTTGAATGGATATCGGGAGTTTGTCCTTCACAAGAACTCCGCATTGACGAGTCCACTTGTCCGCAACGTTCTTAGGCGTGAGGGGTTCGCCACTAAGTTTGGTGGATTCGATGTGGTACTTTACACCATCCTTCAACAATCTGCCCGGCCTCGCTTTGTCTTGCTATCTGTAGAAGCAGATTTGCTCGATCCGAGGGCTGAAAGAAGAAAGATCGATTCGTTAATATATCTTCAATAAAAAACATGTGATGATCACCAGGATGCATGCTTATATAAATATATACCTCGCCGGAAGTCTTTATTATTTGAAGATCAGCATTATGCGTGTCATCACTAACATTATACGTGTCATCATAATCATAGTTCATGACTTCATCAGCTCGGTCGTCGAGATCGAATATCTTTTCATCACCCTCTCCGGTATTGTTCAGATATTGGGAGCCGTCATCTTCATTCAGATCATCTACCCTATGAGGGCTGCGTATGATGTCGAACAATTCCTCTTCTCTCTCTCACGGGTATTGTCCGCCATAGCTTTTACTTTACTAATTAATACAGAAGAAATATAAAACAATTTAGTATTCAAATTACAATGCATGGATGCAATTAATCAATAAGGAAAAACTGAATCTCGAATACATCGTCTCGAATATATAATCTCGAATACATCATCTCTTAATATATATAATCTCGAATACATCGTCTCGAATATTATATATCGAATACATCACTGGCTAGATACTTAATAAAGATCGAGTACTACAGAAGAATCTAGGGCGCCACTCGCGGTTTTTGGGGCGCGGGCGGTGCACACCCAAAGAGAAGGAACCATCACAGGATCATATCTCCGGTCATCTGCCCAAAGAACCCGCCAAGTACTGGAGAACGTGACGTCGTCCATAACAGCCATGTAGCGATGGACGTGCTCATCTTCCTCCCTGACACGGTGACGCACCACCTCCGGCAGGGCCGGCTGCCTCTGCACCGAATGTGGCCCACGCGAACGCCACCAAAGAAGATCAGTGTCGACGACGGGACCCGAGGTCGGGTTCCTCACAAAGCGGCACGCCCCTCCAGGTAGCACCTCCCAGTGCCAGTCCGGCGGAGCCCAGTCCCGGACATGGGTCCTCTGAAGCAGGACATCGTCATGCGAGCGAATCGGGGCGAGGATGCGGGCGGCATATCGTCGAGAACAAATACTATATGCCATAAAAAGTAACATTTTTAAATGATTGGATTGTGATAACTAAAATTCTATATATATGCAAATTCTAACAATTTGACATTAATCTAATTCATCTAACTAAAACTAATTCTAAAATTTCCTGATTATATAACTAACATTTTTCTATGACAATTCTAATATTTATATAACTAAAAAACAGAAAATTGCTAACATTTCTATAAATATTTCTATAACTAAAAAACAGAAAACATTTATAACATTTCTATATAACTAACATTTCTAATATTTATATAACTAAAAAACAGAATAATTTCCTAACATTTCTATAACTAAAAAAAGAAAAAATTATAACAAACAAACTAATAATGTGTGTGTGTGTAGTGTGTGTGTGTAGTGTGTGTGTGTAGTGTGTGTACATGGCGGCCGGGGCAAGCTCATCGGCGAGGCAACGACGGGGCGGCGACGACGACGGGCGGGCGGCCGTGTGGCGACGTAAAGCGGGCGGGCGGCAGCGGACGACGGGAAGACGAGGGGGAGGGGACGGCCGGGCTGCTGACGTTAATGAAGCGGCGGCGAGACGGCGGGGTCGGCAACGAGGCGAAGCGGCGGCGGCAGGGCCAGCGTCGATCGGGGAAGCAATGACGGAGGAGAGGAAACATCGGGAAGGAACAGAGGGAAACTGAATTTTTTTAAGTGTTGTATATATAGGATGGACCTTTAGTACCGATTGGAGCCACCAACCGGTATTAAAGGTCTGTTTTGGCCAGGCCAACCGGCGGGAAGCGCACCCCCTTTAGTACCGGGTGGTGGCTCCAACCGGTACTACAGGGGGGGTCTTTAGTACCGGTTGGAGCCACGACCCGGTAATAAAGGGGGTGGGCTGGCTCCAGGCGATGCGCAAGTTTAGTCCCACCTCGCTACTCCGAGGGGCTATCGCCTTGGTTTATAAGCCCTAGCGGTAGCTCTCGAGCTCCTCTCCTAAGCAGGCCTACTGGGCCTGCCTATCCTCTTGTGCCCTGTGGGCCTACTGGGCCTTTGCGGGCCTGCATCCTGGCCCAACTGAAGGTTGTGTTCCTAGTCGTATGCAGGCCGCTTTGGCCCAGTAGGCGGGCTTTTTTATTTTGTTAATTTTTTCGCTTTATTTATTTTTTTAATTTTTTTTGAGTTGTTTTTTGCTGTATTTAGAGTTTCTTTGTGAATATTTTTACTTTAGGTACAAAAAATTACAAACTTTCTGTTAGTGCCGGTAGTTTTCAAATTTGAATAGTTTAAACCTTGAATTATTTGAAATTTGTGTGAATCACTAGTTTGTGAATAACTTAACTTTGAAAAAAGTTTTTCAGTGATTCTTTTTCTTATGTTTAATATTAGTGTGTTTTATCATTATATTCAATTTGGTAATTCTTAGGTTATTTAAAAAATTAAATGACTTTGTAACATATAAGTTTTCGTCGTAAACCCTGAAAATTCTAAAAAGATTGTCCATTTTGTACACAAAGTGTATCCAGTTTTTGCCGTAACCCTCTCTACTTTTTTGCACATGCTATTTGTATGAAATTATGATACCATGCCAACTTTCAACCTTTTCTGAGTTCATTTCAAATGCTTTTCAATTTCAGGGTCATTTAGCTTGAAAAAATCAGTAAATGCCAAATGCCAAAACACATAATTAACTACCCTAACTATTACAGACATTCCCTCCTGGGTGTGAAACACAGAAGAAAGTGATGATAGTGAAGCCGATCACATCCCAGATCTTTGGGTGTGAAACTTTTTCTTCTCGTGTGTCCCTTTGCGCCGTAGCCATGGAAAATCTTCATCATTTAACTGGATGATCGGGTCAATATTCTGTGAATGGAGCAATTTCATCAAACTTTTCATAATCTTCTGACATGTCTGTCTTGTCATCCACTCCCACGATGTTTCTTTTTCCTGAAAGAACTATGTGGCGCTTTGGCTCGTCGTATGATCCATTCACTTCCTTATCTTTTCTTTTTCTCGGCCTGGTAGACATGTCTTTCACATAAAAAACCTGCGCCACATCATTGGCTAGGACGAATGGTTCGTCTGCATACGCAAGATTGTTGAGATCCACTATTGTCATTCCGCATCGCTGGTCTTCCGTTACCCGCCTCATGTCATATTGACCCATTTGCACGAAACAAAGGGAACTTCAAATCACCGATCCATAGTTAAGTTCCCATATGTCCTCTATGTAACCATAATATGTTTCCTTTCCCGTGTTGGTTGTTGCATCAAAGCGGACACCACTGCTTTTGGTTGGTGCTCTTCTTATCTTGGGCGATCGTGTAAAATGTATTCCCATTTATCCGGTACCCTTTGAAAGTCATTATATTCGAAGATGGTAATCGGGACAGCGAGTACATGTCATTTTGAATATCGCCATCATTCAGAACGCGTTTACGCAACCAACCGCGAAAGTCCTCGTTTGTTCGCGTGTAATCCGATTAAATGGAGACTTCTACGGGTGTTTGGACTATAGAAAATTCTTGTGTTCCTCCATATACGGAGCCACCAAGGCGGAATTCTGAGAACTGTAGTGTGTGCTTGGTGAGAGAATGCCCGTCCATACATATTATTTGATGCCCTCCTAGCGTGCCTTTTCCTTCCAGTCCGCCCTTATGCCACGATTCAGAACACCAATCGGCTTAAGGTCAGAATAAAGTCAATACAAAACTCAACGACCTCCTCATTTTCATGGCCCTTGAGATGCTTCCTTACGCCTAGCATGGTTATGAACATATTTCTTCAAGACTCCCGTGAACCTTTCAAAGGGGAACATATTGTGTAGAAATACAGGACCCAAAACGTTAATCTATTCGCAAAGGTGAACTAGGACGTGCGTCATGATGTTGAAGAAGGACGGTGGGAACACCAACTCGAAACTGACAAGACATTGCACCAAATCATTCTATAACCTTGGTATGATTTCTAGATCGATTACCTTCTGAGAGATTGCATTGAGGAATGCACATAGCTTCACAATGGCTAATTGAACGCTTTCGGTAGAAGCCCCTCAATGCAACCGGAAGGAGTTGCGTCATAATCACGTGGCGATCATGAGACTTTAGGTTCTGGAACTTTTTCTCGCCATATTTATTATTCCCTTTATATTGACGAGAAGCCAGCGGTACCTTCATCTTTGGCGAGCATTGAACAAGATTTCCTTCTCTTCTTTGGTAAGAGCGTAGCTGGCACGACCACGATGTATGCCGTCTTTTCCGTGCATACGTTCTTTGGTCCTCCCGTGCCTCTGGAGTATCTTTTGTCTTCCCATACACGCCCAAAAAGCCAAGCAGGGTCACGCAAAGATTCTTCGTCACGTGCATCACGTCGATTGCAGAGCGGACCTCTAGGTCTTTCCAATATGGCAGGTCCCAGAATATAGATTTCTTCTTCCACATGGAGTGCGCGTTATCGGCGTCCTTCGAACAGGTTGTCCGCCAGACCCTTTCCAAATATTACCTTCAAATCCTTGACCATATCATGTACATCAGCACCCGATGCGGTGGCGAGGCTTCGTCCGTGATCCGCCTCACCTTTGAAATGTTTGCCTTTCTTTCTTACGGGATGCCCGCCGGAAGAAATCGGCGATGTCAGGTACACATTCTTCTTACAACTATTCAAATATATCTTGTCGGTATCATCCAAGCAGTGCATGCATCCGCGGTATCCCTTGTTTGTACATCTGAAAGGTTACCGAGAGCAGGCCAATCATTGATGGTCACAAACAACAACGCCTTTTAGGTCAAATTCTTCCCCATGTGCTCATCCCACGACGTACACCTGTTCCATTCCACGCTTGTAGCGTTCTTCAACTAATGGCCTTAGGTACACATCAATGTCGTTGCCGGGTTGCTTAGGGCCTTGGATGAGCACCGGTATCATAATGAACTTCCGCTTCATGCACAACCAAGGAGGAAGGTTATACAAACATAGAGTCACAGCCACGTGCTATGGTTGCCGCTCGCTCCCCAAAAGGATTAATGCCATCTGCGCTTAGACCAAACCATACGTTCCTTGGATCACCCGCAAACTCCTCCCATTACTTCCTCTCGAATTTTCTCCATCGCGAACCGTCGTGGTACTCTCAACTTTCCGTCTTTCTTACGGTCTTCTGCGTGCCACCGATCGCTTTCGCATGCTCTTTGTTTTGGAACAAGCGTTTCAACCGTGGTATTATAGGAGCATACCACATCACCTTGGCAGGAATCTTCTTCCTGGGGCGCTCACCCTCGACATCACCAGGGTCATCGCGACTGATCTTATAACGCAATGCACCGCATACTGGGCAAGCGTTCAAATTCTCATACTCACCGCGGTAGAGGATGCAATCATTAGGTCATGCATGTATCTTTTGCACCTCTAACCCTAGAGGGAAGACAGCCTTCTTTGCTTCATACGTACTCTCGGGCAATTCGTTGTCCTTTGGAAGCATATTCTTTATCATTACCAACAACTTTCCAAATCCCTTTGTCGATACACCATTCTCTGCCTTCCATTGCAGCAATTCTAGTGTGGTGCCCAATATTTTTTGTCAGCTTCGCAATTCGGGTACAACAATTTCTTGTGATCCTCTAACATGCGCTGCAACCGTCCTCTCTAGATCACTTGCTAGCTTTCTCTTTGCATCGGCAATGGCCCGACCTAGATCATCGGGCTCATCTGATGCCTCTTCTTCAGCTTCTTCATGCATTGCCGGCTCAGCTTCGTCCCCCATTGTTGTATCATCGTATACAGGAACCCATGGCGGGATAGCCGTCGTCGTCCTCTTCTTCTTCATTGTCTTCCATCATAACCCCTATTTCTCCGTGCTTGGTCCAAACATTATAGTGGGGCATGAAACCGGACTCAAATAGGTGGACGTGGACGTAGAGTAACTGTGACCATTCTTATAGCCAGCACATGGACAAGGCATAAAACCATCCGCCCGCTTGTTTGCCTCAACGGCAAGCAGAAAAGTATGCACGCCATTAATGAACTCGGCAGGGCATCTGTCATCATACATCCATTGTCGGCTCATCTTCATTACACAACACCGAATAGACCAAATTAATACAAGTTCAGACAAAAAGTTCATATACAACACTTAATTAAATGCAACATACAAATAACTCTCTAGTTGAAGAATTTAAATGCAACAACAAATGCGATGAAGATTGCAACTAAGGTAACAATTGATCCAACAGCATAATGATACCAAGCCACACTATCAATGGCATATTTTCTAATCTTTCTAATCTTCAACCTCATTTTCTCCATCTTGATCTTGTGATCATCGGCGACATCGGCAACATGCAACTCAATTCCATCTTCTCCCCTCAATTCTTTTCAATGTTTCTTTCAAATACTCATTTTCTCTTTCAACTAAATTTAACCTCTCGACAATAGGGTCGGTTGGAATTTCCGGTTCACATACCTCCTAGATAAAAATATCTATGTCAACTTGATGGGCATAATTTTTCATAAACACGAAATGCAACAACTAGTTTTAAAAGAGAATATACCACATCTGAATCATAACAAGGACGAGGGCTGCGGGGACGGATATCAAAACCATGGCACTATGTATAACAAACAACATACGGGTAAGATAATTATACGAGTAACTATATATCCAAATCACACAAACATCAGTTTGGTAATGTAAACCATTCATGAACAAGAGCCTCTCCACAAGGTGGTGCCGGCGACGGAACGGTGCGAGTGATCGACGGTGGTTACAACGTAGATTTAGAAGGCACTAAGTAAACCACACCTACATATGCAAACTAAGTGTTATTTTTGACCTCAAATTGCATATAAATCAAATACTAGCAAATATAATTCCTCACAAATTAATCACTATACAAAGCATTGCAAGAGCTAATCTAGCAATGAGAGTTCAAAGGACAAAGTTGCTAACCTTTGTGATCATTTGAATGGATGGGGCCTTCAAATCTTGACAAATTTTGGGCATAATTTGTGAGGAGCTCGAGGAAGAGAGGGGAAGAATAGAGGAAGTGAGGGGAAAGGGGAAGAACAGAGTGGCTCGGGTGGACGAAGGGTTTACGTAGGTCGACCTTTAGTACCGGTTCGTGCCACGAACCGGTACTAAAGGTGCCGGAGGGGCCCTGCAGACAACACCCTGCAACCACTCTCTTTAGTACCGTTTCGTGGCACGTACCAGTGCTAAAGGTTCGCCACGAACCGATACTAATGAGAACGGCCGGCTAGCCGTTGGAACCAGCACTAATGGACACATTAATGCCGGCTCAAAATCAAACCGGCACTAATGTGTCTCATATTAGGTCCTTTTTCTACTAGTGTTTATGTAAAAGTGGTAACCCCACTTGAGCTTAAACGATGAGTATGACCTATGATCAAATGTACTCATTTGACTCCTAAGTCAATATACTCATATATAGATGTCCTAGTCATCGCCAATTGCTTGATAGATACTAGAATTGGTTGTGCATGCTTTGCCACATATTTCATTTGACATTTTATTTTGTGAGCATCTTGGTTGCATATTTTACTCATTCTAGGACATCCACTTGTTGCTTTGATTGTTTGGTTTATTTTCTTTTGCCAAGTGGATGGACAAGAATGCCTAAGAACCTTCTCTAGCTATCTATGCTCTGTTGGGGAACGTAGTAATTTCGAAAAAAATTCCTACGCACATGCAAGATGATGGTGATGGCATAGCAACGAGAGGGGAGAGTATTGTCCACGTACCCTCGTAGACCGTAAGCGGAAGTGTTATGACAACGCGGTTGATGTAGTCGTACGTCTTCACGATCCGACCGATCCAAGTACCGAACGTACGGCACCTCCGAGTTCAGCACACGTTCAGCTCGATGACGCATCCCGGGCTCCGATCCAGCAAAGCGTCAGGGATGAGTTCCACAAGACGACGGCGCAGGACGATGATGATACTCTACCGGCGCAGGGCTTCGCCTAAACTCCGCGACGATATGACCGAGGTGGAATATGGTGGAGGGGGGCACCGCACACGGCTAAGGAACGATCCGTAGATCAACTTGTGTTGTTGTTCCTAGAGGTGCCCCCCTGCCCCCATATATAAAGAAGCAAGGGGGGAGGGGGCGGCCGGCCTAGGAGGGGGCGCGCCAAGGGGAGTCCTACTCCCACCGGGAGTAGGGCTCCCTCCTTCCTTGTTGGAGTAGGAGAAGGGGAAAGAGGGGGAGAGGGAGAAGGAAAGGGGGCTGCGCCCTTGTCCAATTCGGACCAGAGGGGGCGCAGGCCTCCTTCCTTTGGCCTCTCTCCTCTATTCCCGTATGGCCCAATAAGGCCCATATACTCCCGGGTGAATTCCGTAACTCTCGGTACTCAAAAATACCGAATCACTCGGAACCTTTCCGAACTCGAATATAGTCGTCCAATATATCGATCTTTACGTCTCGACCATTTCGAGACTCCTCGTCATGTCCCCGATCTCATCCGGGACTCGAACTCCTTCGGTACATCAAAACTCATAAACTCATAATATAAGCATCGCCATCGAAACCTTAAGCGTGCGAACCCTACGGGTTCGAGAACTATGTAGACATGACCTGGAACTATTCTTGGTCAATAACCAATAGCGGAACCTGGATGCTCATATTGGCTCCTACATATTCTACGAAGATCTTTATCGGTCAAACCGCATAGCAACATACTTTGTTCCCTTTGTCATCCGTATGTTACTTGCCCGAGATTCGATCGTCGGTATCCAATACCTAGTTCAATCTCGTTAATGGCAAGTCTCTTTACTCATGACGTAATGCATCATTCCGTAACTAACTCATTAGCTACATTGCTTGCAAGGCTTATAGTGATGTGCATTACCGAGAGGGCCCAGAGATACCTCTCCGCAATCGGAGTGACAAAACCTAATCTCGAAATACGTCAACCCAACATGTACTTTTGGAGACACCTGCAGTACTCCTTTATAATCACCCAGTTACGTTGTGACGTTTGGTAGCACCCAAAGTGTTCCTCCGGTAAACGGGAGTTGCATAATCTCATAGTTACAGGAACATGTATAAGTCATGAAGAAAGCAATAGCAATTTACTAAACGATCAAATGCTAGGCTAACGGAATGGGTCATGTCAATCACATCATTCTCCTAATGATGTGATCCCATTAATCAAATAACAACACATGTCTATGGTTAGGAAACATAACCATCTTTGATTAATGAGCTAGTCAAGTAGAGGCATACTAGTGACTATATGTTTGTCTATGTATTCACACATGTATCATGTTTCCGGTTAATACAATTCTAGCATGAATAATAAACATTTATCATGAAATAAGGAAATAAATAATCACTTTATTATTGCCTCTAGGGCATATTTCCTTCAGTCTCCCACTTGCACTAGAGTCAATAATCTAGTTCACATCATCATGTGATTTAACACCAATATTCACATCGTATGTGATTAATACCCATAGTTCACATCGTCATGTGATCAACACCCAAAAGGTTTACTAGAGTCAATAATCTAGTTCACATCGCTATGTGATTAACACCCAAAGAGTACTAAGGTATGATCATGTTTTGCTCGTGAGAGAAGTTTAGTCAACGGGTCTATCATATTACAGAGTCGTATGTATTTTGCAAATATTCTATGTCTACAATGCTTTGCACGGAGCTACTCTAGGTAATTGCTCCCACTTTCAATATGTATCCAGATTGAGACTTAGAGTCATCTGGATCGGTGTAAAAGCTTGCATCGATGTAACTCTTTACGACGAACTCTTTTATCACCTCCATAATCGAGAAACAAATCCTTATTCTACTAAGGATAATTTTGACCAATGTCCAGTTATCTACTCCTAGATCACTATTGTACTCCCTTGACAAATTCAGAGCAAGGTATACAATAGGTCTGGTACATAGCATAGCATACTTTATAGAACCTATGACTGAGGCATAGGGAATGAATTTCATTCTCTTTTCTATTTTCTGCCGTGGTCGGGATTTGAGTCTTACTCAATTTCACACCTTTGCAACAGAGGCAAGAACTTTTTCTTTGACTGTTCCATTTTGAACTACTTCAAAATCTTGACAAGGTATGTACTTATTGAAAAAACTTATCAAGCGTCTTGATCTATCTCAATAGATCTTGATGCTCAATATATTTAGTAGCTTTACTGAGGTCGTTCTTTTAAAGAACTCCTTTCAAATACTCCTTTATGCTTTCCAGAAAAATTATACGTCATTTCTGATCAACAATATGTTACTCACATATATTTATCGAAAAGGCGGTAGTGCTCCCACTCACTTTATTGTAAATACAGGCTTCACCGTAAGTCTGTATAAAACCATATGCTTTGATCACACTATCAAAGCGTTTATTCCAACTCCGAGATGCTTGCACCAGTCCATAGATGGATCGCTGAAGCTTGCACATTTTGTTAGCTCCTTTAGGATTGACAAAACCTTACGGTTGCATCATATACAACTCTTCTTTAATAAATCCATTAAAGAATGTAGTTTTGACATCCATTTGCCAGATTTCATAAAATGTGGCAATTGCTAACATGATTCGGACAGACTTAAGCATCGCTACAGTTGAGAAAATCTCATTGTAGTCAACACCTTGAACTTGTCGAAAAGCTTTTTGTGACAAGTCGAGCTTTCTAGATAGTAACACTACTATCAGTGTCCGTCTTCCTCTTGAAGATCCATTTATTTAACATGGCTTGCTGATCATCGAGCAAGTCAATCAAAGTCCATACTTTGTTCTCATACATGGATCCTATCTCAGATTTCATGGCCTCAAGCCATTTCACGAAATCTGGGGTCATCATCGTTTCCTCATAGTTAGTAGGTTCATCATGGTCTAGTAACATGACTTCCAGAACATGATTACCGTACCACTCTGGTGCGGATCTTACTCTGGAAGACCTACGAGGTTTGGTAGCAACTTGATCTAAAGTTTCATGATCATCATCATTAACTTCCTCACTAATTGGTGTAGGAATCACTGGAACTGATTTCTGTGATGAACTACTTTCCAATAAGGGAGAATGTACAATTACCTCATCAAGTTCTACTTTCCTCCCACTCACTTCTTTCGAGAGAAACTTCTTCTCTAGAAAGGATCCATCTTAGCAATGAATAACTTGCCTTCGGATCTGTGATAGAAGGTGTACCCAATAGTTACCTTTGGGTATTCTATGAAGACGCACTTCTCAGATTTGGGTTCGAGCTTTATCAGGTGAAAACTTTTTCACATAAGCATCACAACTCCAAACTTTTAAGAAACGATACTTAGGTTTCTTTGTTAAACCACAGTGCATAGGGGGTCGTCTCAACGGATTTAGATGGTGCCCTATTAAACGTGAATGCAGCTGTCTCTAATGCATAACCCCAAAATGATAGTGGTAAACCGAGAAGAGACATCATAGATCACACCATATCCAATAAAGTGTGGTTACGACGTTCGGACACACCATAACGTTGTGGTGTTCCAGGTGGCGTGAGCTGTGAAACTATTCCACATTGTTTTAATTGAAGACCAAACTCGTAACTCAAATATTCGTCTCCGCGATCAGATCGCGAAACTTTATTTTCTTGTTACGATGATTTTTCCACTTCACTCTGAAATTCTTTGAACCTTTCAATTATTTCAGACTTATGTTTCATCAAGTAGATATACCCATATCTGCTCAAATCATCTTGTGAAGGTCAGAAAATAAGGATACTTGCCACGAGCATCAACACTCATTGGATCGCATACATCGGTATGTATTATTTCCAATAAGTCAGTAGCTTGTTCCATTGTTCCGGAGAACGGAGTTTTAGTCATCTTGCCCAAAAGGCACGGTTCGCAAGCATCAAATGATTCATAACCAAGTGATTCCAAAAATCCATCATTATGGAGTTTCTTCATGCGCTTTACACCGATATGACCCAAACGGCAGTGCCACAAATTAGTTGCACTATCATTATTAATTTTGCATCTTTTGGCATCAATACTATGAATATGTGTATCACTAGGATCGAGATCCAACAAACTATTTTCATTGGGTGTATGACCATTTGAAGGTTTTTATTCATTTAAACAGAACAACAATTATTCTCTGACTTTAAATGAATAACCGAATTGCAGCAAACATGATCAAATCATATTCATGCTCAACGCAAACGCCAAATAACATTTATTTAGGTTTAACACTAATCCCGAAAGTATAGGGATTGTGCGATGATGATCATATCAATCTTGGAACTACTTCCAACACTCATCGTCACTTCCCTTCAACTAGTCTCTGCTTATTCTCAGAACTCCTGTTTCGAGTTACTAATCTTAGCAACCGAACAAGTATCAAATACTCAGGGGTTACTATAAACACTAGTAAGGCACACATCAATAACATGTATATCAAATATACCCTTGTTCACTTTGCCGTCCTTCTTATCCACCAAATATTCAGGGTATTTCTGCTTCCAGTGATCATTTCCTTTGCAGTGTAAGCACTCAGTTTCAGGTTTTGGTCCAGCTTTGGGCTTCTTCGCGGGAGTGACAACTTGTTTGCCATTCTACTTGAAGTTTCCCTTTCTTTCCCTTTGCCCTTTACTTGAAACTAGTGGTCTTGTCAATCATCAACACTTGATGCTCTTTCTTGATTTCTACCTTCATCGATTTCAACATCACGAAGTGCTCGGGAATCGTTTTCGTCATCCCTTGCATACTATAGTTCATCACGAAGTTCTAGTAACTTAGTGATGGTGACTAGAGAATTCTGTCAATCACTATCTTATCTGGAAGATTAACTCCCACTTGATTCAAGCGATTAAAGTACCCAGACAATCTGAGCACATGCTCACTAGTTGAGCGATTCTCCTCCATCTTTCAGCTATAGAACTTGTTGGAGATTTCCTATCTCTCAACTCGGGTATTTGCTTGAAATATTAACTTCAACTCCTGGAACATCTCATATGGTCCATGACGTTCAAAACGTCTTTGAAGTGCCGATTCTAAGCCGTTAAGTATGGTGCACTAAACTATCAAGTAGTCATCATATTGAGCTAGCCAAACGTTCATAACGCCCGCATTTGCTCCTGCAATAGGTCCATCACCTAGCGGTGCATTAAGGACATAATTCTTCTGTGCAGCAATGAGGATAAACTTCAGATCACGGATCCAATCCGCATCATTGCTACCAACATTTTTCAATACAATTTCTCTAGGAACACATATAAAAACATAGGGAAGCAAAAACACGAGCTATTGATCTACAACATAATTTGCAAAATACTACCAGGACTAAGTTCATGATAAATTAAAGTTCAATTAATCATATTACTTAAGAACTTCCACTTAGATAGATATCCCTCTAATCTTCTAAGTGATTGCGTGATCCATATCAACTAAACCATAACCGATCATCACGTGAGATGGAGTAGTTTTCAATGGTGAACATCACTATGTTGATCATATCTACTATATGATTCACGCCGACCTTTCGGTCTCCGTGTTACGAGGCCATATCTGCATATGCTAGGCTCGTCAAGTTTAACTCGAGTATTCTGCGTGTGCAAAACTGGCTTGCACCCGTTGTAGATGGACGTAGAGCTTATCACACCCGATCATCACGTGGTGTCTGGGCACGAAGAACTTTGGCAATGGTGCATACTCAGGGAGAACACGTCTTGATAATTTTTAGTGAGAGACCATCTTAAAATGCTACCGTCAATCAAAGCAAGATAAGATGCATAAAGGATAAACATCATATGCAATCATTATAAGTGATATGATATGGCCATCATCATCTTGTGCTTGTGATATCCATCTCCGAAGCACCGTCGTGATGACCATCGTCACCGGCGCGACACCTTGATCTCCATCGTAGCATCGTTGTCATCTCGCCAACTATTGCTTCTACGACTATCGCTACCGCTTAGTGATAAAGTAAAGCAATTACATGGCATTTGCATTTCATACAATAAAGTGACAACCATATGGCTCTCGCCGATTGCCGATAACTCGGTTACAAAACATGATCATCTCATACAATAAAATATAGCATCACGTCTTGACCATATCACATCACAACATGCCCTGCAAAAACAAGTTAGACGTCCTCTACTTTGTTGTTGCAAGTTTTACGTGGCTGCTACGGGCTGAGCAAGAACCGTTCTTACCTACGCATCAAAACCACAACGATAGTTTGTCAAGTTGGTGCTGTTTTAACCTTCGCAAGGACCGGGCGAGCCACACTCGGTTCAACTAAAGTGAGAGGCAGACACCCGCCAGTCACCTTTAAGCCACGAGTGCTCGTAGCGGTGAAACCAGTCTCGCCAGAAGCGCACTGTAATGTCGGTCCGGGCCGCTTCATCTCACAATACCGCCAACCAAAGTATGACATGCTTTGGTAAGCAGTATGACTTGTATCGCCCACAACTCACTTGTGTTCTACTCGTGCATATAACATCAACGCATAAAACCAGGCTCGGATGCCACTGTTGGGGAACGTAGTAATTTCAAAAAAAAATCCTACGCAAACGCAAGCTCATGGTGATGGCATAGCAACGAGAGGGGAGAGTATTGTCCACGTACCCTCGTAGACCGTAAGCGGAAGCGTTATGACAACGCGGTTGATGTAGTCGTACGTCTTCACGATCCGACCGATCCAAGTACCGAACGCACGGCACCTCCGAGTTCAGCACATGTTCAGCTTCGATGACGATCCCGGGCTCCGATCCAGCAAAGCGTCGGGATGAGTTCCACAAGACGACGGCGACATGGTGACGATGATGATGCTCTACCACAGTGCTTAGCCTAAACTCCGCGACGATATGACCGAGGTGGAATATGGTGGAGGGGGGCACCGCACACGGCTAAGGAACGATCCGTAGATCAACTTGTGTTGTTGTTCCTAGAGGTGCCCCCCCTGCCCCCGTATATAAAGGAGCAAGGGGGGAGGGGGCGGCCGGCCTAGGAGGGGGCGCGCCAAGGGGAGTCCTACTCCCATCGGGAGTAGGACTCCCTCCTTCCTTGTTGGAGTAGGAGAAGGGGAAAGAGGGGGAGAGTTATAAGGAAAAGGGGGCTGCGCCCCTTGTCCAATTCGGACCAGAGGGGGGGCGCAAGCCTCCTTCCTTTTGGCCTCTCTCCTCTATTCCCATATGGCCCAATAAGGCCCATATACTCCCGGCGAATTCCGTAACTCTCGGTACTCCGAAAAATACCCGAGTCACTCGGAACCTTTCCGAACTCCGAATATAGTCGTCCAATATATCGATCTTTACGTCTTGACCATTTCGAGACTCCTCGTCATGTCCCCGATCTCATCCGGGACTCCGAACTCCTTCGGTACATCAAAACTCATAAACTCATAATATAACTATCATCGAAACCTTAAGCGTGCGGATCCTACGGGTTCGAGAACTATGTAGACATGACCTAGAACTATTCTTGGTCAATAACCAATAGCGGAACCTGGATGCTCATATTGGCTCCTACATATTCTACGAAGATCTTTATCGGTCAAACCGCATAACAACATACTTTGTTCCCTTTGTCATCGGTATGTTACTTGCCCGAGATTCGATCATCGGTATCCAATACCTAGTTCAATCTCGTTAATGGCAAGTCTCTTTACTCGTTACGTAATGCATCATTCCGTAACTAACTCATTAGCTAGATTGCTTGCAAGGCTTATAGTGATGTGCATTACCGAGAGGGCCCAGAGATACCTCTCCGACAATCGGAGTGACAAAACCTAATCTCAAATACGCCAACCCAACATGTACCTTTGAAGACACCTGTAGTACTCCTTTATAATCACCCAGTTACGTTGTGACGTTTGGTAGCACCCAAAGTGTTCCTCCGGTAAACGGGAGTTGCATAATCTCATAGTTACAGGAACATGTATAAGTCATGAAGAAAGCAATATCAATTTACTAAACGATCAAGTGCTAGGCTAACGGAATGGGTCATGTCAATCACATCATTCTCCTAATGATGTGATCCCATTAATCAAATAACAACACATGTCTATGGTTAGGAAACATAACCATCTTTGATTAATGAGCTATTCAAGTAGAGGCATACTAGTGGCTATATGTTTGTCTATGTATTCACACATGTATCATGTTTCTGGTTAATACAATTCTAGCATGAATAATCACTTTATTATTGCCTCTAGGGCATATTTCCTTCATGCTCTTCTTGTCTCAAACTCTATTCATGCTACATCACAAAGTTTGATCAAGTCAGATTCGAACCACTCTGTGTGAGGAGCACTCGGAGTCCCCGATTCGTCATAGACTTAAACTTCCAAAACTTCTTTATGCGTTCGGTCCGACCGATTCTTCCATTTCGGTCATACCGAGATCACTAAGTCGATCTATGTTTTCAATCTCGGTGCAACCGATTTGAACTTTTCAACACACCGAGTTGTCAGAATCGCTTGCAGTTATGCATCTCGGTGCCACCGAGGTGTTCCACTCGGTCCACCGACAGGGTCAGGCTATATATATCCACGGGCCAAAATTTCGAAATTTCTCTGAACTCTTTCGCCCGCGCTCAGCCTGCTCAGCCTCCCTGGGTCTCCGGATCGTCCTCCTCATCGCCAACTTCCTCCCGCCGCTGGTCTCCGCCCCGGTCAACGGGAATCATCTCTGTCGTTGCCGCCGTAGCAAGTCCATCGCGAAACTAGGGTATGGACTTGATCCTTGTGCTAATCCCACTCCAAATTCCTAGCACATTGTTTTTCCATGTATCTTGCCATGATTGAGATCATCTTATCCAGCGAAAACACTCTGTAGTTTAGTCATGATTTGAAAATTTAGGGTTAGGTTTCCGCCGAAACCATCTCGGACCAACCGAGTTGTAGAACTCGGTTCCACCGATTCGGCTAAGGCCATTGCACATGTGATTCTCGGTCTGACTGATACAACGGTGTGACTGAGTTCAGGACTTTGTGAAACCCTAGCAGTCTCGGTGCCGCCGAACTGTGACTCGGTCTGACCGAGTTCACTAGTTTAGGTTCCAAAATCTTCTTCAGTATCACCAAGCTCACAAATTGGTATATCCGAAATGCTTTCTGTGGAAAACTAAAACTAAGTTTTTGACTCATTCTTTTGCAAAAACATCTGTACTTTGTGATGCTCATCCACTCTACCTCATCTATAATCTATTCACAGGGTCAGCTGCCAGTGTTTGCAACATGTCTGATCAAAGTGGCAGTCAGAACAAGTCCGAGGAATAGGTTTATATGAGTGAGGGCACTAGTCCCTCTAGCAGCTATGATGAGGGTTGTAGGAGCACACCCAGCAACTTACCCAAGCCAGCCACCAGGGCTAGAAAGAAGAGAACCTCGGATTCTAAGGATGAAGACTATGTGGCTGTTGAGGATGAGGCCACTTCCAAGAGGAAGAAGGTGCTCAAGAAGGAGTATGGCACAGCTGCTGCCACTAAGCCTGGTATGAAGACCAAAGCACCTGCCAAAAGAATTCCCATGTCTAAAGCCAGAGCCTCCACTCAAGTATCTTTGGAATCTGAACCCAAGGAGGCTGCTGCAGAAGGGAAGAAGAGGAAGGAAAGGGTCAAGAAGACCATGGCCAGGGTTGTTGGAAAGCCTTCCACGATGGAAGAAGAAGAAGAGGTTGCTGCACCAGCACCTAAAGCTCAGAAGCTTATGGGCGATGCCATCAGGTCAGGGGATGCTTCATCAAAGCCCAAAGAAGCTCCTAAGGCAGCTGCTCCAAAGCCCAAATCTGCACCCAAGAGGAATAGAAGGAACATTCCTGCTGAAGAGAAGAACAAGGCCCTAGTGCCTGAAGCTGCTGTTGAAGAAGAAGATGATGAGGAACATGTCTTGAGAAAGTTGAAGCCCAAAATTCCAGATCACAATGATGTTCATCCACAGAATGAGGATATGAAGCTGAGAAAGGATGCAGGTCTCAGACAGTGGAGATTGACTGATCCCTATGCAGTCAGGAGGAGAACTGCTGTGGATTGCAGGTTCCATACAAAGGAACAACATGACTTCTATGAGACAGTGCTGCTTGACAAGAAGCCAATAGTCTGTGATATGAGTTGGGTGGACTGGGAGTACATCAGGAAGAATGAAGAGCATGATCCAGGAGTGTATGACAGTTTCAATGCTTGTGGAGAAGAGGACTTTGTTGGGCAGAAGGTCACAAAGTGGAATGATGAGCTTATTATGCAGTTCTACTCCACGACTCACTTCTACCCAGATGGAAGAATAGTCTGGATGTCTGAAGGTACTAGGTACCAATCATCAGTTGAAGAATGGGCAAAGTTGATCAATGCACCTGAGGAGAATGAAGATGACTTGGATGTCTATGCCAAGAAGAAGAATGACCACAACTCCATGGCACACATGTACAGAGAGATCCCAGATGCTGCTCTTGAGAGACACAAATTTGGATCAGTACATTACCTTCTGTCAGGATTGCCAACAATCAACTGGATCCTCAGGCACACTCTTTTGCCTAAGTCAGGTGATCACAAGATGATCAGAGGCCATGCTATCAACCTACTTCACATATTTGATGTGCCTCAAAAATTCAAGGTCATGAGTCTCATAGTGGAAACTATCAAGAGAACATTAATTGACCAAAGAGAAGTTGTGGGTATGCCCCACAGATCCAGAGCTAATCAACTCCAAGATGGGCACTGCACATACCTCTTTGACAAGGAACACATGCCCATCTATCCAGATTTTGAGGACAACACACGGTGGTTATGGATGAAAATGAACCATCTTACGTGCAAGCAAAAAGCAAAGAAGGAGAAGGCAAGGACTGAAAAGGCCGCAAAGATGCCAACCATTGATGAGGCATCTCAGTACTTCTTGAAGAGCAAGCAGGATCAGCTTGGCTACTTTATTGCCTCCACTCTGAGGATTGAGAAGGGATTGGCCACCCTGACTCAAAACCGGGAGAGCACAGGAGAGGATCATGGAGCAGAAGTTCTATGACTTGGATGTGAAGGTCACTGAGATATAGTCAGTTGTTGAGCAACTTCAGGATGACATGCAGGAGAGGAAGGGCAAGACTACTACTGATGCATTTGCTAGAGCGCCCAGGAGTCAGAGATCAGCTGCAGTGCCTGTTCCAAACACCAGAGCAACTTCATCTGCACCAGCTACAGCTTCTGTACATCCAGCTCCAGCACCTACTCCACCAGCTCCATCTACATCAACTGAAGACTTCGTCCAAGGAGCCATCTCTACACCACCACCTGAAGACCAAGCCTGAGAGTCGACTTAGTGCTATGCATTTTTTATGAACTTTTTGGTAACTTGTTGCCAAAGGGGGAGAAAAATGTGTAGATCATAGGCTTCGAGAGAGAGTGTTGCTTTTGTTCTCTCTTGTTTTGGTGATTGAACTTTATTTGCTTGTTTGAGAAACTTTATGCTTTTGTGAGATACTTGGATGATCATGTGTTTGATCATATGCTACCTTAATGCTTGTTGGATGGCATTATCCTTTTATATCCCCATATGATCATTCACTTTGCTTGGTGATGAGTGCATGTATTTAATTATTATCATTTTGAGCGCTCCACCAAGATGTATGTGACATGGAAGAGTAACTCATGATCCTAACTCATTGTGCATTTGCAGTCCAAAGTAAATCTTAAACTATGCACAGATTTAGGGGGAGCTCTTGCATTTCACATACTTCTGAAAGCGACAATGTTTTTCAATCTTATTATCATTTGTCGAAGCTTTGATCTATATGTTGTCATCAATTACCAAAAAGGGGGAGATTGAAAGTGCACTATCCCTAGGTGGTTTTGGTAATTCCTAACAACATATAGCTCATTGAGCTAATGCTATTTCAAGATGAATATTTCAGGAAAGCTCAATGGCTGGCATGGCATGGATGAGAAAAGTGGACCCCTCAAAATGCTAAGGACAAAAGGATTGGCTCAAGCTCAAAGCTCAAGACTCTACATTTTATATTTTAGTGATCCAAGATCACATTGAGTCTATAGGAAAAGCCAATACTATCAAGGAGGGATGAGGTGTTGCTTAATGGCTTACTTGCTCAAAGTGCTTAGTGATATGCTCCAAAGCCCTCAACTACTTTCTCACATCCACATATGATCTAAACCAAAAGTCAAACTCGGCCCCACCGATTCTTTCTATACGGCGCCATCGAGTTCAGATGTCATAGCCACTGCCACAAACCCTAGGCAAACCGATCTCACCGATAGGGATCTCGATCTTATCGAGATGGGATTGTAATCTCTCTGTTTCCCTTCGTAACGTTTCGGTACCACCGAGATGAGCGGTCGGTCCCACCGAGATTGCAATGTAAACTCTCTGTTTCCTTTCCGTAACATTTCGGTCTCACCGAAACGAGCGAACCGGTCCCACCGAGTTTACCTGACCAACTCTCTGGTTAGCTTATTACCAAAATCGGTCCCACCGAGTTTCTGTAATCGGTCTCACTGAGATTACGTTATGCCCTAACCGTAACCATATCGGTCCTACCGAGTTGCATGTCGGTCCCATCGAAAATCCTAACGGTCACTAGATTTGCTGAATCAGTCCGACTGACTTTCTCAATTCGGTCCCACCGAGATTGGCAAGTTGTGTGTAACGGTTAGATTTTGTGTGGAGGCTATATATACCCATCCACCTCATCTTCATTCGTTGAGAGAGCCATTAGAACAAACCTACACTTCCAACTTACATTTTCTGAGAAAGAACCACCTACACTTGTGTTGAGACCAAGATATTCCATTCCTACCATATGAATCTTGATCTCTAGCCTTCCCCAAGTTGCTTTCCACTCAAATCTTCTTTCCACAAAATCCAAATCCTGTGAGAGAGAGTTGAGTGTTGGGGAGACTATAATTTGAAGCAAAAGGGCAAGGAGTTCATCATCAACACACCATTTGTTACTTTTTGGAGAGTGGTGTCTCCTTGATTAGCTAGGTGTCACTTGGGAGCCTCCGACAAGATTGTGGAGTTGAACCAAGGAGTTTGTAAGGGCAAGGAGATCGCCTACTTCGTGAAGATCTACCGCTAGTGAGGCAAGTCCTTCGTGGGCGACGGCCATGGTGGGATAGACAAGGTTGCTTCTTCGTGGACCCTTCGCGGGTGGAGCCCTCCGTGGACTCGCGCAACTGTTACCCTTCGTGGGTTGAAGTCCCCATCAACGTGGATGTATGAGAGCACCACCTATCGGAACCACGACTGTCGGTGTCAAAACCGGCGGATCTCGGGTAGGGGGTCCCGAACTGTGCTTCTAGGCGGATGGTAACAGGAGACGAGGGACACGATGTTTTACCCAGGTTCGGGCCCTCTTGATGGAGGTAAAACCCTACGTCCTGCTCGATTGATATTGATATTGTGGATGTTTACAAGAGTGGATCTACCACGAGATCAAGGAGGCTAAACCCTAGAAGCTAGCCTATGGTATGATTGTAAGGGTTGTTGTTCTTGTAGTCCTACGGACTAGAGCCATCCGGTTTATATAGACACCGGAGAGGGCTAGGGTTACATAGAGTCGGTTACAATGGTAGGAGATCTACATATCCGTATCGCCAAGCTTGCCTTCCACGCCAAGGAAAGTCCCATCCGGACACGGGCGTAAGTCTTCAATCTTGTATCTTCATAGTCTTGGAGTCCGTCGATGATGATAGTCCGGCCAATGATAGTTCGGCTGATGATGGTAGTCCGCTGTCCGGACACCCCTAATCCAGGACTCCTCAAGAGCCTCTGAACCAGGCTTCAATGACGATAAGTCCGGCGCCAGATATTCCTTGGCATTGCAAGGCGGGTTCCTCCTCCAAATGATAGAAGATTGTGAACACCAGGATAGTGTCCGCTCTGCAAAATAAATTCCACATTCCACCAGAGAGAATAATAATATATACACAAGTTCAATCTGCTCACGCTTTTTTGTGGCATGACGTCACACCACTACCAAGCCATTACTTGAATTGTTTTTACTCTACCACCTCAACAGCATTTAGCGAAGCGGTTTCCTTTGGCACGCCTTGTCGGGCAGAGATCGTGTTTCCTTAATCCGGGATTCTCATCAATACAGACGTGGGTAAGCCAACCGCGCCATTGATGGTGACGCTTGGGGATAAGCGAGTTTTACCAGGCCGGTGGGGACGCGTGAACTTCGCCCGCCCATATAAGGGATAAGGATTCACCTTCTCACCCACGCCTTCTTCCTCCTTTGCTTATCCATCTCCACAAGACTTTCGAGCTCCAAATACCAAGTTCGGCGCATCTCGTCTCAACCTTCTCCGACCATGTCCGGAGCGGGAGGTAAATGGTTGGCCTCCACCGTTAAGGAGGAGCACATCGCTAAATCGCGGGCGCGGATACCTCTCCGGCGACATTGCAGACCGGCTGCCCGACGAGGGGCAGCTTATCCCCACCAGGCCCCATGAGAGGGTCGTCTTTCTTCCCCACTTCCTCCGCTGGACTGGGCTTTCCACTTCACCCCTTTGTCCAGGGGCTCATGTTCTACTACGGCCTGGATTTCCATGATCCGGGGCGAACTTCATCCTCAACATCTCGGCGTTTATCGTGGGTGCGAAACCTTCCTTCGCATCCGGCCCCACTTCGCTTGTGGCTCAAGACCTTCAATGTCAAGTCAAGGTAGTGAAGGGCACTCAAGCGGAGTGCGGAGGCGCCATGTTGGGCAAGATGCCCAACGTCCTTGGTTCGAAGGCCTTCGTGGAATCCGTCAAGGGGGGGCAATCGGGGTGGTTCTATATCACCGAGCCGCGTGACCCTACATGGGCGGCGGCCCCCGAGTTTAGATCTGGTATCCCCACGCAGCTCACCTCCGTGAAAGAGAAGGGCTTGCTGTGGGGTAGTTCGGAGGAGCCGACGGACTCCAAGCCTGTATCCGTAAGCTGGTGAAGAAGCTTAGGTTGGTTAACGTGGTCCAAGTCATGCTCGCCGCGGATTCTCCCATGCCAAGAGCGGGCATTCAATCTGTGGGAGTTCGATCCTAACAGCACCAGGCGAGCAGGCTCTTCGACACGACGCACGAAAGGCGCTGGAGGGTGCTGTTCAAGGGCGCCGGTTTCGCAGATCCGCGACTAAAGATCGCGGATTTCGCTCACGCCAAGCCAACGAGGTAAGTGATTCTACCCTTTACGGGACACTTGCTTTTCATAGTTTGACTCTATGCGGTTTTAATTTCCCTTTTCCTTTGACAGACTGGATGAGGAAGGCGGAGCAGATTATCTGTCCGGCTCCTATGCCGAAAAATCCAGAGACGCCTGTCTAGCGGGTTGCTGGTTCCGCACCGCACGTGGTGCCGGAGAAGAAAGCCAAGAAGGAGGCCACGGGTGCTCGAAAGAGTTCCGTTTTCAGGTGTCCGACGACTGGGCGGACTCCTCCCAGAAAACGAGGAGGAGAAAGAGGACTCTCCCGGAGGAGGGAGAGAGGAAGAGGAAGGCTTCCCAGCAGGGGAGGCGAAGGGTCCAAGAGGGGAAGGACTATTCCCCCGGACGGCTCCGCCAACATCAACGTTGGCGAGGAAGAATGGCCTTCAAGGGCCAGGCCTCCGGCGAGATTGTAAGTATCCGGATTCCTGAATGATTTATAATTTCTTTTTCTGCGTCACATAGTGTAATTCTGATGCCGCATGCTGCCTGTAGTCCGGCCAGTGATGATCTCCCCGCTTCGTCGAGCGGGTCGTTGGCTCTGTCGGATGTAGACTCCATCCCGACCGCATCCACCCCTCGCGACGCCGAGGGCGCCGAGGTGCGATCCCGAGAAGGGACCCATCGGGGGAGGCTCCGGAGGCGCCACAAGGCGTCCTCCCGGACTTTGCGCCGGACTCCAAATCAGAACCCGCAGTGGTTCCGGGGTCCGGCCAGCGGCCCCTTCGAATGAAGGGCAAGACCTTGACGCTGGCGGCTTCCGTCCAACCGGAGGCGCCGGGCAATTTGTTGGAGGCGCTGCAGAGCGCTTCCATCGAGGGGGAACACCGCACTATTATGAGTGCGGTGATTTAGAAGGTGCAGCTTGCTAAGAGCGGGCTGACCGAAGCCTGCAGTAGCCTTCTATCAGGCTTTGAGGTAAGAAGTTGAAAATATGCAATGTAATACCGCATAGACACTAGCCCCTGATGCTCGGTTCGGTGTTCGGAAAGAAAAGCCGGACTGAGGATCTCAAAAAAGATATACGCAGGGTTGCTAAAAAATTATGTCAATATGGGTTGCAGGCTACGCTGCTGACCTCTGCCGCACTGACTGCGGAGGTCGGTGCTTTGAAGCAGGAGCTCGAGCGGTCCGAGCAAGAGCTCGGCCGCGCCAGGAAGCAGCTCCAGGACAAAGAAGGTGAGTAACACCACTTTGAACTTGTACCTTACAGAAAAGGATTTAGGTTGCAACAAAAATAACAAGGATAACATGGGTGCTGCAGGGGCCACGAACGAGGTGGCGACCCTGAAGGAGGCCGTGTCCGCGTCCGAACGCAATGCGGCCACGGAACGGGCAGAGTGAGAAAAACAAGAGGCGCGGGTGGCGGCGGTTCAGCAAGAGCTCTAGGCTCTCATGGAAAAGCATGAGAGTTTGGAGCGTGACTCAAAGACTCGAGAGTCCGAGCTTGCCTCGGCTCTCGAAAGTGCCAAAACTGCCAAGGCCGATGCCCATAAGTCCCTTCAGGAGATTGAGTTGATGAAGAAGATAGCGGCGGGTAAGGCATTTTTCATGCAAAGCAAGAATGTGAATGTAAATTACGTGTTACTTACCCGAATTCGGAGCTCTCCAGGGGCGTTTGCGGATCTGCCTCGCATGGCGTGTCGATGCCGCCGCATTCTACCGAGCCGAGGAGGGAGCTCAACGGAGAAGGTCTTACGGTCTCAGATGCCGAGGCCGGCCATCCGGTGTTTCTAGCGACCAAATTGAAGCAGCTGGTCGAGCTCCACAAGGCGGAAGCGCCATGAAGGGCCTCGTAGTCCGGGTTGTGGCTGGAGAGGCCATGCACAGGAGCTACTTCGGCCTCGTGCGACGGTTGGTGGATGCGTGCCCTTGGGTGGAGGTTATCAAGCGCTCCGCCTGTATTGAAGGTGCTCGTCGGGCCCTTGCCCGCGCAAAGGTGCATTGGGGCAAGCTGGACGCGGAGAAGCTAATCATCGACGCGCCACCAGCGGGCAAGGAATATCGACGCCGAAATGTACTATAAGACTGTCCTGAAGGGTGCCCGCAAGATTGCGGATGAGTGCCCCAGGGATGTAATTATTGAGTAAACTTGCAATGTGTTATCCTGTGCGCTAAAAACTTTGTTCATATGCGCTAAGCAACGCTTGTTAATTTAAAATATTACCTTCTGTGCGGCCGTTAATTAAATCTGAGAGATGGCAAGTCGTCGGCTTCAGCCCCCATGCCACGAGTGCTGGGGTGTTCGGGATAAACTTGAGCACTCTTGTTCCCATTTTTGGGTCCATCTAGGGAGGCGCTCAACACAACGAACAAGGCAACCGGACTTATAGTGCTTGAACACTCTCACTTAGCCATAGAATTCTATAATTTTAAATTTTGGCGAAGCCCCTGGTATTCGGAGGACCGAATTGGGGCGCTATCCACGCCTTCATCGGACATTATCCGGAACTTCGCTCGGAGCGGCGTAGGTCTTTAAGGACCCGAAAGGACCTCTCGAACAGCGACCAGTCTCTCGCCTTATCATGACATGATCAGTTTTAGCTTTCCATCGAGGCGTTAACCTGGCTCAACCGGGCGCAATCGCAGTGGTTCTCCCAAAGTGCTACCTTAGCCGATAGAACGGAACGTAAGGTGCCAAACATGGGAGCCGGGCAAATCCAACTATTGACCCAAGACATGATTCGGAGCCGATTCATATAATGCTATAAGTTCGGGATGCCGCACTTGTGAAAGTGTTCGGACTTTATCACACCATAATGCGGAGGACATAAGCCCCTGGTGTATTTGGCCGTACCAAAATGTACGGGTGCAGCATGTCGTAAATGAACATATATATATATAAGGTAATGCAATTATGGGCAAAAAGTGCTGCATTTTATTCGAGAAGATATGCTATGAGTGCAGAATGGTACAAATAGTGCAGAAAGCAAGGGATTGGACGAATTAAAGGCGTCTCCCTCCAGGGGTAGGCCGCGGAATGTTGTATTTAACAAATTTAATGCTCGTGATAGAGACCACCTGAGTGTTCGTCATGCCTTTGTCCTTCCCCGGCTGTTGCATCATGAGTTCGCAGGTTCGCCACGGACAGAGTTCTGTATAAAAAAGAGAGAAATAAAAGAAAAAGAGCGACACACTTGGGAGCCCCTGGTGTGGTCGAACCACACTCTGGGTCTGTTGTGGTTGTGCCTTTCCCCCTATGCCCATGGTATCTCCAAGGCGTAATTATGTACGCGGAGAGTTTGTCTTACAATTTTGCGAGGGCTGGGGTTGAGGCCGCATTGCTACGCGTGCTCGGAACATGCCAGGTGGTCTTGGTTGATGTTGCTCCGGGCGCGTTTGGCCGTGTCCGGTCGTTTAACGGCCGGACTCGAAAATTGCCTTAAAAGGCTGCTCTGTACTTCTACCGCGAGAGCCGCTGTATGTTCCTCCGTTCGGAGGGAGCGTTCTGTATTTCCATTGACCGTGATGACTCCACGAGGGCCTGGCATCTTGAGCTTAAGGTATGCATAATGCGGCACCGCGTTGAATTTTGCGAACGCTGCTCGTCCGAAAGCAGAGCGTGATAGCCGCTATGAACGGGACTATGTCGAAGATTAACTCCTCGGTTCGGAAATTATTCGGGGATCCGAAGACCACTTCCAGTGTGACTGAGCCAGTACAACTGGCCTCGACACCTGGTATGACGCCTTTGAAGGTTGTCTTTGTAGGTTTAATCCTTGAAGGGTCTATGCCCATCTTGCACACTGTATCCTGATAAAGCACGTTCAGGCTACTTCCGCCGTCCATCAGGACTCTCGTGAGGTGAAATCCATCGACGATTGGGTCTAAAACCAATGCGGCGAATCCGCCATGGCGGATACTGGTCGGATGGTCTCTTCGATCGAAAGTGATCGGGCAAGAGGACCATGGGTTGAATTTTGGGGCGACTGGCTCCATCGCGTATACGTCCCTTAGTGCACGCTTCCGCTCCCTCTTGGGAATATGTGTTGCGTATATCATGTTTACCGTCCGAACTTGAGGGGGGAATCCCTTTTGTCCTCTGTTGTTCGGCGGCCAGGTCTCTTCCTCGTCATCGCTGTGTAGCCCCTTGTCACTGTTTTCGGCGATTAATTTGCCTGCCTGCTTGAATACCCAACAATCTCTGTTGGTGTGGTTAGCTGGCTTTTCGGGGGTTCCACGTATTTGACAGGAGCAGTCGAGTATTCGGTCCAAATTGGACGGGCTCGGAGTGGTTCTTTTGAATGGCTTCTTCCGTTGACCGGGCTTGGAGCCTCGGAATCCGGCATTGACTGCCGTATCCTCATTGCTGTCGCCATTAATGCGGTGTTTGTTTTTGTTTCGACGCAACCTACCATTGCGGTCCTTGGTATCTGGACTGCCAGCGTTTTTGCTGAAGTTGTTGCTGCGAGCTAGCCAGCTATCCTCTCCCGCACAGAAGTGGGTCATGAGTGATGTGAGGGCTGCCATGGATTTCGGCTTCTCCTGTCCTAGGTGCCGGGCCAGCCACTCGTCGCGGATGTTATGTTTGAAGGCAGCGAGTGCCTCCGCATCCGGACAGTCGACGATTTGATTTTTCTTTGTTAGGAACCGTGTCCAGAATTGCACGCCGATTCATCCGCTGCTGAATTATGTGGCTTAGGTCATCTGCGTCCGGTGGTCGCCGACGTCGTGCTCGACGTTGTCGAGGAATGCGGCTTCCGTGTCTTCCCCACATCCAATTGACTCTGCGGGCAGGCTGTTAAGCCAATGCCGAGCTGGTCCTTTAAGCTTGAGCGGGAGATATTTGATGGAGTGAAGATCGTCGCGGGCCATATGTATATGGAGGAGATAATCCTCAATCCAAACCGCGGGGTCTGTTGTGCCATCGTAGGATTCGATATTAACGGGTTTAAACCCTTCAGGGATTTGATGATCCATTACTTCGTCAGTGAAGCATAGTGGGTGTGCGGCGCCTCTGTATTGAGAGATATCGCGACGTAGCTCGAGAGAGCGTTGTCTGCTGTGTTCGGCCCGGCCGGAATAGTTGTGTCCGGTGCGACGATATTCGTCGTGGGTCTTGGGGCGCCCACGTGATCCATAGATAGATCTAGATTGTCTTGCCTTGTCATCCAATATATCTCGCAAGTCCGACGCGTTCCCCCGTGGCTTCATGCTTTTTGAGCGATGCCGGGGTACGGTTTTGGTGGAGGGCTTGCACGCCTCTCTGTCGCGGCCACGAGGTGGTCGGTCTGCCGTATTGTGAACTGGTCATGCAGGTTTGTACGCTTCCTCCTCTAATCGGGGGAGCAACTTGCGTTTTGGGTAACTTTTGGAGGGGCGTTCGAGTTCATACTCTTCGGCCGTGAGCACCTCGGTCCATCTGTCGGCCAAGATGGGTCTTGATCAGCTTGAAGCTGTTGCTGCTTTTCTTTAGGCTGTTTGCCGTGGCCATTAGCCCGCGTCTGAACGCGCTCTTGTTCGACGGGCTCGA
The DNA here is from genome assembly GCA_021605145.1 of Aegilops bicornis. Lineage (NCBI taxonomy): Eukaryota > Viridiplantae > Streptophyta > Magnoliopsida > Poales > Poaceae > Aegilops > Aegilops bicornis. The sequence goes on along the minus strand of CM038669.1, from coordinate 623,723,713 downwards.
GCACGACGAATTCGTCGTCGTCGAGGCTTGCCTCGTCTCCGGAGGGAGGTAAGTAATTGTCATCCTCGACCTCTTCGCCGCCCTCTCGTGAGGGCTTGCTTACGCCTCCCGCGCGCTGGATCGTCTTTGGAGGGAGTTGTCTTCGGCAATTTCTGGGGTGTTATTATCTCCTGTGCCGGAATCTCCATTTTTGCCGTGGCGGGATTTAGAGCGGCGCCGCTGACGTCGGCACTTGTGTTGTTTCTTTAAGGAATCGGCCTCCGTTGCTTCTTCTCCGTCCCCATCTTTTGGGGTGTCCACCATGTATATGTAGTATGACGAGGTGGTCTTCCAGTGTCCTGTAGGCACTGGTTCTTGGTAGTCTCCGGCATCGTCGTCCATACCGTCGATGTCTTCGGAGTCGTAGTCGAGTACGTCGGTTAAATCGTCGACGGTGGCTACGAGATGGGTGGTGGGTGGGCTCTGAATTTCTTCGTCGTCCGCGTCCCAACCGTCCTGGCCGTAGCTCGGCAAGGGCTCTACGGATAGCGAGAGATGCTTCAGTGAATATATGATATCGCCGAAGGGCGAGATCTGAAAGATGTCCGCAGCGGTGAATTCCATGATCGGCGCCCAATCGGATTCGACTGGCAGGGGCGCAGGAGGTTCGGAGTCCGGCACCTCGGAGTCATGAGCTTTATGCGGGACAAGGTAAGTGTTCGGCTCCATCGCCATAGAAGTTGCAGCTCCCGAGGCGGTGTCCAGCCGTCCGTCCTCGATCCGAGCGATCGGCTCCGGACTATGAGTCGGAGCGGATTCGCAGCGGCCTCCAAGGTGTTGTCCGCGGCAGAGTTAGGTCATGCCCATCGTGACAGCTGCACGCACGCTGTGGCTCAGATCCATCGAAGATCAAGTCCCCGCGGATATCGGCCGTGAAGTTTAGGCTTCCGAACCTGACCTGACGGAGGGGTGTAGCTTCGATCTGCTCCGGATGGCCAAGTGAGTTGGCCCGATGCGAAAACCGCCCGAACACGAAGATCTGTCCGGGAGAAAAGTCTCACCTGTGACGTCGTTGTTGATTGAAGAGGCCATCAAGCCTATCGGTGACGCATACGTAGGGACTCTCAATGAAAGCACCAATGTCGGTGTCAAAACCGGCGGATCTCGGGTAGGGGGTCTCGAACTGTGCGTCTAGGCGGATGGTAACAGGAGACGAGGGACACGATGTTTTACCCAGGTTCGAGCCCTCTTGATGGAGGTAAAACCCTACGTCCTGCTCGATTGATATCGATATTGTGGATGTTTACAAGAGTGGATCTACCACGAGATCAAGGAGGCTAAACCCTAGAAGCTAGCCTATGGTATGATTTTAAGGGTTGTTGTTCTTGTAGTCCTACGGACTAGAGCCGTCCGGTTTATATAGACACCGGAGAGGGCTAGGGTTACATAGAGTCGGTTACAATGGTAGGAGATCTACATATCTGTATCGCCAAGCTTGCCTTCCACGCCAAGGAAAGTCCCATCCGGACACGGGGCGAAGTCTTCAATCTTGTATCTTCATAGTCTTGGAGCCCGGTCGATGATGATAGTCTGGCCAATGATAGTTCGGCTGATGATGGTAGTCCGGTTGTCCGGACACCCCCTAATCCAGGACTCCCTCAACGACAAAAACATCCGTGTCTCCAATTGCGTTTGAATTCTCGAAACCCTTCCCTTTACATTCTTGCAAGTTGCATGCTTTACTTTCCGCTGCTCATATACTCTTTGCATGCTTGCTTGAATTGTGTTAAGATTGCTTGACTTGTGCTAAGTTAGCTAAAATCTGCCAAAGACTAAAATTGGGAAAAGGATAAGTTTTTATTTGGTCAAGTAGTCTAATCACCCCGCTCTAGACATACTTTCGATCCTACACCGTGCCTCCATGGGAGCGCGGTGTGCGTGGGATGAAGAACCGGTAGGGGTCAGCGAGGACGCCTACTGCTCGTTCCCCGCCGGGCCGGTGGCAGCGTTGGTGGCGGGAGACGGAGAACGATGAGGTGGACCGCCAACGGGAGCTGTCTGAGAGATGCAGGCAGAGAGGGCAGCCTGACGCTCAGCTCGAGCACGGCGAGCGTCTGCCATGGAGACGACGGAGCGATGGAGCGACGAACTGATGGAAGGGAAGCTACGGCGCACCCCTACCTGGCGCGCCAAATGTCGGATGTGGGGTTCCGGCAAACCCTTAAGGTTCGAACACTGGGGTGCGTGTGAAGTCTTTCCCTCCTACCGATCGACGCTCTAGCTCGCAAAGATCTCGCGGACAAACTCGACGAACTCGCAACACAGAGTGACACGAGGTTTATACTGGTTCGGGCCACACCGTTGTGGTGTAATACCCTACTCCAGTGTGGTGGTGGTGGATTGCCTCTTGGGCTGATGATGAACAGTACAAGGGAAGAATAGCCTCCTGAGGTTAAGGTGTTCTTGTGGCTAGGCTCTCGATCGGGTTGGATCAAGCTAAGATGAGATGCCTCTACTATGGTGGCGAGCTTTACTTATATAGGCCCTGGTCTCTTCCCAAATATCGAGCGGGAAGGGAGCCAACAACGGCGGGCAAATTTGAAGGGGGACAACTAGTACAAGCTATCCCGACAAAAGCGGTCTTCGCCTGCGAAAATCTCTGGTGGTGACGCCGTCTTGGGCTCCATGATGACCTCCATCTTGCCGTCCTCCTGGTCTTGGTCTCGTTGCACCAATATAGCAACCTTTGCTTGATGCCTCGGTACTCTTCACCTGCGCTGGCCTCCTTAGCACTGAAGAGGAAATAAGGACGCTACTCGCTGGCGCCCGCTGGTACCGTGCGTCATGGCTCGCGTCACGAGAGCCTCGTGAGGTTTTACCCCGCCTTGATATCTCCGCTCCTCGTGAGCCTGCCTGGCTAGGCTACTCCATAGGAGGTCTTGCATCGTCCGCCTCGCGAGGCTTGGCCCCTCTCGAGGGTCTTGGATGCCTTGTCGATGAAGATGGGACGTACGTCCTGCTGCTAAGCCGCGCTGTGGGCCGCAGGCAGGCAAGTCTGGGGACCCCCGTTCCCAGAACGCCGACAAAAATAATGCTCCTGTTCCGGACGGGCCTTGCCTTTGGGTGGACTGTTCATCGCAGCGTCGGTGGCCTTCATCTTCCACCAGAATGTCTTGACACGGGCGAAGGCCATTCGTGCACTTTCAATGCACGTCGACCGCTTCATAGCGTCAATACGTGGCACCGCGACAGCAAGCCGCTGCACCAGGCCGAAGTAACTACTCGGAACAGGTTCAGTCAGCCACAACCGAACTATGACGTCCTTCATGGCCACGCCGGATATCCTATCCAGCTCAGCCCATTGGGACATCTGTTCATTAAGCAACGGAGGGCGCTTGGACGCGCCAAATTGTGGCCAAAAAATCTTCTCCATTGCATACCCCTCTTGCGCTTGATAAAACTGTGCCGCATCAGAAGAACTCTTCGACAAATCTAAAAAATTGTCTGGAGAACTCCATACTTGGTTAAGCTGAGCATAGTTCGGATCACCGAACCTAGCCTGTAGCAAAAAGGGCTTGCCAGCCACAATTTCCCCAGCTTGCCGGATCTCCTCACAGGCTGCTCTGGATTCATACCGCGCTTCTCTCGCCTCTCGTAAGGCCTTTCCAAGTTCAGCCGTTTTGGATTCATTTTCCTTCTCAAGAAGTTTATAGCGGCTAGCCGCATTTTCTAACTCGCGCGCCATGGTGGATATCGTCTCCTTGTCTTGACGCCGCACGGCTTGTTCGGCCTTCAATTCAGCCGATGCCTTTTCGGCAGCCACATTACTAAACCGGGCCTGCTCCTTGGCCTGGGCTAGCTCTGCCCGAAGGGCTTCCACGGCGGCAGCACCATCTGCATTCATGCACATTTCATACCAAACTCTTTTCAGAGTCAGACTTAAATTATAGACACATTGGTATACGGAATACTCGAAATATATACCTTGTGAGTCGTCAAGACGCCTGTTGATCAAAGCAATGTCATCCTCTGCAATATCCAGCTTTCGCTGCAGTTCGGTCACCTCCGAATTTCGGGCAGTGGCGGGAGGGGAGACAGCCTACATTCCAAATGAAACCAAGGTTAGCACCTGAAAATATCTTTTCGATCCTCCGATCGCTTCCTTTGGAAGGCGACCCGAGTCTCAGGGGCTACTGCATATACAACAGGTGCATTTTGTCAACATTATTCAATCGGCAACATTACATCACAAACCTCAAAACCCCTCAGAAGGCTCGTAAAGGCCTCATTCAACCCGCTCTTCGTGGATAAAACCTTTTCGACCACCATAACCATTAAGGCACGCTGCTCCTCTGAAACGGACGCTCGTCGCAGCATGTCCGTCAGCGTCTCCGGCACTCCTGGGTCTTTGGACACCGCTGCCGGAGCACGATATCCCTTTGAAGGAATTCGCTTACCCGCCTCCAGCATTGTCTCTGGCTGTAAACCGGACAGTTCGGGGCCGTCATTCTTGATCCCCGAACCCTGAGTGACAGAGGCACCACCTTCAGGTACCTCCTTCCTCGTTTCCTACGCTACTTGCTGGTTGGGCAGAGCCCTCTGGGACGACACCTCGAGATTATCCGCCCTATTGGGCGAAGAGGCCGGAGAAGGCGTGTCACTCTCCATCATCTCCGGAAGAAGGTCTCCCGAGGAGGAGGACGATTGAGAAACACCGGGTGTTAACCTGCGAGGATGCACGCATGTCGGAGGATTATTTCAAATAAGGAAAAGAATGAGGTACGGTTAAAGTACCCTGCTTCACTTACGGTCTGGCCGGAGGATCGTCCTCATCATCAAGCTCTACGAAGGCATCGCTTGCCCGACCCAAGCCACCCGACGATGGCATTTTCCCTTTTTTGGAAGGTTTCCCTTCTTGACCTCCGGAAGTAGCCCTCTTCTTGCCATGGAGTGCTCCCTCCACACCTTTGCCCCTGGGCAAAAGGGTTTCAGTTTCCCCGAACACAGAGCTTAAATCGCCCTCAGGATGGGCATCGCCTTTAGGCTCCCTGCTCTCGCCCCCTTTGCATACACCAGGTATGGTGTCGGAGTCAACATCCGCGTCAGTAGAGCGGACGCAGGGTCTTCGGGAAGGGGCGACGGACACCAGATTAACACCGCTTTCTTTATCCAGTCCTGTATAAGGATGAGTTGCTCAGTGTCTTGTCAAGAGATGCTTGGATGAAAGGTGTACGATGATTGAATACTTACCGGAGTGTCCGGATGATTGCAGTCGAGGCCAACGTCTTCGGTGGTGTCCGTCCATTGCTCTCGCTCCACGAAATATAACTTCCACATTCCTTCGTATGCGTAGTGTCAAGACGTCTTTGAAGAGTCTGCCGCCCTTCTGGGTTGAACTCCCACATACGGAGAGGCCGCTGCTGATACGACAGAATCCGATAGACCAGCATTACTTGAACGACGTTCACAAGATCGATGCCCTTCTCGGTAAGGCTTCGGATGCGGCCTTGCAGAGTCTGCACCTCATTGAAGGATCCCCAGTCTGATCCCTTGTTGATCCATGAAGCAAGATGAGTTGGAGAGCCGGGTCGGAACGCAGGAGTAGCCACCCACTTGGAGCCCCGCGGATCATTGACATAAAACCACCGCCGCTGCCATAATTCGGAAGACTCGGCGAAGGATCCTTCAAACCAAACCGCGTTGGCGAGCTTGCTTATTACAACGCTACCGCACTGCGCCTGCTCCTCCTCCATCACCCAAGGTCTCACATCGAAAGTCTTGAGCCACAAAACAAAGTGTGGAGGAGTCCGGAGGAAGGCCTCACACGTGATGATGAATGCCCAAATAAGAAGAAAGGAGTTCGGGGCTAGATCGTGAAAATCTAGCCCATAGTAGAACATGAGCCCCCAGACGAAGGGGTTAAGCGCGAACCCTAACCCATGGAGGAAGTGAGACACAAATGCTACCCACTCGCCGGACATGGGGGTGGGAATAATATGCCCCTCAGCAGGAAGCTGATGAAGGATTTCTGGGGTCAGGTACCTCGCTACGCGGAGCTTCGCAATATCCTCCTCCGTGACGGAAGAGGCCACCACCCGGCCTGAACGGCTGGACCCGGACATGATTAGGGCTGGTGGTGGTTGGAACTCGAGGGCTGGAACTCGAGGAGGCTGGGGTTAAGGAAGAAGCAAGCGCGGAAGATAAAGACAAGTCTGGGTCCCTATATAAAGGCTCAGAATATCGAGCGTCCCCTCTTGGGTCTTGAAACTTACATATCCTCAAAGAGTTGTACCCGGGGGACGGTTGGGTTACCCATACCTACATTATTGAAAATCCCGTGAATAAGGGGGCACGATCTCTGCTTTGACAAGACGTGCCAATAAAACCACTTCCCGAGACGTGGGGCGATGGGCTAGCCAACGGTTGGAAATAATAACCGGGCAGGCGTGATACAATGTCATAAACATTTGTCAGCAGATGTGACTCGTATAAAATATATCAGTTCTCTCTGCAGTTGTGCCTGGTGTCTAACAGGTCCGGATACAATCATCGCATCCGAAGACTATCTTGGAGTTCGGAAAAAGGGGAACCCGCCTTGCAATGTCGAAGACAATCTGCAGGCCGGACTGCTCGTCATTAAAGCCAGGTTTAGGGGCTACTGAGGGAGTCCTGGACTAAGGGGTCCTCGGGCGTCCGACCTGTTATCTGTTGGGCCAGACTGATGGGCTATGAAGACATGAAGGCCGAAGACTATACTCGTGTCCGGATTGGACTCTACTTGGCGTGGAAGGAAAGCTAGGCGACCTATTATGAAGATTTCCTCCTATGTAACCGACTCCATGTAACCCTAGATCTCTCCGGTGTCTATATAAACCGGAGAGCATAGTCTGGATAGGACAGATTCATTACCATATACTCATAGGATAGACTTCTAGGGTTTATCCATTACGATCTCATGGTAGATCAACTCTTGTAACACTCATATTCATCAAGATCAATCAAGCAGGAAGTAGGGTATTACCTCCATAGAGAGGGCCCAAACCTGGGTAAACATTGTGTCCCCCGTCTCCTGTTACCATCGATCCTAGACGCACAGTTCGGGACCCCCTACCCGAGATCCGCCGTTGACACTGGCACCCATGGCACCCCAAGATAATCTAAGGGCACCAAAAAGGCCAAGCTTGGGGATGCCCCGGAAGGCATCCCCTCTTTCGTCTACTTCCATCGGTAACTTTACTTGGAGCTATATTTTTACTCACCACATGATATGTGTTTTGCTTGGACCGTCTTGTATTATTTGATTCTTTGCTTTTTATTTTACCACAAATTATCTTTTCTGTACACACCTTTTGAGAGAGACACACATGATTCGGAATTTATTAGAATACTCTATGTGCTTCACTTATATCTTTTGAGCTATATAGTTTTTGCTCTAGTGCTTCACTTATATCTTTTAGAGAACGGTGGTGGATTTTTTTATAGAAACTATTGTTCTCTCATGCTTCACTTATATTATTTTGAGAGTCCTACAAAACAGTGTGGTAATTTGCTTTAATTATGATAGGCATTCAAGATTAGTAAAAAAAATCTTATGAGTGTGCTGAATACTAAGAGAAGTTTGATGCTTGATAATTGTTTTGAGATATGAAGATGGTGATATTAGAGTCATGCTAGTTGAGTAGTTTGGAATTTGAGAAATACTTGTCTCAAAGTTAGTGATTCCCGTAGCATGCACGTATGGTGAACCGTTATGTGATGAAGTCGGAGCATGATTTATTTATTGATTGTCTTCCTTATGAGTGGCGGTCGGGGACGAGCGATGGTCGTTTCCTACCAATCTATCCCCCTATGAGCATGCGAGTAATACTTTGCTATGGTTCATACCCCCCGATACTAGCCATAGATTCATCGAATAAGCAAACAACACACACAAAAAAGAAACAGTTAAAAACAGAACAGTCTGTAGTAATCTGGAAGTTTGGTAAACTTATGTAACTCCTAAAATTATGAAATAAATTCGAAAATTTGAACAATTTGTATAGAATTAATATGCAAGAAGTTTCAGCCCCATTTTACTTTCCAGTAAAAAATGTAAATTCACGCACTTCAGACAAAGTTTCTGTTTTTGTTCAGCATATAGTAAACGAGCAATCTAATCATCCTAAAACCAAAGCTTGGCACATTATTTTCATAATACAATGAATATATACAAGGGGATAATTATTTACAGAGAAACTTCCATGAAGAAATCTACATGGTTTCCGTGAGCATGAACGGCTCAAGGTCGACCCTCACTTCTTCAATGCATAACTTTCCAATCACTTCTCGTTTTGAAAAACTTTTTAGGCATGAAAGGCAAGTATTTTTTTTTTGTATTTTCATTGTTTTAAATTTTTTTGTATGTTTCACCCACAACTAAACAGAAACAAAAAGGAAAAACAAAATATACTTAGTGAAGAAAGCAAACAAGCACACACGAGAATATCAACCCCATGCTATTGCTCCCCGGCAACGGCGCCAGAAAAGAGCTTGATAATCCCCAAGTGCAAGGAATCATCGTAGCAATTTCCAAAGGTGGAAGTGATAAGTATGGAGTGTCGAACTCACAAGGAGCTAAAGGTAAGATCAATATTCTCTCAAGCCCTATTTGCCACTGATACGACTCTACGTACACCGAACGTTCGCTTCCAACTAGCAACGAAAAATAAAACTACATTGTGGGTATGAAGTGGATAACTTTGTATGATATCGGAGAGATAAAATATGAAAGTAGGTGCTGTTATCATAAAGTTAGAATATATTACTAAATATTATAAATAGCAAGTGTGGAATAATGGCGGATCGGTGTGCGGAATTGTCCTAGGCAATTGTTAACAAGACCGATAGTCGTCATTGCAATTTCATATGAGGGAGAGGCATAAGCTAACATACTTTCTCTACTTGGATCATGTGCACTTATGATTGGAACTCTAGCAAGCATCCGCAACTACTAAAGATCATTGAGGTAAAACCCAACCATAGTATTAAAGCATCAAGTCCTCTTTATTCCTATACGCAACAATCCCCTTACTTGGGTTTGTGTTTCAGTCACTCACCAACCCACTATAAGCGAATCATGAACGTATTGCAACACCCTATAGCGGGAATCCCTCACGCTTGCGCGACACGGAGGCCACCATAGGACAGCACCAAAATAAAACATACAACTCGTACCAATCTAGATCATCAATCAACCCAAAGACAAAGGATATCTACTCAAAACATCATAGGATGGCAACACATCATTGGATCATAATATGTGGCATAGAGCACCATGTTCAAGTAGGGATTACAGCGGGGTGCGGGAGAGTGGACCGCGTAAAAGAGATGAGGATGGTGATGATGGTGGTGATGTTGATGAAGACGATTACTGCGGCCATGATTCCCCTCTCGATGGCACTCCGGTGCCACCAAGAGAGAGGAGGAGAGGTTCTCCCCCTTGTGCTTCCTCCTCCATGGCCTCCCCCCTAGATAGGGAAAGGTTCTCCCTCTAGTCCTTGGCCTTCATGGCGATGATGGCCTCTCTAGGATACTCCTCCATGGCCACCGGTGATGATGGACCCCTCCGTCAGGGTGCCGGAGAGGGCCTAGATTGATTTCTCATGGCTACAGAGGCTTGCGGCGGTGGAACTTCCGATCTAGGTTAATTTTCCGAGGTTTATGTATTTATAGGAATTTTTTGCGTCGGACTCACGTCAAGGAGGTGCCCGAGTTATCCACGAGGCAGGCCCACCGCCTAGGGGGGTGGGCGCGCCCCCACCCTCGTGGGCAGCCCGGGACTCTTCTGGCCCAAGTCTGATGCTCCGTGGTCTTCATTTGGTCCATAAAAAATCATCAAAAATTGGCATGTCAATTGGAATCCGTTTGGTTTTCCTTTTCTGCAAAACTCAAAAACAAGGATAAAACAGAAACTGGCACTGGGCTCTAGGTTAATAGGTTAGTCCCAAAAATCATATAAAACAACATATAAAAGCCCATTAAACATCAAAGATAGATAATATAACAGCATGAATACTTCATAAATTATAGATTCGTTGGAGACATATCAACATCCCCAAGCTTAATTCCTGCTCGTCCTCTAGTAGGTAAATGATAAAAGAAATAATTTATGAAGTGTGAATCCTAGCAAGTGCTTAAGTTTGATCAATGATAATTCCAATCACTTTTTCTAGCATCATTATATGTCATAACAGTAGCTCATCTCATAAAACTTTTCATGATCAAGTAACAAGCTATTCACATGTTAAAGTATAGATCGTAAACTTTCTTGAAAACTAACAAATCGTGTTATCAGTCATCAAACAATTACAATTCATCTTATTTTCAGGAAGTGTCTATGTCAGAGCTTTGATTTAGCAAACTCCACATACTCAACTATCATTTAGTCTTTCATAATTGCTAACACTCACGCGATATTTATGGGTTCAAAGTTTTAATCAGACACAGAGCAAGATTGGGGCTTATAGATTCGCCTCCCAACCTTTTACCTCAAGGGTAATGTCAACAATAATAGTTCATGATGCCTTACATCCAATTGGATATATATATCAGAATCTTTCCAACACAATGTGCTTGCCAAAGGATAAAATGTAAAAAGAAAAGGTGAAAAATCACCATGACTCTTGCATAAGGGTAAGAGATAAAAGTAAAAGATAGGCCCTTCGCAGAGGGAACCAGAGGTTGCCATGCGCTTTCAGGGTTGGATGCACAAAATCTTAATGCGAAAGAATCTCACTTTATATTGCCACTTGTGATATGGACCATTATTATGCAGTCCGTCGCTTCTATTTCTTCCACATCACAAGATCGTATAAAGCTTATTTCCTCCACACTAATCAATCATACATATTTAGAGAGCAATTTTTATTGCTTGCACCGATGTCAACTTACTTGAAGGATCTTACTCAATCCATAGGTAGATATGGTGGACTCTCATGGCAAAACCGGGTTTAAGGGTATTTGGAAGCACAAGTAGTATCTCTACTAGTGCGAAGAATTTGGCTAGCATGAGGAGGAAAGGCAAGCTCAACGTGTTGGGCAATCCATGACAATATACTTTATTTCAGATATAAGAAAACATGACCCATTACGTCGTCTTCCTTGTCCAACATCAACCTTTTAGCATGTCATATTTTAATGAGTGCTCAAAATTAAAAAAGATGTCCAAGATAGTATATTTATATGTGAAATCCCTCTTCCTTCAATATTCTTTCATGAATTGTTCAAGTGACCAATTCTACGTTTGCTAACTTTCAATAAGTTTACTACCTATACTTATTATGTGTGAAGTCATTACTCCCCATGTTATAAGCATGTGAAACATATATAAATTTAGGTTTATGACATTCAATTTATTCAACCATTTACTCATAGGATATACGTGAAGCACATGAGTAAGTGACAAACTACTCCAAAAGATACGAGTGAAGAACACTAAGTAGTCAAATAATTAACTAGCCATGGGAGGATTCTTTTTCATTCAATATTTCAGATCCAATGATTTTATTCAAACAGAAAGTAAAATTGAAAATATGCTCCAAGCAAAACACATATCATGTGACGAATAAAAATATAGCTCCGAGTAAGGTATACCGATAGTTTTGAAGACGAAAGAGGGGATGCCTTCCGGGGCATCCCCAAGCTTAGGTACTTGAGTCTTCCCTGAATATTACCTTGGGGTGCCTTGGGCATCCCCAAGCTTAGGGTCTTTCCACTCCTTATTCTCCTCATATTGATATCTCACCAAAAGCTTGAAAACTTCAATCACACAAAACTTAACATAACTTCGTGAGATAGGTTAGTATGATAAAGAGTAAACCAATCCACTTTGGTACTGTCTAAGACAAGTTTCATAATTGTTCCCACAAATGTCTACTGTACCATATCATTTCTACAATTTATATTGAGACATATAAGCCATAGAAACTAGAAAACAAGCAAACTATGCAATGAAAACAGAATCTGTTAGAAACAGAACAGTCTGTAATGATTTGAACATAAACCATACTTCTGCTACTCCAAAAATTATCAAATAAATTGGTGGACGTGAGGAATTTTTCTATTAATCTTATGAAAAAATAATCAACTCAAAGCACTCTTCTGTAAAAAATGACAGCTAATCTCGTGAGCGCAAAGTTTCTATTTTTACAGCAAGATCACATTAACTTTCACCCAAGTCTTCCCAGAGGTCTTACTTGGCACTTTATTGAAACAAAAGCTATAAAACATGATTACTACAGTATATTAATCATGTAGACACACAAAAACAGTAAGGGTAAATATTGGGTTGTCTCCCAATAAGCGCTTTTCTTTAATGCCTTTTAACTAGGCATGATGATTTCAATGATGCTCACATAAAAGATAAGAATTGAAACATAAAGAGAGCATCATAAGGAATATTACTAGCACAATTGATTCTAACCAGCTTCCTATGCCTAGGGATTTTGTGAGCACAAAACTATGGGAACAAGAATCAACTAGCATAGGAAGGCAAAACAAGTATAACTTCAAAACTTTAAGCACATAGAGAGGAAACTTGATATTATTGCAACTCCTACAAGCATGTATTCCTCCCTCATAATAATTTTCAGTAGCATCATGGATAGCAACTTTGTTCTCATACTCAATTGGAACCTCTTCCGAAATAGTCGAATCATTATTAGCTAAAGTTGACACTCTTCCAAATCCACTTTCATAAATATCACACTAAGATTCAGCATCCTCCAAAATAGTGGGATCACTAATTCCTAAAGTTGACACTCTTCCAAACCCACTTTAAATTATAGTATTATTCATACTCCAAAAGATATAAGTGAAGTAAATGGAGCATTCTACAATTAATATAGACTAACCAATACCCAAGCTTAAAATATGTAAGTGAAGCACACGAAGCATTCTATAAAACCATACTCAGAAGATTTAAGTGAAGCACAAAGAGCAATTCTATAAGATCATACTTAAAAGATATAAGTGAAGCACATAAAGTATTCTATAAATCAATGAAGGGCTATATCATGCTAGCATGGTTCTTAAAGGAAAAACAAAAACACAAAGGACACAAATCATGTGAACAAAACAAAAGCCGAGGTATACCGATAATTGTTGAAGAAGAAAGATGGGATGCCAACCGGGGCATCCCCAAGCTTAGATGCTTGAGTATCCTTTGAAATATTTACTTGGGGTGCCTTGGGAATCCCCAAGCTTGAACTCTTGCCTCTATTTATTCTTCTCATATTGATAGTTCCTCGATCTTCGAACACTTCATCCACACAAAACTTTAACAAAACCTTTGTGAGATCCGTTAGTGTAATAAAGCAAATCACTACCTTTAGGTACTGTAATGAACTCATTCTTTATTTATATTGGTGTTACACCTACTGTATTCCAACTTCTCTATGGTTCATACCCCCCGATACTAGCCATAGATTCATCGAAATAAGCAAACAACACACGCAAAACAGAAACTGTTAAAAACAGAACAGTCTGTAGTAATCTGGAAGTTTGCTAAACTTATGTAACTCCTAAAATTATGCAATAAATTTGAAAATTTGAAAAATTTGTACATAAGTAATATGAAAAAAGTTTCAGCCCCATTTGACTTTCCAGTAAAAAATGTAAATTCACGCACTTCAGCCAAAGTTTATGTTTTTGTTCTGCACATAGTAAACAAGCAATCTAATCATCCTAAAACCAAAGCTTGGCATATTATTTTTATAATACAATGAATATACACAAGGCGATAATTATTTACAGAGAAACTTCCAAGAAAAATTCTACATTGTTTCCGTGAGCATGAATACAAGAGCTCAAGGTCGACCCTCACTTCTTCAATGCATAACTTTCCAATCACTTCTCGTTTTGAAATACTTTTTAGGCATGAATGGCAAGTAATTTTTTTTGTATTTTCATTCTTTTAATTTTTTTTGAATGTTTCACCCACAACTAAACAGAAACAAAAAGGAAAAACAAAATCTACTTAGTGAAGAAAGAAAACAAGCACACACGAGAATATCAACCCCACGCTATTGCTCCCCAAGAACGGGCGCTGTAAAAGAGCTTGATAATCCCCAAGTGCAAGGAATCATCATAGCAATTTCCAAAGGTGGAAGTGATAAGTATGGAGTGTCGAACCCACAAGGAGCTATAGGAAAGATCAATATTCTCTCAAGCCCTATCTCACATCGACACGAATTTCACGCATAATCGAATGTTTGCTTCCAACTAGCAACGAAAAAGATCGGTGTGCAGAATTGCCCTAGGCAATTGTTAACAAGCCCGATAGTCGTCATTGCAATTTCGTATGAGGGAGAGGCATAAGCTAACATACTTTCTCTACTTGGATCATACGCACTTATGATTGGAACTCTAGCAAGCATCTGCAACTACTAAAGATCATTAAGATAAAACCCAACCATAGCATTAAAGCATCAAGCCCTCTTTATTCCCATACGCAACAATCCTCTTACTCGGGTTTGTGTTTCAGTCACTCACCAACCCACTATAAGCGATCATGAATGTATTGCAACACCCTACAACAGGAATCCCTCACACTTGCGCGACACGGAGGGCACCATAGGACAGCACCAAAATAAAACATACAACTCGTACCAATCTAGATCATCAATCAACCCAAAGACAAAGGATATCTACTCAAAACATCATAGGATGGCAACACATCATTGGATCATAATATGTGGCATTAAACACCATGTTCAAGTAGGGATTACAGCGAGGTGCGGGAGAGTGGACCGCGTAAAAGAGATGAGGATGGTGATGATGGTGGTGACGTTGATGAAGACGATTACCGCGGCGATGATCCCACTCTTGATGGCACTCCGGTGCCACCAAGAGAGAGGAGGAGAGGTTCTCCCCCTTGTGCTTCCTCCTCCATGGCCTCCCGCCTAGATGGGGAAAGGTTCTCCCTCTGGTCCTTGGCCTTCATGGCGATGATGGCCTCTCCGGGATACTCCTCCATGGCCACCGGTGATGATGGCCCCCTCCGGCAGGGTGCCAGAGAGGGCCTAGATTTATTTCTCGTGGCTACAGAGGCTTGCGGTGGGGAACTTCTGATCTAGGTTAATTTTTCGAGGTTTCTGTATTTATAGGAATTTTTTGCGTCGGTCTCACGTCAAGGACGTGCCCGAGCTGTCCACGAGGCAGGCCCACGCGCCTAGGGGGGTGGGCGCACCCTCCACCCTCGTGGGCAGCCTGGGACTCTTCTGGCCCAACTCCGATGCTCCGTGGTCTTCTTTTGGTCCATAAAAAATCATCAAAATTTGGCATGTCAATTGGACTCCGTTTGGTATTCCTTTTCTGCAAAACTCAAAAACAAGGAGAAAACAGAAACTGGCACTGGGCACTAGGTTAATAGGGTTAGTCCCAAAAATCATATAAAACAACATACAAAAGCCCATCAAACATCCAAGATAGATAATATAACAACATGAATACTTCATAAATTATAGATACGTTGGAGACGTATCAGGCTCACGCTCATGTATTGCGTGAAGATTGTAAAATTTTGAGAACACCAAAAGTATGAGACACTTGCTTGGCTTGTCATTGGCGTTGTGCATGATTTAAATATTTTGTGTGGTGAAGATAGAGCATAGCCAGACTATATGATTTTGTAGGGATGACTTTCTTTGGCCATGTTATTTTGAGAAGATATAATTTCTTAGTTAGTATGCTTGAAGTATTATTATTTTTATGTCAATATTAAACTTTTTTCTTGAATCTTTTGGATCTGAACATTCATACCACAATTAATAGAATTACATTGAAATTATGACAAGTAGCATTCCACATCAAAAATTCTGTTTTTATCATTTACCTACTCGAGGATGAGTAGGAATTAAGCTTGGGGATGCTTGATACGTCTCCAACGTATCTATATTTTTTTATTGTTCCATGCTATATTATATTCTGTTTTGGATGTTTAATGGGCTTTGTTATGCACTTTTATATCATTTTTGGGACTAATCTACTAGCCGGAGGCCCAGCCCAAATTGTTGTTTTTTTGCCTATTCCAGAGTTTCACAGAAAAAGAATATCAAACGGAGTCCAAATGGAATGAAACCTTCGGGAACGTGATTTTTGGAATGAACATGATCTAGAGGACTTGGACCCTACGTCAAGAAAGCAACTAGGGGGCACGAGGTAGGGGGGTGCGTGCCCTCCACCCTCGTGGGGCCCATGTTGCTCCACCGACGTACTTCTTCCTCCTATATATACCTACGTACCCCGAAACCAACAGAAGCATCCACGAAAACCTAATTCCACCGTTGCAACCTTCTGTACCCGTGAGATTCCATCTTGGGGCCTTTTCCGGCGTCCTGCCGGAGGGGGCATTGATCACGGTGGGCTTCTACATCAACACCATAGCCTCTCCGATGATGTGTGAGTAGTTTACCTCAGACCTTCGGGTCCGTAGTTATTAGCTAGATGGATTCTTTTCTCTCTTTGGATCTCAATACAAAGTTCTCCACGATACTCGCGGAGATCTATTCGATGTAATCTTCTTTTGCGGTGTGTTTGTTGAGATCGATGAATTGTGGGTTTATGATCAAGTTTATCTATGAACAATATTTGAATCTTCTCTGAATTCTTTTATGTATGATTGGTTATCTTTGCAAGTATCTTCTAATTATCAGTTTGGTTTGGCCTACTAGATTGATCTTTCTTGCAATGGGAGAAGTGCTTAGCTTTGGGTTCAATCTTGTGGTGTCCTTTCCCAAAGGATGTTAGGGGCAGCAAGGCACGTATTTTATTGTTGCCAGCGAGGATAACAAGATGGGGTTTATATCATATTGCATGAGTTTATCCCTCTACATCATGTCATCTTACTTAAAGCGTTACTCTGTTCTTATGAACTTAATAATCTAGATGTATGCTGGATAGCGGTCGATGTGTGGAGTAATAGTAGTAGATGCAGGTGAGTCGGTCTACTTGTCACGGACGTGATGCCTATATACATGATCATACCTAGATATTCTCATAACTATGCTCAATTCTATCAATTGCTCAACAGTAATTTGTTCACCCACCGTAATACTTATGCTCTTGAGAGAAGCCACTATTGAAACCTATGGCCCCCGGGTCTATTTTCCATCATATTAATCTTCCAATACTTAGCTATTTTTACTAACTTTTATTTTACTTTGCATCTTTATTATAAAAATACCAAAAATATTATCTTATCATATCTATCAGATCTCACTTTCGTAAGTGACCGTGAAGGGATTGACAACCCCTTTATTGCGCTTTGTTGCAGGTTTTTATTTGTTTGTGTAGGTGTGAGGGACTCGTGCGTGGCCTCCTACTGGATTGATACCTTGGTTCTCAAAAACTGAGGGAAATACTTACGCTACTTTGCTGCATCACCCTTTCCTCTTCAAGGGAAACCAACGCAATGCTCAAGAGGTAGCAGTGACCTCAACCGTCTAGGGTGCTCAAACACCCAAGATGTAGCGACCAGACCTCAAACAGTCTGATCTCTGTGCATCAGTGTCATCCATGGATCAGTAATTCTGACACACACAGTACTTGAAGGATTTATAACAGAGTAGCAATCACACACTTATTACATCGAATGTCCCAGAAGAGAACTTATTACAATAAATATGGCTTAAGGCCATCTAATAACGATAACAGCGGAAGGCTTGGAAGATAAGGGAGTCCATCAACTCCAACGGCATCTCTGAGTATAGAACCACGACCTAAAGGCACCTAACTCATCGTCTGAAAAGTCTGCAACATGAACGTTGCAGCCCGAAAACGGGTCAGCACATGGAATATGCTGTTATTGTAACACATAGAGAGTAATGAACATAAATAGGCTATTCTACATGCATATATGACTGGTGGAAAGCTCTATGGTTACAGTTTTGCGTAAAGCCAATTTTTCCCTACTGCAAAGGAATTTTTTTATTTAACTATCATAGTGGTTGTTAAACATTGAGAATGGTTGACAGCATTCTCAATCCCAAATAAACATCATCATTAAAACCCAACAATATTAATTAAAGTAACATGATGAGATTCACATGATAATCCAAGTACTAGATAATCAAGATGTCCATAACCGGGGACACGGCTAACCATGATTAGTTTGTACACTCTGCAGAGGTTTGTGCACTTTTCCCCACAAGACTCGATCTCCTCTGTTGGGATTCTCGCACTACATGGTGTTTGAGAAACGGATGACCGAGACACAGTCTTTCAGAAGCGCTAGCACCTTACGATGGGTAGACCGTTACACCTACTTTCCCCTACATCTGCTAGTCTACCACTTTAAGAGCTCGCACGACTTAATCAACTATGCTAGAGCACATAGTAGCTTGTGGTTGCACACGGAAGTTTCTAGCATGAATAATCTCATGATCCCTTTGAGCCTTTGTGGCGGTCCATAAAGAAAAACAGGCAATCGCTGGAATACCCAGGTGCCTCAATCCACCCAGATGTTTATTAAAGTTGCCACCTTAAGTAAACCATTAAATAAAAATCTCACATCTGTCATGGATACACTCACCCAATCCACGTCTACTAGCATAGCATAGCAATATAAGCAAACGTAGAAGTAACTCCCAAGGGTTTGATAATAAAACAGGTAATAGGTACTACCTCATCTACTTTCCCAAAACACACAATTTAATTAGATCCTAATCATGCAAAGTTTGAGGATTGATCTAATGCATAAAAACTGGGTAGTAAAGAGGTATGATCAAAGTGTTACTTGCCTTGCTGATGATCCGTGAAACCTAGAGATTCGAAGTAGCAAGCAACAAGACCGCACTCTATCACAAGCAAAGAAGCATACAATAAGCACTCATATAATGCACAGGTAAAACTCAAATAAGAGAACTAACCAGAAAGTTCAACTTAAGAACTCCGGTTTGCAAAAAGAATCAAATCAAACGAAGCGACGAAAGTCAAACGGCGAAAGAAACAAGCTTTGTTTACTAATCTGGA
This sequence comes from Aegilops bicornis, assembly GCA_021605145.1. Lineage (NCBI taxonomy): Eukaryota > Viridiplantae > Streptophyta > Magnoliopsida > Poales > Poaceae > Aegilops > Aegilops bicornis. The sequence goes on along the minus strand of CM038669.1, from coordinate 623,704,726 downwards.
CTTAAGTCAAATTTTACAGAAATAAAAACTTGTTTGAGTTGGTTAAACGGAAAGAGGCTTTCGAGAGGAAACTCTAGGCGCTTGAATCGCCTGATTCCGATAAACGAGCGAAAAGTTATACTAAAACGAAAAGCGGATCAGAAATCGCGATCATAAATAATCGCGGAAAATCCGAGAAAAAGAAAAACGACGAATGTGCTAACGAATCTAACGCTCATTGCTCGCGCTAAACGACGAAAACCGTTCGTAAAAACGAACATGCGGACGAACGTCCGCTAAATAACTAAACCGAAAAAAATAAAACCGAATCGGATCTAATAAAAAAACGGACCTAGGTTTTTTTTTAAACCAAACGGTTTTCTTACGAAAACTGAGGCGTCTACCTCGGGTCCGGCGGGGTCGGCGGCGGCGCGGGCTCAGGCTGGCGGCGGTGGGCTCCGGCAAGGCGGCGGCGTAGAGGGCGCAGCGATGCGGCATGGGCGGCGGCAGCGTGGCGGCGGTGAAGGCGGCAAGAATAAGGCGGCGGGCGGCCGGATCCGGGCGGTCGCGGCGGCGGCGGATTAGGGTTTCAGGGCTGGTGGCTTAACGGGCTGGGGGCGACGGCTTATAAAGGCCTGGCCCGAGAAGTGCTGGCCGAGTACGGCCCTAAGTCGGTCGCGCGTTTTTTTAAATAATTACGCGCAGAGAAACAAATAAATGAAATACTAAACAGACTCCAAAAATCCCGAAATAAATTTTCTCCCACTTCTAAAATCAAGCCGGACAAGATGAACATTTATTGGGGGCCTAAATGCAATTTTGAAAAACACGCATTTTTCCAAAATTCAAATAAAACAGCGAAAAACTCCAAAATAAAATCTTATTTGATTTTTTTATAAAATCCTCAATATTCCTTTATTTTTGGGAAAGTCATTTTATTCCCTCTCTCTTATTTTTATAATTGGAATAATTTAAGATAAAATAAATAAAATTAAATGATCCTATTTTCAAAATTTGAGAAAACTCAAATATGAAAATAATGAAATCCCCAACTCTCTCCATGGGTCCTTGAGTTGCGTGCAATTTCTAGGATCAGGCCAAAAATGCAATAAAATATGATATGCAATGATGATCTAATGTATAACATTCCAAATTGAAAATTTGTGATGTTACAACCCTACCCCCCGATTTGGGTTGGCTAGAAAATAGGTGAGTGGTCCTTCAGCAGATCTTCCTCTCGCTCCCAGGTGGCTTCATCCTCGGTGTGGTGGCTCCACTGAACTTTACAAAACCTGATAACCTTGCTGCGGGTGACTCGGCTGGCATATTCGAGAATCTTGACTGGTTTCTCCCCGTAGGTCAAATCACTATCCAACTGAATCGCTTCTAGCGGCACTGTATCTCTTAGCGGTATATCTGCCATCTCTCTGTGGCACTTTTTCAACTGGGAAACGTGGAATACATCGTGAACTCCCGATAATCCTTCGGGCAACTCCAACTTGTAAGCAACTTCTCCCATACGCTCCAAAACTTTGTATGGTCCCACAAAACGTGGCGCTAATTTTCCCTTAACTCCAAAGCGCTTAACTCCTCGAAGCGGGGATACACGAAGATAAACTCTGTCTCTGACTTCATAAACTGTCTCCTTGCGTTTAGAATCTGCATAGCTCTTCTGCCTGGACTGGGCTACCTTGAGCCTATCGTGAATCAACTTCACCATCTGTTCAGACTCCTTAATCAAATCTGGTCCAAACAACTGGCGGTCTCCAACTTCATCCCACAACAACGGTGTCCTGCACCTCCTTCCGTACAAGGCTTCGAAAGGGGCCATCTTCAAACTGGATTGATAACTGTTGTTGTAAGAGAACTCTGCATACGGCAAATTGTCGTCCCAACTAGATCCATAATCTAGCGCACAAGCTCTCATCATATCCTCCAAAATCTGATTGACTCTCTCGGTCTGTCCATCTGTATGCGGATGAAAAGCTGTACTGAACTCTAGTCTGGTTCCCAAGGTTTCATGTAACTGACTCCAGAACATGGAGGTAAACTGGGTTCCTCTATCTGATACAATGCTCCTCAGAACTCCATGCAGACATACGATCCTGGTCATGTATATCTTAGCCAACTTGGCACTTCTGTAAGTAGTCTTCACTGGGATGAAATGAGCTACCTTCGTCAAACGATCAACTACAACCCAAATCGAGTCATAGCCTGAACGAGTCCTCGGCAATCCCGTGATAAAGTCCATGCCTAATTTATCCCACTTCTATTCGGGTATTGGTAATGGCTGTAACAATCCTGCTGGCTTCTGATGCTCTGCCTTCACTCTCTGACATACATCACAAACTGCTACATACTCCGCAATATCCTTCTTCATACCGGTCCACCAGAATGTATCCTTTAAATCCAAATACATCTTGGTATTTCCTGGGTGAATCGAGTACGGTGAATCATGGGCCTCCTGCAGAATCAACTTCCTGATCTCCGGGTCATTAGGCACATAAACGCTGTCCTCAAACCATAGGGTATCGTGCTCATCCTCACGAAATCCTTTAGCTTTTCCTTTGCTCATCTTCTCTTTAATAGAGGCAATCTCCTTGTCAGTTTTCTGAGCTTCTCCGATCTTATCCATCAAAGTAGACTGAACCTCCAATGCTGCTACATAGCCTCTCGGAACTATCTCCAAACATAGCTCGCGAAGATCCTCGGCTAACTCCTTTGGTAAATCTCCGGTCATGAATGTGTTGACATGGCTTTTGCGGCTCAACGCGTCGGCTACTACGTTAGCCTTTCCGGGATGATAATGCAATCTCATATCATAATCCTTGATGAGCTCCAACCATCTCCTTTGTCTGAGATTCAACTCCTTCTGCGTGAAAATGTACTTCCAACTCTTGTGATCCGTGTACACCTCACAATGGTTTTTGATGAGAAAATGTCTCCACGTCTTCAATGCGTGCACTACGGCTGGTAACTCCAAATCATGTGTAGCATAATTCAACTCATGGGGCTTAAGCTGTCGTGAAGCGCATTTAAACAACTCTTCCTCCCCGCATAAGCACTGCTCAAGGTCCTCGACGTGAAGCGTCGCCATACACCTCATAATCTTTGCGCTGATCTGGCAGAATCAACACGGGCGATGTAACCAAACGTTTCTTTAACTCTTGGAAACTGGCCTCACATTCCTCAGTCCAATTGAACTTAGTATCCTTCTTCAACAACTCCGTCATGGGCTTTGCAATCTTCAAGAAATTCTCAATGAACCTCCGCAGTATCCTGCGAGTCCAAGAAAACTCCGGATCTCTCCAACTATTGTTGGGGCTTCCCAGTTTGTCACAGTGACAACTTTGGTGGGATCCACTGCTATTCCTTCTCCGGATATAACATGTCCGAGGAATCCAACTTCCTTCAACCAAAACTCACATTTGCTGAACTTGGCATATAACCGGTGTTCTCTGAGCTTCTCCAGTACCAAACGTAAATGCTCCTTATGCTCCTCTTCATTCTTCGAGTAGACCAAAATATCGTCAATGAACACCACGATGAACTTATCTAGAAACTCCATAAACACCTTGTTCATCATGTTCATGAAATATGCGGGTGCGTTAGTCAGACCAAATAACATAACGGTATACTCGTACAACACGTACCTGGTGGTAAAAGCCGTCTTAGGTATATCCTACTCTCGAATCTTCAACTGATGGTATCCTGATCGCAAATCGATCTTGGAAAATACCTTAGCTCCTTGCAATTGGTCACATCGTTGATCATCGGCAACGGGTACTTTTTCTTGATAGTTACTTCATTCAATCCTCGATAATCAACAACCATCCTCAATGATCCATCCTTCTTCTCCACTAGAAGTACTGGCGATCCCCAAGGTGAAGAACTTGGACGAATAAAACCTTTATCCAGTAACTCCTTAATCTGTTTCTTAATTTCCTCCAAATCTTGTGCGGGCATCCGGTACGTTCTCTTAGATATCGGCCATGTGCCTAGCAAAAGCTCAATCAAAAACTCAATGTCTCTATCCGGTGGCATTCCTGGCAACTCCTCTGGAAATACGTCCGGGTAATCCTTCACCACTGGTACTTCCTCCTGCACAACTCCTGGTAAGGAATTTACTTGTGTCCTCTTCGGCTCATGCCGTGACACATACTTGATCCTTCTTCCTTCTAGGGTGGTAAGCAAAATCGACTTACTGGCGCAATCGATGTTTCCTCCGTACATCGATAGCCAATCCATACCCAGAATCACATCCAAACCTTGCGATTCCAGAATGATTAAATCTGAGGGGAAAAGATGCCTACCTATACTCAATGGCACTTGAAAACATCCTCGACTGGCCATATACTCCGCTCCTGGTGAGCTTACAAACATAGGTGTTCTAAGAACCTTGGTGGGCGGTTTATACTTATCCACAAATCCCCATGATATGTATGAATGCAATGCACCAGTATCAAAAAGGACGATTGTAGTAAATGACTTAACCAAAAACTTACCTATTACTGCACCTGACTGGGATTCAACCTCCTCCACGTTAACGTGGTTCACCTGTCCCCTGTTGAAAGGGTTCAGCTTCTTCCCAGAGCTTCCATTGCCATTTCCATTCTGGGCTTCAGGATATTCATTGGCATAATGTGCAGTCTTCTGACACTTAAAGCAAGTGACTTGGCTCAGGTCTCTCTTGGCTGGGGTTGTTGGGTTTGTACGGTTGTCCGTTGCTTCCTCCATTCTCGTTACCATTCTTGGGGCCATTATGATTATGCGAGTTCCCTCCCCCATGGGTATGCTGAAATTGTCCTCCCGATTTCGGGGTAAAACGTGGCTTCTGCTGAGCTCCAGAATTGTACTTCCCTTGTCCATACTTCCTCTTGTGGTTCTCAATCTGCTGCTTCTTCCCTTCAATCATAAGAGCACGATCTACCAACTCCTGGTAGTTGTTGAAAGTTGCTACCATCAACTTCATGCTCAGCTCATCATTCAGTCCTTCCAGAAACTTCTCCTGCTTAGCTGCTTCTGTAGCAATGTCATCTGGGGCATAACATGCTAACTTACTAAAGTCATCCACATACTGGCCAACTGTCCGTCCTCCTTGGCGCAAGTTGCGAAACTCACGCTTCTTCATGGCGATAGCTCCTGCTGAAACATGGGCAGTACGAAAAGCCTGCTGAAACTGATCCCATGTGATAATGTCAATAGGATAAGTGGCTGTGAAATTCTCCCACCATGTTGCTGCGGGTCCTTCAAGTTGATGTGCGGCAAAACACACCTTCTCCGCATCTGTGCATCCTGCAGTGGTCAACTCCCTTCCTGTCTTGCGGAGCCAATCATCTGCAACTATCGGCTCGGTGCTACTGGAGAACACCGCGGATGATTCTAAGAAAACGGGTTAAGTGATTAACAGGTGGTGGTGGTGGTGGGTTGCTGCTGCTGCTGTTACTGTTGTTGCTGCTGCTGCTGTTGTTGTTATTGTTGTTGTTGTTGTTATTGTTGTTGTTGTTGTTGTTGTTGTTGTTGTTGTTGTTGTTGTTGTTGTTGTTGTTGTTGTTGTTGTTGTTGTTATTGTTGTTGTTGTTGTTGTTCCCCTGATTCTGATTTTGGACTAGCAACTGCATCAACGCATTCTGCTGCTGGATCAACTGAGTGAGCTCCGGTGGGAAAGCAAATCCATTGTCACATCTCAGAGGCATCTGAGGGTTTTAGAAAAGATGAGAATATAGAATAGAATGCGGTCTAGAGAAAAAAAAACACTACCCATATGCACATGAGACAAATCCAATCAATATCACTTCAATCAATTCAAACAAGGCTAGACATCGGTCTAACTATCGTTATAAAAGTGCTCGGACTATACTAGATACAATGGGGGGAATACTACTACTGTTGTGGTGGTCGACTAGAAAAACTGCTCCGATGAAGACTCCATGATATCCGCTCCAGCTTCATCAACATAGTCATCATCGGCGTAAATGCAGGTCCGAGTCGGTGTAAATCGATGATGATATAGTTCTCCGGGCAAGTGGAATAGTCATCTTCTCCTCCTGCCGCGGGGTCTCCCATGAAAACTCCTAGCTTCCTGGTCAGGTCGTCATTCTTCTCCACTAATACTTCAATTTCCTCCATATAATCTTCGCGTGTAGCCTTGAATCCTTCCTCCAGCTCCGTGATCTTGGTCAAGGTCTTCTGCAGATCTAGCATGCCTGCGCACATCTGATTTTCCTGGCGTCGAATGTGCTGGTTTAACTCCTGGATAAAAGCTGCGATTGATCTATCCTTCCTGGTGCTGATCATATCCCATTTCTCATCTCGGCGCCCACAAATCTGGTAGATAGTGTCCTTGAGATCATTGTGGTAAACTTCTCCAATGCGTCCCATGGTGATGTGGGCTGCCATACTCTTTCCTAAACTTCAGGTTGGTGCATCAAAGGAAAACTCTATGGGCTCAGTGACTGGCGCGAATGTCCTTCCTGGTACTTGAACTTGAATCATCCAGCGCTCCTCTTCGGGTAAAGTGGCGTTGTAGGTCCCTGTGAAGCTTGGTACTCCGATGTTCAGGTATCTAGTGACTTCCTTCAAGTGGCGTCCAAAAGGGCGTATCTTCATCCGGTTGCGTGAACTTGTTCCTTGCATCTGCCATCCTAAAAGAGTAGAAAAGATGAGAAGTCAGAAATGAGAAGGGTGAGTAGTGATCTAGGGCTTTTAGCTTAGTGGTCGTGTCCTACAGTCAGCGTGTGCTCTGATACCATCTTGTAGCGACCAGACCTCAAGCGATCGATCTACGTGCATCGTTGTCATCCTCGGATCAAGAATGTCTTGACAAGCACAAGATTTGAAGGATTTATAACAGAGTAGCAATCACACACTTATTACATCGAATGTCTCAGAAGAGAACTTATTACAATAAATATGGCTTAAGGACATCTAATAACGATAACAGCGGAAGGCTTGGAAGATAAGCGTGTCCATCAACTCCAACGACATCACTGAGTATAGAATGACGACCTAAAGGCACCTTACTCGTCGTCTGAAAAGTCTGCAACATGAACGTTGCAGCCCGAAAACGGGCCAGCACATGAAATATGCTGGCAATGTAACACATAGAGACTAATGAACAGAAATAGGCTATTCTACAAGCATATATGGCTGGTGGAAAGCTCTATGGTTACAGTTTTGCGTAAAGCCAAATTTTCCCTACTGCAAAGGAATAAATTTTATTTAACTATCATAGTGGTTGTTAAACATTGAGAATGGTTGACAGCATTCTCAATCCCAAATAAACATCATCATTAAAACCCAACAATATTAATTAAAGTAACATGATGAGATCCACATGATAATCCAAGTACTAGATACTCAAGATGTCCATAACCAGGGACATGGCTAACCATGATTAGTTTGTACACTCTGCAGAGGTTTGTGCACTTTTCCCCACAAGACTCGATCTCCTCCGTTGGGATTCTCACACTACACGGTGTTTGAGAAACGGATGACCGAGACACAGTCTTTCAGAAGCGCTAGCACCTTACGATGGGTAGACCGTTACACCTACTTTCCCCTACATCTGCTAGGATACCACTGTAAGAGTTCACACGACTTAATCAACTATGCTAGAGCACATAGTAGCTTGTGGCTGCACACGGAAGTTTCTAGCATGAATAATCTCATGATACCTTTGAGCCTGGGTGGCGGTCCATAAAGAAAAACAGGCAATCGCTGGAATACCCAGGTGCCTCAATCCACCCAGATGTGTATTAAAGTTGCCACCTTAAGTAAATCATTAAATAACAATCTCACATCTGTCATGGATACACTCACCCAATCCACGTCTACTAGCATAGCATAGCAATATAAGCAAGCGTAGAAGTAACTCCCAAGGGTTTGATAATAAAACAGGTAATAGGTACTACCTCATCTACTTTCCCAAAACACACAATTTAATTAGATTCTAATCATGCAAAGTTTGAGGATTGATCTAATGCATAAAAACTGGGCAGTAAAGAGGTATGATCAAAGTGTTACTTGCCTTGCTGATGATCCGTGAAACCTAGAGATTCGAAGTAGCAGGCGGCGCACTCCGGGTACTCTATCGCAAGCAAACAAGCATACAATAAGCACTCATCTAATGCACAGGTAAAACTCAAATAAGAGAACTAACCAGAAAGTTCAACTTAAGAACTCCAGTTTGCAAAAAGAATCAAATCAAACGAAGCAACGAAAGTCAAACGGCGAAAGAAACAAGCTTCATTTACTAATCTGGACTTAAGTCAAATTTTACAGAAGCAAAAACTTGTTTGAGTTGGTTAAACGGAAAGAGGGTTTCGAGACGAAACTCTAGGCGCTTGAATCGCCTGATTCCGATAAACGAGCGAAAAGTTATACTAAAACGAAAATCGGATCAGAAATCGCGATCAGAAATAATCGCGGAAAATCCGAGAAAAAGAAAAAATGACGAACAGGCTAACGAACGAACGTTCGTTGTCTGCGGCAAAATGACGAAAACCGTTCGTAAAAACGAATGTACGGACAAATGTCCGCTAAATAACTAAACCGAAAAAACATAAAACCGAATCAGATCTAATAAAAAACGGACCTAGGTTTTTTTAAAAAACCAAACGGTTTTCTTACGAAAACTGAGGCGTCTACCTCGTGTCCGGCGGGGTCGGCGGCGGCGTGGGCTCCGGCGGGCGGCGGCGGGCTCCGGCGAGGCGGCGACATAGGGCGGCGTAGCAATGAGGCGGCGGCGCTGGCGATGCGGGCGCGGGCGGGCGGCGGCCGGCGGGTGCCGCGGTGGCGCGGTGAGGCGGTGGCGCGGCGATGCGGCGCTGGGCGGCGGCGGCGCGACGCGGCGGGCGGCGGCGGGCATGCGGCGGGCGGATCGGGCGGCGGCGCGGGTCAGGCTGCGGCGGCGGATTAGGGTTTCGGGGCTGGCGACTTAACGGACTGGGGGCGGCGGCTTATAAAGGCCTGGCCCGAGAAGTCCTGGCCGAGTACGGCCCTAAGTTAGTCGCGCGTTTTTTTAAATAATTACGCGCAAAAAGCCAAATAAAAGAAATACTAAACTGACTCCAAAAATCTCGAAATAAATTTTCTCCGACTTCTAAAAGCAAGCCGGACAAGATGATCATTTATTTGGGGCCTAAATGCAATTTTGAAAAACACGCATTTTTCCTAAATTCAAATAAAACAGCGAAAAACTCAAAAATAAAATCTTATTTCATTTTTTATTAAATCCTCAACATTCCTTTATTTCTGGGAAAGTCATTTTATTCCCTCTCTCTTCTTTTTATAATTGGAATAATTGAAGATAAAATAAATAAAATCAAATGATCCTATTTTTAAAATATGAGAAAACTCAAATATGAAAATAACAAAATCCCCAACTCTCTCCTTGGGTCCTTGAGTTGCGTGAAATTTCTAGGATCAGGCGAAAAATGCAATAAAATATGATATGCAATGATGATCTAATGTATAACATTCCAAATTGAAAATTTGGGATGTTACACAAGAGTAACAAGATCCGCAAGGGATTAGTGGGGGGAATCAAATTTCTCTTAGATCGGGGCCTTCTCATCCAATCCCTAGAAAATTAACAAGTTTGATTGGCTAGGGAGAGAGATCGGGCGAAAATGGAGCTTTGAGCAACAATGGAGTTTGGGGAGGGAAGAGGTAGATCTCTTTGGAGAAGAAGACCTCCTTTTACAGTGGGGGAACTTATCAACAGTTGCCCCCTCTTCTGCCCACACAGAGCGATACTATCGCTGTTGGAGCGGTACTATCGCTGGTAGCAAGAAGATTACCGTACCCCTCAAATGTACTACCACTTGGATCAAGGCAGAGGCATACGAGGGAGAACAGGAGAGAGAGAGGGTTTGGGCGGCACTAGTAGCGGCGGTAGCCACGGTACTACCGCTGCTACTGCCGCTACTACTGCCGCACAACCCGACACGAGGAGAGATGCCCTCGAATCGAGGCGGTAGCGGTGCCAAACCAGGACGGTACTACTGCCTATGCACCCGAGCGGTACTACCACTGTTGGACAGTAGTACTGCCGCTTGAGGACCATTGGCGGCACTACCGCTAGGGCGGCGGTACTACCGCTAGCACCTCACAATCCCCACATCTTTCGAAACGGTAAACTCCAAGGAGAGGAAAGGAGCTGCGGGTGCAAAAATAAAGTGTACGTGTTGATTCCACCCTAGCCTTTCCAATGCGGACCCCTCTTGATAGTACGGTGTCTCCTACGACTCAAGTCCACCAAAACCGAAATGAAGGAGACTACACCGTCTTCACTTAAAGCTCCGAGGGGAAAGAATTGTCTCATGCCAATGAATGAATCTCTGAAAAACTCAACGCACATGATTAGTCCGCAAAAGCATTGTCATCAATCACCAAAACTACTTAGAGAGAGACATGCCCTAAAAATCTCCCCCTTTTTGGTGGATTGATGACAACACGGGATTTGCACAAAGGAATGAAATTATAATAAGTGAACCGAGAGACTACAAAATATAGCCAGGCTCCCCCTAGATGTGTGCACTTAATAAGAGGTGCCTTTGGAATGCCAAGTACACACATTAGGATCAACACTCCCCCTATATTTTATAGTGTGACAACATTTGCATCAAAGATAGGACATATAAGTAAGTGAGCGTAGACATATGAGATATATGCATCATGTCCGTGTCAAGTAGACCGAAACGATTCTGCATCTACTACTATTACTCCACACATCGACCGCTATCCAACATGCATCTAGAGTATTAAGTTCATAAGAACGGAGTAATGCCTTAAGTAAGATGACATGATGTAGAGGGATAAACTCAAGCAATATGATGAAAACCCCATCTTTTACCCTTGATGGCAACAATACAAATATGTGCCTCACTACCCCTACTTTTTCACTGCGTGAGGACACCACAAGATAGAACCCAAAACTAAGAACCTCCCCATTGCAAGAAAAACCAATCTAATTGGCCAAACCAAACCGATAATTCAAAGAGAAATATGAAGATATCAAATCATGCATAAAAGAATTCAGAGAAGATTCGAATAATATCCATAGATAGTCTGATCATAAATCCACAATTCATCGAACTCGACAAACACACTGCAAAAGAAGATTGCGTCGGATAGATCTCCAAGAACATCGAGGAGAACATTGTATTGAAAATCAAAGAGAGAGAAGAAGCCATCTAGCTACTAGCTATGGACCCGTAAGTTTGTGGTAAACTACTCGCGCTTCATCAGAGGGGCAATAGAGTTGATGTAGATGCCCTCCGTGGTCAAATCCCCCTTCGGCAGGATGCCGGAAAAGGCCCCAAGATGGGATCTCGCAGAAACAGAGGCTTGCGGCTGCAGAAAAGTATTTTGGTGGACACCTCTGTTGATATTAGAATATTTGTGAATTTATAGAGCTGAGAGGGAGGTCGGTGGACTCCCGAGGGCCCACAAGCCAGGGGGGCCCTGAGGGCTTGTGGTACCCTCGGGACTCTTCTGACTTCATCTCCAAGTTTCGTGGGTGTCTTCTGGTCCAAGAAAAATCATCGTAAAGTTTTATTCCGTTTGGACTCCGTTTGGTATTACTTTTTTGTAAAACTCAAAAACAAGGAAAAAACAAAAACTGACTCTAGGCTCTAGGTTAATAAGTTAGTCCCAAAAAACATTAAAAATAGCATAATAGTGCATATAAAACATCCAAAACATATAATATAATAGCATGGAACAATAAAAAATTATAGATACATTAATTGGAGATGTATCACAAGCATCATGTGCTGGGGGAAGATCTAGGCACATATATCCAGTTGGATATGAGTGATCATGAGTTATTATTGTTGATATCAGCCTTGAGGTGAATAAGTTGGGAGGAGAAACTATAAGCCCCTATCTTTCTATGTGTCTGGTTGAAACTTTTTGATCCATATATATGTTGTGAGTGTTAGCAATCATAGAAGAATAAATGATGGTTGAGTATGTGGACTTGCCAAAAGGCTCCGATACGAGACCCTTCGTGGAAATATGATGAATTGCAATTGCAAAGTTGACTGAGAACATAGTTTGCTAGTTTTCAAGAAAGTTTATGCTTTATACTTCAATGTTGTGATGAATTGTCACTTGCTCATGAGAAGTTTTATGATAAAGTTTATTGTTGTTATAATAATAAACATGACGCTACTATGTTCGTATTTTGTTTTTATCGACACCTCTCTCTCTAAACTTGTGGACATGATTTTCCATATCGGCTTTCGCTTGAGGACACGCGAGATCTAAGCTTGGGGGAGTGATACGTCCATTTTGCATCATGTTTCCCTACTAATATTTATAGTATTTTTATGTAAAATAATACTTTGTGGAGTAATTCTAATGCCTTTTATCTCATAATATGCAGGGTTTACACAAAAAGGGAGAATACCGGCAGCTGGTATTCTGGACCTAAAAAAGCTATGTCAGAGATACATATTCTGCACATCTCCAGATGAGCTGAAATCTTACGAAGAATTATTTTGGAATACATTAAAAAAATATTAGAGAAAAGAAATACCGGAGGGGGCCACCCAGGTGCCCACTAGGCACCAGGGTGTGCCACCCCCTCCAGGCGTGCCCTGTTGGGTAGTGGGCTCCCTGGGCCACCTCCGGTGCCCATCTTCTTGTACTTAAGGTATTTTGACCTAGAAAAAATAAGGGGAGGAATTTCGAGATGGAGCGCTGCTGTCTCAAGGCGGGACTTGGGCAGGAGCACTTTTGCTCTCCGGCAGAGCGATTCCGCAGGGGAAACTTCCCTTCGGGAGGGGGAAATCGAAGCTATCGTAATCACCACCTAACCCTCTCACCATGGGAGGGCCAATCTCCATCAACATCTTCAATAGTACCATCTCATCTCAACCCTAGTTCATATCTTGTGTTCAATCTTTGTATCAAAACCTCATATTGGTACTGTGGGTGACTAGTATTGTTGATTACATCATGTAGTTGATGCTAGCCGGTTATTTGGTGGAAGATTATATGTTCAGATCTATCATGATATTTAATACCCCTCTGATCTTGAGCATGAATTTTTTTGTGAGTAGTTACTTTTGTTCTTGAGGACATGTGAGAAGTCTCGTCATAAGTAATCATGTGAATTTGATATTCGTCCGATATTTTGATGATATGTATGGTGTGATTTCCTTAGTGGTGTTATGTGAACATCAACTACATGACACTTCACCATCTTTAGGTCTAATGGAATGCATTGTGGAGTAGTTATTAGATGATGGGTTGCTAGAGTGACAGAGACTTAAACCCTAGTTTATGCGCTATTTCGTAAGGGGCTGATTTGGATCCACATGTTTAATGCTATGGTTAGATTCTATCTTAATTCTTCTTTCCTAGTTGCGGATGCTTGCGAGTGGGGTTAATCATAGGTGGGAGGTTTGTTCAAGTAAGAACAACACCCAAGCACCGGTTCACCCACATATCAAATTATCAAAGTAGCGAACGCGAATCAAACAAACATGATGAAAGTGACTAGAAGAAATTCCCGTGTGTCCTCAAGAACGCTTTGCTTACTATAAGAGATTGTTTTGGCATGTCCTTTGCTACAAAAAGTATTGGGCTACCTTGCTGCACCTATTGTTACTATTGTTACTTGTTACAAATTACCTTGCTATCATACTACCTGTTACTGACAATTTCAGTACTTGCACACATTACCTTGTTGAAAACCATTTGTCATTTCCTTTTGCTCCTCGTTGGGTTCGACGTTCTTACTTATTAAAAGGACTACAATTGATCCCTTATACTTGTGGGTCATCAGTTGCTAGAGTGACAGAAGCTTAAACCCTAGTTTATGCGCTATTCCATAAGGGGCTGATGTGGATCCATATGTTTCATGTTATGGTTAGATTTATCATAATTCTTCTTCCATAGCTGTGGATGCTTGCGAGAGGGTAATCATAAGTGTGAGGCTTTTTCAAGTAAGAACATCACCCAAGCACCAGTCCACCCATATATCAAATTATGAAAGTAGCGAACACGAATCAAACAAACATGATGAAAGTGACTCGATGAATTCCCATGTGTCCTCAAAAACGCTTTGCTTGTTATAAGAGAAAGTTCTGGCCTATCCTTTGCTATAAAAAGGATTGGGCTACCTTGTTGCACCTTTGTTACAATTGCTACTTGTATCTCGTTAAAAATTATCTTGCTATCAAATTATCTGTTACCAATAATTTAAGTGCTTGCAGAAAATACCTTGCTGAAAACCGCTTGTCATTTCTGTCGGCTCCTCATTGGGTTCGACACTCTTACTTATCGAAAGTACTGCGCTTGATCACCTATAATTGTGGGTCATCAAGATCCCATCGCCTTGCTGTCTCAGAGGCCACATAGGCCTCCCAGGCATCCTCCCTAATTGTGTGTTTCTCCTTCTTGGCCTTCATGTCGGCCTCTCTCCTACCGACCTCCATTTTGGCTCAGAACTCCTCCATGGTGAGGGGTCGTGGTAGGTAGGATGTCCTCCTTGGTGAGGGCCAGCGAAGGGTCCTCCTCGGCGCGCGACGTCGACGCTGTATGCGAGTCATGAACGCATAAAGCATCCTCCTCTGCATGGGGCAGCGGAACTGCGTGGAATAGGGACAAGCGACACCATAGTGTTTGCCGAGTATGGCAAATGGTTGTAGGGGCGGTGTGAGACTGTATGGAGGGAAACACGATATATGTGACTGGTGTGCCATATGTCGTGGGCGGCACAGTAGTTATAGTCGGCTGGAATCTCAAGAAGCGCGAACGGGCCAATAGTCATGGGAGACGCGCCACTGCCGGAATCCAATGCAAAACTGCATTCTCAGACCAACATGGCGTGTGAATTAGGTGGACATTACGGGTCAAATGGTATGAAACTTGATGCAGTTGACATGACATTTGGTGGGCACCATAGAGGAGAAAATGGGTCAAACGAGATGGCAAGTTGACGGCAACAAGTGAAGATGGCTCGTAGGGGCATGTAGCTAATTTCTTCGCATGTGATAGTGGCACGGACCGGAATAGAAAAGTTTGAGTGGTACGCCTCGAATATCCTAGTTAAATAGTGGCATGGATTGAAATTTCGCTTTGTTTTATCATCTTTCAAAAATAAAAGTTGGGATCGATGCTTCTTCAGCCGAAACAGATGTTGTATTTGTTTTTGTTTATTGGGTGGTAAGCAACTGATAAGAAGCATCCATTTATACTTCAGTATTCATAAAAGTAAAATGGGATAAAAATCTTCATCTCACATCCATCATTCTCTTCCAACCATTATCTTCTTCCTCTCGCCCCTCTTCCGTTGTTGGCCGCACTTCTCTCTCCACCACTCTCGCCTTGTCGTCTTTGTTGCCCCTCATTTTTGTCCTTGTCATCTTGTCTTGGTTCTAACCACCACCAGCCCCATTAGCTAGGTATGCCACGACCACCATTTTCTCAGCATGTAGTGTCAAGTTGGAGCGTCGATGATCTTTTTAGGCAATAGGCATCCGCCTAAGATGCCAGGGGCCACCATCATCTTCATTGATGTGGAATGTGGTTGTGACTATGTTAGTCACATCCTTTGATGCCCTTCTTACTTCCCGTAGTTTCCTCTTCCCACGACGAGAGCAGCGATGGTATGGACGAGCTCGCCTGCTCCCGGCAGGCGTACCAATAGGACAGCGACGTGTTTCAGCTTCTATTAAATGCGACTGTATAGAAACAGGATTGATACGCCCAGTGCAGACGTGGTATACGCAGACAACGCCGTCTAAGCTAACGGTGGTGGGCGGTCCACCTTGCACGTGTTCCGTTTGTACACGGCTGTTTCAGCGTGATGGGCGGAAAGCAACCGCAAAATGTGCTCACAGGTAAGAGAAAAAATGATTTGTCTAGTAGTGAAAACTTTTTTTAGCGTCCACCCTGACTGTCACCCATTCTCTAATGCTCGCCAATGATGCCTAATGTACTGTATCATGTCATGTATATGCAGATCAATGGAGATAGCAATAGAGAAAGTGATGCCAGACACCATTCACGTGCAAGTGGCACGTGCGGAAGGCGGCAAAAGAATCTCTTGGTCTGTATTACACAAAGCACAGGGAATTCAGGTCAGAATTTCACAAGATAATAACCCATCGGTCCAAAAAAGATTGTCGCGCACCTAGTGGACTGGCATTTTAGCACAAAAAAAAACAAGAACTCGTACTTGCAAAACTGTTTGAAATAGGTCCCCGTCTGCTTCCTCCTCCATCTATCGCCTGCGCCATCGCCAGGCAGCCGCCGCCAGCTGCATGATGCCGTCGCCGCCCACCAGCGCAATTTTGGCGCCCATCTGCGCCGCCACCCACCTACGCGAACAATCTTCTAGTTCCACAGCCCGCCGCAGCCGCCTGCCATCTGAGTGGCAGAATCGCCACCCCGTAGATCGAGCTAGTAGCAATGCTGGTGGAATCGCCACCTGAGTGGCGGAGTCGATCCTTCCCCACCATCGCCTCTGTTGTTATTGTGACTCCAACCGTTGCTCCTTCCTCACCCTGCCTCTTGTAGGTACTCCTGGAAAACAATCAATCAGTGAGGAGTTTTTCGAAACTACCAATATAGTGTTTGGATACAATGGAAGATTCTTGGAAACAATCAATCAGTGAGGAGCTTTTGGAAATAATCAATATAGTTTCGAAAACAATCAGTGCGTGCGTGCGTGCGGGGGTGCGTGTGTGCGTGTGGGTGTGGGTGTGCGTGTGCGTGTGCGTGTGCGTGCGTGCGTGCGTGTGTGTGTGTGTGTGTGTGTGTGTGTGTGTGTGTTTCAGATAAGACAGAGCGAGTTCTACTCGACTGTAATTGCCATCCAAGACGAAGATGGGGAGTCGAATTTCCTCTTCAAAATCCCATCCCTGCTAATAAGCATAGACCTCTGCAACTTACATTACCTTTGGTCTGCAGCAGCAAGCGACTCGGCGTAAGCTTGCGGACACCTATAGAAGTCGCATCCACCACGTGCTGGCTGGGCAAGCTACGGAATGAGATATTGAACCAATCAAGAAGAAAAAACCAACGAAAAACATCCAAAAAGCTGTACTTACGATGTGACTGCGGCACTTGTAGAAACGCCGACGCCGTTCTGGCAGCGACGAGCTACATATGTCATGACGTTCCTGCCGCAATCCGGGCAAGGCACGATTAGCAGGGCGACCGAATCAGCAACTGCATCTGCCATCTTTACCAGCTAGCTAAGGTGTCTTGGTTCGATTTGGGGATCGATTGAGATGCACTATGCGGCTAGGGTTTGTTGGAGCAAATTGGGGGTCGAATGAGGAACCGATGATGGGCTGGGTTAAATGGATGTGGTGGGCCTACCGAACTTCGCTTCGATGTCCGTCGCCACGATCCCAAACGCCGTCTCTTCCCATCCCGTATACGCATTAAATATGCTGACAACTGTCTCCTGAAATACCGGCAACATCTCATATCCCGAAACAAACGGACGCCTCGCGATATCGAGATCGCGCGAGCTCGTCCGCGCCAATGAATTTTCGTTCCCACGACCTCTTTTTCCTCCACTCAAGTTCATCCTCCTCCTCCCTTATACCTAGATTGTTGCCTCCCAATCCCAGATGTACGTCAGTTGAACATTTCTATCTCTAAGACCCGTCTGTTCAGCCTGAACTTCTTCGGACACAAAAGGGCAGCGTCCGACAGAGATTTTGTCCGGTAATACCACTAAATCTGGGAGGGGGTGGTCGGATGGAGCAAGCACGCGTGGTAGCACGTGAGGCCGAGGACCAATGAAAATATCCAAAGATGTAGAGAGAATGTGTGCCTCTCGGATGAACTTTTTTATTGCCGGTAGTCAAAAAAACATCGTACACCGCAATATCCTCTGAATGACACGTATTGGCCATAGGAAATCCCATCTGACACCAAAAAAAAGAGATAAATCTATCTATACGGGCTATGGAAGCTTACCTTACTTTTTGGTGGTGCAGTCAATTTATCATGACTTCAGATGTGCTAATTTCAGATGTGCTAATGACATTTATGATTTCATGCACTATGCGCGCTAGCTATTTAGTAAACCTAGGCATTCGTCGGGCCAGGTTTTGTAAAACACGACCTCAAAATCTCAAGCCCGAGCCTGGCCCGGCCAAAATCACATGAACAGTGCCCCTTTTTTAAATAATGATTTTCAGGACATATAAAAAAAATATTGTACCTACATTTCGCATAATGTAATGATTTATACCCTGTTTGGGCCTATTTTCGGGCTTTCGAGCGGAGAAGCTGAGCCCGAGCCCGGCCTAGATGTCGGGCTTTTCGGGCGGACTGACCGGGCTGGGCTGTCCATGCCCAGGTCTACTATTTAGTCCATGTTACCATGTGATTTTGTTTCTGTGGATCACAAGACACTGTTCCTTTTTAACTACTTCTGCCACTAAGTTTGGTTTTCTATTGTTTCCGTAAACATATCTCAATAAAAACCTAATTGTTGATGTCCACCATCTCAGATTTAATACTGGTGAGATCAACCATTCCTATGTGTCAAAATGTTTATAGCAAGAGATGAGCCCTCAAGTATTGCAGTGAGAGCAAACTCCAAACACAGAAGTAGCTACCATAGCTCCAGCAAACTCAAGAACTACAAGGCGGCCTAATAACTTCACCGCACATCAAACACTGCAAGGAAATTCCATATGAAAAGTTTAAGCGGGAAACCATATGGCCTGGATAATATTGATATGGTAACAATGGCGGAATGGCCCATCCTTTTTCTGTTGTTTGGTCAAGCCAACTATATTTTGTTCGATCTTGTGAATTGGGTTCTTACTTATATACTTGGATGGAAGTTTGACTATACATGGTTCACGCCTAATTTAGATATCACTTCATTCTTGAATAATGACAAGCTAATTTTCTGCAGGGCCCTTCAAAATCGGAGAGGTGCACGAAGGAGCAAAGCATCGCAAGATGATGCAAACCGATGCATGTTTGTAGTTCCGAGGATTAATTATTTGAGCATATGTTCTATTTGTTTGGTTATTTCTCAGGAGATTAGTGATCGAGAAACATCTATTCATACAAATAGGACCAAAATAGGCTTTAAGATTCATGAAAGCACAAATAGGACCAAAATATGTTTCTCATGGAAATTGTTTTGATTATGATTTTTAACTAGGCTAGAATGATTGGGCCGGGCGGGCGAGGTTGCGTTAGGACCTCGGAGCAGCTGGAGTCCAAGACCAGTGGGAAATCAAACGGAGGCGAGCGCTCTTCCCATTCTCTCATCTCCCGCTTCTACCCCTCAAAAAACAAATCTCCCGTTTCTTTCCATATATATCAAGCTCGCTCGCTCTCGCTTTTGGCAACTCCAAGCACCCTCCGTTCATCCGATCCGTGTTGACAGCTCCCGAAACCCTAGACAACAACAAGTTTCCCCTTTCTTCCCATTCCGTCATGGATCCCAGCCGCCGCCGCCAGTTCCTCCCTCAGGGCTCACCCGCCTCCCTCCGCCGCCACAGCTCCTTCTCTCCTCATGGCTGCCCACCTCGGCAATTCCTCTCGCCTCCCAAAGCGGCGGCGATGGCTCGGCGGCAATCCTCCCCACCCCACCTCCTGAATCCCTTGTCGTGAGTCGCTCGGCCGCGGCCGAACTAGTAGTGGCGCCGCAGCAGCTCTCTCGCGCAAAATGCATTCTCGACTCCGGTCCTGGAGTCCTTCCATTTCGAGGACGACCCGTCTCGGATGGTATCGTCGCCGTCAGCCATTTCGTCGACCTGGACGGACTCTGCGGGTCACCCCGGCCCGGGAACGACGCAGGGGCACGGCAGGTCGATGGCCCCGTAGATGGCAAGAGTACCCAGATCCTGGTGCTGAATAGCTCCGAGCCGGAGGTCAATTCCGGAACCTTAGTCCTAGAGCGGCCGGCACTACCAGCGCCTTCTCCAATGGCTGCTGGCCCTGGCAGGAGTAGGCGTCCGCCCAGCGGCGCTTCTCCACGGGCAGGCGGCTCAGTCAAACGCAGCCGCTTATCCGTTGGTGATCGCGCTACCCCAGGGGCAGGCGGCCCTTCGGCAGGACCAGGAGGCGCTGGCCGTAGCCATCTATCCATAGGCAGCCGGGCTTCTGCTCCAGCAGCTGGCGGCGGCGGCAACGATGGCGCTTCTCCAGGGGTAAGTGGCCCTGGCAGCAGCGCCCCCTTAACCATGGTCATGGGTAGAGGCGGCGCAACTCTCTTTGAGCTGGCAAGAGAGGTGAAGCCCAGTGAGTCTCACATGAAGAAGATCATGAAGGACAAGGCTCTCGCGGAGCTTGCGCTTACAGACCCTAGGAGGGTCAGGAGGTGAGGATTTCCTTCGCTCTAGTGCATGTGGAGATTTATTTATTTATTTATCTGACAAAATCATGTGGAGATTCAGATTGCCGCCGATCTGATATACTCATATGTGTTGTCCATGGATTGAAATTCTGAAACTGAGTATTTTCTTTTGGAACAAATTTGTAGGATTCTGGCAGGCCGGGTGTACTCTGCCAAGAAGGACAAGGACAAGGCGGGCCGCAAGCAGGAACTGGAACAAATGGTTGAGACGCTGACCAAGAGGATCAGTACACTATCTGAAGAACTGGTATGTTCCTGCACCACTAGAAAGCTAATATATAATCAGTTTGGTAGTCTGTTGTTATGTTGGTTGCGCATCTTTGCACATAACCAGTTTTCCACCACACGATTTTAAGATCAAAAGTATTAGTATGCACATGTCTGGAGGCTGCCGTTTTGGAGATTAGCATGGTTTTCCCCACGTGGTTGTACAATCATAAGTATTACTAGTATATAGTTGTATTTGAAGCTGTTGATTTGGACATTGGCATGGTTTTTGAAAATACGACCATGTCCGGTATTAGAATACGTTTCTAAAATATAAACTGGTTCTGTAAGTTAGAAGTACTTTTCGAGACATGTTTCGGACGCGGATTTTTGGGACATGGTGGCACGGGATGCCGAAATCTCGCACGTCCGCATATGCACCACGATTGCTACTTAATATAGGCCACTGCAAAATACAGGGCGGGTAATTCGCAGGCCAGAGCAAATACGTAACGTTATACCTGACACGCATGAGCCAAGTCTCATTTAATTCTCGTATGGATACTAGCTGTCTGGTAGCAACGCCTTGCAGGTGTTGGGGGTGTTGGGTCGGTCTTTAATTTTCATATCTGTCATAACTGCACTGTAGCTCTTCTGTGAGTTGCGTTCCTATGGAGAGCAGAAGAACAAGAGGAGATGGCCACAGCAGAAATGTTGATACACATGTTATAGCATATCGATACTGGTCCTGCGTTTTACATTCTTGGGTATACGCACGTGCTGACATATATCCAACATGTTCGTCTCCTTGCATTGCAGACTTCTTTTATGACACTTGTGATTAGGCGGCCAAGCCTATGTATTAATGTGCTACTCATCAATAGGCAGATGAATCAACGAAATGCTGATACAAGAAGCTTTATTCATAGCGACTGATTCATGACAAACTAGATGGTTTAGTGTATAGAGTAAGACTCATATGCTAATTAGCCCTAGATATTACAGAGCTAATAACTGGCACAATGATTAAACACACTTGTATGATGATTAGTCCTAATTTACCAATTAATATATTACTACTACATATATTAATATAGTACTAATACATAGAACATCGACTAAGCACACGAATTTAGCTGTAACCATGACAAACTTGCTCCCATATATTTAGATAATTAAATGTAGCTCGCAGATATTTTCATATTGTAAGGTTTCAATTAGAAATATATGTGGAGTTGATTTTGATGTCTCTAATTTTTTTTAAATGAGAATTGTAATTTTTGGTTAACATGTATGCTTGTGAAGCTGAGATCAAAACCGAAGCCGTGAAAAGAAACCCCGTTCTCTATAAGCCATGTAAAAATATTTTAACCTTTATGTAGAATTTTTCCTGATCTTCTATTAATAGACGAAATGATTTTTATTAATGTTGCATTTTAAAATTCAAATTCTACTTTTTTTTCATGATTCGAGTTAACTACGAAGAATGGAGTTAACTGATTTTCAGTAAGAAATTGATAAATGTAAGGATTTCAATTCTAAACCAATAGTTGAAACAAGTGACAAAACTAAAATACCCCATTTTCTAACTTGAACAATGCTAGGTGGAGAGAGCTGGTGTGATTATGGACAGGGTGCATGCTTCCAATGTAGTTAACACTTCACGACCTGCTCCTAATAAGTGAATACATGTTGAGGTGTGCCAGGTGAAGATGTCACATATGTCGCCCAATATTGTTCATCTTCAACCTGGCGCTGAGAGGAGAAAGCTGGCCATGGCATCAAGCTGTAGGGACGATGGAAGGTTAGATATCTTTCCTACGTTGGTTGGGATCCTAATACAGAACATGAGGTTGCTTTGTCCACCCACAGTCCACAGCCAAGAGAGAGAGAGAGAGAGAGAGAGAGAGAGAGAGAGAGAGAGAGAGAGAGAGGGAGAGAGAGAGAGAGAGAGGGAGAGAGAGAGAGAGAGAGAGAGAGAGAGAGAGAGAGAGAGAGAGAGAGAGAGAGAGAGAGAGAGAGATGGACTCCAGTATAGGTACAATTCCACAACTCCATTGTTGGGAAGAGGAACTCTTAGATCTCCGTGAGAATGGACTAGAGAAGCTAGTGGAGTGAGGGACGAGCTGCGGGACGGATACGATGAATGGGGAGAAAATGCATGGGGTGGTGCACGCTGCCGTTGAATGTACAAATAAATGAGATTAACTCCTCTAATCAATAGCACGGATCAGTGTAGTTATTGTAGTGGGCCTTACTCATTAGCTGTGGAATACTAGGCCTATACTACACTGGAGCGGTGCTGTGAAGTAGAGATACGGGCTGGTTGTACAAATACTACACGAATCACGTGCACATGGATGGAGGTGATTCCATCCTCGCGTGGAACCATGTCCACTCGTGATTATTCGACATGTTTCCTCCTATTATTTTCAGGAGACACTGGACTGTCTAAACCGGTCCGGGGGTACGTGCTCCCCCTTATCTTTTTTTTTCGAAAAGAAGGAATACCCCCGGCCTCTGCATCTGGACGATGCATACAGCCAATTTATTAATTATTAACACAAGACCTTATAAAGTCGTACAACAGTAAGACCAAAGTCACCATCTTCGCAACCTCTGTCGCTACTCCTATCTAACTGATGAAGGGGCGCTGATGGTCTGGGCCTAATACCAAACAGACCTCGCAGCCAAACCTAACATCTAAGACCTGAGGTCCCAACCAGGACGCCTGCCGGGTATGGGCACCCACCAGTCCGGCGTGCTCTTCAACCAGGACCCCTGCCGGGTATGAGGCCACGTACCATCAATCCATCTTCAGAGTTGTACTGTTGCAAGAACCATGCCAGGTCTCTCTGCCATCGACGCCACCACGACGCCAGACAGCGCCACCATCCTGCGCTCGTCCATCATCACACGCCCACCAGCGAAACCCCCACTGCTCCATGCCGCTGAGACTCGCCATTGTCAACGTGCCAGATGCCACGCCGCTCCTCCGACGCGAACACCAAAAACAGGAAACGCCCTAAAGATACAAGGGGCACTCTGTACAACATGAAAGCCGCCGCGAGCAGCTGCAGAGAGCCAGCCTTATCTGCACCACAAAATTGGAAGGGTGGTTCTTTGGGATATGTACCATGTGCAGAACATTTAAATTCTCGAGTATAAATATTTCTTGCGGTAATAGTAGTCGAAATTTAAAGTCTGACTCTAGCATGTTTTACAACTATAGCTTCTACAGAATTGGAGTGGTATTCTTTTGTTCACACGGTGGGTCTATTTTAACTAGTATATGTTATGTATGTAGGAACAATGTGGAAGTTATTTTATATTATTATGGAAATAACCAATAAATGTCTTCATCATTTCATTGGAATTTAGAGAAAATATGCCATAAAATCCTATCATAAACGCAATCACCAAGCACACACCCAAGATAGAACATGCCCTATAAAAATAGGAAGCATTTGTGCGTATGATTCTTTTGACTACAAAGAATCAAGCTAGTGTTGCATTCATTTTAGTTTTACAAGTTTAAATGGTGCATGTAATATATATCTAAGACTTTGTGGTGTTCTGTTGAAGTGAGAGACGAGCTGAGCTATGTCATTGGTTTCACTTAACGCTAATTAATAGGTTAATCTACTTGGGCTGATTTATTTTTCTCGATTGGCTTAACTTAACGCTAATTAATAGGTTATATCTTCTTGATTCTTGACATGCATATATATGTGATAATTCTATACCTGATATTTACATCCTTTCTTTTTCTTCTCAGAATTTTATTTATTAAGGAGCAAAGTTCAATTATAAATCCCTATTATAAGCTCTCAACTAATTACATGGTGGTGTGCCTCTTTTTGGCTTTCTTAATCATATATTGTTGTGTTATCTCATTGCAGAGCAAGTATCTTCAGATTAAGACTGAAAATAGGGAGCTAATGAATAAGCTGCGGTCAATGGAGGAAATGTCACAACTGAGAAAGGGTATGCTTGTTTCATTGGTAATCGACTTTATATGTTTGTGCACATTTGTTCCTAGAGGCAATAAAAAAGATGGTTGACGCATTGCAAATGGATGCATAAGGGCATAGGTTTTGCTTGGATAACAAGTTTTTCTTGTCTTTAGCCTGCATACCCACCTTAGATACTCGTATTATCTTTTAAGAGTAAAAATGTGTGTGCGTGCGCGCGCGTGTAAATGCGGGCTGCTAGCTGTCTTAAAGCTAATATAAATAAACTATGCTGAGTACTTGAACGTTAGCACAGGACATTTACCAAATCATCATTTGATATTTCATGACATGGTGACTGTGCCACGATGCGGTTATTCGGGTTATGCCACTTCTTTTCTACTGATCGACCACAGTCGAACTGAACATAAATACTACTGATGTATCTCTTCGTATTTAAAATGTTTTCATATTCACAAAACATATATTCATTCAACCACTATGTCGTCTACATTGATATTTGTTCCTTTGAATAACTGAATGTACAGCAGCAATGTTATGAGTGTTGATTACATAGTTTGTTTCTTTGGATGCTTCTTGTTCTAGCTAATCTCGTACAGGTCATTATATTAATTTACTAGTCCCTTTGTTTTCCTATCAATGCTATGCTTTTCATTTTTATCAAATGTCAAGTTAACTAACTTAATTTATTATTTATTTATTCTCCAGCTCAACAAGAAGCACTAACTTCTGAGTTCAAGGTATGGACGGCTAAATACAATGCTATGCTTTCTCATAAGCTAAACACTTCATGCCAAGAGCGCAAGAGATAATTAAGCACCCAATTGTTGAATGCCCATTCAGAAGGACAAGTGTACCTTGAGCATCCCATTTAATGTGAGCAGCTACAAATACAGGGGCAACCATCAGAATCACATAACTGAGCCATACGAACAGGAAAATCCCCGCGAGATTGAAATGGTGTAATTTAAAAGGTCACTTCTTGTAAAATTGATCGAGAACACCATACATGTATGTGATTATACTTCCCTTGTTGGGTTGTTGGATAATATCCAGTGTGTGTGTGTGTGTGTGGGGGGGGGGGGGGAGGGGGAGGGGGGGGGGGCAATATCATTATATTAACTAATAGTTGAATGATAATTCATGTGCTGAGTAATATATATTCCCCGCCCTCTTCCCCTAAAAAATGCTAAACTAATAGTTGAATGGAAGATTATTTACTTTCACCTATCATGTATTCACACTACTTTATTAGGCATACACGGTGCCGATCTCTCACAATATAGTTAGGTATGATGATCGCATATGGGGGTCACACATTCCACATGGACAGCGTGCCTTTCCATTTTTGTTGGCTTCTTTTTTATTGGAAATATATGAGAATACCGATGGTTGTGATTCATCCCAACCCCTACGTACACATGTAGTGTTGGTGATGAATACAAATGATTGTAATGTTGGTCACATATACATAGTGAGTCAAATATATACAGTTTATGTAAAAAGTATTACTCTTCCACTTAAAGAGCGGTGTTTCATACTTTTGTTGCAACAACCTTAGGAGTTAACATGATTTCCGCGGGTTGGCATTAATTTTGATGCTCCATCCTTTGTATTTTAGCTCCTTTCAGACAATTTAAATAATACTGCACCTTGATCAATGAAGATTTGGTATTCTAGTATGAGCCTGGTATTAAGATTATGCAATACTCTTTATGCTAGTGTATGGCGCACCGCACATGAACATTAGAGAAGCACATACAATTTACACCACGTATTTATGAAAGATGCAAGGAGTCCAGAGTGAGTGAGTAACTACAAACTATTCCCTAAACTCCGGGTTCTAGATAAAGGGATAGAAAGGCCTCACCTACTTAATGTGATGATTAAAATGTAACAATTAAATTTTCCAATAGAAGTTTGGTGATCCTTCAAAAATGTAATCACATGTAATACATTATCATGGTATTGATTAAGGGAATATTCGGTCTATGCCACTATCCAAAGTCAATATCATCCGATGGTCACCACTAGATTTTCACAAATTTTGGCTATGACACTAGTGCTTCCAGAAAAATTAGCCACATGTCCCTGCCCGCCTTATAAGTGACTACCCGTTAGGTTAGGCCCTCGTTGTCATATCCTTTCACTTGTTTCCTCCTCTATGGGACCCACCACTTGACATGTCATTCGCAATGGAGAGGAGCCAAATTAAATAACTTGAAATCCTGGAAGCCAAGACTCTCCAATTATTTTGGTTTAGTCATTGTGTCCCATGATACCAACATGTCTTCAGCTTTCCACCCTTACTTTCCCACCGGAAATTCTGAAGCATGGACTTTATTTGAGATCATACATGGGAAAGCCGGAAAAAATTGTTGAATAAGTGGGAACTACTTGAGAAATTGAGTTGATCAACACTTCATTCCCTCGGTCGGTAACATTCTTTCCATCCAACTTGAAACCTTTACATATTCTATCTTTAAGATATTTAAACGTTTTCTGCCCACATCAAAAGGCAGCCCCAAATAATTATCACATAATGACTCAGTGTAGCCTTTGAGTACATTGTTTATCTGTTTCTTAGCTCATTGGAACGCCCTTGCCGAAAAGTACCAAAGATTTAACAACATTAACTTCTTGCCCTAAAGCTCAATCATAATCATTCAAAGCACTCCTTGTTGCATTTGCACTCCCCACATGCCTTCAAGAACAAATGAATGTCATCCGCAAATAAATGGCGGCACACCTCTGTTGCCAACGGTGCCACAACCAAACCTTTAAGCTCTTATGACTGACTTCTATGTTTTAAGTGGCACAAAAGGCCCTCGGCCACCACAGGATCGTTTCTTACCTTCATGTCACAGGTTCCATCCTAGGTAAGTAAAACATTCATTTGCTTCTGACACGTGGCCGAGAGACTATCTTGACTTGATCCTCCCCGGCAACAGCGCCAGAAATTCCTTTTGATGTCTGCTATACTACGTCGGTGTTTCCCCAAAGAGGAAGGGATGATGCAGCACGACGATGGTAGGTATTTCCCTCAGTGATGAGACCAAGGTTATCGAACCAGTAGGAGAACCAAGCAACACTACGTAAACAGCACCTGCACACAAATAACAAATACTCGCAATCTGACGTGTTAAAGGGGTTGTCAATCCCTTTCGGGTAACGGTGCCCGACATTGGCAAACGGACATGAGAAAATTGTAATAATTGATAGATCGAACGCCAAATAAAATAAAGTGCAGCAAGGTATTTTTGTATTTTTGTTTTAATAGATCTGAAAATAAAATCAAAGGAAAATAGATCGCAAAGGCAAATATATTAAAGAAGAGACCCAGGGACCATAGATTTCACTAGTGGCTTCTCTCGAGAAAAATAGCAAACGGTGGGTAAACAAATTACTATTGGGCAATTGATAGAACTTCAAATAATCATGACGATATCCAGGCAATGATCATTATATAGGTATCACGGCCAACATTGGTAGACCGACTCCTGCCTGCATCTACTACTATTACTCCACACATCGACCGCTATCTAGCATGCATCTAGTGTATTAAGTTCACGGAGAAACGGAGTAATGCAATAAGAACAATGACATGATGTAGAAAGGATCTATTTATGTAGAAATAGACCCCCCATCTTGTTATCCTTAATGGCAATGATACATACGTGTCGGATCCATACATCACTTTGGGATCAAGCACCGTAGATTAAACCCATCATAAAGCACCTCTTCCTATTGCAAGATAAATAGATCAAGTTGGCCAAACAAAACCCAAATATCGGAGAATAAATACGAGGCTATAAGCAATCATGCATATAAGAGATCAAAGAAGACTCAAATAACTTTCATGGATAAAAAGATAGATCTAATCATAAACTCAAAGTTCCTCCGATCCCAACAAACACACACAAAAAGAGTTACATCATATGGATCTCCAAGAGACCATTGTATTGAGAATCAAACGAGAGAGAGGAAGCCATCTAGCTACTAACTACAGACCTGAAGTTCTACAAAGAACTACTCACGCGTCATCGGAGAAGCACCAATGGACATGATGCACCCCTCCGTGATGGTGTCTAGATTGGATCTGATGGTTCTGGAATCTGCGGCGCCTGGAATTTATTTTTGTCAGACTCCCCTAGGGTTTCTGGAATATTGGGGTATTTATAGAGCAAAGAGTCGGTTCGGAAGGCACCCAAGGTAGGCACAACCCAGCCCAGGCGTGCCCTGGTGGGTTGTGCTCCCCTCGGAGCACCCCCCAGGCGCTTCTCCGTCCCACTGGATGTCTTCTGGCACTGGTACGCGTTGGTGCTATACAAACGGTTTTTAACCCCTTTCCGCGACGGCATTTGGAACCGTCGCCAAGTGAGTAATGGGCGATAGGGGTCCTTCCCACACAACCTAGAAGTCGTCGGGGATAGGCCCTCACAGGACATGTGCAGGGGCAAAATGAGCTCGTGTGCGGTTGGGCGAGGCATCGAAATCCAATCGTTTCCGTTCGTACGTACATCCCACACGGTGAATCCCAGAAATACATTTCCATCCGTATGTATATCACACACAGTCAATCCAAAGAATATGTTTCTGTTCTTATGTACATCCCACACAGTCAATCCAGGGAAAACGTTTCTGTTCATATGTATATCACACACAGTCAATCCAAGGAATATGTTCCGTTCTTATGTACATCCCACACAGTCAATCTAAGGAAAACGTTTTCGTTTGTCTGTACATCCCACACAGTTTTATGTGTAGGCTCGTGTGTTAAAGGTGTAACTATCACACACTGTGACGCCCGGGTAATTAAGCTACAGAAATCCCACGTTAACGGTGCCACGTCACCCAGGTTGCTATTGATAATATCGCGTTGGATCAAAACCATTTCAAAATTCAATTTCAAATTAATGTCAGCGATAAAAGTTTTCAAAATTTAAAACAAAAATGTTCGGGTTGTACTAAATATTACATAGATAAATATGGTGTAGTAAACACATTTTTATAAAAGGCCTAAATAATTTAAAATTATTTAAAACAGAAAAGTAAATAAATAAAAGAAAAGAAAATACAAAAGAGAAAAACTAAACTAACAAAAAAATAAAAAGAACCCCCCCCCACTGGGCCACAGCCCAGCTGGCCTCTGGGCCAACCAGGCCGGCCCAGCCGGCGGCTATACCCCCTGGGGCGACCAAACCCTAATCGCTACCACCCCCACTCCCCGCGGGCCCCCACTCTCTCTCGCGCCTCTCCCTCACGCACACGGCACACACTGCATCGCCGCCACCACGGCCGGAGGACCAGCGCTCGAGCCTCAGACCGTCCGTGACCCGGTTGCAGCGGATGAGCCGCCACGGCGACGAACTCATTAGATATCCCCTCTTATTACGGCATTCTGCGATTCGGTCCAATCGATATGGCCCTTTACACATATATCCATGCATATGTAGTGTAGCTCCTTGCTTGCAGTACTTTGGATGAGTACTCACGGTTGCCTTGTTCCCCTTTTCCCCTATCTCTACTCGATTGCTGCGACCAGGCGATGGAGCCCAGCGCCAGACGCCACCGTCGATGGCGACTTCTACACCGGAGGTGCCCTACTACGTGCAGCCCGGCGGCGACCAGGAGTAGTTAGGAGGATCCTGAGCAGGAGGCCCACGCCTCTTCGATCTGTATCCCAGTTTGTGCTAGCCTTCTTAAGGCAAACATTGTTTAACTTATGTCTCGTACTCAGATATTGTTGCTTCCGCTGACTTCGTCTATGATCGTAAAGCACTTGTATTCGAGCCCACGAGGCCCCTGGCTTGTATTATGATGCTTGTATGACTTATTTATGTTTTAGAGTTGTGTTGTGATATCTTCCCGTGAGTCCCTGATCTTGATCGTACACATTTGCGTGCATGATTAATGTACGATTGAATCGGGGGCACCACAAGTTGGTATCAGAGCCGACTGCCTGTAGGAATCCCCCTTCCAACTCCTTGGTCGAAGTCGAGTCTAGACTTTACAAAACTTTTACTAACATGGCTGTGCGGCCCATGGGCCCACGTCGCCATTGGGTGGTATTAGGATCTTTTACTCCTCGACCTTTACTCTGGGATTCTGAACGCTCTTCTATTCGGGTTAAATGATTTTGCTAAAAACAAAACTAACTTTAGGTTCTCGATAATACTTTCTCCCGGAGAGCCCCTCACTTCAGATGATCGCCTGCTGCACTAGAAGATTCCGAAGTTACTCTACGATGTTCTCTCGAGTCTTTGTGCCATCGCATTTGCGATTTCCTTCCACCGTCAACCCCTATGAATAACTGCTTACACTTGCCATTTATACAATCATTCCCCGTTGATCTTGTTATTACAAGATGTCCCGAAATACTCTTTGTTGTTCCGAAAATCCTTTAAGCTTACTTCCTTGCAGTTCTTTACCACATGAATATCCCTCTTGAAAATTCCTCGCACTTATTGAGTATCTGTTCATCTCCAGTTGTTCGTATGCTTCATAAGATACTCTGAAATACTATCCGACCTTCTGAGCATCCTCTTCAAACTATTGCTCGGCAAATACTTGTATGCTTACATTATGGATGCTCCCATATCACTAGCAATATTCACTAGTATCTTTTGACACCGTCATTTTGATCCTTTGATTCAACATGTGTGCGAATGCACACAATCATCTATCAACCCTTCTAAATTATCTTTCCGGCTCAGACGTCATTTTGAACATGAGCTGGTTCTCGACCAAACTAATTGTCGTCAATTTTGCCTCTGGTCTATCCAACTTATCCATCCTTGATCAGAGCTTCTGCTTCTGATCCTTTGTTTTGGAAATCATAATTCCTTTGTTAGCTAAGCATCGAATTATTCCAATGTTCTATAATATGATGCCCGTGCATTCTTTCTGGAGTACCGATACTCACATCAGCTCTGTCGCGGATCGCCCGATCCATTGTTGGATTTCATCCGACATCGTCCTTCATATTCAATCACTTTGGAAGTTCTTTCTCCATTGGTAAATCCTACCCTCTGATTGACCAACCATGCTCTGCTTTCGAGCTGGTGGTATTTACTATTGAACCTTGTGGTATATGTTTCCATGATACCACGGGTTGAACCTATGCCTTCCTTTATATGTGTGGACTCGGAAGTTTTCACGAGTCATACTCATCTGGTATTTCACCAGGTAAAACTTTCAACACTAATGCCTTTATCAAAGCGAGAAGTGAATGGAAGGTTAAACATTGAAGAAGTGGGAGTCGACCTTGAACTTTGTGTTCATGCCCATGGACACGATGTAGATACTATCATGGAAACTTGGGCAGGAGCACTTTTGCTCTCCGGCAGAGCGATTCCGCAGGGGAAACTTCCCTTCGGGAGGGGGAAATCGAAGCTATCGTAATCACCACCTAACCCTCTCACCATGGGAGGGCCAATCTCCATCAACATCTTCAATAGTACCATCTCATCTCAACCCTAGTTCATATCTTGTGTTCAATCTTTGTATCAAAACCTCATATTGGTACCTGTGGGTGACTAGTATTGTTGATTACATCATGTAGTTGATGCTAGCCGGTTATTTGGTGGAAGATTATATGTTCAGA
Organism: Aegilops bicornis; assembly: GCA_021605145.1. Taxonomy (NCBI): domain Eukaryota; kingdom Viridiplantae; phylum Streptophyta; class Magnoliopsida; order Poales; family Poaceae; genus Aegilops; species Aegilops bicornis. Next base: position 623,672,598 of record CM038669.1, on the reverse strand, counting down.
TCTATCATGATATTTAATACCCCTCTGATCTTGAGCATGAATTTTTTTGTGAGTAGTTACTTTTGTTCTTGAGGACATGTGAGAAGTCTCGTCATAAGTAATCATGTGAATTTGATATTCGTCCGATATTTTGATGATATGTATGGTGTGATTTCCTTAGTGGTGTTATGTGAACATCAACTACATGACACTTCACCATCTTTAGGTCTAATGGAATGCATTGTGGAGTAGTTATTAGATGATGGGTTGCTAGAGTGTGAGAGACTTAAACCCTAGTTTATGCGCTATTTCGTAAGGGGCTGATTTGGATCCACATGTTTAATGCTATGGTTAGATTCTATCTTAATTCTTCTTTCCTAGTTGCGGATGCTTGCGAGTGGGGTTAATCATAGGTGGGAGGTTTGTTCAAGTAAGAACAACACCCAAGCACCGGTTCACCCACATATCAAATTATCAAAGTAGCGAACGCGAATCAAACAAACATGATGAAAGTGACTAGAAGAAATTCCCGTGTGTCCTCAAGAACGCTTTGCTTACTATAAGAGATTGTTTTGGCATGTCCTTTGCTACAAAAAGTATTGGGCTACCTTGCTGCACCTATTGTTACTATTGTTACTTGTTACAAATTACCTTGCTATCATACTACCTGTTACTGACAATTTCAGTACTTGCACACATTACCTTGTTGAAAACCATTTGTCATTTCCTTTTGCTCCTCGTTGGGTTCGGCGTTCTTACTTATTAAAAGGACTACAATTGATCCCTTATACTTGTGGGTCATCAGTTGCTAGAGTGATGAAGCTTAAACCCTAGTTTATGCGCTATTCCATAAGGGGCTGATGTGGATCCATATGTTTCATGTTATGGTTAGATTTATCATAATTCTTCTTCCGTAGCTGTGGATGCTTGCGAGAGAGGGTAATCATAAGTGTGAGGCTTTTTCAAGTAAGAACAGCACCCAAGCACCAGTCCACCCATATATCAAATTATGAAAGTAGCGAACACGAATCAAACAAACATGATGAAAGTGACTCGATGAATTCCCATGTGTCCTCAAAAACGCTTTGCTTGTTATAAGAGAAAGTTCTGGCCTATCCTTTGCTATAAAAAGGATTGGGCTACCTTGTTGCACCTTTGTTACAATTGCTACTTGTATCTCGTTAAAAATTATCTTGCTATCAAATTATCTGTTACCAATAATTTAAGTGCTTGCAGAAAATACCTTGCTGAAAACCGCTTGTCATTTCTGTCGGCTCCTCATTGGGTTCGACACTCTTACTTATCGAAAGTACTGCGCTTGATCACCTATAATTGTGGGTCATCAAGATCCCATCGCCTTGCTGTCTCAGAGGCCACATAGGCCTCCCAGGCATCCTCCCTAATTGTGTGTTTCTCCTTCTTGGCCTTCATGTCGGCCTCTCTCCTACCGACCTCCATTTTGGCTCAGAACTCCTCCATGGTGAGGGGTCGTGGTAGGTAGGATGTCCTCCTTGGTGAGGGCCAGCGAAGGGTCCTCCTCGGCGCGCGACGTCGACGCGTGTATGCGAGTCATGAAACGCAAAGCATCCTCCTCTGCATGGGGCAGCGGAACTGCGTGGAATAGGGACAAGCGACACCATAGTGTTTGCCGAGTATGGCAAATGGTTGTAGGGGCGGTGTGAGACTGTATGGAGGGAAACACGATATATGTGACTGGTGTGCCATATGTCGTGGGCGGCACAGTAGTTATAGTCGGCTGGAATCTCAAGAAGCGCGAACGGGCCAATAGTCATGGGAGACGCGCCACTCGCCGGAATCCAATGCAAAACTGCATTCTCAGACCAACATGGCGTGTGAATTAGGTGGACATTACGGGTCAAATGGTATGAAACTTGATGCAGTTGACATGACATTTGGTGGGCACCATAGAGGAGAAAATGGGTCAAACGAGATGGCAAGTTGACGGCAACAAGTGAAGATGGCTCGTAGGGGCATGTAGCTAATTTCTTCGCATGTGATAGTGGCACGGACCGGAATAGAAAAGTTTGAGTGGTACGCCTCGAATATCCTAGTTAAATAGTGGCATGGATTGAAATTTCGCTTTGTTTTATCATCTTTCAAAAATAAAAGTTGGGATCGATGCTTCTTCAGCCGAAACAGATGTTGTATTTGTTTTTGTTTATTGGGTGGTAAGCAACTGATAAGAAGCATCCATTTATACTTCAGTATTCATAAAAGTAAAAATGGGATAAAAAATCTTCATCTCACATCCATCATTCTCTTCCAACCATTATCTTCTTCCTCTCGCCCCTCTTCCGTTGTTGGCCGCACTTCTCTCTCCACCACTCTCGCCTTGTCGTCTTTGTTGCCCCCTCATTTTTGTCCTTGTCATCTTGTCTTGGTTCTAACCACCACCAGCCCCATTAGCTAGGTATGCCACGACCACCATTTTCTCAGCATGTAGTGTCAAGTTGGAGCGTCGATGATCTTTTTAGGCAATAGGCATCCGCCTAAGATGCCAGGGGCCACCATCATCTTCATTGATGTGGAATGTGGTTGTGACTATGTTAGTCACATCCTTTGATGCCCTTCTTACTTCCCGTAGTTTCCTCTTCCCACGACGAGAGCAGCGATGGTATGGACGAGCTCACCTGCTCCCGGCAGGCGTACCAATAGGACAGCGACGTGTTTCAGCTTCTATTAAATGCGACTGTATAGAAACAGGATTGATACGCCCAGTGCAGACGTGGTATACGCAGACAACGCCGTCTAAGCTAACGGTGGTGGGCGGTCCACCTTGCACGTGTTCCGTTTGTACACGGCTGTTTCAGCGTGATGGGCGGAAAGCAACCGCAAAATGTGCTCACAGGTAAGAGAAAAAATGATTTGTCTAGTAGTGAAAACTTTTTAAGCGTCCACCCTGACTGTCACCCATTCTCTAATGCTCGCCAATGATGCCTAATGTACTGTATCATGTCATGTATATGCAGATCAATGGAGATAGCAATAGAGAAAGTGATGCCAGACACCATTCACGTGCAAGTGGCACGTGCGGAAGGCGGCAAAAGAATCTCTTGGTCTGTATTACACAAAGCACAGGGAATTCAGGTCAGAATTTCACAAGATAATAACCCATCGGTCCAAAAAAGATTGTCGCGCACCTAGTGGACTGGCATTTTAGCACAAAAAAAAACAAGAACTCGTACTTGCAAAACTGTTTGAAATAGGTCCCCGTCTGCTTCCTCCTCCATCTATCGCCTGCGCCATCGCCAGGGGGCAGCCGCCGCCCAGCTGCATGATGCCGTCGCCGCCCACCAGCGCAATTTTGGCGCCCATCTGCGCCGCCACCCACCTACGCGAACAATCTTCTAGTTCCACAGCCCGCCGCAGCCGCCTGCCATCTGAGTGGCAGAATCGCCACCCCGTAGATCGAGCTAGTAGCAATCTTTGGTGGAATCGCCACCTGAGTGGCGGAGTCGATCCTTCCCACCATCGCCTCTGTTGTTATTGTGACTCCAACCGTTGCTCCTTCCTCACCCTGCCTCTTGTAGGTACTCCTGGAAAACAATCAATCAGTGAGGAGTTTTTCGAAACTACCAATATAGTGTTTGGATACAATGGAAGATTCTTGGAAACAATCAATCAGTGAGGAGCTTTTGGAAATAATCAATATAGTTTCGAAAACAATCAGTGCGTGCGTGCGTGCGGGGGTGCGTGTGTGCGTGTGGGTGTGGGTGTGCGTGTGCGTGTGCGTGTGCGTGCGTGCGTGCGTGCGTGTGTGTGTGTGTGTGTGTGTGTGTGTGTGTGTTTCAGATAAGACAGAGCGAGTTCTACTCGACTGTAATTGCCATCCAAGACGAAGATTGGGAGACGAATTTCCTCTTCAAAATCCCATCCCTGCTAATAAGCATAGACCTCTACAACTTACATTACCTTTGGTCTGCAGCAGCAAGCGACTCGGCGTAAGCTTGCGGACACCTATAGAAGTCGCATCCACCACGTGCTGGCTGGGCAAGCTACGGAATGAGATATTGAACCAATCAAGAAGAAAAAACCAACGAAAAACATCCAAAAAGCTGTACTTACGATGTGACTGCGGCACTTGTAGAAACGCTCGACGCCGTTCTGGCAGCGACGAGCTACATATGTCATGACGTTCCTGCCGCAATCCGGGCAAGGCACGATTAGCAGGGCGACCGAATCAGCAACTGCATCTGCCATCTTTACCAGCTAGCTAAGGTGTCTTGGTTCGATTTGGGGATCGATTGAGATGCACTATGCGGCTAGGGTTTGTTGGAGCAAATTGGGGTCGAATGAGGAACCGATGATGGGCTGGGTTAAATGGATGTGGTGGGCCTACCGAACTTAACCGATGTCCGTCGCCACGATCCCAAACGCCGTCTCTTCCCATCCCGTATCGCATTAAATATGCTGACAACTGTCTCCTGAAATACCGGCAACATCTCATATCCCGAAACAAGCGGACGCCTCGCGATATCGAGATCGCCTTGAGCTCGTCCGCGCCAATGAATTTTCGTTCCCACGACCTCTTTTTCCTCCACTCAAGTTCATCCTCCTCCTCCCTTATACCTAGATTGTTGCCTCCCAATCCCAGATGTACGTCAGTTGAACATTTCTATCTCTAAGACCCGTCTGTTCAGCCTGAACTTCTTCGGACACAAAAGGGGCAGCGTCCGACAGAGATTTTGTCCGGTAATACCACTAAATCTGGGAGGGGGTGGTCGGATGGAGCAAGCACGCGTGGTAGCACGTGAGGCCGAGGACCAATGAAAATATCCAAAGATGTAGAGAGAATGTGTGCCTCTCGGATGAACTTTTTTATTGCCGGTAGTCAAAAACATCGTACACCGCAATATCCTCTGAATGACACGTATTGGCCATAGGAAATCCCATCTGACACCAAAAAAAAGAGATAAATCTATCTATACGGGCTATGGAAGCTTACCTTACTTTTTGGTGGTGCAGTCAATTTATCATGACTTCAGATGTGCTAATTTCAGATGTGCTAATGACATTTATGATTTCATGCACTATCTTGGCGCTAGCTATTTAGTAAACCTAGGCATTCGTCGGGCCAGGTTTTGTAAAACACGACCTCAAAATCTCAAGCCCGAGCCTGGCCCGGCCAAAATCACATGAACAGTGCCCCTTTTTTAAATAATGATTTTCAGGACATATAAAAAAAATATTGTACCTACATTTCGCATAATGTAATGATTTATACCCTGTTTGGGCCTATTTTCGGGCTTTCGAGCGGAGAAGCTGAGCCCGAGCCCGGCCTAGATGTCGGGCTTTTCGGGCGGACTGACCGGGCTGGGCTGTCCATGCCCAGGTCTACTATTTAGTCCATGTTACCATGTGATTTTGTTTCTGTGGATCACAAGACACTGTTCCTTTTTAACTACTTCTGCCACTAAGTTTGGTTTTCTATTGTTTCCGTAAACATATCTCAATAAAAACCTAATTGTTGATGTCCACCATCTCAGATTTAATACTGGTGAGATCAACCATTCCTATGTGTCAAAATGTTTATAGCAAGAGATGAGCCCTCAAGTATTGCAGTGAGAGCAAACTCCAAACACAGAAGTAGCTACCATAGCTCCAGCAAACTCAAGAACTACAAGGCGGCCTAATAACTTCACCGCACATCAAACACTGCAAGGAAATTCCATATGAAAAGTTTAAGCGGGAAACCATATGGCCTGGATAATATTGATATGGTAACAATGGCGGAATGGCCCATCCTTTTTCTGTTGTTTGGTCAAGCCAACTATATTTTGTTCGATCTTGTGAATTGGGTTCTTACTTATATACTTGGATGGAAGTTTGACTATACATGGTTCACGCCTAATTTAGATATCACTTCATTCTTGAATAATGACAAGCTAATTTTCTGCAGGGCCCTTCAAAATCGGAGAGGTGCACGAAGGAGCAAAGCATCGCAAGATGATGCAAACCGATGCATGTTTGTAGTTCCGAGGATTAATTATTTGAGCATATGTTCTATTTGTTTGGTTATTTCTCAGGAGATTAGTGATCGAGAAACATCTATTCATACAAATAGGACCAAAATAGGCTTTAAGATTCATGAAAGCACAAATAGGACCAAAATATGTTTCTCATGGAAATTGTTTTGATTATGATTTTTAACTAGGCTAGAATGATTGGGCCGGGCGGGCGAGGTTGCGTTAGGACCTCGGAGCAGCTGGAGTCCAAGACCAGTGGGAAATCAAGCGGAGGCGGCGCTCTTCCCATTCTCTCATCTCCCGCTTCTACCCCTCAAAAAACAAATCTCCCGTTTCTTTCCATATATATCAAGCTCGCTCGCTCTCGCTTTTGGCAACTCCAAGCACCCTCCGTTCATCCGATCCGTGTTGACAGCTCCCGAAACCCTAGACAACAACAAGTTTCCCCTTTCTTCCCATTCCGTCATGGATCCCAGCCGCCGCCGCCAGTTCCTCCCTCAGGGCTCACCCGCCTCCCTCCGCCGCCACAGCTCCTTCTCTCCTCCGCGGCTGCCCACCTCGGCAATTCCTCTCGCCTCCCAAAGCGGCGGCGATGGCTCCGGCGGCAATCCTCCCCACCCCCACCTCCTGAATCCCTTGTCGTGGTCGCTCGGCCGCGCGGCCGAACTAGTAGTGGCGCCCGGCAGCAGCTCTCTCGCGCAAAATGCATTCTCGACTCCGGTCCTGGAGTCCTTCCATTTCGAGGACGACCCGTCTCGGATGGTATCGTCGCCGTCAGCCATTTCGTCGACCTGGACGGACTCTGCGGGTCACCCCGGCCCAGGGAACGACGCAGGGGCACGGCAGGTCGATGGCCCCGTAGATGGCAAGAGTACCCAGATCCTGGTGCTGAATAGCTCCGAGCCGGAGGTCAATTCCGGAACCTTAGTCCTAGAGCGGCCGGCACTACCAGCGCCTTCTCCAATGGCTGCTGGCCCTGGCAGGAGTAGGCGTCCGCCCAGCGGCGCTTCTCCACGGGCAGGCGGCTCAGTCAAACGCAGCCGCTTATCCGTTGGTGATCGCGCTACCCCAGGGGCAGGCGGCCCTTCGGCAGGACCAGGAGGCGCTGGCCGTAGCCATCTATCCATAGGCAGCCGGGCTTCTGCTCCAGCAGCTGGCGGCGGCGGCAACGATGGCGCTTCTCCAGGGGTAAGTGGCCCTGGCAGCAGCGCCCCCTTAACCATGGTCATGGGTAGAGGCGGCGCAACTCTCTTTGAGCTGGCAAGAGAGGTGAAGCCCAGTGAGTCTCACATGAAGAAGATCATGAAGGACAAGGCTCTCGCGGAGCTTGCGCTTACAGACCCTAGGAGGGTCAGGAGGTGAGGATTTCCTTCGCTCTAGTGCATGTGGAGATTTATTTATTTATTTATCTGACAAAATCATGTGGAGATTCAGATTGCCGCCGATCTGATATACTCATATGTGTTGTCCATGGATTGAAATTCTGAAACTGAGTATTTTCTTTTGGAACAAATTTGTAGGATTCTGGCAGGCCGGGTGTACTCTGCCAAGAAGGACAAGGACAAGGCGGGCCGCAAGCAGGAACTGGAACAAATGGTTGAGACGCTGACCAAGAGGATCAGTACACTATCTGAAGAACTGGTATGTTCCTGCACCACTAGAAAGCTAATATATAATCAGTTTGGTAGTCTGTTGTTATGTTGGTTGCGCATCTTTGCACATAACCAGTTTTCCCCACACGATTTTATGATCAAAAGTATTAGTATGCACATGTCTGGAGGCTGCCGTTTTGGAGATTAGCATGGTTTTCCCACGTGGTTGTACAATCATAAGTATTACTAGTATATAGTTGTATTTGAAGCTGTTGATTTGGACATTGGCATGGTTTTTGAAAATACGACCATGTCCGTATTAGAATACGTTTCTAAAATATAAACTGGTTCTGTAAGTTAGAAGTACTTTTCGAGACATGTTTCGGACGCGGATTTTTGGGACATGGTGGCACGGGATGCGAAATCTCGCACGTCCGCATATGCACCACGATTGCTACTTAATATAGGCCACTGCAAAATACAGGGCGGGTAATTCGCAGGCCAGAGCAAATACGTAACGTTATACCTGACACGCATGAGCCAAGTCTCATTTAATTCTCGTATGGATACTAGCTGTCTGGTAGCAACGCCTTGCAGGTGTTGGGGGTGTTGGGTCGGTCTTTAATTTTCATATCTGTCATAACTGCACTGTAGCTCTTCTGTGAGTTGCGTTCCTATGGAGAGCAGAAGAACAAGAGGAGATGGCCACAGCAGAAATGTTGATACACATGTTATAGCATATCGATACTGGTCCTGCGTTTTACATTCTTGGGTATACGCACGTGCTGACATATATCCAACATGTTCGTCTCCTTGCATTGCAGACTTCTTTTATGACACTTGTGATTAGGCGGCCAAGCCTATGTATTAATGTGCTACTCATCAATAGGCAGATGAATCAACGAAATGCTGATACAAGAAGCTTTATTCATAGCGACTGATTCATGACAAACTAGATGGTTTAGTGTATAGAGTAAGACTCATATGCTAATTAGCCCTAGATATTACAGAGCTAATAACTGGCACAATGATTAAACACACTTGTATGATGATTAGTCCTAATTTACCAATTAATATATTACTACTACATATATTAATATAGTACTAATACATAGAACATCGACTAAGCACACGAATTTAGCTGTAACCATGACAAACTTGCTCCCATATATTTAGATAATTAAATGTAGCTCGCAGATATTTTCATATTGTAAGGTTTCAATTAGAAATATATGTGGAGTTGATTTTGATGTCTCTAATTTTTTAAATGAGAATTGTAATTTTTGGTTAACATGTATGCTTGTGAAGCTGAGATCAAAACCGAAGCCGTGAAAAGAAACCCCGTTCTCTATAAGCCATGTAAAAATATTTTAACCTTTATGTAGAATTTTTCCTGATCTTCTATTAATAGACGAAATGATTTTTTATTAATGTTGCATTTTAAAATTCAAATTCTACTTTTTTTTCATGATTCGAGTTAACTACGAAGAATGGAGTTAACTGATTTTCAGTAAGAAATTGATAAATGTAAGGATTTCAATTCTAAACCAATAGTTGAAACAAGTGACAAAACTAAAATACCCCATTTTCTAACTTGAACAATGCTAGGTGGAGAGAGCTGGTGTGATTATGGACAGGGTGCATGCTTCCAATGTAGTTAACACTTCACGACCTGCTCCTAATAAGTGAATACATGTTGAGGTGTGCCAGGTGAAGATGTCACATATGTCGCCCAATATTGTTCATCTTCAACCTGGCGCTGAGAGGAGAAAGCTGGCCATGGCATCAAGCTGTAGGGACGATGGAAGGTTAGATATCTTTCCTACGTTGGTTGGGATCCTAATACAGAACATGAGGTTGCTTTGTCCACCCACAGTCCACAGCCAAGAGAGAGAGAGAGAGAGAGAGAGAGAGAGAGAGAGAGAGAGAGAGAGAGAGAGAGAGAGAGAGAGGGAGGGAGAGAGAGAGAGAGAGAGAGAGAGAGAGAGAGAGAGAGAGATGGACTCCAGTATAGGTACAATTCCACAACTCCATTGTTGGGAAGAGGAACTCTTAGATCTCCGTGAGCATGGACTAGAGAAGCTAGTGGAGTGAGGGACGAGCTGCGGGACGGATACGATGAATGGGGAGAAAATGCATGGGGTGGTGCACGCTGCCGTTGAATGTACAAATAAATGAGATTAACTCCTCTAATCAATAGCACGGATCAGTGTAGTTATTGTAGTGGGCCTTACTCATTAGCTGTGGAATACTAGGCCTATACTACACTGGAGCGGTGCTGTGAAGTAGAGATACGGGCTGGTTGTACAAATACTACACGAATCACGTGCACATGGATGGAGGTGATTCCATCCTCGCGTGGAACCATGTCCACTCGTGATTATTCGACATGTTTCCTCCTATTATTTTCAGGAGACACTGGACTGTCTAAACCGGTCCGGGGGTACGTGCTCCCCCTTATCTTTTTTTTTTTTCAAAAGAAGGAATACCCCGGCCTCTCTGCATACGGACGATGCATACAGCCAATTTATTAATTATTAACACAAGACCTTATAAAGTCGTACAACAGTAAGACCAAAGTCACCATCTTCGCAACCTCTGTCGCTACTCCTATCTAAGCGATGAAGGGCGCTGATGGTGCAGGCCTAATACCAAACAGACCTCGCAGCCAAACCTAACATCTAAGACACGAGGTCCCAACCAGGACGCCTGCCGGGTATGGGCACCCACCAGTCCGGCGTGCTCTTCAACCAGGACCCCTGCCGGGTATGAGGCCACGTACCATCAATCCATCTTCAGAGTTGTACTGTTGCAAGAACCATGCCAGGTCTCTCTGCCATCGACGCCACCACGACGCCAGACAGCGCCACCATCCTGCGCTCGTCCATCATCACACGCCCACCAGCGAAACCCCCACTGCTCCATGCCGCTGAGACTCGCCATTGTCAACGTGCCAGATGCCACGCCGCTCCTCCGACGCGAACACCAAAAACAGGAAACGCCCTAAAGATACAAGGGGCACTCTGTACAACATGAAAGCCGCCCATGAGCAGCTGCAGAGAGCCAGCCTTATCTGCACCACAAAATTGGAAGGGTGGTTCTTTGGGATATGTACCATGTGCAGAACATTTAAATTCTCGAGTATAAATATTTCTTGCGGTAATAGTAGTCGAAATTTAAAGTCTGACTCTAGCATGTTTTACAACTATAGCTTCTACAGAATTGGAGTGGTATTCTTTTGTTCACACGGTGGGTCTATTTTAACTAGTATATGTTATGTATGTAGGAACAATGTGGAAGTTATTTTTATATTATTATGGAAATAACCAATAAATGTCTTCATCATTTCATTGGAATTTAGAGAAAATATGCCATAAAATCCTATCATAAACGCAATCACCAAGCACACACCCAAGATAGAACATGCCCTATAAAAATAGGAAGCATTTGTGCGTATGATTCTTTTGACTACAAAGAATCAAGCTAGTGTTGCATTCATTTTAGTTTTACAAGTTTAAATGGTGCATGTAATATATATCTAAGACTTTGTGGTGTTCTGTTGAAGTGAGAGACGAGCTGAGCTATGTCATTGGTTTCACTTAACGCTAATTAATAGGTTAATCTACTTGGGCTGATTTATTTTTCTCGATTGGCTTAACTTAACGCTAATTAATAGGTTATATCTTCTTGATTCTTGACATGCATATATATGTGATAATTCTATACCTGATATTTACATCCTTTCTTTTTCTTCTCAGAATTTTATTTATTAAGGAGCAAAGTTCAATTATAAATCCCTATTATAAGCTCTCAACTAATTACATGGTGGTGTGCCTCTTTTTGGCTTTCTTAATCATATATTGTTGTGTTATCTCATTGCAGAGCAAGTATCTTCAGATTAAGACTGAAAATAGGGAGCTAATGAATAAGCTGCGGTCAATGGAGGAAATGTCACAACTGAGAAAGGGTATGCTTGTTTCATTGGTAATCGACTTTATATGTTTGTGCACATTTGTTCCTAGAGGCAATAAAAAAGATGGTTGACGCATTGCAAATGGATGCATAAGGGCATAGGTTTTGCTTGGATAACAAGTTTTTCTTGTCTTTAGCCTGCATACCCACCTTAGATACTCGTATTATCTTTTAAGAGTAAAAATGTGTGTGCGTCTTGTGGCGTGTAAATGCGGGCTGCTAGCTGTCTTAAAGCTAATATAAATAAACTATGCTGAGTACTTGAACGTTAGCACAGGACATTTACCAAATCATCATTTGATATTTCATGACATGGTGACTGTGCCACGATGCGGTTATTCGGGTTATGCCACTTCTTTTCTACTGATCGACCACAGTCGAACTGAACATAAATACTACTGATGTATCTCTTCGTATTTAAAATGTTTTCATATTCACAAAACATATATTCATTCAACCACTATGTCGTCTACATTGATATTTGTTCCTTTGAATAACTGAATGTACAGCAGCAATGTTATGAGTGTTGATTACATAGTTTGTTTCTTTGGATGCTTCTTGTTCTAGCTAATCTCGTACAGGTCATTATATTAATTTACTAGTCCCTTTGTTTTCCTATCAATGCTATGCTTTTCATTTTTATCAAATGTCAAGTTAACTAACTTAATTTATTATTTATTTATTCTCCAGCTCAACAAGAAGCACTAACTTCTGAGTTCAAGGTATGGACGGCTAAATACAATGCTATGCTTTCTCATAAGCTAAACACTTCATGCCAAGAGCGCAAGAGATAATTAAGCACCCAATTGTTGAATGCCCATTCAGAAGGACAAGTGTACCTTGAGCATCCCATTTAATGTGAGCAGCTACAAATACAGGGGCAACCATCAGAATCACATAACTGAGCCATACGAACAGGAAAATCCCCGCGAGATTGAAATGGTGTAATTTAAAAGGTCACTTCTTGTAAAATTGATCGAGAACACCATACATGTATGTGATTATACTTCCCCTTGTTGGGTTGTTGGATAATATCCAGTGTGTGTGTGTGTGTGGGAGGGGGGGGGGGGGCAATATCATTATATTAACTAATAGTTGAATGATAATTCATGTGCTGAGTAATATATATTCCCCCGCCCTCTTCCCCTAAACAATGCTAAACTAATAGTTGAATGGAAGATTATTTACTTTCACCTATCATGTATTCACACTACTTTATTAGGCATACACGGTGCCGATCTCTCACAATATAGTTAGGTATGATGATCGCATATGGGGGTCACACATTCCACATGGACAGCGTGCCTTTCCATTTTTGTTGGCTTCTTTTTTATTGGAAATATATGAGAATACCGATGGTTGTGATTCATCCCAACCCCTACGTACACATGTAGTGTTGGTGATGAATACAAATGATTGTAATGTTGGTCACATATACATAGTGAGTCAAATATATACAGTTTATGTAAAAGTATTACTCTTCCACTTAAAGAGCGGTGTTTCATACTTTTGTTGCAACAACCTTAGGAGTTAACATGATTTCCGCGGGTTGGCATTAATTTTGATGCTCCATCCTTTGTATTTTAGCTCCTTTCAGACAATTTAAATAATACTGCACCTTGATCAATGAAGATTTGGTATTCTAGTATGAGCCTGGTATTAAGATTATGCAATACTCTTTATGCTAGTGTATGGGCGCACCGCACATGAACATTAGAGAAGCACATACAATTTACACCACGTATTTATGAAAGATGCAAGGGAGTCCAGAGTGAGTGAGTAACTACAAACTATTCCCTAAACTCCGGGTTCTAGATAAAGGGGATAGAAAGGCCTCACCTACTTAATGTGATGATTAAAATGTAACAATTAAATTTTCCAATAGAAGTTTGGTGATCCTTCAAAAATGTAATCACATGTAATACATTATCATGGTATTGATTAAGGGAATATTCGGTCTATGCCACTATCCAAAGTCAATATCATCCGATGGTCACCACTAGATTTTCACAAATTTTGGCTATGACACTAGTGCTTCCAGAAAAATTAGCCACATGTCCCTGCGCGCCTTATAAGTGACTACCCGTTAGGTTAGCCCCTCGTTGTCATATCCTTTCACTTGTTTCCTCCTCTATGGGACCCACCACTTGACATGTCATTCGCAATGGAGAGGAGCCAAATTAAATAACTTGAAATCCTGGAAGCCAAGACTCTCCAATTATTTTGGTTTAGTCATTGTGTCCCATGATACCAACATGTCTTCAGCTTTCCACCCTTACTTTCCCACCGGAAATTCTGAAGCATGGACTTTATTTGAGATCATACATGGGAAAGCCGGAAAAAATTGTTGAATAAGTGGGAACTACTTGAGAAATTGAGTTGATCAACACTTCATTCCCCTCGGTCGGTAACATTCTTTCCATCCAACTTGAAACCTTTACATATTCTATCTTTAAGATATTTAAACGTTTTCTGCCCACATCAAAAGGCAGCCCCAAATAATTATCACATAATGACTCAGTGTAGCCTTTGAGTACATTGTTTATCTGTTTCTTAGCTCATTGGAACGCCCCTTGCCGAAAAGTACCAAAGATTTAACAACATTAACTTCTTGCCCTAAAGCTCAATCATAATCATTCAAAGCACTCCTTGTTGCATTTGCACTCCCCACATGCCTTCAAGAACAAATGAATGTCATCCGCAAATAAATGGCGGCACACCTCTGTTGCCAACGGTGCCACAACCAAACCTTTAAGCTCTTATGACTGACTTCTATGTTTTAAGTGGCACAAAAGGCCCTCGGCCACCACAGGATCGTTTCTTACCTTCATGTCACAGGTTCCATCCTAGGTAAGTAAAACATTCATTTGCTTCTGACACGTGGCCGAGAGACTATCTTGACTTGATCCTCCCCGGCAACAGCGCCAGAAATTCCTTTTTATGTCTACTAGACTACGTCGGTATTTCCCCAAAGAGGAAGGGATGATGCAGCACAACGATGGTAGGTATTTCCCTCAGTGATGAGACCAAGGTTATTGAAGTAGTAGGAGAACCAAGCAACACTACGTAAACAGCACCTGCACACAAATAACAAATACTCGCAATCTGACGTGTTAAAGGGGTTGTCAATCCCTTTCGAATATGCAGTGCCCGACATTGGCAAGCGGACATGAGAAAATTGTAATAATTGATAGATCGAACGCCAAATAAAATAAAGTGCAGCAAGGTATTTTTGTATTTTTGTTTTAATAGATCTGAAAATAAAATCAAAGGAAAATAGATCGCAAAGGCAAATATATTAAAGAAGAGACCCAGGGACCATAGATTTCACTAGTGGCTTCTCTCGAGAAAAATAGCAAACGGTGGGTAAACAAATTACTATTGGGCAATTGATAGAACTTCAAATAATCATGACGATATCCAGGCAATGATCATTATATAGGTATCACGGCCAACATTGGTAGACCGACTCCTGCCTGCATCTACTACTATTACTCCACACATCGACCGCTATCTAGCATGCATCTAGTGTATTAAGTTCACGGAGAAACGGAGTAATGCAATAAGAACAATGACATGATGTAGAAAGGATCTATTTATGTAGAAATAGACCCCCCATCTTGTTATCCTTAATGGCAATGATACATACGTGTCGGATCCCCTTCTGTCACTGGGATCAAGCACCGTAAGATTAAACCCATCACAAAGCACCTCTTCCTATTGCAAGATAAATAGATCAAGTTGGCCAAACAAAACCCAAATATCGGAGAATAAATACGAGGCTATAAGCAATCATGCATATAAGAGATCAAAGAAGACTCAAATAACTTTCATGGATAAAAAGATAGATCTAATCATAAACTCAAAGTTCCTCCGATCCCAACAAACACACCGCAAAAAGAGTTACATCATATGGATCTCCAAGAGACCATTGTATTGAGAATCAAACGAGAGAGAGGAAGCCATCTAGCTACTAACTACAGACCTGAAGTTCTACAAAGAACTACTCACGCGTCATCGGAGAAGCACCAATGGACATGATGCACCCCTCCGTGATGGTGTCTAGATTGGATCGATGGTTCTGGAATCTGCGGCGCCTGGAATTTATTTTTGTCAGACGCCCCTAGGGTTTCTGGAATATTGGGGTATTTATAGAGCAAAGAGTCGGTTCGGAAGGCACCCAAGGTAGGCACAACCCAGCCCAGGCGTGCCCTGGTGGGTTGTGCTCCCTGAGCACCCCAGGCGCTTCTCCGTCCCACTGGATGTCTTCTGGCACTGGTACGCGTTGGTGCTATACAAACGGTTTTTAACCCCTTTCCGCGACGGCATTTGGAACCGTCGCCAAGTGAGTGTGGGCGATAGGGGGGTCCTTCCCACACAACCTAGAAGTCGTCGGGGATAGGCCCTCCTGGGACACAGGCAGGGGCCAAATGAGCTCGTGTGCGATCTGGCGAGGCATGAAAACCCAATCATTTCCGTTCGTATGTACATACCACACGGTGAATCCCAGAAAAACATTTTCGTTCGTATATATATCACACACAGTCAATCCAAGGAATACGTTTCTGTTCTTATGTACATCCCACACAGTCAATCCAGGGAAAACATTTCCGTTCGTATGTATATCACACACAGTCAATCCAAGGAATATGTTCCGTTCTTATGTACATCCCACACAGTCAATCTAAGGAAAACGTTTTGCTTTGTGCGTACATCCCACACAGTTTTATGTGTAGGCTCGTGTGTTAAAGGTGTAACTATCACACACTGTGACGCCCGGGTAATTAAGCTACAGAAATCCCACGTTAACGGTGCCACGTCACCCAGGTTGCTATTGATAATATCGCGTTGGATCAAAACCATTTCAAAATTCAATTTCAAATTAATGTCAGCGATAAAAGTTTTTCAAAATTTAAAACAAAAATGTTCGGGTTGTACTAAATATTACATAGATAAATATGGTGTAGTAAACACATTTTTATAAAAGGCCTAAATAATTTAAAATTATTTAAAACAGAAAATTAAATAAATAAAAGAAAAGAAAATACAAAAGAGAAAAACTAAACTACCAAAAAAAGAAGCCCCCCCACTGAGCCACAGCCCAGCTGGCCTCTGGGCCAACCAGGCCGGCCCAGCCGGCGCCTATAGCCCCCTGGGGCGACCAAACCCTAATCGCTACCACCCCCACTCCCCTCGTCCCCCCACTCTCTCTCGCGCCGCCCCCTCCCTCACGCACACGGCACACACACTGCATCGCCGCCACCCTGGCTTCGGAGGACCCGCGCTCGAGCCCTCGCACCGTCCGGCGACCCGGTTGCAGCGGATGAGCCGCTCGCCGGCGACGAACTCATTAGATATCCCCCTCTTATTCTGGCATTCTGCAGTTCAGTCCACTGATATGGCCCTTTACACATATATCCATGCATATGTAGTGTAGCTCCTTGCTTGCGAGTACTTTGGATGAGTACTCACGGTTGCCTTGTTCCCCCTTTTCCCCTATCTCTACTCGATTGCTGCGACCAGGCGATGGAGCCCAGGAGCCAGACGCCACCGTCGATGACGACTTCTACACCGGAGGTGCCCTACTACGTGCAGCCCGCTGACGACGACCAGGAGTAGTTAGGAGGATCCCAGGCAGGAGGCCTACGCCTCTTTCGATCTGTATCCCAGTTTGTGCTAGCCTTCTTAAGGCAAACATTGTTTAACTTATGTCTGTACTCAGATATTGTTGCTTCCGCTGACTCGTCTATGATCGAGCACTTGTATTCGAGCCCACGAGGCCCCTGGCTTGTATTATGATGCTTGTATGACTTATTTATGTTTTAGAGTTGTGTTGTGATATCTTCCCGTGAGTCCTTGATCTTGATCGTACACATTTGGGTGCATCATTAGTGTACGATTGAATCGAGGGCATCAGAAGTTGGTATCAGAGCCGACTGCCTGTAGGAATCCCCCTTCCAACTCCTTGGTCGAAGTCGAGTCTAGACTTTACAAAACTTTTACTAACATGGCTGTGCGGCCCATGGGCCCACGTCACCATTGGGTGGTATTAGGATCTTTTACTACTCGACCTTTACTGCAGGATTACGAGCGCTCTTCTATTCGGGTTAAATGATTTTGCTAAAACAAAACTAACTTTAGGTTCTCGATAATACTTTCTCCCGGAGAGCCCCTCACTTCAGATGATCGCTTCTTTGCACTAGAAGATTCGAAGTTACTCTCGATGTTCTCTCGAGTCTTTGTGCCATCGCATTGCGATTTCCTTCCACCGTCAACCCCTATGAATAACTGCTTACACTTGCCATTTATACAATCATTCCCGTTGATCTTGTTATTACAAGATGTCCGAAATACTCTTTGTTGTTCGAAAATCCTTTAAGCTTACTTCCTTGCAGTTCTTTACCACATGAATATCCCTCTTGAAAATTCCTCGCACTTATTGAGTATCTGTTCATCTCCGGTTGTTCGTATGCTTCATAAGATACTACGAAATACTATCCGACCTTACGAGCATCCTCTTCAAACTATTGCTCGGCAAATACTTGTATGCTTACATTATGGATGCTCCCATATCACTAGCAATATTCACTAGTATCTTTTGACACCGTCATTTTGATCCTTTGATTCAACATGTGTGCGAATGCACACAATCATCTATCAACCCTTCTAAATTATCTTTCCGTCTCAGACGTCATTTTGAACATGAGCTGGTTCTCGACCAAACTAATTGTCGTCAATTTTGCCTCTGGTCTATCCAACTTATCCATCCTTGATCGAGCTTCTACTTGATCCTTTGTTTTGGATATCATAATTCCTTTGTTAGCTAAGCATCGAATTATTCCAATGTTCTATAATATGATGCCGTGCATTCTTTACGAGTACCGATACTCACATCAGCTCATCGCGGATCGCCCGATCCATTGTTGGATTTCATCCGACATCGTCCTTCATATTCAATCACTTTGGAAGTTCTTTCTCCATTGGTAAATCCTACCCTCTGATTGACCAACCATGCTCGCTTCGAGCTGGTGGTATTTACTATTGAAGCTTGTGGTATATGTTTCCATGATACCCTGACGGGTTGAACCTATGCCTTCCTTTATATGTGTGGACTCGGAAGTTTTCACGAGTCATACTCATCTGGTATTTCACCAGGTAAAACTTTCAACACTAATGCCTTTATCAAAGCGAGAAGTGAATGGAAGGTTAAACATTGAAGAAGTGGGAGTCGACCTTGAACTTTGTGTTCATGCCCATGGACACGATGTAGATACTATCATGGAAACTTCTTGTAATAATAACTATTTTCTTGATAAATATCATCTGGTATCTGTGAATTGATCCTTCGCAACCGTGGTTCCGACCATGTTTGTTCTCCCTTGATTCTATTTCTCGAGACAAGTTAGAGTACTTGTCTTCTGCGAGCATTACCCAGTCCAACCTCTACTTGATGCATCGCCATCGAGTATTACCCCCTGGTATCTCGAGATTATCATGGAACTGCATAACTTCTAATGAGTTCTTCATCAAGTGCTACATTCCCACTGATTCCAATTTTTCACGGGCTCTGAGTTATTAAACACTCAAAGACACCAATGACTGAACCGAGTCCGCTTTTCACGGTTCAACAACTCTTCGGTAAGCTTCTATAAGTACGAGTTTGTACCCGATCACATCATTCCTAGCCTGATCGGCTATATCATTATCATGCTAAATTTTAACTGTGCTACCGGGTCCGTCTCGGAGCACAAATTTCGAGGTGAGCTAATCTTACAATCGATCTTCCTCGTCATACCGTTTGTCCTTGGACAGCAAGCTTGATTTCGAGTTTGTGTCGTACCCATGGTTCCAATGACTTTTGGCTTCATCATTTCCGTTGACTTGATGTCATCGCCAATCAGTTACATCTTCTCGAAACCTCTCGACAAATGTGTCGTGATCATCATCAACATTCTGGGGTCTTCCAAGATATCTATCGAATTCTTGATGAGAAATATCATCCTTGCCCCTCGATGGTTTGTATTATCATCGGCAACGTTAATGCCCTCCCTCCAACACAAACCTGCTCATGTTTTGTGTATTACCTTGAGTTCCTTCCTACCCCGCTTGTTTTATGTTCTACTTTGGAATATTGCCATCTTTTATGTCAAGGATGTCGTGGGAATTTCACCACCTCTTAAGAATTCTTGGTATGGTGATACTTCTCACCATCATCATTCTTCCTTGGTCCCCGTGTTGTTTTTAACCAGCATACCAATAGATGCTGTTTGAGTTCTATACTTCTAGCAACCCTATTGCTTTGAAGTTAACGATCGACAGTTCGTTCTTAGACCGTTGATTATTGAATCGTCCCTCTAACATTGATCTTGCTAGCTAAGGTCATATTTCGGGCACACCTTTCAACTAATGATTGATGGTGTATGTTTCCCTAGAGCATACAACATTATATCATTTGAATTGACAAGTGTCATCTTCTTGTTCACATTATTGTGGAAATCCATCTTTGAAAATCTCAATGAATTGTCGCTGAGTCAATCAGCCACCTCCTCACCTCTCCTTGGTTTAATGATGAACTATTGTTTCAGGAACCCGCTCCCATAGTTCATTTCCCGAGAATCTTGCAATACCATTTCAACGATTTGTGTTGTGCCTTTTCTTCTCGGACATCCTGAGCCTGAGGTATCATGACACCAATTCGATCTGAATCTCGATCAGATATGATGGTTGGGACAACTGTCTAGGAGTTATGTTGTTGGTCCTTTGATGACCCGGTAACATGATGTCATGCCTAGCACCCCCCCCCCCCCGGCTGGAGGACCTATCATTATAATTTCTTTTGCAAGATAACCATTCTTCCTGGAGGAAATTGTAAGACTTATCCTACAAGTTGTTCCTAATGGATCCTTCCTATATCCAAAGTCGGACCTTGATTGAAACACCATATCGTTGCTACTGAAGCATGTACGTGGTACTCCGTTCATCACCAAGAACATTTGAAGCACAATGCTAAATTCTCTTTATCAATTATCCAAACACCGTTGTATGGGTAATGTCATGAAATTCATCTCCCCTTACCTAAATGGTTTTCTACCTTCTATCCTGTCGTGGGAATCATGCTCTGCATGTCCTTGGGAAGGATACCCCCGAAATATGTGTTTAACACATTTTCCTTTCCATTGTTTGGTTTAACCTTTCTTGTGATCTATATGATCTAAGCAGTAATATTATCCTGCTTATGTAACCACCTCAGTAAACAATTCCGTCAGAAAGACCCTGTACTTCTGTTGATGACATTCCGATAACCACAGATGGACGAGAACTTTGCCTATTGGTCCGCCTCGTTCAACGAGCAGGAAAATGGTTCTCTTAGTCCCTCACCCTTGGTATTGATGTTGTTGCCGAGATAACTGATAGGCTACCCTCTGACACGCCTTACTATCGTGACCGTGCAAGATGTCGGCCCCCTTCCTACTTTCAACCACATGGTGGGCCCATAACCCACAGTTCCACAGGATCGAAACCTGAATCTCCTGTACACCCCCTGTTCCCAAAGTTATTCCTCGCGCGTGGACTCGTATATAATTCACGGACCACCGTCCCAAGTGATCTATTTTGGTATCAGACGCAATACTTATTCTCGTTGCGTTGAACCCCTTTCACCTTCTGATTAGGCACTGAACGCTTGCCTATCCGTTTGAAAATTCTCATGGTACCTCCTTACTTTGCTCTCGATATTTTCTTAAGATTCAATCTGAGAGTAACTTCCGCCACCTTCCTCGATGTTATCGACCAGATAGTCAACCTTGTAGAGGTCTGTCCTTTTGAAGCTACCCCTTATCCTTTCCGTAAGTACGATGAGGATCCCCAAGTAAGGATGACAACTTCATCATGATGACCCGAAGCCGAGAACTGAAGACATCAATATAATGGATCGACCTCTTCGAGAAGAGCAACCAAAGACGAGAAGATTCGTTAGGATTTCGTAACCAGACCTTTCCCCTAGTCCCCCTCTTAAATCTCGGGACGGGATTTCTTGTAGTGGAGGAGAATTGTGGCCTTGGGTAATTAAGCTACAGAAATCCCACGTTAACGGTGCCACGTCACCCGGGTTGCTATTGATAATATCGCGTTGGATCAAAACCATTTCAAAATTCAATTTCAAATTAATGTCGTGATAAAAGTTTTTCAAAATTTAAATCAAAAATGTTCGGGTTGTACTAAATATTACATAGATAAATATGGTGCAGTAAACACATTTTTATAAAAGGCCTAAATAATTTAAAATTATTTAAAACAGAAAAGTAAATAAATAAAAGAAAAGAAAATACAAAAGAGAAAAACTACACTAACAACCCCCCCCGGGCCACCCGGTAGCCTCTGGGCCAACCAGGCCGGCCCAGCCGGCGCCTATAGCCCCCTGGGGCGACCAAACCCTAATCGCTACCACCCCCACTCCCCTCGTCCCCCCACTCTCTCTCGCGCCGCCCCCTCCCTCACGCACACGGCACACAAACTGCATCGCCGCCACCCTGGCTTCGGAGGACCCGCGCTCGAGCCCTCGCACCGTCCGGCGACCCGGTTGCCGCGGATGAGCCGCTCGCCGGCGACGTACTCCTCCTTCCTGCGCCATTCTTCCACCCCGAGCAACCACCCGACGACCGCGCCTCGCCGCCTGGAGCTCCGCGAGCCTCACCGGAGCCACCCCGTCGCCCTCCTGCCGTCACCATCGCCTGGAGGACCACCCCGCCGGACGCCATCGCCCCCGTCCTCTTTGTCGTCGACCAGCCCGACATCGACCCCATCGCCGCCGTCCTCTCCGTCGCCGATGCCGCCTCGCCGGACCTCCCCGAGCTCACTGCCTAGTCCCCACGATCGCCGGTGAGGCCCCCGGCCTCTTCTCTTCCCCTGTCCCCGTATGCACGCGCTCGCGACCACCGCCACTGTTGGCATCGTCGTCGGCCACCGCGAGCCCCTGCCCCTCGCCCTGTGCTGCTCCCCACGGCGCCCGCAGCACCGTGGCGCTCCTCCTCACCGGGTCGTGTCCACCCCCAGCCCAGCGCCGCTGGCGCCACCCTCGCCTCCGCTTCGCCGTGGCCCGGCTGGCAGCGCCGGATTGCCCGCCGTGGTTGCCCGGCTGACCTCGTTCCACCACAGGCGAGTGCCGCCGGGTGCTCCCTTTCACTGCCTTACGCCTTGACCCGCAAGGCCCCTGTGCCACTGACCTTGGGGCCCCATGCCCCAGAACGATTATTTTTAAAAAATAGGAGAAAAGAGAATTTAGAAAATAAATAAATAAATATATTAATTAATTAAGTAAATTAATTAACTTAACTAATTATGTTTAATAAACATAATTAAATAACTAACCTAGCTAATCTGTTAATTAATCTAATTAATATGGTTATTTAGTTAACAGACAATGATAGTGGGACCCACATGTCAGTTTGACTAGGTCAACTGACTAGTTGAATGCTAACATCACCCTGACATCATGCTGATGTCATAAATCTAATTTCGAATTAATTTAAATAATTAATTAAATTCCAGAAATTAATAAAATCTTTAGAAAATCATATCTTTTAATCTGTAACTCAGATTAAAATATTTTCAACATGAAAGTTGCTCAGGACGACGAGACGAATCCGGATACGCAGCCCGTTCATCCGCCACGCATCCCTAGCATAGTGATCCTGCAACATTTCACCTCTGGTTCATCTGTCCGAAAACACGAAACACCGGGGATATTTTCCCGGATGTTTCCCCCTTCACCGGTATCACCTCATACCGCGTTAGAACACGTCTAGCACTCACTGTTGTCCTGTTATGCACTAGATTGCTATGTATTTACTATTTCTCCCCTCTTCTCTTGGTAGACCCGTGGCGATCTTGATGCCCGGTTCGACTACGGAGTTGGCGACCCCCTCTCTTGCAGAGCAACCAGGGCAAGCCCCCCTTGTGATCACCAGATATCGCCTACTCTTCTCTATCTGCTTGCATTAGAGTAGTGTAGCATATTCTCGCTTTCGATTAATCCTAAAATGCTGCATAGCTTTGTCCTTGCTACTCTTGTTGTTACCTTTACCGCTATCCTACCGCTTAGTATAGGATGCTAGTGTTCCATCGGTGGCCCTACACTCTTGTCCGTCTGTCATGCTATACTCTTTGGGCCGTGATCACTTGGGAGGTGATCACGGGCATATACTATATACCTTACATCGTTAAATTACCCGTGATCTTGTTAGGAGATGTGGGCTGAAAGGGCGGTGGTTCCATCCAGTAGAGGTGGGCACGGGTTCCCGACGGCCCCGACTATTACTTTGTGGCGGAGCGGACAGGGCAGGTTGAGACTACTGGTGAGAGGTGGGCTGGCCCTGGTCGGCGTTCGCGGATACTTAACACGTTTAATGAGATCCGGGTATTTGATGCGAGTGCGGCCATTTGGTCTATACGCACTAACCATCTACGTGGGAGTAGTTATGGGTATCCGGCGTCGTGGTATCACCGGCACTTCGTGACGCCTTGATCGGCGGGCGCCCGGATTGGAACGTAAGCCCGCTCTTGTATTAAGGGGCTAGATTACGCTTTCGGCCGCCCTCATAGCGTCAGGTGTGCATTGGGCGATGGGCCTGCACCCTGCGGCGCTTAGGTTTAGACCGGCGTCTGGCCTCTCTGTTGTGCCTAGGTGGGGCTGCGGCGTGTTGATCTTCCACGGCGGGCATGACCCGAGAAAAAGTGTGTCCGTCCAAATGGGATCAAGCGTGTTGGGTTATGTGGTGCACCCTGCAGGAAGTTTAATCTATTGAATAGGCGTGATCTTGATAACAGGACGACTTGGAGTTGTACCTTGACCTTATGACAACTAGAACCGGATACTTAATAAAACACACCCTTCCAAGTGCGGATACAACCCGGTGGTCGCTCTCTCTCGGGGTTACGAGGAGGGATCGCGGGTAGGATTATGCTATGCGATGCTATTTGGAGGACTTGATCTGCTCTCTTCTACATGTTGCAAGGCGGAGGCTGCGGAAGCGTAGTCTTGACAGGATTAGATATCCCCTCTTATTACGGCATTCTGCGATTCGTCCAGCGATATGGCCCTTTACACATATATCCATGCATATGTAGTGTAGCTCCTTGCTTGCGAGTACTTTGGATGAGTACTCACGGTTGCCTTGTTCCCCCTTTTCCCCCTATCTCTACTCGATTGCTGCGACCAGGCGATGGAGCCCAGGCGCCAGACGCCACCGTCGATGACGACTTCTACACCGGAGGTGCCCTACTACGTGCAGCCCGCTGACGACGACCAGGAGTAGTTTGGAGGATCCCAGGCAGGAGGCTTGCGCCTCTTTCGATCTGTATCCCTGTTTGTGCTAGCCTTCTTAAGGCAAATATTGTTTAACTTATGTTTGTACTCAGATATTGTTGCTTCCGCTGACTCGTCTATGATCGAGCACTTGTATTCGAGCCCACGAGGCCCCTGGCTTGTATTATGATGCTTGTATGTCTTATTTATGTTTTAGAGTTGTGTTGTGATATCTTCCCGTGAGTCCCTGATCTTGATCGTGCACATTTGCGTGCATGATTAGTGTACGATTGAATCGGGGGCGCCACACACACGCTCTACCTTGGTTAACTGTTTGCTTTTATCAACTACATCACACACGATTTGATGAAGAAAGCTGTGTGGCATTGGGCTATCCATCACAAGTGCTTTTATTGCTAGAACAGTTTGCAAAGTTCCATGACACATTTAGCAGGTTTATTAGTTTACAATTAATAATTCCAGTATTACGCAAATTCACATTTCATAACAAATAGTTGTTTGCCAATTTCATATCAGGCACATAAATATATTATAACATCACAGTACGATAGCTACATGAAAACAGCACGGTACAACATATAGCTAGTTCAACTTTGTAAGAACAATATTAGAACAATATATTCATTTCCCTAATCGAGATCATTCAGGCTCGTCTTATCTACCTCTACTTTCAGTTCAGTAAGAACCTGTTTTGCACTGGCCAACTGGGAAAGTGCCTCCTCCTTCGCCAACACCATCTTAGAAAAGTCTGATTTAAAAAATCTAAGCTCATTCTCCACCTTCCTCTTTTTATCCAGCATCTTCAAATATTCTTCAGCGTTGACAACACTTCATCTAAGCCTACGTCTGTTCTCTTCCTCATACATGCTCTAGAGCTTCGCTAGGCACATCTTCAAAGACTGTGGTCACTCTTGATCAACCCACTCAAAGTAAGAACACTTCCGTTCATCCTATAATATTTAAAACTAGATCAGTAACAATTGTAGGGAAAATGTATTTATAGCAACATAGAAAATCACCAATGCTTATTTTGAAAAATTGAAGAAACATGTTAATTATGACATATCTTCTCAAAAAGATCAATGTGCAAATGAATTAATTGCTACTGAGACAACAAATAAATTGTGGAACATCAGAAGCTATAATTAACTACAACAACGCTACAAGTTCTTACTCATGTGCAATAAATAACAAATTGAACATTTTATGAGGAAGGTAAATATAACTGCAACAGCATAGCAACAATGTTTGGATGACAGCAAATTGATACTAACAGGTGTATACATGCACAAATTTATTAACATAGAACTAATAGCACTAAGGTCGTCCACTATGTATGCCAAAACTGGTGTAAAGACAACTGTTGCTACATCTTGCACCTGTGCCCTGCACTAGCGAGCCGATGCAGCGGAAAAAATTAGGGACCCGGACTCCGGAGCACCTAGTTGCTCAGATGCCCAGTTCCTTCGTGCCATAAAGATTTAGTATTTTACTGCTTGGCTACTCGGATGTGTGGACCAAAGTTGGTTGCACAAACTACTGAAGTGGTGCCAAATAATTTTCTAATGGCACCGCTGATGAGATGGCAACAATTTTAGATACTAGGTACAAATTGTGACACTGTCTTAGGATGCGTTTGGTTGAAGGTGTGGTATGAATGGATTGGGACCGTGACAGTGTCTGAATCACATCTAACAAATGATTTGTAACAACGAAAGAGGGTCTAACCTTCTCTGCGCATGCCAGAAACTTCCTCCCACTGTCCACAGATTCAAACACAACTAGCTTCACGCATGGAGATTGATGGTGACAATGAGCAGATAGATCTTCAGCCACCCAGCTCCATTCGTTTCCACTGATGGTCCTAGGGAGCTACAAGAGGAAGAAATGACTCAAATCGACCGTCGGGTAAAAATCATTCTTTCCAAGTCATAGACCGAGAGAGAGAAGAGAGGCATACTTGGGTGGTGAAGGGGTCATCGCCGGAGGAGGAACCGCTGGAGAGGTCTTTGAAGAAGACCACGGTGACCCCGGCGGTAGGATGCGAGACGGCGAGAGTGAGGGAAGCAGCTGTAGCTTAGGAAGGAAGGAAGGAGGAAACAGGAGAAATGTGACTTGTGGTTGGGGAGAAAAGGGGGTGGGGAAGGGGGAGGGGGCGGGGGTAGATGTTTTGCCGGTAGGCCAAAATATTGAAAATGTGGAGGAAAACTTTGCGCGCGGTGCCGCCGGACCATTCACTTTTAACGATTGTGTCCATCGCAAATGATTCTTCTGCTTTACGCGCATAGGATGAGTTTGATAATTCAAATTTTGGTGGAAATTTCCCCGGGTACGTCATTGCATAATTTAACATCGCTTGCTAATTTGGACACACAAAAAGAGCGTACAGCAGATAGATCACACTTACTGAATCGAGCAATTTTAGTAATTAAACCGAGACAGTTGACCTAAACATTAATCTCACAAAAGACCAGCATTAAAAAACAAAGTCTAAGTACGCATAATTTTAACAAATCCGCCGCCGCGCCGGCCTATGCGTCACCGGTGTGAGATGAGACGTTGATGACTTGTCCTGGTGACATGCCGCCATTGGTGGACTCCGCGTCCCCCTGCTGAAGTTAACCGCGTCCTCGTCCTCGTCCTTGTCCTCGGTGCCGCCCTCAATCTTGTAGACTCGTAGCAGTGGCTGCGCCAGAGCTCGCGTTGGTACTCCACCGCCGATTCCTCGATGGACAGACTCTTCTCTACCTCAACCTCGGCCACGCACAACTCCTCCTCCCGGCGCTCCTGGATCTCCGCCACCTCCTGCATCTCCAGCTCCCGCTCGGCGACCTCGTGAGGAAGCAGGTGCTCCATGGCCACCGCCGCCTTTTCGGACGTGGGTTGCATGCTGGAGTCCGAGGTGGCCTGGAATATCTTGGCGTGTGCATCCTTGATCCTGGCGTGGATGACCGCGACCCGGGCTAGGGCAACATCGGCGGCACGGACGGCAGCTCGAGCGCTCTCGACGTTTGAAGTTGGCGTCGCAGTAGCAGCTGCAGCCGTCTCAGCTGCTGCTGCTGCCATGTCGGCTGCCGCAGACGCCCTCTCGGCGGAAGCGGTTGCGCTCAATGTGGATGCGGCGGCTCTCTCGGTGTAGGCGGTTGCGCTCTCGGCGCAGATGGTGGCGCTCGGGGGGGGGGGGGGGACGCGGCCATCGTACGGGCCTTCACGAAGCATTTCCACAGCGTCATCTTTGCAAGAAGGGGGTGCGATAATGGGGGTCGAGATTTGTGGATTCAGGGTTGCCGGCACTTGAGCAGACGAGCTGGCGAAGCTTAAGGAGGGAGACTTAAATAGACGAATTTGGAGTGAAGTGGCAACGGATGGTGTTATAAATGTACGAGAAATTTTGTAGTACTAATACAACTGTCATGTCAAATTTTGCAAAATTTCAGGGGTCATTTGACCTTTTAAGACATTTAATTGATTTTCTAGCCATTTAATGTCTGTAATTAATATTTGAACTACATGTCCATGCAACAGCTGACCATAACGGTTTGGAAAGTCATATTTTTTGTACTTGTGTGCGATTTAATTCCATGTGTAGTAAATTGGAAGGAATTTTCAAACATATAGGTCTAACGGCTATGACACAATTAAGCATGGAGTGCCATGACATTTAAATACCAAAAATAAAAAAATCAAAAACACATGAAACCTTGGTTCATGTAATGTCATGCCACCAAGATTATGTGGTGAAAATTTTGGCATGCGTAACGAAAGTTTGGACACACGCCCCTCAAAAAACGGAGCAACTCACTAAAAGGCTTGTGGTTCCGAGAGGGAACAATGCATGTTTGATGATGAACGGGAGATAGCTTCCTCTTAAAGCCTTCAATTTTTTTCTACATATAACGTGCACTAATGCAACTGTCATGTGAAAATTTGGAAAATTTCAGGGGTCATTTGACCTTTTGAAGACATTTAAGTGTTTTTCTAGCCATTTAATGACCGTAATTCAAATTTGAACTACATCTACATGCAACGACTAACCATAAAGGTTTGAAAAATCATATTTGTGTACTTGTGTGCGAGTTAATTCCATGTGCAGTAAATTAGAAGGATTTTACAAATATATTTGTCTCACAACATGGACACATGCATATGTATGCATGGAGTGCCATGGCATTTTAATTCCAAAAAATAAAAAAAAACAGAAACACATGAAACCTTGGTTAATGTAATGTCATGCCACCAAAATGATGTGGTAAAAAATTGGCATGTTTGACGAAAGTTTGGACATACACCCTCACAAACCGGAGCAACTCACTAGAAGGCTCCTGGTTCCGAGAGGGAACAATGCATGTTTGATGTCGAACGGGAGATAGCTTCCTCTTATGGCCTTCAAATTTGTTCTATGTTTAATGTGCAGTACTACAATTGTAATGTGAAAATTTGGAAAATTTGACGGGCCATTTGACCTTTTAAAGACATTTAAGTGATTTTCTAGCCATTTAATGACCGTAATTCAAATTTGAACTACATCTACATGCAACGCCTAACCATAACGGTTTGAAAAATCATATTTGTGTACTTGTGCGCGAGTTAATTCCATGTGCAGTAAATTAGAAGGAATTTCCAAACATATTTGTCTCACGACATGGACATATGCATATGTATGCATGGAATGTCATGGCATTTTAATTCCAAAAAATAAAAAAAACAGAAACACATGAAACCTTGGTTTATGTAATGTCATGCCACTAAGATGATGTGGTAAAAAATTGGCATGTTTGATGAAAGTTTGGACACACACCCCTCACAAACCTGAGCAACTCACTAGAAGGCTCGTGGTTCCGAGAGGGAACAATGCATGTTTGATGACGAACGGGAGATAGCTTCCTCTTACGGCCTTCAATTTTTTTTCTACGTTTAACATGCACTACTACAACTGTCTTGTGAAAATTTGGAAAATTCCAGGGGTCATTTGACCTTTTAAAGACATTTAAGTGATTTTCTAGCCATTTAATGACTGTAATTCAAATTTGAACTACATTTGCAATGGCTAACCATAACGGTTTGAAAAATCATATTTGTGTACTTGTGTGCGAGTTAATTCCATGTGAAGTAAATTAGAAGGAATTTTCAAACATATTTGTCTCGCGACATGGGCATATGCATATGTATGCATGGAGTGCCATGCCACTTTAATTCCAAAAAATTAAAAAAATACCAGAAACACATGAAACCTTGGTTGATGTAATGTCATGCCACCAAGATGATGTGGTAAAAAATTGGCATGTTTGACGAAAGTTTGGACACACACCCCTCACAAACCGGAGCAACTCACTAGAAGGCTCGTGGTTCCGAGAGGGAACATGATACGTCTCCAACGTATCTACAATTTTTGATTGTTCCATGCTATTATATTACCCCTTTTGGATGTTTATGGGCTTTATTTTACAGATTTATATTATTTTTGGGACTAACCTACTAACCGGAGGCCCATCCCATATTGCTGTTTTTTTGCCTATTTCAGTATTTCGAAGAAAACGAATATCAAACGGAGTCCAAACGGAATCAAACCTTCGGGAGCTTGATTTTTGGAACGAACGTGATCCGGAGAGCTTGGAGTGCAAGTCAAGAAGCTTCCGAGAACCCCACGAGATAGGAGGCCGAGCCCCCCTGTAGGCCGTGCACCCCTGTCTCGTGGGCCCCTCGGGCGGCCACCGGCGTACTTCTTTCTCCTATATATACCTACATACCACGAAAACATCCGGGGGCACCATGAAACACAATTTCCACCGCCGTAACCTTCTGTATCCGCGAGATCCCATCTTGGAGCCTTGGCCCGGCACTTTCTGGGAGGGAATCAACCACGGAGGGCCTCTACATCAACATCCTTGCCCCTCCGATGAGTTGTGAGTAGTTTACCACAGACCTACGGGTCCATAGTTATTAGTTAGATGGCTTCTTCTCTCTTTTTGGATCTCAATACAATGTTCTCCCCCTCTCTCGTGGTGATCTATTCGATGTAAACTCTTTTTGCGGTGTGTTTGTCGAGATCCGATGAATTGTGGGTTTATGATCAAGTTTATCTATGAATAATATTTGAATGTTCTCTGAATTATTTTATGTATGATTGAGTTATCTTTGCAAGTCTCTTCGAATTATCAGTTTGGTTTGGCCTACTAGATTGGTCTTTCTTGCCATGGGAGAAGTGCTTAGCTTTGGGTTCAGTCTTGTGGTGTCCTTACCAGGTGACAGAAAGGGTTGCAAGGCATGTATTGTATTGTTGCCGTCGAGGATAACAAGATGGGGTTTATATCATATTGCATGAGTTTATCCCTCTACATCATGTCATCTTGCTTAATGTGTTACTCTGTTCTTATGAACTTAATACTCTAGATGCAGGCAGGAGTCGGTCGATGTGTGGAGTAATAGTAGTAGATGCAGGCAGGAGTCGGTCTACTTGTTATGGACGTGATGCCTATATACATGATCATGCCTAGATAATCTCATAACTATACGCTTTTCTATCAATTGCTCGACAAGAATTTGTTCACCCACCGTAATACTTATGCTATCTTGAGAGAAGCCACTAGTGAAACCTATGGCCCCGGTCTATCTCTTATCATATTTGCTTTCAATCTACTTTTACTTGCATCTTTACTTTTTGCATCTATATTATAAAATACCAAAAATATATTTATCTTATCATACTATCTTTATTAGATCTCACTTTCATGAAGTGGCCGTGAAGGGATTGACAACCCCTTTATTGCGTTGGTTGTGAGTTCTCAGTTTGTTTGTGTAGGTGCATGGGACTTTTGAGGAGCCTCCTACTAGATTGATACCTTGGTTCTCAAAACTGAGGAAAATACTTACGCTACACTTGCTGCATCACCCTCTCCTCTTCGAGGAAAACCAACGCAAGCTCAAGACGTAGCAAGAAGGATTTACGGCGCCCGTTCAGGGAGGTCTTCGCTCAAGTCAAGACATATCAAGTACCCATCACAAACCCATCTCCCTCGCATTTACATTATTTGCCATTTGCCTGTCGTTTTCCTCTCCCCCACTTCACCCTTGCCGTTTTATCCGCCCTCTCTTTCCCAACCTCCTCCTCTCTTTTTTCGCTTGCCGTTTTTCTATTTTCTTGTGTGTTGGATTACTTGTTGCCATGTCGCAAGATAATACCGAATTGTGTGACTTCTCTAATACCAATAATAATGATTTTCTTAGTACTCCGATTGCTCCTCTTAATAATGATGAGTCTTGTGAAATCAATACCGCTTTGCTGAATCTTGTTATGAAAGATCAATTCACCGGCCTTCCTAGTGAAGATGCCGCTACTCATTTAAACAATTTTGTTGATTTGTGTGATATGCAAAAGAAGAAAGATACATATAACAATATTGAAGTTATTTCATTTTCACTTAGAGATTGTGTTATAGTTTGGTTTTCGTCTTTGCCTAAAAATAGTATCGATTCCTGGAACAAGTGCAAAGATGCTTTTATCTCTAAGTATTTTCCTCCCGCTAAGATCATCACTCTTAGGAGCGATATTATGAATTTTAAACAACTTGATCATGAGCATGTTGCCCAATCTTGGGAAAGAATGAAATTGATGCTTCGCAATTGCCCTACTCATGGTTTGAATTTATGGATGATCATACAAAAAATTTATGCCGGTTTGAACTTTGCTTCTAGAAATCTCTTAGATTCGGCCGCGGGAGGAACCTTCATGGAAATCACATTAGTAGATGCTACAAAACTTCTTGATAATATTATGGCTAATTATTCTCAATGGCACACCGAAAGATCTTCTAGTAAAAAAGTGCATGTTGTAGAAGAAATCAATGTTTTGAGTGGAAAGATGGATGAACTTATGAAGATGTTTTCTACTAAAAATACTCCTCTTTATCCCAATGATATGCCTTTGTCTTCCTTGATTGAGAATAATAATGAATCTATGGATGTGAATTTTGTTGGTAGGAATAGTTTTGGAAACAATGCTTATAGAGGAAATTTTAATGCTAGACCGTTCCCTAGTAATCCCTCTAATAATTATGGAAATTCCTAGAATAATTTTTATGGTAATTTTAATAAGATGCCCTCTGATTTTGAGAATAGTGTGAAAGAATTTATGATTTCTCAAAAGAATTTTAATGTTTTGCTTGAAGAAAAATTGCTCAAAGTTGATGATTTGGCTAGGAACGTTGATAGACTTTTGCTTGATGTTGATTCTCTTAAAATGAGATCTTCCCCTCCTAAGCATGGTATCAATGAGTCTCTCAAAGTAATGAGAATTTCCATTGACGAGTGCAAGGTAAGAACCGCTAGATTGCGTGCTAAAAAAGAAAGCTTTATAAAGGCGTGTTCTTCTAGTTTCCGTGAAAATAATGATGAGGATCTTAAAGTTATTGATGCATCTCCGATTAGATCTATGTTTTGGAATATGAATTTTGTTGATTATGGGACTGATGATGAATCAACTTTTCCTAGAAGGCGTCCCAAGAATTCGGAGTCTTTAGATCTTAATGTTAAATTTGGTAAAAGTGAGATTGGAGAATTCTCAACTTCTAATAATGTTGAACCTACTATCTCGGATTTCAAGGAATTTGATTATGATAATTGTTCTTTAAAAGGTTGTATTTCCTTGTTGCAATCCGTTGTTAATTCTCCTCATACTTATAGTCAAAACAAAGCTT
The DNA here is from genome assembly GCA_021605145.1 of Aegilops bicornis. NCBI lineage: Eukaryota > Viridiplantae > Streptophyta > Magnoliopsida > Poales > Poaceae > Aegilops > Aegilops bicornis. Next base: position 623,639,051 of record CM038669.1, on the reverse strand, counting down.
TTACCAAACATATTGTTGATGCCTTGATGCAATATTATGATGAAAAACTCAATTTGGAAGTTTCTATACCTAGAAAACTTAATGATGAGTGGGAACCTACTATAAAGATTAGAATTAAAGATTATGAGTGTTTTGCTTTGTGTGATTTAGGTGCTAGTGTTTCCACGATTCTGAAAACTTTATGTGATATTCTAGGTTTCCATGATCTTGATTGCTCTTTAAATTTGCACCTTGCGGATTCCACCATTAAAAAGCCTATGGGAAGGATCAATTATGTTCTTATTGTTTCAAATAGAAATTTGGTGCCCGTAGATTTTATCGTTCTTGATATAGATTGCAATCTTTCTTGCCCTATTATTCTTGGTAGACCTTTCCTTAAAACGATTGGTGCGATTATTGATATGAAGGAAGGGAATATTAGATTCCAATTTCCATTAAAGAAAGGCATGGAGCACTTTCCTAGAAATAAAGTTAAATTACCTTATGAATCTATCATGCGTGCTACTTATGAGTTTAGTGCCAAAGATGGCACTCGTTAGATCTATCTTTGTTTTTATGCCTAGCTAGGGGCGTTAAACGATAGCGCTAGTTGGGAGGCAACCCAATTTTATTTTTAGGTTTTGTTTTTGTTTCTGTTTAGGAATAAATAATCCATCTACCTTCTGTTTAGATGTGTTTTTATCTTTTAATTAGTGTTTGTGCCAAGTTAAACCTATAGGATCTTCTTGGATGATAGTTATTTGATCTTGCTGTAATTTCCAGAAACTTTTGGTTCACGAAAACAATTGTTAAAAATCACCAGAACGTGATAAAATAGTGATTCCAATTGATGATGATCAATAAACAAATTGCCTAGGTATTCATATTTTGTCTGAAGTTTTTGAGTTCCAGAAGTTTTCGTTAGTTACAGATTACTACAGACTGTTCTGTTTTTCACAGATTCTGTTTTTCGTGTGTTGTTTGCTTATTTTGATGAATTTATGGCCAATAAAATAGTTTATAATCCATACACAAGTTGGAATACAGTAGGTTTAACACCAAATTAAATAAAGAATGAGTTCATTGCAGTACCTTATGTGGTGGTTTTGTTTTCTTTCACTAACGGAGCTTATAAGATTTCCTGTTGAGTTTTGTGTTGTGAAGTTTTCAAGTTTTGGGTAAAGCTTTTATGGACTATGGAATAAAGGGTGGCAAGAGCCTAAGCTTGGGGATGCCCAAGGCACACCAAGATATTCAAGAATAGCCAAAATCCTAAGCTTGGGGATGCCCCGGGAAGGCATCCCCTCTTTCGTCTTCGTACATTGCTAACTTTACTTGGAGCTATATTTTTATTCGCCACATGATATGTGTTTTGGTTGGAGCATCGTGTATTATATTAGTCTTTGATTTTTATTTTACCACAATCATCCTTGCTGTACACACCTTTTGGGAGAAGCCTATTTGATTAGAATTTGCTAGAATACACTATGTGCTTCACTTATATCTTTTTAGCTTAATAGTTTTTGCTCTAGAGCTTCACTTATATCTTTTAGAGCACGGTGGTGTCTTAATTTTGAAGAAATTTCTAGTCTCTCATGCCTCACTTATATCTTTTTGAGAGTCTTTTAGAACAACATGGTATTTGCTATGGTCACAAAGTTGGTCCTAGAATGATGGGCATCCAAGTTGGGTATAATAAAAACTATCATAGAAAAAGAATTGGATGCTATGATCAACTTGATGCTTGATAATTATTTTGAGATATAAAGGTAGTAATGATAGGCTCATGCTAGTGGGTAATTATGAAATTGAGAAATACTTTTGTTGAAGTTGGCAAGTCCAGTAGCATGCACGTATGGTAAAAGTTGTGTGACAAATTTGTTGCATGAGGTGCTCTTTTGATTGTCTTCCTTATGAGTGGCAGTCGGGGACGAGCGATGGTCTTTTCCTACCAATATATCCCTCTTGGGGCATGCGTAGTAGTACTTTGCTTCGAGGGCTAAGTAGACTTTTGCAATAAGTATATGAGTTCTTTTTGACTAATGTGAGTCCATGGATATATGCACACTCATCCTTCCACTTTGCTAGCCTTTATTATTACCACAGAAATTTCACGGTATCATAAACCCTTTATTTACCTTCCTCAAAACAGCCACCATACCTACCTATTATGGCATTTCCATAGCCATTCCGAGATATATTTCCATGCAACTTTCCACCGTTCCGTTTACTATGACATGTTCCATCATTGTCATATTGCTCTTTGCATGATCATATATGTAACATCCCAAATTTGCAATTTGGAATGTTATACATTAGATCATCATGCATATCATATTTTCTTGCATTTTGTTGATCCTAGAAATTTCACGCAACTCAAGGACACTCGAGAGAGTTGGAGATTTCGAAATTTTCGTATTTGAGTTCTCTCAAAACTATGAAAAGAGGATCATTGGATTTATTTATTTTATCTTCAAATATTTTTCCAATCAAAAAAAATAAGAGAGGGAATAATATGACTTTCCCAAAATTTAGGAAAAATGAAGATTTAATAAATAAATCAAATTTTGGAGGATATGCTGAGAGCTTGTGCACTAGATTATGGATCTAGTTGGGACGATAACTTGCCGTATGCAGAGTTTTCTTATAACAACAGTTACCAAACCAGCTTAACGAAGTTGGAGACCGTCAGTTGTTTGGACCAGATTTGATTAAGGAGTCTGAACAGAAGGTTAAGTTGATTCGCGATAGGCTCAAGGTAGCCCAGTCAAGACAGAAAAGCTATGCGGATTCAAAACGCAAGGCGATAGAATATGAAGTTGGATTCAGAGTTTATCTTAGAGTATCCCCACTTCGAGGAGTTAAGCGTTTTGGAGTTAAAGGAAAGTTAGCACCACGTTTCGTTGGACCGCATAGGATCTTGCAACGTATGGGAGAAGTTGCTTATAAGTTGGAATTACCAGAAGGACTGTCAGGAGTTCATGACGTATTCCATGTTTCTCAGCTGAAGAAATGTCACGCCGAAATGGCAGAAGTACCGCTAAGAGATACAGTACCACTTGAAGCAATTCAGTTGAAGGATGATTTAACATATGAGGAGAAACCAGTCAAGATTCTCGATTATGCCAGCAGAGTTACTCGCAGCAAGGTTATCAAGTTTTGCAAGGTTCGGTGGAGCCACCACACCGAGGATGAAGCCACTGGGAAAGAGAAGAGGATTTGCTCAAAGACCACCTCACCTATTTTCTAGCCAACCCGAATCTCGAGGGCGAGATTCATCTTAAGGGGGGTAGGTTTGTAACATCCCAAATTTGCAATTTGGAATGTTATACATTAGATCATCATGCATATCATATTTTCTTGCATTTTGTTGATCCTAGAAATTTCACGCAACTCAAGGACCCTCGGAGAGAGTTGGAGATTTGAAATTTTCGTATTTGAGTTCTCTCAAAACTATGAAAAGAGGATCATTGGATTTATTCATTTTATCTTCAAATATTTTTCCAATCAAAAAAAATAAGAGAGGGAATAATATGACTTTCCCAAAATTTAGGAAAAATGAAGATTTAATAAATAAATCAAATTTTGGATTTTTCTCGAAGTTTATTTTACCTTAGGGAAAAATGCGTGTTTTCAAAAATTGCATTTTGGCCCCGTGTTAAAGTTCATTTTGTTCGACTCATTTTTAGGAATCGGGGAAAGTTTACTTTATTAATTTTGGAGTTCGTTTAGATTTTTTTATTTATTTTTCTGTGCGCGAAACCGTTTAAAAAAAAAGCGCTATATGGGCCAAAAGGCCCAAGCCGCTAGCCGGTAGCTGGCCAAGGCCACAAGGCCATCACAAGACGCACCAAAGGGAGCCAGGAGCCGCTTCCTTTTCCCAAGTCCTAGTAGGACTCTTTTCCTACTCGTTTATTCCAGATTCTATTCCTAGATCTATTCCACTTGTTTCCTAATCCTAATCTATTTCTTGTCCCCTACCCCAAGCAAAACCCTCCCCTCCCCAATATAAATACCCAAGCACCCCCCCCCCCTCTAACACATCAAATCAACACCTCTCCTCTCCTCTCCTCTCCTCACCACCATCGCGCCGCCCTACGCCACCGCCCCACCCAGCGCCGCCGCCCCACCCAACGCCGCCGCCCTACGCCGCCCCCCTCACCGCCGCCGCCGCTGCCGGAGCCCCTCGCCTCTTCGAGGTACTAGCCCCGCGCCGCGTCACCTTTTCTTTTCCTCGGTTCGGTTTTTCGTAAATCGTTCTGATTTCCGTTCCGATTTCCGTACCGTTTTCTAGATCGGTTTTTCATTTCGGTTTTCTTTCCGAAACCCTAGATCGGTTTTTCTCGCCGGTTTTTCTTTCCGGTTTGTTTAGCGAGCGTTCGCCGGACCGTTCGTCCTAACGAACGTGATCACCGGTTTGCTTCGGTTAATGAACATCCGTTCGTTCAACCGTTCGTCATTTTCTTTCTAATCGGATTTATTCCGTTATTTTTCTGATAGCGATTTCAGATCCGATTTTCTTTCTAGTCTATCTTCTCGCTCGTTTATCGGAATCAGGTGATTCAAGCGCCTGGAGTTTCGTTTCGAAACCGCCGTTCCGACTAATCAACTTAAACAAAGTTTTACTACTGTAAAATTTGACCTAGTTTCAACTTGCTAGAACCGAGTTGTTTTCTTTCGTCGTTTGACTTTCGTTGCTTTATTTGATTCGATTCTTTTTGCAACCAGGGTTCTGAAGTTGAACTTTCTGGTTAGATCTTTTATTCGAGATTTACCTGTGCATTAGATGAGTACTTATTGTATGCTTGTTGTTTGTCTGTGATAGATCACCCGGAGTGCGCCGCTTGTTACTTGAATCTCTAGGTTTTATGGATCGTCGACAAGGCAAGTAACACTTTGATCATACTTTCTCATACCCAGTTTTTATGCATTATATCAATCCTCAAACACTTGCATGATTAGGATCTAATTAAATTGTGGGATGGGAAGTAGATTGAGGTAGTACCTATTACCTGTTTTACTTATGAAACCTTTGGGAGTTACTTCTACGTTTGCTTATTATGCCCTGCTATGCTAGTAGACGTGGATTGGGTGAGTGAATATCCATGACAGATGTGAGATTGTAATTAAAGGTTTATTTAAGGTGGCAACTTAAACACACATCTGGGTGGATTGAGGCACCTGTTTTCAAGCAGGACTTGCCTGTTTTTTTTTGGACCGCCACCCAGGCTCAAAGGGATCATAAGATAATTCATACTAGTAACTTACGTGTGCAGCCACAAGCCATTATGGGCTCTGGCATAGTTGACTAAGTCGTGCGAACTCTTATAGTGGTGGACTAGCAGATGTAGGGGATGTAGGTGTACCGGTCCACCCATCGTAAGGTGCTAGCGCACGAAAGACTATGTCTCGGTCATCCGTCTCTCAAACACCTCAGAAAGCGAGAAACCAAACGGAGGCGATCGAGTCTTGTGGGGAAAAGTGCGCAAACCTCTGCAGATTGTACAAACTAATCATGATTAGCCGTGTCCCCGGTTATGGACATCTTGAGTATCTAGTACTTGAATATCATGTGAATCTCAACATGTTACTCTAATTAATATTGTTGGGTTTTTAATGAGTACTTTTAATTGGGATTGAGGATGCTGTCAACCATTCTCAATGTTTAACAACCACCATGATAGTTAAACAAATTTATTCCTTTGTAGTAGGGAAAAACCTGGCTTTATGCAAAATCAGAATCAGAGAGCTTTCCACCAGCCACATATGCATGTAGTACATGCTTATCATTCATTATTCTCTATGTGTTACATTGCCAGCATATTCCATGTCTTGACCCGTTTGGGCTGCAACTTTCATGTTGCAGATTTTTCGCATTTACGACAGTAAGGTGCTTTTAGGTCGTGGTTCTATACTCAGTGATGATACCGGAGTTGATGGACTCACTTATCTTCCAAGTCTTCATTGTTATCGTTATTAGATGGCCTTAAGCCATGATTATTGTAATAAGTCCTCTTCTGGACAAATGATGTAATAAGTGTGTGATTGCTACTCTGTTATAAATCCTTCGAAGTACTGTGTGGTGTCAGCATGACTGATCCAGGGATGATACCGGAGCATAGAGACTTGATCCATTCGGGTCGGGTCGCTACAGAGATGGTATCAGAGCACACGCCGATCGTAGGGACACGACCACTAAGTTAAAGCCATAGATCACTATTCTCTTCTCATTTTCTAACTCCTCATCTTTTCTACTCTTTTAGGATGAAGGACGCGAAGATCAAGTCGCCCAACCCGATGAAGGCACACCTTTTGGATTTCACTTGAAGGAAGTCACCAAGCACGAACATTGGACTACCAAGTTTCACCGGACTTTCAACGCCACTCATCAAGAGGAGCGCTGGAAGATTCAAGCTCACGTTCCGGAAGGACATTCGCACCAATCACCAAGCCTATAGATAGTGTTTTGATTGCACCAACTAGAGTGCGGGAAAGAGCATGGCAGCTCATATCACCATGGGACGCATTGGAGAAGTTTATCAAGAAGACCTCAAGGACACTATCTACCAGATTTGTGGACGCCGGAATGAACAATGGGAGATAGTCAGCACCAAGAAGGACAGATCCATTGCAGCTTTCATCTAGGAGTTAAACCAGCACATTCGACGCCAGGAGAACCAGATGTGCAATGATATGATAGAGTTGAAGAATGCGAAGGGAAGGATCATCGAACTTGAAGGAGAACTGAAGTCTACACGCAAGGACTACATGGACGAGATCGTAGCTGTAGCAAGACACAATAACGATCTTAAGTATGAGATTGAAGAACTCAAGAAGAAATTGGCGCTCAAGAATGAAGACAAGTACGTCGGCTGTCCGGCAACTACATCATCATCGGCGACACCGATTTGGATCCAAGTGAACCCGACTTTGAAGACGAAGGCTGGAGCGAGACATCATGGAGTCTTCCACCGTTCAAATTAGTAGATGTCCCCACATATTAGTAGTATTACCTCCATGTAAACATTATAGTACACGCACTTTTGCGATAGTTAGATCGTTGTAAGCCCTTTGTTTGAATTGAATGAAGTGATTTTGTGTGCATTTGCTCATGTGCATTTGGGTAGTGTTTCTCTCTAGACCTCATTCTATTCTTAATTCCTCGTCTTTTCTAAACCCATCAGATGCCTCCGAGACGCGACCCCGGGTTTGTTTTCCCGCCAGAGATCACCCAGTTGATTCAGCAGCAGAACACTTTGATCCAAACATTGGTACAGAACCAAGGCAACAACAACAACAACAACAACAACCCACCACCACCACCACCTGCAGATCACTTGACTCGTTTCCTTAGGCTAAACCCGCCGGTATTTTCCAGTAGCACCGAGCTGATAGTAGCAGATGATTGGCTCCGTAAGGTAGGGAGGGAGTTGACCACCGCAGGATGCATGAGATGGAGAAAAGGTGAAGTTTGCTGCACACCAGCTTGAAGGACCCAAGAAGACATGGTGGGAGAATTTCACAGCCACTTACCACTGTAGACACCATCACATGGGATCAGTTTCCAAAGCTTTCCAAGACCGCCCATGTCTCGGCAGGAGCTATGGCCATGAAGAAGCGTGAGTTTCGCAACTTACGCCAAGGAGGAAGGACTGTTGGCTAGTATGTGGATGATTTTAGTAAGTTAGCACGTTATGCCCCGGATGACGTTTCTGAGATGCAGCTAAAGGGAGAAGTTTCGGAAGGACTGAATGATGAGTTAAGCATGCAGTTGATGGTAGCAAGTTTCAATAACTACCAGAGTTGGTAGACCGCGCCCTCATGATTGAAGGAAAGCAGCAGACAAATTGAGAACCGCAAGAGGAAGTATGGGCAGGGGAAGTATAACTGGAGCCCAGCAGAAGCCCGTTATAACCCTAAGCGGGGAGTTCGGCCAAAGATACCCATGGAGGAGGTAGTTCGCACAACCATAATGGCCACAAGAATGGTAACGGGAATGGAGGAAGCAACGGCCGTAACCGGACCACACCAACAACCCCAACCAAGAAAGACTTGAGTCATGTCACTGTTACAAGTGTTCCAAGACCGGACATTATGCAAATGAATGTCACGAAGGCCAAGGAGGAAATGGAAGCTACGGAAAGAAGCCAAACCCTTTCAACAGAGAGGACAGGTGAACCACATTGATGTGGAGGAGGTTGAAGATCAGCCCGATGCAGTAATCGGTAAGTTTTTGGTTAAGTCATTTACTGCACTTGTTATTTTCGATACTGGTGCATCGCATTCATATATATCAAGGGGATTTGTAGAGAAGTATAGCCTACCTACTCGGATTCTTAAAACCCCTATGCTAGTAAGCTCACCAGGAGCGGAGTATATGGCCAGACAAGGATGTTTTCAAGTGCCACTAAGTATAGGAAGGCATGTGTTCCCGATGGATTTGATCATTTTGGAATCCCAAGGATTTGATATGATTCTAGGTATGGATTGGATGTCGATGTATGGAGGAAACATCAATTGCGCAAGTAAGACGATTTTGCTCACAACACCAGAAGGAAGAAGGATTAAGTATGTATCACGGCATGAGCCGAGGAGAGCTCATGTAAATTGCCTATCAGGAGTTGTGCAGGAAGAAGTACCAGTAGTAAAGGATTACCCTGATGTATTTCCTGAGGAATTGCCAGGAATGCCACCAGATAGAGACATTGATTTTCTGATTGAGCTTTTGCCAGGAACAGTCCCGATATTGAAGCGACCATACAGGATGCCCGCACAGGATTTGGCGGAAATCAAGAAGCAGATTAAGGAGCTGTTGGATAAAGGTTATATACGCCCAAGTTCTTCACCTTGGGGATCACCCGTACTGTTAGTGGAGAAGAAGGACGAATCGTTAAGGATGGTTGTAGATTATCGTGGATTGAATGAAGTAACCATCAAGAACAAGTACCCACTACCAATGATAAATGATCTGTTTGATCGTTTGCAAGGAGCTAAAGTGTTTTCCAAGATCGATGTGCGATCGTGGTACCATCGATTGAAGATTCGAGAGCAGGACATACCTAAGACAGCGTTCACCACAAGATATGGATTGTATGAGTATATCGTTATGTCATTTGGATGACTAACGACCGCCTATTTCATGAACACGATGAACAAAGTGTTTATGGAGTTTTTGGATAAGTTCGTCGTGGTGTTCATTGATGATATTTTGGTTTTCTCAAAGAATGAAGAAGACCATAAGGAACATTTGCGATTAGTTTTGGAGAAGCTAAGGGAACATCAGTTATATGCCAAGTTCAGCAAATGTGAGTTTTGGCTAAAGGAAGTTGGATTTCTTGGACATGTTATATCCGGAGAAGGGATAGCAGTTGACCCCACAAAGGTTGAGACCGTAACCAAATGGGAAGCACCAACGACAGTGGGAGAGATTCGGAGTTTCCTTGGACTCGCAGGATACTACCGGAGATTCATTGAGAATTTCTCAAGGATTGCAAAGCCTATGACGGAGTTGTTGAAAAAGGATACCAAGTTCATATGGACTGAGGATTGTGAGGCAAGTTTTCAGGAGTTGAAGAAAAGATTGGTTACCTCACCAGTGTTAATTTTGCCAAATCAGACCAAGGATTATGAGGTGTATTGCGACGCTTCACGTCGAGGACTTGGAGCAGTGCTTATGCAGGAAGGAAGAGTTGTTTCGTATGCTTCACGACAGCTTAAGCCTCATGAGTTGAATTATGCCACACATGATTTGGAGTTAGCAGCCGTTGTGCATGCATTGAAGACATGGAGACATTTCCTCATTGGAAATCATTGTGAGGTATACACGGATCACAAGAGTTTGAAGTACATTTTCATGCAGTATGAGTTAAACCTTAGACAAAGGAGATGGTTGGAACTCATCAAGGATTATGATATGAGTTTGCATTATCATCCCGGAAAGGCTAATGTAGTAGCTGACGCATTGAGCCGTAAGAGCCACGTCAATACACTAATGATGGGAGGAATACCCAAGGAGTTAGTCAAGACCTTCGGGAGCTATGTTTGGAAATAGTTCCGAGAGGCTATGTAGCAGCATTGGAGATTCAGTCTACCTTGATGGATAAAATCAGGGAAGCTCAGAAAAAGGACAAAGAGATTGCGGATATAAAGAATAAAATGAGCGAAGGAAAAGCAAAGGGATTTCGTGAGGATGAGCACGATACCCTATGGGTTGAGGATCGATTTACGTGCCAAATGACCCGGAGATCAGGAAGTTGATTCTGCAAGAGGCACATGATTCACCCTATTCGATTCACCCAGGAAATACCAAGATGTATTTGGATTTGAAGGAAAAGTTCTGGTGGACCGGAATGAAGAAGGATATTGCAGAGTATGTAGCAGTTTGTGATGTATGTCAGAGAGTAAAGGCAGAACATCAGAAACCAGCAGGATTGTTGCAACCATTGCCGATACCCGAATGGAAGTGGGATAAACTAGGCATGGATTTCATCACGGGTTTTCCAAAGACTCGTTCAGGCTATGATTCGAGTTGGGTTATAGTCGATCGCTTGACGAAGGTAGCTCATTTCATTCCAAATAAGACTACCTATAGCAGTGCTAAGTTGGCAAAGATATACATGACCAGGATTGTGTGTTTGCACGGAGTTCCGAGGAGTATCGTGTCGAGATAGAGGAACCCAATTTACCTCAAAGTTTTGGAATCGGTTACGAAACATTGGGAACCAGGCTGGAATTCAAGATGCTTTTCCACCCACGCAGATGGGATGCACCGAGAGAGTCAATCAGATTTTGGAGGATATGTCGAGAGCTTGTGCACTAGATTATGGATCTAGTTGGGACGATAACTTGCCGTATGCAGAGTTTTCTTATAACAACAGTTACCAAACCAGCTTGAAGATGGCACCTTCAAGCCTTATACGGAAGGAGGTGCAGGACACCGTTATCATGGGACGAAGTTGGAGACCGTCGATTGTTTGGACCAGATTTGATTAAGGAGTCTCAATGAAGGTTAAGTTGATTCGCGATAGGCTCAAGGTAGCCCACCAAGATGTAAAAGCTATGCGGATTCAAAACGCAAGGCGATAGAATATGAAGTTGGAGACAGAGTTTATCTTAGAGTATCCCCACTTGGAGGAGTTAAGCGTTTTGGAGTTAAAGGAAAGTTAGCACCACGTTTCGTTGGACCGCATAGGATCTTGCAACGTATGGGAGAAGTTGCTTATAAGTTGGAATTACCAGAAGGACTGTCAGGAGTTCATGACGTATTCCATGTTTCTCAGCTGAAGAAATGTCACGCCGAAATGGCAGAAGTACCGCTAAGAGATACAATTACCACTTGAAGCAATTCTGTTGAAGGATGATTTAACATATGAGGAGAAACCAGTCAAGATTCTCGATTATGCCAGCAGAGTTACTCGCAGCAAGGTTATCAAGTTTTGCAAGGTTCAGTGGAGCCACCACACTGAGGATGAAGCCACCTGGGAAAGAGAAGAGGATTTGCTCAAAGACCACCCTCACCTATTTTCTAGCCAACCCGAATCTCGAGGGCGAGATTCATCTTAAGGGGGGTAGGTTTGTAACATCCCAAATTTGCAATTTGGAATGTTATACATTAGATCATCATGCATATCATATTTTCTTGCATTTTGTTGATCCTAGAAATTTCACGCAACTCAAGGACCCTCGGAGAGAGTTGGAGATTTCGAAATTTTCGTATTTGAGTTCTCTCAAAACTATGAAAAGAGGATCATTGGATTTATTTATTTTATCTTCAAATATTTTTCCAATCAAAAAAAATAAGAGAGGGAATAATATGACTTTCCCAAAATTTAGGAAAAATGAAGATTTAATAAATAAATCAAATTTTGGATTTTTCTCGGAGTTTATTTTGCCTTAGGGAAAAATGCGTGTTTTCAAAAATTGCATTTTGGCACCGTGTTAAAGTTAATTTTTTTCTACTCATTTTTAGGAGTCTGGGAAAGTTTACTTAATTAAATTTGAAGTTCGTTTAGATTTTTTATTTATTTTTCTCTTGTATGAAACCGTTTAAAAAAAAACTGCAGCGCCTTGGGCCAAAGGCCCAAGCCGCTAGCCGCCGGCTGGCCAAGGCCACAAGGCCATCGCGCACGCACCAAGGGAGCCAGGGAGCCGCTTCCTTTTCCCAAGTCCTAGTAGGACTCTTTTCCTACTTCGTTTATTCCGTATCTATTCCTAGATCTATTCCTCTTGTTTCCTAATGCTAATCTATTTCTTGTCCCCTACCCCAAGCAAAACCCTCCCCTCCCCAATATAAATACCCAAGCACCCCCTCTAACACATAAAATCAACACCTCTCCTCTCCTCTCCTCTCCTCACCACCACGCGCCGCCCCTCGCCACCGCCCACCAGTGCGCCGCCCACCCAGCGCGCCGCCGCCCTCGCCGCCGCCCTCACCGCCGCCGCCGCCCGTCGGAGCCCCTCGCCTCTTCGAGGTACTAGCCCCGCGCCGCGTCACCTTTTCTTTTCCTCGGTTCGGTTTTTCGTAAACCGTTCCGATTTCCGTTCCGATTTTCGTTCAGTTTTCTAGATCGGTTTTTCGTTTCGGTTTTCTTTCTGAAACCCTAGATCGGTTTTTCTCGCCGGTTTTTCTTTCCGGTTTTGTTTAGCGAGCGTTCGCCGAACTGTTCGTCCTAACGAACGTGATCACCGGTTTGCTTCGGTTAATGAACATCCGTTCGTTCAACCGTTCGTCGTTTTCTTTCTAATCGGATTTATTCCGTTATTTTTCTGATAGCGATTTCAGATCCGATTTTCTTTCTAGTCTATCTTCTCGCTCGTTTATCGGAATCAGGTGATTCAAGCGCTGGAGTTTCGCTTTAAACTGCCGCTCGACTAATCAACTTAAACAAAGTTTTGCTACTGTAAAATTTGACCTAGTTTCAACTTGCTAGAACCGAGTTGTTTTCTTTCGTTGTTTGACTTTCGTTGCTTTATTTGATTCGATTCTTTTTGCAACCAGGGTTCTTAAGTTGAACTTTCTGGTTAGATCTTTTATTCGAGATTTACCTGTGCATTAGATGAGTACTTATTGTATGCTTGTTGTTTGTCTGCGATAGATCACCCGGAGTGCGCCGCTTGTTACTTCGAATCTCTAGGTTTCACGGATCGTCAGCAAGGCAAGTAACACTTTGATCATACTTTCTCATACCCAGTTTTTATGCATTAGATCAATCCTCAAACACTTGCATGATTAGGATCTAATTAAATTGTGGGATGGGAAGTAGATTGAGGTAGTACCTATTACCTGTTTTACTTATGAAACCTTTGGGAGTTACTTCTACGTTTGCTTATTATGCCCTGCTATGCTAGTAGACGTGGATTGGGTGAGTGAATATCCATGACAGATGTGAGATTGTAATTAAAGGTTTATTTAAGGTGGCAACTTAAACACACATCTGGTTGGATTGAGGCACCTGGTTTCAAGCAGGACTTGCCTGTTTTTTTGGACCGCCACCTGTGCTCAAAGGGATCATAAGATAATTCATACTAGTAACTTACGTGCAGCCACAAGCCATTATGGGCTCTGGCATAGTTGACTAAGTCGTATGAACTCTTATAGTGGTGGACTAGCAGATGTAGGGGATGTAGGTGTACCGTCCACCCATCGTAAGGTGCTAGCGCTTACGAAAGACTATGTCTCGGTCATCCGCCTCTCAAACACCTCAGAAAAGAGAAACCAAACGGAGGCGATCGAGTCTTGTGGGGAAAAGTGCAAAACCTCTGCAGATTGTACAAACTAATCATGATGAGCCGTGTCCCCGGTTATGGACATCTTGAGTATCTAGTAATTGAATATCATGTGAATCTCAACATGTTACTCTAATTAATATTGTTGGGTTTTTAATGAGTACTTTTAATTGGGATTGAGGATCGTCAACCATTCTCAATGTTTAACAACCACCATGATAGTTAAACAAATTTATTCCTTTGTAGTAGGGAAAAACTGGCTTTATGCAAAATCAGAATCAGAGAGCTTTCCACCAGCCACATATGCATGTAGTACAGGCTTATCATTCATTATTCTCTATGTGTTACATTGCCAAAGATATTCCATGTCTTGACCCGTTGGGCTGCAACTTTCATGTTGCGTACTTTTCGCATTTACGACAGTAAGGTGCTTTTAGGTCGTGGTTCTATACTCGGTGATACTACCGGAGTTGATGGACTCACTTATCTTCCAAGTCTTCCACCGTTATCGTTATTAGATGGCCTTAAGCCATGATTATTGTAATAAGTCCTCTTACGGACAAACGATGTAATAAGTGTGTGATTGCTACTGTGTTATAAATCCTTCGAAGTACTGTGTGGTGTCAGCATTACTGATCCAGGGATGACACCGGAGCACAGAGACTTGATCCATTCGGGTCGGGTCGCTACAATGTAGTTGACATCGTATTTGTGGCAAGGCCACTTTCATAATTTTCATACATGTCGCTCTTGATTCATTGCATATCCCGGTACACCGCCAGAGGCATTCATATAGAGTCATATCTTGTTCTAGCTTTGAGTTGTAATTCTTGAGTTGTAAATCCATAAAAGTGTGATGATCTTCATTATTAGAGCATTGTCCTAGTGAGGAAAGGATGATGAAGGCTATGATTCCCCCACAAGTCGGGATGAGACATCATACTTTACAAAAAAAAAGAAAGAAAAAGAAAGGACCAAGAAAAAAAAGAAAAATAGAAAAGAAAAAAAGGAAAAAGAAAATAAAATGAGAGAAAAAGAGAGAAGGGACAATGCTACTATCTTTTTTCCACACTTGTGCTTCAAAGTAGCACCATGATCTTCATGATATAGAGTCTCCTATGTTGTCACTTTCATATACTAAGTCGGAATTTTTCATTATAGAACTTGGCTTGTATATTCCAATGATGGGCTTCCTCAAAATGCCCTAGTTCTTCGTGAGCAAGCAAGTTGGATGCACACCCACTTAGTTTCTTTTGTTGAGCTTTCATATATTTATAGCTCTAGTGCATCCGTCGCATGGCAATCCCTACTCACTCACATTGATATCTATTAATGGGCATCTCTATATAGCCCGTTAATACACCTAGTAGATGTGAGACTATCTTCTCCCTTTTTGTCCTCACAACCACCACCATATGCCACCATAGTGCTATGTCCATGGCTTACGCTCATGTATTGCGTAAGAGTTGAAAAAGCTGAAGCGCGTTAAAAAGTATGAAACAATTGCTCGGCTCGTCATCGGGGTTGTGCATGATGGGAGTATTTTGTGTAATGAAAATGAAGCATAGCCTAACTATATGATTTTGTAGGGATAAGCTTTCTTTGGCTATGTTATTTTGATAGGACATGATTACTTGTTAGTATGCTTTGAAGCATTATTATTTTTATGTTTTATAAGCTTTTATTTTGAATCATTTGGATCTGAACATTCATGCCACAATAAAGAAAATTACATTGAGAATTATGCTAGGTAGCATTCCGCATCAAAATTTTCTTTTTTATCATTTACCTACTCGAGGACGAGCAGGAATTAAGCTTGGGGATGCTTGATACGTCTCCAACGTATCTATAATTTTTTATTGTTCCATGCTATCATATGACCCCTTTTGGATGTTTATGGGCTTTATTTTACACATTTCTATTATTTTTGGGACTAACCTACTAACCGGAGGCCCAGCCCATATTGCTGTTTTTTTGCCTATTTCAGTATTTCGAAGAAAAGGAATATCAAACGGAGTCCAAACGGAATGAAACCTTCGGGAGCGTGATTTTTGGAACGAACGTGATCCGGAGAGCTTGGAGTGCAAGTCAAGAAGCTTCCGAGGACCCCACGAGATAGGAGGCCGCCCCCCTGTAGGGCGCGCCCCCTGTCTCGTGGGCCCCTCGGGCGGCCACCGACGTACTTCTTCCTCCTATATATACCTACGTACCCCGAAAACATCCGGGGGCACCACGAAACACAATTTCCACCGCCAGAACCTTCAGATCCGCGATATCCCATCTTGGAGCCTTCACGGCACTTTCTGTCGGAGGGGAATCAACCACGGAGGGCCTCTACATCAACATCCTTGCCCCTCCGATGAGTTGTGAGTAGTTTACCACAGACCTACGGGTCCATAGTTATTAGCTAGATGGGTTCTTCTCTCTTTTTGGATCTCAATACAATGTTCTCCCCCTCCCTTGTGGAGATCTATTCGATGTAAACTCTTTTTGCGGTGTGTTTGTCAAGATCCAATGAATTGTGAGTTTATGATCAAGTTTATCTATGAATAATATTTTAATCTTCTCTGAATTCTTTTATGTATGATTGAGTTATCTTTGCAAGTCTCTTCGAATTATCAGTTTGGTTTGGCCTACTAGATTGGTCTTTCTTGCCATGGGAGAAGTGCTTAGCTTTGGGTTCAGTCTTGTTGTGTCCTTACCCAATGACAGAAAGGGTTGCAAGGCACGTATTGTATTGTTGCCATCAAGGATAACAAGATGGGGTTTATATCATATTGCATGAGTTTATCCCTCTACATCATGTCAGCTTGCTTAATGCGTTACTCTGTTCTTATGAACTTAATACTCTAGATGCAGGCAGGATTCGGTCGATGTGTGGAGTAATAGTAGTAGATGCAGGCAGGAGTCGGTCTACTTGTTATGGACGTGATGCCTATATACATGATCATGCCTAGATAATCTCATAACTATGCGCTTTTCTATCAATTGCTCGACAGTAATTTGTTCACCCACTGTAATACTTATGCTATCTTGAGAGAAGCCACTAGTGAAACCTATGGGCCCCGGGTCTATCTCTTATCATATGTGCTTTCAATCTACTTTTACATGCATCTTTACTTTTTGCATCTATATTATAAAATACCAAAAATATATTTATCTTATCATACTATCTTTATTAGATCTCACTTTCATGAAGTGGCCGTGAAGGGATTGACAACCCCTTTATTGCGTTGGTTGCGAGTTCTCGCTTGTTTGTGTAGGTGCATGGGAATTTTGAGGAGCCTCCCATCGGATTGATACCTTGGTTCTCAAAGCTGAGGGGAATACTTACGCTACACTTGCTGCATCACCCTCTCCTCTTCGAGGAAAACCAACGCAAGCTCAAGACATAGCAGAACAATGCATGTTTGATGATGAACGGGAGATATCTTCATCTTACGGCCTTCAAATTTTTTCTATGTTTAACGTGCACTACTACAACTATAATGTGAAAGTTTGTAAAATTCCAGGGGTCATTTGACCTTTTAAAGACATTTAAGTGATTTTCTAGCCATTTAATGACTGTAATTCAAATTTGAACAACATATGCAATGGCTAACCATAACAGTTTGAAAAATCATATTTGTATACTTGCGTGTGAGTTAATTACATGCGCAGTAAATTAGAAGGAATTTTCAAACATATTTGTCCCGCGACATGGACATATGCATATGTGTGCATGGAGTGCCATGGCTTTTTAATTCCAAAAAATTAAAAAAATGCCAGAAACACATGAAACCTTGGTTGATGTAATGTCATGCCACCAAGATGATGTGGTAAAAAAATTGGCATGTTTGACGAAAGTTTGGACACACACCCATCACAAACCGGAGCAACTCACTAGAAGGCTCGTGGTTCCGAGAGGGAACAATGCATGTTTGATGACGAACGGGAGATGGATTCCTCTTACGGCCTTCAAATTTTTCTATGTTCAACGTGCACTACTACAACTATAATGTGAAATTTCGGAAAATTCCAAGGGTCATTTGACCTTTTAAAGACATTTAAGTGATTTTCTAGCCATTTAATGACCGTAATTTAAATTTGAACTACATCTACATACAACGTCTAACCATAACGGTTTGAAAAATCATATTTGTGTACTTGTGTGCGAGTTCATTCCATGTGTAGTAGAATAAAAGGAATTTTCAAACATATTGGTCTCACGGCATGGGCACCTGCATGGTGTGCCATGGCATTTTAATTCCAAAAAAAATAAAAAAATGATCAGAATAACATGAAACCTTGCTTGATTTAATGTCATGCCACCAAAATGATGTGGTAAAAAAATTGGCCTGTTTGACGAAAGTTTGGACGCACCCCCTCACAAACCGGAGCAACTCACTAGAAGGTGAGTGGTTCCGAGAGGGAACAATGCATGTTTGATGACGAACGGGAGATAGCTTCCTCTTACAGGCTTCAATTTTTTTTCTACGTTTAACGTGCACTAATACAACTGTCTTGTGAAAATTTGGAAAATTTCAGGGGTCATTTGACCTTTTAAAGACATTTAGTTGATTTTCTAGACATTTAATGACCGTAATTCAAATCTGAACTACATCTACATGCAACGCCTAACCATAATGGTTTGAAAAATCATATTTTTGTGTACTTGTGTGCAAATTTAAAAAAACATCATACGATGTAAATATCTGGTGTTCAAAAAGGAAAAATGTAATGATCTGGCAAGACAACCGGCCCCCACACGATTGGCATTTTATCTCACGGCTCGAGGTTTGGTAGCTGAGTGGCGGGGATCCTTAATCAGACACGGTTACGTATTGGAAACCCTCAGCTATTATGTTCACACATGGATTTTGCTGGTGGAATCATGTGTAATTCAGACTATAGTACTCGTAAATTCCGGCGACCGGCGTGTGTGTTGTTCCTGTCGATCTAGATTCCGGCCGCCAGTAAATACTACCTTGCTCATGTCGTCCCACATGCATTCTCATCTACATCCTCCCCTCGCTCGCCCTCTCTCTCTCTCTCTCTCTCTCTCTCTCTCTCTCTCTTGCTCTCTCTCTCTAATCTCTGCCATGGCACCGTCGGTCTGCACACGCGTCGACGAGGAGTCGCCGCCCCCTGAGGACGCTCACTCGAATAGCAGCGACGAGGACCCCTACGCGCCGCCAGACGAGGTTGCGCCGGACCCCCCAACTTTGGATTGGTTTTGGGGCCAGTACAATCTTTGTCTATGGAAGTCGCTGCCGCCGGCTGAGAAATCCAGGCATGTGGCGTTCAAGAAGGAGATGGCGGAGGAGGAAGCTAGGTACCAGGCGGCCTGTGAAGCCTATGATGCCGCCTGGAAAAAGGAGGCGGCGGAGCTTTGGGGGTGGGTGCGTCGTCGTGCGGAGGAGGTGTACGAAGACGGGTACTTCCCGAGGAAGGGCAAAGGCGTTGGGCGCCTCGTCGTTGTGTGAAGGTGGGTGCTACCTCTTGAGCATGCGTTGGTTTTCCCTTGAAGAGGAAAGGGTGATGCACCAAAGTAGCATAAGTATTTCCCTCAGTTTTTGAGAACGAAGGTATTAATCCAGTAGGAGGCCACACGCAAGTCTCTCATACCTACACAAAGAAATAAGAACCTTGCAACCAACGCGATAAAGGGGTTGTCAATCCCTTCACGGCCACTTGCAATAGTGAGATATGATAGAGATGATAAGATATTTTTTTTGGTATTTTTATGATAAAGATTGAAAGTAAAGGGGTGCAAAATAAACGGCGACTAAAATACCTAGTTGACGGGAGATTAATATGATGAAAGATAGACCCGTGGGCCATAGGTTTCACTAGTGGCTTCTCTCAAGATAGCATAAGTATTACGGTGGGTGAACAAATTACTGTCGAGCAATTGATAGAATAGTGCATAATTATGAGAATATCTAGGCATGATCATGTATATAGGCATCACGTCTGCGACAAGTAGACCGAAACGTTTTTGCATCTACTACAATTACTCCACACATCGACCGCTATCCAGCATGCATCTAGAGTATTAAGTTCATAAGAATAGAGTAACGCATTAGGTAAGATGACATGATGTAGAGGGATAAACTCAAGCAATATGATATAAACCCCATGTTTTTATCCTCGGTGGCAACAATACAATACGTGTCATTTCCCCTTCTGTCACTGGGATCGAGCACCGCATGACTGAACCCAAAGCTAAGCACTTCTCCCATTGCAAGCAAGATCAATCTAGTAGGGCAAACCAAACTGATTATTCGAAGAGACTTGCAAAGATATCAAATCATACAGAAAAGAATTCAAAGGAGAATCAAATATTGTTCATAGTAATCTTGATCATAAACCCACAATTCATCAGATCTCGACAAACACACCACAAAAAGAGTTACATCGAATAGATCTCCAAGAAGATCGAGGAGAACTTTGTATTGATATTTGAAGAGAGAGAAGAAGCCATCTAGCTAATAACTATGGACGCGAAGGTTTGAGGTAAACTACTCACACATCATCGGAGAGGCTATGGTGTTGATGTAGAAGCCCTCCGTGATTGATTCCCCCTCCGGCGGAGCGCCGGAAAAGGCCCGGAGATGGGATCTCACGGGTACAAAGAGTTGCTGTGGTGGAAATAGGGTTTTGTGGTGCTCCTGGATGTTTTCAGGGTATATGAGTATATATAGGCGAAGGAAGTCGGGCAGGGGAGCCTCGAGGGGACCACGAGGGTGGGGGCGCCCAGGTGGGCAGGCGTGCCTCCCTGCCTAGTGGCCTCCTCGTTCGTTTCTTGACGTCCACTCCAAGTCCTATGGATCACGTTTGTTCCAAAAATCACGCTCCCGAAGGTTTCATTCCGTTTGGATTCCGTTTGATATTCCTTTTCTGCGAAACACTGAAATATGCAAAAAAAAATCAATTTGCACTGGGCCTTGGTTTAGTAGGTTAGTCCCAAAATAATATAAAAGTGTATAATAAAGCCCATTAAACATCCAAAACAGAATATATAATAGCACGGAACAATAAAAAATTATAGATACGTTGGAGACGTATCAAGCATCCCCAAGCTTAATTCATGCTCATCCTCGAGTAGGTAAATGATAAAAACAACTTTTTTGATGTGGAATGCTTCCTAGCATATTCTTCAATTTAATTTTATTTATTGTGGCATGAATGTTCAAATCTGAAAGATTCAAGATAAAGGTTTAATGTTGACATAAAAAATAATAATACTTCAAGCATACTAACTAAGCAATTATGTCTTCTCAAAATAACATGACCAAAGAAAGTTCATCCCTACAAAATCATATAGTTTGGTCATGCTCCATTTTCGTCACACAAGAATGCTCTCATCATGCACAATCCCGATGATAAGCCAAGCAATTGTTTCATACTTTAGTAATATCAAACTTTTTTCAACTTTCACGCAATACATGAGCGTGATCCATGGATATAGCACTATGGGTGGAATAGAGTATGATGATGGGGGTTATGTGGAGAAGACAAAAAGGAGAAAGTATCACATTGACGCGGCTAATCAACGGGATAGGGTGATGCCCATCAATTGATGTCAATGCAAGGAGTAGGGATTGCCATGCAACAGATGCACTAGAGCTATAAATGTATGAAAGCTCAACAAAACAAACTAAGTGGGTGTGCATCCAACTTGCTTGCTCACTAAGACCTAGGGCATTTGTGGAAGCCCATTGTTGGAATATACAAGCCAAGTTCTATAATGAAAGATTCCCACTAGTATATGAAAGTGACAAAACAACAGACTATCTATCATAAAGATCAAGGTGTTACTTGAAGCACAAGTGTGGAAAAAGGATAGTAGCATTGTCCCTTTTTATTTCCTTTTTTTGGGCCTTTTTTTACCTTTCTTCTTTTTTGGGGATAATGCTCTATTAATGATGATCATCACCCTTCTATTTATTTACAACTCAATGATTACAACTCGATACTAGAACAAGGTATGACTCTATATGAATGCCTCCGGCGGTGTACCGGGATGGGCAATGAATCCAGAGTGACATGTATGAAATAATATGCATGGTGGCTTTGTCACAAATACGATGTCAACTACATGATCATGCAAGGCAATATGACAATGATGAAACGTGTCATAATAAACGGAACGGTGGAATCACTACAGGAAACAAGTAATTTGCCATCTGTGGATTACAGACGGCAAAGACCTAAATCCAGACGGCAAGGACATTGTCGTCAGGAAGCAGACGGCAAACTCAGACGGCAAAGATAAGTCGGCAAAGAATACTTTGCCGTCAGCTTTCATCGGACAGACGGCAAAGACTTTGCTGTCAGCCAAATCTGCTTCGCTGTCAGCCGGATAAATCACATACGGCAAAGAAAAGTACTTTTGCCGTCAGCCAGACTACATATTTGCCGTCAGCTATTCGCACATTTGTCGTCGGCCTCGTATATCTGATGTCTACTACGCAACCTTCTTCTTGTAGACGTTGTTGGGCCTCCAAGTGCAGAGGTTTGTAGGACAATAGCAAATTTCCCTCAAGTGGATGACCTAAGGTTTATCAATCCATGGGAGGCGTAGGATGAAGATGGTCTCTCTCAAACAACCCTGCAACCAAATAACAAAGAGTCTCTTGTGTCCCCAACACACCCAATACAATGGTAAATTGTATAGGTGCACTAGCTCGGCGCAGAGATGGTGATACAAGTGCAATATGGATGGTATATATAGGTTTTTGTAATATGAAAATAGAAAAGCAGCAAGGTAGCAAGTCATAAAAGTGAGCGTAAATGGTATTGCAATGATAGGAAACAAGGCCTAGGGTTCATACTTTCACTAGTGCAAGTTCTCTCAACAATAATAACATAGTTGGATCATATAACTATCCCTCAACATGCAACAAAGAGTCACTCCAAAGTCACTAACAGCAGAGAACAAACGAAGAGATTATGGTAGGGTGCAGAAACCACCTCAAAGTTATTCTTTCCAATCAATCCGTTGGGCTATTCCTATAAGTGCCACAAACAACCCTAGAGTTCGTACTAGAATAACACCTTAATACACAAATCAACCAAAACCCTAATGTCACCTAGATACTCCAATGTCACCTCAAGTATCCATGGGTATGATTATACGATATGCATCACACAATCTCAGATTCATCTATTCAACCAACACATAGAACACGAAAGAGTGCCCCAAAGTTTCTATCGGAGAATCACGATTTAAAACGCAGCCAACCCCTATGCATAGGTTCATGGGCGGAACCCGCAAGTTGATCACCAAAACATACATCAAGTGAATCACGTGATATCCCATTGCCACCACAGATATGCACGACAAGACATACATCAAGTGTTCTCAAATCTTTAAAGACACAATCCGATAAGATTACTTCAAGGGGAAAACTCAACTCATTACAAGAGAGTAGAGGGGGAGAAGAAACATAAGATCCAACTATAATAGCAAAGCTCGCGATACATCAAGATCGTGCCAAATCAAGAACACGAGAGAGAGAGAGAGATCAAACACATAGCTACTGGTACATACCCTCAGCCCCGAGGGTGAACTACTCCCTCCTCGTCATGGAGATCGCCGGGATGATGAAGATGGCCACCGATGAGGGTTGAGCCCTCCGGCAGGGTGCCGGACAAGGTCCCGATTGACTCTTGGTGGCTACAGTGGCTTGCAGCGGCGGAACTCCCGATCTATTCTCGTCTCCGAAGTTTTTAGGGTACGTGGGTATATATGGGTGAAAGAAGTACGTCGGTGGACCTCCGGTTAATATGTTAGTCCCAAAAATAATATAAAAATGGATAATAAAGCCCAAAATTGTCCAAAACAGTAGATAATATAGCATGGAGCAATCAAAAATTATAGATGCGTTGGGGACGTATCAAGCATCCCCAAGCTTAATTCCTGCTCATCCTCGAGTAGGTAAATGATAAAAAAGATAATTTTTGATGTGGAATTCTACTTGGCATAATTTCAATGTAATTCTTCTTAATTGTGGTACGAATATTCAGATCCGAAAGATTCAAGACAAAAGTTTAATATTGACATAAAAATAATAATACTTCAAGCATATTAACAAAGCAATTATGTCTTCTCAAAATAACATGGCCAACGAAAGTTATCCCTACAAAATCATATAGTCTGGCTATTCTCTATCTTCACGACACAAAGTATTTAAATCATGCACAACCCCGATGACAAGCCAAGCAATTGATTCATACTTTTGACATTCTCAAAACTTTTTCAATCTTCACACAATACATGAGCGTGAGCCATGGACATAGCACTATAGGTGGAATGGAATGGTGGTTGTGGAGAAGACAAAAAGGAGAAGATAGTTGAGGGAGTCCTGGATTAGGGGGTGTCCGGATAGCCGGACTACCATCATCAGCCGAACTACCATCAGCCGGACTATCATCACCGTCCGGACTCCAAGACTATGAAGATACAAGATTGAAGACTTCGCCCCGTGTCCGGATGGGACTTTCCTTGGCGTGGAAGGCAAGCTTGGCGATACGGATATGTAGATCTCCTACCATTGTAACCGACTCCATGTAACCCTAGCCCTCTCCGGTGTCTATATAAACCGGATGGCTCTAGTCCGTAGGACAACAACAACAACCCTTACAATCATACCATAGGCTAGCTTCTAGGGTTTAGCCTCCTTGATCTCGTGGTAGATCCACTCTTGTAAAACATCCACAATATCAATATCAATCAAGCAGGACGTAGGGTTTTACCTCCATCAAGAGGGCCCGAACACAGGTAAAACATCGTGTCCCTTGTCTCCTGTTACCATCCGGCTAGACGCGCAGTTCGGGACCCCTACCCGAGATCCGCCGGTTTTGACACCGACATTGGTGCTTTCATTGAGAGTTCCTCCGTGTCGCCACCGATAGGCGTGATGGCCTCTTCAATCGACAACGACGCAGTCCTGGGTGAGACTTTTCTCCCGGACAGATCTTTCAGATTCGGCGGCTTCGCACCGGGCCAACTCACTTGGCCATCCGGAGCAGATCGAAGCTTACGCCCGGCCGTCAGGTCAGGTTTGAAGCCTAAACTTCACGGGCGATATCCGCGGGACTTGATCTTCGATGGATCGAGCCACAGCCAGCGTCTTGCATGGCTGTCACGATGGGCATGACCTAACTACGCCACGGACAACACCTTGGAGGCCGCACACGAATCCGCTCTGACCCATAGTCCGGAGCCGATCACTCGGATCGAGGACGGATGGCTGGACACCACCTCGGGAGCTGCAACTTCTACGGCGATGGAGCCGAACACTTACCTTGTCCCGCATAAAGCTCATGACTCCGAGGTGCCGGACTCTGCCGGGACTCAGAACCTCCTGCGCCTCGCCACGAATCCGATTGGGCGCCGATCATGGAATTCACCGCTGCGGACATCTTTTTCAAAGACTTCGCCCTTGGCGATATCATAAATTCATCAAGCATCTCTCGCTATCCGGAGAGCCCTAGCGAACCACGGCCAGGATGGTTGGGACGCAGACGACGAAGAAATTCGAGCCCACCCACCACCCACTTCGTAGCCACCGCCGATTTATTTAACCGACGTGCACTCGACCACGACTCAAGACATCGACGGTATGGACGACGATGCCCGAGACTACCAAGAACCGGTGCCTACAGGACCTTTGGAAGACCACCTCGCCATAATGACATATACATGGTGGACACCCCAAAAGATGGGGATGGCGAAGAAGCAACGGAGGCCGATTCTTTAAAGAACAGCCCAAGCGCCGACGTCGTGGCGCCGCTCTAAATCCCGCCATCAAGAAGAATGGAGATTCAGCACAGGAGATAATAACACCCGAAAGTGCGAAGACAACCCCTCCAAAGATGATCCAAAGACAGAGGAGGCGGAAGCAAGCCCTCACGAGAGGGCGGCGTATTTAAGAGGTCGAGGATGACAATTACTTACCTCCCTCCGGAGACGAGGCAAGCCTCGACGACGACGTAATCGTCGTGCTCGAGGATCCCGTCGAACAAGAGCGTTTGACGCAGGTTAATGGCCACGACAAACAGCCTAAAGAAAAAGCAGCAACAGACTTCAAGCTGATCAAGACCCATCGGGCCGACAGATGGACCGAGGTCCTCGCGGCCGAAGAGTTTGAATGCCCCTCCAAAAGTTACCCAAAATGCAAGTTGCTCCCCCGACTAGAGGAGGAAGCGTACAAACCTGCATCACCAGCGCTGTCTGGCAGACCGACCACCTCGTGGCCGTGACAGAGAGGCGTGCAAGCCCTCCACCAAAACCGTACCCCGGCATCGCGCAAAAAGCATGAAGCTACGGGGAACGCGCCGGACTTGCGAGATATATTGGAGGACAAGGCAAGATAATCCAGATCTATCTATGGATCACGCGAGCGCCCCAAGACCCACGACGAATACCGTCGCGCCGGATACAACTACTCCGGCCGGGCTGAACACAGCAGACAACGCTCTCTCGAGCTACGTCGCGATATTGCTCAATACAGAGGCGCCGCACACCCACTATGCTGCACTGACGAAGTAATGGATCATCAAATCCCTGAAGGGTTTAAACTCGTTAATATCGAATCCTACGATGGCACAACAGACCCCGCGGTTTTGATTGAGGATTATCTCCTCCATATACATATGGCCCGCGGCGACGATCTTCACGCCATCAAATATCTCCCGCTCAAGCTTAAAGGACCAGCTCGGCATTGGCTTAACAGCCTGCCCGCAGAGTCAATTGGATGCTGGGAAGACCTGGAAGCCGCATTCCTCGACAACTTCCAGGGCACGTATGTGCGACCACCGGACGCAGATGACCTAAGCCACATAATCCAGCAGCTGACGAATCGCCAGTGCAATTACGACCCGGTTCTTAACAAAGAAAAATCAAATCGCCGACCGTCCGGATGCAGAGGCACTCGCTGCCTTCAAACATAACATCCGCGACGAGTGGCTGGCCCGGCACCTAGGACAGGAGAAGCCGAAATCCATGGCAGCCCTCACATCACTCATGACCCGCTTCTGTGCGGGAGAGGATAGCTGGCTGGCTTGCAGCAACAACCTCAGCAAAAACGATGGCAGTCCGGATACCAAGGACCGCAATGGCAGGTTGCGTCGAAACAAAAACAAACGCCGCGTGCGGCGACAGCAATGAGGATACGGCAGTCAACGCCGGATTCCGAGGCTCCAAGACCGGTCAACGGAAGAAGCCATTCACAAGAACCACTCCGGGCCCGTCCAATTTGGACCGAATACTCGACCGCTCCTATCAAATACATGGAACCCCCGAATAGCCAGCTAACCACACCAACAGAGATTGTTGGGTATTCAAGCAGGCAGGCAAATTAATCGCCGAAAACAGTGACAAGGGGCTACACAGCGATGACGAGGAAGAGACCCGGCCCGAACAAAAGAGGACAAAGGGATTCCCCTCAAGTTCGGATGGTAAACATGATATACGCAACGCATATTCCCAAGAGGGAGCGGAAGCGTGCACTAAGGGACGATATCTGTGATGGAGCGATCGCCCCAAAATTCAACCCATGGTCCTCTTGCCCGATCACTTTCGATCGAAGAGACCATCCGACCAATATCCGCCATGGCGGATTCGCCGCATTGGTTTTAGACCCAATCGCCGATGGATTTCACCTCACGAGAGTCACGATGGACGGCGGCGAGCCTGAACCCGCTTTATTAGGATACGGCGCAAGATGGGCATAGACCCTTCAAGGATTAAACCTACAAAGACAACCTTCAAAGGCGTCATACCAGTGTCGAGGCCGGTTGTACAGGCTGTGCTCGATTACATCGAAGTGGTCTTCGGATCCCCGGATAATTTCGAAGCGAGGAGTTAATCTTCGACATAGTCCCGTTCATGGCGGCTATCACGCTTTCTGCTTTCAGACGAACCGCGTTCAAGAAATTCAACGCGTGCCGCATTATGCATACCTTAAGCTCAAGATGCCAGGCCTCGTGGAGTCATCACGGTCAATGGAAACACGAAACGCGCTCCCTCCGAACGGAGGAACATACAGCGGCTCTCGGCGTAAATCTGAA
The DNA here is from genome assembly GCA_021605145.1 of Aegilops bicornis. Classification (NCBI taxonomy): domain Eukaryota; kingdom Viridiplantae; phylum Streptophyta; class Magnoliopsida; order Poales; family Poaceae; genus Aegilops; species Aegilops bicornis. The sequence goes on along the minus strand of CM038669.1, from coordinate 623,611,286 downwards.
GCAGCCTTTTAAGGCAATTTTTGAGTCCGGCTGTTAAACGACCGGACACGGCCAAACGCGCCCGGAGCAACATCAACCAAGACCACCTGGCACGTTCCGAGCACGCGTAGCAATGCAGCCTCAACCCTAGCCCTCGCAAAATTGTAAGACAAACTCTCCACAGACATAATTACGCATACTGGAGATACCATGGGCATAGGGGAAAGGCACAACCAAAATGCAGACCAGAGTGCAGTTCGACCACAACAGGGGCTCCCAAGTGTGTCGCTTTTTTTCTTTTATTTCTCTCTTTTTATACAGAACTCTGTCCGTGGCGAACCTGCCGAACTCATGATGCAACAGCCGAGGGGAAGGACAAAGGCCGCGACAAACACTCAGGTGGTCTCCATCACGAGCATTAAATTTGTTAAATACAACATTCCGCTGCCTACCTCGGAGGGAGACGCCTTTAATTCGTCCAATCCCTTGCTTTCCGCACTATTTGTATCATTCCGCACTCATAGCATATCTTCTCGAATAAAATGCAGCACTTTTTGCCCATAATTGCATTACCTTATATATATATGTTCATTTACGACATGTTGCACCCGTACATTTTGGTACGGCCAAATACACTGAGGGCTTATGTTCTCCGCATTATGGTGTGATAAAGTCCGAACACTTTCACAAGTGCGGCACCCCGAACTTATAGCATTATATGAATCGGCTCCGAATCATGTATTGGGTCAATAGTTGGGTTTGCCCGGCTCCCATGTTTGGCACCTTACGTTCCGTTCTATCGGCTAAGGTAGCATCGGGAGAACCATCGCGATTGCACCCCGGTTGAGCCGGGTTAACGCCTCAGTGGAGAAAGCTAAAACTGACTGTCATGATAGGCGAGAGACTGGTCGCTGTTCGAGAGGTCCTTTCGGGTCCTTAAAGACCTACGCCGCTTCGAGCGAAGTCCCGGATAATGTCCGACGAAGGCGTGGATAGCGCCCCTAATTCGGTCCTCCGAATACTAGGGCTTCGCCGAAATTTAAAATTATAGAATTCTATGGCTAAGTGAGAGTGTTCAAGCACTATAAGTCCGGTTGCCTTGTTCGTTGTGTTAAGAGCCTCCCTAGATGGACCCAAAAATGGGAACAAGCGTGCTCAAGTTTATCCCGAACACCCCAAAGACTTTTCGTGGCATGGGGGTTTGAAGCCGACGACTTGCCATCTCTCGATTTAATAAACGCATCGCATTGAAGGTAATATTTTAAATTAACAAGTGTTGCTTAGCGATATGAACAAAGTTTTCAGCGCACGAGGATAACACATTGCGAATTTACTCAATAATTACATCCTGGGCACTCATCCGCAATCTTGCGGGCACCCTTCAGACAGTCTTATAGTACATTTCGGGCGACGATATTCCTTGCTCATTGGTGGCGCGTCGCTGATTAGCTTCTCCGCATCCAGCTTGCCCCAATGCACCTTTTGCGCGGGCAAGGGCCCGACGAAAGCACCTTCAATACAGCGGAGCGCTTGATAACCTCCACCAGGGCACGCATCCACCAACGGTCGTGACGAGGCGAAGTAGCTCCTGTGCATGGCCTCTCCAGCCACCCGGACTATGAGGCCCTTCATGGCCTGCTCGGCCACCTTAGGAGCTCGACCAGCTGCTTCACCTGGTCGCTAGGGGGCACCGGATGGCCGGCCTCGATATAGAGACGAAGACCTTCTCCGTCGAGCTCCCTCCTCGTCTCGGTAGAATGCGGCAAGATCGGACACTGCGAGGCAGATCTGCAAACGCCCTTGGAGAGCTCCGAATTCGGGTAAGTAACACGTAATTTACATTCACATGCTTGCTTTGCATGAAAAATGCCTTACCCGCCGCTATCTTCCTCACCAACTCAATCTCCTTAAGGGACTTATGGGCATCGGCCTTGGCAGTCTTGGCACTTTCGAGAGCCGAGGCAAGCTCGGACTCTCGAGTCTTTGAGTCACGCTCCAAACTCTCATACTTTTCCATGAGAGCCTGGAGCTCTCGCTGAACCACCGCCACCCGCGCCTCCTGCTTTTCTCGCTCGGCCCGTTCCGTAGCCGCATTATGCTCGTCGCGAACATGGCCTCCTTGTGGTCGCCACCTCGCTCGTGGGCCCCTGCAGTACCCATGTTATCCTTGTTATTTTTTGTTGCAACCTAAATCCTTTTCTGTAAGATACAAGTTTAAAGTGGTGTTACTCACCTTCTTTGTCCTGGAGCTGCTTCCTGGCGCGGCCAAGCTCTTGCTCGGACCGCTCGAGCTCCTGCTTCAAAGCACCGACCTCCGCAGTCAGTGCGGCAGAGGTCAGCAGCGCAGCCTGCAACCCATATTGACATAATTTTTAGCAACCCTGCGTATATCTTCTTTTTTTTCAGATCCTCAGTCCAGCTTTTCTTCCCGACCACCGAACCGAGCATCAGGGGCTACTGTCTATGCGGTATTACATTGCATATTTTAACTTCTTACCTCAAAGCCGATAGAAGGCTCTGCGAGCTTCGGTCAGCCCGCTCTTAGCAAGCTGCACCTTCTGAATCACCGCACTCATAATAGTGCGGTGTTCTTCCTCGATGGAAGCGCTCTGCAGCGCCTCCAACAAATTGCCCGGCGCCTCCGGTTGGACGGAAGCCGCCGGCGTCACGGTCTTGCCCTTCATTGAAGGGCACGGCCGGACCCCGGAACCACTGCGGGTTCTGATATGGAGTCCGGCGCAAAGTCCGGGAGGACGCCTTGTGGCACCTCCGGAGCCTCCCCCTGATGGGTCCCTTCTTGGGATCCCACCTCGACATCCTCGATGTCGCAAGGGGTGGAGGCGGTCGGGATGGAGTCTACATCCGACGGAGCCAACGACCCGCTCGATGAAGCGGGGAGATTATCACTGGCCGGACTACAGGCAGCATGCGGCATCAGAATGACACTATGTGACGCAGAAAAGAAATTATAAATCATTCAGGAATCCGGATACTTACGATCTCGCCGAGGCCTGGCCCTTGAAGGCCATTCTTCCTCGCCAATGTTGATGTTGGCGGAGCTGTCCGGGAATAGTCCTTCCCTCTTGGACCCTTCGCCTCCCCTGCTGGAAGCCTTCCTCTTCCTCTCTCCCTCCTCTCGGGAGAGAGTCCTCTTCTCCTCCTCGTTGGGAGGAGTCCACCCAGGAGTCGTCGGACACCAAAACGGAACTCTTTCGAGCACCCGTGGCCTCCTTCTTGGCCTTCTTCTCCGGCACCACGTGCGGTGCCGGAACCAGCAGCCTCGCTAGACGGCGTCTCATCGGATTTTACGGCATAGGAGCCGGGCGATAATCTGCTCCGCCTTCCTCATCCAGTCTGTCCAAAGGAAAAGGGGAAATTAAAACCCGCATAGAGTCAAACTATGAAAAGCAAGTGTCCCGTAAAGGGCTAGAATCACTTACCTCGTCGGCTTGGCGCTGCGAGCGAAATCCGCGATCTTCGGTCACGGATGCGGGGGCTTCGGCGCCCTTACATAACACCCTCCAGGCGCCTACTTACGTCGTGTCGAAGAGCCCGCTCAGCGCCTGGTGCTGTTCCGGATTGAACTCCCTGTCAGGGGGAAACTGGTCGTGTCCCACGAACACCTACGGGATCTGGGTCCCTTGTGGTTCGGAGGGGGGCGGAGATTGCACAAAGAGCGGATCGAAGCGATGCACACGAGCAGATTTACCCAGCTTCGGAGCTCTCCGGAGAGATAATAATCCTACTGCTGCTCTATGGATTATCTTGTGTTCTTGCTAGGGAGCAATGGGAGCTACAAGACCTAGCCTGAGTGTGGTTTCGTAAGAGTATGATGAACTAAGCCGGAGCCGGACCGAACCCCCTTCTACGTTGCACTTGGGCCTCCTTTTATAGGCACAAGGGGTCACCACATGTGCCAAGTAGACAAGGGTAAAATAGTAAAAACATAGGTTGGTACACCGCTCTGCAAAGGTGTACACGATGATCTATACCTAACTCGGCGGCAAGGGACAAGAGTCGTCAATGCCCGTCTCGATCGCCCGAACGATTATGAGGGACCGTCTGCGCCTCCGTTTGCCACGATGGTAGCCTTTGTTGCCGCTTATCGCTGCTCCCGCTGGCTGCACCCGTCGACCTGGCGATGCTTGGGAGAGCCCCGTGGTGACACGCTACGGGTGAGCTGGAGCGGAGATGAAGAGAGGTCACTTGTCATGGCGAGTACTTTGCCGCGGCAAGGTTCTTGTCGCTCGGAGTTTATCGCTCACCAAGCCTTCCCGGCAAGCTCCTCTTGCCGGGGCCTTGTTTCCTGGCGCTTGAGTGGCCTTCCCGGCAAGCTCCTCTTGCCGGGTCTTGATTACTTTGTTCTTGATCGGCTCACCGCAAGCTCCTCTTGCCGGGTCCTGTTCTGAAGGGCATGGAGGGTCTTGGCAGACGCCTTGGCAAGGCTTGCCACGGGACGCCGCGATCGCCTGCAGATAGGTTCGGGTACTAAGGTACCCCTACTTTAGTACACCGACAGAGCCCCGGTCTCGGCCATACACGGTGCCGAGTCTTTGTTGGGCCAGGCCCAAAAGCAGGCATCGGCACGCTGCCTGGGTCCGCACCAAATCCACTCCGGCTCCGGTTGCAGGGCCAGACATCGGTGCCGAAGCGCTGTTGGGCCAGGCCCAAAACAGGGCGCTGGCACGCAGCGTCTGGGTCCAAACCAAATCCACTCCGTATCCGCCGCGTTCCCCCGTAACGGCACGCGTCAATTGCGGCGTCGTGGGGGAAGTGGGTGGCGGGCGAGGTCGCCTTATCCGTCGCCTCGGTTCTGCATCCCCGCCACATGGTTCCCATGCTGTTGGGGCCGCGGACGGTGGAAGTGGGAAACTGGGCCGTTGCGAGCAGAGGCAGCAGGTCGGCCCCGATTCCCTGCTCTTCCTATGCCTCGATTCATCGAAAGGGCGGCCGAGCCCCCACCTTGCTTCTTTAAAAGAGCGGAAGGGGAGCGCAGGCCCGCACTCTCCCATCTCTTCCTTTCCTCGACCGCCTCCCTTTCTCTCATTCGTCATGGAGAAAGGGAACCTTGGTTCTTCATCGGTGGCGGCGAGGGTCGCCACAGACAGCGCTCCCCTCCCAACCCCACGCCCGGGGTGGCAGAGCCAGCCACAAGAGGAAGAGGGAGGGGGCGAGGTCGTGGACGAGGTCGAGGCGCTCGGGGAAGAAGCGGACGGGGCGGCACGCCGTCTCCGCCTCCGCCGATGGTTCCCCTCCCTGCGGCGGTCCATAAAGGAGACGACCCTTGCGAGTTCTTCGTCAGGCTGCGCCGGGCGCCTCGTCGTCGCCTCTGGCTTCCAGCTCCGTTCGTGAGCGCGATGGAGTCGGATCCACCCGAGACACTGAGACTGCACATGAGGGGCTGTGGGATCCGCGGCACGCGAGTCCGTGTTGTATTCCCAGCCCCTAATGTGATGTATCTTGATCGTGGGTGGAAGACGTTCACCCGTATCCACACTCGATGGCGGGGTTTACCCTCCATTTTAAGTTAATGGAGGGTGATCCCTCTCCGTCAAAGTCTTTGGGGATCTCGGTACTTTCGGGCGAAGTGCTGCGTGGATAGCTCCTCCGACAGAAGATTCCCCTCGAGCGAGAGTGACGAGGAGGAGAGCGGCAGCGACGACGAGGGTAGCGGGCCCGATTAGTTGTCGAACCTTTGCCCAGGCGTCACCGGCGACCCCATCATCCGTGTCGCCCGGCTCCTTGAACTCCCCGGGTCGTCTCCTTGGGCGATCGGCGAGGGAGGCTGCGGAAGGGGAAGAGGATGGCGACAAGGCCGTCAAGTCGGAGTACGAGGGCGTAGTGCCCTCGACAACAGGTTGACGTCGCCCCGCCGCCTGCCTTCGAGCCCCGCCTCCGCGCCGCCGTCTCGTTAAGCCCTCGGACAGCCCTCGGGATGTTCCTTGGTGCCTTCTCGCACTTGTAGCTTGCCTAGGCGCTCCTTTTGTCCTTCTCGCCTCCTTGACCTACCTCCTCAAGAGAGGGATAGGAAAAGGATTACGGCATCTTATCTTTTAAATTGTAATCCTTCGGCCTTATCGCATTTAAAACTTGTGATCCTCTCTTTCATTCTCCACGGATCTGTATCCGAGTAGGATGTTTTTAATGAAAAGGGATGCTTGAAAAGGACGAAAGGCTTATCTGATACCGCAGCCCCTAAGCAACTCGCTTGCCGCAGCCCGGCAATTCTGGCTTGGCGGGGCTTGGGTGCCGGCGCACCCTTCTTCTCTTCTTCGCTGTTATTTCAGTTCTGAGAACAATTTAGCCAGTGCCGCAATAAGTTATTTTTGTAATATACACTATCTTAGGCAATCGAATGCAATGTTATTTCCTTTACTCGATTTCTTCCTTTGTATGTTTATACCCTACGCTTTCAGGGGAACTTGTCAGTGCAAACACCTTTGTCATGAAGCGCCGAAAAGTAACTTCAAGACTTCGCCGGGCGATGTCATTCCGACAAGCAACCTTGTTGCAACTAGTTGCAGCACACTTAAGTTGTTGAGCGGACTCGAAACAAAGTAAGGGCGCATAAACTAGTCGCGTAGTCGGTTCCTCCGCCGCATGTGTTTTCCATACAAAGTACCATCGTTCGAGGAAGATAACTTTAAAATTTAAAACTGATCGTTTAAACTTAGCAACTTAGCTTCTCTGTTGCCCATTTCCGCAAGGCGACAGTTCCTCGGCGACGCTTGGCGGCCCACACCATTATCTTTCTCCTTCCCCGGTTAACTTGTGGGTGGATGAACCTTCTTCTTGTTTGAGAAGAAAGAAGAGAAAATAAAGTTATGGAGCCTAGTGGCTCGATATTGCTTACCGGGTGTTGATGCTGCACAAAAATGTCAGATAATACATGCAAATAAGTTAAGAGAGCATGAATTTGACGATCTTTGCGAACACATAGGCTTTACTGATGCACGGGGTCTGCGCCCGGCTTTGTACAAAGGATTACATGCAACTGCGGCAAGACTTGTACAAAAGGGTGGTTGCCGGAACGGGTTCCGACAACCGCGCCCTATGGGTAAAACTTACGAAGATGCTCTATATTCCAGGAGTTGCTCACTGGAACGCCATCTTCAGTCTCGAGGCAGACAGCGCCGGGCCTTGTGACTCGTTTCACCCGATAAGGGCCTTCCCACTTCGGCGTCAACTTGTTGGAATTCTTGGCGGATTGAACGCGCCGAAGAACAAGGTCGCCTTCCTCGAAGCTTGGCATGAACTTTGCGGCTATGGTAGCGGCGCAAGAAAGCTTTACGGTAGCGAGCAGCTCGTCAAGACACGAAGACGATCTTCCTCAAGGGCGGTAGCGTCATCTTGTCACAACTGCTCTTGCTCAAGCTCGTCATAAGCGAGCACTCGAGGCGATCCGTATACGAGTTCCGTGGGGAGAACTGCTTCGCCTCCATAGACTAGAGCAAAAGGTGTCCGGCGGTGGCTCGATTTGGCGTCGTCTGATCGACCAAAGAACCACCGGCAGCTCCTCGATCCAATTTCTTCCGCACTTGTGCAGCTGTCGAAAGTTCTGGTCTTGAGTCCCCGCAAGACTTCAGCGTTTGCTCTCTCGCTTGATCGTTGCTTCTCGGATGAAACCGCGAAGCAAAAGCAGATCTTGGCGCCAAGATCTTGGCCGCATCGCATGAAGGTGCGGCTCGTGAACTGTGTGCCGTTGTCGGTGATGATCCGTTAGGAATCCCAAAACGGCAAACAATTGACCAAGAACTTGATCGATGATTGTCTGTCACCTTCCTCACTGGTTCCACTTCCGCCACTTTGTGAACTTGTCGATTACTACGCATAAGTACTCAAAGCCCCTCGACTAGGGGAAGGGGCCGAGGATTTCGAGCCCCAAATCCAAAAGGGCCAAGATAAAGGGATTGTCCGGAGAGCTTGAGCTGGCTGGTGTATCTGTTTGGAATGGAATCGCACGCTTCACACTTGGTTACTTGTGCGATTTGCATCTGGAGGGCTTCGCCGAAGAAACCTTGTCGGAAAGCTTTGCCGGCAAGTGCTCTTGCGCAGATGTGGTGACCACATATGCCTCCATGTATCTCTGCCAACAGCTTCTGTCCATCTTCACGGCAAATGCACTTCAATTTCACACCGTTGAGTCTTCTTCTGTACAGGATGTTGTCAACAAACTGGTACATACTTGACTGCCGGGCTACTCTTTCCGCTTCTTCTTGCTCTTCGGGAAGTTCTCCTGTCTGAAGGAAATGGACGATTTGCTGTGCCCATGCTGGAGCCTGTGGCTCGACAACAAGGACCAAAGGCTCATCTACCACTGTGGGAACATTAGCTTCCACGGCAAGAACCTGTGGTTCTGCCGGAGCTTGATGATCCCCGGCAAGCTTGCCGGAGCAAAACTTGTCGGGAGCTGCTCGCTTCAACGAGACAAACCATTGTGGTTTGTCCGGAGCAGATCGCTTCCTCGATGATATTTGTATTGATTTTAGGGACCTTCTTGGCGGCGGCTCCGTGGAGCTCTGCCGGAAAGTAGTCGCCGGAAACCAATTTTCTCTTCTTGCTCTGTCCTGTTGACGGTGTTACGGTTGGTCGAGTCAGCTTGAGCACAAAAATTCCTGGTTCCACAGTAACTTAAGTGCGGCACATTTGGAGAGGCCATCGGCTATATCATTCGAGCTCTTGGAGCGTGTTCCATTTGCGTGCCTTCAAAGTGCTCTTCTAGCTTCCTCACTTCATCGACGAGGCTTCCATCAACGGACTCGATAATCTTTATTTACTTGGCGGACGACAAGTTGCGAGTCCCCCGACAATGAGCTTCTTGATCCCAAGGTCTACCGCAATCTCGAGACCGCAAGCAAACCTTCATACTCCGCAGTATTGTTTGTTGCTTGTTCCTTGGGAAAGTGCATCCGGACTATGTACTTGAGGTGCTCTCCGTGGGTGCGATAAGCAAGACGGCCGCACCGGGCGCCTTTGCGTGAGAATGCACCATCGAAGTACATCAGCCACTCTTTATTTGCTTCTTTGACGGGGATACTTGTCTCTGGAATTTCTTCATCTTGTGTTGGTGTCCATTCAGCTATGAATTCCGCCAAAGCTCTGCTCTGGATAGTTGAAGTGCTTTCAAACTTGAGACCAAAGCTTGACAGTTCCAGTGCCCACTCGACGATTCTGCCTGTTGCTTACGGATTTTGTAATATCCTTTTCAACGGGAAGCAGTGACAAGCTGTTATCTCATGTGCTTGGAAGTAATGGCGCAGCTTTCTTGAGGCCATGAGGAGGCCGAAAAGCAACTTCGCACACCGTAGTACCTTGACCTAGCCCCTGCAGGAAGGGAACCGACAAAGTAAACTGGCGCTGCACCATCCTTTTACGTGTCTTGTCGCAACCCTGCGCTTAATCTGTCCTTGTCGGGACCAGAAGCTTGACAATGAAGCCCCTTGCTTGTCGCCGGATGCGTCTCCCTCGGTTGCCACTCATCATCTACCTCCCTCTCCGCTATTAACGCAGCACTAACCACTTGATTGGTTGCCGCTTATATACAGCAAAGCAACTTCTCTTGTGGCCTAGGTGCGATAAGTATTGGAGCGGAGGATGTATCTCTTCAAGTCCTGCAGCGCAGCCTCCGCCGAGTCCATTTCATTGGACCCGCCTTTTTCAAAATCTTGAAAAACGGCAGAAGCTGCTCAGCAGACTTAGAGATGAACTCGCCGAGAGCAGCCACGCAACCGCAAGTCTTGACATCCTTGACGCGCTTTGGTGCTTGACCTGCTCAATGGCCTTGATCTTGTCGGGATTGGCTTCGATTCCCATTTGAGACACAAAAGAACCCGAGAAGCTTGCCGGAAGGGACTCCAAATACGCACTTCTCGGGGTTGAGCTTGAGGTTGATCTTGCGCAGATTTGCAAATGTTTCATCCAAATCCTGAACCAGAGTTGCTTTGTCCTTGCTTTTGACCACTATATCATCCATGTAGGCTTCTACATTTACGTATCTGTGGCTCAAAGGCATCATGGACTACTCTTGCAAAAGTTGAACCAGCATTCTTTAAACCGAAAGGCATCCGTATGAAGCAGTACGTGCCACATGGTGTAATGAATGCGGTTTTCTCTTCATCCTCTTCTGCCATGAATATGCATCAAGAAACGAAAGCAGATCACATCCAGCTGTGGAGTCAACAATCTGGTCGATACGTGGCAAGGGAAATGGGTCTTTGGGACAAGCTTTATTGACATCTGTAAAGTCAATACAAAGTCTCCATTTCCCATTAGCCTTATGCATACAACTACCGGATTGGCCAACCACGTGGGATGGAGTACTCGACGAGTCCTGCCGCTTCCAATTTCTTGATTTCTTCCGCTATGAACTCTTGGCGCCCAACGCTTGTTTCCTAACTTTTTGCTTGACGGGCCGTGCGTGAGGACAAGATAGCTAGGTGGTGCTCAATTACTTCCACAGGGAACACCGGGATGTCGGATGGTTGCCATGCAAACACATTGACATTCGCCTGCAGGAAAGCAACGAGCTCGCCTTCCTATTTAGGGTCAAGCGTGGCAATCGATGGTGAAGGTACCACCAGTGCTGTCCTCCTTGGCGGGCACCTTCTTGGTCTTCGGCGGAGCCGCCATCATCTTCTTGCACTTGCCGGTGGAGCTCGATGGTGCGTCCTCGACGGTAGCGCAGCACTCCGAGGAGGTGCGCTTGCCGGAGTGGGCAACAGAGCTCTTGTCGGACTTGGTGGTCTTCTTCTTCCCCCCGGGAGCTTGATGACAAGTGGTTTGCTTTACATTGCGGCTGTTGCATCCCGGTAAATCTTGTCGGCGCAGATAAGCGCGTCCTTCTTGTCGCCATGGATAGAAATGACGCTTATCGGGCCGGGCATCTTGAGTAGGTTATAAGCATAATGAGAGGCGGCCATGAACTTGGCGAGTGCTGGACGGCCAAGTATGCCATTGTAGGGCAATGGGAAGTCGGCAACGTCAAATGTGATCCTCTCAGTTCTGAAGTTGAGCTCACTACCGAATGTTACCGGCAACGTGATCTTCCCTTTGGGCTTGCTCCTTCCTGGGTTGATTCCTTGGAATGTACCAGTTTCTTCGAGCTCGCTGTCAGGGATTTGAAGTTTTTGGAGCACTGCAGAGGAGATCAAATTCAGGCCGGCCCCGCCAACCAAAGATCTTTGTGACTTTGAGGTTGCAGATGGTTGGTGAGACCAACATCGGCAAGCACCCGATCGCAGTGATGCGATCAGGGTGATCTTCAATGTCAAAGATGATGGGCGTGCTGGACCACTTCAGAGGTTTGCGTGACTCTATAGATGGTTCTGCTGCATTGACCTCACGCATCCATTGCTTGAGTTGGCGGTGCGAGGTATGCAGAGAAGCACCACCGTCAACGCAAAGGACCTCCGTTGCCTTTTGAAACTCCTGTTCGTCAACTTCATCGTCTTCCATGTCTTCGTCATCTTCATCTTCGTCTTCTTCCTTGTCGCGGCCGCGGGGAGGTCTGTCTCCTTGCCGCTGCTTGGCCTTGCCACGGCGTCCTCCCCGACCGGGTCTCTTCTTACTTCTTGTACTGCACCTTCTTGGGCCTTCTCCTTGTCTCGCCGCTCGTACTCAGCTCTTCAGTAGCTCAACAAGCTGCTCAACTTTCTTGCAGCTTTGGAGATCGTGGGCCCTTTGGTGCGGTGGATTTTACAAGATCGCTTGTTGGAGCCGCTGTGCTTGTCGGCGGCCGCCACAGCTTGGCGGTCAGCGCCAACGGCAACCTCCTTGCCGGAGCCACCAGCCTTTGCCTTGTTGGCGGCACCATTCTTGTCTGACCGCTTTCGACAACTAGTACTTCTTGGTTTTCTTCCTCCTGTTGTTTCGCTTGGCTCTTTCTTGCCGGGCGATCTCCTCACTTGTCGACTCTGCTCCCACATTCTCTCCAGGGAGTCTTGTTCCTTCTTCGGTAGCGTGCACACTTGTCGGCCGGGCGTATGAGCTCACCGACGTCTTTCACTTTGCACATCGCCATCTCCTCCCTCATCCTGCGGTTTCGTACATTCGATGGAATGCACCGATCACCTTGGCGGGGTGGACGTCGGGGATGTTGTAGTGCACTTTCCGAATCTTTGGATGAACTTGCGCAGGACTCTCCCTCATACGGGCAAGCAGGTGGAGGTCACTCTCCTGGCCATGAGGCTTGTGGCCGCCTGTGAAGGCGCCAACAAACTGGTGGCACAAATCCGCCCAAGAAGAGATAGAGCTGTCCGGCAAGTGCATGAGCCAAGATCTGACGTTTGGCTTGAGCACTAGAGGAAGTAGTTGGCGAGGATCTTGTCGTCTCGTCCTCCCGCAGCCTGCACCGCAATGGTGTAGATGCTGAGGAACTCCGATGGATGTGTCCTGCCATCATACTTTTCCGGCACATCTGGTTTGAAGTTTTTCTTGTCGGGCCACCGGACTTGCCGCAGCTCACGAGTGAACGCAGGGCAACCTACCGCGTACGGTAAGTCGCCTGGTTCCCCTGGCGCATGCATATCGACAGTGGGCCCGGCGCGTTGGTCAGATTGACGGCATGCTTATCTTCGGCGCTCGATACGGGTTCGAGTGTCTTCTTCTTGCCGTTCTCGGAGAACTTGGCGCTGGTCGCGACGAGCTCGCGGATCCGATGACGTTGTGGAGTCGCTGTCGAGGTGGATCCGGCGAGTCGGCGATCTTGGTCTTTGGGAAGGGGAGTGCACGGTGGCTGCACCCCCGCAAGTCTCGTCACCATCAGCTCGCGCCTTGTCGCCTTGCCGCGGCTGCGAGGCACTCGGTTGCCGTGGGACGTCGCCGTTGGCGAAGCCGATGAGACTCTGAATTGTAGCTCTCCATTAACGACCTTGTCGGCCGTTGGAGGAAGTAGTCTAGAAGTAGCTGTGCTCTTGCCAAGGCTTCGCTGGTGTGGTGGGTGGCAATAGCGCACGTAGGCAAGGAACGGAGGTGCTCGGACTCTAACCAAGTTAGGAGGAGCAGCATCCATAGCGGCAAATACTCCACTCGTACCGGCATGCTGAAGTGCATGCGGGTCTCGAGGGCCTCGGGATCCTCCAGCTTGGCCTTGATCCAATGAGCGTATGGTGCCACGAGCATCATGATGCTGTCGATCCCGCGCCTGTGCTGCCTTGTCCTTGGACCTGGCGGCATTGTGGGCTCTCTCGATGACGCCGGTTCCTCCGCCAGCGTTTCCCCCACCACCTGACAGCTCCGGTGGTGGTGGGTTCGACGCGGACGGCTCTGCTGCTGCCGAAGACTTCTTCTTCGGCGCCATGTTGACGAAGATGTCGATGAAGTTGCTCGTGTGACCGCCGGATCGGGTTCACACAGCCTCGACGCCCCCTACCTGGCGCGCCAAAGATGTCGGGGAGAGGCTGGTCGTGTCCCACGAACACCTACGGGATCTAAAGTAGGGGTACCTTAGAACCCGAACACATGCGGCAGGCGATCGCAGCGTCCCGTGGCAAGCCTTGTCAAGGCCCCGCCAAGACCCTCCGCGGCCCTTCAGAAAACAAGACCCCGGCAAGAGGATCTTGCCGGTGAGCCAGTCAAGAACAAAGTAATCAAGACCCCGGCAAGAGGAGCTTGCCGGGAAGGCCACTCGGGGCACAAAGGAAACAAGGCCCCGGCAAGAGGAGCTTGCCGGGAAGGCTTGGTGAGCGATAAGCTCCCGAGCGCGACAAGAACCTTGCCGCGGCAAAGTACTTGCCGCGGCAAAGTACTTGCCGCGGCAAGTGACCTCTCTTCATCTCCGCTCCAGCTCACCCGCCAACGTGTCACCATGGGGCTCTCCCAAGCACGCGTGTCGACGGGCTGTGCAGCCAGCGGGGAGCAGCGATAAGCGGCGACAAAGGCTACCATCGTGGCAAACGGAGGCGCACTTGACGGTCCTGTTACACTGTTTTGGGGCGATCGAGACGGGCATTGATGACTCTTGTCCCTTGCCGTCGAGTTAGGTATAGATCATCGTACCTTATGTACAGAGCGGTGTACCAACCTATGTTTTTACTATTTTACCCTTGTCTACTTGGCACATGTGGTGACCCCTTGTGCCTATAAAAGGAGGCCCAAGTGCAACGTAGAAGGGGGTTCGGTCCGGCTCCGGCTTAGTTCATCATACTCTTTCGAAACCACACTCAGGCTAGGTCTTGTAGCTCCCATTGCTCCCTAGCAAGAACACAAGATAATCCATAGAGCAAGAAGGGAGTATTATCTCTCCGGAGAGCTCTGAAGCTGGGTAAATCTGCTCGTGTGCATCGCCTCGATCCGCTCTTTGTGCAATCTCCGCCCCCCTCCGAACCACAAGGGACCCAGATCCCGTAGGTGTTCGTGGGACACGACCAGCCTCTCCCCGACATCTTTGGTGGCATTACGCGCCTTGTCCAGCTCGGCCAAACTTTCCTTATGCTCCTTTTCAAGGAGCTCATACCGGTCAGCGGCATTTTATAACTCCACATGCATTTCGGCTATCTTTTCCTCGCTTCGGCGATGAGCAGCCTGTTCGGCTCTCAATTCTTCGGCCGCCTTTAGGGCAGCCACATTGCTAACCCGAGCTTGTTCACTGGCTTGGACAAGTTCTGCCCTCAGGGCCTCCACGGCAGCAGCACCATCTGCAGTCCGAACATATTACATTAATATCATGCCGCCTCCATATTTTCCTATACAAAGGAAGGCAGAGCACATACCTTGTGATTTGTCCAGCCGCTCGTTCACCAGCGTGATATTGGCATCAATCGATCGAATCTGCCTGGTCAGTTTGGAAACTTCCACGGACTGGTCGGCGGCCGGACTCAGGGGTACCTGCAAGCGTTTACAGCACTATCATTAGTTTTTGATCCCCTGTTTGCCGCCTAGGGGGGGCAACCAGAGTCTCAGGGGCTACTATCTATATGGAGCACACCTAACGCGTGCCTCATAGCAAAAAACAGGGTATTCTTCACTACATACCTCAAAGCCTCTGAGCAGACTTGTAAAAGCTTCATTCAAACCGCTTGTAGCGAAGGAAATCTTCCTGAGCACCGCGCTCATTAATGAGCGGTGCTCCTCTGAGAGCGCAGCTCGCTCCAGTAGGCCCATCACTATGTCCAGCCGGGCATCGAACTGTGTCGGACCCTGCCCATCGCCCCTCGCAGGAGCCAAACGCTCTGAGCCCAGGGCGGCTGACGCATTGGCCTCCGGCTTCGGCAGATCCAGACTCCTCCGTGACGACACCTCGGTGCCGCTGGCCATGAAAGGTGAGAGGTAGGTGGGGTCTCGCTCTCCATCATCTCCGGAGGAAGATCCCTTGAAGACGAACTCTGTTGAGAAGGGCTAGACGGACTGCGAAAGACGAACCCTGGTTATTGATCTAGGAGAAACGCAGCACCTTCGAATTAAAAATTGACTTATAGCTCGGTGGAGGGCTGGCCCGTTGGTGGGCACGACGCGGTGAGGGTGCCCGTCGAGGTAGAGCCCCCTGGTGATATATTTTTCGCTGGTATGGGCATCTTCGTCTCCGAGTCTTCAGAGGCAGCCCTCTTCTTCCTGCGCAGGGAGGAGGCCTTAGCTCCCCCTTCCCGTTTATCCTCCTTAGGGGAGGCATCAATTCCCCCAGTTCTGATGCACAGTGTGTGGAGTTCGGCTTCTTCGTTCTCCCCCTTGTCTTTCCCTGAGGGCATTCTGCTAAGTACCCGGTCAAGCATCTTGGCCATAGTGGGGCCAGGCGAGCCTTCGGGAAGTGGCGCCGGACACCTGATCCTCTCTGCCTTGCTGAGCCATTCCTGGACGTGGATGATTTTCAGAATAAACAATCATGACAAATACAAAACAGGGTGTCCGGTATCAGGGCCACTTACTTGAGTATCTAGGCGATTGCAGCTTAGGCCCGCATCCTCGGTGGTATCTGGACACACTACTTTCCGTCCGAAGAATAATTTGCACATCTCTTCGAGCTTCAAGTCAAGAAGTGCTTGATAAATCATGGACCCTCCGGATTGAACTCCCACATCCGGAGAGGCCGGCGTTGGCACGGCAACATCCATCGGATTAAGATCACTTGCATTGTGCTGAAAAGGTTAATGTCCCTCTCAAGAAGCTCCCGGATACAATTCTGCAGCACTGGTATATCACCAGCGGGCCCCCAATTCCGTCCTACGTCGGTCCAAGACGCTAGTTGTGACGGGGGGCCTGCGCAGAACTCGGGAGAAGCCACCCACTTTTTGCCTCGAGGAGCCGTGACATAAAACCACCTACGTTGACATACATCAGATACTTCTGGGAAAGAACCCTCTGGCCATGGGGCATCAGTGTTCCTGCTTATTACGGCACCTCTGCACTCCGCGTGTCACCCCTCGATCATCTTGACTTCTGCTGAAGGTCTTGAGCCATAAGCCGAAGTGTGGGGTGACGTGGAGGAAGGCCTCGCACACTATAATAAACGACGAGATGTGGAGGGTAGCGTCTGGAGCCAAATCGTGAAAATCCAACCCATAATAGAACATGAGCCCCCTCACAAAGGCATCATGGATATTAAAGGAATTCATACTAACAACATTGCAATCATGCTCATCATTCAAATATTTAGTGCCAAATATTTTAATGCATTCTTCTTCTAACACTTTGGCACAATTTTCCTTTCCATCATACTCACGAAAGATATTAAAAAGATGAAGCGTATGAGACAAACTCAATTCCATTTTTTTGTAGTTTTCTTTTATAAACTAAACTAGTGCTAAAACAAGAAAAAAAAAAGATTCGATTGCAAGATCTAAAGATATACCTTCAAGCACTAACCTCCCGGCAGCAGCGGCGAGAAACTGCTTGATGTCTACTACGCAACCTTCTTCTTGTAGACGCGTTGTTGGGCCTCCAAGTGCAGAGGTTTGTAGGACAGAGCAAATTTCCCTCAAGTGGATGACCTAAGGTTTATCAATCCGTGGGAGGCATAGGATGAAGATGGTCTCTCCCAAACAACCCTGCTACCAAATAAAAAAGAGTCTCTTGTGTCCCCAACACACCCAATACAATGGTAAATTGTATAGGTGCACTAGTTCGGCGAAGAGATGGTGATACAAGTGCAATATGGATGGTAGATATAGGTTTTTGTAATAAGAAAATATAAAAACAGCAAGGTAGCAAGTGGTAAAAGTGAGCGTAAACGGTATTGCAATGATAGGAAACAAGGCCTAGGGTTCATACTTTCACTAGTGCAAGTTCTCTCAACAAAAAAAAACATAGTTGGATCATATATCTATCCCTCAACATGCAACAGATAGTCACTCCAAAGTCACTAATAGCGGAGAACAAACAAAGAGATTATGGTAGGGTACGAAACCACCTCAAAGTTATTCTTTCCAATCAATCCTTGGGCTATTCCTATAAGTGCCACAAACAGCCCTAGAGTTCGTACTAGAATAACACCTTAAGACACAAATCAACCAAAACCCTAATGTCACCTAGATACTCCAACGTCACCTCAAGTATCCGTGGGTATGATTATACGATATGCATCACACAATCTCAGATTCATCTATTCAACCAACACATAGAACCTCAAAGAGTGCCCCAAAGTTTCTACCAGAGAATCACGATGAAAACGTGTGGCAACCCCTAAGGATAGGTTCATGGGCGGAACCCGCAAGTTGATCACCAAAACATGCATCAAGTGGATCACATGATATCCCATTATCACCACAGATACGCATGGCAAGACATACATCAAGTGTTCTCAAATCTTTAAAGACTCAATCCGATAAGATTACTTCAAGGGGAAAACTCAATTCATTACAAGAGAGTAGAGGGTGTAACGCCCGGATAATCATGCTACAGTAATCTCACGTTGATGGTGCCACGTCACCTTGTCACTGTAGCTAACCACGGGTTAATTCCAAACTGTCTCGAAATTCAAATTCAAATTATGATAGCAATAAAAGTTTTCAAAAATTTAAAACTAAAATGTTCGGGGGTTGTCAAATATTACAAAGTTAATTATGGTGGAGTAAACACATTTTTATAAAATGTCTAAGTTATTAAAATGAATTAAAACAGAAAAGGGAAAGATAAGAAAAGAAAAACAAATCTAGTAGATAACGGGGGGAAAAACCCCCTGGCCAACTGGGCCAAACGGCCCAGCCGGCCGGCCCATTGGCCCATTCGCCCCCCTCACTCCCTTATCCTCAGGCGACCAAACCCTAGGCACCGATGCCCCCCCACTCCCTCGATCCCTTCTCCTCCCCACCGATCCGGATCGGGATCGGCCCCGATCCTGCCGACCCGACGCCAAGCGCCCCACCGCCACCCGACGCCGCCCGCCCGTCCTCACCTCCTCCCGACTGCCACCAGACGCTTGGCGCCCTCGCCAGACGCCCGTTCCCCACGCCGACCCCGACCACCTCGCCTCACCGCCGCCAGGCCTCGTCGCCGCCGAGCTGTTGGGGAACGTAGTAATTTCAAAAAATTTCCTACGCACACGCAAGATCATGGTGATGGCATAGCAACGAGAGGGGAGAGTGTATGTCCACGTACCCTCGTAGACCATAAGCGGAAGCGTTATAACAACGCGGTTGATGTAGTCATACGTCTTTACGATCCGACCGATCCAAGTACCGAACGCATGGCACCTCCGAGTTCAGCACACGTTCAGCTCGATGACGATCCCCGGGCTCCGATCCAAAGAAAGCGTCGGGATGAGTTCCGTAAGCACGACGGCGTGGTGACGATGATGATGCTCCACCGGCGCAGGGCTTTGCCTAAGCTCCGCGACGATATGACTCTACCGGCGTAGGGCTTCGCCTAAGCTCCGTGACGATATGACCAAAGTGGAATATGGTGGAGGGGGGCACCGCACACAGCTAAGGAACGATCCGTAGATCAACTTGTGTGTCATGGGGTGCCCCCCTGCCCCCGTATATCAAGGAGCAAGGGGGGGTGCGGCCAGCCCTAGGAGGAGGCGCGCCGGAGGAGTCCTACTCCCACCGGGAGTAGGACTTCCCTTTCCTAGTTGGATTAGGACTTGGGGGAGGAGGGAGAGAAGGAAGAGCGCGCCGCCCTCTCCTTGTCCTATTCGGACTAGGGGGGAGGCGCGCTGCCTGCCTCGGCCGACCCTCCTCTTCTCCCTTATGGCCCATTAAGGCCCAACATCCCCAGGAGGGTTCCGGTAACCCCAGGTTTTCCGAAAATCCCGATTTCACGGAACCATTCCAAGTCCAAACATAGGCTTCCAATATATCAATTTTATGTCTCGACCATTTCGAGACACCTCGTCATGTCCGTGATCACATCCGGGACTCGAACAAACTTGGTACATCAAAACTTATAAACTCATAATAAACTGTCATCGAAGCGTTAAGCGATGCGGACCCTACGGGTTCGAGAACTATGTAGACATGACCTAGAACTATTCTCGGTCAATAACCAATAAGCGGAACCTAGATGCCCATATTGGTTCCTACATATTCTTCAAGATCTTTATCGGTCAAACCGCATAACGACATCGTTGTTCCCTTTGTCATCGGTATGTTACTTACCCGAGATTCGATCGTCGGTATCCAATACCTAGTTCAATCTCGTTATCCGGCAAGTCTCTTTACTCGTTCCGTAATACATCATCTCACAACTAACTTATTAGTTGCAATGCTTGCAAGGCTTATGTGATGTGTATTACCGAGAAGGCCTAGAGATACCTCTCCAGGCAATCGGAGTGACAAAATCTAATCTCGAAATACGCCAACCCAACATGTACCTTTGGAGACACCTGTAGTACTCCTTTATAATCACCCGATTCGTTGTGACGTTTGGTAGTACCTAAAGTGTTCCTCCGGTAAACGGAGTTGCATAATCTCATTGTTACAGGAACATGTATAGGTCATGAAGAAAGAAATAGCAATATACTAAACGATCAAGTGCTAAGCTAACGGAATGGGTCATGTCAATCACATCATTCTCCTAATGACGTGATCCCATTAATCAAATGACAACACATGCCTATGGTTAGGAAACATAACCATCTTTGATTAATGGGCTAGTCAAGTAGAGGCATACTAGTGACTATATGTTTGTCTATGTATTCACACATGTATTATGTTTCTGGTTAATACAATTATAGCATGAATAATAAACATTTATCATGATATAAGGAAATAAATAATAACTTTATTATTGCCTCTAGGGCATATTTCCTTCACGAGCGCCGCCTCCTCGCCCTCCTCCCCGCCGGTCTTCCCCGGCCGCCCACACTTTGCCCCGAACCCCTGAAACCCCAGTGAGCTCCCCCCTTAGCTCCCCCTCTCCCCCTAGGGGCGCCACCGCGTCGCCCTCCCCGCCCGGCAGACGGCAGCTCGGGCGCCACCGCGCCCGCGCCTACTGCCCGCGGGCCGTTCCACCAGCCCCTCCCGTTTCCCGTCTTGGGCTCCCCGGCGGCCGCCGCGCCCTCCCCCACAGTGCGCCTCGGCCGCATGAGCTCCCGCCTCAGTGGCGCTGCTCGGCCTCGCCATGCCGCCCAGCGCTCACTTGACTCCCGTCGCCGAATCCTCTGCTCCGTCGCGGATCGGCCGTGCCCTCCATCCGCGCCGAGGCCACAGTGCCGTCCCCGATGACCCGCAGACCTCATGTTGCCTTCCCATGCCCTTACGCGCTCACGGCCCATGACCTCCAGCGCTTGCGGCCCAGGCCGATGCCCGTTCGCTCCCCCCACCGTCTCGGCCAACCACGGTGCTTTCGCCGTGGGTGTGCTCCCATGAGCCACCGCGCACCCTCAAGACGCGGTCGGGTGCACCCTCGAGGGCGGGTTCGGGCTCCCGTTCGCCCAAACCCACTAACCCCACAGGGGCCAATGACATGGGGGTCCCACCCCAGAACGTTTAAAAATAATAATAATAAAAATAAAAATGCTAATTAATTAATTAACTAAGTTAATTAACTTAATTAATCATGTCTAATTAACCTAATTAATCTGTTAATTAAACTAAACTAGGTTAATTAGTTAACAGTCAATGACTAACCGACCCCACATGTCAGGTTGACCAAGTCAACTCTGTTGACTGCTGACGTCAGCATGACATCATGCTGACGTCATAAATCCAATTTTCAAATTAATTAATTAATTAATTAAATTCCAGAAATTAATAAAATCTTTAGAAAATCATATCTTTTAATCCGTAACTCGGATTAAAATATTTTCAACATGAAAGTTGCTCAGAACGACGAGACGAATCCGGATATGCAGTCCGTTCGTCCGCCACACACCCCTAACCTATCGAACCCACAACTTTCCCCCTCCGGCTCCTCTGCCCGAAATCACGAAACACCGGGAATACTTTCCCGGATGTTTCCCCCCTTAACCGGTACCACCTCATACCACGTTAGGGCACGCCTAGCATCGTTACTTGTCTTGTCATGCATCGATATGCATCTGTTTACATGGTATTCGTTGTTTCTTCCCCCTCTTCTCTCCGGTAGACTACGAGACCCGGCAGCTGCTGCTTTGCCAGTTCGACTACGGAGTTGGCGACCCCTCTCTCTTGTCGAGCAACCAGCAAGCCCCCTTGATCATCAGATATCGCCTACTCTCCTCTATCTTGGTTGCATTAGAGTAGTGTAGCATGTTCTCGCTTTCGATTATACCTATCCCGATGCATAGCTTTGTCCTTGTTACTCTGTTGTTACCTTTACCGCAATCCCATATGCTTAGTATAGGATGCTAGTACTTTCATCTCGTGGCCCTACATTCTTGTCCGTCTGTGCTTTATACTATCGGGCCGGGATCACTCGGGAGGTGATCACGGGTATATACTATATACTTTATACATGATACATGTGGAGACTAAAAGTCGAGTCGGTGGTGGAGCACCCATGAGTGGATCTTTGAGGCGAGCGACAGGGCAGGTTGAGACCGCCTAGGAGAGAGGTGGGCTCGGCCCTGTTCGGCGCTCGTGGATACTTAACACGCTTAACGAGATCTTGGTATTTGATCTGAGTTGGCTCTGAGCTTATACGCACTAACCAACTACGTGGGAAAGATATGGGCACTCGGCGTCGTGGTATCGGTAAGAAACGCCGTGACGCCACGGCCGAGTGGCGCGCGCCCGGATTGGAACGTGAGGCCTGCTCTTGTATTAAGGGGCTAGTTACGCTTTCGGTCAGCGTCATAACGTGCGGTGTGCTCGAGGCGATGGGCCCAGACCCTCGCGCTTAGGTTTTAGACCGCGTCTTTGGCCTCTCTGTTGTGCCTAGGTGGGGCTGCGGCGTGTTGATCTTCCGCGGCGGGCATGACCCAGAAAGTGTGTCCGGCCAAATGGGATCAAACGTGTTGGGTAAGTTGGTGCACCCTTGCGGTGAAGTTAATCTATTCAAATAGCCGTGATCTTGATAGCAGACGACTTGGAGTTGTACCTTGAGCTTATGACAACTAGAACCGGATACTTGATAAAACACACCCTTCCAAGTGCGAGATACAACCGGTGGTCGCTCTCTCGAGGGATATGGAGGAGGGGATCACGGGTAGGATTATTGCTATGTGATGTTACTTGGAGGACTTCAGTTGCCCTCTTCTACTGTTGCAAGGCGGTGATGAAGCGTAGTCTTCGATAAGACTAGCTATCCCCTCTTATTACGGCATTCTGCGATTCGGTCCTTGATATGGCCCTTTTACACATATATCCTTGCATATGTAGTGTAGCTCCTTGCTTTAAGTAGTACTTTGGATGAGTACTCACGGTTGCTTTGTTTCCTCCTTTTCCCCTATCTATACTCGATTGTTTGCAACTGCACGATGGAGCCCAGGAGCCAGACGCCACCGTCGATGACGACTACTACTCTGGAGGTGCCTACTACTACGTGCAGCCCGCTGACGATGACCAGGAGTAGTTTAGGAGGATCCCAGGCAGGAGGCCTGCGCCTCTTTCGATCTGTATCCCAGTTTGTGCTAGCCTTCTTATGGCAAACTTGTTTAACTTATATGCGTACTCAGATATTGTTGCTTCCATTGACTCGTCTATGATCGAGCACTTGTATTCGAGCCCTCGAGGCCCCTGGCTTGTATTATGATGCTTGTATGACTTATTTATGTTTTAGAGTTGTGTTGTGATATCTTCCCGTGAGTCCTTGATCTTGATCGTACACATTTGCGTGTATGATTAGTGTACGTTTGAATCGAGGGCGTCACAAGTTGGTATCAGAGCCGACTGTCTGTAGGAATTCCCCTTCCACACTCCTTGGCCGAAGTCGAGTCTAGACATTGCAAAAACTTTTACAAACTTGGCTGTGTGCCTTACGGGCCCACGTCGCCATCGGGTGGTACTAGGATCTTTTACTCCTCGACCTTTACTCTGGGACTCTAAACTCTCTTCTACTCGGGTTAAACGAATTTACTAACTAACACTAGGATCCCGTGACCACATTCACCCCAAAGTTGGATAAAGCCATAGTTATTCCTTGGAATTGTATTTTGGTCAATTTCCACACTGTCATTTGACTCCTTTGAAACATCTTTGTTTTCAGATGGAACCCACGAGGCAGGTAAATGCGCCACCACGGCGGCCATTGGTGCCTCGGGATCACCGGCGGTGCTAGCAGAGATGATGACCTATCCGGGTTATCGGCGGCACCCCGAGTACACCGTCTTTGAGGAGTACCGGGACTTTAACCAGGAGCGACCGAGCCATCGTCCACCTCTACTCTCGGGAGTATGACTCCACTCTTGTGTTGCACACCGCACATGTTGTTGGGGTGACTATCGATATGGCAGTCCACGATGTCGCTTATGCCGCTCGACACGTCTTCGTGGAGAGTATCGGAGATGGACACCTCCCCTTGAGGCACATTGCTATCGCCTGCGATGTTGGTGAGGAGGGTTACTACACTGCCGCCTACTCCTTTGTCACCAGAGAGCCCTTCTACCATCGAACTTTGTTACGCATCGCGATGGGCTGGATCGAGCTAACCGAGCTCTTCGCCACGAGTTGTACATCACCCGTCAGCACCTTTACCGTGCTCTGACGCTGTTGCACCCCTTTGTCCGATCCAGAGAGCTGCCGCGTTCTGCGATCTAACCAGCCAGACCGTGAGGCCCGGTGGTGTCGGTTGGCCGAGGTGGGAGGCTACTCTCCCGACTTGGTCCTCTTACGCCACTTGGACGCCGGGTTACGCACGAGTATCCGCGGCCCCTGTGTCACCGGCGTGGAGGACTATCCGCTGCCGCACTACCAGCTTTCAGCTGACTACCTCCATGATCTGCGTGGGGTGATGTAGGCTTGCTTGTTAGTGTTAGATGCATTCGTCATGCGAAACTGCGTGCCGCCTATGATGCCTTAGTCTATGTATTGAACTACGTGTACCGAACTCTATGCATGATCCCTTTTGTAAGATATGCCGACTACTATGTAGTTTACGTGCGTCTTGCTTTCATTATGCATGTTTCATCATGAATGATTCTTGTCCTTTGCATAATTTCTCAAATGCTTGAACTACCTGTTATATATTAGCAGGATGGTTAGACCATTGAGTCGTGGTCGTGGTGGCAACTTCCCACCACCGCCGAGTACATGGCTGGTATGATCCAACAGCTTGAGATGAATCGCCAGTTCATGGAGAACATGATGGCTCAGTTTCCTCGCCCCAATATGAACCAAAGACCAAACACAACAACTTCTGCAGGATTTCATACGCCTCAACCCAAGTGTGTACCGCAGCTCAACCCGGTCATGGCTGGATCTTTGATCGGCTCCGTGACATCACCTATGAGATGGAGTCTGGCCGATGTAGCCCCTGCCACTATGTCACTTTTGCTTCCTTCTTCTGAAGGGACCCGCATCTCAATGGTGGGACAGCCACAGGCGTACTCTACCGATTGGAACAATCATCACTGGCGGACTTCCAAGTCGCTTTCCGTGCCGCTTCATTCCTCAAGGAGTCATGGACGGAAGAAGTGTGAGTTCATAACCTCACCCAAGGCAACAAGATTGTTGAAGCCTATCGGCGAGAGTTCTGGACTTGTCTCGCTATCTTTGAAGAGGATATTGCAAGCGATGCACGCAGACAACGAAGTTCCGTGGCGGCCTTCAAGGCGACATCAAGCTCGCACTTCTAGTGCACGACTTTGCTGATTTCGCCACCTTGGTGAACAAAGCTATCAATGTCGAAACTGGTTTGCGAGGAATACGAGAGCTCTAACAGCGCAACCGTGACACGGGCTCATCTTCGGGCCCGTCCTCGCAGGCGCAAGATATGGATTCCCAACGGCATGTACCACCGAATGCACCTGCCCCAAGGCGATGCTATGCTGCAGACCTCGTCCCGCCTACTCCAACTAGGCAGCCAAAGCTTCCAGCTCCACCACCCCAAGCTCCTGTTCCCACTCCCAATAATGGTGCGTACTACGGTGTGGTCAACCAGTCACCGTGCTAGGGATTGCAATCGAATCGAGAATCAGCGGCACTTCCCGCAGCTTGGCCGTGGAAGCAACCAGTCCCGCAACAACAATACCAAGCCTTATGGTCGAAGTTCATGCCAACCACGTTGATCCGAGCGAAGCTCAAGACCAGCACCTCTTTGTGATGGGTACACTCCTCGTAAATTCAAGATCACGCATCTGTTTTATTCGATTCAGGAGCATCGCATTCATTCATTTCAGAAGATTTTGCATACAAGCACGACGTTAAGTGTGAGGAGATGAACTCTTCGGTAGTGGTAAAAACCCCCGTGGGACAATGTCAAACCTCCATGGTTGGCGTCGACGTCCCCGTGGAAATCAAAGGGCTGGAATTCTATGCCTCACCCATTATCCACGAAGGCGTCTAACATCGACCTCATTTTGGGGATGGATTGGTTGAAAGCGCATCTTGCTTCAATCATTTGCGCCACTAAGACCGTCCCATCTGCTACACCCTTGATGAAATAATAAGCTACAATGATCGTGCAGTTCAGGATGCCGAGGCAAGGCTCTATGCATTGAATGCATTGAACGCCGCACCCCTCGAGGGCATTGAAAACATTCTGTCGCTTATGCGATTTCGGGGACGTCTTTCTGAAGAACTTCCAGGATTCCCTGCTAGAGTCGAATTCGTCATCGACTTGAAACCAGGCACCACTCCTATAGCCAGGCGACCCTACAAGATGCCGCCGCATGAACTCCTTGAGCTCAAGGAGGAAATCGACAAATCTCTTCAAAGTGGTTTCATTCGCCCAAGTTGCTCTCCTTGGGGAGCACCTTCTCTCTTTGTCAAGAAGAAGGATGGGACTAACCGATTGGTCCAAGACTACCATCCTATAAATCAAGCTACCATTCAGAATAAGTATCCTCTTCCTCGGATCAATGATCTGTATGATCAACTGGCTGGTTCATCAGTGTTCTCTAAACTTCGACTTGAGGTTGGGTTACCACCAGATCCGTGTTCGTGAGGAGGATATCCCCAAGACCGCCTTTGTGACTCGTTATGGTTCATACGAGTACACCGTCATGTCTTCGGCTTAACCAATGCTCCAGCCACCTTCTCTCGCTTTGATGAACTATATATTCATGGATTACCTCGACAAGTTAAATGCGTGGTTTATCTGGATGATATCCCGATATTTTCCAAGAATGAAGAAGAACATCTTTGAACATCTTCGTCTTGTCTTTGGAAAAGCTACGAGAGCATCGACTATATGCCAAGTTCTCCAAGTGTGAATTCTGGCTTCAAGTGACCTATCTCGGGCATGTCATCTCTAAGGATGGTATTGCGGCCAACCCCGAACGAGTTCAGGCTATTCTTGATTGGACTCCTCCGAAGAACGTTAAGCAAGTCGAGAAGTTTTCTCGGTCTCGCTTGACTATTGCCGTCAATTAATTCGAGAACTTCTCCAAGATTGCCGTGCCTCGACTAACTTGCTGTTGCATAAGGGCGTCAAATTCCAATGGATAGATAAATGTCGGGAAAGTTTCCGGGCACTCAAAGACAAGTTGACTTACGCCCAAGACTAACTCCTCACGATACTAAGAAAGACTTCGTCATTTCTTTGCGGCGCTTCCGTCAAGGATTAGGCGGTATCCTAATGCAAGAGCGCCAAAGTGGTTGCTTATGCCTCTCGACAATTACGCCCTCACGAAGAGAACTACCCAGTTCACGACCTCGAGCTTCTACTTTGTCATTCATGCCTTTGAAGCGGTGGCGACATTACCTTCTCGATGTCGTTGCGAGATCTTCACCGACCACCAAAGTCTGAAGTATACATTTACTCAGCCAGACACGAACCTCCGTCGGCGAGAGATGGATGGAGGCTATTCTTGACTTTGATTTGGGTATTTCCTATACGCGAGCAAGGCTAATGTAATGGCTGATGCCTTGAGCCGCATAAGTCTTCTGCAACCACCTCCAGTTCACAAAGTTCAGCCCTCACTCGTTGAAGAGTTCGGAAAATTTGAACCTCCATATTGTTCCTCCGGGTGCACTCGCTCCCCCTCCTCCGGAGTTATGCAAGATGAACCTCCATGTTGTTTACAGGGGTTCTCTCAATACCCTGGTTGCGAAACCAGATCTTGTGAACACCATCAAATGGATACAGAAATGTGACGATGAAGTCGAGAGGATTAAACTTTATCTCGCAGAAGGAAAACCCACATTCTTCACTGTGGATGACGACGGCACCTTATTCTTCAAAGGTCGCCCTAAGCGGTCTTGAGTAAGAGGGCAAACCTGAATCGACTCCAAAGGTTATGAAAGAAGCTCATGATCGCCTTTGTCTATTCATCCGGTAGCACCAAGATGTACCAAGACATTATCGAGAGATTACGGTGGTCTAATATGAAGCGAGACATTGCTCGTTATGTTGCTGAATGTGACATTTCTGTCGTATCAAAGCGAGAACATCAACGGCCTCTTTGGAACTCGCAACCTATCTCTATTCACGAATGGAAATGGGACCATGTTGAAATGGACTTAAATCCTTTGGATTTCCCAAATCGCAGAAAGGTAATGATGCTATTCTTGTCGTCATTGACCGGCTTTCTAAAGTTGCACATTTACGGCGGTCGAAGAAGCGATCATCGCTAGTCGACTTGTAACGCTCTATATGTCGAATTGTTTCACTTCACGGTATTCCACTGGTTATCATTTCGGACCGTGGCGGCTTATTCACTTCAAGATTACGGGCAAGTTTTCAAGAAGCTATGGGGACTCATTTATCTTTCGATCTTGCGTTTCATCCGCGATCACAAG
Source organism: Aegilops bicornis (assembly GCA_021605145.1). Taxonomy (NCBI): domain Eukaryota; kingdom Viridiplantae; phylum Streptophyta; class Magnoliopsida; order Poales; family Poaceae; genus Aegilops; species Aegilops bicornis. The sequence goes on along the minus strand of CM038669.1, from coordinate 623,583,117 downwards.
GGCAAGAGATTGAGCGTGTTAACCAAGTTCTCGAAGACATGCTTGAGCTTGTGTTATTTCCTTCGCAAGAAATGGGAGGAATCTCTCCCGTATCTTTGAGTTCTCTTATAATAATAGCTATCAAGCTAGTGCGAAGATGGCCCCTTGAAGTGTTATATGGACGAAAGTGCGAACCCCTCTCGAACTGGTCAGAAGCGGGAACGTCCACTCTTCGGTCCGGATATTATCCAACATGCGAAGAACAAGTCCGCATTATTCGCGAGAATCTCAAGATCGCTTTCGATCACGTCGAAAGAGTAATTATGACTGTCATCATAAAGACATGGTCTATCAACTTTGGCGAAAAGGCCTATCTTCGCGTTACACCAATGAAGGTGCTCACCGCCGGGATCAAGGGCAAGCTAGCTCCTCGCTATATTGGCCCATTCACTATTACGGAAAAGGCGTGGGAAGGTGGCATATCAACTGGAGCTTCCGTCGAACCTTTCTCGGAGTTCACGATGTGTTCCACGTGTCACAACTCCGGCCGCTTCAAGGACCCAATCCGAGTAGTGGACCATGAAGTGCTCGAATTGCAACAGGACCTCTCCTATAAAGAGCATCCGGTCCGCATTCTCGACCAAGCTGAACGCATACACGTCGGAAAGGCGATCAAGTTCCTCAAAGTCCGATGGGTCGAATCACTCAAGACGGCGAAGCCACACAGGAGCGTGAGGATCGGCTTGAGATGAATACCCGCACTCTTTCCTTCTACCTCCTAAATCTTGGGGCCGAGATTTCTTGTAGTGGAGGAGATTTGTAACGCTTGGGATAATCATGCTCTGATAATCTCACGTTGATGGTGCCACGTCACCTTGTCACCGTAAGCTAACCACGGGTTAATTCAAAGCATCTCGAAATTCAAATTCAAATTATGATAGCAATAAAAGTTTTCAAAAATTTAAAACTAAAATGTTCGGGGGTTGTCAAATATTACAAAGTTAATTATGGTGGAGTAAACACATTTTTATAAAATGTCTAAGTTATTAAAATGAATTAAAACAGAAAAGGGAAAAATAAGAAAAGAAAAACAAACCTAGTAGATAAAGGGGGGGGAAAACCCCCTGGCCAACTGGGCCAAACGGCCCAGCCGGGCGGCCAATTGGCCCATCCGCCCCCCCCCCCCTCACTCCCTTATCCCCTGGGCGACCAAACCCTAGGCACCGACGCCCCCCCCCCCACTCCTCCTCGATCCCCTTCTCCTCCCCCCACCGATCTGGATTGGGATCGGCCCCGATCCCGTCGACCCCGACGCCGGCGCCCCACCGCCACCCGACGCCGCCCCGTCCTCACCTCCTCCCGACCAAGCCACCAGACGCCTTGGCGCCCCTCGCCACGCCCGTTCCCCACGTGAGCCCGACCACCTCGCCTCACCGCCGCGAGCCAGCCGCCAGCCCGGCGCGCCTCCTCGCCCTCCTCCCGCGGTCTTCCCGGCCCGCCCACCCGCTGCCCCGAACCCCTCTGAAACCCCCGTGAGCTCCCCCTTCGCTCCCCCTCTCCCCCTAGGGCGCCCTTGCGTCGCCCTCCCCAGCCGGCCAGCGCACGGCCTCCGCGCGCGCCACCCATTGCGCGCCGGGCCGTTCCACCCGGCCCCTCCCACGTTTCCCCGTCGGCTCCCCTGCCCGTGGCCGCCGCGCCCTCCCCACAGTGCGCCTCGGCCATGAGCTCCCGCCTCACCGTGGCTGCTCACCCTCGCCTCGGCGCCACGCTCACTGTGACTCCCGTCTTGTAAATCCTCTGCTCCGTCGCCCGGATCCGGCCGTACCCGCCATCTGCGTCGAGGCCACAGTGCCGTCCCGATAACCACCCGGCCTCATGCTGCCGCCCATACGCCACGCGTCCACGTGACCTCGCCCATGGCCAGGCGATGCCCGTTCCTTCCCCCGCGTCTCGGTTAACCACGGTGCTCACCGTGGGTGTGCTCGGCGAGCCACCCGCGCACCCCGCACCCGATCGGGTGCACCCTCGAGCCGGCCTTGAATTCGTGCTCCGATTCGCCCAAACCCACTAACCCCATAGGGGCCAATGACATGGGGGTCCCACCCCAGAACGTTTAAAAAAAATAAAATAAAATAAATAATAAAAATAAAAATGCTAATTAATCAATTAATTAACTAAGTTAATTAACTTAATTAATCATGTCTAATTAACCTAATTAATCTGTTAATTAAACTAAACTAGGTTAATTAGTTAACAGTCAATGACTAACCGACCCCACATGTCGGGTTGACCAAGTCAACTACATTGACTGTTGACGTCGACATGACATCATCTTTGACGTCATAAATCCATTTTTGAATTAATTAATTAATTAATTAAATTCGAGAAATTAATAAAATCTTTAGAAAATCATATGTTTTAATCCGTAACTTCGGATTAAAATAATTTCAACATGAAAGTTGCTTTCGAGCAGCGAGGCGAATCCGGATACGCGGTCCGTTCGTCCGCCACACACCCCTAACCTATCGAACCCGCAACTTTCCCCTCCGGCTCCTCGCTGAAATCACGAAACACGGGAATACTTTCCGGATGTTTTCCCCTTAACCGGTACCACCTCATACCACGTTAGGGCACGCCTAGCATCGTTACTTGTCTTGTCATGCATCGATATGCATCTGTTTACATGGTATTCATTGTTTCTTCCCCTCTTCTCTCGGGTAGACTACAAGACCGTAGCTGCTGCTTTGCCCGATTCGACTCTGAGTTGTGACCCCTCTCTCTAGCGAGCAACCAGGCAAGCCCCCTTGATCATCAGATATCGCCTACTCTCCTCTATCTTGGTTGCATTAGAGTAGTGTAGCATATTCTTGCTTTCGATTATACCTATCATGATGCATAGCTTTGTCCTTGTTACTCTTGTTGTTACCTTTACCGCAATCCTATATGCTTAGTATAGGATGCTAGTACTTTCATCTGTGGCCCTACATTCTTGTCAAATGCTGTCGTGCTATACTATCGGGCGGGATCACTCGGGTGGTGATCACGGGTATATACTATATACTTTATACATGATACATGTGGAGGCTAAAGTCGGGTCAAATTTGGTGGAGCACCATGAGTGGATCTTTGAGGCGGAGGCGGCAGGCAGGTTGAGACCGCCTAGGAGAGAGGTGGGCTGGCCTGTTCGGCGTTCGCGGATACTTAACACGCTTACGAGATCTTGGTATTTGATCCGAGTTGGCTCTGAGCTTATACGCACTAACCAACTACGTGGGAAAGATATGGGCACTTTCGGCGTCGTGGTATCAGCCGAAGCACTTCGTGACGCCCGGCTGACGAGTGGCGCGCCGGATTGGAACGTAGGCCTGCTCTTGTATTAAGGGGCTGGATTACGCTTTTCGGCGCGTCACATAGCGTCTTGAGGTGTGCTCGAGGCGATGGGCCCAGACTCTGCGGCGCTTAGGTTTAGACCGGCGTCGGGCCTCTCTGTTGTGCCTAGGGGCTGCGGCGTGTTGATCTTCCGCGGGCATGACCTGGAAAGTGTGTCCGGCCAAATGGGATCAAGCGTGTTGGGTAAGTTGGTGCACCCTGCAGTGAAGTTAATCTATTCGAATAGCCGTGATCTTGATGAATGTGGCGACTTGGAGTTGTACCTTGAGCTTATGACAACTAGAACCGGATACTTGATAAAACACACCCTTCCAAGTGCGGATACAACCGGTGGTCGCTCTCTCTCGGGGATACGAGGAGGGATCGCGGGTAGGATTATTGCTATGTGATGTTACTTGGAGGACTTGGGCTGCCCTCTTCTTCCTGTTGCAAAGACGGTGACCCGAAGCATAGTCTTCGATAAGACTAGCTATCCCCCTCTTATTCTGGCATTCTGCAGTTCAGTCCACTGATATGGCCCTTTTACACATATATCCTTGCATATGTAGTGTAGCTCCTTGCTTGCGAGTACTTTGGATGAGTACTCACGGTTGCTTTGTTTCCTCCTTTTCCCCCTATCTATACTCGATTGTTGCAACCAGACGATGGAGCCCAGGAGCCAGACGCCACCGTCGATGACGACTACTACTCTGGAGGTGCCTACTACTACGTGCGACCTGGCGGCGGCGACCGAGGAGTAGTTTAGGAGGATCGAGGCGGGAGGCTGCGCCTCTTTCGATCTGTATCCCTGTTTGTGCTAGCCTTCTTAAGGCAAACTTGTTTTAACTTATGTGCGTAGTCGGATATTGTTGCTTCCGTGACTTCGTCTATGATCGAAAGCACTTGTATTCGAGCCCTCGAGGCCCCTGGCTTGTATTATGATGCTTGTATGACTTATTTATATTTTAGAGTTGTGTTGTGATATCTTCCGTGAGTCCTTGATCTTGATCGTACACATTTATGCGTGCATGATTAGTGTACGATTGAATCGAGGGCGTCACGAAGGGGAGAAGAAACATAAGATCCAACTATAATAGCAAAGCTTCATGATACATCAAGATCGTGCCAAATCAAGAACACGAGAGAGAGAGAGAGAGAGAGAGAGAGAGAGAGAGATCAAACACATAGCTACTGGTACATACCCTCAGCCCCGAGGGTGAACTACTCCCTCCTCGTCATGGAGATCGCCAGGATGATGAAGATGGCCACCGGTGAGGGTTCCCCCTTCGGCAAGGTGCTGAAACAGGGTCCCGATTGACATCCGGTGGCTATAGTGGCTCGCGGCGGTGGAACTCCCGATCTATTCTCGTCTCTGAAGTTTTTAGGGTACGTGGGTATATATGGGTGAAAGAAGTACGTCGGTGGACCTCCGGTTAATAGGTTAGTCCCGAAAATAATATAAAAGTGGATAATAAGCCCAAAATTGTCCAAAACAGTAGATAATATAGCATGGAGCAATCAAAAATTATAGATACGTTGGAGACGTATCAATATCACATACGGCAAAGAAAGGGGTCAATTTTTTTTAAAAACACAGCATCCCAGGGATGCGGCCAACGCATGCAGTGCATTGCCTACTTTTTCTCCTTTTTTAAGAGGGAAAGGCCCAACCGTGTTTATTGCCTTTCATTCAATCTTAGTCTAGTACAAAATGCAAACATGATCCTGAAAAAACTAATGTTACAGAATAGTCCTAAAAATTAACACAAAGGAGCCTAAAAAGTAAAAGTAAAAATCGATTGGGTCCTTTATCTCCACTGTAGTGCTCTGTTCGCCCCGCCGCCCGGCCCCGACGATCACCGCATCGGTCCGCCGTGCTCGCTTCCGTCTTGGCCGTCGTCAAGCCACTTTCGGCACCGCTGGCCCGTGCTTAGGAGCTGACTCACTCTGGTGCTGCGAGGAGGCACGAAGGGAGGTCGGGGATGGGCGGTGCTCGACCGCCAGCGACAATGCTACTGAGCCGCGTCGCTCTGGCCCAGCCACGCTCAGGAGCTGACTCGCTCCGGTGCCGCGAGGAGGCACGCCAGGGTGGTCTGGGACGGGTGGCGCTCGACCGGCGAACCTCGCAAGGCGGAGCTCCCGGGTGCTCTAGCGGCAGAGCTCACAAGGCGGAGCTCGGGGTGTGGATGCCGAACGGGCTCGGGTGCGCGGCCGGAGGAGCTGGGGTGCGGACGAGCTCGCGAGGTGGAGCTTCTGCAGTGCTTTGGTCGAGTGCGGGCAGACGAAGCAGGCGGAAATGAGATCTTTGGGAAACGCGGCGGGCCAGGCGGACGGGCTCTCGAGCGTCGGCCGCAGTGTGTGGCTCCTCAGGGACGGACGGGCGTTGGGCTCAGTGTGCGGCTTCTCATGGGCGGGCATTGGCCGGCGGCGTGTGGCTGCTCGAGGGAGGAGGGATGAGGGAGCAGGAGAGAGCGTGCGAGATGGAGAGAGGAGGGAGCACGGGGGTGAAGGAGATGGGACTGGGAGTCGTGGCTCGTGGGTGGGGGCGTGGGGCAGGTACGGTCATGGCATTGAGGGTGGGGGCACGTGCGTCGTGGCGGTCGGTGGGAGCGTGCGCCCGATGGCTCAGAGTGGGTGGGATATGCGTCTAGGATGTTGCCAAGTCATCGATCCGTGTGATCGATCCGCGTGGTGTGCTTCTTCTTTGCCTTCTGTGAAACTAAATACAGACGGCAAAGAGCTCACTTTGTCGTCTACCAAAAAAACACATACGGCAAAGATTTTTTTCCGTTTGCCAAAACAAACACATACGGCAAAGGTTCTTTGCCGTCTGTGATTTTTGTTGCAGACGGCAAAGTGAGCTCTTTGCTGTCTGTGTTTTTCTCTGCAGACGGAAAAGTTTATTCTGTCGTCAGTTTTTCTTTGCCGTCTGCTAATGACGGCAAACCCTTTCTTTGCCGTCTGCCCGATGAAAAGCTGACGGCAAAGATGCCTCCTGACGGCAAATTAGTTGTTTCCCGTAGTGAATGTTGCATGGCAATATATCTCGGAATGGCTATGGAAATGCCATAGGTAGGTATGGTGGCTTTTTTGTGGAAGATATAAGGAGGTTTATGTGTGATAGAGCGTATCATATCATGGGGTTTGGATGCACCGGCGAAGTTTGCACCAACTCTCAAGGTGAGAAAGTGCAATGCACGGTACCGAAGAGGCTAGCAATGATGGAAGGGTGAGAGTGCGTATAATCCATGGACTCAACATTAGTCATAAAGAACTCACATACTTATTGCAAAAATCAACAAGTCATCAAAAACCAAGCACTCTGGCGCATCTCGCTAGGGGGATAGATTGGTAGGAAAAGACCATTGCTCGTCCCCGACCGCCACTCATAAGGATGACAATCAAAGAACACCTCATCTTTCAAATTTATTACACAACGGTTACCATACGTGCATGCTACAGGACTTGCAAACTTCAACACAAGTATTTCTCAGATTCACAACTACTCAACTAGCACAACTTTAATATCACTATCTCCATATCTCAAAACAATCACCAAGCATCAAACTTCTCTTAGTATTCAATGCACTTTATATGAAAGTTTTTATTATACTAATCTTGGATGCCTATTATATTAGAACCAATTTTATAGCCAAAGCAAATTACCATGCTGTTCTAAAGAACTCTCAAAATAATATAAGTGAAGCATGAGAGATCAATAATTTCTATAATATAAAACCACCACCGTGCTCTAAAATATAAGTGAAGCACTAGAGCAAAATTATCTAGCTCAAAAGATATAAGTGAAGCACATAGAGTATTCTAATAAAATCTGAATCATGTGTGTCTCTCCCAAAAGGTGTGTACAGCAAGGATGATTGTGGTAAACTAAAAATAAATACTCAAATCATACAAGACGCTCCAAGCAAAACACATATCATGTGGTGAACAAAAATATAGCATCAAGTAAAGTTGCCGATGGAAGAAGACGAAAGAGGGGATGCCTTCCGGGGCATCCCCAAGCTTAGGCTTTTGGTTGTCCTTGAATTTTACCTTGGGGTGCCTTGGTCATCCCCAAGCTTAGGCTCTTGCTACTCCTTATTCCATAATCCATCAAATCTTTACCCAAAAATTTGAAAACTTCACAACACAAAACTCAACAGAAAATCTCATGAGCTCCGTTAGCGAAATAAAACAAACCACCACCTTAAGGTACTGTAATGAACTCATTCTTTATTTATATTCTTGTTAAACCTACTTTATTCCAACTTCTATATTGTTCATAACCTCCGATACTAGCCACAGATTCATCAAAATAAGCAAACAACACACGAAAAACAGAATCTGTCAAAAACAGAAGAGTATGTAGTAATCTGTATCTAACGCAAACTTCTATAACTCCGAAAATTCTACAAAAATAGGAAGACCTAGATAATTTGTTTATTGATCTACTGAAATAGGAATCAGTATTTTATCACATTCTGGTGATTTGTTAAAATTGTTTTCGTGAGCAGAAAGTTTCTGATTTATTTTTAGCAAGATCAAATAATTACTATCCCAGAAGATCCTATAGGTTTTACTTGGCACAAACACTAATTATAACATAAAACCACATCTAACCAGAGGCTAGATCAAAAACTTATTACTAAACAGGAAGGAAAAGCAAAAAAAATAAAATAAAATTGGGTTGCCTCCCAACAAGCGCTATCGTTTAACGCCCCTAGCTAGGCATAAAAGCAAGGATAGATTTAGGTATTGCCATCTTTGGTTGGTAATTCTTCAATAGAACACTTATAACCCTTAGGAGTTTCCTTCCTCTTATTAATGATCAAACTCCTAGGCAAGGAATCAAGAAATTCATTTGTAGCAAACGGTTCCTTAATGATAGCGAAAAAGTTGGGGTGGACACTTATCGATTTGAGATCCGCAGTTTTCTTACTAGAACATTCACCCTTATTTTTAGGAACATACATAAATTTGGCAATTTTGGTAGTAAGAGGATTTGGAGTATTTCTTACGGAAGAAAAAGCGGACCCTAAGTTGGTAATAATACCCTCAAGTTTATCTATTCTAGTGGAATCTTGATCTATTCTTTCATTAACTATGGGTTATTTTTCTTTAAAACTTTTCAGAGTAACTCCTACCTTAGATCCATATTGGGTAATTTGGTTCTGGATATTTTTATCCAAACTCTCAATCAATTCCACAGTGGCAACTTTATTTTCAATAATTTCAAGCCTTTGCATCACATGTTCCAAAGTTAGCATAGTTCCATTAACCAAAAGAGGTGGTGGGCCAAACAAATCTATCATAGCTTTATAAGAATCAAAAGTATGGCTACCCAAGAAATTCCCTCCCGTAATGGTATCAAGAATATATCTGTCGGTGTCAAAACCGGCGGATCTCGGGTAGGGGGTCCCGAACTGTGCGTCTAGGAGGATGGTAACAGGAGACAAGGGACACGATGTTTTTACCCAGGTTCGGGCCCTCTCGATGGAGGTAAAACCCTACTCCTGCTTGATTAATATTGATGATATGGGTAGTATCAAGAGTAGATCTACCACGAGATCAGAGAGGCTAAACCCTAGAAGCTAGCCTATGGTATGATTGTTGTTCGTCCTCTGAACTAAAACCCTCCGGTTTATATAGACCTTTGGATAGGGTTAGGGTTACATGTAGTCGGTTACAGTGGTAGGAGATCTACATATCTGTATCGCCAAGCTTGCCTTCCACGCCAAGGAAAGTCCCATCCGGACACGGGACGAAGTCTTGAATCTTGTATCTTCATAGTCCAGGAGTCCGGCCAATGGTGATAGTTCGGCTATCCGGACACCCCCTAATCCAGGACTCCCTCAATATCTATTCCAAGGAGTTATGCCTACATAAAAATTGCAAAGAAGAACGGAAGTAGATTGCTTCCTAGTAGATCTATTTTGAGCATTGCAAATTCTGTACCAAGCATCTTTTAGATTTTCTCCTTCCCTTTGTTTAAAATTAAGAACTTCATTCTCAGGAGACAAAGAGGTAGATAAAGGACTGGCCATGACGGTGAAACAAGCGATCTAACACAAGAGGAAATGCAAATGGAAAGAGAGGGCGAATAAAACGGCAAGGGCGAAGTCGGGGAGAGGAAAATGAGAGGCAAATGGCAAATAATGTAATGCGAGGGATAAGAGTTTGTGATGGGTACTTGGTATGTCTTGACTTGTGCGTAGACTCCCCGGCAACGGCGCCAGAAATCCTTCTTGCTACTGTAACACCCAGGATGCAACTTTCCATATTCGTAACTCCAACTCTTGCCTTTTCCGGAGATGCGATATATTATTTTCTCCGTGGTTGGGTTTTTGTCTTTCGTTTTGCATTTTGTTCATGTCATGCATTTCATCATCGCATCATTGCATTGGCATCGTTTTCATAAAACTCGCGCCCGCTCGTAGTTGCCGCGTCACCCCTTGCTTTCGTTGACTGTTTCGAGACCAAACTTGTTCTTCGTTTTCCCTCTCGCCTAAACTAGAGTCTCTTTGTATAGCGCATCGACCCCTCGCAACCTAGTCCGAAAACTTGCCCCGAACCCGAATCGCTCAGTCATCACCGATGGATCTGGATCATCCTCAAACATCTATAAAATATCTCGGTTTTCTTATTTGGACCTCCCTAACCTATTTTTCTCGACCGTTCGATTTTGATCGGAGGGTCCGTTTTGCCCCTAAACTAACCCACCTAGCTATTTAAGCAGTCAAACCCTAGCTCTATCCGTCCCATCCATTCTATCCGTCCCATCCGCCGCCACCTCCTCGTTTTCATCTCCTGCCCAATCCATCCACCGACCAGCCTCCTCCTTCCTCGGGATCGAACCCGAGCCAACACGCGAAGCTCCTGATCCCCTCCTCCTCGATTTCAGTCCAGCCAACCAAATCCGTCCCCTCCCCGACGCCTAGCTCTTCCTCGCTGCCGCGCTATGCTGTCGTTCCTCTGCTTCGTCGCCGTCTAGGATTTCCTCGCGCCACCTTCAGATCGAGCAGGAGCCTCGACCCCGAGCTCCTCCTCTGTTTCTTCCCCACGCGCCCGAAGCCCACCTCCTCTCCCCTCGATCCCGAATGGGTCATGAAGCTGCCTGAGGCCCCGAGCAGGAGCTCGGCCTCATCCCCTCGCGCCGCCTCGTCGCTCCAGTGCCGCAGGAGCTCCGCCCCAATGCCATGGCCGATGAAGGAGCTCGTCGCCGCCACCTTGGACCCCGTCGTCCCGTGCTCCGTCTCTACACCCTTGGAACGGGACGAGGTCGACCAGATCCGGGCCGGAGACCCTTGTTCCCGGCCGCCCCCTGCCATCGACGCCGTCTCCTTCAGGGCGTTGCGCCCGCACGCCAGGTCCCCTGCCTCGCCGCCCCATGCTTGGATCCGGGCGTCCCCGTGCCGTCACGGCCCTGCAGACCCGTCCCCGGCCACCGGTGACCTCGCCGCCGTCCGCCAAGCTCCTCGCCGCCGCGCCAAGTTCCTGCGTCGCCGCCCCCTGCTTCCTGTCGCGAGCTCCAGCGCCGCTGCTCCTCTGTTTTCTGTCGAACAGAGAGCGCGCGCCTGGGCTGCCTCCCCTCCAGCGCCCAAGGCCCAGGCTGACTTCGACCCAGCTCCGCGCCAGCGCCCGCGTGGGCCGCACCACCGAGCCGGCCCAAGTGCCGTGGTGAGCAGCCCCCTCCTGTTGGCCCAGCATGTGTAGTTTCGGCCCAGTGTTGTTTTTTCCAGATCTGCGAATTTGTCTAATTATCCAGCAATTTACAGTTTTACAGAAAACCCCCTGTTCATCATGCATATAATAACTTTTTAACAGTGCATCATATGTAAAAACTTTATATATGTAAAATGCTTAGAAAATTGTGTAGATTAATAATATGCCACTTTCATCTATGTTAAAAATGTTTAACATGCTGTTTGTGTTTATTTTGCATAATGCCATGCTAAAATAATTTATTTCATAACTAAATAACCATAGCTCCATTTTAAAGAAATTACATATGTAAATGGGGTAGAAAAATGCCTAGTTTAACATGGTATACTTTATTTGCATGTTTAACAACTCTAAAATTATGTAATAGGCAGAACAGTACCAAATTCGAATATTGCATATGGGGATTTCTGAAATTGTTGTTTGTTATTTCCGGCCTCATTTAAACTTGCCTAGATAGGTAGTTTAATTATGTTTCACCTCTTGCCATGTTTAATAACATTTAATATTGTTGAGTACCTAATCGGGAGAAAACTAAATAAGTGATGTGGTGTTTTGTCAATATGCAACACGTTGCATATTGAGCTCAACTTAACTTGTAGTGTTGTTTCTGCATATTGCCATGCCATGCTATTTAAACCGGGCATGCATCATACTTGTTTGCGCATCATGCCATGTTTATGTGATGGTTGTTTACTATGTTGTTTGCTTCTTTCTGGTTTGCTTCTCTCATTAGCTTCTTGCCTGCTAGGAGTTGTGAGGATTCGTTCGACTTCGTCTCGCTTGTCTTCTTCATGGACTCGTTCTTCTTCCTTGTGGGATTTCGTGCAAGATGACCATACCCTCGAAATAACTTCTATCTTTGCTTGCTAGATGCTCGCTCTTTTGCTATGCTTATGCTGCGTTACCTACCACTTGCTATATCATGCCACCCATATTGCCTTGTCAAGCCCCTAACCATCCTTTCCTAGCAAACCGTTGATTGGCTACGTTACCGCTTTGCTCAAATTTCTCTTATAGCGTTGTTAGTTGTAGGTGAAGATGAAGTTTGTTCCTTGTTGGAACATGGAGATGTTGTTCCTTGTTGGAACATGTTTACTTCTTGGGATATCACAATATATCTTATTTAATTAATGCATCTATATACTTGGTAAAGGGTGGAAGGCTCGGTCTTATGCACGGTGTTTTGTTCCACTCTTGTCGCCCTAGTTTCCGTCATATCGGTGTTATGTTCCTGATTTTGCGTCCTAACTAGCAGTTGGGTGATTTATGGGACCCCTTGACAGTGATTCGCTTTGAATAAGACTCCTCCAAAGAAGGCCCAACCTTGGTTTTACCATTTGCCACCTAAGCCTTTTTCCCTTGGGTTCTGCAGACTCAAGGGTCATCTTTTATTTTACCCCGGCGGGTGCTCCTCGAGTGTTGGTCCAAACTAGAGCACCGTCTTGGGACCATTCCTTGGCAACTTGGATTACGTCGGTACATGTACGCTTCGCTTATCCGGTGTGCCACCGAGAACGAGATATGTGCGACTCCTATCGGATTTGTCGGCACATTCGGTGCTTCTTTGGTCTTGTTTTATTCTTTGTCGAAATGTCTTGTAGCCGGGATTAAAGACTGATCGGGTCTTCCAGGGAGAAGGAATATCCTTCGATTGATCGCGAGAGCTTATCATGGGCTAGTTGGGACACCCCTGCAGGTATTATCTTTCGAAAGTCGTGCTCATGATTTATGAGGCAGATGGGAATTTGTTAATGTCCGGTTGTAGAAAACCCGAAGTTGACCTTAATTAAAATACACCAACTGCGTGTGTAACCGTGATGGTCTCATGGAATCATGATATGATATAACAAGATGGTATCTCGAGTCCCACCTCTCCTCCCACCGGCGCCCTAGGCTCTCCGGCGATCTTTCTCCTCAGCCCGTAAATCTGGTCCTCTCTCCATCCATCTTCTTCGGCGTTCTCTGATCTACCACCCTATACCCATCTCACATGGGTCCTCATGGTGGATCAACTTTGGATCTGGATTTCTCCAAAAGTGTGGCTTTTGCGGAGGAGGTTTTCAGATCTTGTGGGAAAACCGTTCATCCCTCGGATGACACGAGCCATTTCATTATGGTTGTGTCTTTCGGAACCTGATTAGTCTTGATGAGGATTCGGTGGGCTGCGGCTTTGGAATGTGCTGGAGGATGCGTGAATTGATCTATCTGCAACTCATTGCGGACAAGGTATTCTCATTTATGGTATCTTGCAAACGTGTTGGCATTTTTATTCTTCATTTGCGATCTTTCGCGTGTCCGCAATTCAAATGCTACTTTCATATGTGGGGTAATGGCGGCCCTAATTGGAAACGTGAGTTTGTTATTTGGAAGAAAGAGTGTGATCTTTGAATGGATTATCATTAGCCCTTCTAAAAGCGTCTTTGCTATGGGTTTACTAGCTATGCATAAGCCTCCTTCCAAATCGCCTTTACGTACAAGCTCTAGGCCTCCGAAGAAGATTTCATTTGCCACTTTCCAACGGTATGATGTTTGCAAGGGATACTCTTTTCTGCTTCGCTGAGTCTTGTAGATGCGGTTTGGATCTTTGGGTACACGGTCTTTGCCTCGTGAGAGAGACATCGTTCCTCATGCATTGGCGTTGAACTCCGATGGACGGTGGCGAGAACCACCCATTATTTTGAACGGTCAGCGTCCACGCTATTTCCTTGGCCGGTATTTAGGGATTAATCCATCTACTTGGACGTGAATACGCATGTGTATGGGATGGAGCAGGCTAGTCCGTGGCCGCCCAGAGACTTCTTGACCCAGTTTAATTCGGCCCAGGATGTTTCTCGGTCCCGTCTGTTTAGCCCATTGCGCTTAGAATCTCAATCTGCACCTCCACCGTTATTGGAAATGAGGAGTTTATTAGTCCCGGGACATCGGAATCACCTGTTGATTATGATGGATTTAATGATCTAGTGGATGACATGGTTTTCAAAGTTTGGAAATGTAAAATTGTTTGTCGATGAAGCATTTATCCAGTAGCGTGCACCGGCGAGGTTAGGTCAGTAGATGCTTTCGGTTGGGGCACGAGGCAAAGGGTTGCCCGATTCTAGCCTATCTCCCTCTTACAGGTGGGTCCCATGGTCCAAATCCGTATCTAACCGGTCAATTTGGTTTTTTGAGCGGGACTCCTCGTTTTCTCCCATAGCTAGCAGGAGGGTCTATGCCCGGTCCTATCAAGCTGCCACCCGTCCATCCCACCATTGCCGGTTGAGCCACCGCACACAACGCCTCTGCCGCCCTCCTCACCATCACCCTCAATCACCTCGCCTCGGCTTTGGATCACCCTCCCAGCCTCCCAAGAATGGCCAACTTTCCATTGGACCTGGCGATGGATTTCCTCCGCATGGATTCGACATCATTGATGGAGGGAGCTACGCTTGCCTCGCACTTTCTTTCTTGGGCGGTGGCTCGGGATCGACAAAGATGAGGAGTATGTCGTCGCCATTGTCGAGTGGCTCCTCTACTGAAGAAGTCGCCATCTCTGAGGAATGCAGTCGGTGATTTTGTCGTCAATACTCTGCAGAGATGTGTTGGATGCCCGGTAGTGGATCCAAGGAGTTGGTTTGTTTTGACCACGCAGCGTTGCTCGCCCGCCAAGCATTAGTTGATCATCCTCCTTTCAATTTGGGCAGCGATAGATTTGTCGGGTTTATTCCGCATGGCGAGGGCATTAACTACTGAGTTGCTCAAGGTTTTGAAGGGGATGGGTTATCTTGCTAGGAGTTCCTTTGGATTATAGGCGCTCTCAATATCTTGCGAGATGTTATCGATGCGTTTGGCCGCTTCCACCATTGGCATCGGGATGATCCAATGATGGTCCGATCTTTGGTCTATGTGTCTTTTCCTGCACCATCTATGGTCCCTAGATCGGTGACATCTGGAGAGAATTTGGTCGACTTTGGAGGGTTCGATTTCTTGGACCGCTCTAGTTTATATTCTATCTGCGCAGACTTTCTTTGATATCCTACCTGCCGATGAGGATCCAATGCCCTTGATGGCAATCCCCACCTCTCCCCGGCAACATGCGGTTCAACAATCATAATTGGGTCTTACCCGAGTTCCGGAGCTGGTTGGAACGATGTGCACGCACCCAATGAGCGACCCGCAGAATGACCCTCGAAGTTCGTGAAGTGGGGCGGCAGGATAATGTTGAGGAAGTTCATCTCAAGAATCAATTGTGCTTGATTGTCCGAGGATTGATTAACAACGACATCGGTCTTTGCTTGAAGTTGCGGTTCTCCGGCACCCAATGGGACCGCAATGACCTCCTTTAATGATCGGACAAGTGCTAAGCTGTTTTTGGGCTGTCTGCCCTTTGTAATGCAATGGAAGCGCTTTCGTTTGAGAAGGTATTGCCGCTTATTGGGATGTACGATATCCCAAAGGTTTTCTTCGGTCTCATCTCGGTGCCCTTTTGAACAATGGTCCTGGCTGACTCTTTTTACCACTCGGCTCCAAAATTGCGCTTCGCACCGCTTACGTGACTCAATTTAAGGAAATGACAATACGTTAAAAGGCACAGAGCTTCGAGCTCTTTGTTTCGACGATATTGATGAGCTTTATTCTTTGAAACATTTGAGTTTACTATTGTTCCTAAAGTTACTACAAGCGTGGAAGAAAGCCCAAGGCCTCTAAAGTCATTGTGGAATGCGAGGTCGGTAGCGGTACTACTTCGCCTCGGTCACGATGCGTGATGGCTACCGTCAGTAGTTATTGGGACACCTCCTAGGAAGCCACACACGGTGAAGAAGCGCAAAGCGCACCTTCCAAGCCTCGACGATGATTACAGAGTGCCTCCTCTAACGACCATAGTTGATCTTCAAATAATTGGTGCTCGTCTTCGCATTGCAGAAGAAAATCACGACGGATAAGCTTGCGCCTAATCCTTCCCGCTCCAACAACAAAGGCAAGTTAGATGATTAGTTTAGTCATCCGGGTTTAGGTCCATGGCGTACCATAATCGCCATTTTTCTCGTTTCTTATCTGTTTAGAACTTTGCGCTTACATCTGTCTAGTGGGTTGTAGGCCATTGTGTGGCTTACTTTTACTTTGTCCTCTTTTGGTATGTAATGAATCAAACCTCGTTTAGAGATTGGAAAGTACTACGTTGGAATGTTAGGGGTGCGAATTACGAAGCGCGTCGACTGCGGTTAAGCGAAAAGATCAATGAAAGTGGATGCTCTGTTGTTTGCCTCCAAGAAACCAAATGCATGCATATTGATCATCGCTTCATTAGAAAATTACATCCCACGGCGTTTTGATAACTTTGTTTATGTACCATCGGTTGGGGCATCCATTTGGTATGGTGGTCATATGGAATTCATCTCTCTTCATAGGCGACTTAATTGAGGCTAAACCATATGGCATTATTGTGAAGTTTCAATCTAAACATACATCCGAGTCTTGGTTTCTTGTCTCAATTTATGGTCCGAGTGTCAAGGACCGTGGCGTGATGATTTTGTGCGATGGTTATATAATCTGGATATTCAACTCGAGGACAATTGGTCGCTTTTAGGTGACTTCAACTTTATGCGTTCGATTGAGAATCCAAATCACCGGTGGTGATGTGAATGATATATTTTTGTTTAATGAAATAATTGGTCATTTGGGTCTTGTTGAATCGCCAATCAAGGGTCGTCGGTACACATGGTCTAATATGCAAACCACACCCCACCTTTCGAACAAATTGATTGGTTTTTACATACGTGGCTTGGACACATGATCACCCCAACACAATGGTTATTCCGCTTGCACGCATCGCTTGCCTCGATCACGTCCGTGTGTGGTTCAATGCCACTTGTATCCCCAAGGCAAAGGTTTTTCGCTTTGAAAACTATTGGGTTGATTTGCACGGCTTTATGGATTGTTTATCCGAGGTTTGGAATAGCCACGTGGATAAATCTTCAACGCCTTAATCATTTCTCGCTAAATTCAAATCTCTTCGTTATGCTCTTAAGAAATGGCATCTTAACCTATCCATAAGGCGCTCATTCTTTGATTGCAACAAAGTAATTGTTTTTGGATAATATTGAGGAATTTAGGCCCTTGAGTTGGCGGGAGTTCAATTTTGGAAGATTGTCAAATTACATCTGAAGATATCCTGACCGGCAGTTCATTTATTGGAAGCAATGTTGCACGATCAGAAATATCAAAGTTGGTGAGGAGAATTCAAAATTCTTCCATGCAATGGCAACTGAAAGATATAGGAGAAACACTATTTCTTCGATCAAATCTGTGGATGGGGACGTGGTTACTGATCATCAGCGATTAGTTTGGGATGTTTTAGTGCGATTTCAATCGTAGAATGGGCCAAGCAAAAGGTATACAAATGGGTTTTGACCTTGACACATTAATTGCTCGTATTGATGGGTGGAGAACTTATCCTTGCCTTTCACGGATTCCGAGGTGGATACGGTGATTAAGAACATGCCTTCCGACCAGACTCCGCCCCGATGGGGTTCTGGTCTTTTCCTCAAGAAATGTTGGAATATTTTGAAGCGATTTTATGAAGTCGGTCGGGGAGTTTTATGAGGGAAAGTGCAACTGGAGTGTCCGAATACATCTCTCATTACACTCATTCCAAAAAGTTGAGCACGGAATATATTGGTGATTTTAGACCCATATCGTTGACAAACACTTGTCTCAAGTTTTTAACTAAACTTTTGGCAAATCGTTTGCGAGTGTGATTCTAAAATGTATTCATCGCAATCAATATGGGTTTCTTGATGTATATCCATTCAAGATTGCCTTGCATGGTGTTTTGAATATATACATCGATTGTAAGGCATCCAAAAGACCTATAATCCTTCTCAAATTGGATTTCACGAAGGCGTTTGATACCATCGAGCATGATCCGATTCTCGGGATTACGAAATGCAAGGGTTTTGATGATCGTTGGACGGGTTGGATCGATAGCATCTTGTCCTCTGGTTCCTCTTCGGTCCTCTTAAATGGTGTGCTGGTAATCACTTTGTCTGCTTGCTCGGTGTGCGATAAGGAGACCCATTATCCCCTTTGTTATTTGTGATTGCGGTGGATTTATTGCGGTCTGTGGTTAATGAGATGTGTGCAAGGAACATTCTCACACTTTGCCCATACCAACCTCTTCACGGGATTATCCGATTGTTCGTCTGCCGATGACACATTAATTGTCCTTCTGCGGTGGACTGACCGACTCATCGCTTTCAAGGAGATGCTTGAGACCTTTGCTAAGTCAGCGAGTTTGCGGGTTAATTTTAGTAAATCATCATTGATTCCAATGAATATGTCGAGATGAGGAGGGTCAACGTGTGGCGGCTTTGCTTGGATGTGATGTTGGCTCCATGCCATTTACTTACACAGGATTGCCAATGGGTACTACTCGGCCCACAATCTATGACTTGCTCCCCTTAGTGGACCGCATAGAGAGAAGATTATGCGCCTCATCACATGTCTGTTGAATCGGGGTAGCCATTTATGACTCTTGAAATCGGTTTTATGTTCCATGCCAATATACTTCTTGTGCACCATTTCATTACCTCAAGGAATTTTGAAGCAGATAGAACGTATCATGCGGCAATGTTTGTGGCGAGGCAACTCGACACACCAAGACAATCATTAGCGACTTGGGAGTTAGTATGTCGGCCAAGAACCGGGGAGGACTTGGGGTTCTAGACCTTGGCAAACAAAATGATGCCTTGTTGATCAAGCATCTCTTCAAATTTTATAACAAGTTGGATGTGCCACAGGTTTCACTTATCCGGGACACATATTATCTTTCTTTGCTCCGCCCCAAGTAACGCATAAAGTTGTGGTTCTTTTTGGTGGCGTGATGTGATGAAGCTCTATGACAAATTTTGTAAGTTGGTAGTCCCTCATGTGCGCTTGGGGACTCGGTGGTTTTGTTTGGATCGGTGGCAACTTAATAACGAGGTGGTTATCATGCAACAACGTTCCCCGAGGCTTCATTCTTTTGTCATTGATGACACGCTTACCATTAAGAATGTGATGGAGTACTGTCCCGACCGACAATTTTCACCGCCTTTATCGGTTGAAGCTTTTGAGGAATTCAATCAACTTCGTGCTATAATGCCTCGATAAACTTGCATGAGGGAGTTAGTGATGTCCGGAAATGGCCTTCAAAACCGGGGATTATCAATCCAGGATCTACTATTTGTCTTGTTTTTAGAAGTCGTGGTGACCCTCTTTTGATTGGATCCGGAAATGTGCTTACACTCTCAAGCTCAAGGTGTTTGGTGGCTTCTTTTGATGGACCGTCTGAACACTAGGGATATGATGCGAGACGACATTGGATTATCGAGGATGATACTTGTGCCATTTGCTTCTCGGGTTTGCATGAAGATAGAGCTCATCTCTTCTTTGCTTGCAACTTTAATAGCGATGTCCGGAATTATTTGGGCATTTCATGGAATGTTCAACCTAACTAGACTACTTTTGAAATGGCTTGTGCGGCCGGGAGGAATTTGGTCAACCGTTTTTCACCGAGGTAGTCTTTACTACCACGGAATATTTGGACCCAAAGGAATGGAAGGATCTTGAAATGAGTTGCCCACTTTCGAGCTTGGAGGAGGAATTTTATTCATGATATTTCTCTCTTAGCTCATAGAATCAAGTGTAAATATAGAGATAGACTAAGCGATTGGATAGCTTCTTTACACTAATCACTCCTCGTAAGTAGTCTTTCTTCCTTTTGTTTCCCTTTGTAATTTTGTCTTCGAACCCATATTGTTTCAATAAAGGACTGTGAAATTTGTTGCCTTGCGATTACATAGTCAAAAAAACGTGATGGTCTCTTCTCGTGGTCAGGAAGTGAACACGATGTTGGAGTTATGTTTGGCGTAGGTTGTTCTAGGATCACTTCTTGATCATAGTTGTTCGATCGTGCTTTTGCCTTCTCTTCTCGCTCTCATTTGCGTATGTTAGACACCGGATATGCTAGTAAACTGCTGCGGCTCCACATCACTACCTTCTCCTACCCATAAGCTTAAATAGTCTTGATCTCGCGGGTGTGAGATTGCTTGAGTCCGTGACTCACGGATACTTCCAAAACCGGTTTGCAGTCTTGAAACCGTGCAGGTGGCGCATCCAGAGCTCAAGGAGTAGCTCGATGAAGATCTTGTTCATTGTGTTGTTTCGTTTGAGTTGATCGATAGTGGAGCCCAGTTGGGACGATCGGGGATCTGTAGCATTTGGGGTAGTCTTCTTTTATTTTGGTTCCGTAGTCGGACCTTGATTGTATCTGTATGATGTAATGCTTTACTCATGTATTGTGTGAAGTGGCGATTGTAAGCCAAGTATGTATGTCTTTCCCTTATGTATTACATGGGTTGTGTGAAGATTACCTCACTTGCGACATTGCTTTCAATGCGGTTATGCCTCTAAGTCGTGCTTCGACACGTGGGAGATATAGCCGCATCGAGGGCGTTTCAAGTTGGTAATCAGAGCCATCCCCGACTTAGGAGCCCCCTGCTTGATTGTTTGCTGGCGTTGTTGAGTCAAGAAAAAAAGTTTTGAGTCTTAGGATTATATATATCGGAGAGTAGGATTCTTTTTACTCCTCGGTCCCTTCGTCGCTCTGGTGAGGCATCCTGACGTAGATGTTTTGACTTTTCTCTCCTCAAATTTCACTAAAAAAAATTTAGGATCACGCGGGTATCTTGGAATCGTTCCGATGGTTTTGTGACGGGAACATTGTTCTTCTTTGCCTCGACATTTAGGGGTTGTGGCGGTGTCCGGGAGTTGAGCTCAGAGGTGTTGTCGTCACAATTTTATCGTTGCGATTCTGGAATACTGAGCTTTGACATCGAAAATCTCTTTTATGCAGTTGTTGGTGAGATAACCCGATAACCCGATCTTTGGGCGAGTTCGGGAGTATTGCCATAGCTTCGTATATAACGGTTGCTTTTGAAGGTTGAGGTACCACGATTTCGAAGGTTTCTTGGTTATGTGTTGACGGATGGATACAATTTGGATCTAGGTATTGTTAGTTTGGGTGATATATTTTGTGTCCCTCGTATCCCCAACACAGATTGCATAACGAGAAAGTTTCGGGAGTTTATAGGTGGGAATTCAAGTAGCTCCTAGAATATCTTTCCCTCTGGATGCATGATATGGGATTGGGTAAATCTCTATCATATGTATTTGTTCCGGCTTATTCTGCAAGCCAAATCCTTTGTTTTGTTTTATTTGTGGTATTCAAGTTGCTTTAATGCCAAGTGTTGATTCCATACCTTTCCTAAATGGTGTTCTCATATTTCTATGTGAATACTAATCCTTCTTGATCACTGAGCTTGTCATGTCAATTCTTTTCCAACCGACGTGCTTCTCTTCAAGTGGATCCGATCATTTCAACGTTTGCAAGATCAATTCTAAGTTTTCTCAACGGTGTTTGTTTCATCCGTCCCAAGTTGTTTTGTTTTCCCGCCCTCCCACCCTTTTCTTCAAGGACTCAGATTTCTAAATCAAGTATCCATTTTATTGAGTGAAGTTTCTTCATTATTTTTCCTTTAATGTTTTATCCGGTGATTTCTCATGAAGACGCTAAGGAAGCTTCAACCTTATCATTGTTCCATTCTAATTTTCTTCTCCGGTGGACTCAAGTCAAGCTTTCAGTGTTGATCGTATTCTTTTCCTCGTTTCAAATGCTTTCTCATGCCGGTGTATCTCGTAATCATTCACTTCTCGCTATTCATTTGGTTGGGAGTGATGAAGATATCTCAGAAGATTCGTGTTTCCATTCTTAATCTGTTCAAGTTATTTCGAGTTTGTTATCTCATTCAAGCCATTTAAATCAACCGGTGCAACCTCCCTTTCAAGCAATCGTTCAACTGTGTTTTCTTTTGAGTGGGCCCTAACCCACAGGTCTTTTTCCAGGATCTTACCTGACTCTGCTAATTCATTCCGAAGTTATTCTCAAATTCTTTTCAAGTGTGACATAAGAATGAATTTTCATCAGTCACATGCCTTCTCCAAGGTCGCTTTCAATTTTTTTTCTCATCTTTGGCTCAACCTTTCCTCTTTTAATCCTTCCGGAGTTTCTCAACAATTCATGCTGGTGTTTCTCATCGTCATTCTCAACATTTGAAGACCGAAGAAGAGTTTCTCTTAAATCTTGCTCCATCCTCTTCAAGATTCATGGTTCTAGTTTGATGCCATCCTCTCATAATTGTTTTCGATTGTGGGAATTCTTTTCACCCATCCAGAGCATTTCATGAGTTATTTCCATTTCTTTCCTCCGTAGGCCATCATGTCATAATTCCTCATTCTCAGCTTTCAGCTCTCGTTCTCCAAATCTTATCGGTGCATCATTCAAGTATTCTCTAATCAGCTCGTGATCTATTCATTCATTTGTATCTAAATTCTGTCAAGCATCTTCATTCGTTTTCCAATTCTTCCTGGTGAATTGTGCCTTTGCTACGTTCATTCTCAATTCTTACGGTGGTTCGTTCAAGATTTCACTTCCTTCATTATCATATCAAATCATTCGTTGTTTCCAAATTCCACCGGTGGTTCCTTGAAGACCTTCACAAGTTTGCACCATATCTCTTTTAATCCTTTCTAGGAGAATAAGTAGTATGCCAAATCCGTTGCTTGTCATCAATTTAAATTGGTGAAGGATAGGCATGATATAATTCTTATTCTTGTTTCATCCAAGTGATTAATTCCTTCTTCCGGAGATTGTTCATGATGAAGTAATTCTCGGTTCTAGTGTTTCATCTATTCTTTTCCTGAGTTCCAAGTTTTCGCATTATCTCGTCGCTAAGCTCCATCTAAATCATCGCAAGGCCTAACCTTGTGTTTTCAACTTCTCCTAATTTTTATCATCCTTTTATTTAGGAGTTCTTCATGGAGGCTCTACATGGTGGTTCGTCAAGGATTCTTTTCATTCTTCAATTGTTCTACAAGTTTTCTCTCGAAGTAATGACCCGCCAAGCTATACTCAAAAATTAAACATGGTGCTCAACACATGTTTTGTTTTGAGGAGTTCAAGCATTCTTCATCGTGCATCCCAAAGTGCAATTCTTTCTACCTTTTGAGGTGGTCTTATGTCATTCTTGACAATTTCACTTCGTGTTTCATGATTCGCAAGTTGTTAAGAATGAGATATTTAAATCCATCATTTTCTCTTTGTTCAAGAGATCTTTTCAACCATCAACCTCGTTGTTGGAGTTATCTTGTGTCACATTTCACCTAAAGCCTTCCCTAAGGAATGTTGCTTTTGTGGTGCTTATCAATGATCCAAGTTATCTCTCTATCATCTTGGTGGAAGAATTTTTTTTCATCTCATCGGTGTTATCAATTATATTATTTGTTTCCTTTAGTGGTCGGTTGTCACCTCATAATGTGGAGATGTTTCCATAAGCCCACTACAAACTTATTCTTTTCGTTGTTGGTCTTCCAACAACTCTATTCTAATCTTCTTGCAAGGATGCCTTCCAAATTCAATTGTGGTAGAAGTTGTCATTTTCTTCTCCGTCCCTTTATCCCAACGGTCTAGCTTCTATTCTTTCGTTAGGAGGCTTTGTGATGTTGCTCTCTTCTACCAATTATCTTCTTTTGTCAAGATCATGTTATTTTCCTTGCTTATCCGTTTAGCCCAGGAGAGTTGTGTTCTCATTCAAGTTCTTTCATCTTATCAAGTTTTGCCTCTCTTTTCAACTTTGAGTCTTTGTTCAAATCCCTCTTACCCATTGCGATTGTGTTGTCGATTTCATCAAGTATCCTCTCATTTGTCAAGTTCATGTTCAACTCCTTCCATTTACTGATGGAGTCTTTGCCCAAATTATATCATTCTTCCTCTCTCATCTTGTTTTAACCGGAGTGGTTTCAATTCTATCTTGTCCATTAAACTCTTATTTCCATGTCTTTCAACCATCAAGTTCTCGTAATACTCCTTGTTCCTCTTTTCTACCGGATTGTTTGCAATCTCGTTCATCGCTGTTGTACTCTTTCTTTTAAATTGCTCAACCTCTCAAGGTTCGTTGGTTTCACTCTTAAAGCAACTTAGTTTTACCTCTTTTCCTCTTCCGTTTTCTCTCCAGCGCCATCCTAGATCTCGGGACGAGATCCTCTCGTAGTGGTGGAGTGTTGTAACACCCCGGATGCAACTTTCCATACTCGTAACTGCAACTCTTGCCTTTTCCGGAGATGCAATATATTATTTTCTCTGTGGTTGGGTTTTTATCTTTCGTTTTGCATTTTTTTCATGTCATGCATTTCATCATCGCATCATTGCATTGGCATCGTTTTCATAAAACTCGCGCCCGCTCATAGTTGCCGCGTCACCCCTTGCTTTCGTTGACCGTTTCGAGACCAAACTTGTTCTTCGTTTTCCCTCTCGCCTAAACCGGAGTCTCTTTGTACAGCGCATCGACCCCTCGCAACCTAGTCCGAAAACTTGCCCCGAACCCGAACCGCTCAGTCATCACCGATGGATCCGGATCATCCTCAAACATCTATAAAATATCTCGGTTTTATTATTTGGACCTCCCTAACCTATTTTTCTCGACCGTTCGATTTTGATCGGAGGGTCCGTTTTGCCCCTAAACTAACCCACCCAGCTATTTAAGCAGTCAAACCCTAGCTCTATCCGTCCCATCCATTCTATCCGTCCCATCCGCCGCCACCTCCTCGCTTTTCATCTCACCGCCCAATCCATCCACCGACCAGCCTCCTCCTTCCTGGGTCGAACCGAGCCAACACTGAAGCTCCCCGATCCCTCCTCCTCGATTTGATCCGACCAACCAAATCCGTCCCTCCCCGACGCCTAGCTCTTCCTCATTTGCCGCGCTATCTTTGTCGTTCCTCCTCGCTTCGTCATTGCTAGGATTTCCTCGCGCCACCTTCAGATCGGCAGAGCCTCGACCTAGCTCCTCCTCTGCTTTCTTCCCACGCCACCAAGCCCACCTCCTCTCCTCGATCCCGAATGGGTCATGAAGTCGCACTGAGGCCCCAGCAGAGCTCGGCCTCATCCCCTCGCGCCGCCTCGCCCGCTCGGTCTGCAGAGCTCCGCTAACGCCATGGCCGATGAAGGAGCTCGTCGCCGCCACCTTGGACCCGTCGTCCGTGCTCCGTCTCTACACCCTTGGACGGACGAGGTCGACCAGATCCGGCCGGAGACCCTTGTTCCGGCCGCCTCGCCATCGACGCTGCCTCCTTCAGAGCGTGCGCAAGACGCCAGTGTCCCCGCCTCGCCGCCCCATGCTTGATCCGGCATCCGTGCCACGGCTCGCAGACCTGGCCCCGGCCACCGGTGACCTCGCGCCGTCCGCCAAGCTCCTTGCCGCGCCAAGTTCTGCCGCCGCCGATTCTGTCATGAGCTCGGCCACGCTTCCTTTGTTTTCTGTCAACAGAGAGCGCCACTGGGCGCCTCCCTCCAGCGCCTAAGGCTCAGGCCGACCCGACTCCACCCACGCGTGCACTAATCGAGCCCAAGTGTCGTGGTGAGCAGCCCCTCCCTGTTGGCCCAACATGTGTAGTTTCGCCCAGTTGTTGTTTTTCCAGATCTGCGAATTTGTCTAATTATCCAAAGAATTTACGCTTTACGTAAAACCCCTGTTCATCATGCATATAATAACTTTTTAATAGTGCATCATATGTAAAAACTTTATATATGTAAAATGCTTAGAAAATTGTGTAGATTAATAATATGCCACTTTCATCTATGTTAAAAATGTTTAACATGCTGTTTGTGTTTATTTTGCATAATGCCATGCTAAAATGATTTATTTCATAACTAAATAACCATAGCTCCATTTTAAAGAAATTACATATGTAAATGGGGTAGAAAAATGCCTAGTTTAACATGGTATACTTTATTTGCATGTTTAACAACTCTAAAATTATGTAATAGGCGTAAGCAGTACCAAATTCGAATATTGCATATGGGGATTTCTGAAATTGTTGTTTGTTATTTCCGGCCTCATTTAAACTTGCCTAGATAGGTAGTTTAATTATGTTTCACCTCTTGCCATGTTTAATAACATTTAATATTGTTGAGTACCTAATCGGGAGAGAACTAAATAAGTGATGTGGTGTTTTGTCAATATGCAACCCGTTGCATATTGAGCTCCACTTAACTTGTAGTGTTGTTTCTGCATATTGCCATGCCATGCTATTTAAACCGGGCATGCATCATACTTGTTTGCGCATCATGCCATGTTTATGTGATGGTTGTTTACTATGTTGTTTGCTTCTCTCCGGTTTGCTTCTCTCGTTAGCTTCTGCCTTAGGAGTTGTGAGGATTCGTTCGACTTCGTCATTTGTCTTCTTCATGGACTCGTTCTTCTTCCTTGCGGGATTTCAGGCAAGATGACCATACCCTCGAAATCACTTCTATCTTTGCTTGCTAGATGCTCGCTCTTTTGCTATGCCTATGCTGCGTTACCTACCACTTGCTATATCATGCCACCCATATTGCCTTGTCAAGCCTCTAACCATCCTTTCCTAGCAAACCGTTGATTGGCTACGTTACCGCTTTGCTCAGCCCCTCTTATAGCGTTGTTAGTTGCAGGTGAAGATGAAGTTTGTTCCTTGTTGGAACATGTTTACTTGTTGGGATATCACAATATATATTATTTAATTAATGCATCTATATACTTGGTAAAGGGTGGAAGGCTCGGCCTTATGCCTGGTGTTTTGTTCCACTCTTGCCGCCCTAGTTTCCGGTCATATCGGTGTTATGTTCCTGATTTTGCGTCCCTAACGCGGTTGGGTGATTTATGGGACCCCCTTGTGATTCGCTTTGAATTAGACTCCTCCAAAGAAGGCCCAACCTTGGTTTTACCATTTGCCACCTAAGCCTTTTTTCCCTTGGGTTCTGCAGACTCAAGGGTCATCTTTATTTTACCCCGCCGGTGCTCCTCCGAGTATTGGTCCAAACTAGAGCACCGTCTTGGGACCATTCCTTGGCAACTTGGATTACGTCGGTACACAGACGCTTCGCTTATCCGGTGTGCCACGAGAACGAGATATGTGCGGCTCCTATCGGGATTTGCTCGGCACATTCTAAGCGGCTTCTTTGGTCTTGTTTTATTCTTTGTCGAAATGTCTTGTAGCCGGATTCCGAGATCGACCGGTCTTCCCGAGGATAAGGAATATCCTTCGTTGATCGCGAGAGCTTATCATGGGCTAAGTTGGGACACATTGCAGGTATTATCTTTCAAAGCCGTGCCCATGGTTATGAGGCGATGGGAATTTGTTAATGTCGGTTGTAGAAAACCGAAGTTGACCTTAATTAAAATACACCAATTGCGTGTGTAACCGTGATGGTCTCGTTCTCATGAGTCCGGAAGTGAACACGGTGTTGGAGTTATGTTCGACGTAGGTTGTTCTAGGATCACTTCTTGATCATAGTTGTTTGACCGTGCTTTTGCCTTCTCTTCTCGCTCTCATTTGCGTATGTTAGACACCGATATGCTAGTCGCTGTCGCAGCTCCACCTCACTACCTTCTCCTACCCATAAGCTTAAATAGTCTTGATCTCGCGGGTGTGAGATTCTTTGAGTCCGTGACTCACAGATACTTCCAAAACCAGGTTTGGTGTGCCGATGAAACCGCAGGTGGACGATCCGAGCTCAAGGAGTAGCTCGATGAAGATCTTGTTCATTGTGTTGTTTCGCTTTGATTGATCAAGAGTGGAGCTCAGTTGGGACGATCGGGGATCCGTGTAGCATTTGGGGTAGTCTTCTTTTATTTTGGTTCCGTAGTGGGACCTTGATTGTATCTGTATGATGTAATGCTTTACTCATGTATTGTGTGAAGTGGCGATTGTAAGCCAACTATGTATCTCTTTTCCTTATGTATTACATGGGTTGTGTGAAGATTACCTCACTTGCGACATTGCTTTCAATGCGGTTATGCCTCTAAGTCGTGCTTCGTCACGTGGGAGATATAGCCGCATCGAGGGCGTTTCAGCTACCTCTTGAGCATGCGTTGGTTTTCCCTTGAAGAGGAAAGGGTGATGCAGCAAAGTAGCGTAAGTATTTCCCTCAGTTTTTTAGAACCAAGGTATCAATCCACTAGGAGGCCACACACAAGTCCCTCGTACCTACACAAACAAATAAGAACCTTGCAACCAACGCGATAAAGGGGTTGTCAATCCCTTCACGGCCACTTGCAAAAGTGAGATCTGATAGAGGTGATAAGATAATATTTTTGGTATTTTTATGATAAAGATTGAAAGTAAAGAGTGCAAAATAAACGACGACTAAAATAGCTAGTTGACGGGAGATTAATATGATGAAAGATAGACCCGGGGGCCATAGGTTTCACTAGTGTCTTCTCTCAAGATAGCATAAGTATTACGGTGGGTGAACAAATTATCGTCGAGCAATTGATAGAATAGTGCATAATTATGAGAATATCGAGGCATGATCATGTATATAGGCATCATGTCCGCGACAACTAGACCGAAATGATTCTGCATCTACTACAATTACTCCACACATCGACCGCTATCCAGCATGCATCTAGAGTATTAAGTTCATAAGAATAGAGTAACGCATTGGGCAAGATGACATGATGTAGAGGGATAAACTAAAGCAATATGATATAAACCCCATCTTTTTATCCTCGATGGCAACAATACAATACGTGTCGTTTCCCCATCACATCGGGATCGAGCACCGCATGATTGAACCCAAAGCTAAGCACTTCTCCCATTGCAAGAAAGATCAATCTAGTAGGCCAAACCAAACAGATAATTCGAAGAGACTTGCAAAGATATCAAATCATACATAAAAGAATTCAGAGGAGAATCAAATATTGTTCATAGATAATCTTGATCATAAACCCACAATTCATTGGATCTCGACAAACACACCGCAAAAAGAGTTACATCAAATAGATCTCCAAGAAGAACGAGGAGAACTTTGTATTGAGATCCAAAAAGAGAGAAGAATCCATCTAGCTAATAACTATGGACCCGAAGGTCTGACGTAAACTACTCACACATCATCGGAGAGGCTATGGTGTTGATGTAGAAGCCCTCCATGGTTGATTCCCCCTCCGGCGGAGCGCCAGAAAAGGCCCCAAGATGGGATCTCACGGGTAGAGAGAGTTGCGGCAGTGGAAATAGGGTTTTGTGGTGCTCCTGGATGTTTTCGGGGTATATGAGTATATATAGGCGAAGGAAGTCAGTCACGGGAGCCACGAGGGGACCACGAGGGTGGGGGCGCGCCTCCCTGCCTCATGGCATCCTCGTTCGTTTCTTGACGTCCACTCCAAGTCCTACGGATCATGTTTGTTCCAAAAATCACGCTCCCGAAGGTTTCATTCCGTTTGGATTCTGTTTGATATTCCTTTTCTGCGAAACACTGAAATAGGCAAAAAAACAGCAATTTGCACTGGGCCTTGGGTTAGTAGGTTAGTCCCAAAAATAATATAGAAGTGTATAATAAAGCCCATTAAACATCCAAAACATAATATATAATAGAATGGAACAATCAAAAATTATAGATACGTTGGAGATGTATCAAGCATCCCCAAGCTTAATTCCTGCTCGTCCTCGAGTAGGTATGTAACATCCCAAATTTTCAATTTGGAATGTTATACATTAGATCATCATGCATATCATATTTTCTTGCATTTTGTTGATCCTAGAAATTTCACGCAACTCAAGGACCCTCGGAGAGAGTTGGAGGTTTTGAAATCTTCGTATTTGAGTTCTCTCAAAACTATGAAAAGAGGATCATTGGATTTATTTATTTTATCTTCAAATATTTTTCCAATATCAAAAATAAGAGAGGGAATAATATGACTTTCCCAAAATCTAGGAAAAATGAAGATTTAATAAATAAATCAAATTTTGGATTTTTTCGGAGTTTATTTGCCTTAGGGAAAAATGCGTGTTTTCAAAAATTGCATTTTAGGCCCCGAGTAAAAGTTCATTTTGTTCGACTCATTTTTAGGAGCTCGGGAAAGTTTACTTTATTAATTTTGGAGTTCGTTTAGATTTTTTATTTATTTTTCGCTTGTGAGACCGTTTAAAAATCCTCGGCCTTTGGGCCAAAGGCCCAAGTCGCTAAGGAGCCCGGCACGGGAGGCCAACACCATCACGCGCGCCGCACCAGGGAGCCGCCGCTTCTTTTTCCTAATCCTAGTAGGACTCTTGTACTACTTCCGTTTATTCCGTATTTGTTTCTAGATCTTTTCCTGTTTGTTTCCTAATCCTAGTCTATTTCTTGTCCCCTACCCCAAGCAAAAACCCTCCCCTCCCCAATATAAATACCCAAGCACCCCCCCTCTAACACATCAAACCAACACCTCTCCTCACCTCTCCTCTCAAAGAAGAAGTGAAGACTACCACCGCCGCCCCATGGCCAGCCGCCACGCCGCCGCCACTCAACGCCGCCGCCGCCGGAGCCCCTTGCCTCTTCGAGGTACTAGCCCCGCGCCGCGTCACCTTTTCTTTTCCGATCTGATTTCCGTTCCGATTCCGTTCCGGTTTTGTAGATCGGTTTTTCGTTTCGGTTTTCTTTCCGAAACCCTAGATCGGTTTTTCTCGCCGGTTTTTCTTTCCGGTTTTGTTTAGCAAGCGTTTGCCGGACCGTTCGTAATAACTAACGTGATCAACGGTTTCCTCGGTTAATGAACGTCCCGTCTGCTCAAATTGCTCGTCGTTTTCTTTCTCATCGGATTTATTCCGCTATTTTTCGATAGCGATTTGAGATCCGATTTTCTTTCTAGTCTATCTTCTCGCTCGTTTATCGGAATCGGGTGATTCAAACGCTCGAGTTTCGTTTGAAACCGCCGTTCCGACTAATCAACTTAAACAAAGTTTTGCTCTTTGTAAAATTTGACTTAGTTTCAACTTGCTAGAACCGAGTTGTTTTCTTTCGTCGTTTGACTTCGTTGCTTTATTTGATTCGATTCTTTTTGCAACCAGGGTTCTTAAGTTGAACTTTACGGTTAGATCTTTTATTCGAGATTTACCTGTGCATTAGATGAGTACTTATTGTATGCTTGTTGTTTGTCTGCGATAGATCACCCAGAGTGCGCCGCTTGTTACTTCGAGTCTCTAGGTTTCGCAGATCGTCAGCAAGGCAAGTAGCACTTTGATCATACTTTTTCTACTACCCAGTTTTTATGCATTAGATCTATCCTAAAACATTGCATGATTAGGATCTACTTAAATTGTGGGATGGGAAGTAGATGAGGTAGTACCTATTACCTGTTTTACTTATGAAACCTTGGGAGTTACTTCTACGTTTGCTTATTATGCTATGCTATGCTAGTAGACGTGGATTGGGTGAGTGTATTCCATGACAGATGTGAGATTGTTAAATCAATGGTTTATTTAAGGTGGCAACTTAAACACACATCTAGGTGGATTGAGGCACTGGTTTCTATCAGGACTTGCCTGCTTTTTCTTGGACCGCCACCTGTGCTCAAAGGGATCATAAGATCATTCATATTAGTAACTTCCGTGTGCAGCCACAAGCCATTATGGGCTCTGGCATAGTTGATTAAGTCGTGTGAACTCTTACAGTGGTAGACTAGCTGATGTAGGGGTTGTAGGTGGTACGGTCTACCCATCGTAAGGTGCAAACGCTTGAAAAAAACTATGTCTTGGTCATCCGCCTCTCAAACACCATGTAGTGCGAGAAACCAAGCGGAGGCGATCGATTCTTGTGGGGAAAAGTGCAAACCTCTGCAGAGTGTACAAACTAATCATGATTAGCCGTGTCCCGGTTATGGACATCTTGAGTATCTAGTACTTGAATATCATGTGAATCTCAACATGTTACTCTAATTAATATTGTTGGGTTTTTAATGAGTACTTTTAATTGGGATTGAGGATGTCATCAACCATTCTCAATGTTTAACAACCACCATGATAGTTAAACAAATTTATTCCTTTGCGATGAGGGAAAACTGGCTTTATGCAAAGCGTAATCAGAGAGCTTTCCACCACCACATATGCATGTAGTACATGCTTATCATTCATTATTCTCTATGTGTTACATTGCCAAAGATATTCCATGTCTTGACCCGTTTTGGCTGCAACTTTCATGTTGCGACTTTTCGCATTTGACAGTAAGGTGCTTTTAGGTCGTGGTTCTATACTCGATGATGTCACCGGAGTTGATGGACTCACTTATCTTCCAAGTCTTCATTGTTATCATTACTAGATGGCCTTAAGCCATATTTATTGTAATAAGTCCTCTTACGGACAAACGATGTAATAAGTGTGTGATTGCTACTCTGTTATCAATCCTTCAAAATCTTGTGTGGTGTCAAAGATAAGCGATCCAGGATGACACCGAGCACGAGACTTGATCCATTCGGTCGGGTCGCTTCTGAGAGATGGTATCGAGCACATCTTGTTGTGAGACACGACCACTAAGTTAAAGCCATAGATCACTACTCTCTTCTCATTTTCTAACTCCTCATCTTTTCTACTCTTTTTAGGATGAAGGACGCCAAGATCAAGTACGCCCAACCAGATGAAGGCACACCTTTTGGATTTCACTTGAAGGAAGTCACCAAGTACTGAACATTGGACTACCAAGCTTCACTTGGGACTTTCAACGCCACTCTGCTGAAGAGGAGCTATTTGGAAGATTCAAGCTCACGTTTCGGGAAGGACATTCGCCCCAATCACCAAGCCTATAGATAGTGTTTTCGATTGCACCAACACGAGTGCAGGAAAGAGCATGGCAGCTCATATCACCATGGGAGGCATTGGAGAAATTTATCAAGAAGACCTCAAGGATACTATCTACCAGATTTGCGGACGCCGGAATGAACAATGGGAGATAGTCAGCACCAAGAGGGACAGATCCATTGCAGCTTTCATCCAGGAGTTAAACCAGCACATTCGACGCCAGGAGAACCAGATGTGCAATGATATGATAGAGTTGAAGAATGCAAAGGGAAGGATCATCGAACTTGAAGGAGAACCAAGTCTACATAAGGACTACATGGACGAGATCGTAATGTAGCAAGACACAATAACGATCTTAAGTATGAGATTGAAGAACTCAAGAAGAAATTGGCGCTCAAGAATGAAGACAAGTACATCGGCTGTCCGAGCAACTACATCATCATCGACGACACCGATTCGGATCCAAGTGAACCCGACTTTGAAGACGAAGCTGGAGCAGACATCATGGAGTCTTCCACCGGTTCAAATTAATAGATGACCCCCACATATTAGTAGTATTCCCTCCATGTAAACATTATAGTACACGCACTTTTGCGATAGTTAGACCGTTGTAAGCCCTTTGTTTGAATTGAATGAAGTGATTTTGTGTGAATTTGCTCATGTGCATTTGGGTAGTGTTTCTCCTTAGACCTCACTCTATTCTTAATTTCTCTTCTCTTCTAAACCCATCAGATGCCTCCGAGACGCGACCCCGGGTTTGTTTTCCCGCCAGAGATCACCCAATTGATCCAGCAGCAGAACACTTTGATCCAAACATTGGTACAGAACCAAGGCAACAACAACAACAACCCACCACCACCACCACCTGCGGATCACTTGACTCGTTTTCTTAGGCTGAACCCGCCGGTGTTTTCCAAAGAGCACCGAGCCGATAGTAGCAGATGATTGGCTCCGTAAGATAGGGAGGGAGTTGACCACCGCAGGATGTACAGATGGTGAGAAGGTGAAGTTTGCTGCACATCGGCTTGAAGGACCCGCAGCAAAGATGGTGGGAGAATTTTACAGCCCACTTACCCTATAGACACCGGCCACATGGGACTGGGCCAAGAAGCTTTCCGCACCGCCCATGTCTCGGCAGGAGCTATGGCCATGAAGAAGCGTGAGTTCCGCAACTTACGCCAAGGAGGAAGGACAGTTGGCCAGTATGTGGATGATTTTAGTAAGTTAGCACGTTATGCCCTAGATGACGTTGCTACAGATGCAGCTAAGCAGGAGAAGTTTCTGGAAGGACTGAATGATGAGTTAAGCATGCAGTTGATGGTAGCAAGTTTCAACAACTACCAGAGTTGGTAGACCGTGCCCTCATGATTGAAGGAAAGCAAGAAAGAAATTGAGAACCGCAAGTGGAAGTATGGGCAAGGGAAGTATAACTCGAGCCCAGCAGAAGCCCGTTATACCCCTAAACAGGAGTGCAGCCAAAGATACCCATGGAGGAAGTAGTTCGCACAACCATAATGGCCACAAGAATGGTAATGGGAATGGAGGAAGCAACGGCGTAACCGGACCACACCATCAACCCCAACCAAGAAAGACTTGAGTCATGTCACCTGTTACAAGTGTTCCAAGAACGGACATTATGCAAATGAATGTTCCGAAGGCCAAGGAGGAAATGGAAGCTCTGAAAAGAAGCCAAACCCTTTCAACAAAGGACAGGTGAACCACATTGATGTGGAGGAGGTTGAAGATCAGCCCGATGCAGTAATCGAGAAGTATAGTCTGTCTACTCAGATTCTTAAAACCCCTATGCTAGTAAGCTCACCAGGAGCGGAGTATATGGCCAGATAAGGATGTTTTCAAGTGCCATTAAGTATAGGAAGGCATGTGTTCCCGACGGATTTGATCATTTTGGAATCCCAAGGATTGGATGTGATTCTTGGTATGGATTGGCTATCGATGTATGGAGGAAACATCGATTGCGCAAGTAAGACGATTTTGCTCACAACGCCAGAAGGAAGAAGGATTAAGTATGTATCATGGCATGAGCCGAGGAGAGCTCATGTAAATTGCCTATCAGGAGTTGTGCAGGAAGAGGTGCCAAGAGTGAAGGACTATCGATGTATTTCTGAGGAATTGCCGTGAATGCCACCGGATAGAGACATTGAGTTTTTGATTGAGCTGTTGCCGTGAACAGGCCCGATATCGAAGCGACCATACGGGATGCCCGCATAGGATTTGGCGGAAATCAAGAAGCGATTAAGGAGCTGTTGGATAAAGGTTATATACGCCCAAGTTCTTCGCCTTTGGGGATCACCCGCATCGTTAGTGGAGAAGAAGGATGGATCTTTAAGGATGGTTGTTGATTATCGTGGGTTAAATGAAGTAACAATCAAGAACAAGTACCCACTACGTATGATAAATGATCTGTTTGATCGTTTGCAAGGAGCTAAAGTGTTTTCCAAGATCGATTTGCGATCGTGGTACCATCGATTGAAGATTCGGGAGCAGGACATACCTAAGACAGCGTTCACCACAAGATATGGACTGTATGAGTATACCGTTATGTCATTTGGTGACTAACGCGCCACCTATTTCATGAACCTGATGAACAAAGTGTTTATGGAGTTTTTGGATAAGTTCGTCGTGGTGTTCATAGATGATATTTTGATTTTCTCAAAGAATGAAGAAGAACATAAGGAACATTTGCGATTGGTTTTGGAGAAGCTAAGAGAACATCAGTTATATGCCAAGTTCAAAGAAATGTGAGTTTTGGCTAAAGGAAGTTGGATTCCTTGGACATGTTATATCCGGAGAAGGGATAGCATTGACCCCACAAAGGTTGAGACCGTAACCAAATGGGAAGCACCAACGACAGTGGGAGAGATTCGGAGTTTCCTTGGACTCGCAGGATACTACCGGAGATTCATTGAGAATTTCTCAAGGATTGCAAAGCCTATGACGGAATTCTTTGAAAAAGGATACCAAGTTCATATGGACCGAGGACTGTGAGGCAAGTTTTCAGGAGTTGAAGAAAAGATTGGTTACCTCACCGGTGCTAATTTTGCGATCAGACCAAGGATTATGAGGTGTATTGCGACGCTTCACGTCGAGGACTTGGAGCAGTGCTTATGCAGGAAGGAAGAGTTGTTTCATATGCTTCACGACAACTGAAGCCTCATGAATTAAATTATGCCACACATGATTTGGAGTTAGCAGCCGTTGTGCATGCATTGAAGACATGGAGACATTTTCTCATTGGAAATCATTGTGAGGTATACACGGATCACAAGAATTTGAAGTACATCTTCACGCAGAAGGAGTTAAATCTCAGATAGAGGAGATGGTTGGAACTCATCAAGGATTATGATATGAGTTTGCATTATCATCCCGGAAAGGCTAATGTAGTAGCTGACGCATTGAGTCAAGAAGAGCCATGTCAATACGTTATTGACGGGAGAAATACCAAAGGAGCTAGCGTAAGATCTTCGTGAGCTATGTTTGGAAATAGTTCGTAGAGGCTACGAAAGCAGCATTGGAGATTCAGTCTACCTTGATGGATAAAATCGTGGAAGCTCGTAAAAAGGACCAAGAGATTGCGGATATAAAGAAGAAAATGAGCGAAGGAAAAGCAAAGGGATTTCGTGGAGGATGAGCACGATACCCTATGGTTTGAGGACCGTGTTTACGTGCCAAATGACCCGGAGATCGTGAAGTTGATTACGCAAGAGGCACATGATTCACCCTATTCGATTCACCCAGGAAATACCAAAATGTATTTGGATTTGAAGGAAACGCTCGTGGATCGGAATGAAGAAGGATATTGCAGAGTATGTAGCGATTTGTGATGTATGTCAAAGAGTGAAGGCGAACATCGAAGCGGCCAGGATTGTTGCAGCCATTGCCGATACCCGAATGGAAGTGGGATAAACTAGGCATGGATTTCATCACGTGTTTGCCAAAGACTCGTTCAGGCTATGATTCGATTTGGGTTATAGTCGACCGCTTGACGAAGGTAGCGCATTTCATTCGATCAAGACTACCTATAGCGATTGCTAAGTTGGCAAAGATATACATGACCGTAAGCGTGTGTTTGCACGGAGTTCCGAGGAGTATCGTGTCGAGATAGAGGTACCCAATTTACCTCAAAGTTTTGGCATCGATTACATGAAACGTTAGGAACTGTGCTAGAATTGATCTGACTTTCCACCCACGCAGATGGATGATCGAGTGAGTCAATCAGATTTTGGAGGATATCTTTGAGAGCTTGTGCACTAGATTATGGATCTAGTTGGGATGATAACTTGCCGTATGCTGAATTTTCTTATAACAACAGTTACCAAACCAGCTTGAAAATGGCACCTTTCGAGGCTTTGTACGGAAGGAGGTGTAGGACACCGTTATCATGGGACGAAGTTGGAGACCGTCAATTGTTTGGACCAGATTTGATTAAGGAGTGCGAGCAGAAAGTTAAGTTGATTCGCGATAGGCTCAAGGTAGCCCGATCCTGCATGTAAAAGCTATGCGGATTCAAAATGCAAGGCGATAGAATATGAAGTT
Source organism: Aegilops bicornis (assembly GCA_021605145.1). Lineage (NCBI taxonomy): Eukaryota > Viridiplantae > Streptophyta > Magnoliopsida > Poales > Poaceae > Aegilops > Aegilops bicornis. The sequence goes on along the minus strand of CM038669.1, from coordinate 623,545,839 downwards.
GGAGACGAGTTTATCTTAGAGTATCCCCACTTCGAGGAGTTAAGCGTTTTGGAGTTAAAGGAAAATTGGCGCCACGCTTCGTTGGACCATATAGGATTTTGCAGCCGCATGGGAGAAGTCGCTATAAGTTGGAATTACCCAAGGACTGCTGGGAGTTCATGACGTGTTCCATGTTTCTCGGTGAAGAAATGTCACGCCGAGATGGCGGAAGTACCGCTAAGAGATACGGTACCACTTGAAGCAATTCAGTTGAAGGATTATTTAACATATGAGGAGAAACGGTCAAGATTCTCGAATATGCCAAAGCAGAGTTACTCGCAGCAAGGTTATCAAGTTTTGCAAGGTTCAAAGGAGCCACCACACCGAGGATGAAGCCACAGGGAAAGAGAAGAAGTTTTGCTCAAGGACCACCCTCACCTATTTTCTAGCCAACTTTGAATCTCGAGGGCTAGATTCATCTTAAGGGGTAGGTTTGTAACATCCCAAATTTTCAATTTGGAATGTTATACATTAGATCATCATGCATATCATATTTTCTTGCATTTTGTTGATCCTAGAAATTTCACGCAACTCAAGGACCCTCGGAGAGAGTTGGAGGTTTCAAATCTTCAGATTTGAGTTCTCTCAAAACTATGAAAAGAGGATCATTGGATTTATTTATTTTATCTTCAAATATTTTTCCAATATCAAAAATAAGAGAGGGAATAATATGACTTTCCCAAAATTTAGGAAAAATGAAGATTTAATAAATAAATCAAATTTTGGATTTTTCTCGAGTTTATTTGCCTTTAGGGAAAAATGCGTGTTTTCAAAAATTGCATTTTAGGCCCGAGTAAAAGTTCATTTTGTTCGACTCATTTTTAGGAGTCGGGGAAAGTTTACTTTATTAATTTTGGAGTTCGTTTAGATTTTTTTTATCTATTTTTCTGCAAGCGAGACCGTTTAAAAAAAACCTCAGCGCCTTGGGCCAAAGGCCCAAGCCGCCAAGGAGCCGGCCGGCCAGGAGGCCAACACCATCACGCGCGCTGCGCCAGGGAGCCGCCGCTTCTTTTTCCTAATCCTAGTAGGACTCTTGTACTACTTCCGTTTATTCCGTATTTGTTTCTAGATCTTTTCCTCTTTGTTTCCTAATCCTAGTCTATTTCTTGTCCCCTACCCCAAGCAAAAACCCTCCCCTCCCCAATATAAATACCCAAGCACCCCCCCCCCCTCTAACACATCAAACCAACACCTCTCCTCACCTCTCCTCTCCTCTCCTCTCCACACCGTCGCCGCCGCCCCTCACCAGCGCCGCCGCCCTACGCCGCCGCCACCCAACGCCGCCGCCGCCGGAGCCCCTCGCCTCTTCGAGGTACTAGCCCCGCGCCGCGTCACCTTTTCTTTTCCGATCCGATTTCCGTTCCGATTTCCGTTCCGGTTTTCTAGATCGGTTTTTCGTTTCGGTTTTCTTTCCGAAACCCTAGATCGGTTTTTCTCGCCGGTTTTTCTTTCCGGTTTTGTTTAGCAAGCGTTCGCCGGACCGTTCGTCCTAACGAACGTGATCACCAGTTTGCCTCAGTTAATGAACGTCCATCCGTTCAACCGTTTGTCGTTTTCTTTCTCATCGGATTTATTCCGCTATTTTTCTGATAGCGATTTCAGATCCAATTTTCTTTCTAGTCTATCTTCTCGCTCGTTTATCGAATCGGTGATTCAAACGCTCGAGTTTCGCTTTTGAAACCGCCGTTCCGACTAATCAACTTAAACAAAGTTTTGCTCTTGTAAAATTTGACTTAGTTTCAACTTGCTAGAACCGAGTTGTTTTCTTTTCGTCGTTAGATTTTCGTTTCTTTATTTGAATAGATTCTTTTTGCAACCAGGGTTCTTAAGTTGAACTTTCTGGTTAGATCTTTTATTCGAGATTTACCTGTGCATTAGAAGAGTACTTATTGTATGCTTGTTGTTTGTCTGCGATAGATCACCCGGAGTGCGCCGATTGTTACTTCGAGTCTCTAGGTTTCGCGGATCGTCAGCAAGGCAAGTAACACTTTGATCATACTTTTTCTACTACCCAGTTTTTATGCATTAGATCTATCCTCAAACATTGCATGATTAGGATCTAATTAAATTGTGGGATGGGAAGTAGATGAGGTAGTACCTATTACTGCTTTACTTATGAAACCTTGGGAGTTACTTCACGTTTGCTTATTATGCTATGCTATGCTAGTAGACGTGGATTGGGTGAGTGTATTCCATGACAGATGTGAGATTGTTAAATTAATGGTTTATTTAAGGTGGCAACTTAAACACACATCCGGGTGGATTGAGGCACTGGTTTCTATCAGACTTGCCTGCTTTTTCTTGGACCGCCACCTGTGCTCAAAGGGATCATAAGATCATTCATGCTAGTAACTTCCGTGTGCAGCCACAAGCCATTATGGGCTCTGGCATAGTTGATTAAGTCGTGTGAACTCTTATAGTGGTAGACTAGCTGATGTAGGGGTTGTAGGTGGTACGGTCTACCCATCATAAGGTGCAAACGCTTCCGAAAAACTATGTCTCGGTCATCCGTCTCTCAAACACCATGTAGTGCGAGAAACCAAGCGGAGGCGATCGAGTCTTGTGGGGAAAAGTGCGCAAACCTCTGTAGAGTGTACAAACTAATCATGATTAGCCGTGTCCCCGATTATGGACATCTTGAGTATCTAGTACTTGAATATCATGTGAATCTCAACATGTTACTCTAATTAATATTGTTGGGTTTTTAATGAGTACTTTTAATTGGGATTGAGGATCTTGTCAACCATTCTCAATGTTTAACAACCACCATGATAGTTAAACAAATTTATTCCTTTCCAAAGAGGGAAAAGCTGGCTTTATGCAAAATCAGAATCAGAGAGCTTTCTACCAGCCACATATGCATGTAGTACAGGCTTATCATTCATTATTTTCTATGTGTTACATTGCGGCATATTCCATGTCTTGACCCGTTTCGGGCTGCAACTTTCATGTTGCGAGACTTTTCGCATGACAGTAAGGTGCTTTTAGGTCGTGGTTCTATACTCGATGATGTCACTGGAGTTGATGGACTCACTTATCTTCCAAGTCTTCCGCTGTTATCGTTACTAGATGGCCTTAAGCCATATTTATTGTAATAAGTCCTCTCGGACAAACGATGTAATAAGTGTGTGATTGCTACTCTGTTATAAATCCTTAATCTTGTGGTGTCAGACATTCGATCCGTGGATGACACCGGAGCACAGAGACTTGATCCATTCAGGTCGGGTCGCTACAAGGTAAATGATAAAAACTGTATTTTTTATGTGGAATGCTTCCTAGCATATTCTTCAATGTAATTTTCTTTATTGTGGCATGAATGTTCGGATCCAAAAGATTCAAGATAAAAGTTTAATATTGACATAAAAATAAAAAAAACTTCAAGCATACTAATTAAGCAATTATGTCTTCTCAAAATAACATGGCCAAAGAAAGTTAATCCCTACAAAATCATATAGTTTGGTCATGCTCCATTTTCGTCACACAAGAATGCTCTCATCATGCACAACCCCGATGACAAGCCAATCAATTGTTTCATACTTTAGTAATCTCAAACTTTTTTCAACTTTCACGCAATACATGAGCTTGAGCCATGGACATAGCACTATGGGTGGAATAGAGTATGATGACGGGGGTTATGTGCAGAAGAAAAAAAAGGAGAAAGTCTCACATTGACGCGGCTAATCAATTTGCTAGGGTGATGCCCATCAATTGATGTCAATGCAAGGAGTAGGGATTGCCATGCAACGGATGCACTAGAGCTATAAATGTATGAAAGCTCAACAAAACAAACTAAGTGGGTGTGCATCCAACTTGCTTGATCATGAAGACCCAGGGGGCAGGCGCGCCTCCCTACCTCGTGGCCTCCTCGTTCATTTCTTGACGTCCACTCCAAGTCCTATGGATCACGTTTGTTCTCCCGAAGGTTTCATTCCGTTTGGATTCCGTTTGATATTCCTTTTCTGCGAAACACTGAAATAGGCAAAAAAACAGCAATTTGCACTGGGCCTTGGGTTAGTAGGTTAGTCCCAAAAATAATATAGAAGTGTATAATAAAGCCCGTTAAACATCCAAAACAGAATATATAATAGCATGGAACAATAAAAAATTATAGATACGTTGGAGACGTATCAAGCATCCCCAAGCTTAATTCATGCTCGTCCTCAAGTAGGTAAATGATAAAAACAGAATTTCTGATGTGGAATGCTTCCTAGCATATTCTTCAATGTAATTTTCTTTATTGTGGCATGAATGTTCAGATACGAAAGATTCAATATAAAAGTTTAATATTGACATAAAAATAATAATACTTCAAGCATACTAACTAAGCAATTATGTCTCCTCAAAATAACATGGCCAAAGAAAGTTCATCCCTACAAAATCATATAGTTTGGTCATGCTCCATTTTAAATCACACAAGAATGCTCTCATCATGCACAACCCCGATGACAAGCCAAGCAATTGTTTCATACTTTAGTAATCTCAAACTTTTTTCAACTTTTCACGCAATACATGAGCGTGAGCCATGGATATAGCACTATGGGTGGAATAGAGTATGATGATGGGGGTTATGTGGAGAAGACAAAAAAGGAGAAAGTCTCACATTGACCCGGCTAATCAATGGGCTAGGGTGATGCCCATCAATTGATGTCAATGCAAGGAGTAGGGATTGCCGTGCAACGGGTGCAGTAGAGCTATAAATGTATGAAAGCTCAACAAAACAAACTAAGTGGGTGTGCATCCAACTTGCTTGCTCACGAAGACCCAGGTGGGCAGGCGCGCCTCCCTGCCTCGTGACCTCCTCGTTCGTTTCTTGACGTCCACTCCAAGTCCTATGGATCACGTTTATTCCAAAACTCACGCTCCCGAAGGTTTCATTTTGTTTGGATTCAGTTTGATATTCCTTTTCGTCGAAACACTGAAATAGGCAAAAAACAGCAATTTGCACTAGGCCTTGGGTTAGTAGGTTAGTCCCAAAAATAATATAAAAGTGTATAATAAAGCCCATTAAACATCCAAAACAGAATATATAATAGCATGGAACAATAAAAAATTATAGATACGTTGGAGATGTATCAGTGGGCTGATAAGCTCCAGCGTGCCACCGACGAGGAACTCCGGTGGGCGCCCAACGAAATGAAAAGAACGTTCGCGCTCGTCCTCCAGCAAGAGGTGGATCGATAAGTCAAGCGCTGCAAGGCGGAGGAGGCGGAGTACTGCCTCCGCACTGGGAAGACGCCGCACACCAAGGAGCTGCTGGCAAGGGGCTGCTTAATATCGGCCCTGGAGGGATTATTAGTTTTACTATTGTTCGTTTTCAATTTTATGCATTGTACCTAGTATTTAAGTATCATCACGTATATGTGATGATATTATATATATATTCTGTGACGAACTAATGAACAATTAATATATATATATATATAATGAATTCCATTTTATATATGTTTTATATACTAATTTGAATCTAGCTGTTATGATCCACATATACAGAATGGAAAGCGTATATACACACATTGAAACAGAACATATAAGAATGGAAAACATAGTACACAAATTGAAACAGAGGAATAAACAGAGCAATACTATGATTGCTGTGAATACATAGCTATCCACGTCGAAACGACTCAACAAAATAAATCGTGTCCATGAGACCATGACCAGCAGCCCTTGCCTATGGTAACTCTTGGCTCTACCTGAACTCGTGCAGGCGTTCGTCCAAGCGGTCGACACGCCCGCGGTACATTTGGAGCGCGATCTTGAGCTCCAAGTTGGCTATTTCATCGGAGATCACTAGCTCGAGGATGTGACGGCCATGTTCCTCTACTGCGCCCGGGTGGACACCTGGGCTAAGGACGTCGTCGAGCCTACCGACCAGCGCGTTGGCATCGAGCGGGAAATGGACAAGGCGAACGGCCTGACCCATCCGAACGGTGCGGCGGGCGTCTGGTGCAAGTACGGTGCAGCCGGCCTCTGGTGCAAGTACGACATAGAGGGTCTCTACCCACTCCTGGCGAGGAATGGGGGTACTGACGGGACGTGTACCCACCTGCGACGCCGTGTCGACAGCAGGCAATCGCCGATAGATCCGCTCTTGCTGTGCAGCGTGTCGCGCCTCTCGCTCTGCGGCGCTCCAATGGTCTCGCTGTGCGGCGAGCCGCAGCCTATCAGTGCGGACGCGCCTAGCTTGCTCTACGGCGTGCCATCGATCATGTTGTGCAGCGAGCTGCAGCCTGTCAGCCCTGACATGCCTATCTTGATCCGCGGCGCTCAAGCACCATGCGTCAATGGTCTGCTCAACCATGGCGATGACACGCATCACGGCGTCGTCCATCATGTTGCTGGGGAGCACCTCGGCCTTGATGGGCCGTGGCGCCTGCTCGTTTTCCTCGTCAACGAGGTTGATGGCAGAGGCGGCGCTATGGTGGGTTGGCATGCTTGGAAAAGGTGGGTGTGCTACAGGCTGCGCTTGTCGCCTCCGTGCATCGCACGCCGCCTAGGTTTATGTGCAATGTCGCTGGGTGGCGGGAAATAGGTGAGGAAATGGCGGAAAACGGTGGTGTGTTCATAAAACGCCATCAATTAATGGAAACTTAGCATAGAGGGAATATCGAGCTAGCACAAGAAGTAGATGATGGTCAGATGATCGTTTATCCTAGTTAATTATGCATGTAATAGTTTACTTTGGTGTGTGGAAATGTGATGTGTGTGTTAGCCACCTATGTAATTGGATGTTTGCCGCGTATTACACACATCTTGTTTATGTGAAACGTTTTTGTTCTCTTGGCTCAACACAAACAGTTTATCGGAATGAATCGTATGCCCTCCATTGCACACACCCTGATCTGGTTGAACCATTTCTGTTGCGTTGCCTAATCGAAAACAGTTCATCTGAGTGAACCGTATGTCGTATATCACACACACCTTGATCCGGCTGACCGTTTCTTTTGTGTTGCCTAATCACAAACAGTTCATTCGAGTGAAGTGTATGTTGTATATCTCACACACCTTCATCTGGATGCCCGTTGCTTTTGTTCATCCTCATAGCACATAGTTCATTGAACTGAACCGTATGCCCTGCATCGCACATGCAACTAAAATCTGAACCGTGTTTGATGCATCCGTGATCGCAAACGTTTTGCACCTTTTGACGGTTTTTTACACCATCATTTGTGATTATTGCATCACACACAGTTTCATCGAAGGGTCTCTGATCATAGTGTCGCGCTAGCAGTATCCTGCAGTAGTGTGGTCCAAAAAAATCCACAAAAAGTTTTGCTGCGTTTGGACTCCGTTCGGTATTGACTTCCTATGATGTAAAAAACATGCAGAAAACAAAAACTGGCACTTGGCACTATGTCAATAGGTTAGTACCAAAAAATGATATAAAATGATTATAAAACATCCAAGAATGATAATATAACAGCATGGAACAATAAAAAATTATAGATACATTGGAGACGTATCAGCATCCCCAAACTTAATTCCTGCTCGTCCTCGAGTAGGTAAAAGATAAAAATGGATTTTTTATGTGTGAATGCTACCTAACATGTCATCTCATATATTTTTTTATTTGTAGGAATTTTATATGGTTCAAAGCAATAGCCTATTTTTGACATGAGAACTTTAATACTCAAGAATACCAGTCTTTCAAAATATCAATGCTAAAATAAGTTATCCCTAGCCCATCATGCTCAATCATTGATCCATTCATGAAACACACTCGTATATTAGCTACACCCAATGCTCAAGTACGATCATAGTGCCCCCTAGTTGTTGCTTTATAAGAGAAGATGGAGACTCAAATTAAAAATAAAAATTGCATAAAGTAAAAGAAAGGCCCTTCATGGAGGGAAGTAGGGATTTGTAGAGGTGCCAGAGTTCAAAGCGAAAATTGAGAGATAAAAACATTTTGAGAGGCATACTTTTCCCACCAACGAAAACGACTTAGATCGCCCAACACTTTCCATGCTAGATATATCATAGGCGGTTCCCAAACAGAAAATAAAGTTTATTCCTCTTTCAACCATACTTTCACTTTCCATGGCTAACGTATCCACGGGTGCCCTCCATACCAACACTTCCCAAGGAATTTATTATTTGACAACATAAAGTAAATTCATTTTTTCATTTCGGGACTGGGCATCCCTAATACCTTTTCCTTACTCTTGTGCAATGAAAAGTGAATAAACACTCATCGTGAGAATAACACATCTATCATGGAAAATATTGGCCACCCCTCACCGCCTCGCGAGCGGTACTAGCACACAAAAGAGAAATTTATTTTGAGAATTAGAGATGGCACATACAAATTTGCTTAGAACGGCAAAAGAATACTGCATATAGGTAGGTATAGTGGACTCATGTGGCAAAACTGGTTCAAAGGATTTTGGATGCACAAGTAGTGATCATACTTAGTGCAAAATGAAGGCTAGCAAAAGATTGAGAAGTGACCAACCAAGAAACGAATCATCTCATAAGCGAGCGTTAAGAATAACTAACACCAAATAATGCACCACAAGTAGGATGTAATTTCATTGCATAATTATTGACTCTCGTGCTTGCATAGGGAATCACAAACCTTAAGAATGATATTCTTACTAAAGCATAATTACTCATCAACATTACTCACATATCGCATCATCATATCTCAAAACTATTACAAGGAATCAAGTTGATTTTGTCCAATGATCTTCATGAATGTTTTTATTATATCCTTCTTGGATATCTATCACTTTGGAAATAATTTTCATGTGTTGCTTTTGATAAGTTCAAACAAATATAAGTGAAGATCATGAGCATAATTTTTATTTCTCTCAAATTAATTTAAGTGAAGGAAGAGAGAATTTCTTGAAAATTTTACTAACTCTCAAATAAATCTAAGTGAAGCAAGAGAGCATTTCTTCAAAAACACTAAAGCACAATATGCTCAAAAAGATATAAGTGAAGCACTAGAGCAATTCCATAGCTCATAAAGATTTAAGTGAAGCGTAGAGCGAAATTATAACAAGTCATGGCATAATTTTGGATCTCTCAAATAGGTGTGTCCAGCAAGGAATCAAGAATAAAAACAAAAGGCAAATCAAGCAAAGACTTATATCATACAAGACGCTCCAAGCAAAACTCATAGTATGTGACAAATAAAAATATAGCTTCGAGTAAAATACAGATGGTCGTTAGAAGAAAGAGGGGATGCCACTCGGGGCATCCCCAAGCTTGGTTGGTTGCTTCTTTGGATAATAGCTTGGGATGCCATGGGCATCCCCAAGCTTAGGCTCTTCTTACTCCTTATTCCTTCATCCATCATAACATCACCCAAAACTTGAAAACTTCATGTGGGGACCGATTCTCCGGGTATTAATTCCCAGAAAATGGCCCTTGTGCTCATCAGCCCCAGGATTACTATTAGCTGATGAGGCACCAACTTGATACAGAAACTCCAAGCAAAACACACACAAAAATATGTGGTACAAGACCATTCTGGTCTGTGAGTAAAACAAATGGTTTCTAGCGGTTGATGGCGGAAGCGGGCTGTAAATCATCAGTGTCTATGGGACTCCATTTCCCACGGAACAGTGACTGTGTTAACTCCTATCTTCGCGAGGCTGCTATCACCGTTGCTTAGGTTCCGGGGCTGTCAATAGGGTCGCTCCTTTCCGCGCAAGGAATCTGGCCAAGACAATAGCCAGGGACAAGCCAGTGAGTACTTTGAATGTACTCGCAAACATTATGAACACGGAAATAATATAACAACGATGTTCCGAAATATTTATGCTCATGACGCTACCACAAAAGGTATATGAATCTCTGATGCATGTAAGGAGGTTATTTGTGAAAATGCAATAACATAGCAATAATAAAAGGCACCGAGCGGGCGCCTGAAGCAACGCCACATAAAGGGCTTATAAAAGAAATGCCGCGGTCGGGCGTCTCAGCGACACCACATAAAGAGCCCTAAAAGAAATGCCACCGTCGGGCGTCTGAGCGACACCACATAAAGGGCTTTAAAAGAAATGCCGCAGTCGGGCGTCTGAGCGACACCACATAAAGGGCTTTAAAATAAATGCCACGGTCGGTGTCCGAGCGACACCACATAAAGGGCTTTAAAAGAAATGTTGATGCAAGGCCCGGCGACACCACATAAAGGGCTTTAAAAGAAATGCCACAGTCGGGATTCTGAGCTACACCACATAAAGGGCTTTAAAATAAATGCCACAGTCGGGCATCCGAGGGACACCACATAAAGGGCTTTAAAAGAAATGCCACGATCGAAAGCGTCGAGCGACACCACATAAAGGGCTTTAAAAGAAATGCCACAGTCGGGCATCTGAGCGACACCACATAAAGGGCTTTAAAAGAAAAACAATCACAGTGAGTATCTAGGAGGTAAGACCGTCCCAGGGATATTCGATAATACCAATAATATCACGGGTTAGTCCACAACAAAATTATAATCATTGTTACCACATGTCGCAAGTCGTAATATCAGTTCCAATTTAACAGTTTCACCTCCGAAGACCGACACTAAGACCGACACTTGACCCATCCCAGACTGTAATCCTTAACCATGGACACGGCTATTAGAATAGGTTTAATCTCTGCAGAGGTTGTACTCTTTACCCACGAGTAACGGATTCCTTTAGTCCATCGGGACTAATTCCGTCTACGGTCTTTTTGTTGAAAACACACCTAACTTGCACACACCAGCTTAACTCACACGTGTCTGGAATCACCCATGACACCTGTCAAGCAAACTCTAAGTGGGGAGGCTACAACCTCGCGTAGCATGGGATCAAATTTATATTGCGCGCTCTAAGGGGTGGCCTCCCCTCCCAGTCTCAACCGGGAACACCATGCCCCCGGACCAGGTGGTTCCGCCTACCAGCTACAACCGGTATCTTCCACCTGGCCTCTCCGCACGGTGTGTGCTAGAAAGAGGTTGACAACTTATCGAACCGTACTCTACTTGTTGTAGAGACGAGTGGTAATCTGAAACAAGTATGGGGTTCTTTGGAACGGACTCGAGCTAGGGTCGACTCAGGAGGTTTATAAATTTCTCTGCATGGCATGTATAATGAAAATAATTCAACCAACAGAATCACCGCTCACTATACCTTACTATGCCATACCGGACATAACCGTCCCGACGGAGACCGGCGACAAACTCATGCGTACCCAAGGCAGAGGTTTTCCCGGATTCCTTCCGGCATGCATGCAAGGCACATGAGGATGATTATCATCACCAGTGTGTTCATTCCCAACAGCATGGAAATCACTAATATGTATCCATGCATATGATCATATCACGTGAAATAACGAGTCCTTCGAAACGAGGTGATGTTATAAACGTGTCAACGAACACACAAAAGTATTATGCCGGGGTTCAGGATGCTTGCCTTCAGGTCGCGGGAAGGCAGGGTGCATTTCAAACTCTTGAAATAATTCTCCTCTCTTAAAAAATCTCCTGCGTGGACAGGCGCTGGGTCACTGACGGTGGGCCTGCTCAGCCCATCGGGTCGATTTGACCAGCCAGCGTCGTTCCCCCTCTGACCGAGCAGGCGGAGCTCGGCGAGGATTTGCTTAAGCAAACGGGGCGTCCCTTGGTGATCTGAGGACATGGGTGTCCTCAAGGGGTCGAGACGAGTCTGTGGGTACCCGCCATGGTCACCGATGTGGACGGAGTCGCCGGCGATTAGCTTCGCGGCGGAGGAGGCGTTCAGGTGGATAGTGGGTTTCGGGCTACGGTGGTTTCCGACCAAAATCGAGCGTGGGGTTGCACTCACGAGAGGGAGGGGGAGCTCTTGGTGGAGAGAATGGAGAGGAAGAGGCACTGGTGGCGACGGAATCGGCCGGAACTAGGCGGCGACCGAACCGGCCGGACTCGGGGAAGATGGCCTTCCCCTCCTTGATCACTGGCATGTAGCTCTAGGGGGATCGGATGAGGTTGCTCGAACTCGATTGGTCTCGGGCCCTTATATAGGCGGTGGAGGTCGGTTCCGAGGCGGCCGGCGATAAGAACGACGACGAACCGTCTTTTCTGTAGCAATGGCGGCGGGCTACGCTGCCGCTAGGGGACGAAGCCGCGGCCGAGCCGGAGATGCTTAAGGGGGCAGGTGGAAGCGGAGGAGGAGGTTTGGGCGGCGCCGTCCATGGATGCGCCGCAAGCGTGCCACCAAGAAGCTTGCTGCTTGGCGCGTAGCGAGCCAGGGCGGTCGGGTGGGCGCGACACGGCTATACCAAATGGATCAGATCGAGCTCGGGAGGGTCAACCTGTGTGACGCCAGATCGGGCGACGCACATGCAAAACGCTGGCTCGGCGCGCCCAGAGTGTGCACGCCAAGTGTTCGATACAATGCCGTGGCATGCTACAGTCACATGTGAGGTTGGCAAGCAATGTAACTATGTTAGAGATAAAGGGAAACTCAAGGGACAAGATGGTTTGGTCAGTGGCCAAGTTCAGAATGCCAACAACAACTCATGTCAAATCAGTTCATGCCCTCTAGGTGTTTGACAAAATGCCACAGGCACCTAGGCATTTCTTGGAGTGGCCAATACTTCCAGATCAGTGTCTCTTGGATGCATAAGAGGGTGGTGAGGTTAGTTTAGAAAAGCACAAACTTGCTAGTGCAAGTTTTGCGTAACTTCAAATCTGGACGGGAGGTGGATGGCATTATAACATGAACCAAAAATGATCAAATGAGTGCGTGCTCCTGGACTTAGGGGTTTTGCATGGGGGACTACAAGTAGGAGAAGGAATCTAGGGCCAAAGAGCAAGCAAGACTATGGTTGCTGTACAAAACATCATGTTGGACCAGAATGAAGATGAGGTTGATTCACTCAAAAATTTCAAATAACATCCCTGGATTTTTGCACAAAGTGGAATCATATGCTGCTACTAACATCCCATAATTTTGGTGCAAGCTAGAAAGAAATATTTAAAAGGGTTGTAGTGTAAAATTGTCCACTGGACCAGAGAAGAAAAACATGTGTAGCACTCAAAATATGCAATGAATTAAATATATTATTGCACAAAAGTGATTTAGAGACATCACATGACATCTCCAAATTTTGGTTGGATTTTTAGTAGAATTTATCAAATGCTTGTAGTACAAAAAGGAGCTCCAAAACTTAAAACAAGTCATTTTAATGAATAAAGCTCAGGGTGAAATAATTTAATAAATAAATCTACTGATTGAGAGATGTTTTTAAAGAGAGGGCATATAAGTCCAATATGTTTTGGAAGGACCCACTTGGGAAAAACTACTTAATATTAAAAGAAAAGTTTTGAAATCCACAGAGATATTCTTGCAGGCAAAAATTTTAAACTCTTGGCAAAATTTTAATGACTAAAACCTGGTTAAATTTTTGGGGTGTTACAATTACTACCCCCCTTAAGAAAATCTCGTCCTCGAGATTTGCTAAGAGCCGTTGAGAAAAATATATACTCCACATGCTTTCGAGCGGTTGTGAGTCTGCTGCCGTGGTGCTGCGTGAATGAAAATAAACTATGTAGTGAGGGGATAAATGATGCAGCAACTCGGGGAAAAGAAATCTCATGCTAGGATGTTCTTCGCGGTTACACATGTAAATCTCAAGGAGAACTACTCATATAAGCAGGAACTGAAATACTCGACTCGTCGCACAAATTTAAGGTACTAAGCGTAAGTTACAACGTAATATTAAATGCTGAACTACCAACACGGCAGTGACGTCTAAAATGAAAACGGTAACTGGACGGGGTCTCGAGAAAATGTCTCTGGCAATGGAATACACTCCTCTTCTATCGAGGAAGTGGATTGACCAGTCGATGTATGCGTCTCTCCGGGTCGGGCCTCAGTGGTCTGCCGATGGCCATCTGAGGGTTCAAATCAGCGAGACTCTAGAGATAATCCATTACTCGCTAGTTCAAATGTTCTTGAGCGATGATGTACTGGATAAGGTTGGCTAGCACTGGGTCTCTCTCAATCCGCCCACCGGGAAAAGATGTTACTCCTCCGGGTGCTGCACGACTCGGAAAATAATAATATCCTCGTCATGGGCACAGTGGTATCGTGATCGAAGACGCAGGCGCTTTTTTGCAGCAGCTTCTATGGCCAAGCGTGGGGTTGGCATAGATTTCCCCACAAAGGAAACTTCCGTTGGGTCTTGGTTGGGGTCTATGGGAGGGATGTGTACTGCTGCCCAATATTTCAAAGTGGAAGGGGTGATTCTTGATTTGAACAGCTCGTACTGGGGTGGCTGGGTAGAACCCTTGGTACTGCAGGTAAAGTCCCACAATATTTTGACAAAACTACCCGGGGTTGCATCTGGGGTTCTCAGATAAATACTAGGGCTCGACATGGTAGGTAAAAGGTTGTGAGGGTGGTGCACAAGGTGTGGGGTGCTTGGTAAGGTCACGAGGTGGCCTTTTATAGCACTGGAGCTGGGTCATTTTACCGTGGTGAAAGGTAATAATTTTATGCCAGCTTAGCTCCAAGGGTCGAGGTCATAGTCACAGGTACATACTTCACTCAGGTGACGTATCACTGTGGGGTTGTCGGGGTTGTCTGGGTAGCTGTGCCTGGAAAAACATGCAACTGCGCGCTGACGAAAAATATGCAAGGCTACTATTTAAAACTGGGGCATAAAAACAGGCTGCGATAATTCGCAAGGTCACACGATTACAAAGCGAGAATACACCGAGACTCGGCACTACTCTGGTGACTTAGTCTACCTCGTTTACATCTGAACGAGTCTGCCTTGAGGATGCTGAGGCTTCTCCACGGGTCTCACCGTCGGGATTAGCCCGAGATGGAGGAGGAACTGCAGGGTCGGGGTAGCTATGATGACCATCGCGGGGATTGTTGGCCACAATCCCGTTGGAGTGTGTTCCCAAAAGGCGACGAAGCACTTCTGGGGTCATCACGATATCTTGGATGATGGCCGGGCTGACCTCGTGGTATCAATCGGGTGTCCGAACAGCATGACTGGGTTGCCGGTGTCGGCTTCGGTTTCTCTGCTTACCGGGGCTCGGCGAACCAGCTCTCCTCGAGCTGTGATCAGATCAATAGTGATTTGATCGAACAATGCCTCTAGGGCACTTACATAGCGCACTAGGTGCAACAATGCGGGATCCGTCTCGTGATTTCCGTTGGCAACTTGGGGTGGTCTACCATACCCTTCACGTCTGGGGTAGTAGTAGAATGAGCGACAGTTAACTCTGGGCGACAACTGCCGGAGCTGAACTATAGCCTCTCGAGCAGCTAGCTGGATGGCTTGCGGCTCAAAGGAAGTTGTCCTTCCGGTGAACACAGTAAGGCGTTACGGCGATGCAGACCCCTACCGTAGATGTGCACAGTGGCCCAAAATTGACGGCTTTCACCGCCCATGGGCCCTTGGTACACAACATATTCAGGGGGCTCTTCTAACGCATAGGCACGACGGGTCAAGTTTGCGAGTATGGTCACAAAACCTCCAAGGTTGGTTTCTGTGGTCTCATTGTGCACTACGGGACCAGGCATTGTGGCTATGCTGGGGTAGAGGCTGTGCTGAACTGGGTTGAGGCTAGCGTGCCCTTTTTATAGAAAAAGGAAACGAAGCCTTCCTTCGCACGCTTGCGAATGAGACATTATAGGCACCGGTCACTGGCGCGTGGTTGACGGTTAGGCTGATAGTTTGGGCACCGACTGCCAAATGTGTCGGGGTCACTGTGTGGCTATCTTGCACGGGAAGCTTGGCTGGGGTTTGGTTAGGGTCTGGTGGGTTGGTTTGCCTAAGTTTAACAACCTGGCTGGGATAGGATTAGCCAATGGTCAGCCTGGCTCTGATACCAAGTTTGTCGGGACCGATTCTCCGGGTATTAATTCCCAGAAAATGGCCCTTGTGCTCATCAGCCCCAGGATTACTGTTAGCTGATGAGGCACCAACTTGATACAGAAACTCCAAGCAAAACACAAAAAAAATGTGGTACAAGCCCATTCTGGTCTGTGAGTACAACAAATGGTTTCTAGTGGTTGATGGCGGAAGCGGGTTGTAAATCATCAGTGTTTATGGGACTCCATTTCCCATGGGAACAGCTGACCAGGTTAACTCCTATCTTCGCGAGGCTGCTATCACCGTTGCTTAGGTTCCGGGGCTGTCAACACGGTCGCTCCTTTCCGTGCAAGGAATCTGGCCAAGACAATAGCCAGGGACAAGCCACTGAGTACTTTGAATGTACTCGCAAACATTATGAACACGGAAATAATATAACAACGATGTTCCGAAATATTTATGCTCATGACGTCAGTCACAAAAGGTATATGAATCTCTGATGCATGTAAGCAGGTTATTTGTGAAAATGCAATAACATAGCAATAATAAAAGACACCAAGCGGGCGTCTGAAGCAACGCCACATAAAGGGCTTATAAAAGAAATGCCACGGTCAGGCGTCTCAGCGACACCACATAAAGTGCTTTAAAAAGAAATGCCACAGTCGGGCGTCTGAGCGACACCACATAAAGGGCTTTAAAAGAAATGCCATAGTCGGGCGTCTGAGCGACACCACATAAAGGGCTTTAAAAGAAATGCCACGGTCAAGGCCCGGTGACACCACATAAAGGGCTTTAAAAGAAATGCCACGGTCGAGGCGTCTGAGCGACACCACATAAAGGGCTTTAAAAGAAATGCCACGGTCGGGCGTCTGGCGACACCACATAAAGGGCTTTAAAAGAAATGCCACGATGGGCGTCTAAGCGGCGCCACATAAAGGGTTGTAAAAGAAATGCCACATCAAGGCCCGAGAGACACCACATAAAGGGCTTTAAAAGAAATGCCATAGTCAAGGCCCGAGCACTACCACATAAAGGGCTTTAAAAGAAATGCCACGGTCAAGGCGTCTGAGCGACACCACATAAAGGGCTTTAAAAGAAATGCCACGGTCAAGGCGTCTGGCGACACCACATAAAGGGCTTTAAAAGAAATGCCACAACAAAGGCCCGAGCGACACCACATAAAGGGCTTTAAAAGAAATGCCACAGTCGGGCGTCTGAGCGACGCCACATAAAGGGCTTTAAAAGAAATGCCACAGTCGGGCATCTGAGCGACACCACATAAAGGGCTTTAAAAGAAAAACAATCATAGTGAATATCCAGGAGGTAGGACCGTCCCAGGGATATTCGATAGTACAAATAATATCACGGGTTAGTCCACAACAAAATAATAATCATCATTACCACATGTCGCAAGTCGTAATATCAGTTCCGATTTAACAGTTTCACCTCCGAAGACCGACACTAAGACCGACACTTGACCCATCCTGCATCGTAATCCTTAACCATGGACACGGCTATTCGAATAGGTTTAATCTCTGCAGAGGGTGTACTCTTTAACCACGAGTAACGGATTCCTTTAGTCCATCGGGACTAATTCCGTCTACGGTCTTTTTGTTGAAAACACACCTAACTTGCACACACCAGCTTAACTCACACGTGTCTGGAATCACCCATGACACCTGTCAAGCAAACTCTAAGTGGGGAGGCTACAACCTCGCGTAGCATGGGATCAAATTTATATTGCGCGCTCTAAGGGGTGGCCTCCCTCTCGGTCTCAACCGGAAACACCCATGCCCCGGACCAGGTGGTGCGCCTACCAGCTACAACCGGTATCTTCCACCTCGCCTCTCAGACGGTGTGTGCTAGAAAGAGGTTGACAACTTATCGAACCGTACTCTACTTGTTGTAGAGACGCAGTGGTAATCTGAAACAAGTATGGGGGTTACTGGAACCAGACTCGAGCTAGGGTCGACTCAGGAGGTTTATAAATTTCTCTGCATGGCATGTATAATGAAAATAATTCAACCAACAGAATCACCGCTCACTATACCTTACTATGCCATACCGGACATAACCGTCCCGACGGAGACCGACGACAAACTCATGCCAACCCAAGGCAGAGGTTTTCCCGGATTCATTCCGGCATGCATGCAAGGCACATGAGGATGATTATCATCACCAGTGTGTTCATTCCCAACAGCATAGAAATCACTAATATGTATCCATGCACATGATCATATCACATGAAATAACGAGTCCTTCGAAACGAGGTGATGTTATAAACGTGTCAACGAACACATAAAAGTATTATGCCGGGGTTTAGGATGCTTGCCTTCAGGTCGCAGGAAGGCAGGGTGCATTTCAAACTCTTGAAATAATTCTCCTCTCTTCAAAAATCTCCTGCGTGGACAGGCGCTGGGTCACTGACGGTGGGCCTGCCTAGCCCACTGGTCAGGTTTGACCAGCCACGCCAAGGCTGCCCTCTCGACCGAGCAGGCGGAGCTCCGGCGAGGATTTGCCGGCAAACGGGGGCGTCCCTTGGTGATCTGAGGACATGGGTGTGCTCAGGGGGTCGAGACGAGTCTGTGGGTACCCGCCATGGTCGCCGATGTGGACGGAGTCGCCGGCGACGAGCTTCGCGGCGGAGGAGGCGTTCGGGTGGATAGTGGGTTTGGGGCTACGGTGGTTTCCGACCAAAATCGAGCGTGGGGTTGCACTCACGAGGGAGGGGGAGCTCTTGGTGGAGAGAATGGAGAGGGAGAGGCACTGGTGGCGACGGAATCGGCCGGAACTAGGCGGCGACCGAACCGGCCGGACTCGGGGAAGATGGCCTTCCCCTCCTTGACTGCTGGCCGCGGTAGCTCTAGGGGGATCAGATGAGGTTGCTCCAGAACTCGATTGGTCTATGGGGCCCTTATATAGGCGGTGGAGGTCGGTTCCGAGTTGGTCGGCGATAAGAACGATGGTGAACCATCTTTTTGTAGCAATGGCGACGTGGCGGCGATGCGCGCTAGGGGACGAAGCTGCGGCTGAGCTGGAGATGCTTAAGGGGCAGTGGCGAAGGAGGAGGTTTGGGCGGCGAGTCCATGGCGGCCGCAAGCGTGCCACCAAGAAGCTTGCGGCGGCGCCGCTGTAGCGAGCCAGGGGCGGGCGGGTGGGGCGCGACACGGCTATACCAATGGATCAGATCGAGCTCGGGAGGTCAATTGACGCGGGCAGATCGGGCGACGACGACATGCAAAACGCGCGCTCTGGCCGCGCCCAGAGCGTGCACGCCAAGTGTTCGATACAATGACGTGGCATGCTACAGGTCACATGTGAGGTTGGCAAGCAACAGAACTATGTTAGAGATAAAGGGAAACTCAAGGGACAAGATGGTTTGGTCAGGTGGCCAAGTTCAGAATGCCAACAACAACTCATGTCAAATCAGTTCATGCCCTCTAGGTGTTTGACAAAATGCCACAGGCACCTAGGCATTTCTTGGAGTGGCCAATACTTCCAGATCAGTGTCTCTTGGATGCATAAGAGGGTGGTGAGGTTAGTTTGTGAAAAGCACAAACTTGCTAGTGCAAGCTTTGCAGAACTTCAAATCTGGATGGGAGGTGGATGGCATTATAACATGAACCAAAAATGATCAAATGAGTGCGTGCTCCTGGACTTAGGGGTTTTGCATGGGGGACTACAAGTAGGAGAAGGAATCTAGGGCCAAAGAGCAAGCAAGACTATGGTTGCTGTACAAAACATCATGTTGGACCAGAATGAAGATGAGGTTGATTCACTCAAAAATTTCAAATAACATCCCTGGATTTTTGCACAAAGTGGAATCATATGCTGCTACTAACATCCTATAATTTTGGTGCAAGCTAGAAAGAAATATTTAAAAGGGTTGTAGTGTAAAATTGTCCACTGGACCAGAGAGAAAAACATGTGTAGCACTCAAAATATGCAATGAATGAAATATATTATTGCACAAAAGTGATTTAGAGACATCACATGACATCTCCAAATTTTGGTTGGATTTTTAGTAGAATTTATCAAATGCTTGTAGTACAAAAAGGAGCTCCAAAACTTAAAACAAGTCATTTTAATGAATAAAGCTCAGGGTGAAATAATTTAATAAATAAATCTACTGATTGAGAGATGTTTTTAAAGAGAGGGCATATAAGTCTAATATGTTTTGGAAGGACCCACTTGGGAAAAACTCCTTAATATTAAAAGAAAAGTTTTGAAATCCACAGAGATATTCTTGCAGGCAAAAATTTTAAACTCTTGGCAAAATTTTAATAACTAAAACCTGGTTAAATTTTTGGGGTGTTACACTTCAATCACACAAAACTCAACAAAACCTTCGTGAGATCCGTTAGTATAAGAAAACCAATCTTTACTTTCACTACTAGGGAAAACCCTAGCAGTAGCGCGGGTATTTTGCCTATCGATGGCCAGAGAGACGGCCTTGCTAGCGATATGGCGCTATAGCTAACGTGTAGCAGTAGCGCATGTCGTCCCATGCTAATGCTATACATGGCTAGCAGTAGCGCGCTTTAGTGTAGAGCGTTGTTGCTAATATCTGCAGCGCTTTTTAGCAGGAAGCGCTACTGGTAAGGGAGCGCTACTGCTAACCTTGTTCCCCTCGCTACTGCTAATTTTATTAGTTTCTGTTTTTTTCTGCATATTTGTTTTGTATTCGAATAGGCTTTATACAATAATCGTTAGCATATTATACACATACAAATGTAAACATAGCATATACATACAAATAGTCTCATCAAATCATGGCATCACCATAATCATCATCCAACACAAAGTGGTCTCTCATCATCATCTCAAAAATAGTGATACAAGTCCCGATTACTTGCAACTACATCGCCATCCATCTAAACAATGATATACGCGAGAAGAGATATCACTTTGAGTGAGAGCGGAACTATGCAGTACATGAGTTCGTATCCCTCTCTCGCATTAGCGTGAACCTAAACTAACTACTGGCTGTCGCTCGGAAACCGGAAACCGGTACACCTGAGCCTGACATTCCGGCCACTTGTCATATACCCCTCGCATAGCACTTCTTCGCCATCGATGATCTATACACCTGCATCGTCACATGAGTCGATGATATGCAACATATATAGTTGAGCAACAGAAAGAGACGGACTTGGCAAAAATAGAAGCAACATATCATAAGCATAAATAACAAAGTTCATTGTACCCAAAATGCCCTAACTAGAGTGATCTTCGGCAAATCCCGGGCACTCGATATGTCCTAGTTTGTAGCACAAGTCATGCCGAAATTCACAGAAAATTTCGGCATGACTTTTGCTAAAAAGTGGACAAATCGAGAACCTGAAATTTGCTGGAATGGAAATGAATCAACATTCCGGCAAAACATAGGCCACTCGGCTTCATTCCCTGGAAACAACAAATCCACTTGGGCACAGTCGAACCACTTCAATGAAAAGATATAACATGAGCAAACACTATTGAGGAATTTGCATATAACATGGCCACTTCAATGAAAAGATATAATCAACAATAATGGAATATGCAAATGAACATCAATGACATATATCATATAACAACAATCTTGTTTTTTGTTTACATAGCAACAATTAGTTTAACCAAGTTTTTGAAAAGAAAAACAATTCTGTTTTTTGTTTATAGCTAAATGCCATAGCTACTGTTTTTTATCTATAGCTAAATACTTTTGTTTTTTGTCTAAAGCTAAAAGTCTAGGAACTCCATTTTCTCTAACCCTTCTGGCCTCACCAAAATTTCCACAGCAAGACCTTAGTACCTACACCCAATTTCTTCAAAGATATTCAGGTCCATAGTCCAAATAATTCAAATTTCATTTGAATGAAATTTGGAACAGATTCAGGTCCATAGTCCAAATATTTTTTATAGCTAAGTGTTTTTTGTTTATAGCCTCTATTAATTTAAATCTAAATGCTACTATTATTTACATACCCTCTATTAATTTAAAGCTAAATGGAATTGTTGTTTAGGCATTTTCATAAAAAATTGCCCTAGCTAATTTCCTAAAAAAATTGCTAATCATTTTTTCTAAATGCTAAAAAATGCCTACTTCCCAAAACAAATCTAGGGTTCATATGAACATCAACACAGCATCAACATATATATGAATTGTCGTAGAAGAGGGAGAGAGAGAGAGGAGGGTAGGGGAGAGGAGAGGCAGAGCCTTACGGTCGGCGGCGAGGGTAGGATCTGGCTCGGGCGGCGGAGGTCCTGGGCGGGCTTGGCGGTGAGGTCGAGGGCGGCAGCGGTGAGCTTGAGGGAGGCGACGGTGAGGTCGACAACAGCCTCGGGCGGCGGCGGTGTGGTCGAAGGCGGCCTCGAGCGGCGGCGGTGTGGTCGAAGGTGGCAGGGCGACGGCGGCGATGGAGCAGTTGGGCGAGAGGGGGGAGTGGAGGGGGAAGGACTTAGCGAAATTTTGAGCCCCCGCGATCGGGGGTTAAGTCAAACTAGCAGTAGCGTGTTTTGCCGAAACGCACTATAGCTAAGTTAGCTATAGCGTTTTCCAGCGAAACGTGCTACAGCTATTCCTTTCTGTTTTATTTTTCTTTTTCTTTTATTTTCTTTACATTTTCTTTTTTTTCATTTCTCCTTTTTATATTTCTTTCATTTTCATTTAATTTTCTATTTATTTTTCTATTTATTTTATTTTTCATAGCAGTAGCGCTCTACAGCACAAACGCGTTGCTACAAAGTTTTTAGCAGTAGCGTGCTTCTGGAAGAACCCTTACTACTATTCCTAGCCTACCGGCACCAGCGAGGGAATTATAGTAGTAGCGCATTTCCGCACAGACGCGCTACTGCTACAACAATTGTTGTAGCGTGCTTTTGTAACAAGCGCTACTAATAAGTAGCAATAGCACCGTGTTTTGACCAGCTCTACTACTACACCTCTGTGTATAAGGTTTTCCCTAGTAGTGTTTAAGTACTGTAGAAAACCCATTCAAATTTTGTTATTGCATTATATCTACTGTATTCTAACTTTTCCATGGCAAAAACTCTTCAAGGGAAACCATAGAATCATCAAAATAAGCACATAACACAACGAAAACATAATCTGTCAAAAACAGAGCAGTGTGTAAAGATGCAAATTGTTCTCATACTTCCGTAACTCCAAAAATTCTGAAAATTCGGACAACATATGCAATTGGTATATCAATCTTGTATAAAACAGTCAGAGTTTTTCGTCGCTTCTGTAATTCTAAACAATTATTTTTGTGGAAGCAGAAGTTTCTGTTTTCCAACAAGATTAAATCAACTATCACCAAAGCTATCCCAAAGGCTTTACTTGGCACAAACACTAATTAAAACACAAAAAAACACAATCATAACAGTAGCATAATTGTGTAAACACTCAAGAACAGAAATAAAAGACAAAATTAAATTTTATTCATTGGGTTGCCTCCCAACAAGCGCTATTGTTTCACGCCCCTAGCTAGGCATAAGATCTCAATGATGCTCACATGAAAGATAGTAATTGAAACACGAAGAGAGCATCATGTAGCATGTGAAAACACATTCAAGTCTAACATACTTCCTATGCAAAGGCATTTTATAAGCAAAAAATTAACAAAACAAGCAAAGACTAGCATATGCAAGGAAAAAGAATAAAACATAGACAATCTCAACGTGAAGAGAGGTAATTTAGTAGCATGAAAATTTCTACAACAATATTTCCCTCTCTCATAATAATCATATGTGGGATCATATTCAAATTCAACATATAGCTATCGCATAACATATTCTCTATATGATCTACATGCATGCAACGTTGACACTCTTCCAAAATAGTGGGATTATCATCAAATAAAGCCATGACCTCTCCAAGCTCACTTTCATCAAAAATTTCATAAAATTGAACACTCTCCAAATATATGGGATTATTTTTACCTAAAGTTGACTCTCTTCCAAACCCACTTTTAATATTACCGCAAGCATATTCATAATGAGGTCTAAATCAATTTTTAAGATCATAAGAATCACTATCACCCCAATCATGATCAATGTAATAAGTAGCAGATATAGCAATATTAGCATCCCCAATCTTGGGGTTTTGCATATTATTAGCACAATTGACATTAATAGAATTTGTAATAACATCATTGCAATCATGCTTTTCATCTAAGGATCTATCATGAATCACTTTATAAATTCCTTCTTTTAACACTTCATCACAATTTTCAGATTCATGAATCTTAAGCAAAACTTCATAAAGATAATCTAGTGAACTCAATTCACTAGCAATGGGTTCATCATAATTGGATCTCTTGAAAAGATTAGCAAGTGGATGAGGATCCATATCAATTGATTTTTGGCAAGAGAAGGTGCAAGCAAATAGAAGACACGTAGCAACACAAGCAAACATGATATCTGACGAAATAACGGCGAACGAAAAAGAGGGCGAATAAAATGGCAAATATTTGTGAAGTGGGGGAGATGAAAACGAAAGGCAAATGGAAAATAATGTAAATTGTGAGGAGATGAGATTTGTGATTAGGAACCTGGTAGATGTTGATGATGTCTCCTCGGCAACAGCGTAGGAAATTGGCATGTGGCCAGGAAACTATCTTGATTTGATCCTCCCTGGCAACGGCACTAGAAATTCCTTTTGATGTCTGCTAGACTACATCTGTATTTCCCAAAGAGGAAGGGATGATGCAACACAGCGACGGTAGGTATTTCCCTCAGTGATGAGACCAAGGTTATCGAACCAGTAGGAGAACCAAGCAACACTACATAAACAGCACCTGGACACAAATAACAAATACTCGCAACCCAACGTGTTAAAGGGGTTGTCAATCCCTTTCAGGTAACGGCGCCCGACATTGGCAAACGGATGTGAGAAAGTTGTAATAATTGATAGATCGAACACCAAATAAAATAAAGTGCAGCAAGGTATTTTTGTATTTTTGGTTTAATAGATCTGAAAATAAAAGCAAATGAAAATAGATCGCAAAGGCAAATATATTAAAGAAGAGACCCAGGGGCCGTAGATTTCACTAGTTGCTTCTCTCGAGAAAAATAGCAAACGGTGGGTAAAAAAATTACTGTTGGACAATTGATAGAACTTCAAATAATCATGAATATATCCAGGCAATTATCATTATATAGGCATCACATCCAAGATTAGTACACCGACTCCTGCCTGCATCTACTACTATTACTCCACACATTGACCGCTATCCAGCATGCATCTAGTGTATTAACTTCATGGAGAAACGGAGTAATGCAATAAGAACGATGACATGAAGTAGAAAAGATCTATGTATGTAGAAATAGACCCCATCTTGTCATCCTTAATGGCAACGATCCATACGTGTCGGTTCCCCTTCTGTCACTGGGATCAAGCACCATAAGATCGAACCCAACGCAAAGCACCTCTTCCCATTGCAAGATAAATAGATCAAGTTGACCAAACAAAACCCAAATATCGGAGAAGAAATACGAGGCTATAAGCAATCATGCATATAAGAGGTCAAAGAAGACTCAAATAACTTTCATGGATAAAAAGATATATCTGATCATAAACTCAAAGTTCATCCGATCCCAACAAACACACCGCAAAAAGTGTTACATCATATGGATCTCCAAGAGACCATTGTTTTGAGAATCAAACGAGAGAGAGGAAGCCATCTAGCTACTGATGTCGCTTGAAGCTACGTCGGTTTTTCCCCAAAGAGGAAGGGACGATGCAGCACAGCGGTGGTAGGTATTTCCCTCAGATGTTAAACCAAGGTTATCGAACCAGTAGGAGAACCAAGCAACACAATGTAAATAGCACCTGCACACAAATAACAACTACTCGCAACCCGACATGTAAAAGGGGTTGTCAATCCCTTTCGGGTAGCGGCGCCTCAAGATAGGCAAACAGACGTGAATAAATTTGTAGTAAATTGATAGATCGAACGCCAAATAAAATAAAGAAAGAAAAAATGCAGTAAGGTATTTTTTATTTTTAGGTTAATAAATCTGAATAAAAATGCAAAGGGAAAATAGATCGCAAGCAAATATATGAGAAAGAAGACCTGGGGGCCGTAGGTTTCACTAGTGGCTTCTCTCAAGAAAGATAGCAAACTGTGGGTAAACAAATTACTGTTGGGCAATTAATAGAACCACAAATAATTATGATGATATCCAGGCAATGATCATTACATAGGCATCACGTCCAAAGATTAGTAGACCGACTCCTGCCTGCATCTACTACTATTACTCCACATTTCGACCGCTATCCAGCATGCATCTAGTGTATTAAGTTCATGGAAAAATGGAGTAATGCAATAAGAACGATGACATGATGTAGACAAGATCCGTTTATCTATTCCGTTAGATATAGATCCCATATTTTTATCCTTAGTAGCAACGATACATACGTGTTGGTTCCCCTTCTGTCACTGGGATGAAGCACCGTAATATCGAACCCACTACCGGGAACCTCTTCCCATTGCAAGACAAATAGATCAAGTTGGCCAAACAAAACCCGAACATCGGAGAATAAAGACGAGGCTATAAGCAATCATGCATAAAAGAGATCAAAGAGACTCAAATACTTTCATGGATATAAAAGATAGGTCCGATCATAAACTCAAAGTTCATCGATCCCAACAAACACACCGGAAAAGAGTTACATCATATGGATCTCCAAGAGACCATTGTATTGAGAATTCAGCGAGAGAGGAAGCCATCTAGCTACTAACTACGGACCCGAAGGTCTACAAAGAACTACTCACGCATCATCGGAGAGGCACCAATGGAGGTGGTGAACCCCATCCGAGATGGTGTCTAGATTGGATCTGGTGGTTCTGGACTCTGCGGTGGCTGGATGAATATTTCGTCGACTCCCCTAGGGTTTCTGGAATATTGGGGTATTTATAGAGCAAAGAGGCAGTCCGGGGGGTACCCAAGGTGGGCACAACCCACCAGGGCCCCTCCTCGGGACTCCCCCAGGTGCAACCAGGGCCCAACATCTTCCTTCTGGCCCATAAAAGTTCTCCGTAAAGTTTCAGGGCATTTGGACTCCGTCTGATGTTGATTTTCTGTGATGTAAAAAACATGGGAAAAACAACAACTGACACTTGGCACTATGTCAATAGTTTAGTACCAAAAATGATATAAAATGACTATAAAATGATTATAAAACATCCAAGATTGATAATATAGTAGCATGGAACAAGCAAAAATTATAGATACGTTGGAGACGTATCAAGATCATCTAAGCTTAACTCCTACTCGTCCTCGAGTAGGGAAGTGATAAAACAGAATTTTTGATGTGGAATGTTGCCTAACATGTCATATCATATTCTTTTCTTTATAGCATGTACATTTGGAATTTTTAGTGATTCAAAGCAATAGTCTAGTTTTGACATAATAATTTAGATAATCAAGCATATCAACAAGCAACCATGTCTTTCAAAATATCAACGCTAAAATAAGTTATCTCTAGCCCATTGTGCTCAAACATTGATCCATTCATGAAACACACTCGAATATTAGCTACACCCAATACTTAAGTACGGTCATATTGCCTACTAGTTGGTGCTTTTATAAGAGAAGATGGAGACTCAAGTTCAAAAATAAAAATTGCATAATGTAAAAGAAAGGCCCTTCACGAAGGGAAGTAGGGATTTGTAGAGGTGACAGAGCTCAAAGCGAAAAACTTAGAGATAAAAAATATTTTGGGACGTGTATCCATCCCACCAACGAAAATGACTTGGAGTTCCGAACACTTTCCATGCTAGATATGCCATAGGCGGTTCCCAAACAGGAAATAAAGTTTATTCCTTTTTCCACCATACTTTCACTTTCCATGGCTAACCGTATCCATGGGTGCCCTCCATACCAACACTGTCCAAGGAATTTATTATTTGATAACATAAAGTAAATTCATTCTTCATTTCCGGGCTGGGAATCCCTAATACCTTTGCCTTACTC
This sequence comes from Aegilops bicornis, assembly GCA_021605145.1. Taxonomy (NCBI): domain Eukaryota; kingdom Viridiplantae; phylum Streptophyta; class Magnoliopsida; order Poales; family Poaceae; genus Aegilops; species Aegilops bicornis. The sequence continues at coordinate 623,518,053 of CM038669.1, read as the reverse complement.
TCGTGCAATGCAAGTGAATAAATACTCATCTTGATAATAACACATCTAGCATGGAAAATATTAGCCACCCTTTACCGCTCCGCGAGCGAAACAAGCACACAAAAGAGAAGTTTATTTTTTGAAATAAGAGATGGCACATGCAAATTTTCTTAGAACGGCAAAATAATACCGCATATAGGTAGATATAGTGGACTCATATGGCAAAACTGGTTCAAAGGATTTTGGATGCACAATTAGTGATCATACTTAGTGCAAAATAAAGGCTAGCAGAAGATTGAGAAGCGACCAATCTAAGAAACGAATAATCTCATAAGCATGCATTAAGCATAATTAACACCGAATAATGTACCATAAGTAGGATATAATTTCATTGCATAACTATTGACTTTCGTACTTGCATAGGGAATCACAAACCTTCACACCAATATTCTTACTAAAGCATAATTACTCATCAACATAACTCACATATCATATCATCATATCTCAAAACTATTACTAAGAATCAAGTTTATTTTGTCCAATGATCTTCATGAAAGTTTTTATTATATCCTTCTTGGATATCTATCACTTTTGGGACTAACTTTTATATGTTGCTTTTCATAAGCTCAAACAAATATAAGTGAAGATCATGAGCATAACACATTTTCTTTCTCTCAAAATAATTTAAGTGAAGCAAGAGAGAATTTATTCAAAAATAGCAAAGCACACCGTGCTCAAAAAATATAAGTGAAGCACTAGAGCAAGTCCTAGCTCATAAAAGATTTAAGTGAAGCATAGAGAGCAAATCTAACAACTCAGGATATAATTTTGGCTATGTTAAATAGGTGTGTCCAGCAAGGATTGATGACTTAAAACACAAAATAAAACAAGCAAAGACTCATATCATACAAGACGCTCCAAGCAAAACACATATCATGTGACGAATAAAAATATAGTTTCAAGTAAAATACCGATGGTCGTTAGAAGAAAGAGGGGATGCCACTCGGGGGCATCCCCAGGCTTAGTTGGTTGCTAATTCTTGGATAATAGCTCGGGATGCCGGGGCATCCCCAATCATAGGCTCTTCTATCCTTCTTTCATCCATCGTAAGATGACTCTAAACTTGAAAACTCCAATCACACAAAACTCAACAAAACCTCCGTGAGATCCGTTAGCGTAAGAAAAATAATACACTACTATAAGTGTTGTCCCAAACCAATTCTTATTTGGTTTTTTGTATTATATCTACTGTATTCCAACTTTTCTAAAAACTCATCAAAGATAACCATAGAGCCATCAAAATAAGCACACAACACAAAGAAAACAGAATCTGTCAAAACAGAACAGTCTGTAGCAATCTGATTTGTTCGAATACTTCTGGAGCCCCAAAAATTCTGAAAAAATAGGACGACCTGAATAATTTTTATATTAATCTACTTCAAAAAGAATTGGCATTTTACCCGCTCTGGTAAAAAAATAAGAATTGTTTTCGTGAGCGCATAAGTTTCTGTTTTTCAGCAGAATCAAACAACTTATCAATCAAGAAGATCCTATCGGTTCTACTTGGCACAAATATTAATTAAACCACTAAAACACAATCATAACAGTAGCATAATTGTGTAAACACTCAAGAACAGAAAGCAAAAAGAAAAAATAAGTTTTATTCATTGGGTTTCCTCCCAACAAGCGCCATAGTTTTACGCCCTTAGCTAGGCATAAAGCAAGGATCTAAGTTTTGTCATCTTTCATCTTAATTTTCTTAGAGGTATTTTCATCATGGGGCTTTCTAAACACAACATAAAACATATTATTCATAGAAACCTTAGAATTTCTAAGTTTGTGTTCATCATAACCTTTTTGATTTCACGCAACAATCCAAGAGTGATGTTGATTAACATTATTGAAAACTTGTCGGATTATTTCTAAAACAGGGACTTCCTTTTTGAGATTCTCATCAAATATTTTATTATCCCCAAGCAAATGTCTTAAAGCATAGTCAGTATTGTAAAGAATTTCATCTATCATAGGTTTCTCACGATTCATACCATAAAAATCAAAGATTTCCCTAGCTTCCCGTATTATGTGACCAACTTTTTAGCCCTAGGATTTTTTATAATGGGGAGCTCAAAAAATAATCTTTGCAAAGTAGGATGGGTACGAATAAATTTACTTTCAAGTTTCAGAACTAGTGCTGAAATAGCATCCAAATAAGATCTAGTAGTTTTAGTATAGTAGCATCATCAAGACTCAAATTTCCCACACAATTGAAAAATTCTTGGATACGTTCTTTTCCCATAACATTCCCTTGCCCCAAGATAAAAGTTTTAGCATCCAGATTGCCCGTACGTCCAATTTTAGGAGTTAGGCCGTCATCTGTTGATGCCATACCGAAATCACTCATGATTGCAAGCAAAGGATAGATCCGACGAAAAAATGGCGAACGGAAAAAAAGAGGCGAATAAAATGGCAATTTTTTGTGAAGTGGGGGAGTGGAAAACGAGAGGCAAATGGAAAATAATGTAAATTACAAGGAAATGAGATTTGTGATTAGGAACCTAGTATATGTTGAAGATCCTCCTCGGCAACGGCTCCAGAAATTTCTTTTGATGTCGCTTGAAGCTACGTCGGTTTTTCCCCAAAGAGGAAGGAATGATGCAGCACAGCGGCGGTAGGTATTTCCCTCAGATGTGAAACCAAGGTTATCGAACCAGTAGGATAACCGAGCAACACAACATAAACATCACCTGCACACAAATAACAACTACTCGCAACCCGACGTGTAAAAGGGGTTGTCAATCCCTTTTGGGTAGCGGCGCCTCAAGATAGGAAAACGGACGTGAATAAATTTGTAGTAAATTGATAGATCGAACGCCAAATAAAATAAATAAAGAAAAATTGCAGCAAGTTATTTTTGTATTTTTAGATTAATAGATCTGAATAAAAATGCAAAGGGTAAATAGATCGCAAGCAAATATATGAGAAAGAAGACCCGGGTGTCGTAGGTTTCACAAGTGGCTTCTCTCGAGAAAGATAGCAAACAGTGGGTAAACAAATTACTGTTGGGCAATTGATAGAACCTCAAATAATTATGAGGATATCCAGGCAATGATCATTACATAGGCATCACGTCCAAAGAATAGTAGACCGACTCCTGCCTGCATCTACTACTATTACTCCACACTTCGACCGCTATCCAGCATGCATCTAGTGTATTAACTTCATGGGAAAACGGAGTAATGCAATAAGAACGATGACATGATGTGAACAATATCCGTTTATCTATTGCGTTAGATATAGATCCCATCTTTTTATCCTTAGTAGCAAGGATACATATGTGTTGGTTCCCCTTCTGTCACTAGGATCAAGCACCGTAAGACCGAACCCACTACCGGGCACCTCTTCCCATTGCAAGATAAATAGATCAAGTTGGCCAAACAAAACCCAAATATCGGAGAATAAATACGAGGCTATAAGCAATCATGCATAAAAGAGATCAAAGAGACTCAAATACTTTCATGGGTATAAAAAGATAGGTCTGATCATAAACTCAAAGTTCATGTATCCCAACAAACACACCGCAAAAGAGTTTGCCATATGGATCTCCAAGAGACCATTGTATTGAGAATTCAGCGAGAGAGAGAGAGAGAGAGAGAGAGGAAGACATCTAGCTAATAACTACGGACCCGAAGGTCTACAAAGAACTACTCACGCATCATCGAAGAGGCACCAATGGAGGTGGTGAACCCCATCCGAGATGGTGTCTAGATTGGATCTGATGGTTCTGGACTCTGGGGCGGCTGGATGAATATTTCGTTGACTCCGCTAGGGTTTCTGGAATATTGGGGTATTTATAGAGCAAAAGGCGGTCCGGGGGGTACCCGAGGTGGGCACAACCCACGAGGGCCCGCCAGGGCCTCCTGGCACGCCCTCGTGGGTTGTCCCCTCCTCGGGACCCCCCCAGGTGCAACCAGGGCCCAACATCTTCCTTCTGGCCCATAAAAATTCTCCGTAAAGTTTCGGGGCATTTGGATCCGTCTGATATTGATTTTCTGCGATGTAAAAAACATGGAAAAAACAGCAACTGGCACTTGGCACTATGTCAATTGGTTAGTACCAAAAATGATATAAAATGACCATAAAATGATTATAAAAAAAGATTGATAATATAACAGCATGGAACAAGCAAAAATTATAGATACATTGGAGACGTATTAGCTACTAACTACGGACCCGAAGGTCTACAAAGAACTACTCGCGCATTATCGGAGAGGCACCAATGGACATGATGCACCCCTCCGCGATGGTGCCTAGATTGGATCTGGTGGTTCTGGACTTTGCGGCAGCTGGAATTGATTTTCGTCGACTTCCCTAGGGTTTCTGGAATATTGGGGTATTTATAGAGCAAAGAGTCGGTTCAGGAGGCACCCGAGGTGGGCACAACCCACCAGGGCGCGCCTGGGCCTCCAGCCGCGCCCTGGTGGGTTTTTTTCCCTTAGGAGCACCCCCCTCTGACCCACTGGATGTCTTCTGGTCCAAAAAAATCCATAAAAAGTTTCGCTACGTTTGGACTCCGTTTGGTATTGATTTCCTGCGATGTAAAAACATGCGAGAAAACAAAGAATCGGCACTTGGCACTATGTCAATAGGTTAGTACCAAAAAATGATATAAAATTACTATAAAATGATTATAAAACATCCAAGAATGATAATATCACTTCCATTTATTTATTTTCAATGCCTTTCCTTTCTATTATGTTCTATTTTTCTAGTATTTACGGATTTATGTTATTTCTTCTTCGATCATTTTGTTCTTTTACTAAGCAACAGTGTTCCTTCTTTTGTTTGATTATTCCATTCATATTTTCAATTATAATTTAATATTCATTTTATATTGTTGGAAGTATTTTTTGAAAGTGTTCGTCTAGTATTTACAAAATTGTTCATCACGTATTTAAAAGATGGCACACACTTCTCAACGTGTAAGGTCGAATGCAAGATGCAAAAAAATGGTGAGAAAATCTTCTAATTGTCCCAACACAACTATGATTGAAAGTGTTGGGGAACGTAGTAATTTCAATAAAATTCCTACGCACACGCAAGATCATGGTGATGCATAGCAACGAGAGGGGAGAGTGTTGTCCACGTACCCTCGTAGACCGAAAGCGGAAGCGTTAGAACAACGCGGTTGATGTAGTCGTACTTCTTCACGATCCGACCGATGCAAGTACCGAACATGTGGCACCTCTGAGTTCAGCACACGTTCAGCTCGATGACGTCCCGCGAACTCTGATCTAGCAGAGCTTTACGGGAGAGTTTTGTCAGCACAACGGCGTGATGACGGTGATGATGTTGTTACCGACGCAGGGCTTCACCTAAGCACCGCTACGATATGACCGAGGTGGAATATGGTGGAGGGGGGCACCGCACACGGCTGGAATAGATCAACAGATCAACTTGTGTGTTCTAGGGTGCCTGATACGTTTCCAACATATCTATAATTTTTGATTGCTCCATGCTACTTTATCTACTGTTTTGGACTATATTGGGCTTTATTTTCAACTTTTATATTATTTTTGGGACTAACCTATTAATCGGAGGCCCAGCCCTGTTTTTGCCTATTTCAGTGTTTCGAAGAAACGGAATATCAAACAGAGTCCAAACGGAATGAAACCTTCGGGAACTTGATTTTCTCACCGAACGTGATCCAGGAGACTTGGACCCTACTCCAAGGAACAAAAGAGGCGGTCACGAGGGTGGGGCGCCCCCCCTTAGGGCGCGCCCCCTGCCTCGTGGGCCCCCTGTTGCTCCACCGACGTACTCCTTCCTCCTATATATACCTACGTACCCCCAAACGATCAGAACAGGATCCAAAAACCTAATTCCACCGCCGCAACTTGTTGTATCCTCGAGATCCCATCTTGGGGCCTGTTTTGGAGCTCCGCCGGAGGGGGCATCCACCATGGAGGGCTTCTACATCATCACCATAGCCCCTCCAATGAAGTGTGAGTAGTTTACTTCAGACCTTCGGGTCCATAGCTAGTAGCTAGATGGCTTCTTCTCTCTTTTTGGATCTCAATACAATGTTCTCCCCCTCTCTCGTGGAGATCTATTCAATGTAATCTTCTTTTTGCAGTGTGTTTGTTGAGACCAATGAATTGTGGGTTTATGATCCAGATTATCTATGAATAATATTTGAATCTTCTCTGAATTATTTTATGTATGATTGGTTATCTTTGCAAGTCTCTTCGAATTATCCGTTTGGTTTGGCCAACTAGATTGGTAGTTCTTCCAATGGGAGAAGTGCTTAGCTTTGGGTTCAATCTTGCGGTGTCCTTACCCAGTGACAGAAAGGGTTGCAAGGCACGTATTATATTGTTGCCATCGAGGATAACAAGATGGGGTATTTATCATATTGCATGAATTTATTCCTCTACATCATGTCATCTTGCTTAAGGCGTTACTCTGTTTTTAACTTGATACACTAGATGCATCTTTGGATAGCGGTCGATGAGTGGATTAATAGTAGTAGATGCAGGTGAGTCGGTCTACTTGTCTCGGACGTGATGCCTATATACATGATCATACCTAGATATACTCATAATTATGCTCAATTACATCAATTGCTCAACAGTAATTTGTTCACCCACCGTAGAATACTTATGCTCTTGAGAGAAGCCACTAGTGAAACCTATGGCCCTGGTCTATTCTCATCATATCAATCTCCATCACTTTAATACTTGCTTTGTTTTTACTTTGCCTTTTACTTTTCACTTTGCATCTCTATACCAAAAATACCAAAAATATTATTTATCATCTCTATCAGATCTCACTCTCGTAAGTGACCGTGAAGGGATTGACAACCCCTAATCGCGTTGGTTGCGAGGAGCTATTGTTTTGTGCAGGTACGAGGGACTTGTGCGTGGCCTCCTACTGTATTGATACCTTGGTTCTCAAAAACTGAGGGAAATACTTACGCTACTTTGCTGCATCATCCTCTCCTCTTCGGGGAAATCCAACGCAGTGCTCAAGAGGTAGCAAGAAGAATTTCTGGCGCCGTTGCCGGGGAGGCTCACGCAAGAGCAAGTCAAGCACCATACCAAGTACCCATCACAATCCCTATCTCCCGCATTACATTATTTTCCATTTGCCTCTCGTTTTCCTCTCCCCCACTTCACCCTTGCCGTTTTATTCGCCCTCTCTTTCCCAATCTCCTCCTCTTTTTCCCGTTGCCTTTTGTTTGCTCGTGTGTTGGATTGCTTGTTTGTCACGATGGCTCAAGATACTACTAAATATTGTGACTTCACCAATACCAATAATAATGATTTCCTTAGCACTCCGATTGCTCCTCTTGCCAATACTGAATCTTGTGAAATCAATACTGCTTTGTTGAATCTTGTTATGAAAGATCAATTCGCTTGACCTTCCTAGTGAAGATGCCGCTACCCATCTGAATAGCTTCATTGATTTATGTGATATGCAAAAGAAAAAAGATGTTGATCATGATGTTGTTAAATTGAAGCTATTTCCTTTTTGCTTAGAGATCGTGCTAAGCGTGGTTTTCATCTTTGCCTAAACATAGTATTGATTCTTGGAACAAGTGCAAAGATGCTTTTATCTCTAAGTATTTTCCTCCCGCTAAGATTATCTCTCTTAGGAGCGATATTATGAATTTTAAGCAACTTGATCATGAACATGTTGCACAAGCTTGGGAGAGAATGAAATTAATGATACGTAATTGTCCTACTCATGGTTTGAACTTGTGGATGATTATACAAAACTTTTATGCGGATTGAATTTTTCTTCTATAAATCTTTTTAGATTCGTCATGGGAGGCACTTTTATGGAAATCACTCTAGGAGATGCTACTAAACTTCTAGATAATATTATGGTTAATTATTCTCAATGGCATACCGAAAGATCTACTAATAAAAAGTGCATGAGATAGAAGAAATTAATGTTTTGAATGGAAAGATGGATGAACTTATGAAATTATTTGCTACTAAGAGTGTTTCTTCTGATCCTAATGATATGCCTTTGTCTACTTTGATTGATAATAATAATGAATCTATGGATGTGAATTTTGTTGGTAGAAATAATTTTTGTAACAACGCGTATAGAGGGAATTTTAATCCTAGGCCTTATCCTAGTAATCCTTCTAATAATTATGAAAATTCCTACAACAACTCTTATGGAAATTTTAATAAGATGCTCTCTGAATTTGAGAGTAGTGTTAAAGAGTTTATGAATTCATAAAAGAATTTTAATGCTTTGCTTGAGGAGAAATTGCTTAAAGTTGATGATTTGGCTAGGAACATTGATAGAATTTCTCTTGAGGTTGATTCTTAGATGTATTCCTCCTAAGCATGATATCAATGAGTCTCTCAAAGCTATGAGAATTTCCATTGATGAGTGCAAAGAAAGAACCGCTAGGATGCGTGCTTCCAAAGATGCCTTTATTAAAGAGTGTTCTTCCAATTCCTATGAAAATCAAGATGAAGATCTAAAAGTTATTGATGTGTCCCCCATTAAATATTTGTTTTGCAATATGAATCTTGATGAAACTGAATATGATCTTCCTTTACCTAGAAGGCGTTCTAAGAATTCGGAGTTTTTAGATCTTGATGATGAAATTGATAAATGTGGGATTGAAAGAAATAAAAACCTAGATGTTGCTAAACCCACTATTTTGGATCTCAAGGAATTTAATTATGAAAATTGCTCTTTAATTGATTGTATTTTCTTGTTGCAATCCGTGCTAAATTCTCCTCATGCTTATAGTCAAAATAAGGCCTTTACCGAACACATTGTTGATGCCTTGATGCAATCTTATGAAGAAAAACTTGAGTTGAAAGTCTCTATCCCTAGAAAGCTCTATGATGAGTGGAAACCTACTATTAAAATTAAAATTAAAAATTATGAGTTTCATGCCTTGTGTGATTTGGGTGCTAGTGTCTCCACTATTCCCAAAACTTTGTGTGATTTGGTAGATTTCCGTGACTTTGATGATTGCTCTCTAAACTTGCATCTTGCGGATTCCACTATTAAAAAGCCTATGGGAAGAATTAATGATGTTCTTATTGTTGCAAATAGGAATTATGTACCCGTAGATTTTATCGTTCTTGATATAGATTGCAATCCTTCATGTCCTATTATTCTTGGTAGACCTTTCCTTAGAACGATTGGTGCAATTATTGATATGAAGGAAGGAATATTAGATTCCAATTTCCATTAAAGAAAGGCATGGAACACTTTCCTAGAAAGAAAATAAAATTACCATATGAATCTATCATGAGAGCCACTTATGGATTGCCTACCAAAGATGGCAATACCTAGATCTATCCTTGCTTTTATGCCTAGCTAGGGGCGTTAAACGATAGCGCTTGATGGAGGCAACCCAATTTTATTTTTAGTTTTTTGCTTTTGCTTCTGTTTAGGAATAAATAATCCATCTAGCCTCTGTTTAGATGTTGTTTTATGTTTTAATTAGTGTTTGTGCCAAGTTAGACCTATTGGATCTTCTTGGATGATAGTTATTTGATCTTGCTGTAATTTTCAGAAACTTTGCGCTCAGTGCCCGAATTATTAAAAATCACCAGAACGTGATAAAATACTGATTAAAATTGATTCTGATCAATAAAAAATTGTCTAGGTAGTATAATTTTAGTAGATTTTTTGGAGTTCCAGAAGTTTGCATTAGTTACAGATTACTACAGACTGTTCTGTTTTTGACAGATTCTGCTTTTCGTGTGTTGTTTGCTTATTTTGATGAATCTATGGCTAGTAAAATAGTTTATAATCCATAGAGAAGTTGGAATACAGTAGGTTTAACACCAATATAAATAAAGAATGAGTTCATTACAGTATCTTAAAGTAGTCTTTTGTTTTCTTTCTCTAACGGAGCTCACGAGATTTCTATTAAGTTTTGTGTTGTGAAGTTTTCAAGTTTTGGGTAAATTCTTTTGATGGATTATGGAACAAGGAGTGGCAAGAGCCTAAGCTTGTGGATGCCCATGGCACCCCCAAGATTATCCAAGGACACCAAAAATTCAAAGCTTGGGGATGCCCCGGAAGGCATCCCCTCTTTAAATCTACTTCCATCAGTAATTTACTTGGAGCTATATTTTTATTCACCACATGATATGTGTTTTGCTTGGAGCGTCTTGTATTATTTGTGTCTTTTCTTGTTAGTCTACCACAATCATCCTTGATGTACACACCTTTTGGAAGAAGCCAATTTGATTAGAATTTGCTAGAATACTCTATGTGCTTCACTTATATCTTTTGAGCTTGATAGTTTTGCTCATAGTGCTTCACTTATATCTTTTGAGCGTGATAATTTTTTTTGCTCTAGTGCTTCACTTAGATCTTTTAGAGCACGGTGGTGGATTTGTTTTAAAGAAACTATTGATCTCTCATGCTTCACTTAGATTATTTTGAGAGTCGTTAATAGCATGGTAATTTGCTTAATATTAATATACTTGGTATTCAAGATATGTGAAACTTTCTTTTGAGTGCGTTGAATACTAAGAAAAGTTTGATGCTTGATAATTGTTTTGACATATGAAGATGGTGATATTAGAGTCATGCTAGTTGAGTAGTTGTGAATTTAAAGAATGCTTGTGTTGAAGTTAGCAAGTCCCATAGCATGCACGTATGGTTAAAGTTGTGTAACAAATTTGAAACATGAAGTGTACCTGGCTTGTGCATCCTTATGAGTGGCGGTCGGGGACGAGCGATGGTCTTTTCCTACCAATCTATCCCCCTAGGAGCACGCGCGTAGTACTTGATTTTTGATTACTTCTAAATTTTTGCAATAAGTATATGAGTTCTTTTGACTAATGTTGAGTCCATGGATTATACACACTTTTACCTTTCCGCCTTTGCTAGCTTCTTGATGCCGTGCATTGCCCTTTCTCACCTTGAGAGTTGGTGCAAACTTAGCGATGCATCCAAACCCCGTGATATGATACACTCTATCACACATAAACCTCCTTATATCTTCCTCAAAACAGCCACCATACCTACCTATTATGGCATTTCCATAGCCATTCGAGATATATTGCCATGCAACTTTCCACCGTTCCGTTCATCATCATCATGACATACTTTACTTTTGTCATATTGCCATTGCATGATCATGTAGTTAACATCGTATTTGTGGCAAAGCCACCATGCATTATTTTTCATGCATGTCACTCTTGATTCATTGCACCATCCTGGTACACCGTCGGAGGCATTCATATAGAGTCATATCTTGTTCTAGTTTCCAGTTGTAATCCTTATGTTCTAATCAATAGAAGTGTGATGATCATCATTATTAGAGCATTGCCCAATCAAAAAAAAGGGAAAGGCCAAAAAGAAAAAAAGAAAGGCCCAAAAAAAAGGGCAATGTTACTATCTCTTTTTCCACACTTTTGCTTCAAAGTAGCACCTTGTTCTTCATGTAGTGAGTCTCATATATTGTGCTTCAAAGTAGCACCATGTTTTTCATATAGTGAGTCTCATAAGTTGTCTTTTTATACTAGTGGGAATTTTTCATTATAGAACTTGGCTTGTATATTCCTACGATGGGCTTCCTCAAATGCCCTAGGTCTTCATGAGCAAGCAAGTTGGATGCACACCCACTAGTTTTCTTTTGTTGAGCATTCATAGCTCTAGTGCATCCGTTGCATGGCAATCCCTACTCCTCATGTTGACATCAATTGATGGGCATCTCCATAGCCCGTTGATTATCCTCGTCAATGTGAGACTTTCTCCTTTTGTCTTCTCCACACAATCCCCATCATCATATTCTATTCCACCCATAGTGCTATATCCATGGCTCACGCTCATGTATTGCGTGAAGGTTGAAATTTTTTGAGATTATTTAAGTATGAAACAATTGCTTGGCTTGTCATCGGGGGTATAGAAGTTGGGAACATCTTTGTGTAATGAAAATGAAGCATAGCCTAACTATATGATTTTGTAGGGATGAACTTTCTTTTGCCATGCTATTTTGAGAAGACATGATTACTTTGATTAGTATGCTTGAAGTATTATTATTTTTATGTCAATATGAACTTTTGTCTTGAATCTTTCGGATCTGAATATTCATACCACAATTAAGAAGATTTACATTGAAATTATGCCAAAGTGTCACTCCGCATCAAAAATTCTATTTTTTTACCATTTACGTACTCGAGGACGAGCAGGAATTAAGCTTGGGGATGCCTGATACGTCTCCAACGTATCTATAATTTTTGATTGCTCCATGCTACTTTATCTACTGTTTTGGACTATATTGGGCTTTATTTTCCACTTATATATTATTTTTGGGACTAACCTATTAACCGGAGGCCCGACCCAGAATTGCTGTTTTTGCCTATTTCAGTGTTTCGAAGAAACGGAATACCAAACGGAATGAAACCTTCGGGAACGTGATTTTCTCACCGAACGTGATCCAGGAGACTTGAACCCTACTCCAAGGAACAAAAGAGGCGGTCATGAGGGTGGGGGGCGCCCCCCCTAGGGTGCGCCCCCTGCCTCGTGGGACCCCTGTTGCTCCACCGACGTACTCCTTCCTCCTATATATACCTACGTACCTCCAAACGATCAGAACAGGAGCCAAAAACCTAATTCCACCACCGCAACTTGCTGTATCCTCGAGATCCCATCTTGGGGCCTGTTCCCGAGCTCCGCCGGAGGGGGCATCGACCACGGAGGGCTTCTACATCATCACCATAGCCCCTCCGATGAAGTGTGAGTAGTTTACTTCAGACCTTCGGGTCCATAGCTAGTAGCTAGATGGCTTCTTCTCTCTTTTTGGATCTCAATACAATGTTCTCCCACTCTCTCATGGAGATCTATTCGATGTAGTCTTCTTTTTGCGGTGTGTTTGTTGAGACCGATGAATTGTGGGTTTATGATCTAGATTATCTATGAATAATATTTGAATATTCTCTGAATTCTTTTATGTATGATTGGTTATATTTGCAAGTCTCTTTGAATTATCCGTTTGGTTTGGCCAACTAGATTGGTAGTTCCTGCAATGGGAGAAGTGCTTAGCTTTGGGTTCAATCTTGCGGTGTCCTTACCCAGTGACAGAATGGGTTGCAAGGCACGTATTGTATTGTGCCATCGAGGATAACAAGATGGGGTATTTATCATATTGCATGAATTTATTCCTCTACATCATGTCATCTTGCTTAAGGCGTTACTCTGTTTTTAACTTAATACTCTAGATGCATGTTGGATAGCGGTCGATGAGTGGAGTAATAGTAGTAGATGCAGGCAGGAGTCGGTCTACTTGTCTCGGACGTGATGCCTATATACATGATCATACCTAGATATACTCATAATTATGCTCAATTCTGTCAATTTCTCAACAGTAATTTGTTCACCCACCATAGAATACTTATGCTCTTGAGAGAAGCCACTAGTGAAACCTATGGCCCCCGGGTCTATTCTCATCATATTAATCTCCATCACTTTAATACTTGCTTCGTTTTTACTTTGCCTTTTACTTTTCACTTTGCATCTCTATACCAAAAATACCAAAAATATTATTTATCATCTCTATCAAATATCACTCTCGTAAGTGACCGTGAAGGGATTGACAACCCCTAATCGCGTTGGTTGCGAGGAGCTATTGTTTTGTGCAGGTACGAGGGACTTGTGCGTGGCCTCCTATTGGATTGATACCTTGGTTCTCAAAAACTGAGGGAAATACATACGCTACTTTGCTGCATCATCCTCTTCTCTTCGTGGAAATCCAATGCAGTGCTCAAGAGGTAGCAGTGCCCCACTGCCCCCGTATATAAAGGAGCAAGGGGGGAGGCGGCCGGCCAGGAGGAGGGCGCGCGAAGGGAGGGTCCTACTCCCACCGGGAGTAGGACTCCTCCTTTTCCTTGTTGGAGTAGGAGAGGGAAGGAAGGGAGAGAGGAGGAGAAGGAAAAGGCGCCGCCTCCTTGTCCAATTCGGACTAGAGGGGGAGGGGGCGCGCAGCTGCCCTGGCCGCCCCTCCTCTTCTCCCACTAAGGCCCATATGGCCCAATTAACTCCCCCGGGGGTTCCGGTAACCCCCCGGTACTCCGGTTCTCTCTGAAACCACTCAGGACACTTCCGGTGTCCGAATATAGTCGTCCAATATATCGATCTCGACCATTTTGAGACTCCCCGTCATGTCTGTGATCATATCCTGGACTCTGAATTACCTTCGGTACATCAAAACACAAAAACTCATAATACCGATCGTCACCAAACTTTAAGCGTGCGAACCCTACGGGTTCGAGAACTATGTAGACATGACAGAGACACGTCTCCGGTCAATAACCAATATCGAAACCTGGATGCTCATATTGGCTCCTACATATTCTACAAAGATCTTTATCGGTCAAACCGCATAACAACATACGTTGTTCCCTCTGTCATCGGTATGTTACTTGCCCGAGATTCGATCGTCGGTATCTCAGTACCTAGTTCAATCTCATTACCAGCAAGTCTCTTTACTCGTTTCGTAATGCATCAACCCGCAACTAACTCATTAATCACATTGCTTGCAAGGCTTATAGTGATGTGCATTACCGAGAGGGCCCAGAGACACCTCTCCGACAATCGGAGTGACAAATCCTAATCTCGAAATACGCCAACTCAACAAGTAGCTTCGGAGACACCTGTAGAGCACCTTTATAATCACCCAGTTACGTTGTGACGTTTGGTAGCACACAAAGTGTTCCTCCGGCAAATGGGAGTTGCATAATCTCATAGTCATAGGAACATGTATAAGTCATGAAGAAAGCAATAGCAACATACTAAACGATCAAGTGCTAAGCTAATGGAATGGGTCAAGTCAATCACATCATTCTCCTAATGATGTGATCTCGTTAATCAAATGACAACTCATGTCCATGGCTAGGAAACTTAACCATCTTCGATTAACGAGCTAGTCAAGTAGAGGCATGCTAGTGACACTATGTTTGTCTTTGTATTCACACATGTATTATGTTTCTGGTTAATACAATTCTAGCATGAATAATAAACATTTATCATGATATAAGGAAATAAATAATAACTTTAGTATTGCCTCTAGGGCATATTTCCTTCAGTCTCCCACTTGCACTAGAGTCAATAATCTAGATTACACAGTAATGATTCTAAACCCATGGAATTTTGGTGCTGGTCATGTTTTGCTCGTGGAAGAGGCTTAGTCAACGGGTCTGCAACATTCAGATCCGTATGTATCTTGCAAATCTCTATGTCTCCCACCTGGACTTGGTCCCGGATGGAATTGAAGCGTCTCTTGATGTGCTTGGTCCTCTTTTGAAATATACATTCCTTTGCCAAGGCAATTGCACCATTATTGTCACAAAAGATTTTCATTGGACCCGATGCACTAGGTATGACACCTAGATCGAATATGAACTCCTTCATCCAGACTCCTTCATTTGCTACTTCCGAAGCAGCTATGTACTCCGCCTCACACGTAGATCCCGCCACGATGCTTTGTTTAGAACTGCACCAACTGACAGCTCCACCGTTCAATGTAAACACGTATCTGGTTTGCGATTTAGAATCGTCTGGATCAGTGTCAAAGCTTGCATCGACGTAACTATTTACGACTAGCTCTTTGTCACCTCCATAAACGAGAAACATATCCTTAGTCCTTTTCAGGTATTTCAGGATGTTCTTGACCGCTGCCCGGTGATCCACTCCTGGATTACTTTGGTACCTCCCTGCTAGGCTAATAGCAAGACACACATCAGGTCTGGTACACATCATTGCATACATGATAGAGCCTATGGCTGAAGCATAGGGAACATCTTTCATTTTCTCTCTATCTTTTGCAGTGGTCGGGCATTGAGTCTGACTCAACTTCACACCTTGTAACACAGGCAAGAGCCCTTTCTTTGCTTGTTCCATTTTGAACTTCTTCAAAACTTTTTCAAGGTATGTGCTTTGTGAAAGTCCTATCAAACGTCTTGATCTATCTCTATAGATCTTGATGCCTAAAATGTAAGCAGCTTCACTGAGGTCTTTCATTGAAAAACTCTTATTCAAGTATCCTTTTATTCTATCCAAAAATTCTATATCATTTCCAATCAGCAATATGTCATCCACATATAATATCAGAAATGCTACAGAGCTCCCACTCACTTTCTTGTAAATACAGGCTTCTCCAAAAGTCTGTATAAAACCATATGCTTTGATCACACTATCAAAGCGTTTATTCCAACTCCGAGAGGCTTGCACCAGTCCATAAATGGATCGCTGGAGCTTGCACACTTTGTTAGCTCCCTTTGGATCAACAAAACCTTCTGGTTGCATCATATACAACTCTTCTTCCAGAAATCCATTCAGGAATGCAGTTTTGACATCCATTTGCCAAATTTCATAATCATAAAATGCGGCTATTGCTAACATGATTCGGACACACTTAAGCATCGCTACGGGTGAGAAAGTCTCATCATAGTCAATCCCTTGAACTTGTCGAAAACCTTTCGCAACAAGTCGAGCTTTATAGACAGTATCATTACCGTTAGTGTCAGTCTTCTTCTTGAAGATCCATTTATTCTAAATGGCTTGTCGATCATCGGGCAAGTCAACCAAAGTCCACACTTTGTTCTCATACATGGATCCCATCTCAGATTTCATGGCCTCAAGCCATTTTGCAGAATCTGGGCTCACCATCGCTTCTTCATAGTTCGTAGGTTCACCTTGGTCAAGTAACATAACCTCCAGAATAGGATTACCGTACCACTCTGGTGCGGATCTTACTCTAGTTGACCTACGAGGTTCAGTAGTAACTTGATCTGAAGTTTCATGATCAATATCATTAGCTTCCTCACTAATTGGTGTAGGTGTCATAGGAACCGATTTCTGTGATGAACTACTTTCCAATAAGGTAGCAGGTACAGTTACCTCATCAAGTTCTACTTTCCTCCCACTCACTTCTTTCAAGAGAAACCCCTTCTCTAGAAAGGATCCATTCTTAGCAACGAATGTCTTGCCATCGGATCTGTGATAGAAGGTGTACCCAACAGTTTCCTTTCGGTATCCTATGAAGACACATTTCTCCGATTGGGTTCAAGCTTATCAGGTTGAAGCTTTTTCACATAAGCATCGCAGCCCCAAACTTTATGAAACATCAACTTTGGTTTCTTGCCAAACCATAGTTCATAATGCGTCGTCTCAACGGATTTCGATGGTGCCTATTTAACGTGAATGCAGCCGTCTCTAAAGCATAACCCCAAAATGATAGCGGTAAATCAGTAAGAGACATCATAGATCGTACCATATCTAGTAAAGTACGATTACGACGTTCGGACACACCATTTCGCTGTGGTGTTCCGGGTGGCATGAGTTGCGAAACTATTCCGCATTATTTCAAATGTAGACCAAACTCGTAACTCAAATATTCTCCTCCACGATCAGATCGTAGAAACTTTATTTTCTTGTTACGATGATTTTCCACTTCACTCTGAAATTCTTATGTTTCATTAAGTAGATATACCCATATCTGCTCAAATCATCTGTGAAGGTGATAAAATAATGATACCCACTGCGAGCCTCAACATTCATCGGACCACATACATCAGTATGTATGATCTCCGACAAATCTGTTGCTCGCTCCATTGTTCCGGAGAACGGCGTTTTAGTCATCTTGCCCATAAGGCATGGTTCACAAGTACCAAGTGATTCATAATCAAGTGATTCCAAAAGTCCATCAGTATGGAGTTTCTTCATGCGCTTTACACCAATATGACCCAAACGGCGATTGCCACATAAGTTGCACTATCATTATCAACTCTGCATCTTTTGGCTTCAACATTATGAATATGTGTATCACTACTATCGAGATTCAACAAAAATAGACCACTCTTCAAGGGTGCATGACCATAAAAGATATTACTCATATAAATAGAACAACCATTATTCTCAGATTTAAATGAATAACCGTCTCGCATCAAACAAGATCCAGATATAATGTTCATGCTCAACGCTAGCACCAAATAACAATTATTTAGGTCCAGAACTAATCCCGAAGGTAGATGTAGAGGTAGTGTGCCGACGGCGATCACATCGACTTTGGAACCATTTCCCACGCGCATCGTCACCTCGTCCTTAGCCAGTCTTCGCTTAATCCGTAGTCCCTGTTTCGAGTTGCATATATTAGCAAGAGAACCACTCAAATACCCAGGTGCTACTGCGAGCTCTAGTAAGGTACACATCAATAATATGTATATCACATATACCTTTGTTCACCTTGCCATCCTTCTTATCCGCCAAATACTTGGGGCAGTTCCGCTTCCGGTGTCGATCGCTTGCGATAGAAGCACTCAGTCTCAGGCTTAGGTCCAGACTTGGGTTTCTTCTCTTGAGCAGCAACTTGTTTGCTGTTCTTCTTGAAGTTCCCCTTCTTCTTCCCTTTGCCCTTTTTCTTGAAATTGATGGTCTTGTTGACCATCAACACTTGATGCTCCTTCTTGATTTCTACCTCCATGACCTTTAGCATTGCGAAGAGCTCGGGAATTGTCTTATCCATCCCTTGCATATTATAGTTCATCACGAAGCTCTTGTAGCTTGGTGGCGATGATTGAAGAATTCTGTCAATGACACTGTCATCCGGAAGATTAACTCCTAGTTGAATCAAGTGATTGTTATACCCAGACATTTTGAGTATATGTTCACTGACAGAACTATTCTCCTCCATGTTGCAGCTATAGAACTTATTGGAGACTTCATGTCTCTCAATCCGGGCATTTGCATGAAATATTAACTTCAAATCCTGGAACATCTCATATGCTCCATGACATTCAAAACATCGTTGAAGCCCCGGTTCTAAGCCATAAAGCATGGCACACTGAACTATCGAGTAGTCATCAACTTTGCTCTGTCAGACGTTCTTAACGTCATTAGTTGCATCTGCAGCAGGCCTGGCACCCTGCGGTGCTTCCAGGACGTAATTCTTCTGTGCAGCAATGAGGATAATCCTCAAGTTACTGATCCGGTCCGTGTAATTGCTACCATCATCTTTCAACTTTGCTTTCTCAAGGAACGCATTAAAATTCAATGGAACAACAGCACGGGCCATCTATCTACAATCAACATAGACAAGAAAAATACTATCAGGTACTAAGTTCATGATACTTAATCATATTACTTAAGAACACCCACTTAGATAGACATCCCTCTAATCATCTAAGTGATTACGTGATCCAAATCACCTAAACCATGTCCGATCATCACGTGAGATGGAGTAGTTTTCAATGGTGAACATCACTAAGTTGATCATATCTACTATATGATTCACGCTCGACCTTTCGGTCTCAGTGTTTCGAGGCCATATCTGCATATGCTAGGCTCATCAAGTTTAACCCGAGTATTCTGCGTGTGCAAAACAGGCTTGCATCCGTTGTAGATGAACGTAGAGCTTATCACACCCGATCATCACGTGGTGTCTCGGCTGTGAACTTTGGCAATGGTGCATACTCAGGGAGAACACTTTTATCTTGAAATTTAGTGAGAGATCATCTTATAATGCTACCATCAATCCAAGCAAAATAAGATGCATAAAGGATAAACATCACATGCAATCAATATAAGTGATATATATGGCCATCATCATCTTGTGCTTGTGATCTCCATCTCCGAAGCACCGTCATGATCACCATCGTCACCGGTGCGACACCTTGATCTCCATCGTAGCATCGTTGTCATCTCGCCAACTATTGCTTCTACGACTATCGCTACCGCTTAGTGATAAAGTAAAGCAATTACATGTCGATTGCATTGCATACAATAAAGCGACAACCATATGGCTCTGCCGATTGCGATAACTTCGGTTACAAAACATGATCATCTCATACAACAAAATATAGCATCATGCCTTGACCATATCACATCACAACATGCCCTACAAAAACAAGTTAGACGTCCTCTACGTTGTTGTTGTAAATTTTACGTGGATGCTACGGGCTGAGCAAGAACCGTTCTTACCTACGCATCAAAACCACAACGATAGTTCGTCAAGTTAGTGTTGTTTCAACCTTCTCAAGGACTGGGCGTAGCCACACTCGGTTCAACTAAAGTTGGAGAAACTGACACCCGCCAACCACCTGTGTGCAAAGCACGTCGGTAGATCCAGTCTCACGTAAGTGTACGTGTAATGTCGGTCCGGGTCGCTTCATCCAACAATACCTCTGAACCAAACTATGACATGCTGGTAAGCAGTATGACTTGTATCGCCCACAACTCACTTGTGTTCTACTCATGCATATAACATCTACGCATAAAACCAGGCTCGGATGCCACCGTTGGGGAACATAGTAATTTCAAAAAAATTCCTATGCACACGCAAGATCATGGTGATGCATAGCAACGAGAGGGGAGACTGTTGTCCATGTACCCTCATAGACCGAAAGCGGAAGCATTAGCACAACGTGGTTGATGTAGTCGTACGTCTTCACGATCCGACCGATCCAAGTACCAAACGTACGGCACCTCCGAGTTCAGCACACGTTCAGCTCGATGATGTCCCGCGAACTCCGATCCAGCAGAGCTTCACAGGAGAGCTTCGTCAGCACGATGGCGTGATGATGGTGATGATGTTGCTACCGACCCAGGGCTTCGCCTAAGCACCGCTACGATATGACCGAGGTGGAATACGGTGGAGGGGGGCACCGCACACAGGCTGGAATAGATCAACAGATCAACTTGTGTGTTCTAGGGTGCCCCCTGTCCCCGTATATAAAGGAGCAAGGGGGGAGGCGGCCGGCCAGGAGGAGGGCGCACCAAGGGGGGAGTCCTACTCCCACCGGGAGTAGGAAACCTCCTCTTCCTTGTTGGAGTAGGAGAGGGAAGGAAGGGAGGGAGGAGGAGAAGGAAAAAGGGGGGCGCCGCCCCCCTCCTTGTCCAATTCGGACTAGAGGGGGAGGGGGCGCGCGGCTGCTCTGGCCGCCCCTCCTCTTCTCCCACTAAGGCCCATAAGGCCCAATTAACTCCCTGGGGGGTTCCGGTAACCCCCCGGTACTCCGGTTTTCTCTGAAACCACTCGGAACACTTCCGGTGTCCAAATATAGTCATCCAATATATCAATCTTTACGTCTCGACCATTTCGAGACTCCTCGTCATGTCCGTGATCATATCCGGGACTCCGAACTACTTTCGGTACATCAAACCACAAAAACTCATAATACCGATCGTCAGCAAACTTTAAGCGTGCGAACCCTACTAGTTCGAGAACTATGTAGACATGACCGAGACACGTCTCCGGTCAATAACCAATAGCGGAACCTGGATGCTCATATTGGCTCCTACATATTCTACGAAGATCTATATCAGTCAAACCGCATAACAACATATGTTGTTCCCTTTGTCATCGATAAGTTACTTGCCCGAGATTCGATCGTCGGTATCTCAATACCTAGTTCAATCTTGTTACCAAAAAGTCTCTTTACTCGTTCCATAATGCATCATCCTGCAACTAACTCATTAGTCACATTGATGCAAGGCTTATAGTGATGTGCATTACCGAGAGGGCCCAGAGATACCTCTCCGACAATCGGAGTGACAAATCCTAATCTCGAAATACGCCAACTCAACAAGTACCTTCGGAGACACACAGAGAGAACCTTTATAATCACCCGATTACGTTGTGGACGTTTGGTAGCACACAAAGTGTTCCTCCGGTAAGCAGGAGTTGCATAATCTCATAGTCATAGGAACATGTATAAGTCATGAAGAAAGCAATAGCAACATCTTTGAGCGATCAAGTGCTAAGCTAACGGAATGGGTCAAGTCAATCACATCATTCTCCTAATGATGTGATCTCGTTAATCAAATGACAACTCATGTCCATGGCTAGGAAATTTAACCATCTTCGACTAACGAGCTAGTCAAGTAGAGGCTTACTAGTGACACTATGTTTGTCTATGTATTCACACATGTATTATGTTTCCGATTAATACAATTCTAGCATGAATAATAAACATTTATCATGATATGAGGAAATAAATAATAAGTTTATTATTGCCTCTAGGGCATATTTCCTTCAGAAAGTTGAGCCCTTACCGTGCCATACACTTGCAGGCTAGGCATGTCTTGAAAATATAGACTAAAAATATATGTAGAGTCCCCTAAAAAAGTCTATGTAGAGAAGCCGTAGTCTAATCCCTCCCCTACCCTCGGAAAATTGTAGGTGCATGTAGGTGCGGGGAACACACCTTCCCCGCCATGCCAGCCGTCTTGATGCCTCGTGATTCGCAAAGTTGTTGGATCCTCGCACAAGGGCACAAGAAGTTTTAAGTTTTAGTTTTTGAAACATACGATTTTGTCGGTCGTAGCTTCTGAAACTTACGATTTTGTCAATCGATCCTACCAACTTTCAGAGTTGAAACTTAAAACTTATGAGTTTGTCTGTCGCAGATTCTGAAATTTACGATTTTGTGGGTTGCTCATACTAAGTTTTAGAAGATGAAACTTAATGAATTTTTTTAAAACTCGTCAAAATGTGTTCAAAATGGTTCTCATTAGTAAGCTCTTGTCACCAGAAACACAAAAATAAAAACGAAACTTAATTTGGACTTTTGGTTTAAAAGATATGAAAGATTGAAAAATCGAAAGCGAAAAAAAGGTAGATGTGTGCCCCCCCCCCTACGTACTATAAATCCCCTCCCACCCCACCGTAATTTAAAAAACAAAATGCAATATAAAGCATAGTCCAGTAGATAAACACCGAAAAATGCCTACGTCACCCCTCCAGCTCGTCCCGCACACCCACAAACCCATAACAACCCCTAAAAAGCCCCCTCTGTGCAATGACCGAATGGAAAACACACTGTTGGAGCCGGGGAGCGGTTGTGTCTCGCCCGCATACAAAAGCACATCTCGCCTCAAGGACGCCTTAAATGGGCCGGTCCCTGATCACACAGTTATACATACATCAGTTTTTGTTCGTTTTACATATTTTTTTAAATATTATAAATACAAACATTCCAAAAAAATTTATGTACTTTAAAAATATTTACACCATGAATTTGAAAAATGGAAACACGGTGTAAAATTTTTGGCTGTGTAAAGAAATGTTGATAGCATTCAAAAAAATGGTGATATTTAAAAAATGCCCACACATTTAAAAACAATATATGTGACATTTTGCAAAAAAAATCATGTAATTAAAAAAGTTCTTTATCATTAAAAATTATTGCATTCTAAAAATATTCATGTGTTTCAAAAAATGTACATCAAACTTTTATAAATGTTTCACATATAAAACAAAGTTTGTCTAATTCTGAAAATTCATATCATTAAAAAAATGTGTGTTCCATTTAAAAAAATATTCATTTATTTCAAATATATATTTACATTTAGAAAAATATACAATGTAAAATGTTTCAGCGTGTAAGTGAAAAATGTTTAACATGTGTGCTAAAATGTATTTGAAAAGAATGTCGAACATGTATAAAACATTGTATTTTATACCAAAAATGTACAATGTGTATGTAAAGTAGACCTTGAAACTTATAGTTGGAAAAATATTAATAATGTATTTGAAAAATGTTAACATGCATAAAAACATTTCTGAGTATACAAAAATTGTACGATGCGTATGAAGAATGTGACATTGTTTGATAAAAAAATGGTAAAAATCAAAGAAAGAAAACCATAGAAAAGCAAAGAAAAAAGAAAAAATAGATAAAAAATCAAAGAAAATCGACTCAAACAGTGAAAAAATAATAAAAGAAGCACAGAAAAAAAGAAAGCTTGTGTGGAAGCTACCATACTGGGCTGGCCCAGTAGCACTGCGCCACGGGCAACCGAAGCTACATATCTCAATAAGGGCCAAGGATGGTTCAGATATAACTAAGTCTTTCAGCTATACCTGGCCAAACCTCGGGCCGGGCCGGGCTTCAGGTCGGGCCTAGCCAAGCCCGAGGCAAAAAAACTAGGCCCGATCCCGGCCTGGCCGGGCCATCGGGCCTGTTTTTTGGGCCCAAGCCCGGCCCGAACGTGTAAAAGCCCGACGGGACTCGGTGACGGTGTCCCAGACTAGGGGGTATTCAACACGTCGTCTCCCGACCAGTTGGATCGGGCCAAGGACCCCCATGGCGATTCACTAATGGGCCACTTTAGGCAGCCCATGTCGCATACGAGGAAGGCTCCACAAGACTTGGTGATCAAGACAAGGACTCCTCTCCACCAACGTATTCGGCTAGGACTCTTGTTATCCTAGGCCTCTAGTACATTATATAACCCGAGGCCAGGCTGGTCGATATAGGAGGACAACATCTCATATACACTAGATCATTATGATATTCATCATCATACACCTAGGGCTTAGGCCACAACATATGATCTCAAGGTAGATTAACTCTGTACTTGATACTTCATCAATATAAATAAGAGCAGGACGTAGGACTTTACCTCCATGAAGAGGGCCCGAACCTGGGTAAAACATCGTCTCCTTCATTCCGGTTACCATTGATTCGAGAATCCACAGCTCGGGACCCCCTACCCCGAGATCTGCAGGTTTTGAAACCGACAATGGTGCTTTCATTGAGAGTTCCGCTGTGTGATTGACAAAAGATCAATGGCTCGCCTGCACATCAACTGCGACGTTGACATCTTCATCGCCGGCTTGACTGGTCACCTTGGCTTGACCGAGGACTGTGCTCTGCCTCCAATCGTCATGTTCGGACGAGGGCCTTCATCAACATCAACTCGGATCTCTATCTTGATCATGGAGGGATCATCCATGGAGCTCGCGGGCTCAATGTCAACATTGGCCTCGGGCGACTATGCTGTTTTTCTGAATAGCGAAATTGTATCTGCTACCACCACCTCCTCGAGCATCGCTTTGACGATTCCTTCGGTGGAATTGTGCAGAATTGAGTCTACAACAATGCTCTAAAATTTCGTCATGTTCCGATGGAGCAATCTCCGCCGATCTCCGATAAACCGTAGCCCTGTCGAATCTGGACGGGAATCCGGACGAGTTTGGAGCGTGCTGTTCAACATCGAGCTCGGACGTCCTTTGGAAGATCCAACCGTTGATCGGCTGCGGAATTCCTATATCTACCACCCCTCAAAATTTCAGCTTGATCCAACCGTTCAAACTCCGGGAAGCCTCCGATGAGGGCATCTATTTTCAGATCTGTTTTCTATGCGAGAACGAATCCGACCCGAGTTCATCTTTTTTATGAACGGGATTTCGGACATCCTTTTTGGAGGAAGTTTTGTATGGGGTATTGTGTTTTGTTCTCAAACACATTCCACTGATTTTAAAGTATTTTCCAATATAATCTTCACCATCGCGCCGGTGTCAAACTAGCCAGACAACCTTGCTGCACGGCTACCGACCTGCGCCAGACGGATCATCACTTCATCGACCGAGCCCAACCTTATCGGATCATCATCTCGGCAAGCTGAACAAGAGGTCAGGATCGTGAAGGCTATATCATCACCAACATCATCGCCAGACATCACCGCATGGTCACTTCAGCAAGCGGGCATCGACCCCATCACAATATCCGGCCTGCATCGACATTGTTGCACTATTGCTTCTTCAAGCCTGAATGCGACCTCTGCGTCCGAAGATCGGGAGTCAATTCCGGCAAGACTCACCTCTCTTATCCCGAATCCAGTTTCAAGTCTGGACGCGACTTCGGCGTCCGAACACCAGGAGTCAACCCTGGTCGGACTCGCCCCTCGCACCATCGTATCGGAGGACGACTCCGAAGAAATCCCAGATACTAATCCGGCTAACCAAGCCGATGTCCACCACGCCGACCTGCTTCGACACCTCCGCTAGACCGGGGGCTTCGCCATCTCCTCATCAACCTACTCCGGTGACTTCGGCGTCACCAGCCAACCAGCTTTGTCACGTTAGCTGGACCGGGGGCTTCGCCTCGCCACATCGACCGTGGGACATCACCACCTCATCAAGCCGAGCTCCTCGCTCGGCCACCTCGGGGGCTGGGACCTTGGCTAGGCTGCGGACTACGTCTTCGTCCCGCCACGAGCTCGGACCTCGTCAAGAATACCGAGTACATTAACCAGCTAAGTCGCCTCCATGCTCAGTTTTTCTTTCAATTTATTAATTCTTGTTCGGTTCAACCAAACATTATACTTGTGTTAAACAATAAAGTTGTTCATTCAAACATTGATTGTTGAACAATTATTTTTTTTCACCTCGATCATGAGGGTTTTCGCCACCTCGGCTGGACCAGGGGCTTCGGCTCACCACATCGACCGTGCAGCATCACCTCTTCATCAAGCCGAGCTCTTCGCTCGGGCACCTCAGGACTGGCTTGGGGGCTGGGACCTCGACCCGCTGCAAGCTTGACCCGCGTCATCAACGCCGAACACATTAATCAGCTAAGTCGCTTTCAGGCTCCAAGTTTTTAAATTTTTTATTTGTGTTCGGTTCGACCATGCTCACGTGAGTTATTTGTTAAAAGAAACTCCCTTTACCCATGTTAACTGGGGGCTCTTAAAATTTATACGATTCGTTTTATAATAAATGTGTTTTCTTCTTGTTCTTCGCAAAGTATTTCTACAACTCCTTCCTCGACTCGAGTGTGTGGTCAATAGCCGGATAGCCTAGTTTCTCTCTAAAGCCGCTCGAGTTTAGTTCGCTAAACTGGCCTGAGAAGCACTCCGCCTTTGGGATAGGAGGTTGAAGCCGAAGGCTGACCCACTCGAAGTCTTGAGATCGGATGTGTTATGTTAAAGCACGACGGAAGCACAAACTAATTTTAAGACCAATTTTTGGATTGGCACAAAAAAACCTTGATTTAGTTCGGACGTAAAGTTTCTGCATAAGTTTTTTGGTTTTTTAAGCTTATGGCACTTTTGATCTTTTTTTGTGTTTTTCTTTTATGAGGCGGGACATCCTCTTGATCGAGGTACCCTACGTAATAATCCAGCTTGGGATATCTTTTTCGACCCATAGTTCGGCATTTTTCATGCCAACCTGCACCTCGGTGTTGGGTCCGAGCATAAATCCCGCAGTACACTGCCGGATGCTTTTTAAGCATCGACAATATCAACGGGGGGCTGCGACTTGAGCCGAACCCACCAAAAGCCAAGGTACTCCGAGGAGTCCTTGGGAAAATGTTCTCGGATATTACTTTATATGCATCAGTTTCGAATTGTGTATTCGGTCAATAGTTGGGTTGCCCGGCTCCTCTTGCCTCCTATGTTCCGTTTTGTTCGGCTAGGTGTGCAATGGGGGAACCACTGTGATTGCACTTCCAGTTAAGTTAGTCATGTACCTCAGTGGAGAAAGCCGAAAATTGACTGTCATAATGAGCGTAAACTGGTCAGCAATCCGACGACCGTGTTAAATGACGGACCTTTCATAAAACGCTAATTTTTTAAATAATACATTTTTTATTAATTTTCATAAATATTACTCTGGGTATTTTTTTTTCTTTCAAAAATAATACACCGTCGGCCCGCTGCAGACCGACTGGGCCTAGTCGGCCCACAGCAGGCCGATTGGATTCCAATCGGCCTACAGCTAGCCGACTGGCCCGTGTCGGCCCACTGTGGGCTGATTGGGTCCTGTCGGCCCACTGTAGGCCGACTGGAGCTAATTGGCCCACTGTGGGCTAATTGTTTTTGCAAAAAAATAGGCATAAAAATATATGTTTAAAAAATAGTAATCATGTAATTAAAAAAATGTTAAACGTGTATAAAAAAATGATCCTGATGTATACAAAATATGTATAATATATATGCAAAAATGTTGACATAAAAATTATGTTTTAAAAAGTGTTAATGATGTATTTAAAAATTGTTAAATGTGTGTATAAAAAATGTTATTTATACAAAAAATATAGAATGTTTATGAAAAAGTTGACACCAAAAATTATGTTGGTGAGCTGGTGACAAAAATAAATCAAGGTTGTGAAAAAATATGATTGGTTGCTCTTTTTGTATGGAACTGGAACATTTTTTCAAACATATTTTTGGTGTCAACTTTTTCTTACACATTCTATATTTTTTATAGATAAGGAACATTTTTATACACACATTTAACAATTTTTAATCATGTATTTGAAAAATGTCAACTTTTCAAACATATTTTTCAAACATAATTTTTTGGTGTCAACTTTTTTCATACACATTCATATTTTTGTATAAATAAGGAACATTTTTATACACACATTTAACAATTTTTAAATACATGCTTAACACTTTTCAAAACATATTTTTATGTCAACATTTTTGCATATATATTGTACATTTTTTGTATACATCAGGAACATTTTTTTATACACGTTTAACATTTTTTAATTACATGATTAACATTTTTTTAAACATATATTTTTTATGCCTACTTTTTTTGCAAAACAATTAGCCCACAGCGAGCCAATTAGCTCCAGTGGGCCCACAGTGGGCCGACAGGACGCAATCAGCCCACAGTGGGCGAGGCCAGTCGGCCAGGCTGTAGGCTGGAATCAACTAATCGGCCTGCTGTGGGCCGACTAGGCCCAGTCGGCCTGCAGCTGGCCGACGGTGTATTATTTTTGAAATTTTTTTATCCAGCGTAATATTTATGAAAATTAATAAAAAATGTATTATTTAAAAAAAATTAGCTCATAAAACTGGTCGAAGTGTTAACGTCTTGACCTTGGCTGACACTGAACACTAACCGGGGGCTAGTAAATGAAGGAAATATGCCCTAGAGGCAATAATAAAGTTGTTATTTATATTTCCTTATATCATGATAAATATTTATTATTCATGCTAGAATTGTATTAACCGGAAACTCAGTACATGTGTGAATACATAGACAAACAGAGTGTCACTAGTATGCCTCTACTTGACTAGCAATGTGACTAATGAGTTAGTTGCTGGATGATGCATTACGGAACGAGTAAAGAGACTTGCCGGTAACGAGATTGAAATAGGTATTGAGATACCTACGATCGAATCTCGGGCAAGTAACATACCGATGACAAAGGGAACAACGTATGTTGCTATGCCATTTGAACGATAAAGAACTTCGTCGAATATGTGTGAGCCAATATGAGCCATTTGAGCTATTGGTTATTGACCGGAGACGTGTCTCGGTCATGTCTACATAGTTCTCGAACCCGTAGGGTTCGCACGCTTAACGTTCGGTGACGATCGGTATTATGAGTTTATGTGCTTTGATGTACCAAGGTAGTTCAGAGTCCCAGATATGATCACAGACATGACGAGGAGTCTCGAAATGGTCGAGATATAAAGATTGATATATTGGACGGCTATATTCGGACACCGTAAGTGTTCTGGAAGGTTTCAGATAAAACTGTTGTGTCGGAGGGTTATCAGAACCCCCTCCCCCCGGGGAGTTATTGGGCCCTTAGTGGGCTTTAGGGGAGAGAGAGGGCAGCAGCCAGGAGGTTGCGCCTGTCGGTGTCAAAACCGGTGGATCTCGGGTAGGGGGTCCCAAACTGTGCGTCTAAGGTTGATGGTAACAGGAGACAGGGGACACGATATTTACCCAGGTTCGGGCCCTCTCTATGGAGGTAATACCCTACTTCCTGCTTGATTGATCTTGATGAATATGAGTATTACAAGAGTTGATCTACCACGAGATCGTAATGGCTAAAACCATAGAAGTCTAGCCTGTATGACTATGATTATGAATATTGGCCTCTATGGACCTAGCCCCCCGGTTTATATAGACACCGGAGGGATCTAGGGTTACATAAGGCAAGTCTCCGCTAAGCTAGTAGTGGTCTTCATAGGGCCGGGGTTACATAGAAAGGAATCTTCATATTCGATCGCCAAGCTTTCCTTCCAGGCCAAGGAGAGTCCCATCCGGACACGGGTAGAGTCTTCGGTCTTTGTATCTTCACAGCCCATCAGTCCGGCCCATGGCTAATAGGCCGGACGCCCGAGGACCCCTTAGTCCAGGACTCCCTCAGTAGCCCCCGAACCAGACTTCAATGACGAGGTGTCCGGTGTGCAGATTGTCTTCGGCATTGCATGGCGGGTTCCTCCTCCGATGACTTCAAAGTGATGTATTCGGCCTCCCACTTGATGTCATATCCCTCGTCTTCTGTGTATCAACAACTTCAGGCTCCACGTCTCAAGCGAATGCGAGAGGTTAGGGTATTTTTGCACACAACACCCCGGCCATGCGGGGAAAAGCATCTATTTAAAGACATTGGATCTCAGATCCATTAGGCACCACGCGGAAAAATCCTCAGAGATTGCTAGGAAAGACCATTCCAACATGGCTAGCGCTCCCAGCTCCTCCTCCCGTCCCCATGGCCCAGAAAAAGGCGAGAGGGAGAGGTGCTCCGTATCCCATGGTCAGCTGGAGAAGCTGCAAACACAGGGGTTTCTTCCTCCTGCGGATCTGGTCCCTGTTCGAGCAGGGTTGACCTTCCTCAATGGCGAGTCCCAGGCGGAGAATTTCCCCAATCCATCTCAGGGGGAATGAGTGTGTTTTGTCCCCTACCTGCTAAGAGGCGTCGGGTTTCCAATTCATCCGTTCCTAAGAGGGCTTCTGGAGTACTATGGCCTCCAACTGCACAACTTCACTCCGGCCTCCATCCTGCATATTGCAGGTTACGTCACTCTTTACGAGTTGTTCCTGGGTTGTGAGGCCCATTTTGAATTATGGAGAAAGCTATTCTGCCTCGTCCTGCGTAATCACGAGGGATCTATATTTGAAGTGGGCGGAGCCAAAATATGGCGCATTGCCGAGACCAGATACCTGTCCGGCCTTCCGAATGGTTCTATATTGAGGACGTTGCACTTCCCGACCCAGTTCGGAAGGGTCTTCCTGAGTTCACAAGTGTTCTGTTAAAGAAATGCCACAGCTGGCGCCCTTGGAGTCTTGAAGAGGATGATAGTGCAGAAGTTTGTCGACTCATGAGCAAGATAAAGACGCTCGCTCAGTCTGGATTACCAATAGTTGAGGCAATGGCGACTTCCATAGTGCGGGGGGTTCAGCCGCTTCAATACCGAGGGCTTCGCATGTGGCACTATAATGGGGAGGATGACACTTCTCGCTGTGGCCGGAAGGGTCTGGATACCCCCGCCGCTCTGGACAAAATATTGGCGGAACTGTTCAAAGGGGAGGAGGAGGAATTTCTTCGTATTAAGCACAGAGACGGATTTTCCATGTATAATCCTCCTAGTTGGGTAAGTCCCAACCCCTCCGCTCTACTCATTTCACTCCCAAGTCATCTTTAATGAATTTTTAATCCGCCTATTTATAACATCACTGGCGAAAGATCTTCGAGGGGCTTCACAGCCCCGCCCCACAGCCCGAGGACCACAACTGGGCCCTTGATCCTGGGTTCGAGGAAGATCCGGATATATTCGTGGTGCGCGCGGACGGGGTGTTTTACCAGGCGAGCTATGACGGCACGGAAGTGGCCATCACCGTCGACTATCCCGGTCTTCTTCCTGCCTCCCACGTAAGTAATCAGGAGACATCTCCTCCGAAAGAGTTCCCCCGTTTTGCCTCACCCACCGCGTTGTCTCGTGCTCCAAAGGGGAGGCGTTCGACGTGTCGCGCTACCCCATGGGCGACTCCGAAGAGAGCGGCTCCCACACCGGGCAAGCCTTCGAAGAGGAAGGCAAACGAAGACACGGCCATGCCCTCATCAAAGAGGTACGAATTTATAAATATGTTATTCAACAGTCGCATCCAACTATGACTTTTATGTTCGTCCTGTATCAGGAAAAGAGTTCGCCAGATATGTCCGGGGATCTGGCCAGTCATACTCCCAACAGCCGAGATTCGGTCCCAGCCGAGGAGACGGGGGCCGGTATGGGATTGACGCTGGACTGTCCTTCGGCGGAGGACTCGAAATATATGTCCGTCACCACCTCGGAAGTGGAGAGCGCCATGAATCATCGGCGCCGGAGGGCCGTTTTACGAGACCCCCACTTCTCGAAAGATGCGTTCAGTGCCTTCAGATCGGCTGATGCATACATCCGAGCTGCTCGAGATGGGCTTAGCAGAGCCACAGAGCAACATTTGAAAGTTGTGCAGGTAAGTTTACTGTGTCCGAATATGGTAACCATATGCTAGTAGCCCCCGAGACTTGAAATATTTGGTACAACTGTTTTAAGGATCATTGTGTAACCAGGTTCTTACGAAGAAGAACGACCTGCTAGCCCAAGAGCTAGAAAAGTGTCGGACACAGCTAACTGCTGTTACCGACAAACTGGAAAAGGCCAAGAAGGCGTCCTTTGGTAATATTTCCCTCCATCGAGAAACAATAATTATATACCAGCTGTGCTTAACACTGTTGCTTATCTCATAACATGATCATCAGATCAACTAGAGGAGAAACTGAAAGCCGCTCAAGCGAGCGAGAAAGAGGCGAAAAGACTACACGCAGCAGGCGAGCGTCTTCTGACCCGAGTCAGAGGGGAGAAAAATAAACTCCAGGATTCAAACACCCAGCTGGGCAAAGAATTGAAAGATGTGTGGGCCCAACTAGTTGATTCCGTGAAGGAGAATAAAAGGCTGCGAGGCGGCATATTCAGTATGTGGCCGAACTTACCTTATAATAGTTTGGAGATTGAAGGAACTAATAGAGTTGTTTTTGTAGGTATGCTGACTAGTCATCCTGAAGAGGAGAAGTTCTGATCGTTGAGCGATCTACTGCAAGGGCTATCTCAAATGCACGAGCAAGATCGGCAGGCAATGCGGAGTGTTGCCAAGGCCTTATAGCTCTCCGCCTCCCCTCCAGGAAGTATGGAGGAGCTTGTAGAGCTATTCAAGGGAGCACGGCGGCGTTTCCGATTATGGAAAATATCGGCTTGCCGGGAAGGTGCACGAGAGGCCTGGGCCATGGTGAAAACACGGTATGCCAAGCTTGATCCAAATCACATGGCCCGGGTCGGACCTCTAGAGTCAGATGGGAAGGAAGTTCCCGTTAGTTTGGTATATAACCAAGTAGAAGTAGCTGCCAAGTATTCCCAGCAGGATTGTAAATTAGGCAGCCTACTGGACGGTATAGAACAGGATGTTTTTGAGTCCTAAGTGACTATGTACTTTCCTTGACATATGTAATTCTAGCTGAATTGTAAAATGATTGTCATGGCGGACCTTTTCGCTTCAACATCTGGACCCGAAGGTACGGAGTATTGCCGAATACCAGAGTGGCCGAATAGATCGGGGTATGCGTGGAAACCAAACGTAGGGGGTCATATTTGCTTGAACAGGCAAGTTGTATCCGGATAGTTATGTTATATTACATTAAGATTGTAAGAAACATCTCCAGACAGAATAGTTCCATCAAGGGTTCCTTTCCCTGGGTGTACATGCGTTAATGTGCATGTCCAGACTGTGATTGAAAAATCGCAGTATATGTAACTTCTGGGGGTTCACAATGGAGTGAATGCGAGAAAGATCTTCAGTTCACCGACCAAATATTATCTTAAGAATGCTAGATTTCGGCTTCACCCAGTCTGAGGTACACATCCGGATGACCCGGCAGTAACAATCGCAGAGGTGCTCCCTTTGTGCCCTAGCCGAACTAACGGGAACGTAGGGCATAAGCACAGGAGCCAGGCAACCCAGCTTGGCAAAAACTTAAGTCATATCGATGCAGATAATGGCGAAGAAAATGTACATATGGGAAAAAACGCATATGTGATGAGCTTGATGCTCGGAAAATAATAATAGCAAGGTTCTGTCTAAAAAGCCCCCAAGTATAATAGACGTACATATTTGAAGATGTATACGTCAGGGGTGCATGATCTAGCCGTACAAAAGGTTTAAGGCTAAAGAGAAAAAACAAAAAGAGAGAAAAAATGATGGAAACAATAGGGGGAAAGGGATGAAAAAAGGTTCGGCACTAGGCGTAGAATCTTTGGAGTCTGGCCACGTTTCAGGGGTTGGGCTCTAGGCGATTGTCTGACGCATCACGCAGGCGGTACGCTCCTCCGGTGTGAACTTCGTCAATGATGAAGGCACCCTCCCACTTGGGCTTGAGTTTGTCCTTTTTCTTCTCCAGCAGGCATAGAACGAGTTCGCCAACATTGTAAGTCATGGCCGCACTTCTTTGCTTTGATATCTGCGAGCCTGTTGTTGAGAAAATGTGGAACGGGCTTTTGTGACGTTGCGCTCCTACTCCAGGGCATCTAAGTTGTCCTGCCGATCAAGCTCGGCGTCTATCTCTCTTCGTACATGCGCACTCGAGGTGAGTCATGCATAATGTCGCAGGGTAACACTACCTCTGCGCCGTACACCATGAAGAAAGGTGTCTATCCGGTAGTGCGATTGGGCGTGGTCCGTAGCCCCCAGAGTACGGAGTTGAGCTCCTCAACCCAGTGCTTGTCTGATTCTTTCAAGGACCGCACTAGTCTAGGCTTGATGCCGGTCATAATAAGACCATTGGATCGTTCGACTTGACCGTTTGTTTGTGGATGATAGACAGGCGTAATCAAGCTTGATGCCCAGATTAGCGCACCAGGTTTTCACTTCATCGGCTGTGAAATTGGAGCCATTATCGGTGATGATGCTGTGTGCAACACCATAACGGTGTACAACACCGGATATGAATTCTATCACTGGCCCGGACTTGGCCGTTTTAACTGGTTTGGCCTCTATCCACTTAGTGAATTTATGCACAATGACCAACAGATATTTTTTCTTATGGCTTCCTCCTTTAAGGGGTCCAACAATATCCAATCCCCATACCGCAAAAGTCCAGGTGATGGGGATTGTTTGTAGGGCAGTGGGGTGCATATGGCTTTGGTTGGTGTCGTGGTTTTGTCATGGCAGAAGTCCTCATGAAAGGACTTAGTCGTGGAGCCATCGCTACGGGTTAGCTTAAAGGGGTTAAAGCGGACAAGGGACGCAAGAGAGTTTTATACTAGTTCGGCCCCTTACGATGAAGGTAAAAGCCTATGTCTAGTTGTGATGGAATTGATGGGGTTTCGATGACCAGGGAAGGAATACGCTTTGCCTGGGTCTCGAGTTGTTCTCTCTCTTTCTGAACCGCCGCCGGGTCGTTCCCTTATAAACATGAGTTGACGCCCGTCGGTTTACAGAATCCCGAAGCCGGCTCATAAACGTGTCCGGCTCGGTCTCCGCTCTTCCTACCTTACCATGCAAGTTACATATCAATGCCGGTTTATATCTACAGGCATTAAACCGGTTCTGGGCCCTGGGCCTTTATATAACGTCACCATCTATCTTCATGGGCTTCAAGTATAATGAACTACTGATGGTGTTAACCCAGCCTCTCCTGGCCGGTTTACACCTAGTGGTAATATCCCCAACATTAGGCCCCAGACTGATTTGAGCTGGTTCATGTCAGTCCTCAATATTCAAGAAAACTCCATCTTCAAAATCTTCTCATAATTTTGTAAACCGCCGTGACGTAATATTCCCGAACCGTGGTAAACCGCCATGACCTCATCTGCTATTAAAAACTGTGTATAGCCTATCTTCATTAATGGGCCTCCAACAATCAAGGCGACAGCTCCGCCTTATTTCCAAATTTCTGGCTCCTCGATTTTCGCGCCTGACACTTATCCCTTGCCTTTATAAATAGGGCCGAGGGGTCATTTTCACTTTTCCCCCTCGTGCCTCTTCGTGTCATCGTCTTCCTTGCACCGCTCAACCTCAGGAGCTCCGCCGCCACGGTCGACCGTCGCCTCTGCTTCAACTCTGGCCGCTGCATCACCCAGAGCGTACCAGAGAAATGCGGTGCTTCTCCGCTCTTCCATTAGCATCAGTAAGCTCCCTGTTCTTCCACCATAGATCTGTTTCTAGGGTTTCGGTGTTCCTCGTTGTTCGTCGGTGTTCATCGCTTGTATAATAGTTCTTTGATCCATCTTTTCCATCTAATGCACCTTATTAAAATAGAAGATCCCACCTGAACCTTCATCAACTGCTTGAGCATCGATATTTAGGTCTAGATATATTTTCATCTTTTGATATGCTGCAGATCCAAAATTATAACACCAACTTGTGAAATCTGTTTTTCCTTCACTTATACATCTGTAGACTTGTATCTTCAATGTCAGATTAGGCGGTTTAAATAATCGAGAAATGATGACCCGGTATATACCATTAGTCCCCTTGTTGAACCGCCAATGCTTCACCATTTTACTGTTTGCATTGTAAAACTCCGGTTTACAAGTAGCTAACTCCGGTTTAATAATATGCTTACATCCTTGTACCGCCGTATAGTTGTCCACTGTAAATCTTTAAATCGGTAATCATCATGTTGTAGATCTTGCATTACCATGGCCAAGAAAGTTTATGAATGCAATTGGGCTCATTCGCGAGTTACCGAAGAGGAGTTAGATAATCTTGTCAAAACGTGCGCTTTAGCCAAGAAGGATGTCATCCAGTGGAGGGTTCCTGGCTCGGAATGTCCTCCTATACCCAAGGATGGAGAGGTTGTTGTTTTTGCTGATCACTTAAGCCGGGGTTTCAGCCCTCCCGGTTCAAAATTCTTCCGGGATGTATTGGCCAATTTTCAACTACGCCCTCAAGACATCGGTCCTAACTCTGTGACCAACATCTTCCACTTCCAAGTTTTTGCGAGGTTTACCTTCAAGAGGAACCCACAGTAGAATTGTGCAGAGATTTCTTTCACCTAAACTGCCTTACAGAATTCACAGATGGACCCAACACTGAATTAGGCGGGATGGCGGTTCAGAAGAGGAAGGAAGTTACCTTTCCTCATCCTAAACTTCACAGTCATCCTAAGGAGTGGAACACCACTTGGTTTTATTACAAAGACACATCTCCACCTGATGAAAACCCGCTACCGGGTTACCGTCCTGAACGCCTGAGCAACACACATCCTTTCCCTCAAAGGTTGACTACAAAAGAGAGGGCCAACTATGCTCCTCAATTACCAAAGCTGAGAGCCTTCCTAGCCAACGGTTTAACGGGTTGACACGGCTCGATGTTGGATAGGCTGGAGTATTCTGCCCTTAAGTCGGTAACCGATTTGATGTGTGAGTATACAGGGAATTTGAAGGATGCTCAGCGGCACATTGGCATTCAGCTGACAGATGATGAAGTCACTGAAGCTGTAAAAAGATGTTGAACGAACCGGAGGCTGTCTGTGCTCAAACCGGACTACTCCCTTTCTGCACCATCAACAAACCGCCAGCTGTAAGAATCACATAATCTGTTTATCTGAAATTGCTTTTGTCCCAATATTCTCTGAAAGTGTGATTATTTTCTTGACAAGGCGATGATCCGTTCTGGAACAAGAAACCCCCGCAAGACAAACCGGTGAAGCCAACCCTTCAAAAAACCAAAGTTGTGAAAAAATCTGCCAAGAGAAGGACCACTGCATCTTCCGATCCACGGTAGCGATGATGTGGGTAATCCGGAACTAGAGGTAGAACTTGGCTCACTTGGTTCATTTTTCATACGTCTTATTGATGATGATTATTGTCGAGAATGATTTGAAGTCAGTCACGCCGATGTTGTAGAGGTAATCGTTCTTTCCTCCGATTCAAACCCTTTGCCATCACTAAAAACCCATCGAGCAAACCGGAAAGTTAAATTTTCTCATCCTCTTCTTATTTGGATCCGAACTTTCTTGTGAAGACACAGCAGCACGAGGCTCTCCGCACAACCCGGCATAGCGGCCAGGTAGTTACCTCCGCCGGTTTACCGAACAGTCCGGTTCAGAAACGCCGATCAGAGGTCTCTTATTCCCTTGACAATTCACGCCCCAAAGCGGGTTGTTTTCGTCAACCTCTTAATCCATCTGATTCAAATTATTAGGGCACTTCCCATTCATCCTCTGGCGAGTCGTCAGCCACCAAACTTCCACCTATCAAAACGGTTCTTGGGTGAGTTATACACTTATTTTTATCCTTAATATGCATTTTATACGTTATATTGATCTCCAGCCTTCTTCCTTTTCTTAGTGCTAAGCCCAAACCAAGCAAGAAGGCTCATCTGAATAAACCGATAGAGGAAGACACGGCTGTTGAACCGGAGAAAACTCCAGATCCTGAAGAGGCCAACATTGATGATATGCTGGATGACCCACCGCCTCAAGATCATGACTTTGTTGCTGAACAGGAAGAAATTGACACCACCGGCCATCCGACCAGCCAACAAGCCCTATCCGGACTGACAAAACGGTCAGTCTAGTGTAGGATACTGACAAACCGGCAACTCTAGTACGAGCTGCTGAGGAGAAGGATGATGATGTTCTGATTATTGGCATTTGCCATACTGATCCTGGCAATCCTGTCGCTTTGTCGAAGCATACTACCAAAGAGGAATTTTCTGCAATTGGCAAAGGCAAATGGAATGCCGATTTATCAGCGTATCCTCATCTGAACGTTCAAGACCTTCATTCTGGCTATCTGAACCGCCTATACACCAGTCGTGACTATGAAGCCGGCTTGGTAAATATGATGAAGGAGCGATATGAGGTAACTCCATAGGTGTTTTTCCCTTACATTTAATTTCAGTCTATCAACTCCAATAGCCCCCAAGTGACGGTTTAAGATATCCATCTAAACCGGGACTTAGTAAAAAATTTATGCTTTGCAACAATGCATCTGAACTTCACTGAAGTAGCCCCCAAGTATCGGTTTAACTTTATAAAGATGAACCGGGACTTCGTAGAAGAAACTCCCGTATCAGCATTCTTTGAGCAAATATCCATTAGCCCCCAAGTACCAAGTTGAATACTTGTATTATGCTTGGGACTTGCATAAAATGTATGATGAAAAACAAATATGCATTAGCCCCCAAGTACCAAGGGCATAACTTGTTATGTGCTTAGTACTTCAAGTATGTACTGTCACCTCATCATATAACTGTCTCTTTGTAGGCAGTTGAGCAAGAAAGATAGCCAAACCGCTGATCTGCAGGAGAATCTTAAATCACAACAAGCTGAAACCTCCAAGGCGAAGGAAAATTTGACCAGCGCTCTAGGCGCTATGGAAAAACTGAAAGAAGGCTTCAACAAGGAGCGGACGGATTGGGAAAGTGAAAAATCCGATTTGATCAAAAGGGCTGAGAAAGCAGAAGCCGCTCTCAAACCGGTGGTTGATGAACTGGCCAGTGTAAAGCGGCAGGTTCATGCCATGACTGCAGCGGTGTTTGGTAAGCATCCTTGATTCCTGATTTCTACATATCCTTTCATGTATTTGCCGGTTTACTAATCTTTATGATGATACAGGAACTCGTATTAGCCACTTGGGATCTGATGTGCAGAAGAAACTGAAAGCAGCTTATACTCTGATAGAGCAGCTGTATACCGGCGCGCAACAGATCATATATACTGCTTTTCACAACAATCCTCCTCCCACCTTGATTAAAGATACTTTACAAAGGTTATCTATGCTTCCTGCTCGGGTTGACGAACTGAAAAAGTCTGCTGCTAGAACGGGCGCTTTGGCCGCACTGACCCGGGCAAAAGCATGGGTTCCTGACTTTGATCCAGTTGAAGCGGCCCAAGGTTATCCCAGTTTGAAGGAGGACGGAACAAAATTTGGCGAAGATGATCTCCGGATCATAAACCGGGAAGTACACCCATTGGCTTGTCAATTGGTTGAAGAAGCAGACTTTTCATACTATGAAGCCAGCTATGATGACAAGAACAAACGGGTTGCTGCACCAATTCCAGAAGCTCAGTATCTTATCCCGCCAATCCGTAAGCACACTTATACCCCTGACATTGAACCATCTACGCTGATAAGTGATGAAGTTGTATTCCAAGCCCTAACTAGGATCGACTGGGAAACTGTTGATTTCCAGCCACTGGGTAGAGAAGAAGAAGTTGAACCGGCGCAAGATGATCCTCAACCATCAGGCCAAGCTGGTGACCAATCATGATCCAGAGGCCGGTTTAGTCTTCTACATGCTACGACATGTATTTGAG
This sequence comes from Aegilops bicornis, assembly GCA_021605145.1. Lineage (NCBI taxonomy): Eukaryota > Viridiplantae > Streptophyta > Magnoliopsida > Poales > Poaceae > Aegilops > Aegilops bicornis. The sequence continues at coordinate 623,478,244 of CM038669.1, read as the reverse complement.
AAAACAATTATTCTTTTGGGCACTGGAATGTCTTGTAATAGGCTAGTTAAAATACTTGGTCTGGAATGCCTTCGTGCATATTTATCTGCGACTGATGCTTGCTTAATTCGACGTGCGTAAGATATGATATTCAGAATCCACATCCATTTACTCAATCTGTTCTTGTAGATAGAAACTCAAAGCGCCCTGGCGGTTTACCCCTGGGCGGATCATGATATCCAATATATATATATATGACCAACGTTTGTAACCAAGGTTGTAAAAGATAACCAAACACAGAAATATATGTAATACCTGTGACTTGTTAGGCATAGGGTTGGCTAACCAACGTTGTGGTGAGGGTCATAACCCAACTCTTGGAGGAGAAGTAACTCCTATTGTATGAGGCCGACTTATAATAAAAACTGTTCCGGGTTATGAGGAACACTGGTTTACTCCATACTGGGACTTTGATTCAAAACTAGACCGGGCTGATAGTCTCCGGATTATGATTTGATCGTGTACTGTCAATTTGTAATTGGAAGTGTAACCGAGTTGATAACACCGGTTTAAAAACATCATAAATCTTATCAAAAAGAGAGCAAAACTTAATCAAAGGCAAACAAAACCGTTGTAGTCGAGGCTTTTCACGGGCTGACGGGCCCCAAATTCGAGGCTTTTCATGGGTTGCCAGGCCACTAAGTTAAACCATTTTTGCAAAGCCTTTTAAGATGGTCCGCAATCCTTAACCAATCATCATTTTAACTTGACAAGTTCAGGGTCTGTATTTTGGAGTAACTTGTCAAAGTTGGAAGGGTCATACCAGGTTTACCTAGGCGGCGTGACTTACTTAAAGAGGCGGGTTAACCCGGGGTTTTAGGTGTATACACCAGGCTTCCAAGCCAGGGCTTGATAGCCCAATTACAAGCGTTGATTCTAAGTTCATTGTGATAGCAAAGAATCCCCAAGTAACATTTTGAGCAGTGCTCAGTGGGTGCCTATGTTTGAGTTGTTGTTTCTTAACAGCACTCTCTTTGGCCCCGGTTTTGGTGTTGAGCTGATCAAGAGGTGTAGCTATGGTTCGGATACAACCAAGCCCCCAAGTGATGTTGTGGCATTGCGCCGATCAAGAGGTGTAGCTATGGTTCGGACACGACCAAACCCCCAAGTGATGTGATATAAAGCTTTGAAAAGCTAAATCAAGGAGTAAACCGGACGCCGCTTTATAAACAGAAGCTCCATGTAACCACACATGATGTGAGAAATCAACAGATACCCCGCTTTAGCTGAGGTTCTGGTTTATTATATTGACCATAATATATACATTGTCATAATGTGTACATAAGCAGAGCCTATAGCTCAAGTATAGTAAGGTTGAAGATGAGCAATATTCCATGGCCGGTTGGTCTCCTCCTCCGATTTACATGAGTCTTTGCGCTCTCGAACATCGATTAGGTAGTACGACCCATTGTGCAGATTCTTGCTGACCAAAAAAGGTCCTTCCCAAGGGGGGGATAACTTGTGCATATCCGTCTAATCCTGGATGAGTCGAAGCACCAAATCTCCTTCTTGAAAGGTTCTGGTTCTAACCCGGCGGCTATGATAGCGACGCAGATCTTGCTGATAAACCGCCGAACGGGCTGCCGCTATATCACGCTCCTCATCTAACAGGTCAAGAGCCTCTTGTCGTGCCTTCTCGTTGTCAGCTTCAACATATGCCGCTACACGAGGTGAGTCATGACGTATGTCACTAGGAAGAACCGCCTCCGCTCCATAAACCATGAAGAACGACATGTATCCTGTCGATCTGTTGGGTGTGGTGTTGATGCTCCATAACACAGAAGGTAGCTCCTCAACCCAACAACCCGGCGTCCATTGCAAAGGAACCATAAGCCGAGGTTTGATGCCTCTCAAGATCTCTTGATTGGCCCTCTCCGCTTGACCATTGGACTGTGGGTGAGCCACTGATGACACGTCAAGCCGAATGTGCTCACATTGACAGAACTCCTTCATGGCACCCTTTGATAGATTGGTACCATTGTCTGTTATAATGCTGTGTGGAAAGCCAAACCGGAAGATCACCTTTTTGATGAATTGAACTGCCGTCGCCGCATCACACTTACTGACTAGCTCTGCCTCCACCCACTTTGTGAACTTGTCAACCGCCACCAAAAGGTGGGTCTTCTTGTCCTTGGACCTCTTGAAAGGCCCAACCATATCCAGCCCCCAAGTTGCAAATGGCCAAGTGATTGGAATCATCCTCAATTCTTGAGCCGGTACATGAGCGCGCCTTGAAAATTTCTGACAGCCATCACACCGTCTGACCAAGTCCTCGGCATCAGCATGAGCTGTCAGCCAATGGAAACCATGACGAAACGCCTTTGCCACCAAAGATTTTGAACAGGCGTGGTGACCACAGTCTCCTTCGTGGATCTCACGCAAAATTTCACAGCCTTCTTCAGGAGACACACAATGTTGAAATGCCCCTGTCACACTGCAATGATGCAACTCTCCATTGATAATGGTCATGGACTTGGACCGCCGGATTATCTGTCTTGCCAAAGTCTCATCCTCTGGTAACTCGCCCCGATTCATATCCGCCAGATAAGGAACCGTCCAATCCGGGATAACATGAAGAGCCACCACCAACTAAGCTTCCGGATCAGGAATAGCCAGAACCTCTTCACCAGGGAGCTTGACAGACGTTTGCGTTGGGAACCCAGGCGGCTTAAAGCGTCCGCCGCCTTGTTCTTCCGCCGGTCCACATGATCCACCTGATAACCTTTAAACTGACCTGCAACAATATCCACCTCACGATGATATGCTGCCATGAGTGGATCTTTGGAATCCCAAGTGCCAGATACTTGTTGAGCTATGAGGTCCGAGTCACCGAAGCACTTAACTCGGCTCAGGTTCATCTCCTTAGCCATCCGAAGACCATGGAGTAAGGCCTCATATTCAGCTGCATTGTTAGTGCAAGGGAACATTAAACGGAGAACATAACAAAACTTATCACCTCGCGGGGAAGTTAGTACGACTCCAGCCCCCGAGCCCTCCAATTGCCTGGACCCATCAAAATGAATAGTCCAATAAGTGTGATCCGGCTTCTCTTCTGGTGCTTGTAATTCCGTCCAATCATTGATGAAATCCACAAGTGCATGAGATTTGATCGCCGTTCAGGGTATGTATTTCAACCCGTGAGGCCCGAGCTCGATTATATCTCCCAAAGGAGCAGAGCTGACCACCGTGAGGCCCACTTCGCAATCCGGCCAGTTGCTTTCCTGTTCTGGATTATATCTCCCAAAGGAGCAGAGCTGACCACCGTGATGGGATGACCTTGGAAATATTGCTTAAGCTTCCGGCTTGCCATGAAAACTCCGTATACCAGCTTCTGCCAGTGCGGGTACCTCTTCTTGGTCTCAATAAGTACCTCGCTGATATAATAAACCGGACGCTGAACCGGATATTCCTTTCCTGCCTCCTTGCGCTCCACCACAATAGCCACACTAACTGCCCGAGCGTTAGTTGCCACATATAGCAACAATGGCTCCTTGTCAACCGGAGCAGCAAGAACCGGCGGGTTATCCAGCTGCCGCTTTAAATCCTCAAATGCTTCATTTGTGGCGTCACTCCAGACGAAGTTATCAGTTTTCTTCAGCATCTGATACAAAGGAATGGCCTTCTCACCAAGGCGGCTGATAAAACGGCTCAATGCAGCAATCCGGCCTGCCAAGCGTTGAACATCATTGATACACTTCGGTTTGGCCAGGGAGGTGATAGCCTTGATCTTTTCCGAATTAGCTTCAATGCCCCTGTTAGACACCAAAAAGCCCAAAAGCTTGCCTGCCGGTACACCAAAAATGCACTTAGCCGAGTTAAGCATCATTTTGTAAACCCGCAAGTTATCAAAGGTTTCCCTCAATTCATCGATCAAAGTCTCCTTCTCCCTTGATTTCACCACAATATCATCCACGTAGGCATGAACATTACGGCCGATTTTCTTATGAAGACAATTCTGCACACACCGTTGATAAGTTGCCTGGGCACTCTTGAGCCCAAAGGGCATTGATACATAGCAGAAGGCTCCAAAAGGAGTTATGAAGGCCGTTTTCTCCTGGTCCTTAACTGCCATCTTGATTTGATGATAGCCAGAATATGCATCCAAAAAACTATAACGCTCGCAACCCGCCGTAGCATCAATGATTTGATCAATACGGGGGAGAGCAAAAGGATCTGCTGGACAAGCTTTGTTAAGATCTGTGTAGTCTACACACAGACGCCAAGTGCCGTTCTTCTTAAGGACCAGCACCGGATTAGCCAACCACTCGGGATGAAATACCTCAACGATAAATCCAGCCGCCAAGAGCCTGGCTACTTCTTCTCCAATAGCCTTGCGTCTTTCCTCATTGAACTGGCAGAGAAACTGCTTGACCGATTTGTACTTAGGATCAACATTAAGAGTGTGCTCAGCGAGTTCTCTCGATACACCTGGCATGTCAGAAGGCTTCCACGCAAAGATGTCCCGATTCTCACGGATGAACTCGATGAGCGCGCTTTCCTATTTTGGATCCAAGTTAGCGCTGATGCTAAACTGCTTGGACGAATCGCCAGGCACGAAGTCAACAAGCTTAGTCTCATCAGCCGATTTAAATTTCAGGGCCGGATCATGCTCCGTAGTTGGCTTTTTCAACGAAGTCATATCGGCCGGATCAACAATGTCTTTATAAAACTTCAACTCTTCTGTTGCACAAACAGACTCAGCGTAAGCCGCATCACCTTCTTCACATTCCAGAGAAATCTTGCGGCTCCCATGGACGATTATAATTCCCTTGTGACCCGGTGTCGGTGTCAAAACCGGCGGATCTCGGGTAGGGGGTCCCGAACTGTGTGTCTAGGCGGATGGTAACAGGAGACAAGGGACACGATGTTTTTACCCAGGTTCGGGCCCTCTCGATGGAGGTAAAACCCTACTCCTGCTTGATTAATATTGATGATATGTGTAGTACAAGAGTAGATCTACCACGAGATCGGAGAGGCTAAACCCTAGAAGCTAGCCTATGGTATGATTGTTGTTCGTCCTACGGACTAAAACCCTCCGGTTTATATAGACACCGGAGAGGGCTAGGGTTACACAGAGTCTGTTACAATGGGAGGAGATCTACATATCCGTATCGCCAAGCTTTCCTTCCGCGCCAAGGAAAGTTTCATCCGGACACGGGACGAAGTGTTCAATCTCGTATCTTCATAGTCCAGGAGTCCGGTCAAAGGTTATAGTCCGGCCATCAGGACACCCCCTAATCCAGGACTCCCTTAGTAGCCCCTGAACCAGGCTTCAATGACGCATTTAGTCCGGCGCAGATTGTCTTCGGCATTGCAAGGCGGGTTCCTCCTCCGAATACTTCATAGAATATTTTGAACACAAGGATAGTGTCCGGCTCTGCAAAATAAGTTCCACATACCACCGTAGAGAGAATAATATTTACACAAATCCAATCTGCTGACATATTCCGCACTATGACATCACACCACGACCAAGCCTTTATTCGAATCGTTTTTACTATCCCACCTCAGTGCGTTTAGCGAGGCGGTTTCCTTGGCACGTCTTGTCGAAGTAGAGATTGTGTCCCCTTATTCCGGGATTCTCATCAATACGGGCGTGGCTAACCCAATCGTGCCCATTGGTATATTTCCTCAATCGAAGGCGAGTCCCAAACGGTCACGGGGAGGGCCCTTGGTATTCAATCTCTTTATAAAGAGACCAAGGCTCTGCTCCTTTCTTTCAAACTCAATCAAATCGGCCTCTCGCCTTGAGTTCCAACATGCAAAGCTCCAGATTCAGGCGCTTTGGACCTTCGATGATGTCTGGCTCCGGCCTTCAAGGCCGGTGGATGCCTTCCTCCGTTACGGAAGAAGACGTGCTAAAGCTGAGAGATGCCAGGTATCTAACCGGCAAAATCTCGCATAGGCTGCCTGCTCAAGGGCAGGTTATTCCCACTCCCAAGCCTGGTGAGAGCGTGGTGTTCGCGTCTCACTTCCTTGAGGCTAGGCTTCCCGACGGACCCCTTCGTGAGGGGGCTCATGTTTTATTATGGGCTGGAATTTCACGACTTGGCTCCGAAGTCCATCCTCCACATCTCATCGTTCATCGTCATGTGCGAAGCCTTCCTTCGCATTACTCCTCACTTCGGATTGTGGCTTAAGACCTTCAAAGTAGAGCCGAAGATGATCGAGGGGCAGCACGCGGAGTGCGGAGGCGCTGTTATAAGCAAGAATGCTGACGCTCCATGGCCCGAGGGCTCTTTTCAACAGGAGTTCAGCTTATGGCAACGAGAGTGGTTTTGTATCACAGCTCCCAGGGGCACCAAGTGGGTGGCGCCACCTGCCTTTCGCTCCGGTTTCCCACAACAGCTAGCGTCATGGGTCAATAAAGGGTTTAACTGGGGGCCGTCCAAGGACGTGCCCTTGTTGCAGGGCCGCATTCAAGATCTCCTAGAGAGAGACATTAATCTGGTCGCTGTGACGCAGGTCATGTTGATTCGCCGCACCTTGCCCTACAAACGTCGCCCCCTCCGCCCGTGGGAGTTTAATCCGGAGGGACCACGAGCTCTCCAACATTTCTGGTAGCGATGCCCATGGAGATGTACAAATTGTTCTTGGATCACAAGCAATGTGTCCGGACTCGACCGAGGACGCAGGTCTGAGCTGCAATCACCCGGATACTCAAGTAAGTAGTCCTGTACCCGGACACGCCATCCGTATATTTACCATAAAATTGCCCTTAAAAGAGTCGTCCCTTAAACAGGAGTGGATAGCGAAAGAAAAGCTAATCAGGTGTCCGGCCCCCCTCCCTGAGACCACGCCGGATCCCGTGTTAACCAGGATGCTGGAGGTTGCGCCTTTGGAAGAAGGCGAAGGGGGGAACAAGGAAGCTACCGCCTCCCCTAAGGAGGCTGTCAGGAAAGGAGGAATCGAGAATCCCTCCATCCAGGGGAAGAAGAGGACCGCCTCTGAAGACCCGGAGACCATGGTCTCAAAGCGGGGGAAGAAATCTTCGTCAGAGGGTCCTGCGCCGGGAGATGCCTCGGCCGCACTGTGCCCCCAAGGGGATCAGCCCTCCAGCGAGCCGTAAGTAGAGAGGGGAGTTTTAAAATAAGAAACATCCCTGTTCTATTTCTGAGGAAGATAACCGACATTTTACCTTGTAGTTCGGATCTCAGCCCTTCTCAGCAGAGCTCATCTTCAGGGGATCTTCGTCCGGAGATGATGGAGAGCGGAACGCCTCCCCCTGCTGTACCGCCTTGCGAGGCGGGCGACCCTAAGGTGTCGTCATGGAGGGTTTCTCCGTATCCGGCAGGGCTGGAAAGCGGTCGTATGGCTCCCCAAAGCCCTCCGTGTCCGGCCTTCGAAAAAGGCCATCGGACGAGTCCGGCACCGTCCGGTGCACGGTCGGAGGAGCTGAAGGATCTGCTCGGGCGAGCGTCTATCTCAGAAGAACACCGTGCATTGATGGGCACGGTGATTGAAAGGATTTCATCCGCGGAGAGCGGGTTGCATGAGGCCGTCAGGAGTTTACTGACAGGTTTTGAGGTACGCGAAATGATGTACCTCTTGACAGTTCCGCATATAAAAGATGCGCCCTATATAGATAGTAGCCCCTGAGACTCGGTGCGTTGTCATAAATGACGGCGCGCCGAGGATCATTATGCCTGGTATGATATGTCGCTTTTCCTATGTAGGTGGCGAAGTGTCCGGTGGCTAGCCGGACTGATGAATTTGCCGAGCTAAAGCGGCAACTTGACGTGGCAGATGCCGACATCGCGCTTGTCAACAAGCGGCTTGACGAGTCCCAAGGTATGCAATTTCTCCGCGGACACCTGGTTAGGGGGCTTGATGCCCATGCCTTACAACCTGTATGCTTGATGCAGATGGTGCCGCTGCCATGGAGAACCTTCGGGCGGAACTTGCCCGAGCCAAGGAGCAGGCCAGGAAAAGTGATGCGGCTGCCTTAAAGGCGACCGAAGAGCTGAAAGCCGAATAGGCTGCTCACTGCCGAAGCAAGAAGGAAATGGCCGAGATGGCCGTGAAGTTGAAGAATGCTGCTGACCGCTGCAAGCTTCTTGAAAAAGAAGATCGGGCGGAACAGAAGGACCTAGAGAAGGCCACTACCGAGGCCAAGGATGCTCGTTCTGCAATGAGAGCTATGAAGGAGGAGCTACGTCAGGCCGGAGATATCGCGGCTGGACTTGGCGGCTAGTATCGCGGACGCGGCTGAACACTTCCAAGATCAAAAGGATCACGAAGTGGAAAAGCTTTTTTGGTCGTAGTTCGACAATCCAGAGCGCCCACTTCCATTAACCGATCGTTTGGCCGCATGGGCGGAGCTGAATAGGTTGTCCGGACTCGCCATGAAGTATGTCGTGAGTCATCTGTGGCCGGAAAGGCCCGAGCCGAAGAGTTATTTTAGCTTGGTGCAGCAATTCCTTGGTGCGGTGCCGCATGTCAATGCAATGAAGAGGTCATCGTGCATAGAGGGTGCGCGGATGGCTCTTGCCCGTGTCAAGACATCTTGGGCGGAGATGAAGGCCACCGATGTTGCATCCCAAGATTCGGACGGGAGCCGAGTACCGCCGAGCACTATTTTCGTGAAGTTCTGCGAGGCGCTCGTTTAATAGAAACGCGATGCTCGAAGGATATTATGTTCGAATTACATGTATTATTGTAAAACAATGTTTGAGGGAATATAAAAGCTTTTTATACTTGTGCCTTCAAGAATTAAAATACCTCACAATGCGGCCGTTAATGTATATGTATATATAACACGAAAGATGGCAAATCGGCTTCAGCCCCCACACATATAATGCGGGGTGTTCGCAGAGCGCATTTTCACACTTGATCCAACGTCTTGGTCCTATAAAGGAGGTGATAGCGCAGCTTAACTAGGCAACGGACTATAATGCTTTAACACTTTCACTTAGCCATAGGAGTTTGACAGTGGGGCTACTATATAGCCCCTGGGGGCACCGCGCTCGCCCGAATTCAGGGCGCGTGTGTGCCTAGTCGAGAAACGGCCCTTCGTTAATGTGGAGGAATCCTAAAGATTCCGGCGGGTCATCGAGTGGTTGACCAGTCTCACGCTATATCATGACAGTCAGTTTTCGGCTTTCTCTGCTGAGGTGCTCACCTGGCCGAACCGGGGCACAATCGCAGTAGTTCTCCTAGTGCCGCCTTAGCCGATAGAGCGGAACGTAAGGCAGCAAAACACAGGTGCAGTGCAAACCCAACATTTGACCAAAGACATGATTCGGAGCTGATGCATATAAGGCCAAACTTCGTGGCCTTGAACACTCCCTAAGGTATTCGGTCTTTATGAAAACGGGCTGAAGAACGCCCTTAGTAATAAGCCCCTGGTGTCCAGGTACACGCAGAATTCTGACGTGGCCACATGCCAAGACGCCAGCCTCCACCTTGGTTATAGCAAGAAACCGGGGGATGTCTATCAACAAGAGACAGTAAAAAAGGTTTACGCAGGGTCTTAATCTGAAAAGAATCCTTGCAACGGCTCCCTACTGCGTCTGCGCTTTGTGTCTCCGTTGTGCCGTATCACCGGCCAGGCGTAGTACGGTGTTCATCTGTAAAAGAGAGGAACATAGTTGAAAGAGATCGTCTTGAAAATGTACGTTATATTAAATAAACAAAGTACAATTCAAAAATGAATAAAATTGAGCTTTATTGTCTCTTGTTGTACATGCGTGGAGCCCTTGTAAGGGGTATGCGGCTAGTAAGCCCTTGTATGTTTACGCGGACTCGTCTAGCCATGTCCGAGTCCGAACGACCTGTTTAGGTGCTTTGATTAGTGAAGCCGGTTTAATGTGTGGCTGTCAAGGCAGCCGCACAATCTTCCACGCTCGAGGAACACTCGATATTTCCCTTTAATGAGATGATGCCTCGCGGACCGGGCATTTTAAGTATAAGTGATGTATAATGCGGTACTGCGTTAAAGCGGGCGAAAGCTTCGCGTCCCAGTAGTGCTTGATAGCTACTTGTAAATGTTGCGATGTGGAAGGTTAGCTTTTCGCGGCGGAAGTTGTCGGGTGAGCCGAACATAACTTCTAGCAGGAGAGAGCTCGTACAATGGGCATCTGGGCCTGGCGTTACCCCTTGAAAGGAAGTGTTGCTATGGCGAATTGTTGTTGGGTCTATCCCCATTTTGCGAATTGTGTCCTGATATAGCAGGTTTAGATCACTGCCGCCGTCCATTAGGACTTGTGTAAAGTGGAGTCCGTCAATTATCGGATCTGATACCAAGGCAGTCCGACTGCGTTAGGATACTTCTAGAGTAATCCTGTTGGTCGAAGGTGATTGGTTTTAACAACGATTGGCGGTACTCCTGCAGGATAGGCCATATGGCGCATATCTCTATAGGCGCCGCTCTGTTTTCCCTTTTGTCACGTAAAGTGATTTACTATTTTGACTTCTTGTGGGAAATTCTTTTGTTTTCCGGTGCTCTGCTTGTGGGGTTCGTCATCGTCCTCGCTTGGTGTGTCGAGCCCTTGTGTTCGGCGTTGAGTTTGCTGGATTGCTTGAAGACCCAACAATCTCTGTGGGTATGGTTTGCAGGCTTCACAGAATCTTGTGGATTTGGCATATCTTGTCCAAGATTTTGTTTAAGTTAGATAGCTCGTCCCTGTTATCCTTATGGGGCCGCTTTTTCTGATTCTGTCGAGAGCTTTTGAATCCGGCGTTGACTGCCGTGCTCTTCGGGCTGTTTCCCTTTGTCCGGCGCTGGTCCTTACTGCGTCGCGGTTTCCTGTTTCCATCCCTAACTTTGGATGTACTTGGGTCGTTAGTACTGCATCTTGCCAACCAGCTATCCTCTCTTGCGCAAAAGCAGGTCATGAGGCTTGTTAATGCGGCCATTGTTCTTGGATTTTCTTGGTCGAGGTGTCTGGCGAGCCATTCATCTCGAACGCTGTGTTTGAAAGCTGCTAAGGCTTCAGCGTCCGGACAGTCGACTATCTGGTTCTTTTTAGTAAGAAATCTGTTCCAGAGTTTCCAGGCTGACTCTCCGGGTTGTTGAGTTATATGACCTAAATCGTCTGCATCCGAAGGTCGGACATATGTCCCTTGAAAATTTGCCCGAAAAGCATCCTCGAGCTCTTCCCAACTTCCAATGGTGTTTTCGGGAAGGCTTTTAAGCCAATGCCGGGCTGGCCCTTTGAGCTTGAGGGTAAGTATTTTATGGCGTGGAGATCATCTCCTCTAGCCATGTGTATGTGGAGGATGTAATCCTCAATCCGAGACTCGAGGTCTGTTGTTCCGTCGTATGCCTCTATGTTTACGGGCTTGAATCCCGCTGGAAATTCATGATCCAGCACCTCATCGGTGAAACATAGGGGGTGTGCGGCACCCCTATATTTGGGTGTACCGTGATGTTCGGATACTTGATGCGTTGCATTATTTACTAGAGCTTGCTTTCTTGGCCCGTAGATAGATCTGGCTGGGCCATCTTTTTGATGCGAATCCTTGTGTGGATCGCGTGCCGGCTTGTGTGTGGTGCCATTTGCCGCACTATGTTGGCCATGGGGTCGTTTATCCGACTGGGAGGCTTCCTTGTTTTTTGATTGCGGAGGCTCTAAGGCCTCTTCATCAAATTCTGGCAGTAATTTTCGCTTCGGATAGCTCTTTGTGCGGCCTTTGTCCGCTGTATTTGTCTGCGGTGTTGAGTACTTTGCTCCATCTAATTCTGAGTGCATCTTCCGCTGTTTTGAGCTTCCGTTTACGCTTTTTCAGGCTACAGCGATGGTGATGAACCTTTTTGGAGGTTCTTACTGCTCCAGCAATCTGTCGGCGTGAGGTCGTCCGGACTGTTATCTTCGCCGGGACGGGTTGTTTATCAAGTTTCCCTGTTCGGACGGTTGCTTTCGATGGCATGTTCGTCATCCGCCGGATTCGCCCTGCTCTATGGCTGGAGTCTGTATAGCTCTTGTCTCTGTCGAGGTGGGGTTTGGGCGGCGCTTACGCGCCGCTTTGGCTGCTTTTCGAGAGCGGTCCCTCGTTGCGTCCCTTTGTTCCTCGTCGTCGTTTCTTTTAGGCGTGTCCACCATGTATACATCATGGGATGAGGTGGTTGTCCAGTGCCCTATAGGCGCTGGTTCCTGTTTGTCTCCTACATCGTCGTCCATACCGTCGATGTCTTCGGAGTCGAAGTTGAGCATGTCGGTTAAATCATCGACAGTGGCTACGAAGTGGGTGGTGGGTGGGCTGTGAATTTCTTCGTCGTCTGCATCCCAACCTTGCTGACCATAGTCCGGCCAGGGATCCCCTGATAAAGAGAGAGATTTTAATGAATTCCGAATGTCGCCGAAGGTTGAGTGCTGAAAGATGTCTGCGGCGGTGAACTCCATGACCGGCGCCTAGTCGGATTCGATTGGCAGGGGCGCGGAAGTTTCGGTGTCCGGAGAGGAGTCCGGCACCTTGGAGTCACAAGCTTCGCAAAGGACAAGGCTAGTGTTTGTCTCGATCGCCGTAGAGATTGCAGCCCCTAAGGCGGTGTCCAGCACCCGTCCTCGATTGGCGCAGTCGGCTCTGAGTTGAGGGTCGGAGCGGACACTGGTGCGGCCTCCAGGGCACTGTTCGGCGGCAGAGCTAGATCATGCCCATCATGAGGTCTGGCGCTTGGCTGGCGTGGCTCGAATCCGTCGAAGATCAAGTCTCCGCGGACGTCAGCCGTGTAGTTCAAACTTCCAAATCTGATCTGATGGCCAGGGGCATAGCTTTCTATCTGCTCCAGATGGCCAAGTGAATTGGCCCGCAGTGCAAAGCCGCCGAATATGAAGATATGTCCGGGGAGAAAAATCTCACCCTGGACCGCGTCATTGTTGATGATCGGAGGAGCCATCGGGCCTAAAGATGACGACACAGAGGAACTCTCAATGAAAGCACCAATGTCGGTGTCAAAACCGGCGGATCTCGAGTAGGGGGTCTCGAACTGTGCGTCTAGGCGGATGGTAACAGGAGACAAGGGACACGATGTTTTTACCCAGGTTCGGGCCCTCTCGATGGAGGTAAAACCCTACTCATGATTGATTTATATTGATGATATGGGTAGTACAAGTGTTGATCTACCACGAGATCAAGGTTGCTTAACCCTAGTAGCTTGCGTATGGTATGATTGTTGTTAGTCCCTACGGACTAAAACCCTCGGTTTATATACACGGAGAGGGCTAGGGTTACACGAGTCGGTTACAATGGGAGGAGATCTACATATCCGTATCGTAAGCTTGCCTTCCACGCCAAGGAAAGTCCCATCCGGACACGGGACGAGTCTTCAATCTTGTATCTTCATAGTCCAGGAGTCCGGCCAAAGGTTATAGTCTGGCCATCCGGACACCCCCTAATCCAGGACTCCCTCACCCGGCATCTTGAGCTGCAGATAGACATAGCAAGGCCGTGCCATTAACTTAGCATAAGCCGGCCGTCCAAACAGGGCATGATACGAACTCTTGATTTTCACCACTTCAAAGGTCAAAGTCTCTGATCTCGAGTCATGCTTATCACCAAAAGCCACCTCCAGAGCTATCTTACCAACAGGATAAGCCGATTTACCAGGTACCACACCATGGAACACCGTATTGGGCGGTTTAAGATTTTTATCTGTTAACCCCATGCGACGGAAAGTTTCATAATAAAGGATATTGATATTGCTCCCTCCATCCATGAGTACTTTGGTGAACTTATAACCTCCCACCTGAGGTGCCACCACCAATGCCAGATGACCCGGATTGTCAACCCGGGGTGGATGATCTTCTCTACTCCATACGATGGGCTGCTCAGACCAACGTAAATAACGGGGCACCGCCCGATTCAGCAGAGTTCAACGCCCTCTTATGAAGCTTTTGGTCACGCTTGTCTAAGCTAGTGGTGAAGACATGATATTGCCCACTATTTAACCGCTTGGGTTGCTCTGGTAACCCATTCTTGTCTTCTTCTTGATTGCCCTGATTATTGTAGCCACCTTGGTTGCCCTGATTACCTTGGTTGTTGTGTCCACCCTGATTACCATGGAAGCCTGAACTGGAATTTCCTCCACCATAACTCGGCCCATGAGAACCGTGGCCCGAACCGTCATCCAGTCCATTATCATACCGGAAAGAATTATAATTTTTGAATTCTTGCATAATGTACCAATCTTTCCAGAGATGTGTGGACGGAATCTCCTTCAACCCATGCTTTGGGCACGGCTGGTTCAACAGATAAGATAGGCGGTCCGGGTTAGGGCTAGGTGCTCCATCGCGCTGGGGTGGTTTACCTTTACGTCGCTGGACCTTGTCCTGCGCGTTGGTATTTGCCACAAAGTCCAAGCTGTGATCCGCTTTGCGTTTGCCGCCGTTTCCATGACCCGCCGGGTTGTGGTGTTGCCCCTTGGTGTTGCCACTCCTTTTTCCCTTCCCTGTCTTATCATCATCAGACTCGGGATCCTTGGTACTATCAGAGTCGGCATACTTCACTAAAGCGGCCATGAGGGTTCCCATGTCATTGCAATGGCGTTTCAGCCGTCCCAGCTTCAACTTCAGAGGCTCAAACCGGCAATTGCCTTCCAAGGTCAGAACTGCGGTATCAGCATTGATGTGGTCCGATGAATGCAAAATTTCCGAAACCCGGCACACCCATCGGGTTGTTGACTCTCCTTTCTCACAGACACGAGCAGCTAAGTCCACAATCGACATAGGCTGCTTACATGTATCCTTGAAATTCTGGATAAACCGGGCTCTCAACTCGGCCCATGACCTGATAGAATTAGCTGGTGAACTCTTTAGCCAAGTACGGGCCGTCCCTTCAAGCATCATGGTGAAGTATTTTGCACATGCCGCATCATCCACATCCAGCATCTCCATGGCCATCTCGTAGCTTTCGACCCATGTCTCAGGGGACAAATCCGCGGTGTAATTCGGCACCTTGCGCGGGCCTTTGAAATCCTTGGGCAGGCACACATTGCGCAACGCTGGGACGAGGCACGGCACTCCCAAAGAGCTAAAAGTGACCCCTGGTTCCACTGATGTAGTTGGACGAACTGGGGTAAGTTGACGGGCTTCATGCTGCGCCGCTAGCTCGGCCTCTCTGCTTTCTCGAGCCCGGTCCACCACCTCCTGAGCATCACCCGCCGGGTTATTGCCACGGGGCGGATCACGGTTCTGCACGTTGCTTGACACTGCCAGTTCATCCATACGCCTGCTGTAACTCCGGCTCGGACGAGGAGTGGAATGAATCCGATCGAGACTATGTGAATAAGCCTCCTATTGCACCAAAGCTGTTTGAAGAAGCTCCTTAACCCGACACGTCTCAACCGCCGCGGGAGAATCGCCCTTGATCGGGATGGCCGCCAGCCGTGAAGCAGCAGCGACAAGAGTGTCCATCGGAGTAGAATAATGACCCGGGGTGTTGGGACAGGCTACATCACAATGTTGTTCTGTCGAGGCGGATCCATCAAACGGGGCTGAACCAGCACCCCTGCCCCAGGTGCCTCCGCCCGGTTCACCACCAGCGGATTACTGGTCCCTGCTCCCGGGGTGTTAAAGAGGTTCCTAGCATCATAAACTGGAGGCAGGCGAGAACGATGTCTCCTTTTCAGGACTTCGTGTGACGCATTCTGATCCAGCATAAGCCGGTAGGACTGTGCATCCAAAGTGTCCGGCTCCGCGGCCATCCTGGCATCTTCAGCCGCCAGATCGGCTTTGGCGTGAGTAATCTGATCCTTCACTTTCGCGATTCCCGCATCGTGTGCATCCTGATCTGCCGGGTGAACCTCCGCCATCAGCGTTGCCAACACATCGAACAAATCAGAAAAAACTGAGCGGCGGTGAGCGGGGCCTCGCCCTTTATTGCCGTTGCCGCTACTGATCCGGAAATCATTGCTGCTGCGGTCGAAGAGTGGAGCGCCGGCTGTGTATCGGCCATGAATATTCCAACCCGGTTTGGTAGATCAGAGGGGTCTGGAATACTGTCGCCATCGGAACAGCCCCCAACCCGGCCATCTTGTAGCTGATATAACGACTCGGTCTCTCCGGTCGATGACTCGTTGCCGGAATAAACGACAGTTTCACCACCAGATTCCGATCTATTCTCGTATTCCCCTCCATGGATGACTCCCACGAAGGCACGCTTCACAACAGGCTTGACCCGAGCAGATCTCGCACTCAGAGCCGTTTCGACGAGGTCGGTGCAGATGTACGGCTCAGGGCCCGGTTCGCCGATCTTGCCGATGAAAACGTGTATGCCACCAAAGGGGACCCGGTACCCATATTCGATTGAATCGGCCTCGGGGCCCCAGCCTGCATCGTCGATGTAGAGCTTGCCACGGCGACTTTTGGTCATCCGGCCCACAGCGTAACCCTTGAGTCCTTCGAAGTTTCCCTCCAAGAACTTGAGACCATCATGCAATAGCCGCACGGTGGGCGCCAACTATCATGGTTTTGTCACGGCAGATGTCCTCACGAAAGGACTTAGTCATGGAGCCATCGCTACAGGTTAGCTTAAAGGGGTTAAAGCGGACAAGGGACGCAAGAGAGTTTTATACTAGTTCGGCCCCTTATGATGAAGGTAAAAGCCTACGTCTAGTTGTGATGGAATTGATGGGGTTTCGATGACCAGGGAGCGAATATGCTTTTCCTGGGTCTCGAGTTGTTCTCTCTCTTTCTGAACCGCCGCCGGGTCGTCCCCTTATGTACATGGGTTGACGCCCATCGGTTTACAGAATCCCGAGGCCGGCTCATAAACGTGTCCGGCTCGGTCTCCGCTCTTCCTACCTTACCATGCAAGTTACATATCAATGCCTGTTTATATCTATAGGCTTTAAACCAGTTCTGGACCCTGGGCCTTTATACAGCGTCACCATCTGTCTTCATGGACTTCAAGTATAATGAACTACTGATGGAGTTAACCCGGCCTCTCCTGGCCGGTTTACGCCTAGTGGTAATATCCCCAACAGTTGGCGAAGTGTTGGCATCTGACGCAACGTTGGACAAGGTCCTGTGCATCTGGTCAGGTCGTTGGCCAAAAAAACCATGTACGGAAGGCCTTGCTAACTAGGGCCCGAGCTGCGGCATGGTGCCTGCCGAGGCCGGCATGAATTTCAGCTAGGAGCTTGTCGGATTTTGGGTTCCGGTAGACCCTTGAGGTTCGAACAATGGGGTGCGCACGGAGATCTTTCCCCTACCGGCTCACGCATTGATGGTTTGCAAGGGATCTAAACTAGGAACGAGGAACAACACAAGAGACACAAGATTTATACTGGTTCGGGCCACCGTTGTGGTGTAATACCCTACTCCAGTGTGTGGTGTGGTGGATTGCCTGCAGGGCTGATGAAGAATAAGTACAAAGGAAGAACAGCCTCGCGAGGGCTGTTCTTGAGCTAGCTGGTGGACTGCTTGGGTGAGTCCAGTCGCTTCTCTCTCTCTCTAGGGGGTTCGACTTGTCTCCAGTCGGTCCCTTCTCTTTGTGGTGGCTAGTCCTATTTTTAGAGGGAGGCCCTGGGCCTCTTCCCAAATAATGAGCGGGAAGGGCGCCAACAATTGGCCATTTTGAAGGGTAACATCTAGTACACTTATCCTGACTAAAGTTGGTCTTCGGCTGCCAAAGGCTCGGCGGTGGCCGTCACAGGCTCCACGATGACCTCCTTCCTGCCGCTCTGCTGGTCTTGGTCTTTTTGCCTTTGAAGCGGTAACCTTTGCACGATGCCTTGGCCTGTGCTTGCCTCCTTTGCACCAAAGGGAAATGAGGACACTGTGTGGCCTGGCGCCCGCCTGGTCTCGATCGTCATGGCTTGCGTCACGGGGCACCCTCGTGAGGTACCCTGCCTTGATCTCTCCGCCTCCTCGTGAGCCTGGCTGACGAGGCTGCTCCTGAGGAAGGTTCTTGTCGTCCGCCCCGCGATGCTTGGCCCCTCGCGAGGGTCTTGAGCTTGAGCTGATGAAGCTGGGTCGCGTTGGGCCCCCACTTGAGCCACGTTGCAGGCCGCGGGCAGGCAAGTCTGGGGACCCTAGTTCCCAGAACGCTGACATTAGCCCCCGGGCCCAAGGCGCGCCCGGACTTGGCTTAGCAGACAAGCGAAGGGGCGAGTGCGAAGCACCGCGGGCCCCAACAGCCTGTGGCCTTGGGCGCCGCGTGCCGACTGATTGGTCGTGGGCGTCTCCGCTTCCCCACGATCCCTTGGCAACTGCATGACTTGACAAGTCCCTGCACGCAGAAATGGGTCATGATTACCTATGATCGTGGAGGCCGACGGTTGGCCTCCTCCGACTATAAGTACGGAACGGTGCAAGCCCTTCCAGTCCATCCCTTCTTGCTACTCCTTCCTTTCCCTCCTTGCCCTTGCTCCGCATTGCGACAATGGCTCCGATCCGCTGGTTTTCTGCAGAAGAGAAGGGAAAGGCCCCCCGAGAGGGTCCCTACTCGCTTCCGCCGAAGAAACGGCTAGTCCTCTGCCGCCGAGATGAGGGCGCCCGGTAGGAGGCGTCGAGGCCCTAGTACGAGCGGCCGCCGCCAGGGTTCCCGCTGCCCTTGTACGCCCGCATCGAGGGCCCTGGAGGAGTAGACGCCGAGCACCACGGACGACGCCGTCGTCGGTGCCGGTGGGTCACGGTGGTGCGCGTAGTTCCTCCTGGAGTCCATGTCGAGGGCTCCTCCCGAGAGCTTGTGCTCCACGCCGCGATGCCTCCTCAATCTTGGATTCGCCTTCCTCCCTCCTTCGCCTTCGAGGTCCCGCCGAGGGGTTCTCTTGATCTCTGGTTGCAGCACGCTGGCTGCAGCACCCTTGCGACCGGAGCGGAGGTTGCGATTGTCGCTCCGGGCAAGGTCTACATGACCCTGGGGCAAGATCGCCCGGGTCTGCCGGACAAGGGGCGCCCTCGTGATCCACCTAGAGTACGATGGCACCTCCTTGATGTCTGAGGGAGTCCCGGACTAGGGGTGTCCAGATAGCCGGACTATCGTCACGGCCGGACTATCGTCACGGCCGGACTCCAAGACTATGAAGATACAAGATTGAAGACTTCGTCCCGTGTCCGGATGGGACTTTCCTTGGCGTGGAAGGCAAGCTTGGCGTCTGGATATGTAGATCTCCTACCATTGTAACCGACTACTGTAACCCTAACCTATCCGGTGTCTATATAAACCGGAGGTTTTAGTCCGTGGGGCGAACAACAATCATACCATAGGCTAGCTTCTAGGGTTTAGCCTCCTTGATCTCGTGGTAGATCTACTCTTGTACTACCCATATCATCAATATTAATCAAGCAGGAGTAGGGTATTACCTCCATCGAGAGGGCCCGAACCTGGGTAAACACATCGTGTCCCTTGTCTCCTGTTACCATCCGCCTAGACGCACAGTTCGGGACCCCCTACCCGAGATCCGCCGGTTTTGACACCGACATTGGTGCTTTCATTGAGAGTTCCTACGTAGCCGTCAGCGATAGGCCCGATGGCTCCTTCGATCATCAACAACGACGCGGTCCAGGGTGAGACTTTTCTCCCCGGTCAGATCTTCGTATTCGGCGGCTTTGCACTGCGGGCCAATTTGCTTGGCCATCAGGTCAGGTTTGGAAGTTTGAACTATACGGCCGATATCCGCGGAGACTTGATCTTCGGCGGATTCGAGCCGCAGCCAAGCGCGCCGCACTGTCTCGATGGGCACGATCTAGCTCTGCAGCCGAACAGCGCTCTGGAGCCTGCACCAGCATCCGCTCCGGCCCTTAATCCGGAGCCGGATTCCCCGATCAAGGACGAGTGGTTGGACACCGCCTCGGGGGCTACAATCTCTATGGCGGTTGAGTCGAACTCCATCCCTGTCCTTTGCGAAGACCTCGACCTGTGGTGCGGGCTCCTCTCCGGACTCCGAACCCTCCGCGCCCCACATGTCGAACCCGATTGGGCGCCGCCATGGAGTTCATGGCGCGGACATCTTCGGCACTCGCCCTTTGGAGACATCCTGAATTCACTAAAGTCTCTCTCTTTATCCGGAGAGCCTGGCGGACTACGATGCGGAAGGTTGGGATGCGGACGACGAAGAAATTCAATGCCCACCCACCACCCACTTTCAGAGCCACCGTCAAAGCTTACACGGCGTGCTCGATTTCGACTCGAAGACATCGATGGTATGGACGACGATGTAGGAGACAACAATGAACCATCACCTATAGGATGCTGGACAACCTCATCCCATGATGTATACATGGTGGATACACCTAAAGAAAATGAAGACGAGGAACAACGGGATGCTACGAAGGATAAATCCCTCGAAAAGCGATCAAAGCGGCAGCGTAAGCGCCGAACAAAGTCCGCCTCAACAAAGACCCAGCCATAGAGCAGGGCGAACGGGTGGACAACGAACAAGCTTATCGAGCAATCGTCCGAACAAGACAACTTGGATAAACAATCATCCCCGGCGAAGACAACGGGCGAGACGATCTCACGCCGGACAAACTATTGGAGCAAAATGAACTCGAGAAAAGGCTCGTCGCCATCGCTGGCGTAGCTGAAAAGCGAAGCGGAAGCTCAAAACAGCGGAAGATGCACTCGAGGATAAGATGGAGCAAAGTATTCAGCACCGCATGAACAAGTATGGCGATAGTCGCCGAACAAAGAGCTACCCGAAAAGAAAGCTACTGCCCGAATTCGACGAGGAGGCCTTAGAGCCCCCACAATTAAAAAGTAAGAAGGCCACCCGGTTGGATGGACGACCCCACGGCAAAAAGAGAGCGGCGAATGGTGCCGCACACAAGCCAATATGCGATCCGCATAAGGATTCACATCAAAAGGATGGCCCAGTTAGGTCCATCTATGGGCCAAGAAAGCATGCTCGTCAAAGCAATGCAATACGCCAAAATTCCGAAGATCACGGCACACCCAAATATAGAGGCGCGCACACCCCTATGTTTCACCGATGAGTCTTTGGATCATGAATTTCAATGGGATTCAAACCCGTAAACATAGAGGCATCTGACGGAACAACAGACCACAGAGTGCGGATTGAGGATTACATCCTCCACATACACATGGCTAGAGGAGACGATCTCCACGCCATAAAATATTTACCCCTTAAACTCAAAGGGCTAGCTCGGCATTGGCTTAAAAGCCTCCCAGAAAATACCATTGGAAGCTGGGGAGAGCTCGAGGATGCATTTCGGGCAAATTTTCAGGGGACTTATGTCCGCCCTCCGGATGCAGACGATCTAAGTCACATAACTCAACAGCCCGAAGAGTCAGCCCGGAAATTCTGGAACAGGTTCCTTACTAAAAAGAACCAAATAGTCGACTGTCTGGACGCCGAAGCCTTAGCAGCTTTCAAACACAATGTCCGAGACGAATGGCTCGCCAGACACCTCGGCCAAGAAAAGCCAAGAACAATGGCCGCATTAACAAGCCTCATGACCCGCTTTTGTGCGGGAGAGGATAGCTGGCTAGCAAGATGCAGCACCAGCGACCCAAGTGCATCCGAAATTCGGTATGGAAATGGGAAACCACGGCGCAACAAGGACTAGCGCCGGATTAAAAGGAACAGTCCAAAGAGCACGGCAGTTAACGCCGGATTCAAAAGCTCACGGCTGAACAACAAAAAACTGCCCCTTAAGGACAATAGCGACGAGCTATCCAACTTCAACAAAATCTTGGACAAAATATGTCAAATCCACAGTACTCCTGGGAGGCCTGCTAACCATACCCACCGAAATTGTTGGGTCTTCAAACAGTCCGGCGGTGAATGCGAACACAAGGGCTCGACACACCAAGTGAAGATGACGACGAGCGCCACAAGCGAGCCCGGAAAACAAAAACTTTCCCACAAGATGTTAAAACAGTAAACTCACTTCACGTGATCAAAGGGAAAAACAGCGACGCCCACTAAAAGCGCGCCGCCGCTGGTTGTCAAAACCAATCACCTTCGACCATCGGGACTATTCCGAAAATATCCGAACGCAGGATGGACTGCCACGACCTTTGGATCCTATAATCGACGGATTCCAATATACACGAGTCCTCATGGATGGCGGCGGTGACATAAACACGATATATCGAGGACACAATCCATGAGGATGGGGATAAACCCAACCAAAATTCGCCGTAGCAACACCTCCTTTGAAGGAGTAATGCCAGGCCCATATGCCCATTGCACGGGCTCTATACTGCTAGAAGTTGTGTTCGGTTCATCCGACAACTGCCGTCGCGAAAGGTTACTCTTCCATATCGCCCCGTTTAAAAGTAGCCATCAAGCACTATTGGGACGCGAAGCTTTCGCCCGCTTTAACGCAATACCGCATTATGCATCTTCAACACTTAAAATGCCCGGTCCACGCGGCATCATCTTGTTAAAAGGAAGTATTAAGTGTTACTCGAGCACGGAAGAACGGGAGACTGCCTTGAAAGCCCCACAGCTATCCCGCTCTGCCAGGCAAAGAACCAGTTCAAACCCCGGACACGGCTAGACGAGTCCGGCGCCTGCTAGCGGCATACCCCCATACAAGGGGATGCATGCATGTATAACAAGAGACAATAAAGCTCAGCTTTATTCACTTCTTCGAACCATACTCTGTCTATTTAATATTAATTACATCTTTCGCATGATCCTTTTTCTTTTAAACTAAGTTCCTCTCTTTTAAAGATGAACAACATGCTACACCCGTCCAGGATACGACACAATGGAGACACAGGCGCAGACGTGCAGTAGGGGCCTGTTGCAAGGATTCTTTTCAGATTAAGACCCTGCGTAAACCTTTTTTACTGTCTCTTGTTGATATACATCCCCCGGTTCCTTACTATAACCGAGGAGGAGGTTGGCGTTTTGGCATTGGCCGCACCAGAATTTTTGCGCGTACCTGGACACCAGGGGCTTAGGGCACTATTCTGCCCATTTTCATAAAGACCGAATACCTTAGGGAGTATTGGCGTCTCAATTAGGCCTTATATGCATCAGCTCGAATCATGTCTTTGGTCAAGCGTTGGGTTGCTCGGCTCCTGTGTTTTGCTGCCTTACGTTCCGTTTTCACGGCTAACGCGGCACTAGGAGAACTCTGCGATTGTGCCTCGGTTCGGCCGCGAGCACCTCAGAGAGAAAGCCAAAACCGACTGTCATGATATAGCGAGTCTGGTCAACCAATCGATGACTCACAGGAATGTTTAGGATTCCTCCGCATTAACGAAGGACCGGTTTTCGGTCAGGCACAACTCACCCCGAATTCGGGAGAGTGCGGTGCCCCCAGGGGCTATATAGTAGCCCCACCCTCGAACTCCTATGGCTAAGTGAAAGTGATAAAGCATTATAGTCCGGTTGCCTGGTTTGCTACACTATCACCTCCTTAACAGGACCAAGACGTTGGATTAAGTGTGAAAAAGCGCTTTCTTTGCAAACACCCCTGCACTATGTGCGTGAAATGAAGCCAAGGACTGCCATCTTTCAGGTTATATACACATATACATAAACGGCCGCACAGGGAGTAGTTTACTACTTGAACGCACAAGTATAAAAAGCTCTTATACTGAAACATTGTTTTCTCAAATCATACATGTCATTTAAACATAATATCCTTTGAGCCTTTGCGTCTCTATTAAACGGCTCGGCGGGACTTCCTCAAAGTAGTGCTCGGCGGTACTAAACCTGTCCGAATCTTGGGATGCAACGTCGGTGGCCTTCATCTACGCCCTTGATATGTCTTGACACGGGCAAGAGCCATCCGCGCTCCCTCAATACACGCCGATCGCTTCATTGCGTCGTCTGGTACCGCACCAAGCTGCTGCACTAAACCAAAATAGCTCTTGGTGAGGTCCGCCCGCCACAAGTGAAATCAAGACATGCTTCATGGCAAATCCGGACAACCGATTCAGCTCGGCCCATTCGGCCAATTGATCGGTCAGCGGCGAAGGGACGCTCCGGACTACGGAATTGCGACCAATATAGATCTTCCCTACATGCCCTTACGGCCCCGGAAGTGCTCAACAGCGTTCGCGGCGCTTCGCCGCCAAGTCCGGATAAGCATCCTCTGAACTCCACAACTTATCCAGCTGAGCATACTTTGGATCTGTATATTTCCCCGTGGCGAAAGCGGTTTTCCAGCTGCAATTGCGGCCCCGACTCGGCTCCTCCTTGGCAGCTCTCAAAGCCGATTGGGCATTCTTGGATTCGGCGGCGGCCTTTTAGGCCCTCTTGTTCCGGCTTGACGTTATTTTCAAGAACCTCGCAGCGATAGGTAGTATTCCTTAACTTTTTGCCATATCGGCCATTTCCTCTTTGCTTGGCGATGAGCAGCCCGTTAAACTTCTAGCTCTTGACCGCCTTTAAAGTGGCCGCATTACTAATTCTGGCTTGCTCTTCGCTCGGGCGAGTTACGCGCAGCTCTTCCACGGCAGTGGCACCATCTGCATTAAGCATACGAATAGTAAGACATGGGCGTCAAGCTCCCTTACCAGGTGTCCGCATAGAAGTCGCATACCTTGTGACTCGTCAAACTGTTTATTGACCAGCGCGATGTCCGCATCCGCCTCATCAAGTTGCCGCTTTAGTTCGGCATATTCATCAGTCCGGCTGGCCTCCGGACGCCCCGCCACCTGCTTAGGAGCGGTGATATGTTATAACTGAGAATTTGATCCTCGGCACGTTGTCAATTTTGACAACATACCGAGTCTCGAGAACTACTATCTATCTGAGGCGCATTTTATATGCATAACTGTCAGAAGGTACATCATTTTTGCGTACCTCAAACCCCGTCAGTAAGCTTCTGACGGCTTCATGCAATCCTCTCTCCGCGGATGCAAATCTTTCAATCACCATACCCATTAGAGCACAGTGATCTTCTGAGATAGCCGCTCGCCCGAGCAGATCCTTCAGCTCCTCTGACCGCACACCACTTGGCGCCGGACCTTCCGGCCCTGCCGGACTTGGGGGAACCTTCCGCGACGAC
This sequence comes from Aegilops bicornis, assembly GCA_021605145.1. Taxonomy (NCBI): domain Eukaryota; kingdom Viridiplantae; phylum Streptophyta; class Magnoliopsida; order Poales; family Poaceae; genus Aegilops; species Aegilops bicornis. The sequence goes on along the minus strand of CM038669.1, from coordinate 623,453,324 downwards.
ACCTCTGGGTCGTCCGCTTCACATGAGGGTGCGATAGGTGGAGGCGTTTCGCTCTCCATCATCTCCGGAAGAAGATCCGCCGAAGACGAGCTCTGCTGGGAAGGGCTGAGGTCCGAACTACAAGGTACAATTTCGGTTATCTTCATAAATAAATACAGGGATGTTCCTTATTTACAAGACCCCTTCTTTTTACTTACGGCTCATTTGGAGGGATGATCCCCTTGGGGAAATAATGCGGCTGGGTTACTTCCCACCGCCGGACTCTCTGCCGAAGATTCCTTTCCCCTCTTTGAGGCCTTGACCTCCGGATCTTCCGAAGCGGTCCTTTTCTCTCCTCGGAAGGTGGAACTCTTAATCCCTCCTTCCTTGATAGCCTCCTTTGTAGAGGCAGTTGCTTCCCCGCTCCCCCCTTCGCCTTCTTCAAAAGGCGCGACCTTCAACATCTTGGTCAGCATGGGATCCGACGTGGTCTCTGGGAGGGGAGCCGGACACCTTATTAACTTTGCCTTGGCTATCCACTCCTGTTCAAGAAACGGCTCCTTTAAAGGGCATATATATAAAATAAATGAATGAACAACTTGTGCAGTTCTGGGACTACTTACTTGAGTATCTGGGCGATTGCAGCTTAGTCCTGCGTCCTCGGTCAAGTCGGACACTTCTCTTGTGATCCGAAGAACAGTTTATACATCTCCACGGGCGTCGTGCCCATAAAATTTTGGAGAGCTCGTGGTCCCTCCGGATTGAATTCCCATAGGCGGAGGGGGCGACGTTTGCAGGGCTGAAGGCGCCGGATCACCATAACCTGCGCCACTACGACTAGATTGATCCCTCTTTCCTGGAGGTCTCGAATACGGCCCTGCAGCAAGGGAACATCCTTGGACGGCCCCAGCCGAGCCCTTGTTGACCCATGATGCGGCCCGCTGTGGTGGACTCGGGAAGGCGGGGAGCGCCCGCCCATTTGGTGCCCACAGGGAGCGGTGATATAAAACCACTCCGTTGCCACAAACCAAGCTCCTCTTAAAAGAGCCCTCGGGCCACGGAGCATCAGCACATTTGTTTATGACCGACCCTCCAGACTGCTTGTTGCCCCTCGATCATCTTTGGCTCCACCTTGAAGGTCTTGAGCCACAATCCAAAGTGGGGGGTTATATGGAGGAAGGCCTCACATACGACAATGAATGACGAGATAGGGAGGATGGACTCCGGACTCAAGTCATGGAAATCAAGCCCATAATAAAACATGAGCCCCCGCACAAAGGGATCCGTCGGGAAGCCTAAACCCCGAAGGAAGTGGGACACGAACACCACGTTCTCGCCGGGCTCAGGAGTGGGAATGACCTGCCTTGGAGCAGGCAGCCTATGCGAGATCTCGCCGGTTAGATACCTGGCGTCGTGCAGCTTTAGCACATCTTCTTCTGTGACGGAGGAAGACATCCATCAGCCATGCTAGTCGGATCCAGACATCGTCGAAAGTCCGAAGCGCCTGAATCTGAAGCTTTGGGTGTTGGAACTCGAAGCGTGAGGCGAACTCGATGGAGGGTGTAAAAAGAAGAGGGCCTTGGTCTCATTATAAAGAGGTTGAATACCAAGAGCCCACCCCGTGGTCGATTAGGACTCGCCTTTGATAGAGAAGGCAGGCCAACGGGCACGGTTGGGTTACCCACGTCCGTATTGATGAGAATCCTGGAATAAGGGGGCATGATCTATGCTTTGATAAGACGTGCTAAAGAAACCGCCTCGCTAAACACGCTGAGGTGGGACAATAAAACGATTCATATAAAGGCCTGGCGGTGGTGTGATGTCACGCCGCTGAATACGTCGCCAGATCTGTGCAAAAATTATTCTCTCTACGGTGTTATGTGGAACTTGTTTTGCAGAGTCGGACACTATCCTTGTGTTCAAAACCTTCTATGAAGTATTCGGAGGAGGAATCCGCCTTGCAATGCCGAAGACAATATGTGCGTCAAACTCGTCGTCATTGAAGCCTGGTTCAGGGGCTACTGAGGGAGTCCTGGACTAGGGGGTGTCCGGATAGCCGGACTATCATCACGGCCGGACTCCAAGACTATGAAGATACAAGATTGAAGACTTCGTCCCGTGTCCGGATGGGACTTTCCTTGGCATGGAAGGCAAGCTTGGCGATACGGATATGTAGATCTCCTACCATTGTAACCGACTCTGTGTAACCCTAACCTATCCGGTGTCTATATAAACCGGAGGGTTTTAGCCCGTAGGACGAACAACAATCATACATAGGCTAGCTTCTAGGGTTTAGCCTCCTTGATCTCTTGGTAGATCTACTCTTGTACTACCCCTATCATCAATATATTTTTTTTGACAGAAAGACTGTAAGGGAGCCCCATACAGTATAATTGGTGCAACAGACCCAAATTGCAAGTACCATGCCTTGAACCTGGGTGGGTGGGAAGGCATCAGCCCTATCATCAATATTAATCAAGTAGGAGTAGGGTATTACCTCCATCGAGAGGGCCCGAACCTGGGTAAAAACATCATGTCCCTTGTCTCCTATTACCATACGCCTACACGCACAGTTCGGGATCCCCTACCCGAGATCCGCCAGTTTTGACACCGACAATGTCCTTCAAGGTTTTTGACGCGGAAGGATGCCGGCTGGAATGCTGCTCCGAGAAGGGCGGTCGGGGCATCGTCGCAGCGAGGACCAGGCCCGCCGGTCGCCCCCTCGGCAGCTCCTTGGGCAGCAGCGAAGGGGCCGGAGGGTCCAGCGCCTCCGCCGAGCTTCTGGCGACTCCGGAGACGAGCGACAACAGCTACGAGCCCCCGAGCTCATGCCGCGCTTGGAGCCGTGCGGGCGCTTCAGGCGATCGGCGCCGGTGATCTGGATGGGGTTGGCGCCGGCGCATGGCGGCCCACTGTTGATGATGGCGTCTCCTTAGGATTAGCACCTTTTATTTCCTGCAAAGAATCGAAGTAGCACCAGCAATGTATGGCGCAGCCATGTTTTTGTGAATATTATTTCCTTATGATGAATCGGTGCGAGATGCTTGTTCATGGCCCTGGCTCAGCTCCCCTTTCTTTCCTCACGAGGGCTTGGTGCTCAAGGCCGACAGTCCCTGCCCTGTGTAGGCTTCAGCCGTCGCTGGTATGCCAGGTCGTGATGCCGTGGTCAAGGCCAGGAGGTGAGCGGCCCGAGGTCCGGTAGGAGCCCCTGAGTCGCGATGCTCAGGAGGTCCCCTTTAGCGCTCAAGCAGCCTCCGCAGGGCAAGAAAGGTAGGCAGCTTTGCCGTGACAGAGCAGCAGTAGGTGAGGGTTTTAGCGCTGAGGCGGATCAGTTTTCGCGTCACTTATCTTGCGGGTTTGGAACGGCGTTCAATGAGGTGCTGTGCCTGCGCGACGGCGACTGAGGTGTTGCGGGATTGGGCCTTCGCGAGCTTCTTCCTCTCCCCCGCGCTTTCCTTAGTACTCTACATCCTCAGGTCCTAGCCCTCGAGTGAGCTTAGCCGCCGCTGGTATGACAGGTCGCGATGCCGTGGGTCAAGGCCAGGGGGTGAGGGCTGGAGAGACAATAAGAGCCCATGAGTCGCGATGCTCAGGCGCCCCCCTTTTAACGTGCAAGCGGATCGCGCCGGAGAGGAGGAGAGAAGGCTCGTGATGTCGCCAGCGTTACTCCTGGAGCAGATCCTGTGTACCAATCACGAGGGGAAACAAGGTTCATTGTTACGGTTGCCAGCCAACCATTGGTCGCTCCGAGGGAGTGATCGGGGGCACTGCAGGCTTGGTGAGATGGCGCCTTGCAGGGCTACCGCGGCCAGAGCTCAGCCACTCAGATTTATCGGTGTTGCAGGGACGGACCCGTGCACAAGTGCCGTGCCTGAGCGACCGGCTCCAAAGGTAGGTGTCAATCGAGAAGGCGATTAGGTCAAGCATGTTATGTATGAATAAGAAAATCCATCTAGATAGGTGCGGAGAAAGCACACGCCACTAGTTCTGGCCCGAGCAGCTTGGGGATAATGCAGCCCGAGGGGTGCCCCCAACAAGGCAAGTAAAGAACATAAGCAAAACGGATACATGCCGCAGGGACGGACCTGCGCAACCTGGGAATGATGCAGCCCGAGGGGCGCTCCCAGCTGAAAGCGGAACTTGGAAAGGTGTCACCTGATATGGTCGGAGATGGCGGGATGTTGAGGTAGCAGAAGACGCGTGATGAGGAAGCTGGCCCTCACGAGCCCTCCGGACCCGGAGATTCGGGAGGCTCCGGGAGCACGGGGGGTTCCTCGAGAGCCATCTCCATCTCTGCCAGGATCGCGCGCTCCTTGACCTCTTGAGCCTCCAGAGTGCACCTCAGCAGGCGCTGATGGGCGGCAACCGCGTTCGGCAGGCCGAAGGGCATGAGAACGTAGTTGTGAGGCGGACCCTCGCAACGCCCCACGCGTGAGGGCCAGAGGCGCTCCTGAGACGTGGCCTGGTTGAGCCCCGGTATGTCGATGCAGATTCGCAGCCCAGCATCCTTGCCTGGATGTGGGGCCACGGTGGGCAAGCGGCGACAGCCGCGCATGACTCTTGACTCCTGCAGCTCCTGGGTGTTCTTCGTGATGAACTCCTGAGGGTTTTGCCCTCCTTGCATCATACCTTCCTGAGGGAAACGTGCCTTGAAGCATGCCTCCAAGTGGTGCCCGAGCGCCTCCCTCGTGACCCCGGCTAGGTCGGTGGCTCGCCATGAAAGAGCCCCCGGGACCCGCCTGAGGAGGGCGCCGGACGCGCCTTCCTATGCGACAGAGGGTGGCGCCCCTTGAACGGGCGCGTGTCCCGTTTCCACGCCTCCGGAGGTGCCTACCCCACGAGGGCTTGGACCAGGCGAAGCCTTCTTCTTCTTAGGGATCGCCTCGGGAAGTCTTCCGCTTCTGTGATCTGGGTCTTCGATTGCTGCGGCTTGGAAGGCACGCTCAAGAGAGCACATTGCATCCCTTTCCTCACAAGGCACTATGATGACTCCTCCGCTTCCTCGCATCTTGAGGACATTGTAGCCATGGTGAGTCACCGCCATGAACTTGGCCAAAGCTGGGTATCGGAGGATGGCATTGTATGGCAGGCGAATGTGGGCGATGTCGAAGTCGATGAGCTCGGTGCGGTAGTTGTTGTGCTGTCCGAAGGTGACGGGAAGGCAAACTTGCCCTATCGGGACGGTGGATCCATTGGTGACTCTTGAGAAAGGCTTGGTCGGCTGAAGCTGATCGTATGGCACTTGGAGATCGTTGAATGTCTCGACAGATAGGATGTTGAGTCCTGCTCCGCCGTCGATGAGGGTCCGGGTGACTTGCATGTTGCTGATGACTGGTGAGCAAAGCATGGGGAGGACTCCGGCCGTTGCCGCGCACTTGAGCTGGTCCGCTGAGCTGAACGTGATAGCGCACGACGACCACCTAAGAGGGCGTGTGGCCTCAGGCTTGGGGAGAACTGCATTCACCTCGCGAGCAACCTGCTTGAAGATGGGCTGAGAGGCTGGGGCCTGAGCACCACCTAGGATGCAAGCGATCGCACGCGGCTCCTAGAAGCCCCCAGCCCCCTCATCCTGATGATTGTCTTCGTACCTCCTTGGCGGCTGCGGAAGAGGTGGGAGCCCTGCGTTGCCTTGAGGGCGGTCCTCACGAGGCTGGTCCCTCCAACCTCCCTTGCGAGGCTGGTCCTGCCAGCGGTCCTCGCGAGGTCTGTCACGTCATCCTTGGCGAGGGCCACGGTCTTCCCAGTGTCTTGCGCCTCTTCCTCCTCCTCGGCCGTAGACCCGATCATTGCGCTCGGGGCATCGGCCGATACGCCCTTCTCGCACGGCCCTGAGCTCCTGGCATTCGTTGGTGTTGTGGGTGTGGAGGTCGTGGTACACGCAGTACCGGCTGCCTTTGGATGACTCAGGCTGATCTCTGCCTTGCTTGGTGTCTAGTTCTACCGCGAGCATGGCAGCCCCCTTGCGCTTCACGTCCTTGGCCTTGGGCTTCTTCTCTTCTGGATCGGCAGTCGGAAGCTCGAGGAGGGAGAGGCGCCCTTCCTCAGCCCTGACGCATTTGGTCGCCAAGTTGAACAGCTCCAGGGATGTGCGTAGGTCTTCATGCATTGCTAGCTCCTCCTTCATCTTGACGTCACGCACGCCATCGGAGAAGGCTGAGATGATGGCTTCCTCGCCACCTTGGGGATTTTGAGGCGGCGTTGTTGAAGCGTTGGATGTACTTCTTGAGGTCTCTCCTCGCTGCTGCTTGATGCGGCGCATGTCACCACGGTAGGAGGCCGATCGCGAAAGTGCCTTGGAAGTTGGCGATGAAGCGGTGCGCATCTCGTCCCAGGAGGAGATCGTGCGGGAGCCGAGTTCGAGGCGAGGTTCGGGCTCCGTCCTTGAGCGCCATGGGGAATAAATTCGCCATGACCTTTTTGTCCCCGTTGGCGGCTTCGATGCCCAGCTCGTAGAGCTGAAGGAACTCCGCGGGGTCGGTAGTGCCATCGTAGCGAGGAGGCAGGTCTGGCTTGAACTTGCCGGGCCACGCGACGCTGCGTAGCTCGGTGGTGAAGGCGCGGCAGCCTGCAGTGGTGTTGCCGCTCTCCCCTTCCACACCACGAATGGCTTAAAAAGCCTTTCCGGAAAGATGTTAGGTGGGACGGGGTCGCGCTTAGTGCCGATGCGAGCAAGGACGTCCGCCGCTTGATTACTTTCACGGGCCACGTGATGGAACTCGAGCCCCTCGAACCGAGCCGACATTTTTAGGACGACATTACGATAAGCTGCCATCTTTGGATCTTTGGCATCGAAGTCTCCATTTATTCGAGATATTGCAAGGTTTGAGTCCCCGCGCACTTCCAGGTGTTGTATGCCCATGGAGACAGCCATCCGAAGACCATGCAATAAGGCTTCGTATTCGGCTGCGTTATTGGAATCTGTGTATAATATTTGGAGTACATATTGGACGACATCTCCAGTGGGGGAAGTTAAAACGACGCCAGCTCCTAGTCCTGCCAGCATTTTGGAACCATCAAAATACATAACCCAGTTGGAATATGTGCCGTACTCTTTAGGGAGTTCGGCCTCTGTCCATTCGGCGACGAAGTCAGCCAGTACTTGGGATTTAATGGCTCGACGCGGTTTGTATGTTATGTCAAATGGAAGGAGCTCAATGGCCCATTTGGCAATCCGGCCCGTAGCATCGCGGTTGTTTATTATGTCGTTGAGTGGTACTTCAGAAGCCATCATGATCGAACACTCCTGGAAGTAGTGTCGTAGCTTTCGGGATGCCATGAAGACCGCGTATGCTATCTTTTGATAGTGAGGGTACTGGGATTTACATGGTGTAAGGACAGTGGATACATAATATACTGGCTTCTGAAGCGGGAATTTGTGTTCGTCCTGTTCTCGTTCAACGACGAGCACGGCGCTTACCACCGGGTGTGTTGCCGATATGTATAATAACATGGGTTCGCCGATGTTCGGCGCGGACAGGATTGGGTTGCTTGCTAGGAGGGCTTTTATTTCTTCCAGTCCGGTCGTTGCCGCATCCGTCCACTCGAAGTGATCGATGTGTCGTGGAAGGCGATAGAGTGGCAATGCCTTTTCTCCCAATCTAGAGATAAAGCGGCTTAAAGCTGCCACACAACCAGCAAGGTTTTGGACCTGTTTAAGGTCCGTTGGTGTAGCCAATTGTGACAAAGCTCGGATTTTGGCTGGATTTGCTTCAATTCCTCTATTGGAAATGATGAAGCCCAGCAGTTTTCCAGCGGGGACGCCGAAGACACATTTTTCTGGATTGAGCTTAATGTCATACGCATAGAGGTTGTCGAATGTGAGACGTAAATCGTCTATGAGTGTTTCGACGTGTCTAGTTTTGATGACAACATCGTCCACATACTTCAACTGTCTTGCCGATCTGTTTCTCCAGGCATGTTTGAATCATGGGTTGGTAGGTGGCGCCGGCATTTTTGAGCCAGAAGGGCATGGTGTTGAAGCAGAATGGCCCATATGGGGTAATGAATGCTGTTGCGGCATGATCGGACTCCTTCATTTTAATTTTATGGTATCCGGAATATGCATTGAGGAAACACAGTGAGTCATGTCCTGCGGTAGCATTAATGATCTGGTCGATGCGGGGGAGGGGGATGGAATCCTTGGGGCAAGCCTTATTGAGGTCTTTGAAATCGACGCATAGGCGCCAGGATTTGTCCTTCTTTGGCACCATCACCAGGTTTGCCAGCCAGTCTGGGTGTTTTATTTCTCTAATGAATCCGACCTCGATTAGCTTGGCTAGCTCCTCCCCCCATAGCTTGACGTTTGGGTTCGGAAAAACGCCGCAGTGTCTGTTTGACTGGTTTATATGTTGAGGCTGTGTTCGGCCAGCTTGCGTGGGATTCCTGGCATATCAGAAGGGTGCAAGGCGAATGTGTCCTAATTTTCGCACAGGAACTCTCGTAGCGCGGCGCCAACCGTTGGGTCTAGTTGTGCTCCAATAGATGTTGTCTTCTTGGGGTCCGTTGGATGGACTTGGAATTTGACTATTTCTTCTGCCGGTTTGAAGGAGGTGGATTTGGGTCGTTTGTCTAGGATCACATCGTCCCTGTCCACCGTGGAGCGTAGTACGGTTAATTATTCAGATAATGCCTCAAGGGCCAGATATGCGGTTTTATTTCCGGCGCATAGTGCTATGTCTGGATCACTGGCGAGAGTGATTATGCCGTTGGGCCTGGGCATCTTCAGCTTCATGTACCCGTAATGGGGTATATCTTGGAAGCGTGTAAATGCCTCCCGCCTCAAGAGGGCGTGATATCCACTGTTGAAAGGGGCCCATTGGAAGGTTATCTCTTCGGACCGATAATTCTCCGGCGTGCCGAATACCACGTCAAGTGTGATTTTTCCCGCACACCGCGCCTCCCGACTTGGAATGATTCCTCGGAAGGTTGTGCTGCTTTGCTCGATGTGGCTCGTGTCTATTTCCATTTTGTGGAGCGTATCCTCATAGATGAGGTCTAGTCCGCTGCCGCCGTCCATGAGAACCTTGGTGAGCCGAAAGCCGTCGACTATTGGACTGAGGACCAAGGTGGCTGGTGCTTGGAATGTCCTGTATTTGGGTTCATCACAAGCATTAAAACTCATAGCTGTGTTGTTCCAAGGGTTTATTGCTGCGATTTGGCAGACTTCGGCGAGTTCGCGGAGTGCCCTTTTGCGACTGTTATTTGAGGCAAATGTCTCGAAGACCGTCAATACTTTGAGGTCATCGTCTTCTGGGGGGTGTTGTTCTGGGGTATTCTTGGTGAGGATATCCTCGCCGCTCTTGGCCACTTCCGTAGTATCCAACATGCTCTAAGGCTCTGAGTTGGTCTGTTATTCGGTGTTGTGTGTATTTTGCACGGCCCATCGATCCATCCTTCCAGAACGGTTCCGTGCCCCGTGATGGGCTTATATTTCTTTACTATTGGACCGGTCATGCTATGAGGGGTGCGCCATTTTTGCTTGAACGAGGGGTTGAGTGGGGACCAATGGCTCCCAACGGGCTGCCTAGGTTTTCCAGGCACTTTCCATTGCGCTGTACTTCTGTATGATAGTTGCCAAGTCAGTGAAGTGTAATATGCGGCGACGGTTGATGGCGTTGAGGATTCCTTTGTCTTTGCAATTGTTGAGGAAAGCAGAGATCGCGTCTTCGTCGCGGCAATCTTTAATCTTGTCTTTGACAAGGAGGAATCTGGCCCAGAAGTGGTGGACCGTTTCCTGAGACTGTTGTTGTATGCTCGTGAGAGCGCTTATATGTGGGTGGGTGGGTGGATTTAAATCCGAACCCTGACCCAATTTTGGCCCCGGAGTCTGAAGATCTTCCGAACTTAACAGTTCGGGCTCCGGAGTATCAACTGATTTCTTTGGTCTGTTGTCCGATTCTATGTTCGGAGGGCAGGATGCATCTCTTCGTAGGTGGGTGTCCGGCTCTTCGAGGTCAGGGATCTGCATAGTCCGTCCTCAGTATAGAGGAAGAGTTGTCGTCTCGCTCCTCGACTACCGCTACCTGGTGGGTGATCGGTGGAGATTTGATTTCTCTCTGGTCGGGTTTAAGCCCAATTTTATCGAAGTCTATAGCGACCCCCAGGGCGGCGATGCGATCTAGGAGCTCTTTCAAAGACGAAAGCTCCATCAGATCTATCTGCTTGGAGTGTTCGGAGTCGATACGAAGGGAGTTTTCGATGACCCGAGAGATCATCGCCGGCTTAAAGGCCGAACGGGATGTCATGGTAAAGATGCCCAACCGGAGGGTTTGGCCTGTGGCCAGTACTCCTCTAGAGGTGATGTTGTCCTTGAGAACAAGGCGAGCCATCGATCTTATCTTCGATGTCACAGGGGAACTCTCAATGAAAGCACCAATATGTCGGTGTCAAAAACGGCGGATCTCGGGTAGGGGGTCCCGAACTGTGCGTCTAAGGTCGATGGTAACAGGAGACAGGGGACATGATGTTTACCCAGGTTCAGGCCCTCTCTATGGAGGTAATACCCTACTTCCTGCTTGATTGATCTCGATGAATATGAGTATTACAAGAGTTGATCTACCACGAGATCATAATGGCTAAAACCCTAGAAGTCTAGCCTGTATGACTATGATTATGAATATTGGCCTCTATGTACCTAGCCCCCCGGTTTATATAGACACCGGAGGGATCTAGGATTACATAAGGTCGGTTACAGAGAAAGGAATCTTCATATTCGATCGCCAAGCTTGTCTTCCACGCCAAGGAGAGTCCTATACGGACACGGGTAGAGTCTTTGATCTTTGTATCTTCACAGCCCATCAGTCTGGCCCATGGCTAATAGGCCGGACGCCCAAGGACCCCTTAGTCCAGGACTCCCTCAGTGCGCCCCCCAAGGGAGTCAGAATTGGACTAGGGGAGGGGGGCCGCGGCCCCTCTTTCCCTCTCCCTTCCCCTCTCCTTCCTCCCCCTTCTCCTCCTAGTTGGACTAGGAAAGGTGGAGTCCTACTCCTACTAGGAGGAGGACTCCTCCCCTCCTTGGCGCGCCCTAGGGTCGGCCGGCCTCCCCCTTGCTCCTTTATATACGGGGGCAGGGGGCACCCTAGAACACAACAACAGACATTGTCTTAGCCGTGTGCGGTGCCCCCCTCCACCATAATCCACCTCGGTCATATCGTTGCAGTGCTTAGGCGAAGCCCTGCGCCGGTAGCTTCATCATCACCGTCATCACGCCATCGTGCTGGCGAAGCTCTCCCTCGACACTCAGCTGGATCGAAAGTTCGTTGGACATCACCGAGTTGAACGTGTGCTGATCGCGGAGGTGCCGTACTTTCGGTACTAGGATCAGTCAGATCGTGAAGACGTACGACTACATCAACCGCGTTGTCATAACGCTTCCGCTTTCCGTCTACGAGGGTACGTAGACAACACTCTCCCATCTCCTTGCTATGCATCACCATGATAGATCTTGCGTGTGCGTAGGATTTGTTTTGAAATTACTACGTTAACCAACAGTGGCATCAGAGCCAGGTTTATGATTAGATGTTATATGCACGAGTAGAATACAAATGAGTTGTGGGCGATAATAGTCATACTGCTTACCAGCATGTGATACTTTGATTCGGCGGTATTTTTGGATGAAGCGGCCCAGACCGACATTACGCGTACGCTTATGCAAGACTGGTTCTACCGACGTGCTTCGCACACAGGTGGCTGGCGGGTGTCAGTTTCTCCAACTTTAGTTGAATCGAGTGTGGCTACGCCCGATCCTTGTTGAAGGTTAAAACAACACACTTGACGAAAAATCGTTGTGGTTTTGATGCGTAGGTAAGAACGGTTCTTGCTCAGCCCATAGCAGCCACGTAAAACTTGCAACAACAAAGTAGAGGACATCTAACTTGTTTTTGTAGCGCATGTTGTGATGTGATATGGTCAAGACATGATGCTAAATTTTATTGTATGAGATGATCATGTTTTGTAATAGAGTTATCGGCAACTGGCAGGAGCCATATGGTTGTCGCTTTATTGTATGAAATGCAATCGCCATGTAATTGCTTTACTTTACCACTAAGCGGTAGCAATAGCCGTAGAAGCAATAGTTGGCGAGACGACAACGATGCTCCAATGGAGATCAAGGTGTCAAGCCGGTGACGATGGTGATCATGACGATGGTTTGGAGATGGAGATGAAAGGCACAAGATGATGATAGTCATATCATATCACTTATATTGATTGCATGTGATGTTTATCCTTTATGCATCTTATTTTGCTTAGTACGGCGGTGGCATTATAAGATGATCTCTCACTAAATTTCAAGGTACAAGTGTTCTCCCAAAGTATGCACCATTGCGAAAGTTCATCGTGCCGAGACACCACGTGATGATTGGGTGTGATAAGCTCTACGTTCACATACAACGGGTGTGAGCCAGTTTGGCACACGCAGAATACTTGGGTTAAACTTGACGAGCCTACCATATGCAGATATGGCCTTGGAACACTAAGACCGAAAGGTCGAGCGTGAATCATATAGTAGATATGATCAACATAGTGATGTTCACCATTGAAAACTACTCCATCTCACATGATGATCGGACATGGTTTAGTTGATTTGGATCACATGATCACTTAGATGATTAGATGGATGTCTGTCTAAGTGGGAGTTCTTTAGTAATTTGATTAATTGAACTTTAATTTATCATGAACTTAGTACCTGATAGTATTTTGCATGTCTATGTTGTTATAGATAGATGGCCCATGTTGTTGTTCCGTTGAATTTTAATGCGTTCCTAGAGAAAGCTCAGTTGAATGATGATGGTAGCAACTACACAGACTGGGTCCATAACTTGAGGATTATCATCATTGCTGCACAGAAGAATTACGTCCTGGAAGCACTGCTAGGTGCCAAACCCGCTGCAGGAGCAACACCAGATGTTATGAACGTCTGGAAAAGCAAAGCTGATGACTACTCGATAGTTCAGTGTGCCATGCTTTACGGCTTAGAACCGGGACTTCAACGACGTTTTGAACATCATGGAGCATATGAGGTGTTCCATGAGTTGAAGTTAATATTTCAAGAAAATTCCCAAACTGAGAGATATGAAGTCTCCAATAAGTTTTACAGCTGCAGAATGGAGGAGAATAGTTCTGTCAGTGAGCATATACTCAAAATGTCTGGTTATTACTTGATTCGACTAGGAGTTAATCTTTCTAATGATAGTGTCATCGAACAAATTCTTCAATGACTGCCACCAAGCTACAAGAGCTTCGTGATGAACTATAATATGCAAGGGATGGATAAGACAATTCCCGAGCTCTTCGCAATGCTAAAGGTTGCGGAGGTAGAAATCAAGAAAGAGCATCAAGTGTTGATGGTCAACAAGACCACCAGTTTCAAGAAAAAGGGTATAAAGGGAAGAAGGGGAACTTCAAGAAGAATGGCAAGCAAGTTGCTTCTCAAGTGAAGAAGCCCAAGTCTGGACCTAAGCCTGAGACTGAGTGCTTCTACTGCAAAGGGACTGGTCACTGGAAGCAGAACTGCCCCAAGTATTTGGCGGATAAGAAGGGTGAAAGGTGACAAAGGTATATGTGATATACATGTTATTGATGTGTACCTTACTAATGCTCATGATAGTGCACAGGTATTTGATCTTGGTTACATTACTAATATTTGCAACTTCAAAGCAGGGGACTACGAATTAGCGAAGATTGGTTAAGGACGAGGTGACGATGCACGTGGGAAATGGTTCCGAAGTCAATGTGATCGCCGTCGCACGCTACCTCTACATCTACCTTGGGATTAGTTTTAGACCTGAATAATTGTTATTTGGTGCCAGAGTTAAGCATGAACATTATATCTGGATCTTGTTTGATGCGAGACGGTTATTCATTTAAATCAGAGAATAATGGTTGTTCTATTTATATCATTAATATCTTTTATGGTCATGCACACTTGAAGAGTGGTCTATTTTTGTTGAATCTCGATAGTAGTGACACACATATTCATAATATTGAAGCCAAAAGATGCAGAGTTGAAAATGATAGTGCAACTTATTTGTGGCACTGCCATTTAGGTCATATTGGTGTAAGGCGCATGAATAAACCCCATTCTGATGGACTTTTGGAATCACTTGATTATGAATCACTTGGTACTTGTGAACCATGCCTCATGGGCAAGATGACTAAAACTCCGTTCTCCGGAACAATGGAGTGAGCAACAGATTTGTTGGAAATCATACATACTGATGTATGTGGTCCGGTGAATATTGAGGCTCGTGACGGGTATTGTTATTTTCTCACCTTCACAGATGATTTGAGCAGATATGAGTATATCTACTTGATGAAACATAAGTCTGAAACATTTGAAAAGTTCAAAGAATTTCAAAGTGAAGTAGAAAATCATCATAACAGGAAAATAAAGTTTCTACAATCTGATCATGGAGGAGAATATTTGAGTTACAAGTTTGGTCTTCATTTGAAACAATGCGGAATAGTTTCACAACTCACGACACCCGGAACACCACATCGTAATGGTGTGTCCGAACGTCGTAACCGCACTTTTTAGATATGGTGCGATCTATGATGTCTCTTACTGATTTACCGCTATCATTTTGGGGTTATGCTTTAGAGACGGCTGCATTCACGTTAAATAGGGAACCATCTAAATCCGTTGAGACGACACCTTATGAACTGTGGTTTGTCAAGAAACCCAAGTTGTCATTTCTGAAATTTTGGGGTTGCGATGCTTATGTGAAAAAGCTTCAACCTGATAAGCTCGAAACCAAATCGGAGAAATGTTTCTTCATAGGATACCCAAAAGAGACTATTGGGTACACCTTCTATCATAGATCCTAAGGCAAGACATTCGTTGCTAAAAATGGATCCTTTCTAGAGAAGGAGTTTCTCTCGAAAGAAGTGAGTGGGAGGAGAACTTGATGAGGTAACTGTACCTGCTCCCTTATTGGAAAGTAGTTCATCACAGAAATCAGTTCCTGTGACTCCTACACCAATTAGTGAGGAAGCTAATGATGATGATCATATAACTTCAGATCAAGTTACTACCAAACCTCGTAGGTAAACCAGAGTAAGCTCCGCACAAGAGTGGTACGGCAATCCGGTTCTGGAGGTCATGTTACTTGACCATGACTAACCTACGAACTATGAGGAAGCGATGTTGAGCCCAGATTTCGCAAAATGGCTTGAGGCCATGAAATCTGAGATGGGATCCATGTATGAGAACAAAGTGTGGACTTTGGTTGACTTGCCCGATGATCGGCAAGCCATCAAGAATAAATGGATCTTCAAGAAGAAAACTGGCGCTAACGGTAATATTACTATTTACAAAACTCGACTTGTTACAAAAGGTTTTTGACAAGTTCAAGGAGTTGACTACGATGAGACCTTCTCACCCGTAGCGATGCTTAAGTCTGTTCGGATCATGTTAGCAATTGCTGCATTTCATGATTATGAAATTTGGCAAATGGATGTAAAGGTTGCATTCCTGAAAGGATTTCTGGTAGAAGAGTTGTATATAATGCAACCTGAAGGTTTTATCGATCCAAAGGATGCTAACAAAGTGTGCAAGCTCCAGAGATCCATTTATGGACTGGTGCAAGCATCTCGGAGTTGGAATAAACGTTTTGATAGTGTGATCAAAGAATATGGTTTTATAAAGACTTTTGGAGAAGCATTTTTTACAAGAAAGTGAGTGGGAGCTCTGTAGCATTTCTAATATTATGTGGATGACATATTGTTGATTGGAAATGATATAGCATTTCTGGATAGCATAAAAGGATACTTGAATAAGAGTTTTTCAATGAAAGACCTCGGTGAAGCTGCTTATATATTGGGCATCAAGATCTATAGAGATAGGTCAAGATGCTTAATTGGACTTTCACAAAGCACATACCTTGATAAAGTTTTAAAGAAGCTCAAAATGGATCAAGCAAAGAAAGGGTTCTAGGCTGTGTTACAAGGTGTGAAGTTGAGTCAGACTCAATGCCCGACCACTGCAGAAGATAGAGAGAAAAGGAAGGTCATTCCCTATGCTTCGGCCATAGGTTCTATCATGTATGCAATGCTGTGTACCAGACCTGATGTGTGCCTTGCTATTAGTTTAGCAGGGAGGTACCAAAGTAATCCAGGAGTGGATCATCGGAAAGCGGTCAAGAACATCCTGAAATACCTCAAAAGGACTAAGGATATGTTTCTTGTTTATGGAGGTGACAAAGAGCTCGTCGTAAATGGTTACGTCGATGCAAGCTTTGACATTGATCCGGATGACTCTAAGTCACAAATCGGATATGTATTTATATTGAACGGTGGAACTGTCAGTTGGTGCAGTTCTAAGCAAAGCGTCGTGGCGGGATCTACGTGTGAAGCGGAGTACATAGCTACTTCGGAAGCAGCAAATGAAGGAGTTCATATCTGATCTAGGTGTCATACCTAGTGCATCGGGTCCAATGAAAATCTTTTGTGACAATGCTGGTGCAATTGCCTTGGCAAAGAAATCCAGATTTCACAAGAGAACCAAGCACATCAAGAGACGCTTCAATTCCATCCGCGATCAAGTCAAGGAGGGATACATAGAGATTTGCAAGATACATACAGATCTGAATGTTGCTGACCCGTTGACTAAGCCTCTCTCACGAGCAAAACATGATCAGCACCAAGACTCCATGGGTGTTAGAATCACTACAGTTTAATCTAGATTATTGACTCTAGTGCAAGTGGGAGACTGAAGGAAATATGCCCTAGAGGCAATAATAAAGTTGTTATTTATATTTCCTTGTATCATGATAAATGTTTATTATTCATACTAGAATTGTATTAACCGGAAACTTAGTACATGTGTGAATACATAGACAAACAGAGTGTCACTAGTATGCCTCTACTTGACTAGCTCTTTGAATCAAATATGGTTAAGTTTCCTAGCCATAGACATGAGTTGTCATTTGATTAACGGGATCACATCATTAGATAATGATGTGATTGACTTGACCCATTCCATTAACTTAGCACTTGATCGTTTAGTATGTTGCTATTGCTTTCTTCATGACTTATACATGTTCCTATGACTATGAGATTATGCAACTCCCGAATACTGGAGGAACACTTTGTGTGCTACCAAACGTCACAACATAACTGGGTGATTATAAAGGTGCTCTACAGGTGTATCCGATGGTGTTTGTTGAGTTGGCATAGATCGAGATTAGGATTTGTCACTTCGATTGTTGGAGAGGTATCTCTGGGCCCTCTCGGTTATGCACATAACTATAAGCCTTGCAAGCAATGTGACTAATGAGTTAGTTGTGGGATGATGCATTATGGAATGAGTAAAGAGACTTGCCGGTAACGAGACTGAACTAGGTATTGAGATACCGACGATCGAATCTCGGGCAAGTAACATACCGATGACAAAGGGAACAACGTATGTTGTTATACGGTTTGACCGATAAAGATCTTCGTAGAATATGTGGGAGCCAATATGAACATCCAGGTTCCTCTATTGGTTATTGACCAGAGACGTGTCTCGGTCTTGTCTACATAGTTCTCGAACCCGTAGGGTCCGCACGCTTAACGTTCGGTGACGATCGGTATTATGAGTTTATGTGTTTTGATGTACCGAAGGTACTTCGGAGTCCCGGATATGATCACAGACATGACGAGGAGTCTCGAAATGGTTGAGACATAAGGATTGATATACTGGACGGCTATATTCGGACATCGGAAGTGCTCCGGAAGGTTTCGGATAAAACCGGAGTGCTGGAGGGTTATCAAACCCCCCCCCCCGGAAGTTATTGGGCCCTTAGTGGGCTTTAGGGGAGAGAGAGGGCAACAACCAGGAGGTGGCGCCCCCCCCCCCCCCAAGGCAGTCCGAATTGGACTAGGGGAGGGGGCGTGGCCCCTCTTTCCCTCTCCCTCCCCCTCTCCTTCCTTCCCCCTTCTCCTCCTAGTTGGACTAGGAAAGGGGGAGTCCTACTCCTACTAGGAGGAGGACTCCTCCCCTCCTTGGCGCGCCCTAGATCCGTCCGGCCTCCCCCCTTGCTCCTTTATATACGGGGGCAGGGGGTGTCATTGTCAAAACCGGCGGATCTCGGGTAGGGGGTCCCGATTTGTGCGTCAAGGCTGATGGTAACAGGAAGCAAGGGACACAGATGTTTACCCAGGTTCAGGCCCTCTCGATGGAGGTAAAACCCTACTTCCTGCTTGATTAATATTGATTATATGGGTAGTAAAAGAGTAGATATACCACGAGATCATAGAGGCTAAACCCTAAGAGCTAGCCTATGATGGCATGATTGTAATTGTGATCGCCCTTCTAAGGACCTACCTCTCCGGTTTATATAGACACCGGAGAGGGCTACGGTTTACATGGAGTCGGTTACAAGGAAGGAAATATAATATTCGGATCTCCAAGCTTGCCTTCCACGCCAAGGAAAGTCCCATCCGAACACGGGTCGAAGTCTTGAGTCTTGTATCTTCACGCTTCAATAGTCCGGACGATGTATATAGTCCGGCTGTCCGGATACCCCCTAATCCAGGACTCCCTCAGTAGCCCCTGAACCAGGCTTCAATGATGATGAGTCCGGCGCGTAGTCTTGTCTTCGGCATTGTAGGGCGGGTTCCATCTCCGAGTACTCCAAAGTAATCATAGAACACTTGAACCGTGTCCGGATCCACAAAATGATCTTCACATGCCACCGTAGAGAGAATGGTATTTTACAAATGCAATCTGCTGACAACTTTTTAGGCAACGCGACGTGTCATTACAGTCGGGTCATTATACGAACTGTTTTCTCATAACCAGCCACAATGCATATTGCGAGGCGGTTTCCTTGACACGTCTTGTCAAAGCAGAGATCGTGTCCCCTTATAACGGGATTCTCATCAATACGGGTATGGGTAATCCCACCACGCAATCAAGCGTGGCGCTTGGGGAGCAAGCGATTCCCAACGGGCAAGTAGGGAGGCGTACCGCTTTCGGTGCCTCTATAAAGGGATAAGATTTCCTCATTTTTACCCACGCCTTCCTCCTCCTTCGCCCACTCTTTCCCCCTCGAGCTCCAGCGCCCAAGCTCTCGTCTCCTCCACACAGCTAAACATGTCTGGAGCAGGAGGCAAGTGGGTGGTTTCCACCGTCAAGGAGAAGCACATCACAAACCTTCGGGCGGCCGGATACTTGGCCGCAGACATAGCGCACCGGCTACCAGATGCCGGGCAGGTCATTCCGACCCTAGGACCCCACGAGAGGGTTGTATTTGTTGCCCACTTCGTCCGTGGACTAGGATTTCCTCTCCATCCCTTCGTCTCCGGGCTCATGTCTACTACGGGCTAGATTTCCATGATCTAGCCCCAAATTTCGTCCTCAACATCTCGGCGTTCATCGTCGTATGCGAGGCCTTCCTCCGCATCCGACCTCGTTTCGGCCTATGGCTGCAAACCTTCTGCGTGAAGCCGAAGATTGTAAGCGGCTAGCATGCAGAGTGCGGAGGAGCCATGGTGGGCAAGATGCCTAATGTCACCTGGCCGGACGACTCCTTTGCGGAGACCGTAAAAGGATGGCGATCGGGGTGGTTCTACATCACCGAACCGCGCGGCGCCAACTGGGCGGCGGCCCCGACCAGTCTGGAGCCCCCATGCGGCTCACCTCACAGGAAAGGAAGGGCCTGTCTGGGCGATTCTACGGAGCTGACCGGACTCAGACATGCATCAAAAGCATGAAGGACAAGAACATCAAGCTTGTCAAGGTGATCCAGGTCATGCTCGTTCACGGATCCTGCCTGGCCAAAGGCGGGCAGTCAATCTATGGGAGTTCGTCCCGGCCAACACCGACGCCCGGAAGCTCTATGACATGATGCACAAAGGCGCATGGAAGGTGTTGTTCAAGGCCTCAAGTGCCTCCTCCCACATCCGAGGACCATGGGCTTCACGCTTGCTGGCTCCTAGTCAGGTGAGTTCTCAGACTACCACTGGACTCGATTTTTCCCAATATGTTCAAGGGGGATCCTTAAGTAGTTATACATATTTTCCTCAGGATTATGTGGAGACAACGGAGTAGGTTTACTGCCCGGCTCTGCTGCCAGAAGGCCCAGCTGACGCTCTCCTGACGGAGATGCTGGTCCCGGCACCGTACAAGGTGCCGGAGAAGAAGGCTGAGAAGAAGGCCCCGGGGATCCGAAAGGGTCTCCGGCGTAAGGTTGTGCCTGAAGCCTCATCCGAAGATGACGAGGCAGACTCCTCCCACGAGGGGGAGGAGGAAGAAGAAGAAGACGCCCCATACGGAAAGGAGGAGGGGCCCGGAGAGGCGGGCCAGGGGGCCGGAAAAGGCCCTCGGTGCAAGACCGTTATACCCCTGTCGTCCGATGACGACGAAACAGATTCCTCCCGCGGAAACGGGAGGAATCAAGAAGAAATTCCACCTCCAACGCACTGGGGGGAGAAGAATAGAAAAGCCGCCCCGGAGGGGGAGGCTGGGGCATCCAAGAAGGGGAAGGTACCCCTTCCGGACTACTCCGCCATGGCCGCTCATAGCGAGGAAGGGTGGCTGCCCAGGGGGAAGCCCCCAGTGCGATCGTAAGTGTCCGCACTCCATCATAACTTCATTCTATAGCTTTTGTTTAACGCCGAACATATGTGCAGTCCGGCCAGGGCTTACCCGAAGGGTCTTCCTCCGGATCCTCGAGTGATTCGGAGATCAATTCGCTTTGACAGCCCACTACTCCTCAACCCGCTGGATGACATGGAGGTGTTGTCCCACAGCTCCCGGCGGGGAGGTGACTCTGGAGACGCCCCAAGGCGGGGTCCCAGACGTCGGACACACGGGGTTCAAGATCCCCGCGGATCGTGTCCATGAGAGCCACAATAGGCCGGGCTCTCAGCCGAACACTGTCCCGGAACCTTCAATGGTTCCGAACTCGGGCGGACAGCCCCTCATCAGGGAGAGCGAGCCGTCAGCATCAAGGACTTCCGGTGCGCCCAAGGCACCGGATTGTCTGCTGGAAGCGCTTCACGGCGCTTCCATAGATGAGGAGCACCGTACTCTTATGAGTTCGGTGATTCGGAAGGTTTCGTCCGCCAAGAGCGGACTAACCGAAGCTTGCACCAGCCTCTTGACAGGCTTTGAGGTGAGTAATAAATATGTGTAAAATTACCACCCGACAGGTAGTAGCCCCTGATACTCTGTTTGGTGTTCGGAAAGAAAAACCAAACGGAGGGTCAATTATAATCCGCAAGGGTCTAACAATAAATATTCATGTGCATAAGCAGGCTGTGCTGCTTGCTGCTGCCATCTTGCCGAAGTTGCCGAACGAAGAGGGATCTGGAGCAGCGAGGAGAGCTCGGCCTCACGAAGAGGCAGCTCGAGGAGAATAAAGGTGTTTATTCCCTGCTCGTATGTATTTAAAAATAGGCAAAATTGGTCAATCTAACGCCAAAGGCGTCGTGATCAGGTAACAGGGGCCACCGCCAAGTGGCGCCTCAAGAAAGCGTTGTCCGAGGTCAAGACAAAGCGGCCTTGGAATGCAAGGAGCGAAAAGCAAAGTGCTAGAGTGGGCGAGAGAGCAAGAAGAGCTCCGTGACCTCGGCAAGAAGTGCGAGTCCGTGGAGCATGATCCGAAGATGAAGGAGGCCGAGCTTGCGAAGGCCCTTGTAAATTTGAAAGATGCCAAGGCCGAAGCCGAGAAAGCACAGCAGGAGATCCAGGAGGCCAAAAAGATAGCAGCGGGTAAGAAATTATTTATGCAAAGCAAACATGTGGAGGAGCTGTTTCTTTTACTTACTTGAATTCAGAGCTCTCCAGGGGCATTTGCAGATCTGCCACGCAGTGTCTCAGACGCTGCAGAGTTCTACCGTGCCCAGGAGGGGAGCTCAACGGAGAAGCTGTTCTGGTCCCAGTATGTTGGGGCCGATCATCCGATGCCTCTGAGCGACCAACTAAAGCAGTTGATCGAACTCCACAGGGCGGCCGAACTGGCTATGAAGGACTTCATAGTCAGGATGTGGCCTGGTGAGCTCCTGCCCAGTAGCTACTTTGGCCTGATCAAGCGGATGGTGGATGTCTGCCCGTGGCTTGAAGTGACCAAGCGATCCGTTTGCATCGAAGGTGCCCGCCGAGCCTTTGCCCGCGTCAAGGTGCATTGGGGCAAGTTGGATGCGGAGAAGCTGGTCAAGGACGGGCCGCCGGAGGGCAAGGCGCATCGCCATCCCGAGATGTACTACGATGGTGTGATGAAGGGTGCTCGTCTCGTTGCCGATGAGTGTACCAAGGACACCATTTTCACTTCTGCCATGTTTGTAATTTAAAGACAAAGTTACTTGCGCTATGTAGCGCTTTTGTTTATTTAAAATATTACCTTCTGTGCGGCTGTTTATAAAATTCCGAAAGTAGGCCAGTCGTCGGCTTCCTCCCCCACGTAACTAGTACTGGGGTGTTCGTGGAAAACCCGAACACTCTTTATCCAAATGTTGTTCCCTTAAGGAGGTGTCCGGCGCAGCGAACAAGGCAATCGGACTATGCGGCTTTATAACTTTCACTTAGCCATAGAAGTCTACATTTTAAATTTCGGCGAAGCCCCTAGAATCCGGAAGGCCGAATCGGGGCGCTATACACGCCTAGATCGGACGAAGCCGATTTATCACCTAAAGCGGAAAATCTTTAAGGATTTTAAAACCTCTCGAATAGCGACCAACTCTCGCATCATGCCGGTCAGTTTTCGGCTTTCACTATTGAGGTGCTCATCCGGAAGAACCGGGACACAATCGCAGTAGTTCTCCCTGCGCTACCTTAGCCGATATAACGGAACGTAAGGCACCAAAACAAGGGAGCCGGGCTATCCCAAATGTAGACCCAAGACATGATTCGGAGCTGATGCATATAGTGTTATAAGTTCGGCGTGCCGCACTATTGAAAGTGTTGGGACATTATTTGCCATATTACAGGGCGCCATGAGAAGCCCCTGGCAAACTGACCGCACCAAGGTGTACGGATGCAATATCAAATAAACATTTATAAGAGAAAAAATGCTCAAATAAGAATAATAAGCTGACGCTATATATAATCTCCCATTGACGAAAAATACGTTTAAGCGTACGTTTACAATGGATGCGTTAAGCAGAGATAAAATAGGACTATTTAACATGTCCTATCCAGGGGCAGGCTGTGTTCAGATAGATAAAGCAGGTATAATGATCGTAAATAGATTCCACCTGGGTATTTCCTTCTGTGCACAACGTCTGTTGCCTCCTTGGATGTCTCTCCCCTATAAGTCCGGCAATTCGGCTCTTTTGAGGATGCTGCACCAACGCGGTGTCCTGAAAGGTAAGAGGGAAAGAGTATGAAGTTATTTGGCGGTTACCCGCACTATTGACTGAGTCGTTGATGCGCCTCCGCCCATGCCCATGGTATTTTGAGTGCGTAATTGTGTGCGCGTGGCGCGAATGCTGATTTGGAGGGGCTTGAGCGGAGGCCAGACTGCTAATCACGCTCTTGGCGTTCCTGATGATCCTGTTGCGGGGTGCTCCAGACTCGCTTGACTGTGCTCGAAGTTGTCGCCGGATTGGTTTGTTGGAGTAGGCCGCATTGTACTTACGCGAGGGCTGCCGTATGCTCTTCTCGCTCAAGGAGCGGTCCATATTTTCGTTGACTGTTATGACCCCGCGTGGTCCTGGCATCTTGAGCTTGAGGTATGCGCAGTGTGGTACCGCATTGAATCTAGCGAATGCGGTTCGTCCGAGCAGTGCATGGTAACCACTGCGGAAAGGGACGATATCGAAGATTAACTCTTCGCTTCGGAAGTTATCCGGAGATCCGAAGACCACTTCCAATGTTATAGAGCCCGTACAGCGGGCCTCTACTCCAGGAATTACACCTTTAAAGGTGGTTTTAGTGGGCTTGATCCTTGAAGGGTCAATCCCCATTTTGCACACTGTGTCCTGATAAAGCAGGTTCAGGCTGTTGCCACTGTCCATAAGGACGAGCGTGGGGTGGAATCCGTCAATGATTGGGTCTAGGACCAATGCGGCTGAGCCGCCATGACGGATGCTAGTAGGATGATCCCTACGATCAAAGGTGATCGGACAAGCTGACCATGGGTTGAATTTTGGGGCGACTGGCTCCATCGCATAGACGTCCCTTAGTGCCCTCTTTCATTCCGGCTTGGGGATGTGCGTGGCGTAGATCATGTTGACCGTTCTCTCCTGGGGGGGGGGGGGGGATTTCTTCTGTCCCCCCGTGTTCGGACGTCGGGGCTCCTCGTCATCGTCCCTGTGCAGCCCCTTGTCCTTGTCTTCGGCGTTTATCTTGCCGGCCTGTTTGAATACCCAGCAATCTCTATTGGTGTGGTTGGCTGGCTTGTCCGGGGTGCCATGAATTTGGCACGAGCGCTTCTGATATGCGGTCCAGATCGGACGGTCCTCGTTATTTCTTTTGAACGGCTTCTTCACGACCGGGCTTGGATCCGCTGAATCCGGCGTTGACTGTCGTGTCTTCAGTGTTGTCGCCGTTGTTCCGTCGCTTATGTCTGTTACGCTGTGGCTTGCCGTTATTGTCGCGGCCATCCGAATTGCCAGAATGTGGCGTAGTGCTGCTGCGAGCCAACCAACTGTCCTCGCCCGTGCAAAAGCGGGTCATTAGTGTTGTGAGAGCTGCCATGGACTTGGGTTTTTCCTGGCCGAGGTGTCGAGCGAGCCACTCGTCACGGATATTATGCTTAAAAGCCGCCAGGGCTTCAGCGTCCGGACAGTCAACTATTTGGTTCTTTTTAGTTAGGAACCGAGTCCAGAATTTCCTGGCTGACTCTCCGGGTTGTTGAGTAATGTGGCTCAAGTCATCGGCGTCAGGTGGTCACACATATGTGCCCTGGAAGTTGTCGAGCAATGCGTCTTCCAGGTTTTCCCAACTGCCAATGGAATTTGCTGGCAGGCTGTTTAACCAGTGTCAGGCTGGTCCTTTGAGCTTAAGGGGAAGATACTTGATGGCGTGTAGATCATCTCCGCGGGCCATGTGAATGTGGACAAGAAAGTCTTCGATCCATACTGTGGGGTTTGTTGTGCCATCGTATGGTTCGATGTTTATGGGTTTGAACCCTTCTGGAAATTCATGATCCATTACTTCGTCAGTGAAGCAGAGGGGGTGCGTGGCGCCTTTGTGCCGGGCTATGTGGCTACGCAGGTCGAATTGCTCTGAGTGGCTATATTCGGCCCGGCCGGACTTGTTGAAGGTGTATCTGGCGTGACGGTCGTCGTCGCGTGCCGAGGTGCGCCCCCGCGATCCGTAGATCAATCTTGGTTGTCCTGTTTTCTTGCCCCGGGCCGTAGTATGTTGGCGTGGGGGTGTTGGCTGGTATGCAGACTGGTATGCCTTTTTATCCCGGCCACGAGGTGGCTGGTCAGTCGTATGGTGCTCGAGTCCGTATTCCTCGGCTGCCAGGACTTCGGTCCATCTGTCTGTGAGCAGGTCTTGATCAGCTTGGAGTTGCTGCTGCTTTTTTCAAGCTCCTCACAGTGGGTATAAGCTGACGCTTGAAGCGCTCCTGCTCTACGGGATCCTCAGGCACACCGAACTCATCGTCGCCGAGGCTAATCTCGTCTTTGGAGGGGGGCATGTAGCTGTCCTCCTCCGGGTATTCGTCCGTCGCCTGTTATTCTGGGCTGACCTGCTCATCCTCCTGTTCGGCCTGCTCGAAGGCGGGCTGATCAGGGTTGTATTCTTCTTCGGCACCATTCGGATTGTTTTCGTCTCCTGGGCCGGTATTGCTGTGGCGGGGCTTGGAGTGGCGCCGACGACACCCATTCTTTGCTTTTTTCCCTGAGGTTTTATCCTCCGTTGCCTCATCGCCATTTGTTTCCTTCGGAGTGTCCACCCCATATATATATATATATATATATATATATATATATCATAAGAAGAGGTGGCTGTCCACCACCCAGTGAGCGGTGGTTCATGTTCTTCTCCTGCATCGTCGTCCATACCGTCGATGTCTTCAGAGTCGAAGTTCAGTACCTCGGTTAAGTCATCGACCGTGGCAATGAAGTGGGTGGTGGGTGGGCAATGAATTCCTTCATCGCTACCTCCCACTCGAGCCGGACATAGTTCGGCGAAGAGCCTCCTGACAAAGAGAGAGACTTTAATGAGTCCAGCATGTCGCCAAAGGGCGAGTGCTGGAAGATATCCGCAGCGGTGAACTCCATTACCGGAGCCCATCCTGGCCCGACGGGCTCAGGAGTGCGCGGACTGGAACCAACGTCCGGATAGGAATCCGGGGGTTCGGAGTCACAGGCCACCGTAGAGGTAAGACCGTGTTCGGATCCACCGCCGATGAGTGTGCGACCTGTGGGGCGGGGTCCATCCCTCCGTCCTTAGGTAGCGCAGCCTGCTCCGGATCTAGGTCCGGGGATACTACGGGGGTGATACCCCGAGCTTCGTCCGACGGCAGGTCT
Source organism: Aegilops bicornis (assembly GCA_021605145.1). Taxonomy (NCBI): domain Eukaryota; kingdom Viridiplantae; phylum Streptophyta; class Magnoliopsida; order Poales; family Poaceae; genus Aegilops; species Aegilops bicornis. The sequence goes on along the minus strand of CM038669.1, from coordinate 623,426,936 downwards.
AAGTCGTGCTCGTCGTGACTGTCCGGTGCTCCTGGCATAGGCCCAAATCCATCGAAGATCAAGTCTCCGCGGATGTCCGCCGTGTAGTTCAGGTTTCCGAACCTGATCTGGTGGCTGTGGGCGAGCCGGATCTGCTCCAGATGGCCAAGCGAGTTGGCCCGCAGTGCGAAGCCGCTGAACATGAAGATCTGTCCGGGGAGGAAAGTCTCGCCCTAGAAGGCGTCGTTGATGATGATTGAAGGAGCCATCGAGCCTGACAGCAGCGGCACAGAGGAACTCTCAATGAAAGCACCAATGTCGGTGTCAAAACCGGCGGATCTCGGGTACGGGGTCCCGATCTGTGCGTCAAGGCTGATGGTAACAGGAAGCAAGGGGCACAGATGTTTACCCAGGTTCGGGCCCTCTCGATGGAGGTAAAACCCTACTTCCTGCTTGATTAATATTGATGATATGGGTAGTACAAGAGTAGATCTACCACGAGATCGTAGCGGCTAAACCCTAAGAGCTAGCCTATGATGGTATGATTGTAATTGTGATTGCCCTTCTAAGGACCTACCTCTCCGGTTTATATAGACATCGAAGAGGGCTAGGGTTTACATGGAGTCGGTTACAAGGAAGTAAATATAATATACGGATCGCCAAGCTTGCCTTCCACGCCAAGGAAAGTCCCATCCGGACACGGGTCGAAGTCTTGAGTCTTGTATCTTGACACTTCAATAGTCCGGACGATGTATATAGTCCGGCTGTCCAGATACCCCCTAATCCAGGACTCCCTCAGGGGGCACCCTAGAATACAACAACAAATATTGTCTTAGCTGTGTGCGATGCCCCCCTCCACCATAATCCACCTCGATCATATCGTTGCAGTGCTTAGGCAAAGCCCTGTGCCGGTAGCTTCATCATCACCTTCATCACGCCGTCGTGCTGACGAATCTCTCCCTCGACACTCAGCTGGATCGAGAGTTCGTGGGACGTCACCGAGCTAAATGTGTGCTGATCGCAGAGGTTCCGTACTTTCGGTACTAGGATCGGTCGGATCGTGAAGACGTACGACTACATCAACCGCGTTGTCATAATGCTTCCGCTTTTGGTCTACGAGGGTACGTAGCAACACTCTCCCATCTCGTTGCTATGCATCACCATGATAGATCTTGCGTGTGCATAGGAATTTTTTTGAAATTACTACGTTCCCCAACAGTAACTAACCCCAAACATTAAAATCCTATGACTTAGTGAAAGTTATAGAGCCCGCATACCTGATTGCCTCGTTTCCGCTAAACACAACCGCCTCCGAACACTGAGACGCCGGCTAAGGGTTGTATTGTTAGTACGAAAACACCCTGTGTAGCATCTACAAAGGGGTGGAAGCCGACGATGGGCCACTTTTAGGTTATAAACAGTCTTAATGGAGAATTTACCTTCCATAATTATCGTAATAAAGCCATAAATATGAATCAATTTGACTTAAGATTTTGGCCAAGTTGGGTTGCCTGGCTCCTGTGCTTACCCCTACGTTCCCGATTGTTCGGCTAGGTGGTAAAGGGAGCACCTCTGTGATTGTTACTACTGGGTCATCCAGGTTAGTAGCTCAGAATGGATGAAGCCAAAAGCTAGCCATCTTAAAGGATGAAAGTAAAAAAATCGGTTCCTTTTGTGTACCAAGAGTTGGGGCACTTTCCCCCCAACTAAATCCTCAATATTTTCCTCCCACATTGATCGGAGTTGAGGTTTCATGATCCTGATCAACATGACAGCCCGGGAAAAGAAACCTATAATGGAACTATTTTTCCGAGAAGATGTTTTATAAACTATCTCTGTGTACCTTTGTTTATAAAACTGTATGGCCGGATTGCCTTGTTTTCCGTAAATCTTTTGCCATTGTAAAGGATTTAAAAAGTGGGACAAACACTCCCTGGCTACTGGCCGAGGAGGTTGAAGCCGATGGTCGGTCAATAAAGTTTTGTACAATGCTGATTCGAGCATTAATGATGTAAAGTACTTGGGTACATAGAATCATTACACATAAATTGTGAGAAAAAATCATTTTTTCGCAGCCAATCTTTTTAAGAGTCAATGGCACAGTCTCTTTGGGACAACCGAGCAGCTGACATAACGCTCACATAGTTCCCTATTGGCATTGATTTCCTATCTATTAGGCCCCTTAAGGCGACCTTGGCGAGCTCAGCTTTCGTTAGCTCTAACACCTTTATGCGATCTTTATTCTGTTTCTGAGAAGTTTGTGTTAAACACAACAAAATTTTCTGTCAAACGAATATCAATCCTTAATTCAGCCACCTGTGCCCACATTAAGGCTCGGGGGCTACTGGGCTTCGCGCTTATTATTTACAAATATTAAAGGGGCACATCGATCCCCTGATCTGGTGTTGCCACCTGACCAGTGTCTTAGAGGCTACTACATTGCCTATTCCATGTAGAAAATTAAAGTGCTCAGTGTCCGGCTTGACTGAACTATGGGAAAATGCGTCTTCGGACAATAATAAGTACCAACTGGGACTTATCGGGCATCAAGCTAAGATATTACGGCGACTTCTCAAAACCCTCTCTCAAGGGCCTGCCCGCCGATCACTATCTCCTCTAATGTGCATCTCGGATTTTAGGCCGACGCACACCTTGATGGCTACTGGCTATATATCTCGTCAGTAAATAAATTGCATCAATTCGAAATAAAAACCACAAACAATCAGTCCGAGCCCGAGTTGGTGCATCACCTCGGATGCAGTCCGTCATAAAGCTCGGTTGCGAGCGTCTGGCTCCATAGAGAACTTTTCAGCGTTAAGCTCGGATAACCTCCTTCAAACTTTTTCAATCCAAGGTGATCTATGACACCTTGGATATAGTCCGGCGTTGGAGTTCGGATATAGTCCGGTGTTGGTGCTCGGCTGCAAAAGATACCTCGAATGCAGTCCGGCATTGGAGCTCGGATGCAAGAGGACACCGCCGCACGGGAACAACTTCAAACCCGACGTGTAAACTCTTCAGATTCACTTCGGTGATCCTCAAGATCAAAGATGAGAAGATTTGTTGAACCAGTTTTCAAGACCGACGACCGAAGATGAAGAATAGTTCAAAAGAATCGAGGAGCGTCCCCAACTTGAAGACCGGTTCATGGGGCTACTGACGGTGTCCTGGACTAGGGGGTACTCTACAGGTCGTCTCCCGACCAGCTGGATCGGGCCAAGGACCCCTATGGTAATTCACTAATGGGCCACTTTAGGCAGCCCATGTCGCATACAAGGAAGACTCCACAGGACATGGTGATCAAGACAAGGACTCCTCTCCACCAACGTATTTGTCTAGGACTCTTGTTATCCTAGGCCTCTGGTACATTATATAAGCCAAGGCCAGACTAGTCGATATAGGAGGACAACATCTCATATACGCTAGATCATTATGATATTCATCATCATACCCCTAGGGCTTAGACCACGACATATGATCTCGAGGTAGATCAACTATGTACTTGATACTTCATCAACATAAACAAGAGCGGGATATAGGGTTTTACCTCCATCAAGAGCGCACGAACCTGGGTAAAACATCGCCTCCTTCATTCCTGTTACCATTGATATGAGAATCCACAGCTCGGGACCCCCTACCCTGAGATATGCCGGTTTTGACACCGACACTCGGGTCGGGCCCCTTTAGAAAAGCGCAAAATTGACGGGCCTGGGCCCGGCCATCGGGCTCAAAATCTAGGCCCAAGCCAGGCCCGGGAGCAGCGTCGGACCGGGCCGGGCTTCCCATGGCCAGGACTAGTTTTAGCCGATTGAAATTTAGCAAACATTGTGTTTTAAAAAAATCAGAAGAAAAAATGAAGCGGGAACATGCCCAACGTACCAGATAAAGAATTTTGTGCTGCCAAATTAAACCAAATGTGTCAAGGGTTGGGTGCAGGGCCGCCCCTGAGGGTATGGCCAGGGGGCGACGGCCCAGGGCCCAGGCCGGAGGGGGGCCCATGATGCAGTACACACATATAGTATAGCCTACCAAAAAATAGACAAGGAAAAAATTATGAGAGGAAGAAAACAAGATGGGCTCGGCCCATCAGATCGCTCGATAATGCGTGGCGGCGTCGACGCAAAGTCACGGCCACGCGACACACGCGTACGTGTGAAAAAATCAATCAGAATATCTCGCTTTTCCTGTTCGTCGCTCGTTGGTTCGTCTTCGTCGTCTCATCAGCCCATCGCTCGATCATTCCTCCCTCGGTGCCTCAGCCGCTCGTTGCCGCCGCGGCACGCAGCAGTCCGGCTACTCGAACTTCCAGCAATACGGCAATACATATGTATGTGAATGCAGGTACATATCCATCAATTTTTAATTCGTTATCTACTCTTTGCTTTGTAATATTAGGACATTAGCATGCCATGTTGCCTAAGAAGCATTTGTCGGGTGCTAAAAATAGGAGAAGAAAGAAAGAAATAGATCTGAAAATTTAACCACTGAAGGGTTCTTAGACAAAGTATTTTACATCTTCAAGTATCGTTGATGTCAATGTGAACATAGGCAAGGAACTAATCCCGAGCATGAAAGTTCAGATGTTAAGGTCAATGAAATGGTGCAAGTACAGAGGAGCAAATAAATTTGTTTCCTATTTGAGGTAATCATGTCATGTTAGTTTTATTTTGCATTATACAACTATTATTGTAGTCAAATTTCAAACTAAAGATGTGTGGTTGAAAGTTTACTTTTAATATTATGCAAATGAAATTATATATATATATTATTTATTTATCACGCAAATACATAGATACATACATATATATGGTCTTAGTACCTAGGGGACCATGTCGTCGAGTTCGCCTAGGGCCTCCTAAAACACAGGGCCGGCCCTGGTTGGGTGCGACATATGCCAAGGGATGGCTTATCATGGTGGGAGCGAGTAGAACGTCGCCGGTGCCTGGAAGCGGGATGAGGCATAGACACGTACGCCGGCGGACTTTACCCAGGTTCGAGGCTCTCTGTGGAGATAACACCCCTAGTCCTGCTCTGCAGGGTCTCGGCATGATCACTAAGGCACTAGTAGTACAGTGGTGCTCCTAGAGTTGTTGGCTAGAGGTGGAAGAAGGCAGGCACGCTCTCTCCTCCTCTAGGTTTCAGTCTAGTTCTAACAGGTTGGGAACCCTTTGCATGGATGCCCTGGGGGTTTATATAGGCCTACCCCCCAGGGGTACAATGGTAATCTGTCGGGTGTAGGACCCGGCTGTCAGTGTCTCTGGTCGCCGGCTCCTCCGCCGGCTGCTGGGGCCCGCCACCTTGTGGACCCTGCCGACTGGTCTGGTACGGAACCGACAGGCCGCTCCCGCCGCTCGCGGGTCTTGCCGGCCGCTGATCACTGTAGCCGTGATGCTAATGACGCAGGCTTGGTCGGGGGAGCGTGGCTACAGTCCCGCCGCCTGGTGGGCGATCACTGTAGCCACACCGTGTCTCATCTGGTTGATGGCGCACGGGGCCCGAGGGAGGGATAGGCCGCCTGCCGGAAGCCGGCTTCCCTCAGGTCCGGCTGGTCCGGCTTCCTCCGTCTGCAGGGCTCTCACTGCCTGGTAGGGCCCGCCGCCTGCAAGCCGTACCAACAGGCTGTCGTGGGAATAGGGATCCGCCTGTCAGGAGTGACATCCAAGGGGTCGGCAATAGTGTCGCGTCGTGTGGAGATCACCGCCTGTACGTGGCACTATGGCCACGCCCAGCCCTGGATTCGGGGGGATGGGCTATGCTGTAGCCACACCCTGTGTTGTCTTCTTGATGAGGGCGCGGACATTGAGGGCGGCGCGGGCCGACTGCTAGGGGCTGGCCTCTCTGGAGGCCGCCCACTAGGAGTCAGCCTGTCGTGATGCCGTCTTCTGGAACTCGGCCGCCTTCTGGCAGCCGGCCGTTTGTCCAGTCGGCGATCAGAAGGTGGCGCTTCATCTTGATGCCTTGAGGGGCGTGGCCAGCCCCGATGTCTTGAAAGGTTTGGGGGCTCGGATTAGGCTACCCGTGGCCCATTACTCCAATAATAGTCCCCGAAGCTGGTGAGGAGCTGCGGCTAAGGAGCAGGGGAGCCTCAACAACTTCCTCCTCCGGGTGCTCTGAAGGAAGCTCATCTGACTTCTGGGAAGCCGGTCGGCTAGAGTCGGGTACGTCCAGTCGGATCTTTCTGGAATTTCGAATGCATCGGTGGGAACCAGGTGGCGTGCTTGCTAAGCTTCTCGGCCCGCCGCCCGTCGCAGGCATGCCACATGGCGCCAGCCAGCCCACGCGCATGATGGGACGCGACCATAGGCTGGGCCCGCCACCACCGGGCCTCGGCATGCGAGTGGATCCGCTGCGGCCGAGGCGGGCAGTTGGGTTTCTCCGCGGAGTTACTGCGTGTAGTAACTCGCGCGGTAAGGGTGGGAACGTGGGGTCATGGGCACAGTTAATCCCACAATCTCACGCCCGCCCCGTCGGCTTCATAGCCCTTAGGCTATAAGTAGGGAGAGGGGTGGGGCGACAAAGCACACGCGCCCCTCCTCTCCATCCTAACTCTTTCCTCTTCCTCTCGCCGCAGTGCCCCCGAGCCCCGCCGAAGCGCTGCCACAGCTCGTCTCCGCCGAGCTCGTCCGCTCGAGCCCTCTTTGCTCCACTCCATTCTCAGCTCCCTCGCCGCGCCCTTTTTCTGTCGAGCTCTCCATGGAGCGCGAGCAAGGAGGCGACTGGGACGGGTCCAACGTCAATGAGGACCACATCGCCTTCCTCCGCTCCGCTAGACGCGGCGTCTTCCTCGCGCAGGCTACGTGAAGGCACGCGTGCCGCCGGAGGGGGAGATCTCACCGGCGCCGGGGGGGGGGGGGGGCGAGCGGGTCGTCTTTCACTCGCACTTCATCCGCGGCTTCGGCCTGCCGGCGAGCGGCTTCCTCCGTTCGTTTCTCGAATTCTACCACCTCCAGCCTCATCATCTCACGCCCAACAACGTGATGCTCCTAGCCACCTTCGTCACGCTGTGTGGAGCCTTCTTCTACACCAAGCTGGGCACCTCCGTCCGAGAGGTGGCTGCCCAGTGTGGTGCCTTCATCGCAGTTCGCCGGCCGTCGCCGAAGAACGCCTTCCCAACCATCAAGCTGCCACAGTCGGTCAAGATGTGGCAGCAATCTTACTTCTACATGGAGAATGTGGACCCAGTCGTCGACTTCCTCAACCTGTCGGCTTATGTAGCCAGCCCGCCTGCCGAGCCTCGGGCCATCTGGGCCTACAAACCGAAGTCGGCGTCTGCGAACGGTGCCGCCGCCGAGTTCTCCTGCTCCAAGGCCGGCCGCACCTAATCAGCCGGATGAGCGGGCATCGCGACCCGTTCCGTTTGAGCACCAAGGAGATGCCGGCTGCTGAGGTCACCAACTTGGTGAACGAGATCTCCGGCCTCAAGCTGGAGGGGTCTTGGAGTTTCGGCAAACGGCCGTATTCCCGTGCCGACCCGCCGCCTGCAGTAAGTTTCCAATTCTTTCTTCCTAGACACTCATCATGGTCACGATCTTGGTCTTGATCAGTCGGCCTCTCGCCGCTTGAAACAGATCTACATGTCGGACGCCACGGCCGCCATCGTAGGGGCGGGTAGCCGGACTGGGCGGTAAGCGATGTGGACAACCCCGACTTGGGGGCGGCCGCCTTGGAGGACACCGCAACGGACGACATCTACGAAGCACGCGGCTCTGAGGAAGGCGGCATAGAGACCTGGCCTGACGTCGAGGAGGAGGAAGAAGAGCGGCGTCCAGCACGGGGCACCGGCAAGGCACACGCAGGCCCCTCCGTCGAGCCGGCTGCTCGAGGCGGCACGCGCAAGCGTAAGCAAGGCGTCGTCTTGTTCGGCATCGCGCTGAAGAAGGCCAAGAATTCGACCGCCGTGACCAGGCGGAAGGAGGCCGTAGTGAAGGCGGCCAAGGACCAGAAGCTCCCAAAGGCGCCTCCTATGGTGTCGTCGTAAGTATCTTTACCTTGCGGTCTTCTTTCTCGTTGATTCCTCCTGAACTTCCTTTCTTTTATTTTCTTGATTTTAGGGCTCTGCTCTCTGTCGAGAAGTCGGCCGCCGCATCCATCATTGGGTCGGCGGAGACCTCTTCCACCACCCGGTGGATCGATCCGGCCGCCGACCACCGGGAGAAGACGGAGCGAAACGCGCGGGAGGCGCGCGAGGAGCAGGAGGCCGCCCGCCTGGAGAAGGCGGAGGCGGACAAGGCGGAGGCCGCCGCTTTGAAGAAGCTGACAGAGGCCGAGGCTGCTGCCACGGCGAAGAAGCTGTAACAGCCTGATTTTAGGCCCTTTCTTTTTCTTTTGTTTTTCTGAGGTTTTTGCCTGAGATTTTCTTTTTCCGTGGCTTTGTGTCTGGAAACTAAAGAAGATGAACTCTTCTTTGCTTCTAGAGTGGCTTGTAATACCCAAATCCTTCCCTAGACCCTGTCATTTTCATCCTAGCCCAAATCCCAATATTCTTTTTTCTTGGGGATATTCCTTTTCTATTAAAGGAATTACTCAAATTGCCCTAGGTTGTGAAGCAACCTTTATTTCCATCACTCCTAAAATTCCCAAATAATTCTCATAAAATTTTTGGGTCTTATCTTTCTCAAATATGGCAAAATATTTCATTTGTCATGTTTATCATCATGCTCAAATAATTCATTTCCTATTCTGCCCTAAATGGCACAGTGTGAAGCAAGTGTTATTTTCCTTTTCCCAATTGACCTCAAACTCCATGGACACCTTTTCATGTCTATATCATTGCCACATGCCAAAATACAACCTCATTTGCCTAGTAATTATTTAATTATGATTTTCCAAAGTTTATATCCAGAAAGAAGCTTTGTGAAGGAGGTGCAAGCTAGGCATATCCAAATGAGTTGCCATTTTGCATGATTCCTCATATCATCATATCATAGCCCTCCACCAAAGTAGAGCTCATGTCATGCCTCCAAGTGAGCTCATATACAATTCTTTCAGTCTGTCCAAAATTTCAGTTTGTGAAGCAAGTATATTTTATCTTGCTCCATTACGGCTGTCAATTTTTCTAGGCCTTTTATTATCCATATAAATTACCTCCACCCATTTTGGGCATGTTTCATCAAGCCAATATTTCTCTAGAATTTTTCCAAGATTCTGGACAGAAATGATGTTTGTAAAGCAAGTACCATTTTGGATGGTCCATTTGGTATGAGCTTTTTACAGCATCTTTATATGTCCATATCATGAGGATTTTCTAAGTTGCATCCCATTCCATAACTCCATGTGACGGCGTCATCCAATTCTTGATTCTGGACCATATTTGGCAGTTGCAAAGCAACTCTGTTAAATCTTGATCCAAACCCATCCATAGTTACCAGGATGTAAGTCCTTCTTTACCTCAACCTCGCACACAACTCCATTGTCACCAATCACCTCCCTGTTGAGCAGCAGTACACGATCAAGTTTACTGCAGTAAACTTCAGAGGTTAATTACCTTTCAATCGAAGCTCTTTGAACCAAACTACCACCGCAGTTGCAACCTATTTTGGATGGACTATCACCTAGACATTGGGTGCTGTTGAGCATTGAATGCCCTCATTCATGTGGTGACCACGACAATAGCGTGCCTGTGCACGCGCTCTGTGCGCTGTGGCGTGTCCAGAGCACCGTTTGTGCTTTGGCACCACTCCCACTCATCGTCTTCGCGCGCGTGAGCATGTCCAGTGGTTACATCTCGTCGTCGTCGTTGCCCTGGACCCCTCTCCCCCTCCGTCCGCTTCCTCACCGACGCAAGCCGCCGCGTGTCCACAAGCACACAGTGCCAACCGGGCATTTATGGCGTTCGGCTTCTTCTCCTCTTGTCCACGAGTTCAGCCTCGTCTCCATGAGCCCTACCCCTCATCCATTCCCTCCCTCGTCTCCTCCCTCCGAACTCATGCGCGTGGGCACACGTCCATGGCGCCGGACACGCGTCCGCGACGGTGCCATCTCGGCACTCCTCTCCGCTAGCTATTTAAGCCGTCCCCGAGCACTCTCGAGGTCATGATCGACCTCACCTCATCTCCATCCCCCTCCCCAATCACTCTCCCGAGCTCAAAGAGCTCTCTTCGCTGTCCATCGCCGCTGTGGTCGCCTCGGCCCTCCGGCTAAATTCACTCGAGCCCGAGTTTTCTTCTCCTTTCCACCACCACCAGTAGCCTCCCCAAGTCCCCTTAAGCCGCCCCAACGCTTCTCCTCCTCCTCTGGTGGTTGTTGGCCGCGAGCCCCGTCGGTGCCCGTCGCCACCGTCCGCCGTGTCCTCGCTCCCTCTCGCCTCGGCCCTCCCCGGAGTCTGAGCCCGCCCATAGGTCGAGCGAGGCGGGGGATGGCCGGAGCCGGCCGAACGAGCCCCCGCGCCGGTGACCTCCCTCTGCCCTATGGGCGCGTCGGGAGAGAAGAAGGAGAGGCCAGGAGGAGGGTGTTGAGCACGCATGGGTCCCGCGGGCCCCACCAGTCAGCCGCACAGCGTTGACCCCGCCCAGTCCAGCGTGGATAAGTGATGGGCCCCACACGCATGGGACCCGCACGTCAGCGTCACACGCCCCGGTCCCACCTCGGCCGGCTAGATTAAGTGGAGGCGTACTCGGTCGAGTACGTGTTCATCTTCAGGAAAAGCGCATTTTCCCTCTTCTTCGGCTCAAAGTACGCTTTCTTTTTCCTGAAAGCGTATTTCCTCTCTGTTTCAGCCTAGAATGCGTTTTCTTAATCAGAAAGCGTATTTCTAACTTTGCGCCTCTGTCTTATCCAGTCAGGGACTTGTTTATGATGATATTTTTCTAGAAAAGTCCCTAAACTTCAACCCTTCATATCTTTTTAACCACAACTCCAAATGAGGTGATTCCAAAGCCCACGTCTTCGTTTTGTCGAACCCGTTCTGTTGGTTGCATTTTTACTACAGTTTGACACTGTGAAAATGACCTTTTTGCCCTTGCACGTAAACAGCCCCTCCGAGAGAGAACTGTTTCCGGCAAATCTTTCCTCGAGCTTCTCGCACTTCTTCCTGTTGTTTTCTTCACCCCCAGGCAAGCCACAATACCCACTTGCATGATACTCATGCAGTAGCCATGGTTTTCAACTTGGATATTTATTAAATGTTTGCTTGTTTAAAATATGGTTACCGTTGTTTTGATAATGATTCTTGGCTAGTGCTTACTTTCTTGCTATGTTGTTATGCACCTGGTTGTCATGCCCTGCTAGTTGCTAGTATTACTTTCATATTTCCATGCTTGATAGTAGTACATGTTGGGTTGGTCATGTTCTTCGGTGCATGACTAACGTCGGTTATCGAGTGCTGTTAATATGCGTTGTTCCTTTCTTTGTTAGTTGGTTAAGTGTTACTCGGTAATGTTATTGATGAGTTCTTGCATGGTATTTATGGTTGATACTAGTGGTCATGTTATACTATGAGTAGTGTTGCACTTGTAATATTTATGCTCGTCATTATGCCATGTTCTGTTGGAGATTATTCATAGTTGATATGGTGGATAGTTATGTTGCATCCCATGCTTATGTTGATATCATGCTCATGCTTTGTATATGCATCATGTTATTTTATCATGGCTCAGCATATTGCATTCAAGTTTAACTGGATTAAACTGAACTTGAACAACTGTTGGCTGAGTCATGGTGCCACCATATCGAAACTGACCAGTGCAACCACGCTTACCTTATGGGAAGGTCCTAACTGGGCCTGTTGTCGTGCCTCTCGCCGGTGCCTCCAACTTGGGAAGGATATGGGCGGCCTACCCTGATCAGGTAGGCGGACATAAGCCTTGTGTGCTCGTTGTAGTTGTTATGGATCTGGTCCCCGTGAGGGACGTTTTGGCCACGACGGTGGTCGTTGTGTCTTTGGTAGACACGGGGCCACCCAGATCGCCCCGATTGGGAGTGGGTTGGAGTGGCCGGGAGAGTGTCATGGCAGTAGTTCGGTTTTGTCGGAACGTCGTTGGTCCACCCGAATGGGAGTACGAGGCCATGGGTTCCGTAGTGTGGGTACTGTGTACTAACCTCTGCAGAGTGTATATTAAATCTATCGATAGCCGCGCCCGCGGATAAGGCCCAGTTTGTGTCGGTCACACCATGAGTCAACAATATTAATAATAACTTGATTAATGACAACCACGGTTCGATGATGAGATAAGTTGGTTGTGATCGCCGGAAAGATCACCGTTTGAGACCAAGTGTTGGTCATGGTTGTGATCGTCGGAATGATCACCATGGTATCGAGGATAACGAGCTGTTGGATATTCGTGATATTGTGCAAGAATCGTGGGTAAAGATCAAGCTCCTTGTGGTCACTTAATGATTACTACGGTATTGTTTATACCAAGCTTGATTTGATCCTGAGATAATCATGCGATGTTCAAGGTTGGAAAGTGATGCATGTGATGGTTACGTAGTAACCCGAGCAGAATAAATAGTGCATATAGTGTCATCATGTTGCATGCTAGTATCGTCAGATTCATAGGTTCATGCCTTGCTCATGTTGTTCTAGCTGTATCATGTTCATGTTGCTCATGTCATGTTGTTATGAGGATCTCATGTTAATTCCTACTTAACATGTAATTGCCATGCTGATGTTTGTCTTGAATGCTTCTAGTATTTGTGAACTTGCAAGTACATTCAATGTACTGACCTGGCGTTTCATGCTAGTTTTTAGGTCGTGCCTGGATTGCTTGCTTGTTTGGTGTTGTTCCTGTGTTCGCGAGCTAGGATAAGCGTTCCAGCCAGAGTCCCTGCGGAGTGGAGTTCACCACCGTCGTCGTTGTTCCGCTACCAATAGTTTTTCCGCTGCTTCGAGATGTTCTGCTGCGTGCATAGAGCAACTGAGGATGGCGTAGTGTCGCCGTGCCGATGTTATTCATTGTAATATTGGAAACCTTGTATTCATATCCGTGTAATAATAGAAAGCTGGTTTGTTCTATGCTAAGCAGTGCCGTATTCCAGAAGACTTCTCCTCGATCTCTAGGCTGGAATATGGGGCGTTCCGGTTTTCTCTGAGCCGGGGTGCCACAGGCTTAGTATCAGAGAAGGTCTGGATGTAGGATGCCCTAGCCCGCGCGAATGTTAGAAAGTTGTAGTATAGACCCCAGTTGGTTTGTTGCACTTGATTGTTGCATTTGTTTGTCGCATAGCATGCATATAGATTGTTATTTTGTCACTAACGGCTAATCTTGTGAGTGTAGGTAGCATCGTTTTCGGTCCATCGCCTACACCATCTTTCTTAGCATGCCTACTCCTCGGTGTGATGCGACCACATCATCATCCATGCCCTCCATCTCGTCCCCTTGGCAACCCTTGCTGATCTTTGTTATCAGAAAAGGGCAATGCAAATAAACCCAGTCTTCCACTGTTATCTTACAATGTCATTTCATTCTTTGGACGGGTACGATTCCCTTCGTACGCTTGATGATGAGGTGGTCGTGACTTTTGTGTCTCGCTACTTGATCGTCAAGTCTGTCCTCACCTGTGTATCCATCCAGATCCAGCCCTTTGCTCACCAAAGGCTTGGTGTAGCTTCGGTTACGCCAACTCCTTCCACACATGGATATAATTTTCGTGCACACCGCCACAGCAGATTAGACCGTAATACCGGAGTTTCCGCGCAATTTGTGTGCTTAGGTGTGCATGCATAAAATGATGTGAGTAGCAGTAATATGTGATGATTTCTTGATTAATTATATTAGTAGTATGCTTGTGTGCTTTTGTTTTAGTCATTTCTTTTGTTTCTTTCTTTGGGCCTCCGTTGTTACAAATTTTCCCCCTATTAAAGTTGCTCGTCAGCCGACATAGGACCCGAAGAGTCAGCAAGAAATGCATATATTTAGAAACTCAGCTAAGCAGAATGGAATTGTTAGCAAACTGCAGTGAAATTGGAAATAGCTCGTCTGAATACAAAAGAAATCCTGGATGGAATGTTAGTATAAAGTTTGCATTAACGTGCACTCCTCATAGCAGAAATGATCAAATCAGCAAGAAGATAAATTGTGTGCAAGGTTGACAAAATATTATCAAAGGTATGGCTCAGATACAAGTTTAATTTTTCGTTGAGGATGATTTTGGAACCCGATGTACCTGGAAGCAAGCAAAAATATGGCATGTACTCAGAGAGGAGGATAGTCTTGCAAAACCCTGTTTCATACAAGGAATCAATAACAAAAAATTTAAGATGGTTATATATGTGGAAATCGATCCGCATATCACAACAAGAAGCTTCTGGTGTAAGCAACCGCAAAAGCTTCCGGCATAAGGTACTGAGTCTTTCCCCAGCGAAGTCTTTAAGGGGGTAAGCTTCTGAAGCATGATACCAGTCTTCTTCAGCAAGCTGTTCGATGAAAGTTTCGAGCACAAGCAAGTCAATCTTCCTTAGTAAGAAATTGTTACAAGGTAGTACGCTATGAATTGATAGCATATGGCAGTAAATCCCAAGAATCAGATTTGCAACATTTTGGTCAGAAGCAAGAATCAGTCAGAATACACGTCTATCTCGGGAATCAGATTCTCGTATATATGCGGTGAGCATACCACCAAGATCTTACAAGTCACTCGGATGAGGATCTGACAACCACGTGAGAATGGTTAAGAGAAGAAAGCCAGTATACACAGCAGTGTGACAAAGGGATTATGAGGATTGACGACATCAATGAGCTCAATGCAAGTACCTGTGAACCTGGAAAATGATCCTGATGAGCCCTTGTCCCCTTTTTCCTAATGACAGCATCGCGCCTGTGATCTATGCTATTTTTAGCTATCCTGGGTGGATGCCGATTTTTATTTCTCTCTTCAACGACTGTCACGAGTTCTGAGCTGCTTTTCGGCCGTCTCGTACAGCAATTGAGTTTCTTTTTGTGATAGTGGCCCTATAGCTGTTTTTTGGCTATTTTAGGGAGCTGCCACCTTCTTCTTATCAACCCGGTCTCATGTTCTGAGCTGCTTTTCGGCCGCCTTGAGCCGTGGTTGAGTTATTTCAGTAATGTCCCAGATCTGAGTTGTAAAGACCGTTCTGGTGGCTACTGATTTATTTGCCGATTTCTTGCAAAGGTTTGGATGATCATTTTCCTGCGGTCAGAACTTCAGGGGTGTTGAACCTACCATTTAATGGGGTACCCTGTCAGAAAAATGAGGATAAGCTACGATTGCCGAAAAATTGCACCAACAGTACCTATGGTGATACGAAGAAGCAATATGACCCAACTCTTTTAGCCAAGGATCCAGACCAAGAAAACAATAATGAAGGAGCAAGACCGGTGATGCAGGTGACAATCAAATATTTGGTACGGATCAGATACTCAAGACAGTGGAACCAGTGAAGATGATTGAAACTTCCGGATAAGCGAGAATGCATCGAGAAAGCGGTTGTGACCCAACTCACTCTTTGGAACCCGAAGGACCTGCATTTAGTGAAGAAACCCAATGCAAGGAGTTAGAGCTTGGGTGTCCACTAGAAAAATCTAATCACCACTTCATGAAAAATTGTCAATGCTGGATGACACAACCAGCAGAAATCACTCTTGGATTTGTGAGACCAACATATATTTCAGTCGTGAGAATCAATCACAGTCAGCTAAGTCAGCAGATCTAAAAAGAAATTTGTGCATGTATAAGCATGAACAAGCAAGGTAAGATCTGTGAGAAAATGGATATATTAAAGCAAACCACCCCAGGGCCAGTCAGATAAAAATTTAGTGGGAACAAAAATAAGAAAAGGATACCCGAGTTGGAACGGTTTCCTTAAGTCAGTATCTTCATACTTGTTCCATGAGCAACCAAATCTCGAGGACGAGATTTCTTTAAGGGGGTAAGGTTTGTAACAGCCTGATTTTTGGCCCTATCTTTTTCTTTTGTTTTTCTGAGGTTTTTGCCTGAGATTTTCTTTTTCCATGGCTTTGTGGTCTGGAAACTGAAGAAGATGAACTCTTCTTTGCTTCCAGAGTGGCTTGTCATACCCAAATCCTTCCCTAGACCCTGTCATTTTCATCCTAGCCCAAATCCCAATATTCTTTTTCTTGGGGATATTCCTTTTCTATTAAAGGAATAACTCAAATTGCCCTAGGTTGTGAAGGAACCTTTAATTCCAACACTCCTAAAATTCCCAAATAATTGTCATAAATATTTTGGATCATATATTTATCAAATGTGGCAAAATATTTCATTTGTCATGTTTATCATCATGCTCAAATAATTCATTTCCTATTCTACCCTAAATGGCACATTGTGAAGCAAGTGCTATTTTCCTTTCCCAATTGACCTCAAACTCCTTGGACACCTTTTCCTGTCCATATCATTGCCACATGCCAAAATGCAACCTCATTTGCCTAGTAATTATTTAATTATGATTTTCCAAAGTTTCTATCCAGAAAGAAGCTTTGTGAAGGAGTTGCAAGCTAGCCATATCCAAATGAGTTGCCATTTTGCATGATCCCTCATATCATCATATAATAGCCCTCCACCAAAGTAGAGCTCTTGTCATGCCTCCATGTGAGCTCATCTTCAATTCTTTGATTCTGTCCAAACTTTCAGTTTGTGAAGCAAGTATATTTTATCTTGCTCCATTATGGCTGTCAATTTTTCTAGGCCTTCTATTATCCATATAACTTACCTCCACCCATTTTGGGCATGTTTCATCAAGCCATTATTTCTCTAGAATGTTTCCAAGATTCTGGACAGAAATGATGTTTGTAAAGCAAGTACCATTTTGGATGGTCCATTTGGTATGAGCTTTTTACAGCATCTTTATATGTCCATATCATGAGGATTTGCCAAGTTGCATCCCATTCGATAACTCCGAGTGAGGGAATCATCCAAATCTTGATTCTGGACCATATTTGGCAGTTGCAAAGCAACTCTGTTAAATCTTGATCCAAACCCCTCCATAGTTACCAGGATGCAAGTCCTTCTTTACCTCAACCTCGCAGACAACTCCATGGTCACCAATCACCTCCCTGTTGAGCAGCAGTACATGATCAAGTTTACCGCAGTAAACTTCAGAGGTTAATTACCTTTCAACTGAAGCTCTTTTAACCAAACTACCACCTCAGTTGCAACCTATTTTGGAAGGACTATCAGCTAGACAATCTTTTGGGTGCTGTTGAGCATTGAATGCCCTTGTTCACATGGTGACCACGACAATAGCCTGCCTGTGCATGCGCTCTGTGCGTTGTGGCTTGTCCAGAGCACCGTTTGTGCTTTGGCACCGCTCCCACTCGTCGTCTTCGCGAGCATGAGCATGTCCGGTGGCTGCATCTCGTCATCCTCGTTACCCTGGACCCCTCTCCCCCTCTGTCTTCTTCCTCACCGACGCAAGCCGCCGCGCGTCCACGAGCACACAGTGCCGACCAGGCATTTATGGCGTTCGGCTTCTTCTCCTCTTGTCCACGAGCTCGGCCTCGTCTCCGTGAGCCCTGCCCCTTGTTCGTTCCCTCCCTCGTCGCCTCCCTCCGAACTCAGGCGCGTGGGCACGCGTCCGCGGCGCCGGACACGCGTCTGCGGTAGTGCCAGCTCGGCACTCCTCTCCGCTGGCTATTTAAGCCGTCCCCGAGCACTCTCGAGCTCACGATCGACCTCACCTCATCTCCATCCCCCTCCCCAATCACTCTCCCGAGCTCAAAGAGCCCTCTTCGCTGCCCATAGCCGCCGTGGTCGCCTCGGCCCTCCGGCTAAATTAACTCGAGCCCGAGTTTTCTTTTCCTTTCCACCACCACCACTAGCCTCCCCAAGTCCCCTGGAGCCGCCCCAACGCTTCTCCTCCTCCTCTGGTGGTTGTTGGCTGCGAGCCCCGTCGGTGCCCGTCGCCACCGTCCGCCGTGTCCTCGCTCCCTCTCGCCTCGGCCCTCCCCGGAGTCCGTGCTCTCCGTAGACGGGTGCGGCTACTCCTGCTGAGCTCGCCCATAGGTCGAGCGAGGCGGGGGATGGCCGGAGCCGGCCGAACGAGCCCCCACACCGGCGACCTTCCTCTGCCCCGCGGGCGCGTCGGGAGAGAAGGAGAGGCCAGGAGGAGGGCGTTGAGCACGCATGGGTCCCGCGAGCCCCACCAGTCTGCCGCACGGCGTTGACCCCGCCCGGTCCAGCGTGGATAAGTGATGGGCCCCACCCACATGGGACCCGCACGTTAGCGTCACACGCCCCGGTCCCGCCTCGGCCGACTGGATTAAGTGGAGGCGTAATCGGTCGAGTACGTGTTCATCTTCAGGAAAGCACATTTTCCCTCTTCTTCAGCTCAAAGTACGCTTTCTTTTACTGAAAGTGTATTTCCTCTCTGTTTTAGCCCTGAATGCATTTTATTAATCAGAAAGCGTATTTCTAACTTTGCGCCTCTGTCTTATCCAGTCAGGGACTTGTTTGTGATGATATTTTTGCAGAAAAGTCCCTGAACTTCAACCCTTCATATCTTTTTATCCACAACTCCAAATGAGGTGATTCCAAAGCCCACGTCTTCATTTCGTCGAACCCGTTCTGTTGGTTGCATTTTTACTATGGTTTGACACTATGAAAATGACCTTTTTTTCCCTTGCACGTAAACAGCCCCTCCGAGAGAGAACTATTTCCAAAAAATCTTTCTGCGAGCTTCTCGCACTTCTTCCTGGTGTTTTCTTCACCCCCAGGCAAGCCACAATACCCACTTGCATGATAGTCATGCAGTAGCCATGGTTTTCAACTTGAATATTTATTAAATGTTTGCTTGTTTAAAATATGGTTATCGTTGTTTCGATAATGATTCTTGGCTAGTGCTTACTTTCTTGCTATGTTGTTATGCACCTGGTTGTCATGCCCTGCTAGTTGCTAGTATTACTTTCATATTGCCATGCTTGATAGTAGTACATGTTAGGTTGGTCATGTTCTTCGGTGCATGACTAACGTCGGTTATCGAATCTTTATTAATATGCGTTGTTCCTTTGCTTTTAGTTGGTTAAGTGTTACTCGGTAATGTTATTGATGAGTTCTTGCATGGTATTTATGGTTGATGCTAGTGATCATGTTATACTATTAGTTGTGTTGCACTTGTAATATTTATGCTCGTCATTATGCCATGTTTAGTTGGAGATTATTCATAGTTGATATGGTGGATAGTTATGTTGCATACCGTGCTTATGTTGATATCATGCTCATGCTTTGTATATGCATCATGTTATTTTATCATGGCTCAGCTCATTGCATTCAAGTTTAACCGGATTAAATTGAACTTGAACAACTATTGGCTGAGTCATGGTGCCACCATATCGAAACTGACCAGTGCTACCACGCTTACCTTATGGGAAGGTCCTAACTGGGTCTATTGTCGTGCCTCTCGCCAGTGCCTCCAACTATGGAAGGTTATGGGCGGCCTACCCTGATCAGGTAGGCGGACATAAGCCTTGTGTGCCCGTTTTTGTTGTTATGGATCTGGTCCCCGTGAGGGACGTTTTGGCTATGACGGTGGTTGTTATGTCTATGGTAGACACGAGGCCACCCAGGACTAGCCCAGTTGGGAGTGGGTCGGAGTGGCCGGGAGAGTGTCATGGCAGTAGATCGGTTTTGTCGGAACGCCGTTGGTCCACCCGAATGGGAGTACGAGGCCATGGGTTCCGCAGTGTGGGTACAGTGTACTAACCTCTGCAGAGTACATTAAATCTATCGATAGCCGCGCCCACGGATAAGGGCCCAGTTCGTGTCGGTCACACCATGAGTCAACAGTATTAATAATAACTTGATTAATTAAAACCCCGGTTCGATGATGAGATAAGTTGGTTGTGATCGCCGGAAAGATCACCGTTTGAGACCAAGTGTTGGTCATGGTTGTGATCGCCGGAATGATCACCGTGGTATCGAGGATACCGAGTTGTTGGATATTCGTGATATTTTGCGAGAATCATGGGTAAAGATCAAGCTCCTTGTGGTCATTTAATGATTACTACGGTATTGTTTATACCAAGCTTGATTTGATCCTGAGATAATCATGCGATGTCCGAGGTTGGTAAGTGATGCATGTGATGGTTACGTAGTAACCCGAGCAGAATAAATAGTGCATATAGTGTCATCATGTTGCATGCTAGTATCGTCAGATTCATAGGTTCATACCTTGCTCATGTTGTTATTTTTGTATCATGTTCATATTGCTCATGTCATGTTGTTATGAGGATCTCATGTTAATTCCTGCATAACCTGTCATTGCCATGCTGATGTTTGTCTTGAATGCTTCTGGTTATTGTGAGCTTGCAAGTACATTCAATGTCTTGACCGACGTGTCATGCCGGTTCTGGTCGTGCCTGGATTGCTTGCTTGTTTGGTGTTGCTCCTGTGTTCGCGAGCTAGGATAAGCGTTCGACGAGTCCTGCGGAGTGGAGTTCACCACCGTCGTCGTTGTTCCGCTGCCAGTAGTTTTTTCGCTGCTTCGAGATGTTCTGCTGCTTGCATAGAGCAACTGAGGATGGCGTAGTGTTGACGTGCCGATGTTATTCATTGTAACATCGGAGACCTTGTATTCATATCCGTGTAATAATAGAAAGCTGGTTTGTTCTATGCTAAGCAGTGCCGTATTCCAGAAGACTTCTCCTCGAACTCTGGGCTGGAATACGGGGTGTTTCGGTTTTCTCTGAGCCGGGGTGCCACAGAAGCAGGCCGAGGAAGCCGGGCGCCATCAGTCAGTGATATTCGTCACCCGCCTGAACTCTGCGCCGCCGCCACCAGAATTCATGGCGCAGACTGGGGGAGTCGGCGACGAGAACCCGGTCATGGAGAGGGACGGCAGCGATGTCGTTATGCCGGACGTAGTCGTGCCCCAGCCGCCGCCTCCTGGGGGGCGCGAGACAAGCAGCCGGCTGATCCACCGGCGCCGCCAGCCATAGATGAGATGGCGATGGACCCAACTCCTGAGGCCCGCACCCTGATGCGTCGCCGTCTCGCAAAGGGGGCCTCAGCGCCACGCCCGCTGGAGACCGGCGCCGCAAGCTCTTCGATCCCGGACACCGAGGCGACCAGCGCCGCGCCCACTGGGTGGGTGCGGGGAGGCGGGGTCGGCCCTCTGAACAAGGCGATCCTAAACGTCCAAGCCAAGCTCCGTGCCGAGGCAGACACTCTCAAGCACTGCAACAAGGCGTACCTGGAATCGCGAGAGGCCATCCGGGTATGCTTCTTGCTTCTTTGTTTTCAATTCTTGCATCGCTTCGTGGGGGCGCTCCAGCGCACCCAATGGGTGTAGTCCCCGAGTTTCAGGCCGGCTGTTGTGCAGGCGGCTCGGAACTTTAATTAGCAAGCTCCTAGTACTAATATCTTTGGTGCAGGACTATCATAACCTCCGTGCGGCCGCCTGATACCTCTCCAACGTATCTATAATTTTTGATTGCTCCATGCTATATTATCTACTGTTTTGGACAATATTGGGTTTTATTATCCACTTTTATATTATTTTTGGGACTAACCTATTAACCGGTGGCCCAGCCCAGAATTGTTGTTTTTTGCCTATTTCAGTGTTTCGAAGAAAAGGAATATCAAATGGAGTCGAAACGGAATGAAACCAAATGGAGAAGTTATTTTTGGAAGGAAAGCTACCGGAAAAACTTGGAGTGCACGTCAGGTAAGAAACGTGGGAGCCACGAGGTAGAGGGGCACGCCCTCCCCCGCCCCCCCAGGCGCGCCCTCCACCCTCGTGGGCCCCTCGTGGCTCCCCTGACGTACTTCTTCCGCCTATATATTCCCATATACCCTAAAAACATCGAAGACGAGAATAGATCGAGAGTTCCGCCGCCGCAAGCCTCTGTAGCCACCAAAAGTCGATTGGGATCCTGTTCCAGCACCCTGCCGAAGGGGGGAACCCTCACCGGTGGCCATCTTCATCATCCCGGCAATCTCCGTGACGAGGAGGGAGTAGTTCACCCTCGGGGCTGAGGATATGTACCAGTAGCTATGTGTTTGATCTCTCTCTCTCTCTCTCTCTCTCTCGTGTTCTTGATTTGGCACGATCTTGATGTATCGCGAGCTTTGCTATTATAGTTGGATCTTATGTTTCTTCTCCCCCTCTACTCTCTTGTAATGGATTGAGTTTTCCCTTTGAAGTAATCTTGTCGGATTGAGTCTTTAATGACTTGAGAACACTTGATGTATGTCTTGCCGTGCGTATCTGTGGTGACAATGGGATATCACGTGATTCACTTGATGTATGTTTTGGTGATCAACTTGCGGGTTCCGCCCATGAACTTATGCATAGGGGTTGGCACACGTTTTCGTCTTGATTCTCCGGTAGAAACTTTGGGGCACTCTTTGAGGTTCTATGTGTTGGTTGAATAGATGAATTTGAGATTGTGTGATGCATATCGTATAATCATACCCACGGATACTTGAGGTGACATTGGAGTATCTAGGGAACATTAGGGTTTTTGTTGATTTGTATCTTAAGGTGTTATTCTAGTACGAATTCTAGGGCTGTTTGTGGCACTTATAGGAATA
Organism: Aegilops bicornis; assembly: GCA_021605145.1. Classification (NCBI taxonomy): domain Eukaryota; kingdom Viridiplantae; phylum Streptophyta; class Magnoliopsida; order Poales; family Poaceae; genus Aegilops; species Aegilops bicornis. The sequence goes on along the minus strand of CM038669.1, from coordinate 623,404,511 downwards.
GCCCAACGGATTGATTGGAAAGAATAACTTTGAGGTGGTTTCGTACCCTACCATAATCTCTTCGTTTGTTCTCCCCTATTAGTGTCTTTGGAGTGACTCTTTTTTGCATGTTGAGGGATAGTTATATTATCCAATTATGTTATTGTTGAGAGAACTTGCACTAGTGAAAGTATGAACCCTAGGCCTTGTTTCAAAGCATTGCAATACCGTTTACGCTCACTTTTATCATTAGTTGCCTTGCTTTTTTTATATTTTCAGATTACAAAAACTTATATCTACCATCCATATTGCACTTGTATCACCATCTCTTCGCCGAACTAGTGCACCTATACAATTTACCATTGTATTGGGTGTGTTGGGGACACAAGAGACTCTTTGTTATTTGGTTGCAGGGTTGTTTGAGAGAGACCATCTTCATCCTATGCCTCCCACGGATTGATAAACCTTAGGTCATCCACTTGAGGGAAATTTGCTACTGTCCTACAAACCTCTGCACTTGGAGGCCCAACAACGTCTACAAGAAGAAGGTTGCGTAGTAGACATCAAGCTCTTTTGGCGCCGTTGTCGGGAGGTGAGTGCTTGAAGGTATATCTTTAGATCTTGCAATCGAATCTTTTTGTTTCTTGTTTTAGCACTAGTTAGTTTATAAAAGAAAACTACAAAAAATGGAATTGAGTTTACCTCATATGCTTCATCTTTTTAATGTCTATCGTGAAAATAAGGATTCCGATAATTGTGCCAAAGTGTTAGAAGAAGAATGTATTAAAATGTTTGGCACTAAATCCTTGGATGATGAGCATGATTGCAATGTTGTTAGTATGAATTCTTTGAATACCCATGATGCTAATGATATGCAAAGCCACAAGCTTGGGGGTGCTATGTTTGATGAAGATGATATTTTTTGTCCCCCAAGCTTTGATGAGTAAATTTACTATGATGAAAGCATGCATCATATCTATGATGATTATTGTGATGACACATATGCTTTAAAGAATAATTTTAACCATGAAACTTGTCATTTTTATCTTAATTTTCAATCACATGATAGTTGTTTTGTTGAGTTTTCTCCCACTACTATTCCGAATGAGAAGAATTTTGCTTATGTGGAGAGTAGTAAATTTTCTATGCTTGTAGATCATGAAAAGAATGCTTTAGGTGCTGGTTATATTGTTGAATTCATTCATTATTCTACTTAAAATTATTATTAGGGAGCAATATATACTTGTAGGAATTGCAATAATATCAAGTTTCCTCTCTATGTGCTTAAAGTTTTAAAGTTATGCTTGTTTTGCCTTCTTATGCTAGCTGATTGTTGTTCCCATAAGTTTTCTGCTCACAAAATCCCTATGCATAGGAAGTGGGTTATACTTAAATGTGCTAGTCATATTCTTCATGATTCTCTTTTTATGTTTCGATTCTTATCTTTTATGTGAGCATCATTGAAATCACCATGCCTAGCTAGGGGCGTTGAACGATAGCACTTGTTGGAAGGCAACCCACTTTTATTTTAGTTTCTTGCTTTTTGGTTCTGTTTAGCAATAAATAATCCATATAGCCTCTGTTTAGATGTGTTTTTATGTTTTAATTAGTGTTTGTGCCAAGTAGAACCTTTGGGAAGACTTGGGTGAAGTCTTTATGATGATGCTGTAAAAAACAGAAACTTTAGCGCTCACGAGATTAGCCAAAACTTTTTACTGGAGAGTGATATTTAGTTGATTCTTTTTGCATATGATTAATATATAAATTCCTCAGGTTCACCAGTTTAGTTTAGAATTTTTGGAGTTCCAGAAGTTTGCGTTAGTTACAGATTACTACAGACTGTTCTGTTTTTCACAGATTCTGTTTTTCGTGTGTTGTTTGCTTATTTTGATGAATCTACGGCTAGTAAAATAGTTTATAAACCATAGAGAAGTTGGAATACAGTAGTTTTAACACCAATAAAAATACATAATGAGTTCATTACAGTACCTTGAAGTGGTGTTTTGTTTTCTTCCACTTTACGAGTTTTCTGTTAAGTTTTGTGTTGTGAAGTTTTCAATTTTTGGGTAAAGATTCGATGGACTATGGAATAAGGAGTGGCAAGAGCCTAAGCTTGGGGATGCCCATGGCACCCCAAGGTAATATTCTAGGATAACCAAGAGCCTAAGCTTGGGGATGCCCCGGAAGGCATCCCCTCTTTCGTCTTCGTTCATTGGTAACTTTACTTGGAGCTATATTTTTATTCACCACATGATATTTGTTTTGCTTGGAGCGTCATTTTATTTTCTTTAGCTTTGCTTTCTGTTATTTAGATTAGTGATTTGCATCTTTAGTTTCAATAAAAATGTCAAGGATAGCTTTTGCCATGCTTATTTTGCAAGTATGCATGTTGCTGTTTGAAAACGGAAAGTTTACCTCTGTTGCAAAAATTCCCTAGAAAAATCAGAATGTGATAAAATGTTGAAACGTTTTGCATAAGAAGCTCTGATAAATTTACTACAGTGGGAATTTTCTTTCATAATTTTTGGAGTTAGGGAAGTATGATGAATCTTGCATTCTTTGCAGACTGTACTGTTTTGGCAGATTGCTGTTATGTTTGCACTGTTTGCATATGTTTGCTTGTTTAATGATTCTATTTGAGGATAGTACTATTAAATATGCAGAGGCATTTAGTATGCAATGTCGAATAATAATTTTAGTGATTTTATATAGTATAGTATGATAAGGTTTTTGCATTGTTTTATACTAACTTATCTCACGAGTTCTTGTTGAGTTTGGTGTGGATGAAGCTTTTGAGATTTAGGAAACCGTGATATGAGAGGAATTAAGGAGACACAAAAGCTCAAGCTTGGGGATGCCCAAGGCACCCCAAGATAATATTTCAAGAAGTCTCAAGCATCTAAGCTTGGGGATGCCCCGGTAGGCATCCCACCTTTCTTCTTCAACAAATATCGGTTAGTATCGGTTGAACCTAAGTTTTTGCTTCTTCACATGATGTGTGCTATCCTTGAAATGTAATTTTATTTTGTTTTGCTTGCTGTTTGAATAAAATACCAAGATCTGAAATCCTTAAATGGGAGAGTCTTCACATAAGTTGCATAATTATCTGACTACTCATTGATCTTCACTTATATCTTTCGGAGTAGTTTGTCATTTGCTCTAGTGCTTCACTTATATCTTTTAGAGCACGGCGGTGGATTTATTTTGAAGAAATATATGAACTCTCATGCTTCACTTAGATTATGTTGAGAGTCTTAAATAGCATGGTAATTTGCTTAAATAATCCTAATATGCTTGGTATTCAAGATTTGTAAAACTTTCTTATGAGTGTGTTGAATACTATGAGAAGTTTGATACTTGATAATTGTTTTGAGATATGAAGATGGTGATATTAGAGTCATGCTAGTTGAGTAGTTGTGAATTTGAGAAATACTTGTGTTAAAGTTTGTGATTCCCGTAGCATGCACGTATGGTGAACCGTTATGTGATGATGTCGAAGCATGATTTATTTATTGATTGTCTTCCTTATGAGTGGCGGTCGGGGACGAGCAATGGTCTTTTCCTACCAATCTATCCCCCTAGGAGCATGCGCGTAATAATTTGCTTTGATAACTTGTAGATTTTTGCACTAAGTATATGAGTTCTTTATGACTAATGTTGAGTCCATGGATTATACGCACTTTTCTTCCTTCCACCATTGCTAGCCTCTCTAATACCGCGCACTTTTCGCCGGTATCATACACCCACCATATACCTTCCTCAAAACAGCCACCATACCTACCTATCATGGCATTTCCATAGCCATTCGAGATATATTTCCATGCAACTTTCCACCGTTCCGTTTATTATGACACGCTCCATCATTGTCATATTGCTTAGCATGATCATGTAGTTGACATCGTATTTGTGGCAAAGCCAGCATTCATAATTCTTTCATACATGTCACTCTTGATTCATTGCATATCCCGGTACATCACGGAGGCATACACATAGAGTCATATTTTGTTCTAAGTATCGAGTTGTAATTGTTGAGTTGTAAGAAAAATAAAAGTGTGATGATCATCATTTTTAGAGCATTGTCCCAAATGAGGAAAGGATGATGGAGACTATGATTCCCCCACAAGTCGGGATGAGACTCCGGACGGAAAAAAAATAAAAAAAAGAGAAAAAAGAGGCCATAAGAAAAGGGGAGAAAAGGCCCAAATAAAAAAATGAGAGAAAAAGAGAGAAGGGGCAATGCTACTATCCTTTTACCACACTTGTGCTTCAAAGTAGCACCGTGATCTTCATGATAGAGAGTCTCCTATGATATCACTTTCATATACTAGTGGGAATTTTTCATTATAGAACTTGGCTTGTATATTCCAATTATGGGCTTCCTCAAAATACCCTAGTTCTTCATGAGCAAGCGAGTTGGGTGCACACCCACTTAGTTTCTTTTGTTGAGCTTTCATATACTTATAGCTCTAGTGCATCCGTTGCATGGAAATCCCTACTCCCTCACATTGATATCTATTGATGGGCATCTCCATAGCCCGTTGATACGCCTAGTTGATGTGAGACTATCTTCTCCCTTTTTGTCTTCTCCACAACCACCATTCTATTCCACATATAGTGCTATGTCCATGGCTCACGCTCATGTATTGCGTGAAGATTGAAAAAGATTGAGAATGTCAAAAGTATGAAACAATTGCTTGGCTTGTCATCGGGGTTGTGCATGATTTAAATACTTTGTGTGGTGAAGATAGAGCATAGCCAGACTATATGATTTTGTAGGGATAACTTTCTTTGGCCATGTTATTTTGAGAAGACATAATTGATTTGTTAGTATGCTTGAAGTATTATTATTTTTATGTCAATATTAAACGTTTGTCTTGAATCTTTCGGATCTGAATATTCATACCACAATTAAGAAGAATTACATTGAAATTATGCCAAGTAGCATTCCACATCAAAAATTATCTTTTTTGTCATTTACCTACTCAAGGACGAGCAGGAATGAAGCTTGGGGATGCCTGATACGTCTCCAACATATCTATAATTTTTTATTGCTCCATGCTATATTATCTACTGTTTTGGACAATATTGGGCTTTATTTTCCACTTCTATATTATTTTTGGGACTAACCTATTAACCGGAGGCCCAACCCAGAATAGCTGTTTTTTGCCTATTTCAGTGTTTCGAAAAAAGGAATATCAACCAGAGTCGAAACGGAATGAAACCAACTGGAGAAGTTATTTTTGGAAGGAAAGCTACCGGAAAAACTTGGAGTGCACGTCAGGAAAGAAACGAGGGAGCCACGAGGTAGGGGGCGCCCCCCCCCAGCGCGCGCCTCCACCCTCGTGGGCCCCTCGTGCCTCCCCTGACGTACTTCTTCCGCCTATATATTCCCATATACCCTAAAAACATCGAAGACGAGAATAGATCGGGAGTTCCGCCGCCGCAAGCCTCTGTAGCCACAAAAAGTCAATCGGGACCCTGCTTCGGCACACTGCCAGAGGGGGGAACCCTCACAGGTGGCCATCTTCATCATCCCGGCGATCTCCATGACGAGGAGGGAGTAGTTCACCCTCGGGGCTGAGGGTATGTACCAGTAGCTATGTGTTTGATCTCTCTCTCTCTCTCTCTCTCTCTCTCTCTCTCTCTCTCTCTCTCTCTCTCTCTCGTGTTCTTGATTTGTCACGATCTTGATGTATCGCGAGCTTTGATATTATAGTTGGATCTTATATTTCTTCTCCCCCTCTACTCTCTTGTACAGTTTTCCCTTTGAAGTAATCTTATCGGATTGAGTCTTTAATGACTTGAGAACACTTGATGTATGTCTTGTCGTGCGTATCTGTGGTGACAATGGGATATCACGTGATTCACTTGATGTATGTTTTGGTGATCAACTTGCGGGTTCCGCCCATGAACTTATGCATAGGGGTTGGCACACGTTTTCGTCTTGATTCTCGGTAGAAACTTTGGGGCACTCTTTGAGGTTCTATGTGTTGGTTGAATAGATGAATTTGAGATTGTGTGATGCATATCGTATAATCATACCCACGGATACTTGAGGTGACATTGGAGTATCTAGGGAACATTAGGGTTTTTGTTGATTTGTATCTTAAGGTGTTATTCTAGTACGAACTCTAGGGTTGTTTGTGGCACTTATAGGAATAGCCCAACAGATTGATTGGAAAGAATAACTTTGAGGTGGTTTCGTACCCTACCATAATCTCTTTGTTTGTTCTCCGCTATTAGTGTCTTTGGAGTGACTCTTTGTTGCATGTTGAGGGAAAGTTATATGATCCAATTATGTTATTATTGTTGAGAGAACTTGCACTAGTGAAAGTATGAACCCTAGGCCTTGTTTCAAAGCATTGCAATACCATTTACACTCACTTTTATCATTAGTTACCTTGCTGTTTTTATATTTTCAGATTACAAAAACTATATCTACCATCCATATTGCACTTGTATCACCATCTCTTCGCCGAACTAGTGCATCTATACAATTTACCATTTTATTGGGTGTGTTGGGGACACAAGAGACTCTTTGTTATTTGGTTGCAGGGTTGTTTGAGAGAGACCATCTTCATCCTACGCCTCCCACGGATTGATAAATCTTAGGTCACCCACTTGAGGGAAATTTGCTACTGTCCTACAAACCTCTGCACTTGGAGGCCCAACAACGTCTACAAGAAGAAGGTTGCGTAGTAGACATCACCGCCTTCAACTCCAAAGTCCAGGAGTTGGATCAACGTGTCGTCGACTTGTCGGAGAGCCGGAGTAAATTTTCTTCTTTCTCTGCGGGGGCGCGCTGGCGCACCCGCAGGCTGTAGTCCCCGAGATTCGGGGCGACAACTAAGCAGTCGGCCCGGATCTTCCTGGCAACTGCTCTTCTTTTTGTTGACACTTCATAGCTTCTTTCTCCGTGGGGGCGCGCTGGCGCACCCGCGGGCTGTAGTCCCCGAGATTCGGGCCGGCTGCTGAGCAGTCAGGCCGGATCTTCCTGGCAACTTCGTCTATCTTTGGTGATTGTTAACGCCCTTTTCTTCTTCTTCTTTTGCAGAGGCCAATGCTACCCTGCAGCAGAGCAGGGCGAAGCCAACACCCCGCTGCGCGCCATGGAGGCGGACTGCAACAAGCTGGTCGAGGAGCATGACCGGCTGGTCACGCAGCTGGCGGAGCAGGCGGATCTTCTCAAGAAGGCCCAGAAGGAGGCGGAGGACAAGGAGGCCAGTCTCCTAGCTGAGTTCGAGACCGAACGCTCCGCCTAGACCGACAAGGAGGCGATGCTGACTGCCGGCTTCGGCGAGATTGAAGACATGGTTGACGGTGAGCTTCCCTCTTTACTCTTTCTTCGAGCCGCCGTCTTCTGATCAGGTCGGTTTCTTGCTTCTAACTTTGGCTTTGTGGCTTTCTGTTTGAGCAGACTTCTTCCCTAGTCACTCTGTTGCCGCCAATCAGGCCATCGAGGCCGATCGCGAAGGGCGGAGGGTAGAAGGTGCGGAGAATGATGCCGACGCCCCCCGAACCCTCAGCGAGCAGCTTCTCAGCATCCAGGCCCATCTCCAGTCGGCTCATCGGATGTTGCGCCATCTTCAACGTGTCGGCGCCCAGGCGATCACCGCCCTGTGGCCGGACATGCCGGCACCGCGCACTCCCAGTCAGACTGCCGATTGGCTAGAGGTGGCGGTCGGCTGTCTTGAGGCCTGGAAGGGCTCCTCGGCCTGGGCTGGAGCACATCGGGCCTTGGAGTTCGTCAAGGCATGGTACCCTGGGCTAAATCTAGCCCAGTTAACCACGTTTCGGCTGGAGGCCTAGGAGGAGCTGCGCGGCAGTGGAGGATGATCTCGTCAAGCGGGCGGCGGCAATCGCCGAGTACACCAACACCAGCATCTTCATCCTGGAGCGGGCCGAGAACGGTGCCGAGGCGCCACCAGAGTGGTTCGGGCTGAACCCAGAAGACAGCAAGGACTCGGCCGAGGTGATCGACTCCAGCGGTGAGGAAGAAGACGAGGAGGAGGAGGAAGGTGAAGAGGAGGCGCCAGAGGTCGGAACGGACGGCCAGCCTCAGCTCGATCGCGCCTCCAGCAACGAGCCACGCCCGAGCGAGCCGGCTGCTACTGAAGGTGGCCAAGCGGAGACTGACCAGCCGGCCGCTCCACCAACCGACACCACCGGCTCCACCGTTCCACCGAACCCATCTGCTGCTCCCTAGGCCGCTAGTTTACCTTTTGTTTTACCTGCTTACCAGTCTTGATGAACTTGTTAGCTTTGCACAATTCCACCCGCGGGGTGTATTTCAAACTTATGTTGAACGTCGGCCAAGGGCCTTTTGCTATGTAAATATTTTTCCGAGATCTATCTTTCCTTGCTTTCTGCTCTTTGGCTTTTTTCATTTGCTGCCTTCCCTTGGTTGCCGTCTTGCCAGCCGAACAGCCGCTCTGCGGACTGCGGCTGGGTCAAGTAATTAGCCACTTTCGGGAGGGCAATTACTTAGCCAACTAGAGTTTTCTAGCAAGTTAAGTAGAAACCTGTCGGCCGGCTGCTCGACAGCTGGTCGGTGAGGCGATAAGCCGGCTTGGACTATGTGTATGCTTTAGGTCCTTAGCCATTTTTAATGCAGACACCCTTTCCGCCTTAGCTCCTGCCTACCGAACATTCGCTCTGCGAGCTGCGGCTTCTGGCAGAAGAAAGCTAAAGTGCCAAGATACAACTTGTCCGGCTGCAGGAAGCATTTTATAGTACAAAGCGGCAAGTCCCCGGGTCGACTGGTCGAACCCGGTGCCAGACGGACTAATGGGATAACACAAATGACAGGCTTAATACTTATCGTATAGATAAAAGAGGGCAGTCCCCGAGCTCTTCTTAGGGGACCCAGAGTCTTCGTACTTAATACAAAAGTTGGCGTGGTACATACTGCTTTAACTGTAAAAACTTTGAAGGAGATTCGCATTCCATGGTCGCTCCGTCTCCTTGCCGGAGTTATCTCTTTTGCGTGCTCGAGGCTTCTGAGCGTCGATGAGGTAGTAGGAGTCGTTGCCCAACACCTTGCTGATGATGAAGGGGCTTTCCCAAGGTGCCGAGAGCTTGTTCTGACCGGCTGTTCGCTGGATCAGCCGGAGCACAACACTACAAAAAAAGACACATCCGTGACATTTTGGGCCGAACGAAAAAAAATTCTGTCATACATATGACACTTCTATGACGATAATTGTGGTGGGATCCTACTTCTATGACAAAAAATCATGACAGAAAATGGGCTTTTCGTCCTGGGAGGGCCGGAGACGCAGCTGCATGACATTCTTTGGGCCGTCCATGACGAAAAAAACCGTGGTAGAAGCGAGGGGGAGGAAAATTTTGAGGAGTTGCTGGTTACGGTGGGAGGTCGGGGCGGCGATGCGCTGCTTTCTCGTGACACGTGCGAGGCATTGGCTCTAATCGAACCCGAAGCGAGGCATTGGGATCTAAGCGAACTGGCGACAGTAATCGCAGTTACACGTTATCGAACCCGAGCGATCGATCGATGGTTGTTAATCGCATTCGATGGAGCGATTTCTTCGTTCTGCCGCTAAGCTGAAGCCGATCGATTGGATGAACAGTGGCGTTAGGCGGGGGTGGATGAACAAAGGAGCGGTGGCGTTGCCTCTGGATGAATAGGACCCCGTGGTGTGGAGGGCTGGATGAACAGTAGGCGGTGGAGGGGTGCCCGTGGAGGGCTGGTTGAACAGGACCCCGTAGTGTGGAGGGCTGGATGAACAGTAGACGGTGGAGGGGTGGTTGAGCGATGGCCCGATGGAGTAAGCGGCGGTGGAGGCTGGATGAACAGTAGCCCGTGGAGGCTGGAGGAGGTCGACGGTGGAGATGAACAGTATCCCATGGAGTCCCGTTTTGCGGTACGCCACACCCCTCCCGATGAACAGGACCCTCGTTTCGACCGTAGTGCTCCAACACAAGTCCGTTTTGTCCGTTTTGCGGTACGCCACACCCCTCCCGATGAACAGGACCCCCGTTTCGACCGTAGCGCTCCAACACAAGTCCGTTTCGTCCGTTTTGCGGTACGGCACACCCCTCCCGATCAACAGGACCCCCGTTTCGACCGTAGGAGGTCCGTTTCCTCCGTTTTGCGGTACGACACACCCCTCCCAATCAACAGGACCCCCATTTCGACCGTAGGAGGTCCGTTTCCTCCGTTTTGTGGTACGCCACACCCCTCCCATTCAACAGGACCCCGTTCCGAACGTAGGAGGTTTGTTTCCTCTGTTCTGCGGTACGCCAGGCCACGTTTCCATCGCCTGTTCCGTCCAAGCCCTCCCGAGGAACACGACCACGCATTCCGTTCCGACCCAGCCGGTTGGCTCCCACGCGTTTCGTTGCCTCCCAATGAACACAACGCATTCCGTTGCCTCCCCATAAACACGACGCATTCTGTTGCCTCCCCATGAACACGACGACAATGATGTTTCTCCGTTCCGACCCAGCCATGTGCACGAGCCCTCGCCGTACGTATGCGCGAGTAGGCGTTCGAGATCCCGCCCGTATGTACACATACGTGGCCGTATTTTCTTTCTTGCACCCTGGCTATTGTACGTACGTGTACATGCAACGTGCGCGCCTCTACTACGACACGTGCGCGCCTCTACATCCACCAGTATATATGTACGTACACGTTCGCGACCAGAATGACAATGCTACGTACGCTTCGACCAGGTGGGTCCCGACTGTCAGGCACTTCCTTGCCTGCGAAGATGTAGCTGGTGGGTCCCAGCAGTCAGGGGGGCGAATCATTTTTTTTGCCCGGACGCACTTCCTTGCGTGCGAAGATGTAGCTGGTGGGTCCCAGCAGTCAGGGGGCGAATTGTTTTTTTGCCCGGACGCACTTCCTTGCGTGTGAAGGTGTAGCTGGTGGGTCCCCGCTGTCAGGTGGAGGAATAATTATTTTGCGTGTAATAAGGAGGCACTTCCTTGCTGCGGCCATGGACCCAGCTGTCAGCCTCTCCACGACAAAGATTTCTTCCGATGGAAGTCGGTCGTTGACCACATTGACCACGCCGCGCCGAGAGCACCACGGCGGTGGACGACGGCGAGGCCAAGGAAGGGGACGACACGGAGGCAGGGAAGACTCGGCAGTTGTTTCCCACGCGGAGGGGAGTACGATTGTACGAGGGTTTACTGGTTCATCTGCTGTCGCCGGAGGATAACAGCGGGTGTGGGTGAGTAGAGGGATGGCTAGGCCAGCGATGGGAGTACGGTGGGGCGGTGAGGCTGCTTGGCAAGACCTGACCCGGCCACGGGGAGGAGGGAAGCGAGCAGTCCCTTGGCGCTTGTTTGAGCGGCCGGAGCAGAAGAGCAGAGATTGAAGAAGACGACGGCCGTTGGATGGCCATCCAACCGCCAAAGCTAAAGGCCAACCTTTTAGGAAAGCCTCAAATCTGTGGAAAACAAAGCATACAACCCATCTGCCATTATTTCTAATAATTTACAGCCCATTTGCTAATTCTTAAGGTTTTTGGAGCCCATATTCTTTTGTTAGCATTATAGCCCATATTGTGGCCACGGTTAAAAATTATACGAAATTTTGCATATTTGGTGCGGTCCGAACTGATTTTAATCCCGAAATTTCGACTCACATTCAAACTGATTTTAAAAATAAATGTATATCAATATAAAATCCAAAAAATTCTCCACGCATAAAAATTAATGTAATTTAAAATCTTGAAATGAAAAAAATATTTGAAACTAATTGCCGGTTTGATGTGTTTTAAAAATGTACAGCCCATTTCTCATTACTAATGGACCATTTTCTCGGCCAGCCGAATGAAAGCTCTCCTCGTCTTGAAAGATTTGCAGCCCAACAGGCCTGACAAAGCGACTTACTTGGCAAATCACAGAAAAGCTGGGCTGTGATCATGGACCCAGCTGTCAGCCTCTCCACGTACGGTACTCTTCCGATGGAAGTCGTTCCTTGACCACGTTGACCACGCCGCGCGGAGAACACCACGGCGGTGGACGACGAGGAGGCCTAGGAAGGGGACGACGCGGAGCCGGGGAAGACGCGGTAGTGGAAGCCCGTGCGGAGAGGAGTACGAGGGTTCACTGGTTCGGCTGCGGTGTGAGGCTGCCGTCGCAGTGGCCTGGCAGCCGGTGGGAATAGTAGGGGCGGTGAGGCTGCTGGCAAGACCTGACCGCCACGGGAGGCAGGAGCATGCGGCACGACCGGCGCTACTTTGGGCGGCTGGAGCAAGAAGACCAGAGGTTGAAGAAGCACAACGGTCGTTGGATGGACATCGTACGGTCACTGGAGCTAGAATCATTCATATTGACTAAGTTGAGAAAGCCCTTCGTCCCCGTCAACTTAGTAGGCCCACAAGACAGCCTCCCACCAAGGTGGATCCCAGCTAGCCGGGGGAGTATTCATTTTTTTGTGCGTAATAAGGAGGCACTTCCGGTGGGTCCGAGTGACAATGGGGAACTTTTTTGCGAAATACGGTGGCCTGTCTGGTGGGTCCCAGCAGTCAGGGGGAAACGATTTTTTTCGCAAAATATTGTTGGCCCGTCCGGTGGGTCCCCGCTGTCAGGTGGAGGAATAATTATTTTCCGCGTAATAAGGAGGCACTTCCTTGCGGCTGCCGTGGACCCAGCTGTCAGCCTCTCCACGTCTGATTTCTTCCGATGGAAGTCGGTCATTGACCACATTGACCACGCCGCGCCGAGAGCACCACGGCGGTGGACGACGGCGAGGCCTAGGAAGGGGACGATGCGGAGCCGGGCCACGGGAGGCAGGAGCAGGCGGTAGCACAACCGGCCACGGGAGGCAGGAGCAGGCGGCACGACCGGCGGTGCTTTGGGCGGCTGGAGAAAGAAGACCAGAGGTTGAAGAAGCACTATGGCCGTTGGATGGACATCATACGGTCACTGGAGTATTGACTAAGTTGACAAAGCCCTCCGCCCCGCCAACTTAGTAGGCCCACAAGTCAGCCCAACAATATGGTGGGTCCCAGCTAGCAGGGGGTATTCATTTTTTTGGGCGTAATAAGGAGGCACTTCCTTGCATGCGAAGATATAGCTGGTGGGTCCGACCTGTCAGCGGGGGGAACATTTTTTTCACGAAATACAGAGGCCCTTCCTGTGGGTCCTAGCTGTCAGGTGGAGGAATCATTATTTTGCGCGTAATAAGGAGGCATTTCCTTGCGTGCGGCCATGGACCCAGCTGTCAGCCTCTCCACGTACAGTCCACTTCCGATGGATGTCGTTCATTGACCACGTTGACCAGGCCATGCCGAGAGCACTAGGGCGGTGGACGACGATGAGGCCTAGGAAGGGAACGACATAGAGCCAGGGAATACTGGGCAGTTGTTTCCCACGCGGAGGAGTACGAGGGTTTACTGGTTCGTCTGCCGTCGCCGGAGAATAACAGCATGTGTGGGTGAGTAGAGGGATGGCTAGGCCAGCGATGGGAATGCAGTGGGGCCGTGAGGCTCTTGTGGCAAAGATAGCCGTCATGGGAGGAGGCAGCGAGCAGTCCATGGCGCTTGTTTGAGCGGCCGGAGCATGAAGAGCAGAGATTGAAGAAGACAACAGCCGTTGGATGGACATCCAACAATCATCGCTCTCGTGTGTTGACTAAGTTGACAGGGCGCTATGCAAAGGCGTCAACCTTTTTTATGAAAGCATAGGCGTCAACCTGTAGTAGGCACACAAGTCAGCCTCAAATCTGTGGAAAACAAAGATACAGCCCCATCTGCCATTATTTCTAATAATGTACAGCCCATTTGCTAATTCTTAAGGTTTTTGGAGCCCATCTTCTTTTTGTTAGCATTACACCCCATATTGTGGCCACGGTTAAAAAGTATCTGAAATTTTGAATATTTCAAAAGGTCAGCTGTTTTTAATCCAGAAATATCGATTCACATTCAAATTATTTTGAAAAATAATTTATATAAATATAAAATCCAAATAATTGTCCACGCATAAAAATCAATGGAATTTAAGATCTTGTAATGAAAAAATATTGAAACTAATTCCAGGTTTGATGTGTTTTAAAAATGTACAGGCCATTTCTGGGCAAACCGAATGAAACTCTCATCGTCTTGAAAGATTTGCAGCCAATGACCCGATAAAGCAAGTAGGCCTTGTTTGGGTATTTCTTTAAAAAAATAGAACTGGGCTAGCCATTTTCAAAGAAGAATAAAACACAACTGGGCTCATGATGTGGTAAACATAAATAAAACCATGGCTAGACGGGCCACAGCCCCCGCACAACCCCGTTGTTACCCTGATCCGTCGCTAAAACTAGTATAAATAACAATTGCTTGTTCCTCAAAAAAAAAGCATGCGACTTCTTTGGGTCCACGGTGTCACCGTCGTAGTGTAATTCTCTCGCTTATTGACTATGTTGACAATGGCGTGAGCCCCGGATGTCCAACCATTAGGAGGAACCATATTTTTGGGCTTGTACTATAGAGGCACTTGCTTGCATACGCCATGACGCTGGTGGGTCCCTTTGTCATCCTCTCCACATACAGTCATCTCCTTGTTCCTCTCGGTTGTTGACGATGTTGACAACGCAAGAGGGCGGCGCACCGCGCACGGCGAGCGAACCAAGGCCGCAAGGCGGAGGACGACGATGAGGCCTCGAACGGAACGAACAAGAGCCGTTGAAGATGTGCCGGTCCAGTCGCAGGCGGAGGGGAGTACGAGGGTTGACTGGTTCGGGCACGGGTGCGTGTTGGGGCTGACATCGCCGGAGAATAACAGGACGTGTGGGGGAATAGAGGGAGGGACTGGCCAACGTTGGAGGGTACATACGGTAGGGTGGTGGAGGCGCAGCCAGCCATGGGAGGTGGGAGCAGGCGGAGCCGATGGGGTGGTTTGGTTTGGGCGGCTGGAAGAAGAAGAAGACAAGAGATAGAAGATACATGACAGATGTTGGATGTCAATCCAACGGCTGGTAGGCAGGATCGTTTGTTGACTGGCTAGTAAGTTGACACCACCTTGGATAGGCTATTTCCTCGCGGGTCCCAAATGTCAGAATCCAAATCTGTCAAGGTCATGCAGCCTTTCCTATGAAAATTTACAGCCCATTTGATGTGCTAGTTCAAAATAAGTTTGTGGGTGCTGGTGGGGGCTAATCAGTTGGCTTCTGTAATGCACAGTGAGCTCAAGCAGCCGGCGTGTGTGATGTTATTTCCCTTGGTTGTGATTTGTTACAATATTTCACTCTAAATTAAACGAAAGGCAAGCCATTTGCCTTGTTTCAAAGAAAGTATGACAGTCACAGCCGAGTTGAAAAGGGCAGGAACATCTAACTCCAGCTTACAAACTGTACAAAAGCACGAGGGTTGATTGTTCATCAGGTTTACAAAAAAACCCAAATTGAAAAGGGCAACAACATCTAACTCCGGCATTGTTTTCGGCAATCACAGTCAAATGGATCGGTCAGGTCCATAGAATGAACATCCTGGGTCGTAAAATTTACTGGATTATGACCACAATATGTTGTAAATAGAAGCCCGCACGCTCGTAAGCTCTTTTGCCCACAGAAACTCCTTTTTTTTTGCTCTTCAACATACCCATCCGTCAAAACCATGCTGCTGATAAACTTAAGCCTGATGGACAATAGTGACCTCGCATTCAGCAGGAAGAATGTGACAAATCTTGTGTTTGCACGGTTGGCTACATATCGTTCTAGCGTTATTGTCTTCAATCGAATCTCATGAGAAGTGAGAAAATCTCGATGCTTACGAATCCACCGATTGGTTATAACTTTCTTACCCCGTCCTGTTGCCTAAATAGACTTGAAGATTGAAAAGCAGTTAAGGTCTAAAAGAAGAGTGTCGAAGAGCAACAACTGAACGGTTAATTCTAGTACACTGTATGCGGGCTTCCAATGTGCTTGAAATTATCACCTTTATATACAACTTCTCCGGACATGGAAAGCATTGCAGCAAGCCAATAATCTTGTTCAGATCAAAACTATTCATTTGGATATATAAGATCTTGACAGAATCCAGCACCATTGATAGGCCATCCATGGAGAAACTCTTCATCGAAAGCATAGAACAAAATCTTAGTACAAAATGTGTACTCCAAGATGATATATAAATTATGCTTGAAATTTAAAATGCAGCTTATGGTTACAAGTGTAGATGATAATATAAAGTACCTGAAGAACTGTGGAGCCAAACACCATATTGAAATGAGCACAAAGATCATGTATTACACCCAAGGTCTCCAGTTTAGGCGCAGAGAGGATGGTTATTTGCAACGGTGAATAACTAGAATCAAGGATCAACCTTTGAAGTGAAGGGCATCTTGGATGATGAGCTGCCTTCACAAAAGAAATTCCAATTCTTACAAGGTTAGGCGACTTTATTTGGAGACAACCGATTCTAATCGTGAAAACAAGCACCAAGCACTCCGGTAGCAGGCAACTGAAGTGGATGATGTCGTGCAATGAGGCCTCCGATATACGAACCCGCACAAGTGAAAGTTTCTTGAGAAATGGGAGTCGAAGGTTTAGTACTAGATTGTCTTGTTGGTAGCACAGCGCAAAGGTGGCGGTGTGGAGAGAGGAGGAAAACCGCGAGATGGACATCGGTGCTGAGGGCACAAGTTCATGGCGTTCGGTATGTGGTATGTGATTTCCAGGGGAATAGTAGAACTCAAGCAGCTGTAGTTCTGTGAATTCAGGGGATTTCAGCCAGGCGTCCACCATGCAGGGCATGGTATGCTTGCTCAGGTAGCATGACAGGATGCAGAGGCTTTGAACGGAGCCCTGGTGGGAGGAGATGATGGCTCTGGGGATTTCAAAATCATTGAAGAGAGATAGCTGACGACAGTCGAGATTAAGGGGCACGGCGTGCCATAGAGGGCGCCACCGAATTGAGAGGACTTGGGTGCGGCAGCAATCCTTGGTGGGGAGAAGCGAGATGATCTCCCCAAGGATGGCGTCCAGGAGATCGCTGATACGGTCCACCCGAGATTCTCTGAGTTCTGGGATCCGGTGGGGGCAGGGTCGCCGCTTCTCCCGTCTTGCTTGGGTCTTGGGATCTACAACAGTGTCGCTTGTTGGGAGCCTCATCTTCTTGGCGCTGGGGTCGGTGACTCCATTTTCCTCGAGGCGTCGCGTCGCTCACGGATTTGAGCAGAGTAACGAATGACAAGCCTAGTTGTAGTCTGAGCGAAGAAGAAGGGGAGCGGGGGGTTTTCTGGAGGAGTGAGGAAGACGGGGAGCTGGGGTTTCTGTAGGAGTGAGGTGAGGCATTTGGGGGTACGAGTGGAGCGAACTGACGAGAGGTGGGTGGGAGCGAGGAGGAAGAAGAGCACCCAGGTTTTGGGGGGGGGGGTGTGTGCTGGGTGTGGGTAGCGCCTTTTGAATTGATTTTACTATTTACTAGTGTGGATTGGCTGTTTTGTCTTGGGCCCAGAGAAACAATTACTACTAGTACAGTGGAGACACTCTCTGACTACCCGTAAAAACAATTACTACTAGTACAGTGGAGACACTCTACCGCTTCTGGCTCCTCCTAGGTCATTGAAACGTCTCCCTCTATTGAATGCCATTATACTTTTGTTCACGGACATGCGGGCCATGCAGCGCGCGGGCCCAAATGCCATCCACCAAATTAGAAGGCAGTATGCAGGCGGAGAGTCACCCGGTCGTAGAGCGGCAGTAACGAGCCGTCGTATCACAAAACCCCACCTCCCTGCAGTCTAAGTTTGACGGACGAAGAAACCATCATTTCACTCTTCGCTGAATCCCCTTCTCCCTCACCATCTTCAAGAAAGGCAACACTGTGATTCCGCTTAACGTTCTTCTCTCCCAACGAAGGGAAGGTAAGCGGATCCGTGATGTTGGTATATTTTTGTTCAAAGAAAAAAAGTTATGCAAAGCAGTAACCGGTCCTCACTCTCTTTTTTGTTTCATTGTCATTGCGATTGTGTTTTCCTTTTAGTGGTCTCCTAGTATTCGTCAGTTTCATGATGGACCAAGGAGAACCAGGCAAAGATCTGCCGATATTGGAGCAGACGCGGGAGGCTGATCCCCACGAGACAGAGAGCTCCAAGAAGTTGGAGGCAACCACCGAGCCGACCCCAGATACGCTCATGGCCACTACTAAGATGGTCAACGCCCCGTTTGAGGTTACAGCCCCCGTGGCACTGTAGGAGTAGTTTTCCCCCTTCGAGGATGTGTCCCCCCCCCCCCCCCCGCTGAGCTGCCCAAGGTGATTTTCTTCTTTGCCGATATCGATTGTGGTTTTTCATCTAAGTATGTGGTGATTTTTTTTAGAAAAGGAAGTATGTGGTGATTAATAATGCAAAATTTTATTAGCTTCTCTGCCATGCTATACATAGTGGTTTAAATAACTTGTGTTTCTTATCTTGAAAAGTAATTCAGAATTTGTTTCGCTTTCAATTAGAGCCACGATGCGCATAAGGATTGTGTGGTTGTGCATGTCACTCGCTATGAGGCGGACGACCTGAATATACGACCGGGAAACCAGAGTTCTTAGGCTGTTGGATCCTGGAAGCCATTTGCGGTTATACCAATGAAGAGGTGTATTCCAGCCTCACTTGTTGTCGGCGTGTTGTCCAGGGTGTCTTTGAAGCACAAGAAGTTCAAAGTTACTCCTTCGTTTGTGAGGCATACTGTTCTTGTCAAGCTTACGCAGAAGATGACGTGGCATGCCTCCACAAACAAGTTTATCGATGGCAAAGGCCACAAGGTTGTCTTCATGAAGGTTCACAGGATTGAGCTGCTGCGGACGCCCTCGATGATGTTCATGGCAAGGTCCGTCTTGTGTCCAGCCCAAATTAGATCAAGGCATGAAATAGTTGCCCCAGCTAGTGTTTAATAGTAGTTTGGATTGTGTCTAATTATCCGAACCTTGCCTGTTATCGACCCCTCTGAGGGTAGTACTCTGTTTGAATCCGTCTATGGGAACTGCTGGTACTTTTGTGTGCCCGCGAATCATATAAGCAACTATGTATCTTGTTACAGTGGTTCATGCAGTTAATTGAGGCCACAATGTAATAAATTCCAAACGTTCAACGCTAGTCCAGCGCTCATGTGGAACACTCACATTAAACTCGTCTTCATAAAAATCTTGAAAAGCATAAGTTAAGCAGTTTTATACATCTGAATGATTCATAGAACATAACAAACATATACTAGTTCACAGCAAAAGACAAAGTTGTGAGAAGGTTTACAAATCAGGAAAAACAAGCAAGGCTTCTCTGAGTAAAGGGGCTCCTGGTAGGCTTAAATTTCCTGGAGTTCACTCTGGTTTTTTCTTGTTGCCACCATCCAGGATTAGGTTCTCTCATTCCAGAATAACCAATTATAATTGTGGTCTCAGCTGGAATGCTGAACTGAACCATGCAGTGTACTGACCAGGTGAAATTCTTGTGCATTCCACTAAATTTAAGCACCGCTATTTGCAGAAATAAGCAGACCACAATGCCTCTTGTCCGCGCACCTGTCCAAAAACCGCCGTGCAGGATGAACTGGTAGAAAGTGCATTCCGGACTAGGATGCAGTTGTTTTCGCTCGTCCCGACACTGCAATCAGGAAGTAAAACGTACGAATCAGCTTCGTTTAGATTGTGTTGGTCATTCTACCTTAGTTACTACCAATGTAGGGATACCTTGAAGACGGGAGGTTAGACGACGGCGAGGAGGGATAGCCATCTCATTTTGCGTAGTTGTACTAAAACTGAGGTGTGTGCTTTTGATTGCGCGGATAGAAACGATACGGAGACAGACATCCCGAAATGATATGGAGACATACATCCCTGTTTGCGCAAATACGAAATATGGTTATTTAAACAGTGAAAGATATTACTACTTTCCCCCGTTTCCTCTTAGAACCAAGTCCTAGATTCATGCTACAGCTTTCCCACTTTCTTCCCTATTTGAACCAACGCTTTGAGTTGACTGTATGAACTAGCTTTACTTCTAATAATAGTAGAAGTCTAGGTGGCTTTGGAACAGCGGACGGAAGTAGAAAAGAATCCACATGAAGGGGGAAGAGCTGGGGCAGTAGAGCAAGGCAGGTTTCGAAGGAATATATACCTGAGGGTCGTCGGCATGTGGCAAAGATGGCGTCGGGAGGCCGCATCTTGGCCACAATACCGCAGGGAGGAAGAAGGGGTCGGAGGCCCTCTCGAGCCGGCGCTCTCTCGGAGAGAACGGCACGGCCGCCGATCGGGACGCGCGGGCAGCCGTTGGTATCCTCCCTCGCCGCCGGCGACAGCGTGAACGATGCACCTACACCCCCTGCCCCGATCGAGGTTGTCCTGCCGGATTTGTGACCAGCCGTGAGCTGAGAGAGAGAGTGTGGCCACCTATGTCTTGCTTAGATCTGGAGATCATGAGAGAGTGAATGAGAGGAACCCTAGTAAAGAAAGCGCTAAGGCTCCTGCTTTTATATATAGTGGAGTGATTTTGTTGTACCGGCTTCAAAAAAAATGCGCTCCTACGTGTACCCGCGAGTGGGTGTGAGAGAACTAGTGCATGCGTGCACCGCTTCTCTTCGTGAGAGTACAATATATACTATGCCCAAAGAACGATCGCCGCAAGAGTAATAATATAAGTGTGTGACGTGTGAGCTAAAATAAAATGTGTGCGCCGTCTTTTGTTTTTAGACGTTGTGAGGGTATGGTGTGATGAGCACATATGTGTGTGACGTCTACCTGCAGATAGACGATCGGTGCCACGTGCGAGTCTGCGAGAGGACTCGGGAGAGTTGTGACTCATGACTGTGCGTGTGCGTGAGAGAGAGGGGGCACGTAACAATGCAATGCATGTGTCCGTAAATCATTATCCGACAAATGTTCGCCACAAGCCTTTTCCTGACGAACGCCGTAAGAACCGTTAGATCGGCATCCGACAATGTCAGTTTTGCCATGTCATTTAACAGAACAGTCACTCCTCCTACACACAAATCTTCCACGTGAGTGTTAGCAACTGCCGTATGCTCCCTCCGTTTTGAAATGCAGTGCATATAGATTTATTGAAAATTAGAACCTCGCAAACTTTTACCAAGTTTTCGTGTACCAAATTGCACATGTAGAATACCCTATATATATATCATTTCATTCATCTTCGAGAGGTAACTATAAAGATGGGTGAGGAGTCTACAAAGAAAGACCATCGTATCACCCGCAGCAATTTCAACCATCCTTTAGTGTCGAGGAATATCATAGGAACTCTCTATGATATGATTTTTATAGGATTTTTTTCCTTTAGAGCCAATTGGTTCATAGGAATAGATTCGTATACTCTACATTTCAAAGGAAATAAACATCATATAATTTCTATAGCTTTAGAGCCAATTGGTTCATATGAATGGATTCCTGTACTCCCTTAATTTCAAAGGAAAATAAACATTAGCATATATTCAATAGAAAAGTTCCTATGATATGAACCAAATTACATCTCTTTACTAATCCCTCCTCATAGGACTTGAGATACATGTCATCTCTAGATTCAATAGAAAAGTTCCTATGATGTGAACCAAATGACATCTCTTTTCCAATCCCTACTCATAGGAATTGAGATCCTCCATGTCATCTCTTTCCCTACAACTTCCATGTATACATCTTCTATTCCTAAATAGATAGTACAACCCACTAGTAGCTTTTTTCCAAAACATGCAACTATGGCACAAGAACTATATAGTGTGCCAATAACTTTGAAAGATGGTCGCTGGATCAAGCTAACCCGACAAGGCAGAGATGGGAAAATCCGAGCACCATCGGCCGTTGGATATCATCAACATTCCACCAGATCTGCCACATGTACAATTTAGAAGACTCCATGGTTGAACTTAAGCATAATGCACAACCCTCACAACACAAGCACTTCTCCTTTGTTCTAGAATCTTCCGTATCATAATTGATTATTTTTTTCTAAATGAATTGCCATTATTTGTTTTTTACTTTATGATTTACAATGCACAACCCCATGAATCTTAACATTTTTATAAAACTAATTGATTTTGAATGAGATGAACTATAAGAACTAAACGAACATCTACATCATGCATATATGACTCAAAGCTTTACATGCTATAGTGTGTATTTATTCATAATTTGGTTTCGAAATCTCAGGCGTTCGATACATGTGTACCTTACTAGTTTTGAGTAGAGTAGCAAATTTCACGCGGCCCCGGGTATATAAAAATGCAGGGCCCATGCATCATTGCCTTTTGGTCAAACCTACGTCCACAATTTTTTGTACGTGCTATATCTCCACTGGTCCCCGAACCCAAAATGCTGCCTCGTTCCTCAGAAACCAAGCGGCCCACACATATTTAAGGCGTCGACTGAATCCGTTTACTACGACATGGCCCTGCACGCCGTAGTACTCCTACAAACCCTACCGCCACACTCATCATCGGTTTTCTTCAAGAGGACGAGGGAGAAGCCGATTTGTAGTGGAGGCGCTTTCAAGATAAAGGATCTGTAGTGGAGACCCATACCCTAGGGTGCCCTAGGTAGCTGTCGCATGCATCATTGTTTTATCTTTTCTTTATGCTCTTGCGCGCTAGAGTGAAATGATGGTTGCTTCGTCCGTCCAGCTTAATGCGGGAAAGGTGGGGCTTTGTGATTTGACCCCTCATCTCTCATTTTCTACTATCATGGCCACGACCGGGGTGCCTCCAATTCCAACCGCTGCTCCGAACTGTGATTTGGTGCATCGCACGTGGAACAAGACGATGGATAAGCCACATGTCTGCCAAAGGGGTCCTGTTAAGTGTGTCGCCATTTCGTGTGCAGACTGACCTGGGCTGAGGAGTGTCAGTCAATTGCATCACCACCTCAGAAATCACAATCTCAGGCTCCACAGGCTGAGGAATTTTAGCTTCTTCTTTAGTGACAGCCTGGGTCTTCAATTCTTCATTTACATTTTCTTCAGCACTAGTGTCACGCCCAAGATGCGACCCTATCCTAAAGGAACTCGAAGGTCCCACCAAGGATAGAAGCGCATCTTGAAGACGCTTTTGCAAGGTAGATATCATTACATCAACATTACATAATAGTGGGGATACATCCAATACATACAAGGTCACCTGAATACAACAAAACAACATCACAACATACAAGATCAACATCCGACTACGGATGAATCATAAACAGAAACTCAAACGACATCCACCCTGCTAGCCCAGGCTGTCGACCTGGAACCTATCCCTGATCGAAGAAGAACTCCAAAACAAGCAAACATCGCTCTCGCGTCATGATCATCGCATAACCTGTACCTGCAACTGTTGTTGTAGTAATCTGTGAGCCACGAGGACTCAGCAATCCCATTACCATGGGTATCAAGACTAGCAAAGCTTAATGGGTAAGGAAGGGGTAAAGTGGTGAGGTCAAAGCAATGACTAAGCAAGATATGGTGGCTAACATACGCAAATAAGAGCGAGAAGAGAAGCAAACGGAACGGTCGTGAAGCTAGCAATGATCAAGAAGTGATCCTGAACTCCTACTTACGTAAAACATAACCCAAAAACCGTGTTCTCCTCTTGATCAACCCCGAAAAGAGACACTCACGGTTACGCACACGGTTGGTGTATTTTAGAAGAGTTTACTTCAAGTTTACTACAACCGGATATTTACAAATTCCCATCTGCCACATAACCCATGGCACGGCTTTGAAAGTTCAAACCCTGCAGGGTGTCCCAACTTAGCCCATGATAAGCTCTCGCGATCAACGAAGGATATTCCTTCTCCCCGGGAAGACCCGATCAGTCTCGAAATCCCGGCTACAAGACATTTCGACAGTAATAAAACAAGACCAGCAAAGCCGCCCGATGTGCCGACAAATACCGATAGGAGCTGCACATATCTCGTTCTCAGGGAAACACCGGATGAGACTAGCTACGAGTAAAACGAAGCCTCAAGTTTCCCCAAGGTGGCCTCAAGCAGTTTCGGTTCGAACCAGCACTTAGAGAAGCACTGGCCCGGGGGGGGGGGGGGCTAAAATAAAGATGACCCTCAGGTTGGCCGACCCAAGGGAAAGGTATAGGTGGTGGTGAGGCAAATGGTAAAACCAAGGTGGGGCCTTGTTGGGGGGGTTTTATGCAATGCGAACTGTCAAGGGGTCCCATAAATCACCCAACCGCGTTAGGGACGCAAAATCCGGGAACATAACACCGATATGACGGAAACTAGGCGGCAAGAGTGGAACAAAACACCAGGCATAAGGCCGAGCCTTCCACCCTTTACCAAGTATATAGATGCATTAATAATATAAGAGATATTGTGATATCCCAACATAAACATAATCCAACATGGAGCAATCTTCATCTTCACCTGCAACTAGCAACGCTATAAGAGGGGCTGAGCCAAAAGCGGTAACATAGCCAAACAACAGTTTGCTAGGAAGGGTGACAAAGGTTAGAGGTTCATGGCAATTTGGGAGGCTTGAAAAGCAAATGGTAGGTAGCGCAGCATAGCGAAAGAACGAAGCAACTAGCATAGCAATGATAGTAATGAGAACCAAGGTGACGGTCATCTTGCCTGAAATCCCGCTAGGAAGAAGAACGAGTCCATGAAGAAGACGAACGGGAGTAGTCGAACGGATCCTCACAATCGCAACATTACCGGAACTGAGAAGCAACACCGGAAAGAAACAAACAACATGATAAATGCACAAGCATAAACATGGCATGATGCACAAACAAGTATGATGCATGACCAGTTTAATGAGGCATGGCATGGCAAAGTGCAACAAACAATACTACAAGTTAAGTGGACAAAACACCACATTGACATATTTAGTTTAATCTCGTTTAAGCTACCAAACAATATTAAATGTTGTTAAACATGGCAAAAGGTGAAACATATGAAAACTATCTATCTAGACAAGTTTAAATGAGGCCGGAATAACAAACAACAATTCCGGAAAATCCCCACATGCATATTTCGAAGTTGGTACTGTTCTGCCCTAAAACATATTTTATTGTTATTAAACAGGAAAATAAACTGCACCAAGTTAAACTAGGCATTTTTCCACCCCATTTACATATAAAGTTTATTTAAAACCAAGCTACGGTTATTTAGTTATGAAATAAATCATTTTAACATGGCATTTATGCAAAATTAAAAAAACAGCAAGTTTAAACATTTTAACATGGATGAAAGCAGCATATTATGAAACTAGACAAAATTCTAAGCATTTTACATATATAAGTTGTTTTAATCTGATGCATGGTTTGTGTGATATTAAATGCATGAACATGAGGGTGCAATCTGTAAACATGCAGTTTCCTGGAAATTAGATAAAATCGTCCTGGCAGGGAAAAAACATCATGGGCCGAAACTGATTGGCCCGATAGTGCACAGGGAAAACAGAGGTCAATGAGGCTCACCAGAGGGCCTTGGGCAGCGGATCTGTAATTTGGAGAAATTTGAAGAAGGCTGGGAGCCTTGGCGTGATGAGGCCCGATCAGCGTCTTGAGGCAGGTCAGCATAAGCGGGGCAGCGGTCGCTCGATTGCTTTCGAACAGACGAAGCGAGAGGTGAGGTCGGGCATGGCGGCGGGACTTGGCAGACGACGGAGCCGCGCTGACGAGGTCCTCCAAGGCGCGGTCAACAGGGAGACTGGAGCAGAGGAGCGCCGCTTCTCCTCGTAGCCACGAGCACACGCCGATGCGTGACGGGCTCAAGCAGAGGAAGCAGGGCGCCGGCAACTTGACCCGGCGATGGAGCACACGCGAGCGACGGGGACGGAGACTTGACGGCATGATCCGACGAGGAGGAGTCGGGGATGGCGGATTCGGGCGAGGCAGACGTTGGCGGCTTCAGCGAAGGCGGCTGCCTCGCAGCTGGTGAAATCTGAGAGAGAGGGAGATCGTGAGAGAGATCGAAGGGGAAGGAGAGAAAATAGTAGGGGGAGAACGAAGGAGAGGTCCAGCCTGGTGGTGGTGGTTGTCGCCGGCCAGACGGATGAGAGGCCAAAAACGTGACGCGGCAGCGGCGAGCTCTCCCGATCCGCTCGGGGATCGAAGCAGGAGGAGGGGGCTCGTGTGGGAGCTGTGTGCTTGGTTTGCAAAAGCTCTCAGGGCCGTCCGATCTAAGATCTGGCGGTCCAGATCGAGTGGAAGTGGCTGTGGTGGTTGGCTGGATCTGAAGGGAGGAGGGAGGAGGCTGTGGGATCGAGGGAGGGGATCCCAGAGGATTTTGTGGAAGCGGCAAGGGATGGGACATCTCCCTATAAGTTAGGTTTGCCCATATTTGGACTAGGAGTCTTTATATAGGGAAAAGAAGGGATTTTTGGATCATCCGGTTAAAATCGAATGGTGGAGATAAATGGCTTAGGGGAGTCCAATAACTAAACGCAGATATTTTATAGATGTTTGGGGATGATCTGAATTCAACGGTGATAACTGAGCGGGTCGGGTTCAGGAAGTTTCGGACGCGGGCGAGGGGTCGATGCACTGGCAAGAGAGGTTAGGTGGTCACGGTCAAAAGGGGAGCGAAAACCCGATTGCACTCGGATCGGTCAACGAAGGCAAGGGGGGAACGCGGCAACTACGAACGGATGCAAGCTTTATGAAAACAATGCCAATGCAATGTGAATGATGCTATGAGATGAAATGCATGACATGAACAAAATGCAAAACAAAAGACAAAAACCCAACCACGGAGGAAATAATATATCGCATCTCCGGAAAAGGCAAGAGTTGGAGTTACGAATATGGAAAGTTGTATCCGGGGCGTTACAACTAGTGGCTGGAATTTCTTCATGGACAGACGGTGTGGCATGTGGGTCATCAGATCCCATTTGAACTGTAGTTACTGGGGACTGAAGAATCTGTTGCAACGGTGTGAACAGTGGAGAGTTGGGGTGCTGACTTTCCCAAAAGTCATCATTCAGCACAGGTGTGGTATAGCCAATGTCCACATCCTCATCTTCCATTTCTTCGACGCCGGCCTCTTCAAAGAAGAACCGAGGCATAGGCAAGGAAACAATCGGAGTTGAAGGGATTGCATCCACTTCAATTTCTTCATCCAACTGCCCGACGGGCGTAGAAGGATTATCTTCATCGGATTCGCTAGGAATCACATATTTTTCGTCATAAGGAACAAGGTCCTTTGATGGCATGGTTGAGATAGGAACAGCATCAATGGGGTTTGCAAACGAGCTGGTCAAAGACTTCATCTTCTTCAGAGCTGAAGAATCTGATGAAGTTGATGCCTTCCTTTTCTTCACTGTTGCACGCTCTGCAGCCTTAGTCTTCTTCACATCTGAAGCAGATGGAAGGATCGGAGTTGGGGTAGGTGCAGGAGGAGCAGAGGAATTTGGTTGAGTTTCTTCAGGCACAACTGATGCAGTTGCCCTGACCTCTTCATTTTCTTCAGGTGCACCACTAGTGGATGCCCTGGCAATTTCATCAGCGGCTGGAATGCAGTCATCAGCCCTGGAACTCACATTTTCTTCAGCAGCCTGAATGTCATCAGCGGTGTTGGCATATTCTTCAGTCGGCTGAGCAGATGCTTCAGCCTGAGGAATTTCTGGTTGCGATGGAGCTACAACATTTGGAGTGAACTTTTCATCAACTTCACAAAACGGACTTTGGCTCCAAGCCGCCAACAGGTATACGTCAAATTCATCACTGAGTTTCTTGATCTCAGATTGAATATTGACAAGTTCTTCGGGCTTGTCATAGAGACAACGTGTTTCTTCGTAAAACGCTCCTTCTTGTAATCGCGCTTTCTTGATCTGCCTGCCTTTTCAAATTTCCATTTCTCTTCTTGTATGAAGGCAGTCAGCATATGACTTTGACCAGGCGTCAACTTGAAATCAGGCATAGGAGTGTTTGGGTCCTTGTGCCAAAGATCAATGTAGTCGAGGATCAACTTTGGATCCAAAAGCAGAGGCACATTTGTGCCCTTGGCTCTAGCGGCCCTGACCTGCCTGTCTTTGATGATTTCGGCAAGTTCCTCATCATCAACTTCATCTTCATCAGACGGCACTTGGAAGGCAACCTGCTTCTTGTGAGGACCTGGGCAAGAACCTCGTCCAGCAGTGGCCTTTGTCTTCGGCAGAGAGGGGCCAGTTGAAGAATTCGGTGCAGCTGAGGAACTAGCAGAAGCTCCTGAGGCAATAGAGATGCATGTAGTCCTTTGGCACGTGGCAAGATGCACAGGTGCAGAGGATTTGGTCGGAGCAGCTGAGGACTTGAGTGGAGGAGCTGAGGATTTTGAAGGAGTAGGAGCAGCGTGAGGAATTGGCCGTGAGGGCTTTGAGGATTCTGGCGGTGAGGGCATTGAGGATTCTAGCCGTGAGGGCATTGAAGATGAAGCACTGGACTTATGCGCAGGCTTCTTTGCCATGGCCTTCTTAGGCTTGACAGTATACGCCTCAGCAGAGGCAGCAGCAGCAGCAGAGTCCTCGTTGAATTTCCTCACTGCTTCTTTTGCCTGTTTGGCCAACTTGGCCTGGCGCTTGGCCCATTCTTCAGGATAGTCCTCACCATGCTTGAGGCTGGTGGGATCTGCTACTTGGCCAGGTGCCAATGGAGGTCTTGAGCATGGAGGGGTAACAGCAAATTTCTTCATGTATTTTGGAGTTACATATATGTACTCCCTCCACTCTCTTGCCCATCTCCTCTCAATCTTTTGAATGCGCACCTTGCGCTAATTTTTATCCTCCTCAGGGGGTGTGCAGTACCCACCATAGATGTCCTCAGGGATTTCAAAAGCAGTGTTGACCTCAGGCCTCTTTCCTCCTTTCTGTGGCTTCTTTCCATCAGCCATTTTCTTCAGATGAGGAATTTGAAAAGTGGAATTCTCTGAAGATGTATGCAACTTTTCTTCGAGGAACGTTGCAAATGAGTTAAGTTGATGAGAACCTAGTGATTCAGCAGCGGACATGAGTACATGTGAACAGAGTATAGTTGCGAGGAATTTGGAGAGGTCATATGCGTTCTCAGAAGGTTTTGTAAAAAGAAAAAGTTTGAGGAATTTGACCGGATGAGTCTTGAAGAAATTTCACTAAGCGTTCTTTGTCTTAGGTTCCAGAGTTGTACAGATCAGAAATCCACACAATTGAGAATCTTGAAGAAAAATATAGCTTAGAGAAATGAATCAAGAGCAGATGACATGTGAGGTGTTTTAGTGTGAGAGAATTTGAAGAAAAACACCTTTGAAGATTTTTTAGAAATCATTTGAATTAAAGAGGGCAGTAAAAGTAACATTTAATTACCCTGAACGAAGAACACGACGAACTGGGAAGTGGATATGTGAAGTTCGTCAGTGCAGATCTTCCACGCCCTAACTTGGCTGAGGAAGACAGCTACGGCGGCGGCGGAGTGAGGAAATCCGCGGCCGGCGCGAGTACGACGGCGACGGTGGTCGAGGCAGTGAAGCTCTTCCTCACCGACGACGATGAAGTAGCGGCGGCGCTAGGGTTTGAGAAGCTCGAGCTGGCGAGAGAACGAGCAGAGTAAAAGTGAAGTCAGGAAGGGGAGGGGGTATTTATAGCCATGGTGAAAAATTGTTCGCCCGAAGAATTTGGACGAACGTGCCCCTGACCCTTCTCATTCGCTTGACATGTGTCACCCATGTACTGAGAAGTGGAGATCGTGTGAGATCGTGGGTGAATAGATAAGTATTTCTTGGGATGCGGAACGGTTTGAGCGGCAAAGCCAAAAATTTGGATAAGATAAGTTAAAAGTTCCGTTCGCAAATTCTTCAGCTGACAAGGACACAATGAAGATTTTGAACGAGTTTCAAATAGAACGCACATGAAGAATTTGTGAATAGATTGGGTTGAGTTTAGCATAACGGGGGCCGGGTCAGATCACATTCACTTTGCAGAAAAATCAACTTGAAGAAATAGCAATAAGTGAATGTTTTAGAGGACATAAACTCATATATATATATATATATATATATATATATATGTGTGTGTGTGTGTGTGTGTGTGTGTGTGTGTGTGTGTGTGTGTGTGTGTGTGTGTGTGTGTGTGTGTGTGTGTGTAGCCAATGAAGAAAAACGATGGAAACAGTGAAGACAATGCAAAGTTGAAGAAAATGAACAACTGAGGAATTTCAAAACTGAGGAATAACTCAAATTGAAGATTTTCAACTTTTGGTGGTGGCGTGACCCACCGTATGAGAATGATGATTTCAGACACCGCGTACAATTGTCGTAGAGTTCTGAGAATTAAATTCTTCGTTAATTTCTTCACACTTAGAGTGTTATTCTTCATTGATTGAAGAAAAACGTTTCTTCATGTGTTGCACATCTAAGTCATCAATTTTGCATAAGTGTTAGGATGAGTGTCCTTTTCAAAGAACATTCGAAGATTCTAAGATATTTAGCTCACACCGCAACTTGCTAAATATCTTCTCATCCAAGGGCTTTGTGAAGATATCGGCTAGCTATTCTTTAGTCTTCACATGCTTAATAGAAATGACGCCCTTCAACACATGATCACGAAGAAAATGATGATGAATATGAATGTGCTTTGTCTTCGGGTGCTGAACTGGGTTGTGAGCAATCTTGATGGCACTCTCATTGTCACAGAAGAGAGGCACATTCTTCACGTTGACGCCGTAGTCCTTGAGAGTTTGCTTAATCCACAGCAATTGAGCACTGCAAGAACCAGTAGCAATGTACTCAGCTTCAGCAGTAGATAGTGATACGTAGTTCTGTTTCTTCGAGGACCAACAGACCAAAGATCATCCGACGAAATGACATGTACCAGATGTTGACTTGCGGTCCACACGATCACCAGCATAGTCAGAGTCAGAATATCCAATGAGATCAAAAGCCGAGCCCTTGGGGTACCATAATCCAAGTGTTGGTGTGTGAGCTAGATATCGAAGAATATGCTTCATGTGCTTATGGTGTGATTCCTTTGGTGTAGCTTGAAATCGGGCACACATGCAAACACTAAGCATAATATCTGGCCTAGATGCACATAAGTACAATAAAGAACCAATCATGGAGCGGTATACCTTTTGATTGAAGTCAATACCATTTTCATCAGTGCATAGATGGCCATTTGCGGGCATTGGAATTTTGATGCCTTTGCAATCTTGCATGCCGAATTTCCTCAGTACATCCTTGAGGTATTTCTCCTGAGATATGAATATGCCATTGTGTTGTTGATTTAATTTGAAGACCTAAGAAGAATTTCAATTCTCCCATCATAGACATTTGATATTCTTCACTCATCATATAGGCAAATTCATCACTATAACGTTGGTCAGTACAGCCAAAGATAATATCATCAACATATATTTGGCACACAAACAATTCACCATCATAAGATTTAGTGAAAAGAGTAGGGTCGAGTGAACCGGGTTTGAAGCCTTTCTTCATGAGGAATTACTTCAAAGTATCATACCACGCCCGAGGGGCCTGCTTGAGGCCATAGAGGGTCTTATTGAGTCTAAAGACTTTGTCAGGATTCTTTGGATCTTCAAAACCTGGGGGTTGAGCAACATATACTTCTTCCTCAAGCTTACCATTGAGGAATGCACTTTTCACATCCATTTGATATAAAGTGATATCATGATGGTTAGCATAGGCATGTAATATCATGAATAGCCTCAAGTCTAGCAACAGTGAAAAAGTTTCATCGAAATCAATTCCTTCAACCTGTGTGTAGCCTTGAGCTACTAGTCGTGCCTTATTCCTCACCACAAGGCCATTTTCATCTTGCTTGTTGCGGTAGATCCACTTTGTGCCAATAATATTGTGCTTGCGAGGATCTGGACATTTGACCAGTTCCCAGACGTTGTTGAGCTCGAATTGATGTAATTCTTCTTGCATGGCCTGAATCCACTCAGGCTCCATAAATTCTTCATCTACCTTAGTGGGCTCTGTAATAGAGACAAAATCATAGTGCCCACAAAAGTTAGATAAGTGTGAAGCTCTTGAGCGTGTGAGAGGACCTGGTGCTCCAATGTCATTGATGATCTTTTCAACTTGCACTTCTTTTGCAACGCGAGGATGAGCTGGTTGTCGTCGAGGAATTTGATCAGCATTTTATTCAGCACCATTTTCTTCAGCATTTTCTTCAAGTGCATTAGCTCGACGCTCATCATGTTCTGGAATGAATTCTTCAGCAGATTCCTCGGTCGGAATGACATCCTCAGTAGCCTTGAACTTGATAGATTCCTCAGGTGTTGGTTCATCTATCACAGAAGGTAGGTGCTCTCTTTGCGAGCCATTAGTTTCATCGAATCAAGCACATCTACAGCTTTCAACAACCTTGTGAAGAACGTTGTTGAAGACTCAGAGGTGTGCGAGTCCTTTCCGTAACCAAGCATAAAACCTTCATGTGCTTTCGTTGCAAATTTTGAGTTGTGATGAGGATCTCTAATCCAGCATTTAGCAATCAAGACTTTGAAATAACTCACATTGGGTTTCTTGTCGGTGAGGAGTTCATAGGCAGTCTTCTTGAAGAATTTGTGAAGATATACTTTGTTGATGATGTGGCACGCAGTATCAATTGCATCAATCCGTAAACGATTTATATGCTTTTGTATTCATCAAGCATAGTGCGAGCCATCTCAGCAAGAGTCCTGTTCTTGCACTCCACAACGCCATTCTACTGAGGAGTATAAGGAGCAGATAATTCACGAGTAATACCAAGTTCATCAAGATAGTCATCAAGACCAGAATTCTTGAACTCAGTTCCATTGTCACTTCTGATGTGCTTGATCTTCACACCAAAGTTGGTTGAAGCCCTCGAGGAAAATCGTTTGAAGACTTCCTGCACTTCATGTTTGTAAGTAACAATGTGTACCCATGTGTATCAAGAGTAATCATCAACAATAACAAAGCCATATTGAGATGCATCATTTGAAACTGCAGAATAATGGTTAGGACCGAAGAGATCCATATGAAGCAATTCAAATGGACGAGTAGTAGTCATGATAGTCTTTGCTGGATGCTTAGCCTTGGTCATCTTTCCAGCTTCACAGTTCGCATAAGTGATCCTTGAGGAATTTGACATTGTCAACGCCAATGACATGCTTCTTCTTTGCAAGCGTGCAGTAAATTCCTCATGCCTGCATGACCAAGTCGTCGATGCGAGCCAGCCTTCAAGCTTTTGCAAGTAGGCACACGGCTGGTTGTGGTCCTGTAGAGAAATCAACAATATACAAGTCTCCTCTCCTAAAGCCTTCGAAGACTTTGGAATTGTCAGCTTCCATGATCACAACACAACGATACTTGCCAAAGACAACAACCATACCAAGATCACAAAGCATTGAGATAGACATGAGGTTGTATCCTAAGGACTCGACAAGCATGACTTTGTCCATGTGTCGATCCTTTGAGATTGCAACCTTACCTAGACCCAATACCTGAATTTTGCCTTTGTCAGCGAAGATGATATGCTTCAGATGCGATGGAGATAAGGGAGCATCCATCAATAGATTCTTGTCACCAGTCATGTGATTTGTACATCCACTATCGAGGACCCACTCAGTGGATTTGGGTTGATCATCCTGCAGATGAATTAGTGCAGCTTACGAACTCATATACTTCATCAGTGAAGAATATGACATTACAATTCATCAGATCAATTTCATCAAGCAAATGAATAGATAAAGCGGTATGAGGACGTGAGAAATGAAAGTTCATTTCTTCATGATTAGCTCGCTATCGTGCACATTTTCGTGTCTCCAGGAAATTCTTCAGACGTTTGAGCACGTCTGGAGACCTGACCCTGCAGAAGAGATTAGTTCTTTTTCTTCACCACCCACATCTGAAGGGGTGGCAAAGAGTTCATCACTCTGCGAGCTCCATACGAGAAAGGTGTCATAGAAGCCAGTCCATTTTGTTTCACATAAGAGGAGTTAGGATAAGCATATGAATAAGCAGAGAAATTCTTCGAGGACTTATGAACATAATGGTTAGAAGAATAATGCTCATAATCATAGCCCTTGGCTCTTCCCTGGCGAACCGAGTTGTTAGCACGATGATATTCATATGAGGACTTTGATCCTTTTGAGGAATTTGATCCACGTGAGGAATTTGGTCCGTATGAGGACTTGGATCCATATGAAGAATTTGGTGCTGGGGTTCCTATTCTTCATGTGTGGTGTCATGAGGACATTCACCTGAAGACTTTCAAGGCACTTTTTGGGAACCCAGATTTTCTTCATAGGGGAACCGTTCCTGCAGTTAGTCCCAACATATCTAGCAAATAATTCACCATTCTGATTTTTGAACAGTTTATAGTTGAAGTCAAATGACTCATCAAAAGAATGAGGAGATTCACATGTAAAGCCAGATAAATTGGATGGATCAACTGGAGGTCCCTTTGCAGCAACCCATGAGGTTTTGGGGTACTGCTTAGGCTTCCAACATGTACCATCAGCATTGAGTTTCCTCTCAAAGGCAATACCCTCTTTCCTAGGGTTCCTGTTGAGGATCTGCTTTTTAAGCACATCACAAAGAGTCTTATGCCCTTTGAGGCTTTTGTACATGAATGTCATGTACAACTCCTTCAGCCCTACATCATCAGTGATAATAGCAATGTCCTCAGTTGAGGAATTAGTAATCGCAGAGACAGTTGAAGAATTTGTAGCATTAGAAGCATTTGAACATTGAGGTGAAGAATTAGCAGATTCACGTTCAATGCATTTCAAACATGGAGGAACAAATTCTTCCTGAGAAGCGCTGATTTGTTGAGCAAGTAATGAATCGCGATCCTTCTGAAGATCTTCATAACTCACTCTTAGCTTTTCAAGATCTTGCTTTCTTTGAATAAATTCATAAGAAAGCTTCTCATGATCAGATAAGAGAGTGTTATCTTGATCTTGAAGGGTGTCATACTTAGTATGAAGTCTCTGAAGACTTTCAGCCAAAGCTTTTGACTGATCCATTTCTTCACCCAACATATCATCGCTCTTATTTAGCATGTACTGAACTTTTTCCAAAGCTCTTTGTTGTTTCACAACAATCTTAGCAAGTTTAGAATAGCTGGGCTTGAGGTTTTCATCAGATTCATTCTCACTTGATTCAGAGGAGGTATATTTCACTACAAGAAATATGTCAACTTGTGACCTTGACTATTGGTCACTGAATGGTCATTATTCCATTTGTGACCTTTTTGTGACCAAAAATAGATGGTCAAAAGTCGACAACAGAACTGAAATTAACGACCTTCTCTGTGAGAAGGTCGTAGACGTTTACGACCAAAATATGCCTACTGTTTTGTTTTGGTCACTAGCAGCCTCCCCAGGCCACGTAGGCATCCGACGTGGCAATCTGATGTGGCACAAGAATCAGCCTGGTCCAATTCGGTGTTTTACATGGGCCGAGCCCATTAATTCAGCCCATTTATATATTTTTCCTATGAATTTTCTGTCAGCTAAATGGACCAAGCCCAACATTGCAGCCTTTCTATTTTTGGGCCATGTCCTTTTTGTCTCAACAATTTCATTTTTTTTCTTCTAAATTGGGTTCACTAGTCAGGTGGGTCCCCATTGTCAGGTTCTAGTACTGGGTCCTAGCCATCAGGGCAATATTCTTCATTTTTTTATTTCACGCAAATAAATACCTGGTATTTAAATTGGCACACAGTAAACACACGAAATACTTCAAATATTATCAACCATCAAAGTGCTACATCATATAACACACATACAATGTGATCAGCATCAAGTTTACAATCATATAACAAGCTCCACAAGTGTACAATCACATGAGCCGTGTTACGCTACATCATACACACATACAAATAGGAGCAAGATAAAGGGCTTCATTAATGCAAAACTTCACAGCTTGACAAAGAATGTTGGAACTATAAGCTTCCTCCGACTTCTTTGTCCCGATGCTCACGAAGAAACATGAAAGCCCAAAGATTCTGCACGTTCTGTAACAAAATGTTTAGGAACAAAATAGAAGTAAATCTAACAGCATATTTAAAAATAAATAATAGAATAATGGAGTTAATGAGACATTTTAGAATCAACTTGACAGTTGACAAAAATGTTTGCATTGGACACATCCAAAACTAAAATTATACATAAATGCCTAAATTCCAATGCCCAATGCCTCAGTTTAGTAAACACTAAGCATGGTACATAGTAAAGATTTGACACAACCAGAACTGAAATCATTTACTCTATCAAGCAACAATGATGCAGCACACAAGAAAAGAGAGATGCACAACGGAGCAGCATCGTATATCACACAATATGGATACTGCCAGCTCACCAAAGAACTTGTGGTCGCTGCTGTACACAGCCGCCATAACGCCGGTCACCTTGTTGATCTTGTAGTTGAAGTTCTCTAACTCCAGGTTGTTCCATTGTAGCTCGGTACTTGCTCAACCGTATGTGTACATGCATCAGGGCATACATATAATATTCTAGTCAATATTCTCAGCTAACTGTGATGTAATGAAAATAATTACTTAAGGACTTGGGGTAAAAATTGATTTTAGACATCAAAATTAGCAGCGCTCATTTCAACCATGTTCAGATAAACTTGAGGTAAATTAGTAGTAATGATATTAGTTACAAGCTAGGTGTGTAACTACTGTCAATACCACCACCACCAGAGACACGCAAGATAAGCATCAACACCACCATGATCTCGATATTAGCCATCCCATATCACCAGAGCATCACAGGAGCACATATATAAAGCAAGTACACGTGGGCAGCTCTTGATGCACCCTAGAACCGCATGAATTTATCACCAGAGAGCTCCAAGAGGAGTTGATGCTTCACATAAAGATCTAGCAGCAACTAGTAGAGCCGCACATCCAACCCAAATCATGGAGAAGGCCATGCAGGAGCTACATCAGAGAAGAGTTACGGGGAGGAGCTCACCAGAGAGAGATTGTAGCCGTAGTAGAGGCTCAGCGACACCACGGCTGTGCTGTGACCATCACCACATCTAGGAGAGGGTCTGGAAGCCGCTGAAGCACCACCGTAGTGACCAGGGCAAGCGCCGGGCACAGTGGCGCCATCCCGGCAGAAGAGCGGGAAAAATGACAAGATGAGATAGTGTTCATATCATTAGGAAGAAATAGGCCATTGTATAGCTCACATCAGCAGAGATCTCACATTATGCACAACACAAGCACCCACTTGCACTTGGTATATTTACGTATCTAGGACATCCAAAGACTCACAACACTTGGGCTAGTCTAATGTATAGACCTGTTTGCAATAGGAGCCAATGGAACTAAAACAAAAGTAGCACATGAACAAACAGCGAAAGAAATAGAAGGACGACCTTGTGTGGTGGCCGGGGTGGACGATGGTGTCCTTCTTCTCAGCTCAGGCGTCCTCCTGCACCAAATCGAACAGAAAAATGTTGAAGAATGTCGAATAACTAAACATACATGTATATATATATATTATAGAAGCAACAGAAGCACATATATATATATATCCTATTTCTGACTATAACAGTTTCAGCAAAACTAGTTCAGTCACAAGCAGATTAGCACCCCCAATAATGAAATAGTATTATGTATCTTTAAAGGTTGCAGTTTAAATCACTCGAATCCATCTCAGATATATAATTTGGCCATGTCATGTTTCTTTCTTCCGGCAGCCACGAGAGATTATCAGGTGTGCAGCCACGATAGTGGATCTGGCCTCAGATTAGCATTAGCACATTGATCCTAGTCACCCAATCAGAATAAACCCCCAATCCCACTTCCCACAAGACTGCCAAGAGATGAACCAACGTTATACAGGACAACAACTACAGGATCGAATATATAAAGGTAACATGTCAAACTAGCCCGATTCACATGTTGAATGGACAGCAAGCAAGCACGCACTCTATTTGACAGTACAAAGTTGTGCAAGCAAGCATGCACTATATAACATAGACAACAAGTTTAGAGATTCATCGTATAAGCGGAAACCAGGAACCAAGGATTCAACTCCAAGAACTCACCCACGAGGCCACCACCCACGAGGCCAGCACCGGCACTGGAAGCGTGGACAACTAGTGACGGAGGAGACGAGGGACTGGAGACGGGAGCAGCGGTGCCCTAGTTCGAGTCGGAGGAGACGAGGATGGTGTCCGTGATCCGGGTCCGGCAGCTCGGGGCGTCCGTGGTTCAGGCCCGGATAGCGGGGGCCGGCGGCTGCGCGGCAGTCGGTGGGAGGGCTAGTTCGGGGGAGGGGGTTCACGGTCTGCTGTTGCCGTTGCCGCTGCGTATCCTAGATCGAATCAAACCGAACCTACAGCACCAAATCGAATCGAATCAAACCAAGGGGGAAACATGGTAATCAGAGAGAGAATTAAGGAGGGGATCCAGGAAGAAGAGAGCTCACCTCGCCATGGCAATCGATGGAGGTTAGAGGAGGGAGGCCCTCGCTGCCACGCCGCGGATCCTTCCATGTCACGGCGGCTAACGACCAGAGGAGCCTCGCCCGTGACAAGGAGGTCGAAACCCTAGCCGTCGGAGGGTGGCGCGTGGCCGCTGTAGGATGCACGCGTCGAATCTGGTCCGAGGGGAGGATGAAGCGGGAGTGGAAAGGATGACGGCGGTGGAGTGGAGGCCGGGGTGGTCGCTCGTGGCTGCAGGAAGATGTGCCCGTCGGATCTGACCTGAAGAGACAGAGGAGGCTGGTGAGGTTGGGTGGCTCGCTTGATCTGCTGAGGGGGCGACTGGGTGGTGGAAGGGAGGGCGGCGGAGGAGGAATCTAGATAGGGAAGGGGGCGGCGGCGAGGAGATGGGGACGAGGGAGGAAGGGGGCGACGGGGGGAGGGGTCGATCTGAGGTAGGGTTTGGGCTGCGGGTGGGGGTATCTCCTTTTCTTTTCTTTTTTTCTTTTTTCTGTAGATAGATGGATGGATGGATGTGGGATGGAGAGATGGATGGATGGATGGATGGACGCCATGTCATCGATCCATGGACAGAGTTATGATTGGTTCAGAAAATCAGTGATGTAAAACAGTTTTCAAATACTAAAAATAGAGGGATTTTATGAAGTAGCTATCAAAAATATTTTGCAAAAGGGAACCACACAAACTTTCACTAGAGTTAGACCACATTTTATGGATTAGGACCAATTTGTATGCATTTTCATATTTCTAGCTATTTTTAATCATTTTTGAGTGGCAAAAATGTTTTTTTTGTGAAGAACCTAGCAAATAATTGTTGCAAAATTGCACCAAATCAATTTTATAAAATATTAGGCCATATTTAATGCACAATTGACCAAATGGTTGGATGTCAAAAAAAATTCATCCATCTCACGTGAAAAAGACAAATTTCTGCCGGTTTAGTTGGAAGCGGGTCAAATTTGAACTGCAGCTGCCTCATAGTTTCCTCTTTATTTTTCCCAAAAATCATTTTTAGATACAAAAGTATCTATTTAATCAGAGAAACACCAAAAGTTTTCCAAAATTCAACCACTAGCTAGGAACGGTCATGCCCGCCGTTTTGACCGCATTTTGAAACGGGCATAAAAAATTCAAAAAAAATCAAATAATTGGAAAGCCTTCGCATTGTGTCATTATATGTGACCAAGTTTCCAGGAAAATAATAAACTTGTAATACGGAAATTATTTTAAAAAAGTGTTCTCAGAAATGAGCTATCATGCGTGAAGATTCATGGCTTTCAAGCCAAATGATCAATCTTATGGCCACACTCATGGCATAGTTTGTTCAAATGATCTCATATTGTGCACAAGGGTGCATCTTGGAATTCAAAACAATGTTGCCTAAGGGAGTTTTCACTTTCATTGCACAAAAGAGCTATTTTCCGTTTTTTGAGTGCCCCAAATGAGGTTTTTTGTGAAGCACCTACCAAATAATTATTGCAAAATTGGACCAAATCATTTTTCTAAAATACTAGGCCATATTTAATGCACAATTGACCAAATGGTTGGGTGTAAAAAGTTTTTATCCACCTCTGGTGAAAAAGACAAATTTCCGCCGGTTCAGTTGGAAGCGGGTCTCATTTGAACTGCAGCTGCCTCATAGTTTGCTCTTTATTTTTTTCCAAAAATCATTTCTAGGTACATAAGTATCTATTTAATCAGAGAAACATCAAAAGTTTGCCAAGATTCAACCACTAGCTAGGAATGGTCATGCCCGCCGTTTTGACCGCATTCTAAAACGGGCATAAAAAATTCAAAAAAATCAAAAAATTGGAAAACCTTCGCATTGTGTCATTATATGTGACCAAATTTCCAGGAAAAATAATAAACTTGTAATACGGAAATTATTTTAAAGAAGTGTTCTCAGAAATGAGCTATCATGCGTGAAGATTCATGGCTTTCAAGCCAAATGATCAATCTTATTGCCACATTCATGGCATAGTTTGTTCAAATGATCTCATATTGTGCACAAGGGTGCATCTTGGAATTCTAAACAATGTTACCTAAGGGAGTTTTCACTTTTATTGCACAAAAGAGCCATTTTCCATTTTCTGAGTGCCCCAAATGAGGTTTTTTTGTGAAGGACCTACCAAATAATTATTGCAAAATTTGACCAAATCATTTTTCTAAAATACTAGGACATATTTAATGCACAATTGACCAAATGGTTGGGTGTAAAAAGTTTTTATCCACCTCTGGTGAAAAAGACAAATTTCCGCCGATTCAGCTGGAAGCGGGTCAAATTTGAACTACAGCTGCCTCATAGTTTGCTCTTTATTTTTTTCCAAAAATCATTTCTAGGTACACAAGTATCTATTTAATCAGAGAAACAACAAAAAAATTCCCAGATTCAACCACTAGCTAGGAACGGTCATGCCCGCCGTTTTGACCGCATTTTGAAACGGGCATAAAAAATTCAAAAAATTGGAAAACCTTCGCATTGTGTCATTATATGTGACCAAGTTTCCAGGAAAAATAATAAACTTCTAATACGGAAATTATTTTTAAAAAGTGTTCTCAGAAATGAGCTATCATGCGTGAAGATTCATGGCTTTCAAGCCAAATGATCAATCTTATGGCCACATTCATGGCATAGTTTGTTCAAATGATCTCGTATTGTGCACAAGGGTGCATCTTGGAATGGCAAACAATGTTGCTTAAGGAAGTTTTCATTTTCTTTGCACGGAAAATTCATTTTGCATTTTCCAAGTGCCTTAAATGAGTTTTTTTAAGGACCTACCATATATTTGTTGCAAAATTGGACCAAATCAATTTTATAAAATACTAGGCCATATTTAATGCACAATAGACAAAATGGTTGGGTGTCAAAAAATTTGATCCACCTCTGGTGAAAAAGACAAATTCCCGCCGATTCAGCTGGAAGCGGGTCAAATTTGAACTGCAGTTGCCTCATAGTTTGCTATTTATTTTTCCAAAAATCATTTCTAGTTACATAAGTACCTATTTAATCATAAATACATGGTTTGATGGTGACACGTCGAGGTTTGGACGGTGGCCGAGGGCCCCAACTCTAGAGCTGCCAGAACTTCGCATGCCCGTCGCGTGGTCACCGCGTGACCGTGGCGTTGCCATGTGTTCTGGGCTGCCTAGGCATGTCTAGTGGGTTGGTCACTCGCCAGGTAGGTGCTAGGAAGAAAATCACAACATAAGATTCTCATAAGGAGACCGATCGATGCTCAAACATGAATAAGCAGCCGAGTGTTTGATTAGCGGTACAGGAAATGCACATGGCTAATGGGTGTGAGTTTTGGCTGAGGATGATCAATTACTAAGAAGACCGTCTTCACAAATTTTTAGCTCAAAAGGAGGAGCCTAGGTGGTACTTGCTTTGCAAAGTACCACACTGGACATAAATACGAATGTTGAAGCCGGGCTCAAAATAATGAATGGATTGAGTGGCATTTGGTGGAGGATGGTTATTTGGGTAGAGGAAAGCATCAGAGACAATGGATACCATTTGGACATGCCAAAGTGGCACTTCCTTCACAAAGTGTTTTTTTGAACAAAATAGGAAAATGAATATTTTTGAATTATTTTTGAACTACGCAAGGAAGGTTTTTTTTACATATTTGACGAAGATATGACCCAAAGAATTTATGAGATTTTTGGGAATTTCGGGAATGATAGAAATATAGGTTGCTTCACAACCTAGGGCAAAAACTGCCACATGGACATGACACATAGGCAAAACTGATGAGGTGGCGCCTAGTCATAGCAACCCACCACAATTTAGAAGGTTATGACCATCTATATTGGTCATGATCAGCTAGAAATAAGGCAGCAGACCAGTGCTATCTGCTTTATGAACATTTCGTGTAAGGAAATTACGACCTTTCTGACCAAAATGGTCGTTATAGTTTAGGGTTTGGAGCCCCCTCAACAGCTTTTGACCAATTGGTCTGAAATGGTCATAGATCTATGACCAATTCTTCCAGGG
The DNA here is from genome assembly GCA_021605145.1 of Aegilops bicornis. Lineage (NCBI taxonomy): Eukaryota > Viridiplantae > Streptophyta > Magnoliopsida > Poales > Poaceae > Aegilops > Aegilops bicornis. Next base: position 623,362,244 of record CM038669.1, on the reverse strand, counting down.
TCATTGACAGAAGGTCACTAGTTGACATATTTCTTGTAGTGTTTGAGTACCTTGGCACCCTTTGCCATGAAGCAATAGGTGGGAGCATAGTCATCATTGCCTTCATCAGCCTTGTTGGTGAAGCCATTTTATTCAGGGTTGAAGATAGACTTGCTGACGAATGCGGTAGCGAGAGCTAGACTCGCCACACTAGACTCGGACTCCTCAGATGCCTCATCTTCCTCATGTTCCTCAGATTCAGCCTCAGAGTCCATTTCCTTGCCAATGAATGCCCGAGCCTTCTTGGAGCTGCTCTTCTTGTGAGATGAAGACTTTGAGGATTTTGATGATGAAGACTTTGAGGATTTCTTCTTCTTCATTGCATCATCAGAACTGTAATCCCTGTATTTCTTCTTCTTTAATTCCTTTTCCCACTGAGGACAATCTTGAATGTAGTGACCAGGTTTCTTGCATTTGTGGCAAAGCCTCTTCTTGTAGTCACTGGATGAGGAATCATTGCTCCTTGAGGGTTTTCCAAAGCGACGATGTCTTGAGAACTTCTAAAATTTCTTCACGAGCAGTGCTACTTCATGGCTCAGTTCTTCAGGATCACCAAGGCTGCTGCCAGAATCTTCATCTTCAGATTCAGACACGGCCTTGGCCTTCAGGGCACGAGATCTGCCATAGCTCAAACCATAGAGATCTCTCTTTTCAGCAAGTTGGAACTCATGAGTATTTAGCCTCTCGAGGATATCAGCGGGATCAAGTGACTTGTAGTCAGCACGCTCTTGTATCATCGATGCGGAGTATCAAATGAGGAATCAAGCGATCTCAGCAATTTCTTCACCACCTCATGGTCGGTGATGTCAGTGGCACCAAGTGCTTGAAGCTCATTTGAGATGTCAGTGAGGCAATCGAAGGTTTGTTGAACATTTTCATTGTCGAGTCTTTTGAAGTGGTTGAAGAGATTGCGAAGAACATCAACTCGAGAGTCACGCTGTGTTGAGACTCCTTCATTGACTTTGGACAGCCTATCCTAGATAAGCTTAGCAGTTTCCAAAGCACTCACTCTTCTATACTGTCCTTTGCTTAGATGGCCACATATGATATTCTTCGCTTGAGAATTGAGTTGCTTGAATCTCTTCACATGAGTAGCGTTCAGAGAAGGTGTGACTGAAGGAACACCATTTTCCACAACATACCAGAGATCGTTATCAATTGCCTCAAGATGCATTCGCATCTTATTCTTCCAGTAGGGGTAGTCCGTCCCATCGAAGGTAGGACACCCAGCAGAGACCTTGATCATACCTGCAGTCGACATAACTAAAACTCCAGGCGGTTAAACCAAAATCACATAGAACAAGGGAGTACCTTGCTCTGATACCAATTGAAAGTGCGTTATATTGACTAGAGGGGGTGAATAGGCGATTTTTATGAGTTCTTCACTGAGGAATTTGCGGGTGAGGAAATTCTTTAGAGAAGAACTACTTGCAGCGGAATAAGTACTCAGAAGTAAACATAACAGAACACAAGCATGGTTATCATGATAAAATGAAGAAAAGCACAGAGTACAGAAAGCGTAAAACATAGGATAACACAGGATGAAGACAAACAGACTGAAGAAATTGAACTGAGGAAATTGAGAAAGTCTTCAGTCAAAGTCTTCAAACACAGATATGAACAAGCACACAACACAGTTATGAGGAAATGAAAGAGTTGAGGAAATAGAACCAGTTGTCTTGGTGAAGACAATGATTTGGTAGACCAGTTCCAACTGTTGTATCAGTTGTACATCTGGTTGGAGCGGCTAGGTATTTAAACCTGAGGACACACAGTCCCGGACACACAGTCCTCACCATATTCTCCTTGAGCTAAGGTCACACAGACCTCGCCCAATCACTCGTGGTAAGTCTTGGTGACTTAGAACCTTCACAAACTCGGTCACTCGGCGATCCACAATTTCCTCTTGGATGCTCTAGACCATGACGCCTAACCGCCTAGAAGAAGCTGATCTTCAAAGGTAACAAGCGCGGATCCACGCAGATCAATCTCTTGATGATGCTCAATCACTTTGGGTTTGTAGGTGTTTGGGTTTGGGTTTTCCTCACTTGATGATTTTCGCTCAAAGTCCTTGGAGGATGGGATGCTCTCAAATGACAAGTGTCAGTTTCTCTCGGAGCAGACAACCAGCTAGTGGTTGATGGGGGTGGCTATTTATAGCCTAGGGAGCAGCCCGACATGATAAGACATAAATGCCCTTCAATGATATGACCGTTAGGTGGGTAGATATTTTGGGACAGCTGGCACAAGACACAGCAACGGTCGGAAATTTGAGGCTCAACTTCCTCAGGGCTATCATGTTCCTCACTGAGGCAATCCGCACTGGCGAATTCCTAACTCTTCAATCAGAACAAATTCCTCCTGACTGTAAGAACTTCGTCTCATCCTTTGAAGAAATTGACTGAACTGTATGATATTTCCAATGGCTTCACTCGAAGGGATTGGTAGGTGTAGGATTTTGAGTTAAGCATCACTTGGAAATTTTCCCTTTGTATTTCCTCGGCCCCCTTTAACAGTATGGTGTTTCCTATGACTCAAGAAAGAGAAAATAAAACTACGAAAACAAAAGTCTTCACGCTTCATGTTCCTCAAATGAATACCAAGTCTTCAAGGTCACACCAATTTCTTCACTTTCGAAGTCTTCAGAAAATCCTAAGAAATTTAAAGTCTTCAGTCAAAGAACTTCATTTTTAGGGGTCGACTTTCTCTGTAAATATCAAACTCCTCATAGACTTATAGACCTGTGTACACTCATAAACACATTAGTCCCTTAACCTATAAGTCTTCAATACACCAAAATCACTAAGGGGCACTAGATGCACTTATAGGCCTGGAACAATGCCATGGAAAACAGTTCGGCTGGGCTGAAGATGTCTCTGCTTGATCCCCAACTTCTCCATGGTATCTTCGTACAGGATGTTGATGCTGCTGCCGCCATCTATCAGAACTCGGGAGAAGCGAGCAGCCTGCCTCTCTGCAAGGCAAAGGTGGCATCCAACACCGCAGCATAGGAGCCGTGATTGGGCATCACCTCGGGTGGTCGGCTCTACTCCGGTGATGGGCTTCTCCGACCAATGCATGAATTCAGGGGCTTACGATGCTCTGCGCTTACTTCTTATTCTTCTTGTCGTAAATGCTGCCGCTGTTGTCATATCTTTGGTGAACACGACGTAGGCCCCATGCTCCTCGGGATAATCATCTTGTATGGCGCCGACTGGCCGAGCCGCCGGCTGCTGAGGAGTAGGAGGCGGCGGGCCGGCTGGCGGAGGAGGCTGGAGTCCGTCGCCCTTGGCGATCCTGGTGAGACAGTGGCACTTCCGAGTGGTGTGATTGGATGGCTTCGCGCCGCTGTGGAACTTGCAGGGTGCATCAAGGGTCTGCTCGTACGAGAAGACGGGTAACCAGTTGAGCTTGCCGCCCTTCTAGCTCTTGGGGGGAGGCTGCCCTTCCGGCTGATGATCCTCGACTGTTGCCACATGTCGGCTCGTGGAAACCGGCTGCATGGCCTTACGTTTGTTGTCATTTGGTTGCTGTCGCCGACTAGTGTCACCAGCCGGGGTTCGCGGTGCTTGAGGGGCCACCTTGCTAGACGCGTTAACTTGGATCTCCGGCTTCATGGAGGAGTCTGCCGTGGCGTACTTGTCTGCTATGATTAGCAGTTCGTCGAGGGTTATCGGCTCGTAACAGAGGAGCCTGTGCTTGAGGAGGGTGCCCTCTCGGCACTCGGCAGTGAAGTACTCGATGGCCTGCACCTCGTGCACGCCCTCGCAAGAGTTGCGCAGCTCGGCCCAGCGCGTGAGGTAGTCGCGAGTCGACTCGTTGGGGCCTTGGACGCACAAGGAGAGCTGGTGATGCTTGGGCGGCCGTTTGTACGTGCTGGTGAAGTTGTGGACAAATGCTTCAGTGAAATCAACCCAGCTGTTGATGCTGCGGGGCTTCAGGTTGTTCAGCCATGTCCGGGCCATGCCTTGGAGCATGAGAGGTACGTACTTCACGGCAATGCGCTTGTTGCCGTTCGCGATGCTGACGGCTGTGGAGTAGCCGACCAGCCAGTCCTCTGGCTTCACGGAGCCGGTGTATTTGGGCATATCTCTCGGGAGCGTGAACCCCTTGGGGAAAGTCTCATCTCGAATGTGGGGGCCAAAGCAAGGCGGACCCAGCTCATGTTCTTCTTCTAGTGCCAGGGATCGATTGAGGCGGTCGATCCGATGGCGGGCATCGTTTTCTCCGATTCGTTCTCGGCGGCCAAGGCGGTCGCGGAGTGATGGGTGATCAATAGGCGGTGGGGAAATGCACCTCTCCCTGTGTGGAGGAGGAGGTGGGCAGTCGTCTCGCCGCCGCACTGCTCTTGGGGGGGTCGTCCTGGTCGCGCTCGATGGTGATGTGAGTTCGGCTGCGGTTGGCAGCCGGCTCCTTGTCTCTTTTGTCGCGGACGCCACCAGTCGGCGTTCGGGATGTCGCGCCTTGGTCTCGGCGAGGAGGCGGGTCATCGTTCCGCCGGTTGGGCACTTCAGTGCGACACCCGGCCTCCTGCTGCTCAGCAGCCGCATCGAGGAGCTGCTGGACTCGCTCCGTCATGTGGCGACGCTCGTTGCCCTCGAGCTTGTCTAGCTCGTCTGGTGCTGCCTGGGCAGCTCGTATGTTCTCCACGGGCATGGCGTAGACGGGACAATCTGTCCCGAACATGCTGGCGATGGTCACGCCATGCTGCGGATCTGGCCCATGCGGCTAGGCCCACCAGGAGTCGGCGTGCCACCGACGGCACGGTCCATCTCACGTTGGTAGGCCTCCGAAAGGCGTCTCATGCTGGCCAGCCGGTTGGCGCTCTCGACGAGCTGGACGCGGCGTGCCTCCAGCGTCTCGGCGTCGGCGTCTTCCAGGATTGGCACGGTCAGATCTTGCATCGCCATCTGCAACGGGTCCTGGCCACCTCCGCCAGAGTGCTCGCCTTGGCTGATGACGAGCACCTCCGTGACGGTGCTACCGCTGCTGTCCGCGCGAGGAAGCGTCTCATCGTAGTGTGGGGGAACGTAGCAATAATTCAAAAAAAATCCTACGTGTCACCAAGATCAATCTAGGAGATGCTAGAAACGAGAGATAGGGAGTGCATCTTCATACCCTTGAAGATCGCTAAGCGGAAGCATTACAAGAACGCGGTTGATGGAGTCGTACTCGCGATTCAAATCGCAGAAGATCCGATCTAGCGCCGAACGGACGGCGCCTCCGCGTTCAACACACGTACAGCCCGGGGACGTCTCCTCCTTCTTGATCCAGCAAGGGGAGAGGAGAAGTTGAGGGAGAACTCCAGCAGCACGACGGCGTGGTGGCGATGGAGCTCGTGGTTCTCCGGCAGAGCTTCGTTAAGCACTACGGAGGAGGAGGAGGAGTTGGAGGAGGAGGAGTTGGAGGAGGAGAGGGCTGCGCCAGGGGAAGGGGTGCGGCTGCCCTCTCTCGCCCTCACTATATATAGGGGAAGGGGGTGGAGGAGGCGCCCTAGGGTTCCCTAGGGGAGGGGCGGCGGCCACAGGGGAAACCCTAGATGGGTTTGGGCGCCCCCACCCCTAGGAAACTTGCCCCAAGCCGGGAGGGGCGGCTGCCCTAGGGGAGGCGCCCACCTCTCCGTGTTACGTGAGAGGGGTTGGGAGGCGCACAACCCCTTAGTGGGCTGGTGTGCCCTCCCTTGGCCCATAAGGCCCCCAACGCTGCGGCCGGGCCTCCTAACACCTTTCGGTCACGCTGGTCGTCACCTGGTACTCCCAGAACAATTCCGGACTCCAATACCCTTCGTCCAATATATCGATCTTCACCTCCGGACCACTCTGGAGTTCCTCTTCACATCCGGGATCTCATCCAGGACTCCGAACAACCTTCGGTAACCACATACTATTTCCCATAACAACTCTAGCGTCACCGAACCTTAAGTGTGTAGACCCTACGGGTTCGGGAACCATGCAGACATGACCGAGACACCTCTCCGGCCAATAACCAATAGCGGGATCTGGATACCCATATTGGCTCCCACATGTTCCATGATGATCTCATCAGATGAACCACAATGTTGCGGATTCAATCAATCCCGTATACAATTCCCTTTGTCTATCGGTATGCTACTTGCCTGAGATTCGATCGTCGGTATCCCTATACCTTGTTCAATCTCGTTACCGGCAAGTCTCTTTACTCGTTCCATAATGCATGATCCCGTGGCTAACTCCTTAGTCACGTTGAGCTCATTATGATGATGCATTACCGAGTGGGCCCAGAGATACCTCTCCGTCATACGGAGTGACAAATCCCAGTCTCGATTCGTGCCAACCCAACAGACACTTCCGGAGATACCTGTAGTGCACCTTTATAGTCACCCGATTCGTTGCCAGGACGCTTTGGTACACCCAAAGCATTCATACGGTATCCGGGAGTTACACAATCTCATGGTCTAAGGAAATGATACTTGACATTAGAAAAGCTCTTAGCAAACGAACTACACGATCTTGTGCTATGCTTAGGATTGGGTATTGTCCATCACATCATTCTCCTCATGATGTGATCCCGTTATCTATGACATCCAATGTCCATGGTCAGGAAACCATAACCATCCATTGATCAACGAGCTAGTCAACTAGAGGCTTACTAGGGACATGTTGTGGTCTATGGATTCACACATGTATTACGGTTTCCAGTTAATACAATTATAGCATGAACAGTAGACAATTATCATAAACAAGGAAATACAATAATAACCATTTCATTATTGCCTCTAGGGCATATTTCCAACAGTCTCCCACTTGCACTAGAGTCAATAATCTAGTTCACATCACTATGTGATTGTAATGAATCGAACACCCATGGGGTTTGTTCATATCTCGCTTGTGAGAGAAGTTATTAGTCAACGGGTCTGAACCTTTCAGATCCGCGTGGGATTTACAAATCTCCATGTCCTCTTGTAGATATAGCTACCACGCGCTACTTGGAGCTATTCCAAATAACTTCTCTACTATACGAATCCGGTTTACTACTCAGAGTCATCCGGATTAGTGTCAAAGTTTGCATCGACGCAACACTTTACGACGGACGAACTCTTTTACCACCTCCATTATCACGCCCAATATGCGACCCTATCCAAAAGGAACTCGACGGTCCCACCAAGGATAGACCCGCATATTGAAACGCTTTTGCAAGGTGGATATCATTACATCAACATTACATAATAGATGGGGATACATACATAAGGCACAAATGCCACAAGAATACATCAACATCATATACAAGATCAACATCCGACTACGGATGAAACATAAACAGAAGCTCGAACGACATCCACCCTGCTAGCCCAGGCTGCCGACCTGGAACCTATCCCCTGAACGAAGAAGCAGAAGAAGAACTCCAAAACAAGCATGCATCACTCTCGCGTCATGATCATCGCATAACCTGTACCTGCAACTGGTGGTGTAGTAATCTGTGAGCCACGAGGACTCAGCAATCCCATTACCATGGGTATCAAGACTAGCAAAGCTTAATGGGAAAGGAAGGGGTAAGGTGGTGAGGTTGCAGCAGCGACTAAGCATATATGGTGGCTAACATACGCAAATGAGAGCGAGAAGAGAAACAAAGGAACGGTCGTCAACTAGTAATGATCAAGAAGTGATCCTGAACTCCTACTTACGCCGACATAACCCGAAACCGTGTTCTCCTCTCGATCAACCCGAAAAGAGACACTCACGATTCGCACACGGTTGGTGTATTTTATAAGGGTTTGCTTCAAGTTTACTACAACCGGATATTAACAAATTCCCATCTGCAACATAAATCATGGGCACGGCTCTCGAAAGTTTATACCTGCAGGGTGTCCCAACTTAGCCCATGATAAGCTCTCGCGATCAACGAAGGATATTCCTTCTCCCGGAAGACCCGATCAGTCCCTAATCCCGGCTACAAGACATTTCGACAGCAATAAAACAAGACCAGCAAAACCGCCCGAATGTGCCGACAAATCCTGATAGGAGCTGCACATATCTCGTTCTCAGGGCACACCGGATTGTCCAAACTTCCGGTAGGCGAACCCAGAGTTGCCCCTGGTGGCCACCGGCGGCTGACGGTTTGGACCAGCACTCACGACGAGCACTGGCCCGGGGGGGTAAAATAAGATGACCCTTGGGCTTCGGAAAACCCAAGGGAAAAAGGGCTAGGTGAGGCAAATGGTAAAACCAATGTTGGGCCTTGCTGGAGGAGTCTTATTCAAAGCGAACTGTCAAGGAGGTCCCATAAATCACCCGACCGCGTTAGGGACGCAAAATCCGGGAACATAATACCGATATGACGGAAACTAGGGCGGCAAGAGTGGAACAAAACACCAGGCATAAGGCCGAGCCTTCCACCCTTTACCAAGTATATAGATGCATTAATAATATAAGAGATATTGTGATATCCCAACATAAACATAAACCAACAAGGAACAACATCTCCATGTTCCAACAAGGAACAAACTTCATCTTCACCTGCAACTAGCAACGCTATAAGAGGGGCTAAGCAAAGCGGTAACATAGCCAATCAACGGTTTGCATAGGAAAGGTGTCAAAGGTTAGAGGCTGACATGGCAATTTGGGATGGCTTGATAAACAGGTAATAGGTAGCGCAGCATAGCGATAGAACGAAGCAACTAGCATAGCAATGATAGTAGTGAGATCCAGGGTAGCGGTCATCTTGCCTGAAATCCCTCAAGGAAGAAGAACGAGTCCATGAAGAAGACGAACGGATGAAGCCACGAAGATGAACCAAGCGTAGATGAACGAATCCTCACGATCGCAACGAAACGGGAACTAACAAGAAGAAGCACACAACATAGTAAACACACCACACATGAACAAGGCATGATGCACAAACAAGCATGATGCATGACAAAGCTACATGAAGCTACTCATGGCAAAAGATGATGCAAACAAGAACAACACACCAAAGCAAGTTTTAAATGAGGCCGGAAACAACATATAACAATTCCGGTGTCCTCATATGCAAATTTCGAAATTGGTCCAGATCTGAATAAACCTTATGTTCAAGTTGTTAAACAGCAATTTAAAATGCACCAAGATGATCTACACGAAATTCTAGTCAAGTTACATACAAAGTTCATTTAATTCGGAGCTACGGCCTAGAAGATATGAGCAAAAACAAGTTAAACATGGCATTGATGCAAAATGCATACAAACACTACATGCAAAATCAAGCAAGTTTCATATAGACCACACTCAAAACAGAGCAACGGTTCAACACATACACTCTATACAAGTCATGACAACAATCTGTCCAAAACAGCAACTAGGCATATTGCAAGCATCAAAACACTATGCTACAGCATCTCAACGTAATAAAACAAGGCATGGGCATGATGTACAGGTAAAGCACAACAAAACATGAACACTGAACTATCTCCAGAAATCACTAGAACCTGCTCAAAATCACATGGCAAGATTGCAAATAATAACAGTTTCGGACTTTAGCAGAAATTACATCAGGTTGCAATGTTTAGAGCTATCAAACAACATGTTACAAGAACTTAACATGGCAAACAAAGGCACGGAATGAATCTACTAATTGCATAGAACAAAAGTCCCTTACTGACCATGAGCCAAAAAGGATCAGAAAATATGATGGCACCCATGTAAACATGGCAAGTTAAATGACAGATTCAAACATGGCAGGAACAACAATAAGTAGGCATGTTGGTGAGCTTGAACCACTCACCACAGAGCAATACATGGCATGGCAAGGCAACTCACAGTAAGAATACATGGCATAGAAGCTATACATGGCAAGAACAACATCATAGCATACACGGATCAACTACAACAACCTTGGCAAAATTGAATAACATGTAAACAACCTGCTAGGAAACATTTTATAGCAAAAGTAGAGGTTGATTGACTCAAGCTATGGCACTCCATAATTGCAAACAAGGTCATTTATGGATAGAGAATAACCATATGTTCAAAACATCCTTACTGAAGTATGTCAAAATAAGCATGGATCTCTCGGTAGCATCAAGTTAACATGGCATAAGAATATCAGCAAAACAGGGGTTACAAATCAGCAACATCATGAAGCCTAGTTTGCATGCTTGTGCTAGTCACCACAGAGATCACAAAAATACATGGCATACACCCCTGGAAAGATGGCATGGCATATTACAAAACACATGTAGGACTCAAGTTCATAGGGTGCACGCATCAATCATGGCAAAAATGACAAAAGTGCATGTTCTGATAAGAATCTGAAACTAACATCACATAGCCCTCTTCTAACAGCATTTCGGGCATCACGATGAGCTCAAATGCAAATGATGCAATGAGTGTCGAGACGAATAATTTGACATATTACACGCACGAAACGAGGCTACGGATGCAGAGATATGATGCGATGAAAATGCATGATAATGTGCAAAATATCTGGGACTTAGAGAGATTTCGGGGTCAACCTCAAACGGATTTGGATCGGGCGCGGTTGACGAGGTTCGCCGGAGAGGATGCGGTGGCCAGGGCAAGGGAAGGTCGCCGGAGGAGGGTCCCGGCCGGATCTCGCCAGATCCGGCGAGTGGCGGCGGCGACGGCGGACGGGCGGCGGCGGGCGCTCATGGCTGGCTGTGAGGCCGGGCGGCAGGCGAGGCCCGAGATCGGCGAGGGGCGCGAGGCGCGGCGGCGGGACGCTGGCCGGCGGGCCCGATCCGCCCACGGCGGTCGGATCCGGCCCCACGGGCCCGGGCGGCGTGGACAGGTGTCGCGCGCCGGTTGGAGGAGAGCGGCGGCGGGGAGCGGGTCGGACATGTCCGGCCGGGGGCGGACGTGTCCGGCGCGGAGAGGGGGAATTTTAGGGTTTGTACCGCGATTTTCGGGAGGGGAGCACATATTTATAGGTAGAGGGAGCTAGGAGAGTCCAAATGAGGCATGGTTTTCGGCCGCGCGATCGTGATCGAACGACCGAGAGCATGGAGGGGAGTTTGCTGGGTTTTGGGCCACTTTGGAAGGGGTGTTGGGCTGCAAAGAGAAGGGGCTTTTGCGGTTACGCGGTTAACCGTTGGAGTACCAAACGACCTCCAAATGGCACGAAACTTGACAGGCGGTTCATCGGTGCTATACCAAGGCCGCTTGACAAACCTCGGTCCATTCCGAGACCGCTTAACACCCGCATACCTAAAAGAGACAAAAGGGGGCGCCGGAGACATAGGAGTGCGGATTGCAAAAGCGGACAACGGGAAAATGCTCGAGATGCATGAGACGAAAACGTATGCAAAATGAAATGCACATGATGACATGATATGAAATGCAGATGATGACATGGCAAAGTGCAACACGCAAGCACATGACATGGCAACGACGGCGAATAACTGGCAAACACCTGGCGCATCGAATCCGGGGCGTTACATCCATAATCGAGAAAATTCCTTAGTCCACTAGTTACTAAGGATAAGTTCGACCGTTGTCATGTGATCCATTCCTGGATCGCTCTTGTACCCCTTGACTGACTCATGGCAAGGCACACTTCAGGTACGGTACACAGCATAGCATACTGTAGAGCCTACGTCTAAAGCATAGGGGACGACCTTCGTCCTTTCTCTCTCTTCTGCCGTGGTCACGTCTTGAGTCTTACTCAATACTCACACCTTGTAACACAGCCAAGAATTCCTTATTTGTTGATCTATTTTGAACTCCTTCAAAATCTTGTCACGGTACGTATTCATTTGAAAGTACTATTAAGCATTTTTGATCTATCCTTATAGATCTTGATGCTCAATGTTCAAGTACCTTAATCCAGGTTTTCCATTGAAAAACACTTTTCAAATAACCCTGTATGCTTTCCAGAAATTCTACAGCATTTCTGATCAACAATATATTAACGACATATACTCATCAAAAACTCTATAGTGCTCCCACTCACTTTTTGGAAATACAAGTTTCTCATAAACTTTGTATAAACCCAAAATCTTTGATCATCTCATCAAAGCGTACATTCCAACTGCGAGATGGTTAGTCCAGTCCTTAGAAGGATTGTTGGAGCTTTGCATACTTGTTAGCATCTTTTCAGGATTGACAAAACCTTCTGGTTGTATACAACCTTTCCTCAATAAAATCATCGAGGAAACAATGTTTTGACATCCTATCTGCAAGATTTCATAAATAATGCAGTAACTACTAATATAATTCCAACAGACTCTTAGCATCACTACGAGTGAGAAAGTCTCATCATAGTCAACTCATTGAACTTGTCGGAAAACATCTTAACGACAAGTCGAGCTTTCTTAATGGTGGCACTTACCATCATTGTCTGTCTTCCTTTTAAAATCCATCTACACCCAACAGCCTTACGACCATCAAGTAGTTCTTCCAAAGTCTATACTTTGTTTTTATACATGGATCCTCTCTCGGATTTTATGGCCTCGAGCCATTCGTTAGAATCCGGGCTCACCATCGCTTCTCCATAGCTCGTAGGTTCATTGTTGTCTAGCAACATGACTTCCAAGACAGGATTACGTACCACTCTGAAGTAGTACGCATCCTTGTCGACCTACGAGGTTTGGTAGTGACTTGATCCAAGTTTCATGATCACTATCATAAGCTTCCACTTCAATTGGTGTAGGTGCCACAGAACAACTTCCCGTGCCTCGCTACACACTAGTTGAAGTGACGGTTCAGTAACCTCATCAAGTCTCCACCATCCTCCCACTCAATTCATTCGAGAGAAACTTTTCCTCGAGAAAGGACCCGTTTCTAGAAACAATCACTTTTGCTTCCGGATCTGAAATAGGAGGTATACCCAACTGTTTTGGGTATTCTATGAAGATGCATTTATCCTCTTTGGGTTCGAGCTTATCAGCCTGAAACTTTTTCGCATAAGCGTCGTAGCCCCAAACTTTTAAGAAACGACAGCTTAGGTTTCTCTAAACCATAGTTCGTACGGTGTCGTCTCAATGGAATTGCGTGGTGCCCTATTTAAAGAGAATGTGGTTGTCTCTAATGCCTAACCCATAAATGATAGTGGTAATTCGATAAGAGACATCATGGTATGCACCATATCCAATAGGGTGCAGTTATGATGTTCAGACACACCATCACACTATGGTGTTCCAGGCGGTATTAGTTGTGAAACAATTTCCACAATGTCTTAATTGTGTGCCAAACTCGTAACTCAGATATTCATCTCTATGATCATATCATAGACATTTTATCCTCTTGTCACGATGAACTTCAACTTTACTCTAAAATTACTTAAACCTTTCAACAATTCAGACTTGTGTTTATCAAGTAAATATACTCAGCATCTACCCAAATTATCTGTGAAGTAAGAACATAACGATATCCATCAAGGCCTCAAAGACTCATTGGAATGCACACATCAAAATGTATTACTCCCAACAAGTTGCTTTCTTGTTCCATCTTACTGAAAACGAGGCCTTTTAGTCATCTTGCCCATGTGGTATGATTTGCATGTCTCAAGTGATTCAAAATCCAGTGGGTCCAAACGATCCATCTGTATGGAGTTTCTTCATGCATATCTACCAATAGACATTGTTCGCATGTCTCAATCTTTTCAAAAACGAGTGAGTCCAAAGATCCATCAACATGGAGCTTCTTCATGTGTTTTATACCAATATGACTCAAATGGAAGTGCCACAAGTATGTGGTACTATCATTACTATCTCATATCTTTCGGCATGAACATGTGTATCACTACGATCGAGATTCAATAAACCATTCATTTTAGGTGCAAGACCATTGAAGGTATTATTCAAATAAACAGAGTAACCATTATTCTCCTTAAATGGATAATCGTATTGCGATAAACATAATCCAATCATGTCTATGCTCAACGCAAACACCAAATAACAATTATTTAGGTTTATCACCAATCCCGATGTTAGAGGGAGCGTGCGATGTTTGATCACATCAACCTTGGAAACACTTCCAACACATATCGTCATCTCACCTTTAGCTAGTCTCCGCAGCCTTTTATTTCGAGTTACTAACACTTAGCAACCGAACCGGCATTTATTACCCTGGTGCTACTAGGAGTACTAGTAAAGTACACAATAATATAACGTATATTCAAGATACATCTGTCGACCACGCCAGCCTTCTCATCTACCAAGTATCTAGGGTAGTTCTGCTTCAGTGACCGTTCCCCTCATTACAGAAGCACTTAGTCTCGGGTTTGGATTCAACCTTGGGTTTCTTCACTAGAGCAGCAACTGATTTGCCATTTCATGAAGTATCCCTTCTTTCCCTTGCCCTTCTTGAAACTAGTGGTTTTACTAACCATCAACAATTGATGCTCCTACTTGATTTCTACTTTCGCGGTGTCAAACATCGCGAGTTGCTCAAGGATCATCATGTCTATCCTGATATGTTATAGTTCATCACGAAGCTTTAATAGCTTGGTGGCAGTGACTATGGAGAACCATCACTATCTCATCTGGAAGATTAACTCCCACTCGATTCAAGCGATTGTAGTACTCAGACAATCTGAGCACATGTTCAACAATTGAGCTTTTCTCCCTTAGTTCGCAGGCTTAAGAAACTTGTCAGAGGTCTCATACCTCTTGACGTGGGCACTAGTCTGAAATCCCAATTTTAGTCTTTGGAACATCTCATATGTTCTGCGACATTTCAAACCCATCTTTGGTGCCACAATTCTAAACCGTTAGCATTACGCACAGAACTATCACGTAGTCATCAAAATGTGTATGTCAGATGTTTCGCAACATCTGCTGCATTTGACGCCGAGGTTCAAAGACACCGAGCGGTGCATTAAGGACATAAGCCTTCAAGCAAGAATGAGGATAATCCTCGCCATTTTACGGACCAGTCCGCACAATTTCTACTATCAACTTTCAACTAAATTTTCTCTAGGAACATATCTTAAACAGTAGAACTAAAGCGTAAGCTACGACATAATTTGCAAAGACCTTTTGACTATGTTCATGATAATTAAGTTCATCTGTTTATTTAATGAACTCCCACTCAGATAGATATCCCTCTAGTCATCTAAGTGATACATGATCCAAGTCAACTAGGCCGTGTCCGATCATCACGTGAGACGGACTAGTCATCAACGGTGAACATCTTCATGTTGATCGTATCTACTATACGACTCATGTTTGACCTTTCGGTATCTTGTGTTCCGAGGCCATGTCTATACATGCTAGGCTCGTCAAGTTAACCTAAGTGTTTTGCATGTGTAAATCTGGCTTACACCCGTTGTATGCGAATGTTAGAATCTATCACACCCGATCATCACGTGATGCTTCGAAACAACGAACTTTCGCAACGGTGCACAGTTAGGGGGAACACTTTCTTGAAATTTTTTAATGAGGGATCATCTTATTATGCTACCGTCGTTCTAAGCAAATAAGAAGTAAACATGACAAACATCACATGCAAATCATAAAGTGACATGATATGGCCAATATCATCTTGCGCCTTTGATCTCCATCTTTGAGGCGCGGCATGATCACCTTCGTCACCGGTATAACACCATGATCTCCATCATCGTGTCTTCATGAAGTTGTCTCGCCAACTATTACTTCTACTACTATGGCTAACAGTTAGCAATAAAGTAAAGTAATCACATGGCGTTTTTCATTGACACGCAGGTCATACAATAAATTAAGACAACTCCTATGGCTCCTGCCGGTTGTCATACTCATCGACATGCAAGTCGTGATTCCTATTACAAGTACATGATCAATCTCATACATCACATATATATATAATTCATCACATCCTTTTGGCCATATCACATCACATAGCATACCCTGCAAAAACAAGTTAGACATCCTCTAATTGTTGTTGCATGTTTTACGTGGCTGCTATGGGTTTCTATCAAGAACGTTTCTTACCTACGCAAAAGCCACAACGGTGATATGCCAATTTCTATTTACCCTTCATAAGGACCCTCTTCATCGAATCCAATCCGACTAAAGTGGGAGAGACAGACACCCGCTAGCCACCTTATGCATCAAGTGCATGTCAGTCGGTGGAACCTGTCTCACGTAAGTGTACGTGTAAGGTCGGTCCGGGCCGCTTCATCCCACAATGCCGCCGAATCAAGATAAGACTAGTAACGGCAAGCAAATTGAACAAATCATCGCCCACAACTACTTTGTGTTCTACTCGTGCATAGAATCTACGCATAGACCTAGCTCATGATGCCACTATTGGGGAACGTAGCAATAATTCAAAAAATTCCTACGTGTCACCAAGATCAATGTAGGAGATGCTAGCAACGAGAGATAGGGAGTGCATCTTCATACCCTTGAAGATCGCTAAGCGGAAGCGTTACAAGAACGCGGTTGACGGAGTCAGATCACATGGCGATTCAAATCGCGGAAGATCCGATCTAGCGCCCGAACGGACAGCGCCTCGCGTTCAACACACGTACAGCTCCGGGACATCTCCTCCTTCTTGATCCAGCAAGGGAGAGGAGAAGTTGAGGAGAACTCCAGCAGCACGACGGTGTGGTGGTGATGGAGCTCGTGGTTCTCCGTGAGCCGTTAAGCACTACGGAGGAGGAGGAGGAGTTGGAGGAGGAGGAGTTGGAGGAGGAGAGGGCTGCGCCAGGGAAGGTGCGGCTGCCCTCTCTCGCCTCACTATATATAGGGGAAGGGGTGGAGGAGGCGCCTAGGGTTCCCTAGGGAGGGCGGCGGCCACAGGGGAAACCCTAGATGGGTTTGGGCGCCCCACCCCTAGGAAACTTGCCTCAAAGCCGGGAGGGCGGCTGCCCTAGGGGAGGCGCCCCACCTCTCCTGTTACGTAAGAGGGGTTGGGAGGCGCACAACCCCTTAGTGGGCTGGTGTGCCCCTCCCTTGCCCATAAGGCCCCCAACGCTTGTCGGGCCTCCAAAACACCTTTTCGGTCCACGCTGGTGCGTCACCGGTACTCCCAGAACAATTCCGGACTCCAATACCCTTCGTCCAATATATCGATCTTCACCTCCGGACCACTCCGGAGTTCCTCGTCACGTCCGGATCTCATCCAGGACTCGAACAACCTTCGGTAACCACATACTATTTCCCATAACAACTCTAGCATCACCGAACCTTAAGTGTGTAGACCCTACGGGTACGGGAACCATGCAGACATGACCGAGACACCTCTCCAGCCAATAGCCAATAGCGGGATCTGGATACCCATATTGGCTCCCACATGTTCCACGATGATCTCATCGGATGAACCACAATGTCGCGGATTCAATCAATCCTGTATACAATTCCCTTTGTCTATCGGTATGCTACTTGCCTGAGATTCGATCGTCGGTATTCCTATACCTTGTTCAATCTCGTTACCGGCAAGTCTCTTTACTCGTTCCGTAATGCATGATCCCGTGGCTAACTCCTTAGTCACGTTGAGCTCATTATGATGATGCATTACCGAGTGGGCCCAGAGATACCTCCGTCATACAAAGTGACAAATCCAGTCTTGATTCGTGCCAACCCAACAGACACTTTCGGAGATACCGTAGTGCACCTTTATAGTCACCCGATTACGTTGTGGACGCTTTGGTACACCCAAAGCATTCCTACGGTATCCGGGAGTTACACAATCTCATGGTCTAAGGAAATGATACTTGACATTAGAAAAGCTCTTAGCAAACGAACTACACGATCTTGTGCTATGCTTAGGATTGGGTCTTGTCCATCACATCATTCTCCTCATGATGTGATCCCGTTATCTATGACATCCAATGTCCATGGTCTGGAAACCATAACCATCCATTGATCAACGAGCTAGTCAACTAGAGGCTTACTAGGGACATGTTGTGGTCTATGTATTCACACATGTATTATGGTTTCTAGTTAATACAATTATAGCATGAACAATAGACAATTATCATGAACAAGGAAATACAATAATAACCATTTCATTATTGCCTCTAGGGCATATTTCCAACATGTAGACCACCATGTTGGAGGGGAACGCGTCAAGCGACGCTATGTCGGAGTCGACCAACATTGGGTCGGTGGAGCCAATCGACTCCAAGTCGGCAGCAGGCTCGCCGGCGACGTGGAGCTGATGGAGGAGGCTCACGAGGCGGCTCTTGGGGCCATCGGTGCCCGCATCGGACGCGGGCTCGTCGGAGAGGCGAATCTCGCCAACAAGATTGGCGAGGCAGCTTGCCACGCAGGCGACCTCCACGCCGTGCAGCGCATCGGCGCAGTCGCCGTCCGGCGTGACGGGCTGGTGATATGTCTCCAACGTATCTATAATTTTTTATTGCTCCATGCTATATTATCTATTGTTTTGGACTATATTGGGCTTTATTTTCCACTTTTATATATTACTTTTGGGACTAACCTATTAACCGGAGGCCCAGCCCAGAATTGCTATTTTTTGCCTATTTCAGTGTTTCAAAGAAACGGAATATCAAACCGAGTCCAAACGGAATGAAATCTTCGGGACGTGATTTTCTCATCGGATAAGACCCAGGAGACTTGGACCCTCCGTCAAGAAAGCTCCGAGGCGTCCACGAGGGTGGAGGGCGCCCCCCCCCTAGGGCACGCCCCCCTACCTCGTGGGCCCCTCGAGGCTCCACCGACGTACTTCTTCCTCCTATATATACCTACGTGCCCCCGTCAGATCAGATACGGAGCCAAAAACCTAATTCCATTGTCGCAACTTTCTGTATCCACGAGATCCCATCTTGGGGCCTGTTCCGGAGCTCCGCCAGAAGGGGATTCCACCACGGAGGGCTTCTACATCATCATCAAAGCCTCTCCGATGAAGTGTGAGTAGTTTACCTGAGACCTTCGGGTCCATAGTTAGTAGCTAGATGGCTTTTTATTTCTTTTTGGATCTCAATACAATGTTCTCCCCCTCTCTCGTGGAGATCTATTCGATGTAATCTTCTTTTTGCGGTGTGTTTGTTGAGACCGATGAATTGGGTTTATGATCGAGATTATCTATGAGCAATATTTGAATCTTTTCTGAATTCTTTTATGTATGATTGAGTTATCTTTGCAAGTCTCTTCGAATTATCCGTTTGGTTTGGCCAACTAAATTGGTAGTTCTTGCAATGGGAGAAGTGCTTAGCTTTGGGTTCAATCTTGTGGTGTCCTTTCCGTGTGATGAGGGGCAGCAAGGCACGTATTGTATTGTTGCCATCGAGGATAACAAGATGGGGTATTTATCATATTGCATGAATTTATTCCTCTACATCATGTCATCTTGCTTAAGGCGTTACTCTGTTTTCATTAACTTAATACTCTAGATGCATGCTTTGGATAGCGGTCAATGAGTGGAGTAATAGTAGTAGATGCAGGCAGGAGTCGGTCTACTTGTCTCGGACGTGATGCCTATATACATGATCATACCTAGATACTCTCATAATTATGCTCAATTCTATCAATTGCTCAACAGTAATTCGTTCACCCACCGTAGAATACCTATGCTCTTGAGAGAAGCCACTAGTGAAATCTATGGCCCCCGGGTCTATTCTCATCATATTAATCTTCCTACACTTTATTATTGTTTTGCTCTTTACCTTGCCTTTTATTTTACTTTGCATCTTTATACCAAAAATACCAAAAATATTATCTATCATCTCTATCAGATCTCACTCTCGTAAGTGACCGTGAAGGGATTGACAACCCCTATTCGCGTTGGTTGCGAGGAGCTATTTGCTTTGTGTAGGTACGAGGGACTCATGGCGTGGCCTCCTACTAGATTGATACCTTGGTTCTCAAAATCGATGGAAATACTTACGCTGCTCTGCTGCATCATCCTCTCCTCTTGGGGAAAACCAACGCAAGCTCAAGACGTAGCAGTGGCGGCGCCGCCAGAAGGAACAGTTCCCGTCGAGCAGTGTCTCCGGAGACGGTGCACCTCGCCTACGGTGGGCGCCAAATATCGGGGGTTGGGTGCGACATATGCCAAGGGATGGCTTATCATGGTGGGAGCGAGTAGAACGTCGCCGGTGCCTGGAAGCGGGATGATGCATAAACACGTACGCCGGTGGACTTTACCCAGGTTCGGGGCTCTCCGTGGAGATAACAGCCCTAGTCCTGCTCTGCGGGGTCTTCGCATGATCACTAAGGCACTAGTGGTACAATGGTGCTCCTCGAGCTGTTGGCTAGAGGTGGAAGAAGGCAGGCACGCTCTCTCCTCCTCTAGGTTTGAGTCTATTTCTAACAGGTTAGGAACCCTTTGCATGGGTGCCCTGGCGGGTTTATATAGGCCTACCCCCCAGGGGTACAATGGTAATCTGTCGGGTGTAGGACCCGGCTGTCAGTGTCTCTCGTCGCCGGCTCCTCCGCCGGCTGCTGGGGCCCGTCGCCTGGTGGGCCCCGCCGACTGGTCTGGTACGGAAAGCTACAGGCCGCTCCCGCCGCTCGCGGGTCTTGCCGGCCGCTGATCACTGTAGTCGTGATGCTAATGACGCAGGCTTGGTCGGGGGAGCGTGGCTACAGTCCCGCCGCCTGGTGGGCGATTACTGAAGCCACACCGTGTCTCATCTGGTTGATGGCGCAAGGGGCCCAAGGGAGGGATAGGCCGCTTTGGGAAGCCGGCTTGCCTCGATTCAGTGGTCCGGCTTCCTCCGTCTTGAGGGCTCTCCTTTGCTGGTAGGGCCCGCCGCCAAGCCGTCTGGCAATGTCGTGGGAACAGGCTCACTTTGTCAGAGTATATCGGCCATGGGCGGGCGGACTTGGGTCGGGCTGAAAAAGCCCACAGAAAAACTAAGGCCCAGCCCTCCAGTGCCCTACCATCAGCCTACTTTTTAAGCCCAAGCCCGCCCATATGGTAAAAAAGCCTGAAAAGCCCTCGGGGCTTAGGGTCAGGCCGGCCTCTTCCTTAAAATGCCAATATGCCAAGCCCAAGCCCGTCCAGGCCCTGCTGGTGGGCTCAAAACTCAGGCCCAAGCCCGTCCCACGGGCAAGCCCATCGGGCCTAGGCCCTGGATTTTAGGGCCGGGCCTGAGATGGCCAGGACTAGTCAGGAGTGACATCCAGGGGGGAGTGGCAACAGTGCCGCGTCGTGTGGAGATCTCTGCCCGTACGGGGCACTTGGCCACGCCCGGCCCTGGATTCAGGGAGATGGGCTACGCTGTAGCCACACCCTTTCTTGTCTTCTTGATGAGGGCGCGGACTTTGAGGGCACCGCGGGCCGACTGCTAGGGGCCGGCCTCTCTGGAGGCCGCCCACTAGGAGTCGGCCTGTCAGGATGCTTCTTCGAAACTCGGCCGCTTTTCCGGCAGCCGCTCGGCCGGCCATGAGAAGGCGGCGCTTCATCTTGATGCTTTGAGGGGCGCGGCCAGCCCCAATGTCTTGAAAGGTTCGGGGGCTCGGGTTAGGCTACCCGTGACCCATTACTCCGACAAAATGTGTAATGCATGAGAAAACTGACATCACTTGCTCTAAATGCAAGTGGTGAATGCCGAAGGTTTTGGATTCCGAATGGAACATTTTTCTCGTGGGGGGCGGTAAACTCAGTTACCACGGTAATCACGAAATACCGGAAAAAATTTGAGTGAAATTTAAAATTCAAAATTTTTAAGTCTAGAATAGATAAGATTGGAGCACCAATTGTACATTTCATTAGTACTGGCGCAGCGGTAACAGGTCTGCCACGCACCTGCAGGTCGCGAGTTCGACCTTCGCACGCACGTATTTTTTTTTTAGAAATTACAGCATAGTGTGGCGTGCATTCTTCAAAAATCAAAAAAGGAAAAAGTGCGGCCCGCTGTCCTGGAACACATGACGCGCTGTTACTGGAGTACGATCCGTACCACTAGGACACAAGTAAGTTTGTGTTTGAGCTAGAGATATATCTCATTTAACTGGAAGTTAGGAGTTTAAATTCAAAAAAATGTAAAAGTTCGAATTTTTTTGCTCGAGATACCTAATTATCGTGGGGCAGCGAGAGACGCGGTTACCGGACGGTAACCGAATTTTCCGCCCGGTACCCAAAACCATGTGAATGCCACGAGAATAGAGTGTTGCTATACATACAGAAGTTTTTGTCCCGAATTTATACGACATGGGTGATCACAGTGTCCATGACAAGGGCAAAGTGCAGGACAACCATTTTATTGCATATTGTACAGAAATCAGACTAGTAAATGTCGTATGCATAGTAGTTCCGATGAGACGGTGGTGCTTGAAATGATTTCGAAACCGAAGCAACTCTCGCATATGTACTTAAATATTGAAAATATAATATTGCAATCTCTATGTACTATTGCTAGTTCGACGAAACAAAGGGACATACATCAAGGAAAAACATGTATTCTAATTTTGTAGTGCTGCAAGGCTGGCGTTTTTTTTTCCTGCACCGGCTTAACGAATTTCGATTAGAGGTTCTAATTCTTGATTGAAAGGTAATCTTGAGAATATAGAGTTGATGTATCAGTTGTACTCCCTTCGTCCAAAATAGATGACTCAATTTTGGACTAACTTTGTATTAAAGTTATATATAAAGTTGGGTCATTTATTTTGGAACGGAAGGAGTAGCTCTGAATTAACCCTTGGATATACACATGTCTAAGAATAATTAGATAAAGATGATTTCATTCTCCGACCTGAATCAAGGAGAGGCTGCAATGACTTTTTCCAGTAAAAACACATCACAAGCCAATTATTAGTAGACTCAAGGAAGCATGTATTTCAAAAAAAAAAAGGAAGCATCAATGCATTTGTCAAATTTTCTCTAAATTTGACCGATGGTCGTAATTTTGTTGCGCGTGTCGACTAATACCTAAGAAAGATAAGAGACATAGCACACATCTATCAACCTGGTTCAGTTTAAGAAAAAAAGTAATCAGTTTAGATTCAAGCTAATTAATTCATTCGAGCGCATGGTCCATCAGTACTCAAACGAGAGAAGCAGGACCGTCAGGTCGCCGAGATGGACACGAAGGAGGGTCACCATGTCAGATCGACAGCATATCTTGCGACGCGGCTAGTCTCGAGGCTTCAACTTGTCGGTCTGCTATCACTGCTACTCGAAATTACTCAAATCTATGGATGGCTACTACTCTAGCTTCAGCTTTCGGAATAAACTGACAGGTTAACAGTACCATGCATAGAGGATCGATGTACAGGCCATCTAGACAGTGTGTTTGCAAAAAGGGTTTCTGTAAAATTAAACTGCCAAATTTGCATGATAAATAAATAAATAACATCCATCCGCACTCAAAGTCATTTATTTCATTCATTTTCTGACTGATGACAATACAAGTCGTTCATTCTCTGCCAAAGTTGCATTGGCGCGACTCTCAAAAAAAAAGTTTCTGCGGTCTAGGCATGCCGTAACTGAGGATCTCACTTGTAAACTGAACCCTGAATTCAGTGCATACATGCAGCTCTCCACCTATGCCAGTAATCAAAAGACTAAGTACAATTACAAGCATCCTACCAGCTCAAGCAACATGTTCAACAGCAAAAATTGCAAGCATGATTTTTGGTTTGGATTCTGAAAAGAAGACTAACAAACAGAGCAAGCATACAACTGAGAGAGATAGAGAGAGAGAGCATGATTTTGGTTTGGATTCAGAAAATCAAACACCACGACAGTACGCTGTTCGGAATTCAGAAACTCATTCATGAACTCGAAATGAATAAACCTAAGACATTCAGAAAGATCTTGAGGGCCTATCTCAACCTCACAAGGACTTATATGATGATTATATACCCATCGCATCTGTCTGTTACATACGTGCATTGCTTTTCTGAACCAACCTAATTGATAGAAGCATTTGATCTCACTCTTCCTTATCAGACATAGTCTGCTCAATCAAGGCTCAAGTTGTAGCACGATATATTCTCAACAACGCTGCAGGCCACTGGAGGAACACTTGAACAGGGCAGAGCAGAGGAGGCAGACGAGAGCAACTTGAGAGATAGTGCAGCATCTGCAGATGTTGACAAGGCCATGCTACTGGAATTTGATGGCTATATAGATGTAGTATATCCGTTTTACCACTGTTAGCCAAAATTTAGTAGTAGTACTATTCAGAACTCAACTGTCAAATTTCCTCAAAAAAAAACTCTAACTGTTAAATGTAAAGTTAACCAGCATGGGCTTTCTTCTTACAATCTTACGTGTATAAGGGATTCTGCATCTAGCTTCAGCCTTCGGATAAAACAGAGAAACCCAAATCCACTGGCATGATAAAACAGGGAAGAATGCAGACAACTTCTACCAGGTCCGAATTCAGAAAATAAGCTAACCAAACACCAATGACAGTTAAGCTGTCCAGATTTCAGAAATCGCTTATTCATATTCTCTGATGATGGGCAATCAAAAGGCAATCTGTTCAACTGAGTTTCTGCGTTCTTGCATGCATAAACACAAGATTTTGAAATTGTGGATTGGCCTTGAATTCAGTGGACATCGGAAAGCAAACAAGGTACTGTACGATCTATGCTAAACATGGGCAGCTAAGCTCTTCGGAATTCACCAGGCACAGCCAATTAATTTATGCACTCCAAATGATGATCGATCAGTACATTGGATAAAGCAAAACAATTCCAATCAAGCATGATTTGACTAGTAAAGCAAGGTGGTGTTCAGCATGATTTTTGGTTTTTTATATTTCAGAAAAGAAGCTACTCAAGCACAGCAAGCCTGCTGTTCACAAGTCTGAAAACAAGCTAATCCAACAGCACGACAGACCAACTAAGCTGAAGATGACAACTGACAATGCATGGATCTAGTCGTACACGACGAGCTTCTGGTACTCTTCGCCGGCGATGGCCTCCATCATGATGGCCTCAGGGTTCACCACGCCGTCGTTCTTCAGAAAGATCTTGAGGAAGTTCTTGGAGAAGCCGCTCACCATGGCCACCCCCGGCTGGGTCGACGTCACCGGCGTCGACTTCGAGTCGCGCAGGTTCCAGAAGATGATCTGGGGCACCACGTCGCCGTAGCCAGCGTCCCTGAACTTCTTGCAGATCACCTCGTAGTCAGTCTCCCACGGAACAGACTCCCGCCGGCTGTAGTAGGCGGCGTAGGCGCTCCCCGACGCCATATTGAACTCCATGTCGCTGTACACGAACACGGTCCTGATCATCTTCTCCGGCGCCAGACTCGCCTCCACCGCCGTGCGGAGGATCTGGTCAAACACCCCCTGGAAGTTGGTGCTCCCGCCCCAGTGCATGTGTCGCACGAAGTCCATCTTCTGGCGAACGGAGGGTCTTGCCCTTGATCAGGTGAATCTCCGGGTTCTCGCTGAAGGTGATCACCTTGCCTGCCCACGGCTCCTCGCTGAGCTCCGAGGTGAGCACGCCCAGCGCGATGCACACCTCCATCGGGGTGCCGCTCATGCTCGCGGACACGTCGCAGACCGATATGCAGTTGCGCAGCGACCCCTTGGAACGGAGGTCGTCCACCATGCGTCGCCACTGCAGCTCCGACACATTGTCGTCCTGGCCGCGGTAGGCGGCCGCGGCGATCTCGTGGGGCAGGAGCGCACCGGCCGCGATCTTGGCCTTGCCAGCCTCCACGTCCTCCAGGTACTTGTCGAAGCGCTCCTCATCGTGCTTCTTGAAGAGGGACTTGTAGCGCCGCATGGCCACCGAGGCGACGCGGGTGTAGGGCAGCTCCGACCACCGCTGCGCGCTCATGTACACCTCCGGGAGCTCCAGCACCTTGCGCAGCGGCACGAGCACCTCGCGGCGTAGGCGGTGTAGGGCGCGGTACGCGTAGTGCTCGTCCGAGAGCTGGGTGAGCTCGGGGTCCGAGTCGCGCGGGAAGAGGCGGCAGGCGATGGCCTCGCAGAGCAGAGTGGTGCGGTCGAAGGACGAGCCTGGAGTGGGACACCACTTGGCTGCGAGCCCGATCTTCCTCTTTTTGCCGCCGGAGTCAGCTGCTGGAGGTCCGAGGTGAGGAGCGCGGCGAAGAAGTCGGCGACGGCGTCGAACAGGAAGCGGTAGGCACGGTCGCCGTAGTACGTCTCCAACGACTGCACGGCGAGCTTGGCAACCGTGCGTACCTTCTTCGACATCCGCCGCGGCTTACTCGCCGCCGTCTTCTTCTTCTGGTCCACCTCCATCGCTTCCGGCTTCTGCACCTCCGCGGGCTCCTGGACCGGGACAACCTCCACGGGCTTGCTGCCCTTGCCGGCCTTGGAGAGCGCGGCGGAGAGGAAGTCACCGAAGGTGGCCTTGGCAGGCACGGGGCGAGCTCGCGGGCGCGCTTGCGGCTGGCAAGCCTAGCCCGCAAGTCCTCCCGCTGCGTGGCGAGGCCCTTGGCCTTCCTGCGCGCCTTGTCGGCCTCGGCGCCGGCCTTGGCGAGCGCGCGCACGTCGGGGCCGCGGAGGAGGCGGAACAGCAGCTCGGGGAAGTCCTTGAGGTAGCCGAACTCGGCGAGCGCGGCGACGTTGCAGGCGAGCGTGCGCGGGTGGTGCTCGTGCATCCAGAGCGCGGCGGCGTAGAAGCCCTCCTTGTCCGATTTGCCGGTGCCGCGCACGCCGCGGAGGTTGCAGGCGAGGCGGAGCGCCGTGAGCGCGTCCTGCGCCCAGGCGGCGGCGAGGAGCTGGCGCACGCGGTCCGCGGGCGTGTCGGGGACCACCTGGAAGAATAAGTCGAGGCAGGGGTTGCCCGAGTTGGCGTACGTGGCGGAGCAGTTCTCCGTGAGCGCCCTCCGCGGCTTGAGCGTCGCCTCCGACGGCGCGTTGAAGGCCGCGTCGAGGAGGTCGAGGAACGGGTGCGACGCGTCGCTGGTGGCGGCGGCGGAGTCGGGGGAAGGGCGCGCGGCGCGGATCAGGGGCGGGCCCAGGAGCAGGCGCGGCGCCGCGGCGGGCTCCGTCTCCGTCGCCCGAGTAAATTGCTCAAAGCCACCATGTTGGCTAGGATACTTTAAAACTATCACTTTTGCTAAAAATCACAAAAAACCACCGGCTCCGCGGCAAGTAAGTAACAAATCGCACTAATTCAAACTGAGCCCCGTCTAACAGTAAAACTGACGGGTTGGCCCCACATGTCAGGCTGACTTGGCATGCTTGTGTGGATATTATGCTGAGGTGGAAGGTGACCCCACCTGTCAGCCTCACATATCCTTTAACTTTTTTATTTTTCTTATTCCTTCTATCTCTCCCTCTCTGCAAAGGTGCTCACTCCACCATTGTCGCCGGCGTGCGTAACCCTCGAGAAGCCCCGCCGCCGCCGGAAGCCCTTCCGCCGAGAAGCCCGCCGCCAGAAGCCCTTCCTCCTCCCTCTTGGCCTCGACGCCCCACTCGCGACGCGTGGCCACAGGCGACGGACGCCACACCATGGCCGCCATCGAGATCTGTCGATCAACGCCGGGTTGGCCTCCTCTGCAGCCGTCATTCGCCACCTCCCCGCGGCTTGATGTGGTGGTGGATCGAGTGTTGCGAGCAACAAGCAACGAAGCCGGCGGATCAACTAAATCGGGAGCAGCTGCGTTGACTGCTGGCCGCTGGGCCGACTTCGATGGGAGGCGTCGGTGCGATTCGACGGGAGACGTCCGCGAGCAGCGGCGTTGACCTTCTGGCGGCCAAGATAGATAGGTCCGTCCAAAATGCGGCCATCTTTGTGGCGACTCCGTGGCGGGCTCTGCCTCGCCCTCGACCTCCCCACCTTCCTACTCTCTGGATCCGGCTGTTCCCCACGACGTCATCACTTTGATGCGGCCGCGTCGCGCCGCTAATCGTCGAGGAGCACCCCCGAGCTCCGCCATCCTGCAGCAGCACCGAGCTCAAGCCACCGGCGGATAGTAAGAGAGAGAGGGGAAAAGAGATGTGAGGAGGAAGGAGGTATGGGGCTGACATGTGGGCCCTTTGCCACCTCATCATATTATCCACACAGGCATGCCAAGTCAGCCTGACATGTGGGGCCAACCCGTCAGTTTTGCTGTTAGACACGGCTCAGTTTTGAATTAGTGCGATTTGTTACTCACTTGCCACGGAGCCAGTGGTTTTTTGTGATTTTTGGCAAAAGTGGTAGTTTTGGAGTACCCTAGCCACAAATGTGGTGGCTTTGAGCAATTTACTCGTTTGGGGTGGTCGAGCTCGGGGGAGAAGAGATTTTCGGGGATCGATCTGGTGAGATCTGGAGGCGGCTCGGCTCGTTCTTTCGGTATATCTGTGGGACGACGGAGGGGTAAGGGTGGATCTGAGCCGTCCACCGAACCGACATGGCTGGTCGACGGCGCGGATTGGTCTAATCAGGTTGCATGCATGGTGATCGTTTTGACCATCTTGGTTGATGGTCATTGCTCCAAGCACATTTGACAGTGTACCTCCCTCTACCGTCTTAAAAAAAAGTTGACAGTGAACCTTACAAAATAGTTTATCCAAAATCAGTAAGGTCTGCTCTGGTTTTTTTCAAAACAAAAAAAATGTCAGATTATGTAATCTTGTTAGATAATTTTCGAGTGAAGTATAAAATAAACCCTGACATTGTAAAGGCCGACGCAAACGAACCCTCACTTTTAAATCCCTGAAATTAATACCCTATATTTACAAATCCCAGTCAATCCCAACCCTGCATAAGTAAAATCTTATTTGGCGCAGTAGGAAAGGCATGATCCCAGCCGGACTGGTTTCTATTGCGAATTACTGCGTGGGCCCGCTTGTCATACGCATCTACTCAAAAGTTCACTTCCTAGCTAGCCTATCAGGTGCGGTGCAGCGGCGATAACGCGGCGCCGATGAGCTCTTAAGGGCATCTCCAGCCGCGCCCCCAGGAAGGCCTCCCCAGGCGATTTTTTTGCACCGGCGCCGAAAAAAACGGCCCAGTCGCGCCCCCAGGAGCCCGATTTTCGCCGGCTTGGGCCGAAAACAGCGCCGGCGGACCCAGCCCGAACCCGGCGTTTGGCGCGAAAAAGACGCGGGCCAGCCGCGTCAGTGACTCGGCGCCTCGTCTTCCCCCAACGGCCTCGGTTCTCGCGGGGAATCAATGGCAAGGCTGCCGCTGGTCATCCTTGCCATTGATTCCTCACAGGCGGCGCTTCATGGGACGGCGCACCGACGCCTCTCCTCCCTCGCACGCGTACACACGGGTGCGGCTCGGCTATAAAAGCCGGCGACCTCCACTCGCCTGTGCCCACACCAGCCCCGCCCCTCGCCGCCGTCCAGCCCCTCCCTGTACCTCTCCCGAGCCCGCCCGGCCCGCCCGTCGCCATGGCGTAACGCTTCCCGGAGACGAGGCGGCGGCCAGCAACCGGCCGCCGTTCGCTCATGAGCGAAGTCTGGCTCTGTTCCAGCGAACATCTCGGCGCCGCCCGGACATGCTTGTCCGGGCCAACAGGTGGAGACTTCGGCGTCGAAGTGCCCATTCCCCGTTGCCCGGCGCGTGGCCGGCAATGCCGAGGAGGTCGAGATCATGCGCGTCCCTCACCGACGCCCAACTCTTCCTCCCCAAAGACGCAGCCGACAACCATGCGGCTCGGCGGCGATTTCAGCGCCGCCCAGAGCAGCGATGGCGTCCACCAACGGCGCGCCGGTGGTCGGCGGCCGCGTATCAGCCGAGGGCGCCACCTGCGGTGGGCGTCCCGGCCCGCACACTTGAGGGCGTGCTCACGTACCTCGAGGGCGGCAACGACCCGCCGTTAAGCGTACCCGGCGGCGCACCGACGCGTCGGGCCATGGGCGCCAAGGAGGTTCGGGTCCTCCTCCTCCTCTTCCTCCTCCCGATCCTCATCGCACTCCTCGGCACTCCGGCCTGCGGCGTCAAGGCCGAGCCAGCGGAGTCGCCGCCGGCCGGTGCACTCGCAGCCGCAGATCGTCATCAACGAGGGCCGGCGCGCTTCCTCCTCGCCGCTCCTCCGCGCTTCGCTGCCAAAGACGGAGCCGGGCTGGCGCCGGTGAAGACGGAGCCGGGGCTGGCGCCGGTGAAGGCGGAGTTCGACGACGACGACGACGACGCGGCCCTAGAATGGACGCGCCAGGACTCCATTGCGATGGAGAAGGCGCGTCGGGAGAAGGTGAAGGAGCGCCAGCGCGCCGCCCTGCGCCGCTTCGAGGAGCGCCGACGCGGCCGCGATGAAGACGGGGTCGTCGTCCTATGCGACAGCGACGACGACGACGACGACGACGCGCCGCCGCCAGTCCGCCATGGCGACGCCGGGTCCAGCAGACGATGGCGGCGACGACTTCAGCCCCTTTCTTTTTTAGATTAGGTTAATGTAATGAAAATGCGCGAATTTCGCCAAAATTTATCATGTTTAGCCGAAATTTAACTACTTTTTATCATAACTTTGCCGAACGGCCCTTTTTTTTAATACGCTACTGGGGCGGTCCCGAGGCCGACGGCCAGTGACCGACTTCGCCCTGCGCCATTTTTCCGGCCACCCCTGCTGCGCTTTTAGACGCCCCCTGGGAGGCAAGGGCTGGAGATGCCCTAACAGCGTGCTCACCTGGGACTCGTACGCCCAACCTCATGAGCGTGCCCGACCTCATGAGCGTGCCGGACGGGATCGGCTCGGCCGTTGACGCCATTCTGGACGAGCTAGAGGTAGTGATCAATCGACGCCATCAAGCCTTGCCGTACCAAGCCGACGTCCCGTAGGCTGCAGCCACGTCCGTCTATGCACACGTAGCATGTGCATCCACGCGTGACGCGTCCATCCAGCCGTTCGGCCGCACTGTTGCTCGGCTCGCCTTTAGTCCAGTACAGAAAAGCGTAGCCGTTTGGCTCGGCTCGCTGGTAGCCGCGACGCCGTGCTCGGTTGCCCGACGCCACCTGCTTCATGCAGCTGCTCGCAGCTACGCACCGCTCACCGCGTGTCTCCCGTCCCACTGGTCACGCACGTCACCGGCCAGCTCGTCATGGTCGAGTCGCGTGCTGGCCATCGCGCTCGCCGCCGCGTCTCACCACGCATGCAGGACCTCGCGACCCCAGGCCTCAGTTGCATCGCCTGCAGGCCCATCGGGAGTGGAGAGGGAAAGGGGATTGGGGACGAATAGGGAAAGGGAATTAAGAGGAGAGAATAGAGGAGGAAGATAAGACAAGAGAGACTAACTTGTGGACCCATAATGTCAGTGAGAGCAGCGGATGAACCCGCCTTGAATTGTTTCTATTCCCAGTGCGCCAAACATGTATAAGGTTAGAATAGACCGGGATTAAAGAGGTCAGGGTACCAACTTCAGGGATTTAGAGGTGAAGGTTCATTTGCATCGGCCTCTATAAAGTCAGGATTTATTTTAGACTTTACTCTTACAGCCCCCCGTCAACTTGCATGCCAATGTTTTTTTCCACATGATCCAATATTAATGCCTTGTAAATAAAGTAACTCAAAATGGTGCAGTCAATTTGATAGGGTGCTCTCTAACCTTGTTTGAATGATACTCCCTCCGTCTAGATGTGTAAGTCATCTTACGTTGTGCACCGCGACCAAGGCGGAGAGGAAAACGGGAAAATTTAATGTCTTTTTACTAATTAATAGCAATGCATGCAATGAACTAACCACTGCATGTCATGTTTGGTAGTCTCAAGTCATTGAAAGCATGCACGACCCACATCTTTTATTGGTTGATATGTCACAAAATAAGAAACGAAGAGGGAGTTAATGTACCGTGCCTAAGATGACTTACACACCTAAACGGAGGGAGTAAATGCGTTCATAGTTTACTGTTGGTATAAATGTGTTCATAGTTAAAGATCGATGCTTGAACACTTGCCTTTCTGAGCATGAACCTTTTAATCTACTCCCTCTGTATTAAAACAATAAGACGTTTTATATTTTGGTGGAGGTAGTAGAAAAGAAACAAATTCCTTGTAAACAAAAGGAAACTGGTGGCATGGTGATGGAAATTTTTTTTCCCAGCGCTTCACTTGTGAGTACCACAAAATCTGCAACCCCCCCCCCCACACACACACACACACCCCATGGTGAATCATGTGAATAATCTTAAAATAAGTTGAGAGGACAGTTGAGCTTGTGTTGGCACATCTTCTGTGCCTTTTAGAACAACAAATCCATGTGTTGGGCTTGCCGAAGTTTAGAGAAACGGTGGCAACGACAACTTGATATTTGTGGTATGAAAGGCGAAAATTGACACATGAGGAAGAAACTTAAAGCGCATGTCAAATCAATATGTCAATGAGAGGCTTAGTAGCAAATTATACCATCTCTTATAACCCAAAGGCTCACGTCCGATCAGATGCTTGGCTGAAACCGAAGTATGATTACGTGAAATTAAACGTTGACGCGGAATTTGATAGTGACACACTCGCAACAACATTTGGAGCAGTTATCCGGGACCATAGGGGGGGAATTTTAGCGGCTGCTAATGAAAAGATGGACCTTTGCTTCGACTCGTTCACAGCAGAAGCAATTGCAGTGAGGTTTGGTTTCAATCTTGCTAATACCGTCGGATGCAGTAAGATTGAAGTGAATTCGGATAGCGTGGAGGTGGTGAATGCGTTGAGCCAAGGCTACTATTCTTGATCGCTTCATCCATTATAGATGACTGTTATTTCATGTCATTAGGTTTTCCCATGTCACTTATGATCATTATAATAGGAACGAATCGAGTAGATCATGAACTAGCAAGGTTAGCTAGGTTTTCTTCTCCGAGTGTTTGGATGGATAACGCCCCTGATGAGGTTATCCCTTTACTTGTAAACGATGCTACTTTACTTATGATTGAATAAAGGAGAAGGAGTTTATCAAAAAAAGTTGAGGACAGTGGTATCCCCAGCCCACCGGGGTTCAAGTCCTAGACTTGACACTGGTGCTTGCATTTTCCTGACTTTATTTCAGACTTTTCAATGATGTGCGTTCAATAGGAGGAGACGTTCCTAACGACTATGGAGGCGTCTGTGCAGGGCCAGCCGATAGGCCGGGGCAACGAGGCGACCGCCTCGGGCCCCGGCCCAGTTAGTAGTAGAGTATACGTATTAGGATATTTCTTCGTTAGGTCCAGAAAAATAAGAGGGAAACTAAGAAGGCCCAAGCTTACCACGTAGCTAGCACTCACAGACCGAGAGAATCGATGGCTCTAGTTCGATATGCTGCTGCAGCACTCCATCAATCTCCGCCGCTCCCGTGCACTTCCAAATTCAAGGAGCCGGTCCCGTGCATCCCTTAATCGAGACCAACAGTGCTATTCCCTTCCCCAATCATCTCTCTTTTCATCCTCAACATTCCCCATCAAGTGGACATTTGAGGCATCACCGCACCAGAGATGGTACTATTTTGATTCGCTATTAAATAACGCGGCTCTCCGCCTCTGATTTCTCCATCTGAAATCTCCAATTCTTCTCTTCCTAGTTCCTACTCTTTTGTTGGCATGTTCTTCAAAGCTTCATTGCATCCAGGGATGAGAATGGGGACGAGGAATGAGTGTGGCAGCCTTGCAGATCTAGGAAGCTTCATCGACAATTCGACAACAGGCCATATGCCCATATTCAGGTGCTTTTATTCCCTGTATTGACTGCTTTTCCACAATTGTTGGTGACATGTCTTTAAAAAATGTTCATCAGTTAGAAAAGGAAGTGAAAAAAACAGAGAGATGAACTAGTAGAATCCCAGAAAGGTTCAATTAATCAATTGACAATTTTTGGGAACCGGTAGTTCTTCGAAGAACTTAAAGTGTTCAGAAGTATATTTGGCTTCTTACTCGGCTCAAAGACTTGAAGTTATTGAATGATATTGAATTACGCAGATGTTGTGCTAAATTTGTAGAAACGTTTTCTCAAAGTTATGTCGATTAGACGATCTCTTCTCGGAATTACAACCACAGCAAATGACTTTACCAGAATCTGATGTGCCATTGCGTGCTATGGAGATTTTCGAGTTTTTTAGACATAGACTCTTTTCCAAATATATTAATAGCTTATCGAATTTTATTTACTGTACCGATCACTATAGCTTCAGTTGAACACAGTTTCTCAAAGTTGAAGTTATTGGGAAACTATTTGAGATCATCAGTACCACAATAAAGATTGAATGGTCTTGCTATTGTATGTGTTGAGAAAGAAAAGTTGGATGAAATAAATACTGATGTGGTTATTGATGACTTTTCTTCCAGAAGCGTTAGGAGAAACAGCAAGATCTGATCATCATATTACGGATGCTTTGGAGACGTTTTCTTCGGGTGAAGACATCGAGTGACGAACAGATTGAAGAGAATATAAACTAATGTAAGTTCTCATGCATTAACATTATATCTCATGATAACACTAACTCTTCAAGTTGCTATCAGTTTTGACAAGGTTTTCATACTTAGAAGAGCGAGATGATGGTCTCTTTGTGCCACTTAGAAGAGCGATCTTTTGTAGAACTATATTGTTTTCAAACTATTATGATGTAGTTCTCTGGACCGTTGCAAATAAATAATTTGTGGCATGTGTTTTTTAGTTCAAAGGCCATCAATTTATGCTACGTACTGAATTGCTTTCGAAATAATATATTCTCTGAATTTTCATTTGTCCACAAGGGCCCCATTTTGTCGTCTCGCCCCAGGGCCCCGAATATTTATGGACCGGTCCCGCGTCTGTGGCAACTTCATCAAACTCAAAATGCGTATGCACTGTTTTAGATAAAAAAAACTCCTCAAAGGAACAGGAAGAGGAAACTAAACACAATGCATGCATGTTTCCTCATTTGTTTGATTGAAAGGAAGAGGAAACTAAAATATGGGACAACATTTGTAAACAAGGTAAAACATGAAGATAGACCAGCTAGCAAAGTACCTCCGTACTGCAATAAAAAAGACCGGTAAACAATGTAATACACGAAAAAGATCAGCTAGAAGATGTACCTCCACATTGGGGCATGAACAAAAAGCGTAGCCTCCACAAATGAGGAACATTTGTCAAGTGAGTCGATTGCCATACGCAAATCCTATGATTCGCTTACTGCACGAGACGGTAGTAGCGCTCGATTGTAGGGTTCGCCCGACTGGACCGGCAAAACAGAAGTTGTGCACAAGTGGTTTTGGGAAAGTTCAATGTGATTTTTTATGTGTTTTCTCTAGCTACTTCCTTTTGTTTTTTTTTAAGTTAGATTTTTTATGTTTTCAAAAATACATGTCAAATTTTCGGGTACACCTTGAACATATTCAGTATACATGTTGAACATATTTTAGATATACGCTGAGCTTTTTTCAAATACACGCTAAACATTTATCCGAATACATGTTGAACTTTTGTTAAATGCAAAATTGAACAATTTTTAATACACAATGAACATTTCTAAACACATGTTGAACTTTCTAAAAAACTCATGAACATTTTTATAAAACGTGTGAATATTCCTTATGCGTTTAGGACCATTTCTTAAATAGCAAAAATATTTTACATTATGAACAGCCCTTAAATTTGCACGAACATGTTTTACATTTCATGAGTATTTTACAATGGCATGAACATATTTTTGAACGCATGAAAAAAATGTCATGGATAATTTTATGAATGGTACCAACATTTTAAAAAAATGTGAATGATTTGTTACATTTCATGCACATTTGTATAAAAATGTTATTAACATATTTTGAACATGTGGATTTTTTTGAATGACACAGACATTTTTCTGAATGGCACAAATAATTTTTCAATTGTACAAACAAATTTCTATATTTCTTGAACATTTTTTAATACACGGTAAACATTGTTAAAAAATAGTAAAGTAATGTATGAAATACATATATACACTATACTACTATATAGTGTAGCAGTTTTGAATAGGAGCTAGCCATCAATCCTAACAATTTATGTCCTAAATCCAACGGCTGAAAGTAGTGGGATTCGCTGTGTACAGTACATGGTTCCTCCATCCAGCATGTTCTAGAATGAACGCCTGATCCTTCTCAAGAGACCTGGGCCATACTGATTCCTCTTGGGCCAACCATGTTGCAGCTAGAGGTTGACAACGTGTTGAGCCAAAAAGTTTGGTTTTGCGGGAGAAACATAAAATAAATTTAAATTCTAATTTTTAAATATTTTACGTATTAATTTTTTTTGCAGGATTCGCTGTTAACAAATTGTGGGGTGCATTTATTAATCCCAATTTTCTTTACAAGATAATTTATTTCTGTACCTATACATCAAGAATTTTTTTGCCCTGAATCTATTAGCAAGTCTAAGTATTTTTCCTACCAAAAATCACCCCATAATGTTAAAATGTGTATTGTTGTGCATATATACTAGAATATAACTTTTTAAATATACTAAAAATAAAAGAGCGAAAAAGACTGAATTTTATCGGATGTCCCCGAAGGAACAAGAGCGAAAAAGACCGAATAAAACATATGAGAAACCTAGGGTACGTAATAATTCATGGGACGGTCAACTACAGAGGATCCTTGTGGCGAGGGGAACCGCCAAGACTATGAGTGTGTTTGGATCGATGCCTTCGGCAGCCAAGCCAAAAAAATTGGTCATCGACCAAAGGGTGGGCGCTAGTATGCCTTTACTTGACTAGTTTGTTTATCAAAGATGATCATGTTTTCTGACCATAGACATGTGTTGTCATTTGATGAACAGGACCACATCATTAGAAGAATGATGTGATGGACAAGAACCATCCGTTAGCTTGGCATAATGATCGTTTAGTTTTATTGCCATTGTTTTCTTCATGACTTATACATGTTCCTCTGACTATGAGATTATACAACTCCCGAATATCGGAGGAACACCTTGTGTGCTATCAAACGTCACAACGTAACTGGGTGATTATAAAGATGCTCTACAGGTGTCTTCAAAGGTGTTTGTTGAGTTGGCATAGATCAAGATTAGGATTTGTCACTCCATGGGCTGGTCAGAATTAGACTAGGATGGGGCGGCGCCCCCCTCCTTCCTTCTCCCCTCTTCCTCCTTCCCTTCCTTCTCCTAGTTGGAATAGGAAAGGGGGGGCGAATCCTACTTGGATGGGGAGACCAAGTAGGACTCCCCCTTTTGGTGCGCCCCCTATAGGGCTGGCCTCCTCCTTCACCCTCCTTTATATCTTTAGGAGGGGGACACCCCAAAGACACACAAGTTGATTTTTAGACGTGTGCGGTGTCTCCCTCGACAGTTTCACACCTCGGTCATATCGTCGCAGTGCTTAGGCGAAGCCCTGCGCAGGTAACTTCATCATCACCATCACCACGCCCGTCGTCGGTGAACCTCTCCCTCGGCCTCAATTTGGATCAAGAGTTCGAGGTACGTCATCGAGTCTGCGATGTGCAGATCGCGGAGGTGTCGTGCGTTCGGTACTTGATCGGTTGGATCGCGAAGACGTTCGACTACATCAACCGCGTTACTAAACGCTTCCGCTTTCGGTCTACGAGGATACGTGGACACGCTCTCCCGCTCGTTGCTATGCATCACCTAGACAGATCTTGCGTGATCGTAGAATTTTTTTTAAAATTACCGTGTTCCCCAACAAAGAGCGCATTTTTTTTCTGGTTTTGTTAACCTTCTACAGCCATTTTTTCTATGGTAGTTTTTTATTTATCTTTTCCTGTTTTACTTTGAATATTTTTTTTGATATATTATTCCTTTTTTTTTGTTTCTTTTAATTCTGTTTTTTTGCTATTTTTTTACTTATGTTTCTTTTACATTTTCATGTTTTTTGGTTAAAAAGTTACATTTTTTATATGACATACACTTTAAAAAGAATTGTGGTAAGAAAGTTTACATTGTCATGAACATATTTTTAAACACGTGAATATTTTGTTAAGTATTATAATTATGTTTTCATAAACCAAGACCATTAAAAAAAATTGTTCGAATAAATTTTTAGATTTCATGAACTTTTTTAGAACCATCATGAATATTTTTTAATTGACATGAACAACGTCTTAAACGTGTTAACATTTTTTAATGTCGTAAACATTGTTTTCTAAGGGTACGAACATTTTCGGAAACTAGATGAACATTTGGTAAAAATGACGAATATTTTAAATTCATATATAAGAATATTGCGTGAAATACACACGAAAAATAACTCACACACGATTAACAATTTTTAATAAGGCTATGAAAACTCAAAGACATGATGAACACATTTTAATATGTTATGAATATTTTCTAATACATGATGAATACTTTATTATATTTTGAATATTTCTAAAATTTAAGTTAGTATGAAAAATATAAAACAATTGTAATTAAAGGAAAATAACAAATTTGTAAATTTTTATTTGAGCAGTACAAAATCATAAATTTGTTTGGGAAAATATAAAGTCATACCTAGCATTTTTTTACCGGTTCATATAGCCAATTCAACCGGATTAGCGGTCACAGGGTGTAGTAGGCGGGGATTGTATTTCGCGCGCCGGTCGCTAGTTACGCTGCGTAATATTAGGCCGACCCAAAATAGCTCATTCCCAAACTGGCTGTAACTTTTTAATTTCTTGTTTAATATACAGTTTTTTCTCAATTTTCAGCTCCTGTTTTATTTTCATATTTCATTTTCATTTTCTATTTCTTTCCTTTCCTTTATTCTCTATTTCTTTTTTACTTTTAAATTTTGTATTTTGCGAACAGTTTTCAAATTTGTGAAGATTTTTTTAAATAGTGAAATAGTTTGAAAATCTTGAAAAGGTTTCCAACTCGTGAACATTTTTCTCAATTTGTGAACATACTAAATTTCGTGAACAAATTGGTACAAATTCACAATAATTTCATAAAATTTTGACCTGTTTTTTGAAACTGACGCACATTTTTAGTGAAACTCATGAACATTTTTTTTGAATCAGCAAACATTTTCAAAAGATTTATATTTGTGATATTTGGGAACAAAATAGAAATCCGCAAACATTTTTTTCCAACATATATTAGAAAATCATGAGCATTTTATGAATTCATGTATATTTTTCGAATTTATGAACACTTTTTGCAGACACGAACATTTTAGTTTCAGTGGACATTTTTTTGTCACATTGTGAACAACTGTTGAATACGCGAGCATTTGTTTAAAAATTCATGAATTGTTTTTAATGAGCATACATTTTTTCGAAACTTGTGTACAATGTTTAAATATATGATTATTTTTCTAAAATTATTAACATTTTGTGAAACCATGAATATGTTATCATTTCTTCAAAACTCCTTTCAAGATTCACATTTTTTAATTTTAGAAACTTTTTAAATCCTGAATTATTTTAAGGAAGAATAAAAACAGAAAATATAAAATAAAAACGATAATAAAAAAAGAGCGCGGCCAGTCCTGTAAATGGACCGGAAAAAGTGGCGCGCCGGTGGAAGTGAGGATTCGCCCTGCCTCGTTGAGAGCTCCTAATTGGCGCTTTCAGCGCCGCTGAGCGCTCCAGGCGCACACGCCCGACGCCTAGCGGACCGGCCCAGCGACATCCTCAAAAAACAGACGCGAAGAAAAAGAAAAATATTCGGGATCAATAGAGGAGAAGTTGGATTCAAACACACGTCTTAGCGAAAAGACAAACTCAAAATAACCACTCGACCAGGACCAATTAGATAACCACAATCAGAAACAGAACTTTAAATACTTATATCACTACAGCATTAACATTCATTCTGTACCAGCTAAAATCATTTCGAAAAAAGAAAACGGAATTTAAAAAAAATCTTAGATTTTAATAAAAAAGTTCACCAGCATGGGAAAAAATTGAAAAAGTTCATGGAATTCGGAAAAAAGTTCATCAATTTTGAAGAAAAATTTCATAAATTTTGAAATAGTTCACCTATCTTGAAAAAAAGTTCATCGATTTTGTATAAAAAATTCACCGATTTTGAAAAACTGTTCATCAGTTTTGAAAAAAGTTCATTGACATTGAAAAAGTTCACCGGTTTTGAAAAAGTTCATCAAATTTTAAAAACCGTTCATAGAATTTGAAAAAGTTCATCAATTTTAAAGAAAAAGTCCATCGATTATGAACAAAATAATTCACTGATTCCGAAAAAGTTCACTAATATTTTAAAAAGTTCACCAATTTAAAAAAGTTCACCAATTTTCAAAAGGTTCATCGAATTTGAAAAAACGTTCATCAAATTTGAAAAAAGCTCATCGCTTTTGAAGAAAAAGTTCACAACCCTGAAAAAAATATCAATATTGAAAAAAGTTTGTTCCTTTTGACAAAAAAGGAAAAAGAAAAGGTAACTAAGAAAAAGAAAAATAAAAAGAAAAAAGAACGAAAGTAAAAAAGAAACAGTCCAGAAAAAAAAACGTATGAAAAATTGAACAAAAAATCCCGGCTGAGAAGCTTCCTAAACCGGTGGTATTCCACGAAGTAAAGATAGAATATAAAGTAAAAACGAGGTACCTAGGCAGCAGTGATTAGTTGTTCTAGTGGTTACCTCGGGTGTCCATGGGTGTCGAAATCGCAGGTTCTATTCCATTTGGTGCATCCTATGTTTTTTTTTCTAACGGTAAAAAACCAAAAAAACATAATTGGCCGGCCCAGGCAGCATCGAATGAGGAGGTAGGGGGGGGGGGGTGCGCCTGTTTGCCGAAATCATTAATTGAGAAGTACTCGTTGCAAAGATAATCTAATCCCCCTCGTTGCGACAAGCGCGCCACTTGTCGCAACCTGTCAGTTTTCCCTTTTTTCATAGATTCATTTATTCAAAACGTTTTATCTCTCAAACCGTGCGTTCAAATCTCAAACCGCTTTCACCGTTGGATTCCTCGCGTTGAGATCTTCAAAACTAGATCCCATATTGATAGGTTTTGACGAACGTTTTTTCACGAAAAAACCAGAAGAAAAAAACCGACGAAAAAACCGAACAGGGAGCATGGGGTTTTTCCCTTTCCGAAAGAGGCACGCCCATGCCTCTCACGAAATCACAACCGTGCCTCCCGCGGAAGCAAAACCGTGACTCTCGTGGAAGGAAAAAACGCGTTTTTTTCGTTTCCAAGGAGGCACGGCCGTGACTGTCGTGAAAGCACAACCGTGCCTCTTGCGGAAGCAAAACCGTGACTCACGTAAAAGGAAAAAAACAAAAAACGCGGTTTATCCTTTCTGAGAGGCACGGCCGTGACTCTCGCGAAAGCAAAATCGTGACCCTCGCGAAAGCACAACCGTGCCTCTCGAGAAAGCAAAACCATGACTCTAGCGAAAGAAAAAAAAGACGCGTTTTTCCCTTTCTGAGACGCACGGCCGTGACTCTCGCGAAAGCACACTCGTGCCTCTCGCGAAAGCAAAACCGTGACTCTCGCGAAAGAAAAAAAACAGAAAACGCGTTTTTTCCCTTTCCGAGAGGCACGGCCATGACTCTCGCGAAAGCAAAACTGTGCCTCTCGCGGAAGCAAAACCGTGACTCTCGCGAAAGGAAAAAAAGAAAACGCGTTTTTCGCACAAAAGAGTTTTTTTAATTGAAAAGCTAAGGAAGACCGATGGAAAACCAAAACGTCGAAAAAACCCGGAAAAAACCGTTTAAAAAGCAAAAAACACGTGTGGAAATATAAAAAACAAAATCCGAAGGGGCGGCAGGAAGCGCGTGGCGTGGCGAATGGTGAGGCGGCGAAATGGCGCTGATCGTTACGAGGCTCCCGAAGGAGCGCTCGTTAACTAGTTGTTCTCCCCGTTTGCGCCGATGCCTTTAACCGGTGCAACAGGCACCGAATAGGATTTGCCTGCATTTGCCAGCGCGCGCGTCCCCTAAATAGGAGCTCCATG
Source organism: Aegilops bicornis (assembly GCA_021605145.1). Classification (NCBI taxonomy): domain Eukaryota; kingdom Viridiplantae; phylum Streptophyta; class Magnoliopsida; order Poales; family Poaceae; genus Aegilops; species Aegilops bicornis. The sequence goes on along the minus strand of CM038669.1, from coordinate 623,320,682 downwards.
TAGTGGGCCTGCCCACCCCGCACGGCACAAGCGAGCGTCAACAAGGAGGTTTTCGCACAGGGCGTGCATGGATTGGGCCGGCCCATTTTGTGGCGTCACTGTAAGCTGCACTTAAAATAGCAAAAAAAGGATGTTCGGTTGAGGAATCGAACTTGCAACCAAAAGTACAGAGTAAGGCCCTGTTTATTTGTGGTTTTCTTCTGCTTTTGCAGCTTTTTTCTACTTTGGCCAAAAAGCCAAGCAAGCTCCAAAAGCACTTATTTAGTAGCTTTTATGACTTTTTAGACAAAGTGAAAAAGCTGCAAAAGTAGAAGCAAAAGCCCAAACAAACAGGGCCTAAGTCTTCTTTACCACTTGAGCTGATGACTGTTAATGATTAGTAGGGTGCGAGTATGTTTAAGAACTAAGCACAGTGGCAGATAATAATTCAAAAAAATCAGCCATTGAACATCATTTTCAATACATGATGAGTAATTTTTAAATAAACATTGAATAATTTTTTATATACACTGATTTTATTAAATGCGCATTGAACATTTTGTGATATACGCTGAACATTTTTCAAGCACATAATAAACATTTTTTTTAAATACGACGAACAGTTTCCAAATATATGGTGAACATTTTGTTAAATGAACAATGAACATTTTTATCATTCACGCTAAACATTTTCATAATGACAGTGAAATTTCTAATAATGTACGGTGAAACATTTTCTTAACATACGATGAACATTTTTGTAATAGGAGATGAACTTTTTGTATAACACACAAAAAAGAGAAGAATAAACAAAAAAAAGTAAAGAAAAGAACGAAAAAGAAAAAGAGGAAAGGAAAAAGGAACCAAAACCAAAAAATCAGAACAAAACCACAGAAAACCGGAAGCAAAAAACCACTGAAGAAAATCGAAAAAAAAACTCGCAGGAAACAAAGCTGTGGCGAACGAAGAAACGCGAACCCCATATACCGGCCCAACCGGCAACTCGCCTCAGCGAAATCAGGACATTTTGACGCTTACGAGCGTCAAATAGGGTATGCCGACCTAGACGCCCCTATAATGCTCGTTTTAGTGAGCCGGCTTGTGTGGCTTTGAGAAGCTTCTATATACAATATTGACAGGTTTTGGTATCCTTCTGTGCGTTTTTGGAAGGATCTTTTTCATGGTTTTTTTTCTTTATTTCTGTGTTTTAACTACTGTGTTTTCATCTTTTTTGGGTTTTTTTTTCTTCTACTCTTTTTTATTTTTGTTTTGTATTTAATTTTCCCCTTTGCTAATATTCTTTACGTAAAAAGGGGCAACAGTTTTTAAAAATTGCGTGAACAAATTTCTACATCTTCATGAATTTTTTTAAGTGTGTGAACATTTTTAACAAATGTTTTAAACATTTTTAAAGGGTTACGAACACTTTTTATATGTCACGAACATTTATTTTTAAAATTGCATGAACAATTTTAAAACATGTAATGAATACTTTTTAAACATACAAACATTTTTCTTAAGTGGTACCAACATTTTTCCAAGTTCATGAATATTTTTTATAAATGTGTGAGTATTTTTCTAAGTCTCATGAATATTCTGTTAAAAATGTGTGAACACATTTTTTGAACCGCATGAACATTTTATTTAATTTCGTGTATGGAAAAAAGGTTGACGCGGTTCAAATTCACGCATTTTTAACAAAATATTCATGAGACTATAAAAATGTTCACACGTTTATGCAAAATATTTGTGACATTCAAAAAAAATGCTGGTACCATTTAACAAATTCTTCACACATTTAAAAGTGTTCATGGCATTCTTAAAAAAAAATCATGCAATGTTAAAAAATCTTCATGGCATGTAAAAAAGTGTTTGTAGTTCTTTGGTCACAAAAAATAATGAAAATTAATAAAATACAAACGTACATACACCTATTTTTCGAGTAATGAACATACACAATAATAGAGGGTACACTACACGAGTAAAAATGTGAAGACAAATCTAAAGTCCATCTGATTCGCCAAAAAATAGTCTATGCTCCATCTCATTATTCAATACATGGATGCAAATCTATCACTTTTAGTAAGGAAGTGGATTTGTTTTTCTCTTGATGTTTTACAACTCGTATTTCCTCTCTGCACTATTCCTATTTTTACACACTCCCAAATGAATTGTAATACTTTACTCTACATACGAAATTAGGATACTTGAACCACCACATTTAATGAATTGTCTATAGTACTATCTGTCAAAACATGTCATTGAATGTTGTTCACATGGTTCACATTAGAGAATCCTAGCTGGCACCAACAATGATCCTACACACGGTTTATTTATCTTTCTCTCGTCGCCCAACGGTCACTTTCCCATGATCGTTTAGACTATGAAAACCGGAAGAGGGTTCGAAACAGAAGGGCGAGAGTTTTCAGAGTTTTGGAATGGAAGACTCGATCTCATATGGTGAGGAAGTGAAACTACTAGAAGATGTCAAGGACAAAGTGGGAGATGGTGCGGAGGAGCCACCTGATTGGCTCCCACATGGTTGGATCATGCTGGTCAAACGTGGTGATGATGCGCCATCTATAAGGTATGATGTATACTACCAAAACATATGCAAAGATACACCTTGTTCGGTAGGTTTAACACATATTGATGATTTATACATGTTTGTATGCTTTTTCTAGTTTTTGATGTTTTGTTTGCTTGAGAGATCTGCCTTATTTTCCTTGTTGCTTTTGTTTTCTTCTAGTATTTAATTTCTCCCGTGTTGAGGTCAAATTCAGGATGAAGGAAGAGGTCCTGAACTACCTTTTCTTCGATATGGATATGTATATTTCTCTTACTATGACGAGATCCTTATATATTTTATTTTTTATTACATCCATGATCCATGTGCCATTCTACCATGGTATGCATAAAACACACGAATGGCTTCCGAAGGGTTGGTTGGTTGAGCTCAGAGGAGAGGGAGAAGATGGACACGATGTGCAAGGTAGTATTTCATTCCTTCGTGGGCCCCGGGAGAATAATAATATAAAATGGAAATATTAGGATTTACTTGGTTTTGGTAATAGTTTTATGTTTAGTCGGCACTAAGAGTACGAGTAATTTCTAAAGAAGATTTACTACTCTATGCTAAGGAAATAAACATATCCAAATGTGTTACAGATGGACAATGCTAGACAAGCTCCCAAGATAATGCGTATTTCTTGCTATTAGTACATAAGTAATTATATATATATATATATTTATATATATATATATATATATATATGTATGTATTTGTAATGATTTTGCTTTTCAAAGCTTATTCTCTTCCTTACTTTGTAGATTCTAGCAAAAGTGGAGTTCAACCCATGTGAGCTACCGCAATGATGGGTCAAAGAGCTAATATGCATAAAATCAGAGGGAATAATAAAGAAAGACTTGGTATATAAAAATAAAAAATAAAACCTTACATTTTTCATTGTTGACTTTCAAATTTCTGGTCGTGATTAATGATGGCCATCCCACATGACATAGGCGAGCATCCCGTTGTTCTCGCAGCAAACAAGACCTAGACGCCCCTACAATGCTCATTCCACTGGCTGACACAACAACTCAGTTTTTAGTTTTGAGAAGCTTTTATATACAATATTGCATGGGTTTTTTTTTGAAAGAAGGGGTTTCCCCGGCCCCATTTTATTGATGAGGCAGACAGAAATAAATGAGCCAGATCCGGGCAACAACCCTTTATAAACTTAAAATAACCCATCCTGCTTTCGAAAGCAAAGAAAGACACAATGATCGGAAGTTCATCCACTCTACTACTAGCAATCTTCTCCTTTTTTATTACATTACCCCTGCTGAAATAGCAAATCAAACTACTGCTCGAAAGATTCAGTATGGGGGAGATTCAGTAAACAAGACCTACTGCTCGAAATGTTGCATGGTTTATGGTGGCGTCCATGGTTCCACCCCACTCCTCCACTAGAATCCACATCCCCTCCAATGGAACCATTCATTGACCCACACTCCATTGCTCATCATTTGGATTTCTCTTTTGGACATCAATTCAAAAGCAAGGTTCGTGATATCTTCTCCACTTTGGTCAACCCTGTGTCACCATCCTATGGATTTCTCTTGGTGCTTTCTTTTTTTCTGCAATAATTTGCATTGTTGGTGCTTTCATGAACTAGCTATCAGTGCTTAGAATCTAGTATGCAGGCAACATTATATTATTGTGTTTAATGTTGTCCTTTATGAGCTGTGCTCCTTTTGGTATATAATCATGCCTCATATGTTCAAAGTTTTTGTACATGTCCTCAATATGTTGGCGATTTATTTCCCTCACACTATGATATTCCTAGTATGAGAACCCAAGATATTATCATTCCACTTATCAGTAAGAGTCAATATGGGTTCATTAAAAGCAGAAATATTCAAGACGTCTAGCTTGGGGATTCGAGTACATTCGTGTGTGTCATAAATCTAAGAAAGAGATTGTCATATTTAAGATTGATTTTGAGAAAGCATTTGACAAGGTGGAATACAATGCCATCTACTTCATGTTGAAACATTTGGGCTTTGGAGATAAATGGCTTAGATGGATAACATGATATTATCTACTGCCTCCACTTCCGTGATCTTATTTCGTATCCCTGGGAAAATAATTAACTATAAAAGAGGGTGAGATACGTAGACCCTCTCTCACCTCTTCTCTATGTTCTTGTGGCCAAACTTCTACAGATCCTGGTTAATGAATCATGGCACAATGGACATATGAGTTTTCCTATTGACAATCAGCATACTATGAGCTAGCCTATTAACCAATATGCAGATGATACACTTATTATCATGCCTACAGAACAAGAGCAACTATCAAACCTCATGAATGTTCTAAAGATTTTTTTTTCAGAATTTACTGGTTTGAAAGTCAACTGCAACAATTCCTCTTTGCTCCCAATTACTATATCTCATGAAAGAGTTGTGTTTCTGGCTAAAAAAATTTGTTGTAAAAAATATGTATTTCAGTTATCTTGGGCTCCTATGGGTTCCACTATACCTAAAGTGGATGATCGAATGCCTATGGTGTCCAGACTTGACAAAAGACTATCTTGGATTACTTCAATGATGCCATACTCTGGTAGGTTGGTCCATCTAGTAATTTATGCGCTCCTCATCTTTGCCATGTGTCGCATTAGAGTACCTTTTAGAACCCTAGACCACTTTCAAAAAATGAGTAAAAGTTTTCTTTGGTATGGAAAAGAAATTAATAAGCATGGAACTTGTCTAGTCGATCAAATGGGAAAAATATATGCCTCCCTTAAAAAGCTGGTGGCCTATATGTTTTAGATCTCAGAACGCAAAACAAATCTCTGCTCACTAAATTCTTATACAAGTTTTTCAACCAGCATGATATACTTTGGGTTCAATTGATTTGAAATACATATTGTAATGATGTTGAGGTGCCTAGCTATCCCACTAGAGTTGGCTCTTTCTGGTGGAGGGACAGTTGTTCTATATTGGAGGATTCCAGAACATGAGCATTTGTAAACCTGCTTCTAGAAACAGAGTAGAAGTCTGAGTTGATAGGTGGAATGATCAGAGTCTTCAAGAAAGATTTCCGCAGTTGTTTGGGTACACTTGATTTGGAATACATATTGTAATGATGTTGAGGTGCCTAGATATCCCACTAGAGTTGGATCTTTCTGGTGGAGGGACTGTTGTTCTATATTGGAGGATTCCGGAACATGAGCATTTGTAAACCTGCTTCTAGAAACACATTAAAAGTCTGAGTTGATAGGTGGAATGATGAGACTCTTCAAGAATGCAGTTGTTCTCATATGCCAAAGACATAAACATCACTGTTGACTGCATACAACTATGTTTCTCATGACTTCTATGATATGTTTCATGTAATAATGTCATCCATTATTGTCTAATAAAGCAAAATAATGTTGAAGCTTTTAAATGGCATGATTTGCAACAACATCAAAGACACTTGGCAGTTCTACTGCCATAGAAATAAATATTCCAACAAAAGAATATATCTAGAACTTATTTGAAATCCGTGTGATACTCCAAAGCCTTTCCAATGGATATGGAAACCTTACGGTTTTACTAAATAGAAAATTCTTCTTTTGGCTGCTGTTACAGGACCGTTTAAATACCAGCGATCTCCCGATAAGAAAGAACTTCCACATTGAAACCAAAAAAATGTGTTTTGTGTGATGATGAGCCTAATGATCACCTTATGCATCTCTTCTTCAATTGTTTTGTGTAATTGTGTTTCTCTTAGTTTTGACTGGAACACTGACTATGATATTGTAGAGATGCTCATGGAAGGGGAGAGGAGATACTCAATTCAATGTTTCAAAGAATGCCTGATTGCTGGCCGTTGGAGTATTTGTAAGCACAAGAATAGTGTTATTTCTTAGAACAAGGTCAAAAACTAGGAGTATTGCATATCATGCTTCAAATCTCACTTTGATACAATCATCAAGACGGGCAAACCTAGCTGAAAGGAAGGGGTGCAATCTTGGTTGGATTATTTGTGAACCATTTGTAACAAACTATACCTAATATATAGCCATTTGTACATGTTCCACCAATCTTAATGAAAAAGAGTTACAACAGGGCTTTTCCCTACTGATGTTGCTCAAAAAAATGTAATGGCTCGTTTTGGGAACCTTGTTTACATTTCTGAAAGGTTTTAATTTCAGGGTTTTTTTTTCTTTTGTTGTGTGTTTCTCTCTATTTTTTCTCCATTTGTTTTGTTTTCAGGTTTCTTCTTCTTGTTTTTTTTATTTTTATCTTCTCAGTTTTTTATGTTCTTTTTTTAAAGGAGGGGATGTCTTTTATATTTCATGAACATGTTAAAAAAGTTGAACGAACAAGTTTTCATATTTTCATCAATGTTTTTGTAAATCTACCAAGTTGTTTCAGAGGTTATGAACATTTTCTTATATCACATGGTTTTTTTAGTTGTGCGAACAAATTTCAACATCATCATGATTTTTTTTAAATGCATGAATATTTTTTGTAAATGTTGTGAACATTTTGAAAATGGTTATAAACACTTTTATATGTCATTAACATTTTTTCGTCTAAATTGCATGATTTAAAAAAATCATAAACCATTTTTAACATGTAGACATTTGTGTTAAATGGTACCAGCATTTTTATGAAGGTCATGAATAATTTTTATAAACGTATGGACATTTTTCTAAGTCTCATGAAGAATTTTGTTGAACATGCATGAACACATTTTTTGAAGTGTGTGAACATTTTTTGGAACTTCGTGTATAGAAAAATTGTTCACCCAATTTGAAAAACATGTTCACGTATTTTTAACAAAATATTGATGAGGCTTAAACAAATGCTCACACATTTATAAAAATATTCTTGACATTAAAAATAATGTTGGTACCATTTCAAAAAATGTGCACGTGTTTAAAAAGTGTTCATGACATTTTTTTTAAATGTTCATAAAACTTTCAGGCAATATTTTTGAAAATATTGTTCATGAGATGTAAAAAGCTCATTGTTCTTTGGCCACAACAGTTAATGAAAATTAATACAATATAAACCTACATACAAACACTTACTTTTTAAGTAGTGAACATATGCAATGATAGAGCGTACACTTCACCAATAAAAATATGAATACAAGTGTATACTCCATTGATTCGCGAAAAAGGTGTCTATGCTCCATCTCATTATTTAACACGTGACGCTAATCTATCAGTTTTAGAAAGGAGGCGGGTTTGTTTTTCTCTTGATGTTTCACAATTTGTACTTCACCACACTGTTCTTGTTTTCACAGACTCCCAATTGAATAGTAATACTTTACTCTACATGCCATTAGGTTACTCCGGTCACCACATTTAATGAATTTTCTATAGTGCTATCTGTCAAAACTTGTCACCGAATGTTGGTCAGATGGTTCACATTGGAGAATGCTAGCTCGCACCAACAATGATCCTGCACACGGTTTATTTATCTTTCTCTCGTCGCCCACGGTCTCTTACTCGTGATCTTTTGGATCTATGAAAACCAAAAGAGGGGTCGAAACAGAAGGGCGAGAGTTTTCGGAGTTGTGGAATGGAAGACTCAATCTCATATGCTGAGGAAGTGAAACTACTAGAAGATGTCGAGGACAAGGTGGGAGATGGTGCGGAGGAGCCACCGGATTGGCGCCCAGATGGTTGGATCACAGAGTCAAACATGGTGATGACGCGCCATCTATAAGGTATGGTGTATACTACCAGAACATATGCAAAGATACACCTTCTTCGATGGTTTAACACATATTCATGATTTATACGTGTTTGTATGTTTTTGCTAGTTTTTCTAGTTTTGTTTGCTTGAGAGATCTGGTTTATTTTCCTTGTTGATTTTGTTTCCTTCTAGTATTTTATTTCTCATGTGTTGAGGGTCAAATTCAGGATGAAGGAAGAGGTGCTGAACTACCTTTTATTCTATATGGAAATGTATATTTTTCTTACTATGACAAGGTCCTTATATATTTTATTTTTTATTATATCCATGATCGATGTGTCATTCTACCATGGTATGCATAAGGCACACGAATGGCTTCCAAAGGGTTGGTTGGTTGAGCTTAGAGGATAGGGAGAGAAGATGGACAAGATGTACAAGGTAGTATTTGATTCCTTCATGTGCCCCGAGAGAATACTAATATAAAATGGCAATATTAGGATTTACTTAGTTTTGGAAATAGTTTTATGTTTAGTCAGCACTGGCAGTACAGTTACTTTCTAAAGAAGATTTACTACTCTATGCTAAGGAAATGAACCATATCCAAATGTGTTACAGATGGACACAATGTGAGACAAGCTTCCAAGATAATGTGTATTTCTTGCTATTAGTACATAAGTAATTATATATGTTTGTAATGATTTTTATTTTCAAAGCTAATTTTCTTCCTTACTTTGTAGATTCTAGCAAAAGTGGAGTTCAACCCATGTGGGTAGTATGCATAAGAGGGAATAATAAAGAAAGACTTGGTGTATAAAAATAAAAATAAAAACCTTACATTTTTCATTGTTGATTTTCAAATTTCTGGTCATGATTAACGATGCCCATCGCACATGATACAGACGAGCATTATGTTGGTCTCACGGTAAACAAGACCTAGGTGTCCCTACAATGCTCGCTCCACACTAGCCGACACAACGGCTCACTGTTTAGTTTTGAGAAGCTTTTATATACAATATTGCATGATTTATGGTGGTGTCCATGATTCCACCCCACTCCTCCACTAGAAACCACATCCCCTCCAATGGAACCATTGATTGATCCACACTGCATTGCTCATCATCTGGATTTCTCTTCTGGAAATCAATTCAGAAGCAAGGTTCATGATATCTTCTCCACTTTGGTCAGCCCCGTGTCACTGTCCTATGGATTTCTCTTGGTGGTTTATTTTGGCCGCTCTTCATTTCGCTTGGATCTAGTCAATGCGAGTTTGGCTCTCTCGGCTTGCACATGTGGTGCATATGATTCACCGAATGTTTCCCATGTTCATGGCAACATTTTTCGTTTCTCGGTCTGCTTCAAGGCAGTGGGTATCTATCTTGTAGATAAGAAAATTTCTCGTGTGATATGTTCGCATGCTTATTCCATCTATGGAGTGGTGGCGGACCAAATTGGGGTTTTGAGGAGAAATTATGGTATGTTGAACAAGACGCAAAATGGACTATGATCTCATACAAAAAACCATCACATCAGCAAGCCTCTATTAAGAAGGTTTATCAAAGGATTTCTAGCAACTATGCGTCAATGAACCTGGATTCCCTAATCTTGGTAATAATCATCATTTGAATCATCCATTGATTGGTGCAAACTCCATCCCCATTAGAGCTAGAAATCTCGAACGTGTGATCTCCGATTGGATTATCACGCTGACCATGCACGTACTCAACAAACTTCCATGCATAACTGATTGGTAGGTGATGGGCTTAATGGCAATCCAAATTCTGCCACTCCGAAGGACCATAGTGTTGGGCCAGCCTCTATGCAGCGCCCCCATCCAGCCCAACAACTGGGAAACTAAAGAGTCTGATTTATCTTTGGATTATTTTGGCCGTGAAAATCGCTTCTGTTATCGATGCCTTGGATATGGTCATTTCTGTGCAGATTGCTAGAATAAAATCAGATGTCATGTTTCTTATAAGTATTGCAAGATTTTGTTTCTACAAGCAAAAATGTGGAGAGACATAGCAGGTCAACAACCGATAGATACTCAGCACAATAAATCCCATGCCCCTCCATTGGCCTCTTCGCCTCACTCTTCTGCTCGTCATATTACAGTCACTTCAATAAATCCAAGCTTAGAAGCAATGGAGTTCTAGCCCTTGCAACCTCCCCCACCTCCGTCCCTTTTCTGACAGTCGCTTGGTCCTCGTCATGCCCGGCATGGATATGTGGTGGTCGGCGGCGATCTCCCAATGGTTTGTGATGAATGGGCCATCGCCACTTGGAACCTGCCATCTCTCTAGAGGAGTTCCACGATGCAAACACAATGATCCCCAACTTCCTAGAGAGTCGTGGATGGCGGAATAACTACACGTCACATCGTTGTATGGGTACTGCCTTAATCCGATTCACTACTGCCTACTCTCACGACACTACCATTAGCAACATTCCATTTTAGATTGGGAATTCTATTTTGCGGATCAGTAGGCATGACCGTTGTGTAAATTACCATAGCATTAATTAATTTCATGCATGATGTATTTCTATTATCGATTTAAATACCCCTTGAATGTTGGGATGTGAATGTAGTCAGTCGCAAGGTTTTACCTTTTGTCGTTTTTTGATTTGGAACAAAGAACAAAGAGACAAAACCAAAATTGTTGTGAAGTTTATTGTTATGAATGTGGATACTCTTCCAATTAGCATTGTGGTTCTTCACAATATAGGTGATGTTGGGTATGGTGATTCATGGACTTGCCCTGCATATATTTTATATCAGGAAGTGATTGATAACAAGGGGTGATGAAGACCCCCTGCCTACTAATGGGGGTAATCCTTATCCTCTCCCTCACATTCATGAGGGGTTTTGGCATTTTGAAGTGCTGGGTAACATTCCTCTGGAGGAAATTGTTGTAGGTGCTCACAATGAAAACCTTGGTCCTCCTTATGAGGATGTTCATGTTGCTGTTGAACACGTAAACCCCAATGTTTCAGTAGAGAAAAATGCTGCAGTTATGTTCTTGTGGGCTGGATGTTATTAATGAGGTGATTTCCAATGCTACGCTACTAGCCCCGCTGGTATTACTGACAATGATGCCCGATTTTATTCATGTCCCCATGGAAGAACATCAGCAAGAACAACAAACTATTCACAATCCTATTTTTGTCCCAAATAACAATGAGATGAATTACAATGATATTCCTTCTACTAATGTTGCCCCAGCTATGCAAACCAATGAAATTACCATGGAAGGTATGTTAGAATAATTGGCTGATCTTTAGGGTCTGATTGGAAGTCTAGCCTCAAATGCACAGGACATTATTCCCAAGATGGGAGGTACTAAGATAATAATGCTAAGTGTAACATTTTGGATATAGAGGGCATTAATGGCACTAGTAAGAGATGTTTTCTGCAGATACAACAGTACAAGTTCAGTCTCTGAAATCAAGCTCTGTCGGTGTGGTTGAGATCATTGGAGAAGCACTACAAAAAAAAGACACATCCGTGACATTTTGGGCCGAACGAATTTTTTTTCTGTCATACATATGACACTTCTATGCCGATAATTGTGACAAAACCCGGTATCATCATAGATGTGGTGGGCTCCTACTTCTATGACAAAAATCATGACAGAAAATGGGCTTTTTGTCTGGGCGGGCCGGAGACGCAGCTGCATGACATTCTTTGGGCCGTCCATGACGGAAAAAACCGTGGTAGAAGCGAGGGGAAATTTCGGGAGTTGCCGGTTACGGTGGGAGGTCGGGGCGGCGATCGCGCTGCTTCTCTTGTACACGTGCGAGGCGTTGGCTCTAACTGAACCCGAGCGAGGCGTTGGGCTCTAACTGAACCCGAGCGATTTCACTGCAGGCTACGCGTTACTGAACCTGAGCGATCGATCGATGGCTGCTAACTGAAACCGATGGAGCGATTCCTTCGCTATTGCTGCTAACTGAGGCTGATCGATTGGATGAGCGATGGAGCGCTATGGGGGTTGGATGAACAATGAGCGGTGGCGTTGCCTCTGGATGAACAGGACCCGTGGTGTGGAGAGCTGGATGAGCGATGAGACGGTGGAGGGGTGGCCGTGGAGGGGTGGTTGAACAGGACCCCGTGGTGTGGAGGGCTGGATGAACATTAGACGGTGGAGGGGTGCCCGTGGAGGGGTGGTTGAACAGTAGCCGGTGGAGTAGCGCACGGTGGAGGCTGGATGAACAGGAACCCGTGGAGGCTGGAGGAGGTCGACGGTAGCCCGTGGAGGCTGGGGGAGGTCGACGGTGGAGATGAACAGTATCCCGTGGAGTCTCGTTTTGCGGTACGCCACACCCCTCCCGATGAACAGGACCCCCGTTTCGACCGTAGCGCTCCAACACAAGTCCGTTTCGTCCGTTTTGCGGTATGCCACACCCCTCCCGATCAACAGGACCCCCGTTTCGACCGTAGCGCTCCAACACATGTCCGTTTCGTCCATTTTGCGGTACGCCACACCCCTCCCGATCAACAGGACCCCCGTTTCGACCGTATGAGGTCCGTTTCCTCCGCTTTTGGCGGTATGCCACACCCTCCCGATCAACAGGATCCCGTTTCGACCGTAGGAGGTCCGTTTCCTCCGTTTTGGCGACGCCACACCCTCCCGATCAACGAGACCCGTTAAGCACGTAGGAGGTCCGCTTCCTCCGCTTCTGCGATACGCCAGCCTTGTTTCCATCGCCTGTTCCGTCCCAAGCCCTCCCGATGAACACGACCACGCATTCCGTTCCGACCCAGCCGGTTGGCTCCCACGCGTTTCGTTGCCTCCCGATGAACACGACGCATTCCGTTGCCTCCCGATGAACACGACGCATTCCGTTGCCTCCCCATGAACACGACGACGACGCTCTGTTCCGACCCAGCCATGTACACGAGCCCTCGCCGTATGTATGCGCGAGTAGGCGTTCGAGACCCCGCCCGTATGTACACATACGTGGCCGTATTTTCTTTCTTGCACCCTGGCCGTTGTACATACGTGCACATGCTACGTGTGTGCCTCTACTACGACATGTGCGCGCCTCTACATCCACCAGTATATATGTACGTACACGTTCGCGACCAGAATGACAACGCTACGTACGCTTCGACCAGGTGGGTCCCGACTGTCAGGCACTTCCTTGCCTGCGAAGATGTAGCTGGTGGGTCCCAGCAGTCAGGGGGCGAATCGTTTTTTTTTTGCCCGGACGCACTTCCTTGGGGGTGGAGATGTAGCTGGTGGGTGCCAGCAGTCCGGGCGAATCGTTTTCGGACGCACTTCCTTGCGTGCGAAGGTGTAGCCGGTGGGTCCCAGCAATGATGGGGAAACATTTTTCCATGAAATACGGTGGCCCGTCCGGTGTGTCCCCACTATCGGTGGAGGAATAATTATTTTGGCGCGTAATAAGGAGGCACTTCCTTGCTGCGGCCGTGGACCCTGTCAGCCTCTCCATGCAGTACTCTTCCGATGGAAGTCGGTCGTTGACCACATTGACCACGCCGCGCCGAGAGCACCACGGTGGTGGACGACGGCGAGGCCTAGGAAGGGGACGACGCGGAGGCAGGGAAGACTCGACAGTTGTTTCCCACGCGAAGGGGAGTACGACTGTATGAGGGTTTACTAGTTCGTCTGCCGTCGCCGGAGAATAACAGCAGGTGTGGGTGAGTAGAGGGATGGCTAGGCCAGCGATGGGAGATGCATTGGGGGCGGTGAGGCTGCTGGCAGCAGCACAACCCGGCCACGGGGAGGAGGAGCGAGCAGTCCATGGCGCTTGTTTGAGCGGCTGGAGCAGGAAGAGCAGAGATTGAAGAAGCACGACGGCCGTTGGATGGACATCCAACCGTCACTGCTTGTGCGTCAACCTTTTTTTAGGAAAGCCTCAAATCTGTGGAAAACAGCATACAGCCCATCTGCCATTATTTCTAATAGTTTATAGCCCATTTGCTAATTCTTAAGGTTTTTTTGGAGCTCATATTCTTTTTGTTAGCATTACAGCCCATATTGTGGCCACGGTTAAAAAATTATACGAAATTTTGCATATTTCGGTGCGGTCCGAACTGTTTTTAATCCCAAAATTTCGACTCGCATTCAAACTGATTTAAAAAATAAATGTATATCAATATAAAATCCAACAAATTCTCCATGCATAAAAATTAATGTAATTTAAAATCTTGAAATGAAAAAAAATATTTGAAACTAATTGCGGTTTGATGTGTTTTAAAATGTACAACCCATTTCTCATTCTCGATGGGCCATTTTCTCGGCCAAATTAATGAAAGCTCTCCTCGTCTTGAAAGATTTGCAGCCCAACAGCCCGACAAAGCGACTTACTTGGCAAATCACAAAAAACTGGGTTGTGGCCGTGGACCCGGTATCGGCCTCTCCACGTACAATACTCTTACGATGGAAGTCGTTCCTTGACCATATTGACCACGCCACGGAGAGCACCACGGCGGTGGACGCACGAGGCCAAGGAAGGGACGACGCGGAGCCGGGGAAGATGCGGCGGTGGAAGCCTCTTGGCGGAGAGAAGTCTGAGGGTTCACCGGTTCGACCGCGGTGTGAGGCTGCCGTTGCCGCAGAGTCCCGCCAGCGGTGAGAATAGTAGGGGGCGGTGAGGCCTCCGCGGCAGCACAGCCGGCCACGGGAGGCAGGAGCATGCGGCACGACCGGCGCTGCTTTGGGCGGCTGGAGCAAGAAGACCAGAGGTTGAGGAAGCACTACGGCTGTTGGATGGACATCGTACGGTCACTGGAGCTAGAGTCGTTCATATTGACTAAGTTGAGAAAGCCCTTCGTCCCCGTCAACTTAGTAGACCCACAAGACAGCCTCCCACCAAGGTGGGTCCCAACTAGCTGGGGGAGTATTCATTTTTTTGTGCGTAATAAGGAGGCACTTCCGATGGGTCCGAGCTGACAGCGGTGGGAACGTTTTTTTTTTGCGAAACACGGTGGCCCATCCGGTGGGTCCCAGTAGTCAGGGGGAAATGATTTTTTTCGCAAAATACTGTTGGCCCGTCCGGTGGGCCCCTGCTGTCAGGTGGAGGAATAATTATTTTCCGCGTAATAAGGAGGCACTTCCTTGCGGCTGCCATGGACCCAAATTGTCGGCCTCTCCACGTCGATACTCTTCCGATGGAAGTCGGTCATTGACCACATTGACCACGCCGCGCCGAGAGCACCACGGTGGTGGACGACGGCGAGGCCTAGGAAGGGGACGACGCGGAGCAAGGCCACGGGAGGCAGGAGGAGGCGGTAGCACATCCGTCCACGGGAGGCAGGAGCAGGCGGCATGACCGGCGCTGCTTTGGGCGGCTGGAGCAAGAAGACCAGAGGTTGAAGAAGCACTATGGCCGTTGGATGGACATCATACGGTCACTGGTGTATTGACTAATTTGATAAAGCCCTCTGTCCCCATCAACTTAGTAGGCCCACAAGTCAGCCCAACAATATGGTGGGTCCCGGTGGGGGGTATTCATTTTTTGTGTGCGTAATACGGAGGCACTTCCTTGCGTGCGAAGATATAGCTGGTGGGTCCGACCTGTCAGCGGGGGGAACGTTTTTTTGCGAAATACAGAGGCCCTTCCTATGGGTCCTAGCTGTCAGGTGGAGGAATCATTATTTTGCGCGTAATAAGGAGGCATTTCCTTGCGTGCGGCCGTGGACCCAGCTGTCAGCCTCTCCACGTACAGTCCACTTCCGATGGATGTCGTTCATTGACCACGTTGACCAGGCCGCGCCGAGAGCACCAGGGCGGTGGACGACGGCGAGGCCTAGGAAGGGAACGACACGGAGCCAGAGAATACTCGGCAGTTGTTTCCCATGCGGAGGAGTACGAGGATTTACTGATTCGTCTGCCGTCGCCGGAGAATAACAGCATGTGTGGATGAGTAGAGGTATGGCTAGGCCAGCGATGGGAGTACGGTGGGGCCGTGAGGCTCTTGGCACAAGCATAGCCCGCCCATGGAGGAGGGAGCAGTAGTCCGTGGCGCTTGTTTGAGCGGTTTGGAGCATGAAGAGCAGAGATTGAAGAAGCACGACAGCCGTTGGAAGGACATCCAATAGTCCTGCTCTCGTGTGTTGACTAAGTTGATGTATGCGTTGCATGTCGCCAACCTTTTTTATGAAAGCATACGCGTCAACCTGTAGTAGGCGCACAAGTCAGCCTCAAATCTGTGGAAAACAGCATACATCCCATACGCCATTATTTCTAATAATGTACAACCCATTTGCTAATTCTTAAGGTTTTTTTGGAGCCCATCTTCTTTTTGTTAGCATTACACCCCATATTGTGGCCACGGTTAAAAAGTATACGAAATTTTGCATATTTCGGTGCGGACAACTGTTTTTAATCCAGAAATATCGACTCACATTCAAACTATTTTCAAAAATAATTTATATAAATATAAAATCCAAATAATTGTCCATGCATAAAAATCAATGGAATTTAAGATCTTGTAATGAAAAAAAAATTGAAACTAATTCCCAGTTTGATGTGTTCTAAAAATGTGCAGGCCATTTCTGGGCAAACCGAATGAAACTCTCATCATCTTGAAAGATTTGCAGCCCAGCAGGGCCGGTAAAGCAAGTAGGCCTTGTTTGGGTATTTCTTTTAAAAAAAGTAGAACTGGGCTAGCCATTTTCAGCAAGAAAAAAACACAATTGGGCTCATGATGTGGTAAACATAAATAAAACCCTGGCTAAACGGGCCATAGCCCCCGCACAGCCCCGTTGTTACCCTGATACGTCGCTAAAACTAGTATAAATAACAACTACTTGTTCCTCAAAAAAAACTGCGCGACTTCTTTGGGTCCCCGTGTCACCGCAGAGTGTAGTTCTCTCGTTTATTGACTATGTTGACAATGGCGTGAGCCCCAGATGTCCAAACATTAGGAGGAACCATATTTTTGGGCTTGTACTATAGAGGCACTTGCTTGCGTACTGCCATGACGCTGGTGGGTCCCTACTGTCATCCTCTCCACGTACAGTCATCTCCTTGTTCCTCTCGGTTGTTGACAACGTTGACAACGCAAGAGGGCGGCGCACCGCGCATGGCGAGCGAACCAAGTCCGCAAGGGAGGACGATGGCGAGGCCTCAGACGGAACGAACAGGAGCCGTTGAAGATGCGCCGGTCCAGTCGCAGGTGGAGGGGAGTACGAGGATTGACTGGTTCGAGCACGGGTGCATGTTGGGGCTAACGTCGCCGGAGAATAACATGACGTGTGGGGGAATAGAGGGAGGGACTGGCCAACGTTGGAGGGTACGTACGGTAGGGCGGCGGAGGCGCAGCCAGCCATGGGAGGCGGGAGCAAAGCGGAGCCGACGGGTGGTTTGGTTTGGGCGGCCGGAGGAAGAAGAAGACAAGAGATAGAAGATACACGACGGATGTTGGATGTCAATCCAACGGCCGGTAGGCAGAATCGTTTGTTGATCGGCTAGTAAGTCGACACCACCTTGGATAGGCTATTTCCTCGCGGGTCCCAAATGTCGAATCCAAATCCGCACGGTCATGCAGCCTTTCCTATGAAAATTTACAGCCCATTTGATGTGCTAGTTCGAAATAAGTTTGTGGGTCTGGTGGGGCTAATCACTTGGCTTCAGAATGCACAAAGTGAGCTCAAGCAGCCGGCGTGAGTGATGTTATTTCCCTTGGTTGTGATTTGTTACAATATTTCACTCTAAATTAAACGAATGGCAAGCCATTTGCCTTGTTGCAAAGAAAATATGACAGTCACACCGAGTTGAAAAGGGCAGAACATCTAACTCCAGCTTACAAACTGCATAAAAGCACGAGGGTTGATTGTTCATCAGGTTTCCAAAAAACCCAGATTGAAAAGGGCAACAACATCTAACTCCAAAGACTGTTTTCGTGATCACAAATCAAATGGATCGGTCAGGTCCATAGAATGAACATCGTGGGCCGTAAAATTTACTGGATTATGACCACAATATGTTGTAAATAGAAGCCCGGCACGCTCAGAAGCTCTTTTGCCCACCTGAAACTCCTTTATTTGCTCTTCGACATACCCATCCATCAAAACCATGCTGCTGATAAACTTAAGCCTGATGGACAATAGTAACCTCGCATTCAGCAGGAAGAATGTGACAAATCTTGTGTTTGCACGGTTGGCTACATATCGTTCTAGCGTTATTGTCTTCAATCGAATCTCATGAGAAGTGAGAAAATCCCGATGCTTACGAATCCACCGATTGGTTATAACTTTCTTACCCGTCCTGTTGCCTAAATAGACATGAAGATTGAAAACAGTTAAGGTCTAAAAGAAGAGTGTCGAAAGAGCAACAGCTGAACGGTTAATTCTAGTACACTATATGCGGGCTTCCAATGTGCGTGAAATTATCACCTTTATATACAACTTCTCCAGAAATGGAAAGCATTGCAGCAAGCCAATAATCTTGTTAGATCAAAACTATTCATTTGGATATATAAGATCTTGACAGAATCCAGCACCATTGATAGGTCATCCATGGAGAAACACTTCATTGAGCATAGAACATAATATTAGTACAAAATGTGTACTCCAAGATGATATATAAATTATGCGCAGAAATTTAAAATGCAGCTTATGATTACAAGTGTAGATGATAATATAAAGTACCTGAAGAACTGTGGAGCCAAACACCATATTGAAATGAGCACAGAGATCATGTATTACACCCAAGGTCTCTAGCTTAGGCGCAGAGAGGACGGTTATTTGCAACGGTGAATAACTAGAATCAAGGATCAACCTTTGAAGTGAAGGGGCATCTTGGATGATGAGCTGCCTTCCGTCAAAAGAAATTCCAATTCTTACAAGGTTAGGCGACTTTATTTGGAGACAACCGATTCTAATCGTGAAAACAAGCACCAAGCACTCGGTAGCAGGCAAGCTGGAGTGGATGATCTTGTGCAATGAGGACCTCCGATACTCTGAAACCGCACAAGTGAAAGTTTCTTGAGAAATGGGAGTCGAAGGTTTAGTACAGATTGTGCAGTAGGTAGCACAGCGCAAAGGTGGCGGTGTGGAGAGAGGAGGAAAACCGCGAGATGGACATCGGTCGAGGGCACAAGTTCATGGCGTTCGGTATGTGGTATGTGATTTGTGGGAATAGTAGAACTCAAGCAGCTGTAGTTCTGTGAATTGTGGGATTTCAGCCAAAGGCCCACCGTGCAGGGCAGGGTATGCTTGCTCAGGTAGCATGACGGGATGCAGAGGCTTTGAACGGAGCCCTGGTGGGAGGAGATGATGGCTCTGGGGATTTCAAAATTATTGAAGAGAGATAGCTGACGACAGTTGAGATTAAGGGGAACGGCGCGCCATAGAGGGCGCCACCGAATTGAGAGGACTTGGGTGAGGCAGCAATCCTTGGTGGGGAGAAGCGAGATGATCTCCCCAAGGATGGCGTCCGGGAGATCGCTAATGCGGTCCACCCGAGATTCTACGGGTTCCTGGGATCCGGTGGGGGCGGGGTCGCCGCTTCTCCCCGCGCTGCCGGGTGCGGGATCTACAACAGGCGTCGCCGCTGGCGGGAGCCTCATCTTCTTGGCGCTGGGGTCAGTCGACTCCATTTTCCTCGAGGGCATCGCGTCACGCTCACGGATTTGAGCAGAGTAACGAATGACGAGCCTAGTTGTAGAAAAGCCGAAGAAGAAGGGGAGCTGGGGTTTTCAGAGGGAGTGAGGAAGAAGGGGAGCTGGGGTTTCAGTAGGGAGTGAGGTGAGGAATTTGGGGGTATGAGTGGAGCAAGCTGACGTGAGGTGGGTGGGAGCGAGGAGGAAGAAGAGCACCTGTGTTTTTTGGGGGGCGGTGTCTTTGGGTGTGGGTAGTGCCTTTTGAATTGATTTTACCATTTACTAGTGTGGATTGGCTGTTTTGTCTTGGGCCCAGAGAAACAATTACTACTAGTACAATGGAGACACTCTCTGACTACCCAGAAAAACAATTACTACTAGTACAGTGGAGACACTCTACCGCTTCGCTCCTCCTAGGTCATTGAAACGTCTCCCTCATGAATGTCGTTATACTTTTGTTCACCGACATGCGGGCCATGCAGCACAAGGGCCCAAATGCCATCCACCAAATTAGAAGGCAGTATGCAAAGGCGGAGAGTCACCCGGTCAGAAGCGCCGGGCAGTAACGAGTCGTCAGATCACAAAACCCCACGTCCGTGCTAGCCTAAGTTTGACGGACGAAGCAACCATTATTTCACTCTTCGCTGAATCCCTTCTCCTCACCGTCTTCAAGAAAGGCAACACTCAGATTTCGCCAATCGTTTCTTCTCTCCCAATGAAGGGAAGGTAAGCGGATCCGTGATGTTGGTATATTTTCGTTCGAGAGAAAAAAGAACTTTTGCAAAGCAAAGAACCGATCCTCACTCTCTTTTTTGTTTCATTGTCATTGCGATTGTGTTTTCCTTTCAGTGGTCTCCTAGTATTCTTCAGTTTCATGATGGACCAAGGAGAACCAGGCAAAGATCTGCCGATATTGGAGCAGACGTGGGAGGCTGATCCCCACGAGACAGAGAGCTCCAAGAAGATGGAGGCAGCCACCAAGCCGACCCCAGATACGCTCAGGGCCACTACTGAGATGGTCAACGCCCCGTTTGAGGTTACAGCCCCCATGGCACTGCAGGAGCAGTTTTCCCCTTCGAGGATGTGCCTCACCGAGCTGCCCAAGGTGATTTCCTTCTTTGCCGATCTCGATTGTGGTTTTTCATCTAAGTATGTGGTGATTTTTTTAGAAAAGGAAGTATGTGGTGATTAATAATGCAAAATTTTATTAGCTTGATGCCATGCTATACATAGTGGTTTAAATAACTTGTGTTTCTTATCTTTGAAAAGTAATTCAGAATTTGTTTCTGTTTCAATTAGAGCCCCGATGCAGACATAAGGATTGTGTGGTTGTGCATGTCACTCGCTATGAGGCGGACGACCTGAATATACGACCGGGAAAACAGAGTTCTTAGGCTGTTGGATCCTCGAAGCCATTTGCGGTTATACCAATGAAGAGGTGTATTCCAGCCTCACCGTTGTCGAGCGTGTTGTCCAGTGGTGTCTTTGAAGCACAAGAAGTTCAAAGCTACTCCTTCATTTGTGAGGCATACTGTTCTTGTCAAGCTTACGCAGGAAGATGATGTGGCATGCCTCCACAAACAAGTTTATCAGTGGCAAGGCCACAAGGTTGTCTTCATGAAGGTTCACAGGATTGAGCTGCTGCGGGACGTCCTCGACGATGTTCATGGCAAGGTTCGTCTTGTGTCCAGCCCAAATTAGATCGAGGCATGAAATAGTTGCCCCAGCTAGTGTTTAATAGTAGTTTGGATTGTGTCTAATTATCCGAACCTTGCTCATTATCGACCCCTCTGGAGCTAGTACTGCTGTTTGAATCCGTCTATGGGAACTGCTGCTACTTTTGTGTGCCCGTGAATCATATAAGCAACTATGTATCTTGTTACGATGGTTCATGCGATTAATTGAGGCCACAATGTAATAAATTCCAAACGTTCAACGCTAGTCCAGCGCTCATGTGGAACACTCACATTAAACTCGTCTTCATAAAAATCTTGAAAAACATAAGTTAAGCAGTTTTATACATCTCAATGATTCATAGAACATAACAAACATATACTAGTTCACAGCAAAAGACAAAGTTGTGAGAAGGTTTACAAATCAGGAAAAACAAGCAAGGCTTCTCTGAGCAAAGGGCCTCCCGGCAGGCTTAAATTTCCTGGAGTTCACTCTGGTTTTTTCTTGTTGCCACCATCCAGGGTTAGGTTCTCTCATTCCAGAATAACCTCTTGTCCGCGCATCTGTCCAAAAAACCGCCATGCAGCCGTGCCAGCTAGTCCTCGGTCCATGGATGAACTGGTAGAAAGTGCATTCCGGACTAGGATGCAGTTGTTTTCGTCATTCCCCTGACCGCAATCGGGAAGTAAAACGCATTTAATCAGCTTTGTTTAGATTGCATTGGTCATTCTACCTTAGTTACTACCAATGTAGGGATACCTTGAAGACGGGAGGTTAGATGACGGCAACGAGGGATAGCCATCTCATTTTGCGCAGTTGTACTAAAACTGAGGTGTGTGCTTTTGATTGCGCGGATAGAAACGATACGGAGATGTACATCCCAAACATTATGGAGACAGACATCCCTGTTTGCTAAATACGAAATACGGTTATTTAAACAAAGGATGATATTACCACTTTCCCCATTTCCTCTTAGAACCAAGTCCTAGATTCATGCTACAGCTTTCCCACTTTCTTCCTCGCTTGAACCAACACTTTGAGTTGACTGTATGAACTATCTTTACTTCTAATAATAGTAGAAGTCTAGGTGGCTTTGGAACAGCGGACGGAAGTAGAAAAGGATCCACATGAAGGGGGAAGAGTTGGGCAGTAGAGCAAGGCAGGTTTCGAAGGAATATATACCTGAGGGTCGTCGGCATGTGGCAAAGACGGTGTTGGGAGGCCGCATCTTGGCCACAATACCGCAGGGAGGAAGAAGGGGTCGGAGGCCCTCCCGAGCCGGCGCTCTCTCGGAGAGAACGGCACGGCCGCCGATCGGGACGCGCGGGCAGCCGTTGGTCTCCTCCCTCGCCGCCGACGACAGCGTGAACGATGCACCTACACCCCCTGCCCCGGTCGAGGTTGTCCGGCCGGATTTGTGACCAGCCGTGAGCTGAGAGAGAGTGTGTGGCAGCCTATGTCTTGCTTAGATCTGGAGAGCATGAGAGAGTGAACGAGAGGAACCCTAGTAAAGCGAGCGCTAAGGCTCCTGCTTTTATATATAGTGGAGTGATTTTGTTGTACCAGCTTCAAAAAAATGCGCTCCTACGTGTACCATGAGTGGGTGTGAGAGAACTAGTGCGTGCGTGCACCGCTTCTCTTCGTGAGAGTACAATATATACTATGCCCAAAGAACGTTCGCCGCAAGAGTAATAATATAAGTGTGCGCGTGTGAGCTAAAATAAAATGTGTGCGCCGTCTTTTGTTTTTTAGAAGTTCTGGGGGTAGGGTGTGAAGAGCACATATGTGCGTGACGTCTACCTGTAGATAGACGATGGGTGCCACGTGCGAGTCTGCGAGAGGACTCAGGAGAGTTGTGACCCGTGAGGGTGCGTGTGCGTGAGAGAGAAGGGGGCACATATCAATGCAATGCATGTGTCCGCAAATCATTATCCGACAAACGTTCATCACAAGCCTTTTCCTGACGAACGCCGCAAGAACCGTTAGATCGGCATCCGACAGTGTCAGTTTTGCCATGTCATTTAACACAACAGCCACTCATCCTACACACAAATCTTCCACGTGAGTGTTAGCAACTGCCGTATGCTCCCTCCATTCCGAAATGCAGTGCATATAACTTTATTGAAAATTAGAACCTCGCAAACTTTTACCGAGTTTTTGTATACCAAATTGCACATGTAGAATACCATGTATATATCATTTCATTCATCTTCGAGAGGTAACTATAAAGATGGGTGAGGAGTCTACAAAGAAAGACCATCGTATCACCCGCAGCAATTTCAACCATCCTTTAGTGTCGAGGAATATCATAGGAACTCTATATGATATGATTTTTATAGGATTTTTTTCCTTTAGAGCCAATTGGTTCATAGGAATAGATTCATATACTCTACATTTCAAAGGAAATAAACATGATATCATTTCTATAGCTTTAGAGCCACTTGGTTCATATGAATGGATTCCTATACTCCCTTAATTTCAAAGGAAAATAAACATTAGCATATATTCAATAGAAAAGTTCCTATGATATGAACCAAATTACATCTCTTTACTAATCCCTCCTCATAGGACTTGAGATACATGTCATCTCTAGATTCAATAGAAAAGTTCCTATGATGTGAACCAAATGACATCTCTTTTCCAATCCCTACTCATAGGAATTGAGATCCTCCATGTCATCTCTTTCCCTACAACTTCCATGTATACATCTTCTATTCCTAAATAGATAGTACAACCCACTAGTAGCTTTTTCCAAAACATGCAACTATGGCACAAGAACTATATAGTGTGCCAATAACTTTGAAAGATGGTCATTTGGATGAAGCTAACCCGACAATGCGAGAGATGGGCAAATCCGAGCACCATCGGGTCGTTGGGTATCATCAACATTCCACCAGATCGCCACATGTACAATTTAGAAGACTCCATGGTTGAACTTAAGCATAATGCACAAACCTCAAAACACAAGCACTTCTCCTTTGTTCTAGAATCTTCAGTATCATAATTGATTATTTTTCTAAATGAATTGCCATTATTTGTTTTTTACTTTATGATTTACAATGCACAACCCCATGAATCTTAACATTTTTATAAAACTAATTGATTTTGAATGAGATGAACTATAAGAACTAAACGAACATCTACATCATGCATATATGACTCAAAGCTTTACATGCTATAGTGTGTATTTATTCATAATTTGGTTTCAAAATCTCATGCATTCAATACATGTGTACCTTACTAGTTTTGAGTAGAGTAGCAAATTTCACGCGGCCCCAGGTATATCAAAATGCAGGGCCCATGCATCATTGCCTTCGGTCGAATCCCACGTCCACAATTTTTTGTACGTGCTATATCTCCACTGGTCCCCGAACCAAAATGTTGCCTCGTTCCCGTAAAACCAAGCAGCCCACACATATTTAAGGCGTCGACTCGAACCCGTTTACTACGACGTGGCCCCGCACGCCGTAGTACTCCTACAAACCCTACAGCCGCACTCATCATCGGTTTTCTTCAAGAGGACGAGGGAGAAGCCGATTTTTAGTGGAGGCGCTTCCAAAAAAAGGATCTGTAGTGGAGACCCCTACCTTAGGGTGCCCTAGGTAGCTGCCGCACGCATCATTGTTTTCTCTTTTCTTTATGCTCTTGCGCGCTAGAATGAAATGATGGTTGCTTCGTCCATCCAGCTTAATGCGGGAAAGGTGGGGCTTTGTGATTTGACCCTCATCGCTCATTTTCTACTATCGCGGCGCCATTTAACGGGTGCCTCCAATTCCAGCCGCTGTTCGAACTGTAATTTGGTGCATCGCACGTGGAACAAGACGGTGGATGAGCCACATGTCCGCCAAAGGGGTCCTATTAAGTGTGTCACCATTTCGTGTGGGTGACCGCTTGAGTTGCTACGCCAACACGACAGTGAGCAGCCTACCACTTGGTTTTGCTCCTTGGTGAATCCCGACTATATTGATCTAAAAAGATACGTCTTGAACTACCCTCTCCGTCCTCGGTTTTTTATTTGTAGGCGTCTCGGTTTATAGGGCCTGCACGTAGTTCTAGGTCATCCATTTGACTAACTAAATATGAGTTACTATGTCACAAAAAGTATATCATTGGATTCTTATTGGTTGATATGTGAAGAAACAAGAAATGAGGTAGAAGTTAATGCACCGCGCCTTAGTATTTTGGGATTATTTGGTTTTCGTAAGATGACTTACTCACCTAGACGGAGGGAGTAGTTGTATTTAAAAGTCGAGAGCGGGGCTTTTCCTGCGCGGTAGGCGGGGCAGTTCCGCCTAGTCGGTTCGATAGAGACGCGAGAAGACGAGGGAGTAGGCTGCTGCAAACGTAGGGCTGTGTGATTTGACATCGAGTTACTGTTGGACGGGTGGGGCCCCGTGATTTGACTTGCCATTGTCATTTTAATCAAGGGCCACGACCGGCGTGAGTCTCCAGATTCCTGACCACCTCCATACAGGTGCCTCTCCCAATGCTCCACCATGTAGTAGTAGAGGCTGGCTCTTCATGAGAGCCCACTTCTCCACTTTTTCCTTGCCTCTCTTTCCTCCACATATGCAAAAATGCCATGTAAAGCGCACTATTGTACTTACTTGTTCCTCTGGTGCTTAAGCTTGCCACATAGGCATAAAGTCTGATGTGGCAAGTTAATCAAGAAGAGAGAGACTAGTTTGGTGACCCAAGGAAGAAACGGTGCTAAGCATGTGTACCTAGGTGAAAAGACATTTTTGAGTCTATAGCTAATTAAATGAAGCAAACTTAGCAACACCATTTCATTGGAAGAGGTCACTCCTTGGCAAATGCAATAAATACTATTACTCCATGTGTCCCATTATATAAGAACGTTTTTGACACTACACTAGTGTCACAAACGTTATTATATTATGGAGACGGGGAGTCTGAAGAAAGAGATAGAGAGGAGTAAAAAAAATACACTTATAGCCAACCTTATAGGCAACCTTGTTGTAGTATGAGTGACTAAGTGATGACTATCTATGACATGCCAACATCAGATAGCCTAACACACCATATTAAATATCCAAGGGCGCGACCGCGTGAGAGCGACGCTGACGGTCGTGGTAGGCGCGACCATGATACAGACTCTTTGGCCGGCAGCCCTTGGATCTGAGATCACGGTCGCATGCTAAGTTGCTGAAAATTTGCAGAACTAACCCTCCGTGATAGGATATTCACCCATAGGTCTAGAATCACGCCATGCAACTGCTCGATCTCAGATCCAAGGGCTCTCGGAAGCCCGTATCATGGGAGAATGGAAAGCCACTACCCTGCCGCTCGCGACGCCGGGCAGTTCGCTCCTACTCGCCCCTCGACGCCCTATAATACTACGGCGGTTCGCTCCTAGTCGTCCCGTCCATTCACATTACGGCAGTTCCACTAATCCTAACCCTCCTCCTAAATCCATGGCGTCTCAAATCTCCCCGATCGACGGTGAGTACAAGGTTAGAACCATCACCGGCGATGAGTTCGACGTCATCTACACCCGTACTTCCGCGACGGTGAAAGGATGCCTTTCTCGCTTCAGACGCATGTTCGAAAACTCACATGATGAGTAGGTCATTTGGGCTAGATGTTGAGTACACCATACCGTGTGACGAGAGAAGGATCTAAAGGACGAAGAGAGGAAGAAGCCCGCCGTGATCCAGGTTTGCGTACATAACGTTTGCTTGGTCTACCACATATGCCATGCCGACGTTGAGTGCCAGGATTTTAAGAACTTCCTCGAGGACAAAACAGTCAAATTCGTTACTATAGACTTTAAGAATGACAAAGAAGTCATGCGTCGGATAGGCCTCATTGTAGGCAACCCCTTCGACCTCCATCAGAATCGGCTGGTGCCCTCTCGTCACCTCTTCACGCTGACCTGGCAGGAGCCATGGTTCATCCTTCAGACGGTAAACCGGAGAAACCTCCATACACGCTTTCATCGTCATGCATGGCAGCAGAATGTACTAGATATAGACCACATCCAAAGACGCTGCAATGGATGGCTACCTTTGTTTCAATATCTACAAGGGCTGGATGAAGAGCAACAGCCAAGTTGGCGGTTCAAGCAAAGAAGTATCGGCCAAGAGGAAGAGGGACAAGGACGAAGTCGAGGATGTGGACAAGGACTCCGAGTAAGGTGGCAGTGTCGTTGCTCATGGTGGTTCTAAACTTCTAATGCAGTGTCTACCATATTAGTTGCATAGTTTAATTTCAGGTGTGCTTAGTTTAATTTGAGGGGTGTTGTCTTTGAGCCCCTGAGAACTATGTTATGTTTCTTCTCGTTAATTTAACTCTTCAGTATGTACATACTAGTACTAGTATTTCTTTAATAGAATTTAGCACCCCAATGAAGCATGTACTAGCTTTTTTAATAGTACTATATGCATAATTTGGCATTTAGCGCTCTCTATATGTACCACCTTTTTAAAAATTTCAATTTTTGCTCCATGGTGCAATCCATCGATAGTGGAGTACTCACTGCATAAAAGTATACATTTTTAAAAAGGCTAGCGATTGTTCATCACATATATATATATATATATATATATATAGCCATTAAATTCTCAACCTAGAACGACGTGCATGCCATGTAGTAAACCGATACGGAGGAAGTATAGTAAAAATGAGGTGATTTTACCGAAGCGATCGGCGGGGAGCATGGCACGTCATGCGGTCCCACGTGTCATGATGTACCAAGGCGATGCGCGTGTCCCTCTTGAGGCAGAAGCAATACTAGTATGTGGTTTGAGATGATGTCGAACCGAAGTGTGAAATAACGGTTGCTTCGTCCGTCTGGGAAGGTGCAACATTGTGATTTGACGTCTCATTGCTCATTACTACTCTTTGGGCGATGACGAGTGGGTGCGTCCCCCCTGCTGTTCTGCCGACCGTTATTTGGTGCTTGACACGTCGACCGGTTGCTATATGTCCCACATGTCGGCATGTGAAGTACATAATCCATGAAAGGGAGCGTCGACGGAGGAGTATACTACAGAATTCATGAAAGGGAGCGACTTAGTTTTGGAAAAATCTGTTTTTACGGAGTACATACCCACTAGGGTTTATAGGGCTCATCTAACAAACATTTGTTTTTCTGTTTGATAAGTCTCAATTCTACTATACTAGTAGTAGTACCATTACATGTTGGATTTCGAGGTGCGTTAGATCACCCGACGCAAGCAATGTCAAGAGGAAACTAACCAATGCATGTACAAGTTCATGGAAATTTAGTGGTCATTCATGCATTCGTTCTAATTAATGCCTCTGTAAACATAACTTCTTGAGAAAACGAGGCGTACTATGCAAACTACTTAAATTAATTCGACCACTCACCGTCTACCTTGGTTGGAGAGATTTTGAAATTGAGCCATAAACTGGAAAGGAGGGAGTAGTAACTTTTGTCTCGATTACTATCCGTGGCCTTGTATAGATGCAAAATGTATTTTTTTATACTGGCCTTGTATAAGTAAATAGAGGGAGTACTAACCAAAGTACGTAGTAGGGACGAGGAGTAAACAGAGGGAGTAGTAAAATTTTCTCCTCGTGCTGCGAGCCACCGCGCGCGTGGGTGAGGGAGCGGGCGTAAGGCGTCTGATGGTAGTAAGCTTCACCTCATCCTGCGAGCCACCGCGCCTGTATGGGGGGAGGCAGTGTACTAAGCAAGTTTCTCCTCGTTCTGCGAGTTAACGGGACACATCAAAAGTACTCCAGTGTATAGAGCCTTGCCTCTAAGGTAGGACCCACATGGTTTGCCTCTTTTTTTAATTTAACATAACGCGTCAAGTTGCAATTTGTTTGTTCACCCGTGGTAGACGATCCTCCCTCCACCAAGTGGACAACCAAAGACACGTGCCAAATTACCACGTGGGCTGCCTTTTTCATACGTAAATGAGCTCCACCGTGTACCCGCTGGGTCTGGTTGGGAAAGAGACGGGAGTACGTGCGTCGTGCGTGCACCTCTTCTCTTCGTGCACGTCCCCCACCTACGTGGGTGGGTGTGAGAGAGATACAAACCTAGACATAATGCGCCGTCCATCCCCATGCCCCAGCCCAGTCCGACCACCAGTCACCACCACGGCACCACGCCCCACTCCTCCTCACCTTATCTCTCATATTTCTCCCTCCATTTTTATATACAAGGGACCACTATCAAAATTACAATTTGCAGATATACAAGGCCACTAACACTAATCGATGCAATATTAATGGTGTTTGCCTCGTGGTACTAGCAAAGGAGGACATTAATTATCCCTTGCATGCATGCGGGAGTTTGTGAAAAAATGCATCTTGATGTTCCGTGCAATGCACGGGCATCTTGCTCCATGAAGACAACACATGGCAAAATTCCACGGTGAACAAGGGACTTGAATCTGTTGGGAGGGGCTGTTTGGATCTTGCCCGGGGTAGCCAAAATATTGGCGACCCTTTTGTCCACCGGTGCCTTTGCCACCGATGAACGAGGAATGGCTCGGGTGCTCATGGTGACATGCATCCTCCAGCGCGCATGTTGGAGACGACCTCGCACGAGCTGTGTTTTTTTGTCCCACAACGCCGTCCGAGCCGCCCGCAGACTGACCGGCGACCCGCAAATTACGCCATCCAATCGTAGCCGCACACATTATGACAGCAACTCAACCAACCGGACGAAATTCACGCAAACATGTAGACAAACTGATATTTCATATAAACAACGACGGAAATCATATAAAATACCGGATTTTCACACAAACATGACGGATTTCATTACATTCAAATGAACTACGCAGTGCTAGTTCTGGACAGCACATGTATATAATACCTGGCCTAAATGGTCGCCCGCCGATCGATTTGTGTTCCTCATGTCCGGTAGCACGATCACCGGACTGCCGGGAGCCCCGGAGGTATATGCTTCAGCGCAAAGGACGGCTCGCTTCCCCATCGCCAACTAATATCATTGGCTGGTGCGAAGATGATGGTGGCGGCACCGGTTCGAGTTCATCACCGCCACTACTTCGCCATGGCGGCACCAGCTCGAGTTCATCCTAACATTCCCTCTTCCGTGGAGCCCATGCGGGTCGACGAAGGTCCTCGCAACAAAAGGATCCGCAAGACACACTGCTGTATGCGCCCGGTGTCGCATCCGCGGTGACCTTCATGGGACCCAAGCGGCGGCGGCCTCCCGTGTTCTACTTCTCCTTGATGATGGCGGCGGACGCGGAGGCGCTGGCCACCGACTCGTCGCTCTCCGCGCACCCGGCTTCTGTCGCTGCTTGCATGGCGCGGCCGCCGGCATGGGAGTCTCGGCCACAGAAACGGGAGATGCGGTACAAGGCGGCGGCATGGACGGCAGCAACGACGCCCGTGCACCGCTCCTCGTCGAGCTGGCCTGGAGCGGCGAGTTGCTGAACCGCGTGCCGGCTTGGGGCAGCAACTGGCTCCGTCAGGCGAGGGGAGGGAGGTGGATCAGGGAGCTGCATAGCTAGTATCCGGCGGGCTACCCAGCCGGCTTGGATGCGGAATAACTACTCTTCGTAAGCCATTGTAAGAGTGGACAAAATGGTGGAGGAGATAGGGAGCGGCGGAGGTGTGCGATTCTTGGCGGCGTTTGGCCTCGTTTAAATAGGAGATTAAATAGACGGCGGACGGGAGGAGCTCGGCCGGGCGTTATGCTTAACGCCGCCCGGTCATGAACGGACGTGTGTCCAGAGTGGGTTTCTCGGCTTCCACACGGGCGGGTTTCATGGAGGTGTTTGAATGTGGCACGGAGGCGTGTTCAGCCGGGCGTGCCGCGAGTGGCGCCCTCGACTCTAACCTAGGACACCGCGCTGTTCTTCCACTGACGTGTGGGCTCTTTGGGTGTATGGCCTGCATGTCAGTGACCCAACGCAGGCAGCACACAACAGAGGAACCTTTGGTGGGCCAGGGTGGTCAAAAGCGGGCATTTCATAAACCGATGATTGTTCATTGAGTGTGACATCATCTTTTTCATGTAGTTAAGCCTACTATGTTGATAGCCCGTTCGACACATTGTGATTCATAAAGACCGATGCAAACATCAATGTTCTGCTTATCACAGATAAGATTGATTAATACCCGTAACAATCCATGTCCTTAACAAAGGGTGCATGCACGTATAGGTTGAGCGTGTGTCTTGCGTCGTGTGCTGTGTGCATGCGGGCGTGCGAGTGTTGCGTGCGTGCAAGGGTGCGTTTCATTGTTGCATGCATGGGTGCGTACGTGCATGTGTTCGTGAGTGCATGTGTACGTGTCAGTGTTGCACGCCAGCATGCGTGCGTGTGTACGTTATGTGTACATGTCAGTGTTGCATGCCTACATGTGTGCGTGCATGTGTATGTGCGGGGTGAGGCTACACGTCAGTCGACTGACTTTTTCATCTACATGATCTTGAGATTTTACGAAGTCACCATAGGTGCCTCGTAGTCGAGTGGAACGTCTCCTCCCACTGAACGTACATCGCCGGAAAATACTGAAATTAACACAAGATAAATGCGAGCACTGGGACTTTAACCTTGGTGGGCTCGAGA
The DNA here is from genome assembly GCA_021605145.1 of Aegilops bicornis. Taxonomy (NCBI): domain Eukaryota; kingdom Viridiplantae; phylum Streptophyta; class Magnoliopsida; order Poales; family Poaceae; genus Aegilops; species Aegilops bicornis. The sequence continues at coordinate 623,288,712 of CM038669.1, read as the reverse complement.
AACCACTGGCCTCTAACCATCCAACCACATGTTGGTTAGCACGACAAAATGTATGTGGTGACCGTTATGAGCTTATTCTGAAGTCCAGTGACCATATCGTGCTTTCGCTTCAAATACAATGACCGTAAGTGTCGTCAACAAAATACAGATCATGCATCAAATGCAAAGTCCGTCAGTGTCATCAACAAAATATGGAGATGTATCGCGAGCTAGATACCGTTGTACTATTGTATATGCTTATTTTCTTAGTGGCCGATTGCGTGTGTGGTGTGGTGGGCACATCATTTCTAGTTGTGGTGGGTTAACATGAAGACTCATGGGTCGGTTCCATCCTGCACCACATATAGGTTGGACCGAGACGTGTTATACGGAGACCCATGTGGAGGACTCGGCGTACAACACGAAGCTACCAGAGTCGTAGAGGACTCTATTCCCACTGGTGATAAGCCGACTATATATGATTTGTAACCCTAGGCCCTTAGTATGTTATACAAGCTTGGGGGCTAGTTCGTCGATAGTATACACACACGCACAATGCCTGGTATTCACGTGTACTTTGTACACACCCCTATCACTAATATACAGTACCAGAAGTAGGCTCTTTCTTCAACTGCAAGGGTCCGATCCGAACTAGGGTAAAACTGTGCCTCATATTCCCATCCAGCCTAACAGCCAGGGATATCCTACCGAATGATATGATGAAATCATATCTGCCAACTACTATTAGAGAGGTGTGTCGGGGGGGGGGGCAATGTGTGCGAGAGAGGCCTAAAGATAATGTGCGTGCCGGAGACACGTAGGCACATATATGTGCATATAGAGGGCCAGTAGAGACTGTGCATGTGTATATATGCATGTGAGAGAAATAGTGTTTTCCAACTGAGATTAGTGAAAAGAGTGGTACATAGTAGTCAGAAAGAGAGAGAGAGAGAGAAACAGAGAGAGCATGTGCGTGAGACACCCCGACACCCTGAGAGAGATTGTGAGCATGTGTGAAAGAGAAATGCCGATACATATAAAGTGTGTGCACTTATGCGTTAGATAGAGAGATATATAACGCGTTTGTGAGAACGGGGCGAGGCATAGTGCATTTACGTGTAAAAGGCGGTTCTACGCATTAAATTAAAATATAAATGGCATTATTATTTTTGGATGAGATCATGAATTTTGCAAAATTGCGTATGGACGAAAATCGGTCTATCGGACACCCATAATCTATTGAATTCTAGCATGTGCATGTGTTTATTTCATATTATCGATCCATAGAGTGAGAGCGGTTTGAAATACAGGCAATGGATGCTTTTGCAATTCATATATAAACATTAATTAGTGCACTCCATGTTGTTAGTGTGAAGCACTTTATACATTTGTCACTTGCATGGATACATTCCAAATTGCTAGCTACGAAATAAAATACATGTCGAATTCAACATAAAGGGGTTTGAAGATTCAATTCATAGGAAGTGCATTCATCTATTTGAACCGAGATAATGGCATTTGTAAATCAGATGTAAAGGGGCATCAATCTTTGTTGTGAGTTTGAACATGCTATATATATTCATACGCATATCTAACTTTTTTGCAACCAAGGAGATTATACTGGAACCATGCATGAACTGAGGTAAGTTGCATATTTTTAATATATACTCGTGTACAATGTATATTAAAATGTACCCTCCATTCCAAAATAATCGTAGCTTTAGGATTTTCAAGAGTAAAGATTTGTGAAGTTTGACAAATCCTGAAAGTTCAATTCAAGAGAACCGAAAACGTTAATGCTTCTTCTCCCAAATATTGAACGAAGCGCCAAATAGGCCTCTAGTCACCCGAAACCGTGCGAGACTAATGTTTTGGTGGTAGGAAATTACTGTCCTGACTCTGGCCCGTGTAGCCTATCAGCCCGATGTCCAAAGGTCTAAACCGGGGTAGGTCTGTAACTTCACCAAGACGCCAGTCTCAACCGCCTCCGATAAGCATTCATACGCCATGGGCGCCTAAACACCCATGCGCTCGGTCGAGATCTATCCCGCCCACATTTGGGACACCTGACATGACTGTCCTACCCCCAACCCGCAATATGCCTGAAATTTTAGATGGGGGCAAAGTTTGTAACTTTCCCCAAATTTCAAACAAGCGCGTCTCAAACCGAAACATTGTTCCCCCTTAGTTCCCTGGCTCCCTCCGTTTCCCCATTCATACTCCGTGGGCACGAAAACGCCCTCTCCACCAGCCGCGAAACCCCATCCTCCTTCGTCCTCCACCCCATAGCGGCCAATCCACCGCCGCCCTCCTCCATCACGCCGGAGCCGGTACCCCGATGTCGTCGTCCAACGCAACCGCAACCGCAACACCCTCAAGGACTTAGCAGCTGAAGCCGAGGCAGAGCTGCCTCCACGACGCCGACGCCGACGTGCGCCGTACCAGAACCACTCCGACCACACCGTCCTGCGCCTCACTGCTGCGGCTCCACTTTCGCAACCGTCCACCGCACCAGAGCTGTTCCCGCTACACCGTCATTCGCCGCCTCAGATCTGCTTCCCCGCCACCGACAGACGGCCACCGCACCACACTCAACAACTTCTACATGGGTTCGTCCAAGGCTGCACCATCCTCCACAACTTCTGGTTTCCGGCGAACAACAAGATCGTCGGAAAAACAGAAGGAGGACACAACACTGCCAGCAGAAAGAGGTACTCCTCTTCCCTTATACGTGCAAATCTTACGTCTCCGCTCACACCGTATTCATCCCACGAAAGAAACTAGTTGAGCGCTTCTTACTGCATCTTCTTCGTGATACTAAATGCACAAGGTTTCCTTCCTTTTACTATTTCACCTTTGCTAGAGGTCAGTAGCCCGCCTGGATTTCAATTCAGGGTCAGTCGAACCGCAATTAAAAGAAGCAGCACCCGCTTAGGCGCGCAGAGCACCTAGTCCGCCTGTTCCCCGGGGAAGCGGCGCATCGGTGTCTATCATAGGGGTGTGGGGCACAGGAGCTGCTTGCGCTCGATCTGGAGGTCGGCGGGGCTTGAACGGATGGCCGGGGGGCGGTGCCAAGCACGGCGGTGCGGTGAGGTCGAGGGGAGGGCGCAGGCAGGGGAGGAATATTGGGCCGGTGGTCGCTGGCGTTTCGAGGAAGATCGTCAACACTGACTGGCTGGAGGTAGATGAAGGCGATCTGCCCGTTCTTTGTACATCGGATGGTGTAGAAAAAATGGACTGACCTATTTGCTTTCAGTCGACTTTTATTTTCATAGAATCCTGTAGTAATTGAGTGTGCCATGCATGTTGTAGAGCTATCATATGTCTCTCGTCATTTATTTCTCACCGACCTGCTATCTGCTACCTTTACACTGTACTAACTGTGCACACACTTCACCCATACTCACACTATTGTTTTTTTATGCATGGGTATTTCAGACTACGATGCGGTGTTGATGAATGCGTAAAAGAAAAGATGAAGTTGATTGATCCAAGCGTTTCAGCTCTAATGGGTGCGATGTCGTGATTGGAGAGCGATAAACATAGCTCTGATTGATGATCTCAATTGCCACACACAACCATCCTGGTGCTTGCTTTAACTTTGACTGTCAAATGTGGTTGCATGTTGCATATGGTGTCTAGCTTGTATTGCTTCCAATTTGGTTAAATTGCATACGCTTACTTTACACATTATACCTTTGATAATGACATGCCTTCCTGTTTTTGATACATACTACATATGTCTATTAACCATGTTCGTACATCAAACTAATGCTCTTTTGTATCCCTCGTCAATCACTTATGATGAGACAGTCACCCGGGTGGGTTACTGTGAGACGCCCTACTTGTTTAAAGAGTGCAGTGTCATCCTCCCCACATGATTCTCAAGAAAAAGCAAGGCTAAATGAAGATAGTCAACGTAGTTCTCTAGTTGATCACCGCAATTCCCCCATACCACCATCGCAGGTGTTTGCTCTTACTTGGCAGTGTGATATGTGGTTGCATGTTGCATATGGTGTCTACCTTGTAATGCTTCTAATTAGGGTAAATTGCATCTGCTTAGTTAACACATTTTACTTGTGAATATGACATGCCTTCCCGTTTTTGGTACATACTACGTCTTTCTATTAACCATGTTCTTACATCAAACTACTTTTCTTGTGTATCCCTCATCAATGCTCCTAATTTGTTAAATTGCATCTCCTTAGCTTACACATTATACATGTGAATATGACACGCCTTCCTGCTTTTTGGTACATACTACATCCGCCTATCACACCATGTTCTTACATCAAACTATCGTTCTTGTGTATCCTGCGTCTATCGCTTATGATGAGACAACACGCCATGGGTTAATATGAGACGCAATACTCTTATAAAGAATGCAATTTCATCCTCTCCACATGATTCTCAAGAAACAACAAGCCTAAATGAAGATATTGAACGTTGCTCTGTACCTGAAGACAGCACTTCCCCTACACCACCATCACAGGTGCTTGCTCCAACTTCGTAGTGTGATATGTGGTTGCATGTTGCATACGGTGTCTAGCTTGTAATGCTTCTAATTAGGGTAAATTGCATCTGCTTAGTTTACACACTATACCTGTGAATATGACATGCCTTCCTATTTTTGGTACACTACATCTATGTGTTAACCTTGTTCTTACATGAAACTACCTCTCTTCTGTATCCTGCATCAATCACTTATGATGAGTCACCTTTATTCATTGCATATTGCATATTATTTCTAGCCTGTTGCCATGTATTGCTTCTAATTTGGTCAAATACATTTGTTAGGGCACCCTTTTAATTTGGCAGAGTGATATTGGTTTCATCTTTCATATGGTTTCTAGCTTGCATCGATTCTAACAAGTTCAAGCATCTTGTGCTTAGTTTACACTTTATACATCATACATGTCAATATGTCACGCCGTCTGTTTTTTCATACATATTCCATCCTCCTATCATGCGGCTGCCTTACATGAAAGTAGTGTTCACAAGATCATGCATCAATAAGTTACGAAGAGCAAATTTTATTCCTTTTTCTTGTGGGTTTGACTTGACAAGGCAAAATCAAGAAAGAGGAAGGAAAAGAGTAAGGAAGGCGATGATGGTGGTCCTCTCAGAAGAACGTAAACAGAGCTTCTGCACCGATTCTCCTTGTACTGATAGTGCATTACAAGGTCCAAGTCTCCACTCCCCTACTCCACCATCCAAGGTGCTTGCTCTAACTTGGCGGTGTGATATCTGGTTGCATGTTGCATATGGTGTCTAGCTCAGATTGCTCCTAATTAGTGTAAACTGCATCTGCTTAGCTTACACATGGCACATGTGAATATGACACGCTTTCCTGTTTTTGGTACATACTATATCATCTATCACACCATGTTCTTACATGAAACTACTCTTCTTGTGTATCCTGCATCAGTCACTTATGATGGGACACCTTTAAGTTGGCGATGTGATATTGGTTTGCGTCTTGAATATGATTTCTAGCATGTATTGCTTCTAGTTTGATGAACGCCACCTATGACGAGACAGTTTTAACTTGGCGAGTGATATTGATTGCACCTTCCATATGGTGTCTTGCGGTGTTTCTAATTTTTGAAGTGCCTTCTACTTAGTTACCACATCATAGGTGTGAATATGTCAAGCCGTCCATTTTTTTCGTACATATTCCATCCTCGTATCACGACTTTGCCTTTCATCGTAGTAGTGTTAAATCGGTATCATGCATGAATGAGTTACGAAGAGCGAATGATATTCCTTTTTCTTGTCGGTATGACCTCACAATGCAAAATCAATAAAGCTGAAGGAAATTGGCAAGGCATTGAATGATGGTGGTCCTTCCGAGCAAGCTGAAACGGAGGTTCTCTCTGATTCTACTCCGCCATCCTCCCAACAAGATTCGCAAGACAACGCCAAGGCTAGACAGTCAACGTAGTTGTGTAGATGATGAGCACATTTCCCTACTCCACCATCACAGTGCTTGCTCTAACTTGGCACTATTATATGTGGTTGCATGTTGCGTATGATGTCTAGCTTGTATTGCTTCTAACTTTGTTGAATTGCATCACTTACTTTACACATAATGCCCGTGTGAATATGACATGTGTTCCTGTTTCTACATCAGACTACTATTCTTGCATATCCCGCATCGGTCACTTATGATAAGGCACCTTTAAGTCGCCTTTGTGATATTGGTTGTGTCTTGCATATGATTTCTAGCATATCTTGCTTCTAATTTGTTGAAACGCCATACAGTTTGAACTTGGCAGAGTGATATTGGTTGCATCTTTCATATGGTGTCTAGCTTGCGGTGCTTCTAATTTGTTGAAATGCATTCCTTAGTTACCACATCATAGGTGTGAATATGTCACACCATCCTGTTTTTCATACATATTCCATCCTCGCATCATGTGTTTGCCTTTCATCCGAGTAGTGTTAAATCGGTACCATGCATGAATGAGTTCTGAAGAGCGAATTTTATTCCTTTTTCTTATCGGTTTGACTTCACAATGCAAAATCATTACAGCTGAAGGAAATTAGTCCGGCAGTGGATGATGTGGTCCTTCGAAGCAACTCAAATAGGGGGTGTCTACAGATTCTACTCCGCCATCCTCCCAACAAGATTCGCAAGACAACACAAGGCTGGACAGTCAACGTAGCTGTGTAGATGATGAGCACATGTCCCCAACTCCACCATCACAGGTGCTTGCTCTAACTTGACACTATCATATGTGGTTGCATGTTGCGTATGATGTCTAGCTTGTATTGCTTCTTAATTGAATTGAATCTGCTTACTTTACACATAATGCCTGTGAATATGACACGTGTTCCTGTTTCTAGAACATACGTGTACATGATGAGCACATCTCCCCTACTCCACCATCACAGGTGCTTGCTCTTACTTGGAACTGTTATACGTGGTTGCGTTTTCCATATGATGTCTAGTTTGTATTGCTTCTGATTATGTAGAATTGCATCTGTGTAGCATACAACTTATACCTGCAACGATCACTTACCCATAAGACACATTTAACTTGGGACTGTGATGTAGGTTGCATCTTGCATTGTCTTCTAGCTTGTCTTGCTTCTAATTTCTTGAAATGGCACTTAAGACGAGACACTTTTTACCTGATAGAGTGATATTGGTTGCATGTTCATATGGTGCCTAGCTTTCATTTCTTCTAATTTTGTTGAAATGCCTTCCGCTTGCTGTTTTTTCATACATATTCCATCCTCCTATCGTACGTGTGAATATGAAATGTTGTATTTTTTTGTATATATTCCATCCTCCTATCCTGCGCTTACCTTACATCAAAGTAGTGTTAAATACGTATCATGCATCAACCAGTTATGCAGAGCTAATTTTATTCATCTTCTTGTGGTTTTGACTTCATAAGGCAATATCGGAAAATAGGAAGGAAAAGAGTAAGTTAGGGGATGTTGGTGGTACTCCGCACCGACGCATAAGCAGAGACTCTCTAGATTTGCCACTGCCATCGCTAATGAAGTTGAAGTCCCAAGTCTACATGATGAGTTCATCTCCGCACTCCACCATCGCAGTGCTTGCTCTAAGTTGACAGTGTGATAATTGGTTTCATGTTGCATATGTTGTCTAGCCTGTATTTCTTCTATTTTGATTAAATTGCACCTGCTGAGTTTATACATTATACATGTGCATATGCCATGGCTTACATATGTCTAGAATACACTGCATCTATCTATCATACCATGTTCTTACATCAAAGTACTGCTGTTGTGTATCCCGCATCAGTAACTCATGATTGGACGCTTTTAACATGGCAGTTTGATAGTGGTTGCATATTGCATAGATTTCTAAGTTGTATTGATTCTAATTTTTCGAATTGACAATAATGACAAGACACTTTTAACTTGGCGAGTAATATTGGTTGCATCTTTCATATGGTGTCTAGCTTGCATTACTTCTATTCTTGAAAATCATACCTTAGTTTGCACATAAATGGCTGTGAATATGTCATGTAAATCTGTTTTTCTTACATATTCCATCCTCATACGGTTTTCTTACATCAAAGTATTGCTTGTACGTATCATGCATCAATGAGTTACGAAGAGTGATTTTATTCTTTTGTGTTGTGGGTACAGCTTGACATGGCAAAGTCAAAAAGAGCAAGGAAAATAATATAGTAGGGAGTGTTGTTACTCGTCGGGTGAAACGGAAAAGGTTACGCCGTCGAGATTCTGCTGGTACTTATAGTGCGAGAAGGTCCAAGTCCACCGGCTAAATCCACAAACACGGTATCACCTGCTCCACCAGCTGCGACATCCGCTTCAACTGCGTACCAGCATCTCAACTAGTTACTCGTTCGTTTGCTCGAATTGGCGGTTCCCAAGCTGCCTTCACACCTAACACTACTTCCAAAGCACCGCCGACACAACAGGACTTGGCAAGATCAGATGAACCTCATGAGCATCAACACCAAGACGGTACTGACCGAGTCAAGTTGCGTTGCATGCTCCTTTATATGTACTCTCACGGTTTGATGTACACTAACACTTTCCATATTCGTTGTTGAACTAGCACCACGGCGCAAGCGAAACAAACATCAGGATAATGCTTGACAGATTAACAAAATCTAAAGGAGGAAGAATGGAGATCCATTTTGAGGCAGGTTTAAAAAGGCCACGTGATGCTCTGAGTCAGCCAAATTAGTATCGAGAGGCAGCCGTTGCCGTTAGGTGTCATGCGCGTATCCTCCCAACGTGGATCCAAAGACAGGAGTGAGAAAGACAATACCCAGTTTAACACCTTCCTTGACCATTTATCCGTAAGTAATGTTATTCATCGCAATTAGTAATATTGTCTTGCTTCTGTCCCCATACTTTCTAGCTTCCTCCTAATAAGACTCACATTCTTTTTCAACAGATGAGGTTCAAGTTGGATCCGAAAGTTGATGCAACTAAACAAGCATGCACTCATGTTTTTCGATACGCTTTCTGCTGACGATGCTCAGTACCACCTTAGAAAATCTCACTTTGAAGGCAAGGCTAACAATGAAATCGCCCAAACATCTCCAGTAGAATATATTACAGATGAAGACTGGACAGCCCTTGTTAAACACTGGTCTGATCCAAAGTATCAGGTAGGCTATATGTATTTGATTAGACCACATATTGAACTTGTATTTATGTATGTGCCTTACAACTGTATCTTCTTCTAGGCTAACTGTTTGAAGAACAAAACCAACCATTCTAAAGGGAAATTCCAACAAACAGCAGGATCTCGTAGCTATATTGCACACTGCGAGGCTTTTGTAAATAAATTGCTACTTCCTTCTTTTTTGTGCCATATTATCGTATCTATATTGACTTGTTCCAAATCTGAGAGGAAAGCCCGTGCGGACCAAAAAGAACCTGAACCGAATGCAGTGCAAATCTTCAAGGATTGCCACACCAGCAAGATGAAGGGAATGAGCACACCAGTTCAAGCCGCTGTTGTAAGTCCTTACTCCTCCTGCCTTGAACTGATTGGTACTGTGATGTGTTCATTTAACTTCTTGGTTTGCAGCCAATGTCATTTACTCTGTTAACTTTTATACACAATTGTCTTAATGTATCATTTCACCTTACATGGTTTAAAAGAGATGAAGGATATTCTTTTGGTCTTGATCTGTAATCTAGTTGTTATATTCACGTGCACACAATGATAAAATAGCCTGTTTGTTTTATATCTGTTTGCCCATGATATGAATGATGTCATACTATGTTCATCCTACTTTAAACCATGTCTCTTTATCCTTAGATGTCAATGAATGTGAGGAAATAGACAATACAGTAGGCATGTGTCGGTGTAGGAACGACACCTATGGGATCAAAAGAATCCCTAATACGGTTGCGGGGCGCGGGGGTCAGGAGAAGAGCGGATCAAACAGATAGCACACGGTCTCTTTATCCAGGTTCGGGCTGCGAGGATGCGTAAAACCCTACTCCTGCTTTGGTGGTTTGTTTATCTGGTGTTCTTGAACTAGCAATGGGGAGTAAGGAGCTCCAAAAAGCCCAATCCCCCTCCTGGTTGCCTTGGGCCTCCTTTTATAGGGAAAGGGGTTGCCACAGTGGCACACAGGAGGTGGAAAGGGTACAGTGATGCGAGTTTTATCCCTCGCATTACAGCACAAGGCGCCATTAATGTGCCTTGCTTAGGTGTCCTTGCTTTATCGAGGACGGGGGAGAGCCCTGTCTCGTCCGTCGCCACTCCCTTTCGTGTCGACACGCGCCCTGGCCAGCGGTGCCCGTGGTGCCATGTAGGCAAGAAGGCAGCTGAGGTGGCGCAATGGCGGGTCTCCACGAGGATCTGCTTGTCGCCACGCAGGTGCCTGCCCGACTGGTTTGGGTCAGCAACTGTATGCAAATGGCGGTGAAGGTTTGATTGGCGTGGGCCTGATGGTGGCCCTACGGGTGCCCTTGGCGAGGGCCTCGTCGTAGCCCCGGCAAGGGTCTTGCCGGGGGCCCCGGCAAGAGTCTTGCCATGGCACCTGCTGTCATCCCCGGCAAGGCTCTTGCCGGGGGCCTTGTGGTCCTCCTTGGCTGGGATCCCGCCAAGGGTCATTGTCTTCTATACTGTGTATCTGATCTTGAATGTCTTAACAAATATCTGCATGCCACCACGGGGATGTCTCCCGAATCCTTGCCCCATGGGGGCAGTGGACTCAAGGGTGATTCGCTCCGTAGGTGTGGGACGAGCTGCCCCGGCAAGGGTCTTGTTGGGTTTGCTAAAACTGCCCCCCCCCCCGGCAAGGATCTTGCCGGGGGAGTCCGCTCCGTCCCCTTTGCTCTTTGTGGTCTTGGTCTTGGCGTTGTTCTGTTCCTCTTGAGCTTTGGCCTTACCTTGGCTCACCTCCCTCGCCTTGCTCAGTGTGGCGGTGTCCGTGGCTCAGATTGCTCGTGCACAGTTATAGGGGTACAAAAAGTGTACCCCTCTTTTTGTACACCGACAGGAGCCCCAGGGCCTGGGCCTGCGTAAAGCGCATAATCGCGTCGTTAGGCTAGGCCCAAAAAGCGGTCTTGTGAGCAGGTGGGGTAGTTTTTACCGTGGTAAGTTTCTTCGCGCGCTGCGCTTCCCGTGCCTCCCGTGCATGGCTCGGCGTGGGGAGGCGTGCGTGACGTGGGCGGCATGCGTGGGGCTGGGCTCTGCACGCATGCGTCACGTCGCATTTAATGTGAAAGGAGGCGGCCCGCGTTTTCCCCCATAAGAAGGAATAACCGCGGGCGCGCTGCTCACTTTCTCCTCCTCTCTCGTACCTTTTCCAATCTCAGCTTTCGCCGTCGCCCATCGTCGCTGCTTCGCCACCCTCCTTCTTCACTCCGTCAGACTTCTTGGCCGCCATGGCGCCCAAATCCGCCAAGGGCAAGGGGATGGCTAAGAGTTCTGGGACCGTGGAGCCGCCGGAGAGCGCGCTGTCGGGGGACCGGACGAAATCTGCCTTCTTCATCCCCTCGTCAATTGGTGTTCATGAACTCCTGGCCTCCTTCAAGCCCTTATGGGGAGTGAAGACGGGGGGAGAGAATTCGGGGCACCCGGCGACGTGCGCCATTCCTGCCGCCTGCGCCGATCCTGCTCCAAATCGGTATCCCTTTTTTGTCGATTACTTTTCTTGCGGGTTGTGCCCCCCTTTCTCTGATTTCTTCTGCGACATCATGCACACTTTCGGCTTTCGCCTCTTGGATTTTACTCCGAATGCGGTGGCGTGCCTGGCTCTCTTCGTGCATCTTTGCGAAGGCTTCGCCGGAGTGCAGCCCAACACGGCACTCTTCCGCCATTATTTCTCCCCTCGAATCCAGCCCGGAGGCGCCGTATCCGGATGCTCGCCTGGGTCTCAAGATCCAAGGGGGCGTACCCGGACGGCGCCATGAAGGAGAGGTGGGATGAATGGCGTGGCTGGTGGTGCTGGATTGAAGACGAAGACCCGCCGGAATTCTTCAAGGTCCGTCGGACGCCGCCGGTCCGCGGCAGCAACTGGGGTGATGTTGATGCTGCCGACAAGAGGCTTACCGTCGCCACCACGAGGATCCTTCGGCTGACCCGGGCTGGGCTCACCCTAGAGATGATCGGGGTGGACTTCATTCGCCGCCGGATCGCCCCGTTGCATGACAAGGGGAGGCCAGCCTGGCTTTTCACGAACCCGGCTGACATTATGCGGCTCATACAGCCTCGACCACAACTTCACGGTGATGGCGCATGCCCACTTCTGTCAGCGGCTTTTCCAGCTCGATGTGGGTTGCGACGGTGAGATTGAACGGACCGGCAAGGCTGCGAGGACTGCCACAAAAGTTGGCAAGGCCGTCAAGGGGTCGTTTTTCAAGTTGCCAGTGGGGGTAGTCCCGTTGTGCAATAACTCACGCCGGTCCGAGATCATTGCCATGATGCCAGACTGCAACGCGCACGGCCCTGTCCCGAGCTAGCAGGAGCCGACGGATGCAGATGTGCAGCAATTCTTCGACTCCTTGACCGAGGTATCGTCAATCTTGGCGTCGGCGGTGGCTTGTCATGGACACCACCCAGGCGGAGCTGGACTACATTGCCACCAGGGCGAGGGAGGCACAGCTTGCCACGGAGGCCGGCAGCACCAGGGTTGTGGAGGACAAGGCCGCGACGGCTGCGGAGGAGGAGCAGTTCACTCTATGGGTGACGGCCATCGGGGAGGTCAGCAGCGTCGACGCTGAAGCTCCGCTCATCGAGGACGCGGCCGACGAGTCGTCGTCGTTGGAGGATGCGGCGGCGGGCTCGACGCCAATCAGGGGAAGAGGGCGAGTCCTGCGGTGGGCTGGCTCCGGCGAGCCGGTCCGGCCCGGCAAGGCTACGCGGCCTCAATTGACCCTGGAGGGGTCCAGGCGCCACACGAGGGCCATGGCGGCGAAGGGGCTGACGAAGGCCGCTGAGAAGAAGAAGGCGATAGCCCCTTCCTCATCCAGGCGCACACAAACCCCGCCGCCTTTTTCACCTCCTCCGGCAGGCGTCGATTCGGATGATGACGCGGAGCTCCCTTTTGATCTCGGGTCCCTCAGTCCGGAGAGGAAAAGGAAACCTGTGGAAGAGGAGGAGACGGACGACGAGTAAGTACTCCGTTCCTTGCTGTCATTTCCACTTCTCCGAATCGGGTCGCTTGTCTTGATCCTTTTTTGCTTTTGCAGGGAGACGGAGACGTTGGTCCAGAGGGCGAAGAGGGCGAGGACCTTGGCGAGCGGCCAGCCCCCGGTTGGGGCCTCAGAGACACCACTGGTGGTGCTGAGCAGCCCGGACAGCAGCCCCCGGCGCAGCCCCCAGCGTAAGTTCGTCACCCTCCTCCTACTCAACATGTGGTAGGCGCTCGATGCCATGACGCTGACCTTGTCGGGTTTGCAGGAGGGGAGCGGCAGCAGGAGGAGCCACAGAGGGCTGCTCCTAACACACCACCCCCATCGACTACGCCCGCCCGGGCGTCCCCTGCAAGGGCATCAGGCATGGAGCCTACACCCATGGAGGAAGAGGGGAACTTGGGTGCTGGTGACTCTGCTTGGCGCCAAAGCTGGGCGGAGAGGGACCTCTGCCTCCTGACAGCACTTTGGTGAGTCGCCTGCCCTTCGCCTCTGTTTTTCCCTTATTCTTTTCTTGGCTTCATCGCCCCATTGCTGCCTGCACCCTCCTTCAACAGACATGGAGGACGTGGACCTTGCCGTGGGGGACATTCTTTGAGGAGGCCTTGGCGGAGGCAGCAGGATTGCCGCCGAGGAGGCCGCCAAAGATCTTGATGAGGCCGCTTGTGGCCGCCAAGGGTCCGCCGAGGACGCTGCGGGGGCCGCCAAGGCTGACAGCGAGGCTTCTGCCGAGGGCACCAGCGGTGGACCTTCCGGTGAGGCCGGCAAGGCCTCCGCCGAGGAAGAGGTGGCGGGTGACCAGCCCCCCTCCTCCTCAACCTCGGGCCCCGGCAGATATCTGAAGGTGGGCGACGATCTTTTCGTCCATCTTCTAGGGGCGTCAAGCCGGGCGCCCGCCGGAGGGGAAGCCTTTGACGGCGAGGTGCTTGCCGCCACCGGGCTTGAGGTGGTTGATGAGCCAGGTGTTGGCGGCGACGATTCTCCAGAAGAGCAGCTTTTCCGCGCCATGGGGGCTGACTTCTGGAAGCTCCAATCGCTCTACCATGCCCGCCTGGACAAGGTCAAGTCCAGGATGGCGACGGTGGACAATGCGGAGGTGGACTTCAAGGCGCGCGTTGCTGAGACGCAGGCCTGGTTCCACCAAACTCGCGAGGAGCAGAGGGCCTTTCAGGAGTAGTTGGCCAAGCGCGACGTGGAGCTCACCATGAAAATGGCCGACGTCCAGAGGGCCCAGGAAGAGGCGGCGAACCTGGCTGCCGCAGCCGAAGCCGCCCGGAACCAGCATCAAACCGCCTTGGACTCTCAGGAAGAGGACCTCTCCGCGCGTGAAGCGAAGCTTAAGCGCCAGCGCTCCGGCAAGGATGAGGAGCTCGAGGCTCTTGTCGCTGACGGACCCATGAGCTGGAGCAGAGGCACAAAGAGGCACTCGATGCCCAGTGCTCACAGCCCATGCCGGCAAGGTGAAGGAGCTGGAAGCCCAGGCGGGGACGGGCTGAAGGAGCAGGCCCTCAAGCTGTCCGTGAGAAGAACATGCTCAACCGCGCCTTGGTAGAGGCGCAAGGAGCAGTCATCAGCAGGACTGGGGAGCTCTCCGACGCGCAGAACTCCATCAGAGACCTCAAGCTAAAGCTGGAGGGTCTCGAGAAGATGCTGTCGGAGAGCAGGGCTCGAAAGGAGACCTTGACCAGGAGCCTCAAGGAGGAGAAGCAGCTGCGGGCAAACGAAGCCGCCTCCCACCAGGAATATGTGGTGGGTGAGAACAGGTGGATCAGCCATCCGAGGTCGTCGCGGTGGTCACCTAGCAATTGGCCACCATGGGGCTGCCAAACGTGAGGTACGCCCCCGAGCGCAGCGGGACCGTCAACACCAAGCTGACCCAGTTCTTCGAGGGCGTCCTCGGAGCCTTTGCCTATCTTCACTCCAACAGGACAGCCACACCGGCCGAGGAGGCCCGGCGACTTTGCCGGAGGGTTGTGACCAAGGTCCTCACCAAGGTGTCACACTGGAATCCCAACCTTGACTTCGCGGCCTCGATGAAGAGCTTGCCGGACGGTGTTGACCTCACGGTGCTCAAGGAGCGCATCAAGCCCATCACCAACGGCATCGACAAAATCAAGAGGGTGGAAAGCCAGCGCCGGGATTGAGCATCCCGTTCCTCTTCGCCGCTGCGGGTTCCCGACCAAGACAGATTTTATCTTTAATTAGAACCGCAGCTATGACGTGATGTAATATAACTTTGAAGTACTCTTAATTTTCATGCATGTTATTTCCCCGTTCAATTCCTCTTTGAATGTGCACCCCTCGTCGATCGGGTAGGCTTGCCGGCGCGTAAGCCCCTAGCGGCGTTTTGGGGACGGATCCCGTGGCCTGCCGAATGCAGCGTCTTGCCGGACGAGCCACCTTTCCGTTCGAGCGTGGCCGCTCGAACTGTCGAGCTTGACTCGAGTCAGAATCGAGGGCGTTGTCAATCGCGGAAGGTTACTCTGCCATTCTCGACGCAGCCACTTGAGCTTTTGAGCGGACTCGAAACAGGGCAAGGGCGTTGCCGATCGTGGGAGAGCCCCCTGGCGTGCAGGTTTCTCATACAAAGGCATGACATTTCCGGGGGGGGGGGGGGGATAACCTCAAATAAGAAGGGGAGCACAAATGAAGGTTCAGTGCAACTTAGCTTCTGTTTGCGATCGCTCGAGTGTCGATCTTCTGGTCTCCTTTCTTCTTCAAGGGTCACGAAGATGAAGGTGTGCCGGGCTAACTGCTAAAGCCGATTCTCACAATGGCTGCGCCCCTACAGCGCGCCAAAGATGTCGGTGTAGGAGCGACACCTATGGGATCACAAGAATCCCTAATACGGTTGCGGCGCGGGGTCGTGAGAAGAGCGGATCAAACAGATAGCACACGGTCTCTTTATCTGAGTTCGGGCCGCGAGGATGCGTAAAACCCTACTCCTGCTTTGGTGGTTTGTTTATCTGGTGTTCTTGAACTAGCAATGGGGCGTGAGGAGCTCCAAAAGCGAATCCCCTCACAGTCGCCTTGGGCCTCCTTTTATAGGGAAAGGGGTTGCCACGGTGGCACACGGGGAGGTGGAAAGGAATCTGATGATCTGAGTTTTATCCCTCGCATTACATGGACAAGGCGCCGTGTCGCCCTGCTTAGGTGTACTTGCTTTATCGGGACGGGGAGAGCCATGTCTCAAATGCAGCCGCGCTCCCTTCGATGTCGACCGCATACAGCGGCGGTGCCAGCGGTGCCATGTAGGCGAGCGGTGAGGTGGCGCAATGGCGGGTCTCCACGAGGATCTGCTTGTCGCCATGCAGGTGCCTGCCCGACTGGTTTGGGTCGGCAACTGTATGCGAATGGTGGTGAAGGTTTGATTGGCATGGGCCTGATGGTGGCCCTACGGGTTCCCTTGGCGAGGGCCTCGTCATAGCCCCGGCAAGGGTCTTGCCGGGGGCCCCGACAAGAGTCTTGCCGTGGCACCTGCTGTCATCCCCGGCAAGGCTCTTGCCGGGGGCCTTGTGGTCCTCCTTGGCTAGGATCCCGCCAAAGGTCGTTGTCTTCTATAGTGTGTATCTGATCTTGAATGTCTTCACAAAGATCTGCATGCCACCACGGGGATGTCTCCCGAGTCCTTGCCCCATGGGGGCAGTGGACTCAAGGGTGATTCGCTCCGTAGGTGTGGGACGAGCTGCCCCGGCAAGGGTCTTGTCGGGTTTGCTAAAACTGCCGCCCGGCAAGGATCTTGTCGGGGGATTCCACTCCGTCCCCTTTGCTCTTTGTGGTCTTGGTGTTGGCGTTGTTCTGTTCCTCTTGAGCTTTGGCCTTACCTTGGCTCACCTCCCTCGCCTTGCTCAGTGTGGCGGTGTCCGTGGCTCGGCTGCCCGTGCTGCAGTTATAGGGGTACAAAAGGTGTACCCTCTTTTTGTACACCGACAAAGATGCTACATGGACATATGTTCCGAAAGTGATTTTATTATGTAGTTGGCACTACAATACATGCTAATGTATTACCGTAGTTCACCAAAATAAGTTATGTATAAACGTTTAACCTACTTTGTTTGTTTTTGTCTCATTAGTAACTTATCTGGTACACTAATCTACAAGTTCAAACTTTCAGGAAGATATGGAACAAATGATTGAACAGCCACAACCACACGAAGGTGACGAGGCTACTACGGGCACAATGTCACCTCTTCTTGCGTAAGGCCAAGATCTCTCCACTAATAGTGTAAAAGCACCTTCTGCGTAATTACGGGTTGGTTGTCAAGGTAACCTCGTCCAAATCGCCCTCTTGAACAAAAATCTTCCTGCTAGGCAGTGATATATCATGCTCCGGACACAAGTCCAATCCCTAATGGACGTTGTTTGGAAACAAGAATAGTGGTTGAGAAATGTCGTCAAGATATGAATGGTTTTGAAACCGGACTATCGGACATTAAACCCGTTGTTGAAGAGCAATGGCGGAGAAAAGGTGGAGATCGTCTTTGCTCCATCGATTCTCTGACTGAAACATTAGCACTCAGGTCAAATGATGCGTGCTTCTATACATCTGATGGTGCTTTTATCTGGAAGGACTATAAACTTTATGCCAACAGGCCTTTTGTTGTATGATTGGAATTTATTTTGTTGTGATACAACATTTATGATGCTGCCACAGGTTGCAGTAATTACGACGCTATTTTTGTATAGTGTAGGTTTATATTAGTAATGTATTCGTCCGAAAGCTTCGTAGGAGCCCAACATGCCAACATTCGTCGGGCCCATTCCAATTGGGCTAAAAACGATTACGGGCCAAAATTGGCATGTAGCCCACTAAAAATATCTGGTCTTAAATTAGCATAAGCTTTCAAATTTTTCTGGTAGGCATGTGCCCATAGTGGGCCTTTAACAGGCCTAAACATAATTTGGGCCCTCAGTAAAAATAGGCCGTTTACAGGTGTAAATATCTCGAGCCCATAAAAAACATGGGCCTTTAATATACCGAAAGTGAGATTGGGCACTGATTGTGCCAAATAACCCAATAGACTTAGCATGCCGAAATGGTGGCCCATTTACGATGCGGATATTTGACAGGCCGAAATTCGGACGGGGCGTAAATGCGCCGACCTAATACATGGGCCTTTAACGGTAGGAACTTCGGTCGGGCTAGATTATCGTCATTTTTATATGGGCCGTTAATGGGCCCGATATGACGTTGGGCCACATATGGCCCATGGTCTACGTCCGGCGTTAACAGGCCGAAAATGGCAATAAGCCGAAAGTGGCCCAAATCTTTAGTGGGCCTCTAACAGGCCGAATGACAGACAGGCCGAATATGACCCAAATCCTTCATGGTCGTTTATGGGCTGAAAGTTTTGATGGCCTGTAAATGGGCCCAAATGAAGTCGGACCTTTAACAGGACGGAAATACACCGGGCCGTAATTCGGCCCAATTACTTAGCGGACTGTTAACGGGCCAGAAATGACCATGGGCCGCATTGATGACAAGTTTAGACCAGGCCGTTGATGGGCCGATTTGACAGAGAATGTTGGGCCTTTAGTTGGGCCGCCCATTATGGTCTCAGTAGAATCTTGTGGGCCTTTAATTTGGGCGGCCCATTGTGGTCCGCAAAATCTTATGGGCCTTTATTTGGGCGGCCCATTATGGTCCGCTAAATTTTGTGGGCCTTTAGTTGGGCCGGTCCATTATGGTCCGCTAAATCTTATGGGCCTTGGTTGGGCCGCCCATTTAAACTTTAGGGCCACTTTTGGGCGGTCCACTAAAGGCCCACAAGATTCTGCAGACCATAATGGGCGGCCCAGCTAAAGGCCAATGAGAATTTTACACGTGGAAAATCGGTATTGGTCGTGGTACATTAACGGTTATCGGATCCAAAATCGACCCGATAGCTTAACGGCGTTCGTTACGGTGGATGCCACGTGTCGGTCACCCTTGACGAAAGCACTTACGTGACGCGCGATTTATCGTCATGGAAGTGGACACTTCCGTGATGATAATTTTGGTAATGTCATGGAACACTTCTATGACAAAGACAGGTATGACTATCTTGATTCTGTCATAAATTTGTCATGGATGTACATGCATGACAAAAAACGCGACCTACTGTGACAAACACGTATCATCACGGAAGTGTATTTTTTTGTAGTGAAGAATTTGGCGATATTAGCAAACTTAATAATGGTGGAAATAAGAAGAAGAAGACATGATGCAGCAGGTGGAAAATCACAACAAGAGCTCTCATGATGCAGCAGGTGGAAAATCCCAACTCTAGTTCTAAAAAGAAAGTTGATCTGGCCATCAATCTGGAGCCCAAAGTTGATGCCATCATCATCAATAACAAGCTCACCCACCACCTCCTCTGCCCCTGGAAACTCTTCAAGCTATTAACCTTGAACCTGTGAGATGGCACCTCATGAAGTGTCATCTAGTGCCCTGAACTATGATAGTTGATTAATCATTCCTCTTCATGTTCTTTGGGTTTTGGGTAGCAACCCATTATGCTGCCTAAGTGCCTAGTTATCTTACTTCACTTGTCAGAGCTTGTTTTATGTCAGTTATAGGATGCATGTGTGCATCATATTTCAACTTGCTCTATAATAATTAGTATTGCTGGTGCTTTCCTGAACTAGCTATCGGTGCTTAGAATCTTGTTTCAAGCAGCATTATATTATTGTGTTTAATGTTGTCCTTTATGAGCTGCTCCTTTTGGTCTATAATCATGCCTCATATGTTCAAAGTTTTTGTACACATCGTCAATATGTTGGCAGTTTATGTCCCTCGCACTATGATATTCCTAGTACGAGTACTAACAACCAATGCAAGTATATTAATGAATAGAAGTTGGAATATACTTAATTGGAATATATGATGGATAAATTCTCCAGACAGATAGAATGACATTAGACTAAAAGTTCATGAGAGTGCATGCCGTATTTTGGCATTGCACCTAATCAAAAGAGAGGTTTTGACAATGTATATATCAAGAATTCTACCCCATGAGATTCCATCAATTCATTTATGTCCCTTCAAATGGTAGCTCTGAAGGTATTATTACTATCTGGAATGGTAATATGTTCAAAGGCAAATTAATTTCTAAGGATTACTTTCAGATTACTATTGAGTTCACCTCAAATCTTGATAACTCATCTTGGTATCTTACCAATGTTTATGGACCAAATTCACTAAAGGTAAACAAGAGTTTACTGACTGGTTTATGAACCTAAATTGTTCATGTGTGAAAAATTGAATGATCTTAGGTGACTTCAACATTATTAGAAGACCAGAAACAGGGCAGGTGAGGGTCATAATAGTATGATGATTTTCAACAGTATGATTATTAATCATGATCTTGTTGAAATTCCATTGAAAAGCATGGCTTTTACTTGGAGCAATATGCAAGACCTTCCACTCTTGAGAAATTGGATTGGAATTTCACCAACTCTGAGTGGACCACTGATCATCCATATACTACGGCTTTTTTCCTTTGGCAAAGATAACCTCTGATCATGTGCCCATTAAAGTCCAAATTGGCAGCAATATTCCTAAGTGCCAGTTATTCAGATTTGAGGAATTTTTAACTAAGTTTGAAGGGTTCATTGAAACTTTGAAAACCACTACAAGGACGGTGCTTTCTTTGTAGACTCTGCTAAAAATATTGTGACCAAATTCAAAGCTAGCTATTAGAAGAGGTCTAAAGTCATGGAGTAAGAAATTCTCTCAATTAAATAAAACCATTCAAAACTCTTATTTTTATGTAAAACTGATTGATGGCATTAAAGATCAAAGACCCCTAACTACTCATGAGAGGAATTTCAGGAAGGCTCTAAGGATACACACCAACAATCTTTTGGAAGCCAAAAGAAAATACTAGAGAATTAGAAACAATATTTTTTCATGCTATTGCTACTCGGGTATTTAGAAATAATTACATCTCTTTCCATAGAACTTCTGATAACCAGACTGTTTATGACCATGAGCAAAAGGCTGCTATTATTTAGCATTCTTTCAAATAGAGAATTTGTATGATTGAGCCTACACATCAAACCCTTTGATATAAACCACCTTGCTAAAGAATGAAATCAAGAGGCATTGGAAATGCCTTTTACTAATGAAGAGAATGATGGAAATATTAATTTAATGTCTAATGATAAGTCACCTGGTCTAGATGGTTTTAATGGTCATTTTATGAAAAAATATTGACTGATAGTTAAAGATTGTTTTTTACATGTTCATCCATGATTTTCATGGTGAGAAGGTTAATTTAGGTCATGTTAATTCTACCTACATTACATTGATCCCTAAAAAGGAAAGCCCAGAGAACCCTAATGATTGTAGGCCCATCTCCCTTGTGAGTATGCCCATCAAAATCATTATTAAACTATGAGCAAACATAGCCCAAGATATTATCATTCCACTTATCAGTAAGATTCAATATGGATTCATTAAAAGCAGAAATATTTGGGTTGTGCAGGGATTTGAGTACATTCATATGTGTCATAAATCTAAGAAAGAGATTGTCATATTTAAGATTAATTTTGAGAAAGCATTTGACAAGGTGGAATACAATGCCATCTACTTCATGTTGAAACATTTGGGCTTTGGAGATAAATGGCTTAGATGGATAACATGATATTATCTACTACCACCACTTATGTGATGTTACATGGTATCCCTGGAAAGATAATTAACTATAAAAGAGGGTGAGATAGGGAGACCCTCTCTTACCTCTTCTTTATGTTCTTGTTGCCAAACTTCTACAGATCCTGGTTAATGAATCATGGCACAATGGACATCTGAGTTTTGTTATTGACAATCAGCACACTATGAGATATCCTATTATCCAATATGCGGATGATACACTTATAGCATGCCTACAAAACGAGAGCAACTACCAAACCTCATGAATGTTCTAAAGATATTATCGGAATTTACTAGTTTGAAAGTCAACTACAACAATTCCTCTTTGCTCCCAATTAATATATATGATGAAAGAGTTGTGTTTCTGACTAACATTCTTGGTTGTATAAAAATCTATGCATTTCAATTATCTTGGCCTCCTATGGATTCTACTAGACCTAAAGTGGATGATCGGATGCCTATGGTGTCCAGACTTGACAAAAGACTATCCCGGATTACTTCATTGATGCCATACTCTGGTAGGTTGGTGCATCCAGTCATTTATGCGCTCTCCATATTTGCCATGTGTCGCATTAGAGTACCTTTTACAATCCTAGACCACTTTCAAAAAGTTGGTAGAAGTTTTCTACGGTATGGAAAAGAAAATAATAAGCATGGAACTTGTCTGGTCGATCAAATAGGAAAAATGTATGCCTCCCTAAAAGGGCTGGTGGCCTAGGTGTTCCAGATTTCAGAACGCAAAACAGAGCTCTCCTCACTAAAATCTTATACAAGTTTTTCAACCAGCATGATATACCTTGGGTTCAATTGATTTGGAATACATATTGTAATAATGATGTTGAGGTGCCTAGCTATCCACTAGAGTTGGACCTTTCTAGTGGAGAGACTGTTGTTCTATGTTGGAGGATTTTAGAACATGAGCATTTGTAAACCTTGTTCTGGAAACATAGTAAAACTCTGGCTTGATTGGTGGAATGGTGAGACTCTTCAGGCAACATTCCCGTAGTTGTTCTCTTATGCCAAAGACATAAATATCACTGATGACTGCATAAAACTATGTTGCACATGACTTCCATGATATGTTTCACGTAATAATATCATCCATTTTTGTCTAATAAAGCACAATAATGCTGAAGCTTTTAAATGGCATGATTTGCAACAACGGCAAAGACACTTGGCAGTTCTACTGCCATCGCAATAAATATTCCAACAAAAGAATATATCTGGAACTTATTTGAAATCCGCATGATACTCCAAAGCCTTTCCAATGGATATGGAAATCTTGAGGTTTTCCTAAATAGAAAATTCTTCTTTTGGTTGTTGTTACAGGACAGGTTAAATACCAGCGATCTCCCGATAGGAAAGAACTTCCACACTGAAACCAATAATTGTGTTTTTGGGTGATGATGAGCCTAATGATCACCTTATGCATCTCTTCTTCAGTTGTTTCGTGTAATTGTGTTTCTCTTAGTTTTGACTAGAACACTGACTATGATAATCTTGTAGAGATGCTCATGGAAGGGGAGAGGAGATACTCAATACAATGTTTCAAAGAATGGCTGATTGCTGGTTGTTGGAGTATTTTTAAGCACAAGAATAGTGTTATTTCTTACAACAAGGTCAAAAACTAGGAATATTGCATATCATGCTTCAAATCTCACTTTGATACAATCAGCAAGAAGGCCAAGCCTAGCTTAAAGGAAGGGGTGCAATCTTGGTTAGATTATTTGTGAACGATATGTAACATGCTATACCTAATATATATATATAACCATTTGTACATGTTTCGCCAATCTTAATGAAAAAGAGTAGGGGTTTTCCCTACTATTATTGCTCCAAAAAAATGAATTGGTTCGTTTTGGGAACCTTGTTTAAGTTTTTTAAAGGTTTTCATTTTAGGTTTTTTCTTTTTTCTGTGTTTTTCTCCAAAAAAATCCGTCTATTTTGTTTTCAGGTTTTTTCTTCTTGTTTATTTATTTATTTATCTTCTCATTTTGCATGTTCTTTTTTTAAAATAGGGAGGGGATGTTTTTTATATTTCATGAACATGTTAAAAAAGTTGAATGAACAAGTTTTCATATTTTCATCAATGTTTTTTGTAAATCTAGCAAGTTGTTTTAGATGGTTATGAACATTTTGTTATATCGCATGATTTTTTATTTGTGTGAACAAATTTCAACATCATCATGATTTTTTTAAATGCATGAACATTTTTTGTAAATGTTGTGAACATTTTGAAAATGGTTACAAACACTTTTTATATGTCATAAACTTTGTTTTCTAAATTTCATGATTTAAAAAAACTCATGAACCTTTTTTTTAACATGTGTACATTTTTTCTAATGGTACCAGCATTTTTATGATGTTCATGGATATTGTTTGTAAACGAATGAACTTCTTTGTAAGTCTCATGAAGAATATTGTTAAAAATGCATGGACACATTTTTTGAAGTGTGTGAACATGTTTTTGAACTTCATGTATGGAAAAAATTCACCCAATTCAAGAAACATGTTCGCGCATTTTTAACAAAATATTCATGAGGCTTAAAAAACTGCTCACACATTTATAAAAAATATTCTTGGCATTCAAAATAATGTTGGTACCATTCGAAAAAAGGTGCACGTGTTTAAAAAGTGTTCATGACATTTCTAAAAAATGTTCATAAAAAATTCCCGGCAACTTTTTTTGAAAAATTTGTTCATGAGATGTAAAAAGTTCGTTGTTCTTTGGTCACAACAATTAATAAAAAATAATACAATATAAACATACATACAAACACTTATTTTTTTAGTAGTGAACATACACAATAATAGAGGGTACACTTCACAAATAAAAATATGAATACAAGTGTATACTCCATTGATTCGCGAAAAAGGTGTCTATGCTCTATCACATTATTTAATACGTGACAAATCTACCAGTTTTAGTAAGGAGGTGGGTTTGTTTTTCTCTTGATGTTTTACAATTCTTATTCCTTCTCCACACTGTTCTTGTTTTCACAGACTCCCAAATGAATAGTAATACTTTACTCTACATGCCATTAGGTTACTCCGGTCACCACATTTAATGAATTGTTTATAGTACTATCTGTCAAAACTTGTCATCGAATGTTGTTCACATGGTTCACATTGGAGAATGCTAGCTCGCACCAACAATGATCATGCACGCAGTTTATTTATCTTTCTCTCGTCCGCCAACGGTCTATTTCTCGTGATCTTTTGGATCTATGAAAACCAGAAGAGGGGTCGAAATAGAAGGGTGAGAGTTTTTGGAGTTGTGGAGTGGAAGACTCGATCTCATATGGTGAGGAAGTGAAACTACTAGAAGATGTGTCAAGGACAAGGTGGGAGACGGTGCGGAGGAGCCACCGGATTGGCTCCCGGGTGGTTGGATCATAGAGGTCAAACATGGTGATGATGCACCACCTATAAGGTATGATGTATACTACCAAAACATATGCAAAGATACACCTTCTTCGGTAGGTTTAACACATATTCATGATTTATACATGTTTGTCTGGGTTTTTTCTAGTTTTTGTTGTTTTGTTTGCTTGAGAGATCTGATTTATTTTCCTTATTTCTGTTGTTTTCTTCTAGTATTTATTTCTCCTGTGTTGAGGGTCAAATTCAGGATGAAGGAAGAGGTCCTGAACTACCTTTTCTTCGATATGGATATGTATATTTTTCTTACTATGATGAGGTCCTTATATATTTTATTTTTTATTCTATCCATGATCTGTGTGACATTCTAGCATGGTGCGCATAAGGCACACAAATGGCTTCTGGAGGGTTGGTTGGTTGAGTTGAGAATAGAGGGAGAGAAGATGGACAAGATGGACAAGGTAGTATTTCATTCCTTCGTGTGCCCCGAAAATAATAATATAAAATGGCAATATTAGGATTTACTTACATCTGGAAATAGTTTTATGTTTACTCAGTACTGGGAGTACGGGTACTTTTTAAAGAAGATTTACTACTTTATGCTAAGGAAATGAACATATCCAAATGTGTTACACATGGACAATGCGAGACAAGCTTCCAAGAATATGTGTATTTCTTGCTATTAGTACATAAGTAATTATATATGTTTGTAATGATTTTGCTTTTGAAAGCTAATTTTCTTCCTTAATTTGTAGATCTAGCAAAAGTGGAGTTCAACCCCTGTGGGCTACCGCAAGGATAGGTCGAAGAGCTAGTATGCATAAAATTAGAGGGATAATAAAGAAGGACTTGGTATATAAAAATAAAAAAATAAAACCTTACATTTTTCATTGTTGATTTTCAAATTTCTTATCGTGATTAATGATGCCCATCACACATGACACAGGCGAGCATCTCGTTGGTCTCGCAATAAACAAGACGTACACGCCCCTACAATGCTCGTTCCACACTGGCCAACACAACGGCTCACTGTTTAGTTTTGAGAAGCTTTTATATACAATATTGCATGGTTTATGGTGGCGTCCATGATTCCAGCCCACTCCTCCACTAGAATCCACATCCCCTCCAATGGAACCATTGATTGATCCATACTCCATTGCTCATCATATGGATTTCTCTTTTGGACATCAATTCAGAAGCAAGGTACATGCTTATCTTCTCCACTTTGGTCAACCCCATGCCACCGACCTGTGGATTTCTCTTGGCGGTTTCTTTTGGCCACTCTTCATTTTGCTTGGATCCAGTCAATGTGAGTTTGTCTCTCTCGGCTTGCATGGGTGGTGCAGATGATTCACCGAATGTTTCCCATGTTCATGGCAACGTTTTTCATTTCTCAGTCTGATCCAAGGCAGTGGGTTCTATCTTGTAGATAACAAAATTTTCTCGTAAGATATGTTCACATGCTTATTTCATCTATGGAGTGGTGACAAATAAAATTGGGGTTTTGAGGAGAAATTATGGTATGTTGAACAAGATGCAAAGTAGACTATGATCGGCCAACCTCTGTTAAGGAAGTTTATCAAAGGATTTCTAGCAACTATGCGTCAATGAACCTGGATTCTCTAATCTTGGCAATAATCATCATGTGAATCATCCATTGACTGGTGCAAACTCCATCCCGATTAGAGCTAGAAAACTCGAACGTGTGATCTCCGATCGATTAATCACGCTGGCACGTACTCAACAACTTCCATGCGTAGCAGATTGGCATGTGATGGGCTTAATGGCAATTCAAATTCTGCCACTTCGAAGGACCATGGTGTTTGGTCGGCCTCTATGCAGCCCCCTATCCAGCCCAACAACTGGGAAACTAAAGAGTCTGATTTAGCTTTGGATTATTTTGGTCGTGAAAATCACTTCTGTTATCGATGCCTTGGATATGGTCATTTCTGTGCAGATTGCTACAACAAAATTAGATGTCATGTTTGTTATAAGTATTGCGAGATTTTGTTTCAACAAGAAAAATTGTGGACAGACTTATCAGGTCAACAATCGGCAGATACTCAGCACAATAAATCACATGCACCTCCATTGGCCTCTTCGCCTCCCTCTGCTCCTCGTCATAGTCATGTCACTTTCAATCCAAGCTTAGAAGCAATGGAGTTCTAGCCCTTGCAACCCATTCCCCCACCTCCCATCCCGCACTACGGTGGTGCCACCTGGTCTTCTTCATGCCCGGCATGGATATGTGGTGGTCGGCGGCGATCTCCCAATGGTTTGTGATGAATGGGCCATTGGCACTTGGAACCTGACATCTCTCTAGAGGAGTTACATGATGCAAAAGTGATGATCTCCAACTTCCTAGGGAGTCGTGGATGGCGTAATAACTACACGTCACACCGTGGTATGGGTATGCTTTAATCCAATTCACTACTGCCTACTCTCACGACACAACCATTAGCAACAATCCATTTCAGATTGGGGATTCTGTTTTGCAGATTAGTAGGAAAGACCGTGGTGTAAATTACCGTAGCATTACTTAGTTTCATGCATAATGTGTGTCTATTTCTAACAAAATACCCCCTTGAATGTTGGGATGTGAATGTAGTCAGTCGCACGGTTTTACCTTTCATTTTTTGATTTGGAACCAAGATCTGAGAGACAAAACCAAAAAAATTGTGAAGTTTAGGGTTATGAATGTGGATACTCTTCCAATCAGCATTGTGGTTCTTCACAATATAGATGATGTTGGGTATGGTGATTCATGGACTTGCCCCGCATATATTTATCTCAGGAACTTGTTGGATAACAAGGGGTGATGAACACCCCCTGCCTCCTAATGGGGGTAATCCTCATCCTCTCCCTCACATTCATGAGGGGTTTTGGCATTTTGAAGTGTCGGGTTACATTCCTCTGGAAGAAATTGTTGTAGGTGCTCACAACGAAAACCTTGGTCGTCCTTATGAGGATGTTCATGCTACTGTTGAACACATAAACCCCAATGTTGCAGTGGAGAAAAATGTTGCAGTTATGTTCTTGTGGGATCTGATGTTGTTAATGAGGTGATTTCCCATGCTTCTGCTGCTAGCCTCGCTGCTAGTACTGACAATGGTGCCCATGACTTAAGCATGTCCCCATGGAAGAACATCAGCAAGAACAACAAACTAGTCACATTCCCATTTTTATCCCAAATAACAATGAGATGAATTACAATGAAACTCCTTCTACTAGTGTTGCCCCAGCTATGCAAACCAATGAAATTACCATGGAAGTTATGTTAGAACAATTGTCTGCTCTTTAGGGTCTGATTGGAGGTCTAGCTTCAAATGTATAGGACATTATTCCCAAGATGGGAGGTACTAAAATAATTAATGCTAAGTGTAACATTTTGGATTTGGAGGGCACTAATGGCACTAATAAGAGATGTTTTCTTCAGATACAAACAATACAAGTTCAGTCTCCAAAATCAAGCTCTGCCGGTGTGGTTGACATCAATGGAGGTGGAAAATCACAACAAGAGGTCTCATGATGCAGCAGGTGGAAAATCTCAACTCTAGCACTAAAAAGAAAGTTGATCCGACCATCAATCTGGAGCCCAAATTTGATGTTGTCGTCATCAATAACAAGCTCATCCACCACCTCCTCTACATGTTATGAGATATCCTATTATCCAATATGCGGATGATACACTTATTGTCATGCCTACAGAACGACAGAACCTATCAAACCTTATTAATGTTCTAAAGATTTTTTCAGAATTTACTAGTTTGAAAGTCAACTACAACAAGTCCTCTTTGCTCCCAATGAATATATCTGATGAAAGAGTTGTGTTTCTAGCTAACATTCTTGGTTGTAAAAAAGCTACGCCTTTCACTTACCTTGGGCTCTTATGGGTTCTACTAGACCTAAAATGGATGATCGGATGCCTGTGGTGCCCAGACTTGACAAAAGACTATCTCGGATTACTTCAGTGATGCCATACTCTGGTAGGTTGGTGCATCTTGTAATTTATGCGCTCCCCATATTTGCCATGTGTCGCACTAGATTACCTTTTACAATCCTAGACCACTTTAAAAAAATTAGTAGAAGTTTTCTTTGGTATGGAAAATAAATTAATAAGCATGGAACTTGTCTGGTCGGTCAAATGGGAAAAATGTATGCCTCCCTAAAAAAGCTGGTGGCCTAGGTGTTCTAGATCTTAGAACGCAAAACAGAGCTCTGCTCACTAAATTCTTATACAAGTTTTTCAACCAGCATGATATACCTTGGGTTCAATTGATCTGGAATACATATTGTAATGATGTTGAGGTGCCTATCTATCCTAGGATTTCATAAGATGGGCATTTGTAAACTTGCTTCTAGAAACACAGAAAAACTCTGGCTTGAGAGGTAGAACGATGAGACTCTTCAAGCAAGATTTCCGCAGTTGTTCTCATATGCCAAAGACATAAACATCGCCTTTTCCACTGCGTACAACTATGTTGCTCATGACTTCTATGATATGTTTCATGTAATAATGTCATCCATTGTTGTCTAATAAAGCACAATAATGCTGGAGCTTTTAAATGGCATGATTTGCAACAACATTAAAGACACTTGGTAGTTGTACTGCCATAGCAATAAACATTCCAACAAAAGAATATATCTATAACTTATTTGAAATCCTGATACTCCAAAGCCTTCCCAGTGGATATGGAAATGTTGCGGTCTTTCTAAACCGATTTTTTTTTCTTTTGGCTGTTGTTACAGGACAGTTTAAATACCAGAGATCTCCCAATAATAAAGAACTTCAACATTGAAACCAATAATTGTGTTTTATGTGATGATGAGCCTGATGATCACCTTATGCATCTCTCATTGTTTTGTGTAATTGTGTTTCTCTTAGTTTTTACTCGAACACTGACTATGATATTGTAGAGATGCTCATGGAAGGGGAGAGGAGATACTCAATCCAATGTTTCAAAGAATGCATGATTGCTGGCTCTTGGAGTATTTGTAAGCAAAAGAATAGTGTTATTTCTTACAACAAGGTCAAAAACTAGGAATATTGCATATCATGCTTCACATCTCACTTTGATACAATCATCAAGAAGGCCAAGCCTAGCTTAAAGGAAGGGGGGAAATCTTGGTTAGATTGTTTGTGAACCATTTATAACATACTATACCTAATATATAGCCATTTGTACATGTTCCACCAATCTTAATGAAAAATAATTACAGCAGGGGTTTTCCTTACTGTTGTTGCTCAAAAAAATGTATTGCCTCGTTTTGGGAACCTTGTTTACATTTCTGAAAGGTTTTCATTTCAGGGTTTTTCCTGTGTTTTTCTCTAAAAAAAATCCGTCTGTTTTGTTTTCGGGTTTTTTCTTCTTGTTTAGTTATTTATTTATCCTCTCATTTTTTCTATGTTCTTTTTGGAAAAAAGGAGGGGATGTTTTTTTATATTTCATAAACATGTTTAAAAAGTTGAATTTACAAGTTTTCATATTTTCATCAATATTTTTGTAAATCTAGCAAGTTGTTTTAGATGGTTATGAACATTTTCTTATGTAGCGTGATCTTTTTAGTTCTGCTAACAAATTTCAACATCATCATGATTTTTTTTAATGCATGAGCATTTTTTGTAAATGTTGTGAACATTTTGAAAATAGTTACACACACTTTTTATATGTCATAAACTTTTTTTCTAAATTTTGTGATTTTTTTAAATGTCATGAACCTTTTTATATCATGTGGAAGTTTTTGTTAAATGGTCCAAGCATTTTTCTGAAATTCACAAATATTGTTTAAAAATATATGAACATTTTTCGAAGTCTCATGAAGAATATTGTTAAAAATGCACAAACACATTTTTTGAAGTGTGTGAACATTTTTTTTTTTTGAACTTCCTGTATGGAAAAAATGTTCACGCAATTCAAAATACGTATTCACGCATTTTTAACAAAATATTCATGAGGCTTAAAAAATGTTCACACATTTCTTAAAAATGTCCATGACATTTTTTTTAAAAATGTTCATAATACAATGTAGACAATTTGTTAAAAAGTTTTCATGATATTTTTTAAATGATCACACGTTTAAAAAAATATTCATGAGGATTAAAAAATGTTCACACGTTTAAAAAGTGTTCATGACATTTTTAAATGTTCATAAAAATTCAGGTAATTTTTTAAAAATTAATCATGAGATGTAAAAAGCTCGTTGTTCTTTGGCCACAAAACTTAATGAAAATTAATACAATATAAACATACATAGAAACACTTATTTTTTAGTAATGAACATACACAATAATAGAGGGTACACTTCACGAATAAAAATATGAATACAACTCTATACTCCATTGATTAGCGAAAAAGGTGTCTATGCTCCATGTCATTATTTAACCGTGACACAAATCTATCAGTTTTAGTAAGGAGGCGGGTTTGTTTTTCTCTTGATGTTTTACGACTCATATTTCTTCTTCACATCGTTCATGTTTTTACGGACTCCCAAATGAATAGTAATACTTTGCTCCACACGCCATTAGGTTACTCCGGTCACCACATTTAATGAATTTGTATATAGTACTATCTGCCTAAACTTGGCGCCGAATGTTGTTCACATGGTTCACATTGGAGAATGCTAGCTCGCACCAACAATGATTCTGCACACGGTTTACTTATCTAGCCACCCTTCTCTCGTCGACCAACGATCTCTTTCTCGTGCTATTTTAGATCTAGGAAAACAAGAAGAGGGGTCGAAAAGGAAGTTGGGGAGTTTTCGGAGTTGCGAGAATGGAAGACTTGTTATCATATGGTGAGGAAGTGAAACTACCATAAGATGTCAAGGACAAGGTGGAAGATGGTGCAGAGGAGCCACTGGATTGGCTCTAGGATGGTTGGCGCATGTAGTTCACATGATGATGATGCCGCCATCTAGAAGGTATGGTGTATACTACCAAACATATGCAAATATACACGTTGTTCGGTATGTTTAACACATGTTCATGCTCTATACATGTTTCTTTGGAGAAAAAATCTAGCTTGTTGCTTTGTTTGCTTGAGAGATCTTGTTTTTTCTTCATGTTGCTTCTGTTTCCTTCTAGTATTTCATTTCTCCCGCATTCGGGGTCAAATTCAGGATGAAGGAAGAGGTGTTGGACTGCCTTTTCTCCAACCAGTCCTCGGTGAAGGGCTTCACACCCGATGCAAGGCAGTCGATGTATGGTCAAGCGGCTACAAGCATCGTAAGGGAAACTATGGGTTGTCAACCACGGTTGCTTTGACAATTATGTTGAATTGCGATGTTAATTTGTTTTACAAGCTTATATTCTTCTTATGTTTGTATTAGATAGAGATATTGTAGGTAATGTATATTTCTTAATTCCAAGCGATAAACATTTTTTTGAATTTGTATGAAATTATGTCTAGGCAACTAAAAAGGTGTGTTGTCTATGTACATAAATGTGGGAGTATGTAAATCAAATGTGCAATGCTCTGACTACTAAACTTCTATAATGCTTTGAGCACTTTCGAAATTATTAAAAAATAATATCACAAGTGGATCGATAATCTTAAGAATCAGTCATGAAGACATAGAAAAATGATTAGAACACTTTGAAGAATATTCGATGATGCTTTGAAAAGAAGTTTCTGAATTTCAAAAAAAGTTTCATATAGTTCGTCTAATTTTTCAAGTGCATTTGGCCTTTGCGTAGTGGGATAACGAGTCATCTAGTCTTTGTAAAATGCGTCAAAATGCAAAAGAAATGACACTACCTATTTCAAGCCACTCACATCAACTCCCAACTCCATTTCTGAAAATGAATGAACATAATATAACACCCCGTATTTGTAACCCCCTCATGCGAGGCGGTTTTCCACCATCGATTAAATCAAAAAAGGACTATGGTATTACCTCAACAATGAGGGCCCGGACCTAGGTAAAAACCCGTGGGTGATCCCCTCTGGTATTTCTAGTCACATTCTCCACCCTACCGAGGCTACTGGCGGTTTTTGGTACCTTCACGCAACTAGATCGACGGTCGACGTCACCTGCCTCAATCGGTTTCTTCAATTGTTGGAAGATGTTCCAGGAACTGCCATGAGTGGTTGCAAAATCTCCTCAGTGGAATATCCAAGCCATCACCAACGCATGTCTTCTTCCAGAGCCATCTCTCTCTCTCTCTCTCTCTCTCTCTCTCTCTCTCTCTCTCTCTCTCTCTCTCTCACACACACACACACACACACACACATACACACACACACATATTTTTCATCCACACCAACCACCAGCCATATGCTCATCCCTCCTTGGTACCATGGATGGCGGGAAAGAGACAATGGAGATCCACCACATACATGCCCATGGAACCACCACCCTGGAGGTGGTGTATAGGAACAAACCTGAGACGATGGAAAAGACCATCGCCATGTACGAGCTGTGGCTCCAGGAGGAAAGTACAAGTTTGTGGGCCTCGACCTTGAGTACACACATAGGCATCCTCTAGAGTTACAAGGGATCATCGTCCTACAACTATGCATTCGTGAGCACGTCCTTGTCTACCACTTGTGCAGGCCAAGGAGTAGTGTCACGCCCTCAATCATTTCCTGCAACACAAAGCGATAACTTTCGCTAGCGTGGACACCAGAAATTACAGGAGGGTGCTGTTGGAAATATGCCCTAGAGGCAATAATAAATTAGTTATTATTATATTTCCTTGTTCATGATAATCGTTTATTATCCATGCTATAATTGTATTGATAGGAAACTCAGATACATGTGTGGATACATAGACAACACCATGTCCCTAGTAAGCCTCTAGTTGACTAGCTCGTTGATCAATAGATGGTTACGATTTCCTGACCATGGACATTGGATGTCATTGATAACGGGATCACATCATTAGGAGAATGATGTGATGGACAAGACCCAATCCTAAGCCTAGCACAAAGATCGTAGTTCGTATGCTAAAGCTTTTCTAATGTCAAGTATCTTTTCCTTATACCATGAGATTGTGCAACTCCCGGATACCGTAGGAATGCTTTGGGTGTATCAAACGTCACAACGTAACTGGGTGACTATAAAGGTGCACTACAGTTATCTCCAAAAGTGTCTGTTGGGTTGGCACGAATCGAGACTGGGATTTGTCACTCCGTGTGACGGAGAGGTATCTCTGGGCCCACTCGGTAGGACATCATCATAATGTGCACAGTGTGATTAAGGAGTTGATCACGGGATGATGTGTTACGGAACGAGTAAAGAGACTTGCCGGTAACGAGATTGAACAAGGTATCGGGATACCGATGATCGAATCTCGGGCAAGTACAATACCGCTAGACAAAGGGAATTGTATACGGGATTGACCGAGTCCTTGACATCGTGGTTCATCCGATGAGATCATCGTGGAACATGTGGGAGCCAACATGGGTATCCAGATCCCGCTGTTGGTTATTGACCGAGAAACGTCTCGGTCATGTCTGCTTGTCTCCGAACCCGTAGGGTCTACACACTTAAGGTTCGATGACGCTAGGGTTATATAGGAAGCTTGTATGTGGTTACCGAATGTTGTTGAGTCCCGGATGAGATCCTGGGCGTCACGAGGAGTTCCGGAATGGTCCGGAGGTAAAGAATTATATATAGGAAGTGCTGTTTGACCATCGGGACAAGTTTCGGTGATATCGGTATTGTCTGGGACCACCGGAGGGGTCCCGGGGGCCCACCGGTGGGGCCACCTGCCCTGGGGCCACATGGGCCCTAGGTGGTGCGCCTAGGCCTGCATGGGCCAAGGGGAACCAGCCCCAAGAGGCCCATGCGCATGAAACACTTGGAGAGGAAGAGTCCATAGAGGGAAGGCACCTCCGAGGTGCCTTGGGAGGATGGACTCCTTTCCCCTCTTGGCCGCACCCCTCCCTTGGAGGAGGGGGCAAGGCTCGCCCTCCCCCTCCATGGCACCTATATAAAGGGGGAGGGAGGCAGCAGCACCTGAGCCTGGCGCCTCCTCTCCCTCTCCAACACCTCCTTCTCCTCCGTAGTGCTTGGCGAAGCCTGCAGGATTGCCACGCTCCTCCACCACCACCACGCCGTTGTGCTGCTGTTGGATGGAGTCTTCCTCAACCTCTCCCTCTCTCCTTGCTGGATCAAGGCGTGGGAGGCGTCACCGGGCTGTACGTGTGTTGAGCAGCGGAGGTGCCGTCCGTTCGGCACTAGGATCATCGGTGATCTGAATCACGGCGAGTCACGACTCCATCAACCCTGTTCACTTGAACGCTTCCGCTTAGCGATCAACAAGGGTATGTAGATGCACTCTCCTTCCCTCGATGCTAGTATCTCCATAGATAGATCTTTGTGACACGTAGGAAAATTTAGAATTTCTGCTACGATCCCCAACAGTGGCATCATGAGCTAGGTCTATTGCGTAGATTCTTTGCACGAGTAGAACACAAAGTAGTTGTGGGCGTTGATTTTGTTCAATATGCTTGCCGTTACTAGTCTTATCTTGATTCGACGGTATTGTGGGATGAAGCGGCCGGACCAACCTTACACGCACGCTTACGTGAGACCGGTTCCACCGGTGACATGCACTAGTTGCATAAGGTGGCTGGCGGGTGTCTGTCTCTCCCACTTTAGTCGGAACGGATTCGATGAAAAGGGTCCTTATGAAGGGTAAATAGCAATTGGCATATCACGTTGTGGTTTTGCGTAGGTAAGAAACGTTCTTGCTAGAAACCCAAAGCAGCCACGTAAAACATGCAAACAACAATTAGAGGACGTCTAACTTGTTTTTGCAGGGTATGCTATGTGATGTGATATGGCCAAGAAGAATGTGATGAATGATATGTGATGTATGAGATTGATCATGTTCTTGTAATAGGATTCACGACTTGCATGTCGATGAGTATGACAACCGGCAGGAGCCATAGGAGTTGTCTTTATTTATTGTATGACCTGCGTGTCATTGAACAACGCCATGTAATTACTTTACTTTATTGCTAACCGGTAGCCATAGTAGTAGAAGTAATAAGTTGGCGAGACAACTTCATGGAGACACGATGATGGAGATCATGATGATGGAGATCATGGTGTCATGCCGGTGACAATGATGATCATGGAGCCTCAAGATGGAGATCAAGAGGAGCTATATGATATTGGCCATATCATGTCACTACTATATAATTGCATGTGATGTTTATTATGTTTATGCATCTTGTTTACTTAGAACGACGGTAGTAAATAAGATGATCCCTTACCCAAATTTCAAGAAGTGTTCTCCCCTGTGCACCGTTGCTACGGTTCGTCGTTTCTAAGCACCACGTGATGATCGGGTGTGATGGATTCTTACGTTCACATACAACGGGTGTAAGACAGATTTACACAGCAAAACACTTGGGGTTAACTTGACGAGCCTAGCATGTACAGACATGGCCTCGGAACACGAGAGACCGAAAGGTCGAGCATGAGTCGTATAGTAGATACGATCAACATGAAGATGTTCACCGATGATGACTAGTCCGTCTCACGTGATGATCGGACACGGCCTAGTTGACTCGGATCATGTAATCACTTAGATGACCAGAGGGATGTCTATTCGAGTGGGAGTTCATGAGATGAACTTAATTATCCTGAACATAGTCAAAAGATCTTTGCAAATTATGTCAGAAGCTCGCGCTTTAGTTCCACTGTTTAGATATGTTCCTAGAGAAAATATAGTTGAAAGTTGTGATGGCGATTATGCGGATGTAAGAAAGCTTATGTCCTTAATGCACCGCTCGGTGTGCTCAACCCCAAACGTCGTCTGTGGATGTTGCGAACATCGGACATACACGTTTTGATAACTACATGATAGTTCGGTTAAATGGTTTAAGTAGAGGCACCAAATACGTTGAAGCGTCATGGAACATATGAGATGTTTCGAGGGCTGAAATTGGGATTTCAGGGCTCGTGCTTACGCCAAGAGGTATAAGACCTCCGGCGATTTTCTTAGCCTGCAAACTAAGGGAGAAAAGCTCAATCGTTGAGCTTGTGCTCAGATTGTCTGAGGACAACAATCACATGAATCGTGTGGGAGTTGATCTTCCGGATGAGATAGTGATGTTTCTCCAAAGTCAGTGCCACCAATCTACTAGAGCTTCGTGATGAACTATAACATATCGAGGATAGATATGATGATCCTTGAAGTGTTCGCGATGTTTGACACCGCCGAAAGTAGAAATCAAGAAGGAGCATCAATTGTTGATGGTTGGTGAAACCACTAGTTTCAAGAAGGGCAAGGGCAAGAAGGGACACTTCATGAAACGGCAAATAAGTTGCTGCTCCAAAGTGAAGAAACCCAAGGTCGAACCCAAACCCGAGACTAAGTGCTTACGTAATAAGGGGAACAACCCTTTGGAGCAGAATTACCCTAGATACTTGGTAGATAAGAAGGCTGGCAAGGACGATAGAAGTATATTGGATATACATTATGTTAATGTGTACTTTACTAGTACTCCTAGTAGCAATTGGGTATTAGATACCGGTTCGGTTGCTAAGTGTTAGTAACTCGAAATAAAAGCTACGGAATAAGCGGAGACTAGCTAAAGGTGGTGACGATATGTGTTGGAAGTGTTTCCAAGGTTGATGTAATCAAGCATCGCTCCCTCTACCATCGAGATTGATGTTAAACCTAAATAATTGTTATTTGGTGTTTACGTTGAGCATAGACATGATTGGATCATGTCTATCGCATATCTGATTATTCATTTAAGGAGAATAATGGTTACTCTATTTATTTGAATAATACCTTCAATGGTCTTGCACCTAAATGAATGGTCTATTGAATCTCGATCGTAGTGATCGCATTTTCATGCCAAAAGATATAAGATAGTAATGATAGTACCACTTACTTGTGGCAATCGCCATGTAAGTCATAAACGCATGAAGAAGCTCCATGTTGATGGATCTTTGGACTCACTCGTTTTTGAAAAGTTTGAGTCTTGCGAACCATGTCTATTGGTGTATACGCATGAAGAAGCTCCATGTTGATGGATTTTTGGACTCACTCGTTTTTGAAAAGTTTGAGACATGCGAACCATGTCTATTGGTGTATACGCATGAAGAAACTCCATGCAGATGGATCGTTTGCACTTGCATGATTTTGAATCACTTGAGATATGCAAATCATACCACATGGGCAAGATGACCGAAAAGCCTCGGTTTGATAAGATGGAACAAGATAGCAACTTGTTGGAGGTAACACATTTTGATGTGTGCAGTCCAATGAAGTCTTTGAGGCATCGATGAATATCGTTATGTTCTTACTTCACAGATGATTTGAGTAGATGTTGAGTATATTTACTTGATGAAACACAAGTCTGAATTATTGAAAGGTTCAAGTAATTTTAGAGTGAAGTTGAAGATCTTCGTGACAAGAGGATAAAATGTACGTGATGTGATCATAGAGATGAATATCTGAGTTGCGAGTTTGGTACACAATTAAGACATTGTGCAAATTGTTTCACAATTAATACCGCACAGAACACCATAGTGTGATGGTGTGTCCGAACATCATAGTTGCACCCTATTGGATATGGTGCGTACCATGATGTCTCTTATCGAATTACCACTATCGTTCATGGGTTAGGCATTAGAGACAACCGCACTCACTTTAATAGGGTACCACGTAATTCCGTTGAGATGACACCGTAAGAACTATGGTTTAGAGAAACCTAATTTGTCATTTCTTAAAAATTTGGGGCTGCGGCGCTTATGTGGAAAAGTTTCAGGTTGATAAGCTCGAACCCAAAGCGGATAAAATACATCTTCATAGGACACCCAAAACAGTTGGGTAAACCTCCTAATTCAGATCCGAAAGCAATAGGGATTGTTTCTTGAATCGGGTCCTTTCTCGAGGAAAAGTTTGTCTCGAAAAGTTGAGTGGGAGGATGGTGGAGACTTGATGAGGTTATTGAACCGTCACTTCAACTAGTGTGTAGTAGGGCACGTGAAGTTGTTCCGTGGCACCTACACCAATTGAAGTAGAAGCTTATGATATTGATCATGAAGCTTCGGATCAAGTCACTACCGAACCTCGTGGGGCGACAAGAACGCGTCTTTGCATCGAGTGGTACGGTGATCCTGTCTTGAAGGTCATGTTGCTAGACAACAATGAACCTACGAGCTATGGAGAAGCGATGGTGGGCCCAAATTCGACAAATGGTTAGAAGCCATGAAATCCGAGATAGGATCCATGTATCATAACAAAGCATGGACTTTGATGGACTTGCCGATGATCGGCAAGCCATTGAGATAAATGGATCTTTAAGAAGAAGACGGACATGGACGGTAATGTCACCGTCTATGAAGCTCGACTTGTGGCGAAGAGTTTTTCACAAGTTCAAGGAGTTGACTACGATGAGATTTTCTCATCCGTAGCGATGCTTGAGTCTGTCGGAATCATGTTAGCATAAGCTGCATTTATGAAATCTGGCGAGATGGATGTCAAAATGAGTTTCCTTACCGGTTTTCGTAAGGAAAGGTTGTATGTGATACAATCGAGAAAGTTTTGTCGATCCTAAGGATGCTAAAAGTTATCTTTGGCTCCGGTGATCCTTTCTAAGGACCGGAGTAAGCATCTCGGAGTTGGAATGTGTGCTTTGATGAGATGATCAAAGATTTTGGGTTTATACAAAGTTTATGAGAAACTTGTATTTCCAAAGAAGTAAGTGGGAGCACTATAGAATTTCTCGATGAGTATATGTTGTTGACATATTGATGATCGAAATGACGAGAATTTTCTGTAAAGCATATAGGGTTATTTGAAAGGTGTTTTCAAATAGAAAACCTGGATTAGGCTACTTGAACAATAAGCATCAAGATCTATAAGATAGATCAAAATGTTTAATAATACTTTCAAATGAGCATGTACCTTGACATGATCTTGAAGGTGTTCAAGATGGATCTACCAAAGAAGGAGTTCTTAGCTGAATTGTAAGGTATGAAGTTAAGACTTAAAGCTCGACCACGGCAGTAACGTAGAGAAAGGGCGAAGATTGTCCCCTATGCCTTAGACATAGGCTCTACGGTATGCTATCTTTGTGTACCAAGACCGGAAGTGTGCCATGCCATGAGTCGGTCGAGGTACAAGAATGATCCAGGAATGGATCATTGGACAATGATCAAAATTGTCCTTGGAGTAAATAAGGACATGTTTCTCGATTATGGAGGTGATAAAGAGTTCGGCATAAGGGTTACATCGATGCAAGCTTTAACACCTATCCGAGTGACTCGAGTAGCAAACCGGATACGTATAGTGGAGCAACCGTTTGGAATAGATCCAAGTGGAGCGTGGAAGCGGCATTTACAATATGACATAAGAGAATTGCACACACAGATCTGAAAGGTTCAGACCCGTTTACTAAAACCCGTTGACTAAAACCTCTCTCCCAAGCAAATCATGATCAAACCTCTGAACTCATTTAGTCTTAATCACATGTTGATGTGAACTAGTTTAAGACACTAGTAGACTCTTTGGATGTTGGTCACATGGCGATGTGACCTATCACCATTGATCACATGGCGATGTGAACTAGATTATTGACTCTAGTGCAAGTGGGAGACTGTTGGAAATATGCCCTAGAGGCAATCATAAATTAGTTATTATTATATTTCCTTGTTCATGATAATCGTTTATTATCCATGCTATAATTGTATTGATAGGAAACTCGGATACATGTGTGGATACATAGACAACACCATGTCCCTAGTAAGCCTCTAGTTGACTAGCTCGTTGATCAATAGATGGTTACGATTTCGACCATGGACATTGGATGTCATTGATAACGGGATCACATCATTAGGAGAATGATGTGATGGACAAGACCCAATCCTAAGCCTAGCACAAAGATCGTAGTTCGTATGCTAAAGCTTTTCTAATGTCAAGTATCTTTTCCTTATACCATGAGATTGTGCAACTCCCGGATACCGTAGGAATGCTTTGGGTGTATCAAACGTCACAACGTAACTGGGTGACTATAAAGGTGCACTACAGGTATCTCCAAAAGTGTACATTGGGTTGGCACGAATCGAGATCGGATTTGTCACTCCGTGTGACGAGAGGTATCTCTGGGCCCACTCGGTAGGACATCATCATAATGTGCAGTGTGATTAAGGAGTTGATCACGGGATGATGTGTTACGGAACGAGTAAAGAGACTTGCTTAACGAGATTGAACAAGGTATCGGGATACCGATGATCGAATCTCGGGCAAGTACAATACCGCTAGACAAAGGGAATTGTATACGGGATTGATTGAGTCCTTGACATCGTGGTTCATCCGATGAGATCATCGTGGAACATGTGGGAGCCAACATGGGTATCCAGATCCATTGTTGGTTATTGACCGGAGAACGTCTCGGTCATATACGCTTGTCTCCGAACCCGTAGGGTCTACACACTTAAGGTTCGATGGCGCTAGGGTTATATAGGAAGCTTGTATGTGGTTACCGAATGTTGTTGAGTCCCGGATGAGATCCTGGGCGTCACGAGGAGTTCCGGAATGGTCCGGAGGTAAAGAATTATATATAGGAAGTGCTGTTTGACCATCGGGACAAGTTTGGTGATATCGGTATTGTCTGGGACCACGGAGGGGTCCCGAGGCCCGCCGGGTGGGGCCACCTGCCCGGGGCCACATGGGCCCTAGGTGGTGCGCCTAGGCCTGCATGGGCCAAGGGAACCAGCCCCAAGAGGCCCATGCGCATGAAACACTTGGAGAGGAAGAGTCCATAGAGGGAAGGCACCTCCGAGGTGCCTTGGGGAGGATGGACTCCTTTCCCTCTTGGCCGCACCCTCCCTTGGAGGAGGGGCAAGGCGCCCTCCCCCTCCATGGCACCTATATAAAGGGGGAGGGAGGGGGCAGCACACAGCCTGGCGCCTCCTCTCCCTCTCCAACACCTCCTTCTCCTCCGTAGTGCTTGGCGAAGCCTGCGGGATTGCCACGCTCCTCCACCACCACCACGCCGTTGTCTTGCTGCTGGACGGAGTCTTCCCCAACCTCTCCTTCTCCCCTTGCTGGATAAAGGCGTGGGAGACGTCACCGGGCTGCATGTGTGTTGAACACGGAGGTGCCGTCCCTTCGGCACTGGGATCATCGGTGATTTGGATCACGGCGAGTACGACTCCATCAACCCTGTTCACTTGAACGCTTCCGCTTAGCGATCTACAAGGGTATGTAGATGCACTCTCCTTCCCCTCGTTGCTAGTATCTCCATAGATAGATCTTGGTGATACGTAGGAAAATTTTGAATTTCTGCTACGTTCCCCAACAGGTGCTTGGAAATAAATAGATCGAAATTCCACATGAGTATCATGTGGACATCAAAAAGCAGTTCCGGATCAAAACCGGCGAGAAGAGAGACCCCATGGGTGACCTCAGACCTAGCAGCGTCCATCATATATTGCTCTACGACGACATGAAAACTGCATTTCCATAGGTACTCCACAATTTCTGAGAATGGAAGCCACTTTCTGAAACACGCCTCCATTACGATGCCAAAGACGCCTATGTAAGCTACAAGATGTACCAAGGATCCTGGCCATGAAGGACAGACTGCGTCACTATCTCGATCTAAACAACGGTTTGTATCTCCGACCAATCCTTGGGGAAGGGCTTCACGCCGGACGCAAGGTGGGCGATGGATGGTCAAGCGGTTGCAAAAGGCGTAAGGGAAACTATAGGTTGTGAACCGCTGCTACTTCGACATTTATGTTGAATTACGATGTTAGTTTGATTTGCATGTTCTTCTTATGTTTGTATTAGATTGAGATATTGTAGGTAATGTATATTTCTTAATTCCGAACGATAAACAATTGTTTGTATTTGTATGACTTATGTCTAGACAACTAAAAAGGTGTGTTGTTTATGTATATAAATGTGGGAATATGCAAATCAAATGTGAAATGCTCTGACTACTAAATAAATTTTAAAAAATGCTTTAACATCTTCCAAAAATACTACCATGGGTGTATCGATAACCTTTAGAATCGGTCACGAAGACATAGGAGAATGATTAGAACACTTTGAAGAATGTTCACTTATGCTTTGAAAAGAAGTTTCTGGTTTTCAAAAAAAGTTTCATATAAGTTGTCTAACTTTTCAGGTGCATTTGGCCTTTGCGTGTGTAAAATGCTTAAAAAATGCAAAAGAAAGGACACTACCTATTCCAAGCCACTCACGTCAACTCTCATCTCTATTGCTGAAAGTGCAATATATATAGTATCTTCAAAGATATTAACTGAGTTGGGATCAAAAATATTTTGGCAATACTAGAAAGTACTATTCCTTCCAATCCAAATTAGTTGATGCAGCCCCCCACCTCCTTCTAACAGCCACTGTATCTTTTCTTTAGAACACGATGCAATCGAAGTCGCTCACATACACGAGCATACACTCATCTTTCGCACGCACGCACATCTTACCTTTACGAGCACCTTCAAGAGACTCGGTCAGCATATCATCTTGAGATTTTATGAAGTGACTACAAGCGCCTTGCAGTCGACGGGAACGTCTCCTCCCACTGTACGAACATCGTTGGAAGGCTAAAATAAATTCAGGAATAATATGAGCATTAATGTGAAATTTAAGGCTTAAACCATGGTGAAATGGGATACCACTGTCCTTGTATTCTCAACGGGTGGCTTATCGTCTCAACGTGCGCTCGCTAGCTTCCATCCACTCTCCAGCCGAAGACGTCTGTCTCTGCTTCGTTCGCGTCTTTCCTCTCGTCGGGCTGCCTCGCTTCCATTCACC
The DNA here is from genome assembly GCA_021605145.1 of Aegilops bicornis. Classification (NCBI taxonomy): domain Eukaryota; kingdom Viridiplantae; phylum Streptophyta; class Magnoliopsida; order Poales; family Poaceae; genus Aegilops; species Aegilops bicornis. Next base: position 623,244,841 of record CM038669.1, on the reverse strand, counting down.
AAATCCCAAAATGGCATCCACTTCTTCCTTCCTCCGTTCTCCGGCCTCCTTCCAGCCGGCCACCGGAGCCTGCGGCCACGTCCGCTGGGCCCAGCCGTTGGCACCCCCCAAACTGCACCGCTCCCCACTTCCCCCGGCGGCCACGCCCGGAGTGCCGCGCAGGCTCCTCCTGCCGGCGGCCGCTGGCATCTGGGACTTCCTCTCCGGCGGTGCGGCCGGTGCAGCAGGTGCAGCGGCCGCGCCCCTTGCTGTCCGGCGAGGCATGCAGCTCTTCCAGCAGGTCAGAGACGCAGAGGATCAAACATAAGCCTCCTTCCACGCATCTTCCCCACTCTGCTTCCGTAACTACAACTACAAATCTTCTTCGGTTGCGTTGCAGGGAGATGTGGCTGGGTCAGTGGCGGAGTTCGACCGCGCGATCGAGCTGGATCCGCGGCAGAAAGCATGTACGTACGTGCTCCTCCTAATCCACCATTGTTGTCAGGTCAGTCAAAGAAACAAGATCACCAGCTGCAGCTATGCCCGTGTTTGTGTGAGTGTTTTCAGATCTCTGGCAGAGGGGGCTGTCGCTGTATTACCTCGACAGGTGCATGATCCAATGAGTAATCAGGCCTGTGGCATTTGCAACTATCCTACCTATCCATCGTTGAGTTTCGGTTTTCTTTTTGTTTTTGGACATTGGCATAATAATAGGTTTGAGGATGCCGCGGAGCAGTTCAGGCTGGACGTTGCTGCCAACCCCAATGACACTGAAGAGTCGATATGGTGTTTCCTGTGTGAAGCTCAGCTGTATGGGGTGGAGGAAGCAAGGAACCGCTTCTTGGAGGCAACTCTCTTCCCTTTATACTGTAAACAAATTCAGTCATAACACTAACACATACAGTACTTAGGTGTGTAATTTGTTGTATGAACCAAATGTGGTATGGACATAGGACATAGGACATAACCGTGTCCGGCATGTAGAGCTTTTTGGTACTCTATACAACAACCCCTAACAAAAAGGGGCTGCAGCCACCACCATGTACAAAATGTCGACCGCTGATGATCAAATGATAACTCATTTTGAATTTCACTTTTCAGGTCGGTTTAGATCGAAGACCTGTGATGCGGGAAGCTTACGCTTTGTTCAAAGATGGTGGGGACCCTGAAAAGGTGAGCTTATTTTAGCTACAATGCATATATCTGAACTTATCTGTGTCGGTGTGTCCTTACAAATTTCCGAGAACGATAACTTTTCATGGTTGTCTCCAGTTAGCTTCAAACTTTTCTAGTAGCTCTGGTGGTGAACTCTTCTACGCGGCATTATACGCTGGACTTTACTATGAATCTCAGGTACAAATTAATTGAAGAATATCTGTGTTCAGATTTGAGTTCTTGTTTAGGCCATTTACAGATTGTGTACTAGTTGTAGGTGAGCTAATCTGCGACAAGCTGCTATTTCAAAACCGTGTGTTGTTCCTTTGTAGAATGACATATATACATCTTTATTTCATACAATCACCTTCCGCATTGCACCTGCTTAAGTCCATAGCTTGCAGCTATAAAATTTTGATCAACACATCACCGCAGAAAGCAAACATCTACTTAAACATGTAACCCATCAGATTATTTTCTTGCAGCTCGTAAATTTGTGTTAGAACTGGAACAGTTTGCACATCATGTAACCAGGCTAATATATTATATTTTATGAAATTTCATGATATCCATGGTTATGGACTTTATAAACTCCCTATGTTCTAATAATCAAATAATTATCATTTTCATTGCTTGCTGAGCAGAAGAACACAGACCTGGCGAAATCTCATATTGTTGCTGCATGCAAGACACCTTATGGATCAAGGTCTTGCTTTCATTTCCCTTACATCTAGTTCAGAGATACACCAAGTGACAGCTGAGGCATATTTTACTAACATTATACTTCTTGGAATAGGTCTGGTGATTACATGGCTTCCCTTGCAGTGGTTCATTGTCAGTGCCGCAACTGGACCCTCGAGGGATAGGAATCTTGAAATAGAAATTATATTAATCATTGTCATATTGGAGCCAGCAAATAGGCAGCACTTTACAGAGAAGGCAGTCGGTGTTAAGGCTATAGATATCAAAACAGAACAAAAAAAGAGTAGCAAATGGAGCCTAAATTACTGGTCAATTTTGTTGACGATTATCTGTGTGGTATGAGAATTACTAAACCATTTTAAATTCGGTTTTTTTGGTAAATTCTCGGGAAACCAATGGTTAACCGAACTAGCTGAACATAAGAATTATAACCTTGATCTTTCTCAGAGTTGTGCACCAACAGAGCAAGTATGGGTAGGCCTTGTAGTTCGCATTGCGTGTGCATTGTGTATGTGTCATACACATGTTGTTGAGGTGTTTCTCGTAATGTAGTTTGTATGACTAGTTGAACAACAGTGCGGAAGTCGCACGTAATTTGTATGACTGTCAGGCGTCACCTCAGGTTGTTACAAACTCTTCTATTCATGGCGGTCGTCTGGTTCTCTTGAAGGAAAGTGGGCGTCAAAGTGTTTTTAGCAATGCACCTACTAACAGTGAAAACTACACGTAATTTGTGGTGCTAGATACATCCATTTGAGGGGCAAGCTTTTTCGGACGGAGGAAGTATGACAGTGTGGCATCACCTCAGGTTGCCATATGAACATGGGGCCTAGATTTTATCCAGATTCAGGCCCCTGCAATGAGAGTAACAATCCTGGTATCAAGTGAGGTGGAAAGGAGCTGTTGCTTTGAGTGGTGGCCTCTTGAACGGAATCCACATCTGAACTTGCACAGGGAACTTTCTGATTGCAATATCGGGAAATGTTATACAGTTGGTTGATTTGAATGAAATGAAAAACAGATTTGGATATGCATTATGTCGATGCAGGTGATATACCCTTAAGCTAATAGTTTGAAAAACAATCTTATACTGTGGGACAAAGAGAGTACGTACATGCTAATAGAAGTTGCTTCACGTGTACGATCGTTTTGTACTACCTCCCTTTCCAAAACCAACCTTGAACAACATAGTTCGCACAAGGCCCCGCCCTGCATGAACAGTAAATTCAAAAAATATAGCAAGGCAAATCAAAAATCCGGAGAAAAATGGCATAAATATGCTTAGTGTTGTAGGTGTGTGTGCACAGTTTCAAGAAGAAATGACATTTGTGATGCTCTGGACAAAGAGAATAAAATCAATGCTCTAAAATGTATATTTCCATAGCCTTTTGTAGAGCCAATTTTGTTTTCCTTTTTGTCTGCAACAATCTCCGAGGACTTGTCTCCATGAAATTTTGAACGCTCCTAACATCTTTGGCGGCAAAGAAAATAAATCAGAATTTTATTTATTTGTCTTTTCTGAGAAACCAGAATTTTATTTATTTGTTTTTCAATTTTACTATTCCTGAGGAAGCATATGAGCTTGGGCTTCAGAAACAATCACCGGCATGTTTCATTCATCATACTACAATTAAGCAACACAAAGTCAGGAACTGCCGGGTTAACTTAGGTGCAGCACCGGAACCATAATAACTGTCCTCATTCAACTCGACCCACAATAATTTCACTACATTTACAACCTACTCCCTCCGAGTTGGGTCATCTATTTTGGAACGGAGGGAGTAGATAACAATCTGGATCGTGTTTGCCAGTACGGGAAGACTTCTCAATCAGAATTTTACCGAGCACACAAAAATAGCAAGATGTTTGAACTCACAGCTAACCTAACACTAGACTGTAAGACTGCTGCCACCGAAAACGTGGTAACATTCAGCTGCTATCCTTTCCTATCCTTCGTAGGACCACTAGACACACATGTTGCTGCAAGCACTCAACACATCAGGATAACCGACAAATCTGTCTGAGTGGCAATCACGCACGACTTAAAACAATCCGAAGAAACGATGTCGCTCCTGGCTTCTGCTGCTGCTTCGTCCAGATCCTGCTGGAGTCACTGATATCCTGTCCGCATTGGCGAGCGCCCACCTGTTGAAATCCGGCGAGGACAGTAACTGCTGCATACCTTTTCTTGTCTCTTCTTTGGTGAATGCTTCGTATTCCTCTTTCGTAAACTTTCTCCTCTCTGGGGTAGTGTGGTAGGTCGAATAGTAGCTGTCCCTATCAAGAACTTGTGACGATGTTCTCTTCTGTGAGCCTGGACAAGTAAAATCAAGTGGTACGCTGAGACAACAATAGTGAACTTGGAGAATCATGCGACAGAAGGATGGCAAACCTGAAAGAGGTGAATTTCTTCTTGGCGTATGTTTCAGGTATTCACCATGAAGCTTGCTGAACCCATCTTGGTGAGTTCCATTCGTGTTGGAATACCCTCCCAAATCTTCATAGCGGGAGAGGCCACGTGTGATTCCCTTGGAAAGTCCACTGCATAAAGATATTCATTCAGTCCCTTTTTCTTTTCAAGAGAAGATATATTCATTTAAGTTAGTTGTGATTTTCCAGGAGATGCAAATAGTTCTTGTCGTGACAACTGACAAGAATGTTTATCAAACGGAAAAGGACCACTTTCAAACCTGACCTATTAAACCATTTAAATTGCAACCTCGAACTATTGATACTATCCACTTTATCCCTCAGGTCAATTCATTAGTGATATTGGGTGGCATGGTCAACATCCCTGCCACATCGTTCCCATGATCATTAAGATTTCATTCCGTATCCAACTTCTACCGCTTCTTTCTTCCGTTCCTAGCATTTCTTTTTGTGGAAGTAGTTTTATCTGAATGGTGTAGGTTTTTTTTTTGTAAGTGAACCCCAATTGCTTCTGTTAAAACTGTGTTGGCCATGTCTACACCCAGGAGCTTGCTAGCTTGCTCCTGGCTGATACCACCACACTGAGTTACATAAACCAGCTGGTTCACCCGAAAGACTAGAGCCATGAGCATAGGTGGGCAATATACTTCAACTGTGTGCTCTTATAACAACAATAAATTACATGCCTAGAGATACTAATATTAACAATTAACACTATTGATGAGCAGGAGTATACCACTATACCTGCTTCTGCTTAGCGATATTACATAGTTTTAAAACCATGAATAACAAAGGCTGTAAGCCTGTAATTAGCAAGTTCCGATTCAACTTTAGATAATAGAAAGGGGCATATACAATAATAATAGGATATACTACGTCATAATTCATACCTTGATAAATGGCGCATAAATCCTGACATCCCTTCAATCCTTGAAACTGTCTTGATGATTATGCAAAAGACTAAAGCTGCAAATGCAAGGAGATAGTCCAGAGAACTCTACAGGAATCGAAGACGCAAAACTGCCAGTCAGTGAAGTGATAACTAGTAGAATAGTCAACAAACAGCCATCGTTACAAAAAAAATACCTGGAGGATCAAGACAGCAGAAACAATCAAGATAGCCCACTCGACGAAATAGGCCACGCCAGTATCAACAGATCCTTCTTCTGTTAGAACAAGTTTACGGACACCCCAGAAACCAAACCAGGCTCCAGCTAGGATGACGCAAACGAGAAGGAATATACCCAGCTGAAAATGTATTTTACATGTTCTTATGTCAAATTGTCAATAGAGCAATGATAGAAATGAAACTCAAACAGAATAATGATGTTAAAACATTAATGATGCCTATATGGTACTACAATTTAAAGAGACTGGTATAACAATGTAAAAACATTAACAATCCCTTTCTAGGGCAATATACTAGAACCCGGCTATTAGACAACAGGAACTCAAAAAGACAAGCATTTGTAACATATTGAGAAGAATCATAAACTGTAATTCAGTAGTACAGTTTATACTTCATGGTGATCTATCAAGACAAAACAGAGAAAATATAAGCCTCAAGAATGTCAAAGTCATGGGGCAATTTAAATTGTTATGCCTTAAATAAGTGGCAATGTAAATGTAGGTGGAAATTAAACAAGCACAATGAACCATAGATGACATTATTCCTGGATGGAGAACTTACATACAGGATTATGCATGTCTTCGGCGATTCCCATTTCCACAAGAATTGAACGCAGAAGTCCCGACAAATAGTGCAGAAAATATGTTGTCATGCCAACCTGTTATTTTGAGAAATCATCATGATGTCCAAGAGTGTGAAAATGAAATTAGAAAATAAAACTTTCTCAATGGTCAAATGAATACTCACAACTGAAGAGTATGCAAAAATAGCAAGCGAACTCTTTCTGCCGGTAGGCAAAAGCTTCATTCCCTGAAAGAAGATATACCAAAAAGAGGCAGGTAGTGAGAAACAAAAATAACAACCCGGAAAGTGACTGCCTAACCAAGTAGCAGACAGAAAGACTTTACAAACCAAGCATGACTTCTGGGAAATTAGGCATCATAAACAGCACAAAGCATGTGAATACATTCAGAAAAAACAAGTGAACAGGGAAAGAAAAGGAGGGACATAATCTCCACCGAGCTGAAGGAAAGCACATGTTCTTGCAGGACTCTGTCCAATAGTGCCATATATGCTACTCTAATTATCACGGCCCAACTGGTATTGTGAAGTACAGAGAATAAGAGAACTTCACTCGACCATTATGAAAACTGACTCATCCACCAATGCTAGTTATCTCTAGTTACCAGATTAAGCGGCACTCTACAGAGAACAGGGCATAGAGGAAGAGCTTACCTGAAAGAGTATAATCAGCACCACAAGGAAAATGCCGATGGTCATGGCCCCACCATAGTAGAACACCAGTGACTGGCTAAGCGTGTGGGCCAGAGCCATCAGCACCATCCCCAGCACCAGGAACACCACCCTATGGAGCAAGAACTCTGCAGAGACAAACACAAAAGCACCAGTTCCCAAATCAACATCTCGCGAAACAGTTGCCGTCAAGGTGCACATACATACAACAAGCAAAACCACGGAAATGCAAGAAGGAGAACCACACACCTTCCTCCGTGGACACCACCACGGATCTCGAAGGGTCCGCCGGCATCCGGAAGTCGAGGATCCGGTTGTCGTACGGCGAGAGGGACTGCGCCCAGAGGCCGCTCTTGGGCACCTTGTGCCACTGCGACGCGGCGCACTTGCACGGACCAATCGTGGCATTCCTGCGGACACCAGCACCACCAAGAAATCAGGCCGAGATGTCCGAGCAAGCACAAGAAGAAAGGAAGGGTTTCGGTTCAGAACTTTTGCTTACCGGTGGAAGCAGAGCTCGAGGGCGTCGGGGCGGGAGGCGTTGGCGCGGAGCCGGAGGGCGTGGAAGAAGCGGGACGGGTCGCGGAAGCGGGAGGCGCGGACGCGGAGGTGGACGCGCGTGCAGAAGGGGCCGCGGCCGTCCCCGGCGAGGGGCTCCGCCGGCGGGAGGCGGAGGGAGGCGGGCGGGTGCGAGGCGACTGCGAGACGGTTAGGGTTAGGGTTTAGGGGGATTTGGGGGGCGGGGTGCGAGGCGTAGAGCTTACCTGTTATCTCGGCGGCGGTGGCGGGGATGGAGAGGGCGCTGGCGGTGCTGCCGAGGAGGACGGCGAGTAGGAGGAAAAGGAGGGGGAGACGGCGCGGCGGCGGCGGCATGTCGGCGGTGGTGAAGTGGTGGATTTGGGGATTTTTCTGGGGGGAAGGGAGGCGGGAGAAATCAAGTAGGGGAGAGGAGCGTGTGTGTTGGGTTTTTTTTTTTTTTTTTTTTGAAACGCGTGTGTGTGTTTGCTTTGAAACAACGCTGTCCGTGGGAGTCGGCAAGTCTGTCCTTTCTCTCTTTTTTTTTCTGCCTTCTCTCGTAAGTCACCTCCTCCTCTGGGAACTCTGCTTAGTCTAGTCATAGTCTAGTCATAGTGGGAGTAATTTAGGTAGTAACATAGCGTAATTTTGATTATGTGAAAAGTAGTTAATGAAAGGTGGTAGGGCTGGTTATAGCGGGGAGTAACTTATACTAGTGTCATGCATATGACACTAGTCTAAGTTACTATCTTCATAATGCAAAGTAACATAGTACTCCCTCCTTTCCGGTTTATAAGGCTCAATTCAAAAATCTCACCCACCAAAATAGATGATGAGTGGTGGAATATTTTTTGTAGTTTGCAAAAGCACCCAATTAGTGGTCTTGTTTTTCTAAAAAAGTATGTTTATCAATGCATTAATTGCAATGCATGCATGCATAAATTACATGCATTGGTCAATTTTCTCTTAATACTTGCATGCAATGGTTTAATGCACCTTGCAATCTGAACATGTGATGGGGAACAACCAAATTAAGCCTTATAAAATGGAAAAACTGAAATTTTGAGATAAGCCCTATAAACCGGAAAGGAGGGAGTAATAGTGTCATAGAGGACTTCATTTATTACCTTGTAGACTCATCTTGTTTCGGGAAGTGCTATGTTACAGTAACATATATGTTACCACTTTTTATTAAATATGTGCCACATAAGCAAAAATTTCTTGGAGTGCGCTATGTTACTAGCTAAGTTACTCCCACTATGACTAGCCTAAGATAATATGTTACTGTAACATAGCGCTTCCCAAGACAAGATGAGTCTACAAGCTATTAAATGAAACCTCCTATGATACTCTACTATGTTACTTTGCACTGTGAAGATAGTAACTTAGACTAGTGTCATATGCATGACACTAGTACAGGGGCGGCGCTATGGGTATTCTTGGGTCTTCATGCGAATACCCATGATTTTTACAAAACAGTGTTGATTTTGGCAAAAGAGTGATAATTTTTGAAAAACAGCAATGATTTGGCAAAATGAATACACATGAATACCCGGTTGCAAATTCCTGAAGCCGCCACTGCACTAGTATAAGTTACTCCCCACTAAGACCCAAAAGATAGATAGAGCGGAGATGCTTTTCGAGGCCGAGCTCCATGGAGGCCTTCAAGTGTATAAGTCAAAATATGTGAAAATTCATATTTTTACATTCTAGGAAATCCTGAAAAAATACAGATATACCTAAGGCATAACGCACAAGTGCATAAATTTTTAGACGAAATACATTGAAATGAGGGTTGCAAAAAGAACATCTAAGGCTTTTTTAACACATTATACTATTTATCGTCCCAAACCATGAACCTATCTTTTTGTACAGGTCGCATTTTCAGCGTATTTCATCCTAAAATTTTGCAGGCGTACACCTCACATCCTTGTTTACTTGTACAATTTTTTTAACCAAAAATTTCGTATTTTGATTTTTTTTTTAAAATCGGCCTTCATCAAAACGCCATACTCAGGATAGAGCGTCTATATTTGGGTTTGGCAAATCCGGCCCTCAAAACGTCAATGGACGCGCCCTGACATGATCGTTGCCTGTGCCGGACGGCCACTCAAAAGTTTTGCTGGACAGTCACACTTTTCATGTCCAACCCTTAAATCCATGCACGTCGATCGTATAGATTCATCACAATTCAACACTGCAACGAAGCAAAATAAATCACAATTCAACAAGTAGGACATGCTAAAATGAAATTCCACTTCCAGACCACCGCTGACCATTTGGCTTTGAAACAAAGTTGTCGGTGCGAGTCGGTAGGTGACTGATATTCGTGAAACGTAAGCAACCAGGACCCAGCTTTTTTTGCCTACTCTGTAAGTCACCTCCTCCCTAAGCAGGGGACGTTGTGCTTCTGGAATGGGAGGAGGGGAGCGGCTTATGGAAGAAATCAACAGAAGAATTGGATCTAGGGACGGTGTCGCAAGCACGTCATGTGTTGTTGCGCGCCCGGTGGTCGAATGAATGCTGCAAGCCGGATGGGGACGTGATGGAATGGAAGGAGGGGAGCGGCTTATGGAAGAAATCAACAAAAGAACTGGATCTACGCCCGGTGTCGCAAGCACGTCATGTGGTGTTGCGCGACCGGTGGCCGAATGAATGTTGCAAGCCGGATGGGGGGCGCGATGGAATGGGAGGAGGGGAGCGGCTTATGGAAGAAATCAACAGAAGAAGTGGATCTACGGCCGGTGTCGCAAGCACGTCGTGTGGTGTTGCGCGACCGGTGGCCGAATGAATGCTGCAAGCCGCATGGGGGGCGCGATAGAATGGGAAGAGGGGAGCGGCTTATGAAAGAAATCAATAGAAGAACTGGATCTAGGGCCGATGTCGCAAGCACGTCGTGTGGTGTTAGCGCGATAGAATGGGAAGAGGGGAGCGGCTTATGAAAGAAATCAATAGAAGAACTGGATCTAGGGCCGATGTCGCAAGCACGTCGTGTGGTGTTGCGGGACCGGTGGCCGAATGAATGCTACAAGCCGGATGGGGGCGCGATGCTCAAAAGTTAGGGCACCTGGTGTTGCAAGGGTCAGGGCCGCCGCATTGCTGTACGGGAGTGCCCGTCAGTGCCGCAGCAGTAAAGGAGTGCTCGTTGGTGCTGCAATTGCATACTCATCGACATTGCAGCAGTAAAGGAGTGCTCGTTGGTGCTGCAATTGCATACTCATTGACATTGCAATCAGAGGATGTGACGATGTGAGCAGCAATGTGCTAGTGGAGAGGGGAGCTCATCATGAGCCACTTATGCGAGGGGAGGAGGGGCTCATCATGAGCCACTCATGATGCGAGGTTGCTGGCGTTGTTTGACAGCAAACACCCAGGAATGCTGCAAGGAGGAGTGTTGTTGCATGGCCAGAGCCACAGCTGCTGCAACGGGACGTGGGTACAATGGCACCGCAGCCGATCACATGAGGATGTGTTGCTGCAACGAGAGGAGAAAGGTGTCATGCTGCATCAAGCGATCCAAAGGACTCACAAGCCAGCTGATGCCTAGCTGTCCCCATATTATCACTCGCACCTATGCAGCGCTATCTATATCTGATGGATCACTCGCATCAGAGGATATTAGAAACCTGAAGATGACCGACAAAGGAACGAGCAATTCATAGCCTACAAAATTCTGACAAGCGACAACCGTCGGATTTACAAAGTCATGACAGACACAGGGATGAATGGTCCACATGCAGCAGAGTTATTTGTTCCGATATAGGATCCGCTTTAATATATGGTGATGGGGAAATTTAAACTTGGAGAGCGTCGATGATATTGGTAAAGGTGGTACTTGAGATGGTACAGCAATCTCACTTCCCACCGAGGGTTGGGAACTGGTTCTGGTCCTGAATTGCCGGAGCAGGCGGTGGGCTGTGATAACCCCCACCACCAAATCCGCCTCTGAAGCCTCCACGGTCTCCACGGCCCCTGCCGCCACGGCCACGGCCGCCATAGAACCTTTCTCCTTCAGCAGGCTTCAGGAACTCGTTGATGCTCACAGACTACAAATGGCAGAGAACAATCCCCAGTTAGTACTTGTTATCTAGAAGGAAGACCAAAGTGCAGGTATAAAACTGGGCGCGCTAAGCACGAAATGTAATTGCTGTTTTAACAACAGGACAGGGGAGTAACAGATGAATCCAAGACAGGCAACTAACATGTCCAGAAAGGCCTACAATTTAGCACTTCAGTAACTAAGGGTGTACAATGGTTTCTATCTTAGGAGTACCACAGGTTAAATGATGAGGTGGAGGAGAGAGAAACAAGATTAAGAGATGATCTCTTAGCATAATACCTCCAACCACATATTTAGGAAATCTGGTAACTAGAGATTATGCTAAGAGATAACCCTTTGTACATCATTTTTTATTGTCATATCTAAATTACATGGTGGCTTAAGATAAGACTAACTTTATCAACCAATGTACATGCCCTAAGTGGTTATTGACAATACGTAGCATGATGTCTAGAAAGACGCAAACTGAGAATCAGGAAAGTTAGTGCAAGATTGCACCAGCATCACAACATTACTGTTAGTATTTAGGCAGCTTGACAAGAAAAGTACAAATATTTCTAAATATTGCAAGAGATGTAATGTCAGACCTTCTTAGCACGCTCTTCACGTTCAGCATTCTCTTTCTTCTTCAAAGCCTCCTTATCAGCACCCTAAGAAAATACATACAAAAATAAATCAGGCATCTCCAGTGAGTTAAGAGGCATGGACTACAAGGCATAATGGGCTAACTTACCAGTTTGATGAAAACTTCATCATTCCCTTTCTTGGTGGAAAGTAGTTGCATAGCCTGCAGATCCTTATCAATTTCAACCTTCCTCTCTTCAGACTTCTTCAAAGCAGCAAGTGCTTTCCTCTTCTCCTCCATTACTTTCTCAAATTCATCAAGAGTCATCTCCTAAGATGATCAAACATTCATTCAAATGATTGCAACAAATATAAGTATACTCTTCCTTCTTTAGAAACAAGCATATGCATACAGGATGACCGCAACAGATATATGATACAATAATACAAAAAGGAAATGTTTAAATACAATGAGAATGGCTGCATAACTCATGTCTGAAAAGAGCTATTGTGTGTGACAGTGTGAGTTGCCTGATAAAATGTACATGTGTGTAATAAACTAATAATCACTCAGCCACCACGAACACGAACAGAAGAAATAGCTATAATCAAGAAATTCAGACAACGGTATTGCATATCACGACCAGACTGACAAACTACTGTAATTATCTGTTATGCTCACTTCTGTCAGTCCTATAAGTACATACCAAATGCAAGGCATAGCAAATGGCAACTTTGGGGATGTTACGAGTCCAAACAAATCAATTAGACAAGCATGCACTTGTGAATGCACTGATTGAACACTCAAAAGAGAAGTATTGCAAAAATCCCACTGGCTCACAGAAGACAACAAGATTACAAAGTTATCTCTATTTAAAAATCCATAATAAAAGAATGAAAATTCCAAGCTATCAAAACATGCAAGGCATAATAGTGTGTATGAATTAAAGCAAATGCATGCTGCATAAGACTCAATATGACTGACAAACCATGAAGCAAAACAAAACAAAAAACAATGGGGCGAGCTAAGTAAAATACCAAAAGGATAATTATAACTAGACTTAAAAGTAGCAAGCCAAAACCCACACTTTGTTCAAGTTGAGAAGAGAACTAAATGTGCATGTCATTATGCCTTAGAAATATAACTATAACTAGACAACTTTATCAAAAATTTATCATTCATAAGGACCACAGCGTGAAGGAAGCATACATTATCCTCTTCCTTTTCTTCTTCCACAACTGCAGCGCCACCTTTGGTGGCCTTGTTCTCATCTGCCTGTGGTGCATCCTCCGGTGGGCCCTGCTTCTCAGGTGCAGGGGCCTTCTCATCCTGCTTCAGGGCCTCAGTTTCCCTGGTCACCAAAACAACAACACAGGTTACCTCCCATTTCACCACTCTGCATATAAATAGCCTACATCATAGAGCAGTAGAGCAGATATCTTACTGGGCAACAATTTCATCAGAGGTAGTTCCCCAGTTCCCACGGCCAGCACCCTCGCGTTTTATCTCATACCCACGGCCTGTGCCGCTTTGGCGCTCATAGTTCCTTCGAGGTGGCCTCTCAGAATCATCACCAAACTCACCATCACGATACCCACCACGACGGCCTCCCCCCTGGTAGGGTTGCCGAGGGGCCCTCTCTCTATCCTGGGCGCCTTCCTCACCTCCAGTTCTGGCACCATAACCTCCCCTGTAGCCATTTGTGTCTTCACTGCCGAACTCACGGTTCTGACCGTACCCTCCTCGGCCACCTCTGCCTGAGCCACGTTCACCGCGACCATATCCTCCACGAGAGGGTGGACCACCACCTCGGGAGTCATTGCCTGAAAAACATACACACCATCAGGAGTTAAACCCACAAAAAATAGTCTTTCATGGCAGCAATGTCTAAAACTGAATCAAAATCCCCAACTTCACAACGATTCCTTAACAGAACGATTTTTTTTGTGTGATTTCATATACTAGCAACTAGACTATCGCATAGCAGTTGACCGAAGGTCACCCTTCCCACGGAAAAAAAAAAACCATCCCCGCGGACCCTAAACCCCAGATCCAGCATCTCCGCAACTCGCTACTAAACTCGGACCCTGGACTTACCAGCCTGACCAGGCGGAGGCGGCTTGGTGGGCAGATTGGCGACCGTCCGCGCGCCGCCCTTCCCGGCGGCGGGCGGCGCGGCGGCCTTCTTGGCCTCGGCCTTCTGCACCAGGGCGGCCGCCTTGGCCAGGAGCTGCGTGGGGTCGTCGCCCTCGTCGTCGCCGAGGAGGTCGAAGGGGTTCACGGTCGCCATGGATGGCAGAAAAAGTCAGGTCACTCTGCGCTCGCTCGCCGGGATTTGTGTGTGGGGTGACCGGGGAACTGCCCTACTCGCTACCAGTCTCTCCTGCCGGACTTCTGCATCGCCATCGCTCGGCCCGGGGAGGATTCGCGCGAGTCTAAGGCTCAGATGGCGGCGGCGGCGGCGGCGGCGGCGGCGAGGGGATGGGGACGGAGCAGGTGGGGGGAGAGGGGGTGTGTGTGGGAAGACGAAGAAACCCTAGCCGCACTATCCCGGACTAGTACTAGTGCCGCGAGTCCCTATCCCCTCGCTGTCGTCTTGCCGGCCGAAATGACCGCCGTGACCTCGCGCCGATGGGCTGTTTAGCTGGATGTGGCCCGGGGATTTGGGGTGATTACGGGATTTCACGGGTCGGGTAGGGCCCTCGGCGCTCGTTGGGGCGCTGGGCCGTGGGATTCCGATCGAGCGGCTGGGATCGCCCCGCGGGGGTACGCCTGTCGGCGTTGCGGTATTCCTCGTGGTGACTGCTCACTCGCGACTCAGCGAATCGTGGATTTAATCTAATTTTTAATTGAAAAAAATGCCTGTTGATGTAGTACAGGGTTCTTTTTTTTTTTTAAGAAACAACTTACTTTAATTAAGCAAAGTCAGGGATCTCGTCCGCAACAACAGAAAGGATACAATCAGGGGGCGCAACTCGCCAAACCTGGGAAATACCATCACCTACCGCTACCTTAGCCAGGGTATGAGCAGCACGATTAGCTGTTCGTCTACGTCATGAAATCTTGCACCCCACAGTCCCGCATGAGTACCTTAATATCTTGAGGGCCTGTTTGGGACCGCTCCGCTTCACCAAAATCAGTTTCGCTTCACTAAATTCACTTTGGAGCAGTTTCATCCAGAAGTTGTAGCACTATCCAAGACAATGTTTGGCTTCCTTCTAGCTCCACTTCAAGAATGGAAAATTTGATGGAAAGGATCTATTTGATTGGTTGAGGGGAGAAAGCGAAGGGTATCCACTTCTTGGTGGCGGTGGTGGGTAATTTCCACCCAACTCCAACTTCTAGAGTTTTTTGGAGCACCCCTAAAGAGCTTCATAAAAAATTAGAAGTTCTATCCCAGATTCTAGTTTTTTTGTGGAGCGGCATATCGTGGAGCTACCCTGTTTGGCTCGTGTTTTCTAGAGCGGAGCTGAATTTTAAGGAGCAGAGCAGTCCCAAACAGGCTCTCAACAATAGGCCCAGCAACCGATAGGTTTCGAGGATCAGAGTTGATCATGGACACTGCTTCACGACAGTCCATCTCCACGTGAATTCTTGTAATCCCCAGCTCTCTGCAGAAGTTCAGAGCCAAACGACAGGCCAGCAGTTCAGCGATCTCCGGCTTCTGGCAGTTAGGGAAGAGCTGGGCCAGAGTGGGTTGAAACATAGGAATATGAATTTTGATGAATTTTAAAATTTGCAAATGGAGGCCTCCATGGAGCTCGGCCTCTAAAAGCAATTTACGGTTCTAGCCACTAAAACATCCCGCATTTGATTACATAAGGTTTATATAGAACTAACGGAGACCCGAACCAAGTTCACGAGCTTACTATCCTAAGTCGTAACAAATGTGATAGGATTTTTTTTTGACGTCCTCGTGTTCCCCGAGATGAAACAAGAATATCCAAATCTTAACTCTCCCGGGGTAGAACAATCTTACAAGGATACATATAAGTGAACAGACAAATTTATGTGCCCACTCGATTATGTAACGGTGTGCACGAACCTAAAGAAAGAAATATGTGCAACACCTGCGTGTATAAATAAATACCATAGCACTGATATATGGTAAGGGGAACTTACATCTATATGAAGTTTGTTCATTGCAATTTTTCTTCTTCCTTGTTGATGATCTTCTGGGCTTCAACGAACTTTCAAGTGTTTTGCGAGCCTTCACATTCTTTCTCGGTTTTTTGCGGAAAATCTCATGCTACGAGGAGAATTAGCTAAATATAAGCACCAAATATCTATAAATTGTTTGTTTATAAGAATTTCAAAACTTTAATAATGTCAAAGCAATATATTGTTTGATAAAGTTGAAAATTCAAACATTTGGACATGTATTTTTCGACTAATTACATAATATATTCGCAATATACATAACTACAAACAACACAACATATTATGCAGATATTTTTTACACTTTTAAGTTGACACATTTATGATATTCAATTATCATGCTATGCTGGTCTAAGCAGCAAAATATGCAATATCAGTACCATGGAGACACCGCTCTTAAAGGAAGTTTTGTAGGTTGTTCAAAGATACCAACACACCAGTAAAGAAAAAGAATGGTGGTTAGTTCCAAGTACGGTCTAATGAAGGTAGACCAAATGCATGCATATTCTAGAAAATGAGTTCCTTTTGTTATATTATTGAATTACATTACACTTGCATCGAAAAAGCTATGTTGTCCCTCATGTAGAGAAGAAAGTATGTTTAATTCTGGTGTCCACACAATGAAAAGAAAAGCAACATTATTTGTTATTACAACCTATGATGGATATACTTTTTAGCAGAATGGTTTGATACATAATAATTTTCCATATCAATATAGTTGAGGTACACACACATTTGTATGATGGGAAGGCATTCCCAAAATACATGGTTGCAAAAAAACGAATCAAGGATAGTCATTTGGATATGGCACATGGAAAACATATGAAAACTACATCAGTCATACATGAATCTTCCATGAATAAATGAAGATGTGAAACTAGAATGATAACGTAAATTCCTACAAAATGAGAAGTAGAAGAATGCATTCCATAAGAATCCGAAAGCATCAACTCTATGACCCGACTTCAATAAAAGATAGATCAAATGATCATAATCATATACAAAATATATATTAGAAATTAAGCCGGCCTAACTTCACTATTGATTTCAAGAATAACACAAAAAGCAAATTGCATGAAAACAATGTCAAAAAGATTTTCGATCCGCAACTTTTGGGATATACCTTATTATTTACACATGAATTGATGTGTGCATGAAGTATATATTCACATTTTAAACAGTATAATATCAAATAGGTCAACAATGCATCTTCTTCTAAGGCAAGTGAAGTCTTTAAAATGAAAACATTACTTTGAGATGAGATATTGTTGGAAGACCATGACTGGGATAAGAGATAATGTTGGAATGTTACCATATCAGCAGACTTTTCAAAATTGTACACTTCATGCACGCTTGCCCTATGAACAAGTGCATGTTTTTGAACTTCCCTGGTATTAATGTAGTGAGTTGCATAATTCAATGACCTGAATACTTTATGGCTAATAGGATCCGTGAAGTACTGCATCATTAATCATGATCAAAAATTGGAAAATATTTCAACAAAGAATGAAGGAAGGGTTTTATTTTTAATTTTAAATACCAAGTCTTTCCTTATTCTTTCCTCTGATTTTCTATGTACGACCTCTTTGACCCATCCTTGTGGCAGCCCATGTGGGTTGAACTCCACTGTTGCTAGAATCTACAAAGTAAGGCATCAAAGCTTTGGGAAGTCAATTCATCATAGACATAAATAATTACTTATGTAGAGATAGTAAGAAATGCACATTATCTTGAGAGTTTGTGTCACATTGTCCATCTGTATCACATTTGAATATTTTCTTTTCCTTAGTATAGAGTAGTACATCCTCTTTAGAAAATAATCGTACTTCCAATGGCGAGAAAAGATAAAACTGCAAATAATAATAATACAATCAAATCAAAATTATTTACAAAAGTGAGTAAATTATCATCTTGCCATTTTTAGTTAGCATTTTTCTAGAGCGTGTGAAGGGGATAAAAACTACCTTGTACATCTTATCCATCTTTTCTCCCCCTGCTCTGACCTCTACCAGCCATCCATCTGGAAGCCATTCGTGTGCCTATGCATATAATGATAGAATGATATAGTTAATGGATATAAAAAATATACAATGGCCTCGTCATAGTAAGAAAACATACATGAGGCGTGCTACAAGCAACATGATCATTAGATTCAATGTAGCGTTCCTCCACCTCGGAGAAAAGGTAGTCCATGACCTCTTCCTTCAACCTGAACTTGATCCCCGTGACTGGAGATATGAAATACTAAAAGGAAACAAAAGTAAAGGGAAAAATAATCACATATCTCTAGTAGACAAACCAACAAAATCTAGAAAAAACATACAAACTTGTATAAAGAATGAACATGTGTTGGATCTATGATCTATCTAACAACATGTATTTGGGCATATGTTTGGTAGTACACATCATACCTGGTAAAGGGCGCCATTATCATCACGTCTGACCTCCATGATCCAGCCATCTGGGAGCCAATCTGGTGGCTGCTCCATGCCATCTTCCAACTTCTCCTTAAGATCCTCCAATAGTGTCACTTCCTCACCATCTGAGATTGAGTCTTCCATCCTAAAACCCTCAAACTCGAGACCTTCTCTTTCAAACACTCGCCTTGTTTTCTCAGATCTAAAAGAGCATGAGAACGAGAGTGTTTGCAAATCTGGGAGTGTCTAGAAATCTAAACTATTCGGTGGTAGGTATTCGCCGCCGCCGCCGCCGTGACTCGATTAGGGCTAGAGAGCCCACCAATCACCCATAATTGATCTTTTTGCTGCCTTTTATAGAACGATCTTGTTTCCCCTCCCTAGCTTGGGCCGGCGGCTATGCTAGATGGGCTGCTTGGGCCAGTGAACCACAAGAATAACTACCCTTAGGAAGCCGCGGAGATGGGCATGCTCAAGCTAATTCTATGACTATCCAATGGACAGAGATGGCCATGACATGTGATCTGACGGCTAAAAAGGATAAATGCATGAGAAGGCTAGGAGAGTGCCCAGTTTTACTGTTCTAAATGTGCAGGACCATTGTTGTGAATCATGTGAACAACATCAAGTGACATGTTATGATAGATAGTACAATAGACAACTCATATAATGGGGTGGTTGGAGTATCCGAATTTGGATTTTAGACTTGGGGGAGTTTGTAAAAATTGGAACAATGTGGAGAAGAAAAACGAGTTGTAAAACGTTAAGGAAAAAAGGTTGAATTCCTTACCAAAAGTGAAAGATTTGTTTCCACTTGTTAAATAATGAGATGGAGTATAGATTTTTTTTCTGAATCAGATGGAGTATAACTCGTGTAACACCCTTTATTGTGTACGAGTCGTGTTCATATTTTATTCATAAAATGTACCCCCTTTTGTTGTGTATGTTCATTACTAGAAAAATAAATGTTTGTATGTATGTGCATATCATATTGAATTTCATTAATTCTTGTGACCAAAGAATTACATTTTACAATGTTGATGCAGATAAGTATTTTCTATGTCATGCACTTGCCATGTCATTTAGATACAAACTCATAGCAAGTTTTACAATGCATCATGCCAAGATTGACGAACAATCTCTAAGAGGGAGTTATGTTTGATAGTTGGGTTCGATCTTGCAAGTAAGCTACCATATTGACATAAAGTGAAAAGGGCGTGTTTTGTATTGTTGCCACTAAGGATAAAACGAGAGTTGCGTAGTTGTCCTTTAAACGTAGTGCGAAGACAATATATTATTGACATTATGTCGTCTTACTTGATGCAATGCTCTATTTTGCTTAATACTTTGAGATGCATGCTGGATAATGGTCTTGGGTTAGAGCATCTCTATTATTGAAGGCAAATGCATACGACATTGCCGTTCATACCCATAGCCTCCCATCGATCGAATCCCACCCTCCCCGCAGATTTTTTTTGTCCAAACCGATATCCCGCCCCACACCCTTATGCAGTTGTCAGAGTTGAATCCGACGGATCTCGGGTAGGGGGTCCCGAGCTGGTGATCTTGGCTTAATGGTAATAGGACAACGAGGGACACACTGTTTTACCCAGGGTCAGGCCCTCTTGAAGAGGTAAAACCCTACGCCCTGCTTCTATTGTGTTGATTATGGATGGGGTACAAACCACACGATGATCTACCTCGAGGTCACATGTGAATGAATCTCACCCTACGGTCTAAACCCCTCGGCTTATATAGGCACCGAGGGTACCTAGGTTACATGTAGGTTGGTTACATCAAGGCATAAACATGTCGATGATTCAAACTTGTCTTGAAGTGTTGCTACTTGAGAGTTGCCTTGGGATTTTCCACGAAGAAGAAATGTGAAGCAATATAGTAGTTGATAAGTACTTCCCTCGGTGATAACCAAGGCTATCGAACCAAAAGAAGAACCACGCAAATCCTAGTGAATAGGACCTACACACACATGAGCAAATACTCGCACCCAACGCGGGCAAGAGGGTTGTGGTAGTGGTAGATAGATAAATTGCAAAAGAAAAGAAAAATAAATCAATTGCAGCAAAGTATTTTTGGTTTTAGTAATATGATAAAGATAGACCCGGGGGCCATAATTTTCACTAGAGGCTTCTCTCTCGAATAAATAACATACGGTGGGTAGAAAAATTACTGTTTGGCAATTGATAGAAAAGCGCATAGATATGACGTTATCCGTGGCAATGATCATGCATCACGTCTGTAACAAGTAGACCGACTCCTGCCTGCATCTACTACTATTACTCCACTTCTAGAGCGCTTCTATGCTTGCCTCTGTATGTATTAAGTTCATAACAAACAAAGTAATGCATGATCTATGATGACATGATGTAAACAGAATAAAATCAAACAATCTGATTAAACCCCATCGTTTTACCCCTTAATGACAACAATACAAATACGTGCCTTGCTACCCTTTCTGTCACTGGGTGAGGACACCGCAAGAGTGAACCCATCACAAAGCACCTCTCTCACTGAAGATAAATCAATCTAGTTGCCCAAGCCAAATGGATAGATCAGAGAGAAATACAAAGCTATAACAATCATGCATATTGAAGTTCAGAAAAGAATCTTTCAATGAATAATATGATCATAAATCCATAATTCATTGGATCCCAACAAACACACTGCAAAATAAGATTACATTGAATAGATCTCCAAGAAGATCGAGGAGAACATTGTATTGAAGATCAGAGAGAAAGCAGAAGCCATTTAGCTACTAGCCATGGACCTGTAGGTCTGTGGTAAACTACTCACACGTCATTGGAGGTGCAACAAGGATGATGTATCACTACTGCAGGATGCTGCTAACGCGACACTACGATCAGAGACCCTTCGAGAAACTGTGTGCGATGCAATAATCGCAAACGGTGGTGTATGAAAACTGTCAAAAATGTATTAAACGTTTGCGATGATGGATGTATCAAACACGGTTCAGATTTTAGTTGCGTGTGCCATGAAGGGCATACGGTTCAGTTCAATTAACTGTTTGTGATGAGGAGGAACAAAAGAAACGGGCAGCAAATGAAGGTTGTGTGCGATACATAGCA
Source organism: Aegilops bicornis (assembly GCA_021605145.1). Classification (NCBI taxonomy): domain Eukaryota; kingdom Viridiplantae; phylum Streptophyta; class Magnoliopsida; order Poales; family Poaceae; genus Aegilops; species Aegilops bicornis. Next base: position 623,223,372 of record CM038669.1, on the reverse strand, counting down.
TACGGTTCACTCGGATGAACTGTTTGTGATTAGGCAACACAAAAGAAACAGGCAGCCAGATGAAGGTGTGTGCGATATACAACATACGCTTCACTCGGATGAACTGTTTGTGATTAGGCAACACAAAAGAAACGGTCAGCCAGATCAAGGTGTGTGCGATATACGCATGCGGTTCACTCGGCCCTTGTCATTAGTGTGTGACCTCTGTGGCAACCGTTCGCTCCCCAGGCGCCTCTTCATGTACCATGGCAACCGTCCACCGCCTCTTCGCCTTTCCCTCTCGATTTGGAACTGCTGTCGCACGCTCTTCCTCCCTCCATTTGCCTTCACCCTTCCTTCTGCCATTGTTCGATCATCTTCTACATGGAGGAACAGTAGGAAGCTTGACCCGTTATTCTTGCCCGATCCGAAAGATGGCGTGGTGGAGGAACTCATTGATCGACGCGATGTCATCACCTCGGCTAGCATGGCGAGTTCGTTCAAGACCATTCTCGACTCAACTAATAACATCATTACAAGGAACCCAAGGGTCCGAGGCGGTTTGATCTCCCCTATCTTCTTCGCCGTGACCTGCTGACCGGTAGTCGAGGGACGAGGAAGCCTCGCCTTGTGCAAGTTGATGCCGCTTGATAATGATCATTATGATGTTAAGATGCCATTGCTTGAGGGCAAGGCTTGGGCAGGCGCAAATGGAGATTGGGTTGTTTATATTGGGTACAACTACGAGTGGGAACTTGTGAATGTGTACACTCGTCATCGGGTTCCACTTCCAAAAATCTCAGACAACTGCCCAGAGGTTGAGTACACCGATATTCTACGTGAGTTCAAATACGATCATGGTGACTGTCGTCTACGGAAGATAGCAATTTGTCGAGTTCCCAACCACTCTTGGGATTACACGAACTATGAAGTTGTTGCTATATTCGACAAGCTTGTTGCCGTCCTTACTTCCACGCCTCGATGGATATTGCTCAAAAATCAATTTACGTACGGATGAGTATTGTGATGCAATTCAATACGAGGGTCTGGTGTTTGCTGCCACCACTCGTGGCACTATTTTTGTATGGAATCCTGATGCTTTCGGTACGTTTGTCTTCCACCATAATTATAATTGTTTCTGTAAGTGCATCTAGAGCCACCCCTAGTTGGTTTTGGAGTATTGACGACAAACATGGTTGAGGGACTAATGTGTTGGTGAGAATTGCAGGATAACACAGGTAGTAGTCCCTCATTCGGTTTACCTACCGGAGATGACCCCTAAAAATATATGAAGACATTGAAGACAATGGTGGTATGTGAAGTTATTCACATTGAAGACTATGACAAGAGAAGGCATTGCATGAAGACTATGGAGCGTGAAGACTTAGTTGTTTCGTTGTTTCCTTTTCTTCTTTGTTGAGTCGTAGGAACCACCGTACTGTTAAGTGGGGTCCCGATGAACAAAGTCGAGTGGATCAAGTGATGCTCAACCAAAATCCTATGTATTCGAGCGAAGACAATGAGAGTAAATCTTAACCAGAGTGGATGAGTCGGCTTTACTTGTAGCCCAAGTAAAGTTGCAGCGTGTGTTTGAAATCTGACCGTTGGAACACGTGTCAGTTCCTTAGTGACCCAGGGTCATTTCGGACAAATCAGGCCGGGTTGCCTTGTGGCTATAAATAGCCCACCCCCTACACCATAAATTGGTGGCTGCTCAGAGCTAGTGCACGGCTTTTGTCGTTTGAGAGCAACCCACCTCCGAAGCTTTTGAGAGAGAGAAATCATTGCGAGGACAAAGCCCAAACACCCAGAGCCAAAGAGTGTTAGCCATCACTGAAGTCTTTCTGTCCGCGTGACCTGAAGACTTGTTACACTTGAGGACTATGAATCCTCCAGCCGGTTAGGCGTCGTGTTATGAGCATCCAAGAGTCATTGTGGATCACCAGTGAACGAAGTCTGTGAAGGTTTGGAAGTTTACCTTGAAGACTTACCAGAGTGATTGGGCGAGGACTGGGTGTCCTTAGCTCAAGGGGAATAAAGCGAAGACGCGGTCTTCTGAGTTGAATCTCAGCCTCCCTAACCAGATGTACAGTTGTCACAGCAACTAGAACTGGACCAACAAATCCTTTGTCTTCACCAAGTGACTGGTTCTATCCTCTCCCTCTCTTTACTTACAGCCTATCTTCGTGAAGTCATTGCCTGCTTGCATTACCTGTTTGACTTCACTGTGTGACTTCCATCGTTGATTGGCTTCATACTATCTTCCGCCCTGATCTTTACTACCTAGTTGCTATTAGTCTTCGTACTTTCACTTCATTGAACACTTGACTATGGCTTGCCTAGTGTAGTCTACCTTCCGCTGCATATCAATAGGTTCATTTCTATTGTTTGTCTTTGAAACTCTCATGTTTTGAAGACTTTCATAAAAATCGCCTATTCACCCCCCTCTAGTCGATAACTAGCACTTTCAATTGGTATCAGAGCAAGGTACTCCCTTGTTCTGCGTAATTCGGTTTAACCACCTGGAGATTAGCTATGTCGACTGCAGGGATAATCAAAGACTCCGCTGCTTGCCCGTCTTCGATGGAACTGAATATCCCTACTGGAAGAATAAGATGCGCATGCATCTTAAAGCCATTGATGTTGACCTCTGGTATGTCGTCAAGAATGGCGTTCCCAAGACTGGTGAAGGTGTCACCCTGGCGATGTCAAGAAGTTCATTCAAGCTGGATTCAACAGCCAAGAACATCATCTGTGGTCATCTGACCAAAGGACAATATGGCCGTGTGAGTGCTCTGGAAACGTCGAAGCTAGTCTGGGACTGGCTCTCCAAGGTCAACGAAGGCGTCTCAACCCAGAGAGATCAAAGGATCAGTGTTCTTCACAACCTCTTCAACCGCTTCAAGAGAAACGACAATGAGAATGTCCAGCTCACGTTTGATCGGCTCAGTAACATCACAAATGAGCTTCGTGCTCTCGGCGCCACTGAGATCACCAAGCATGAAATCGTCAAGACATTACTGAGATCACTTGACAGCTCGTTCGACACCCTTGCCCTCATGATACAAGAATACCCTGACTTCAAGACACTTGATCCGTCTGATATACTTGAGAGGCTCAACACACATGAGTTCCAGCTATCTGAGAAAGGAGATACCTATGGTCCCAACTACGGCCGAACTCGTGCTTTGAAGGCAAAAGCTGTTTCCTCATCTGAAGAAGAATCTAACTGCAGTTCTGATGATCCTGAAGACATTGGAAAGGAGCTTGCTATGCTTGTGAAGAAGTTCCAGAAGTTCACTAAGAAGAAGGGCTTCAGAAAGTATTCACGATCCAGCTCAAGAAATTATGAAGTTTCCACTCATGACTACAAGAAGAGAACATGTCACAAGTGCAAGAAACCTGGACACTACATCTCTGAGTGTCCACAGTGGGACAATGAGAACAAGAAGAAAAAGAAGAGAAAGGAATATGATTCTGATGACAAGAAGAAGAAGAAATCCTCAAAGTCTTCTTCCAAGTCCTCATCCAAGTCTTCATCTCATAAGAAGAGCTCATCTGGCAAGGCTCGTGCTTTTGTCGGCAAGGAGATGGATTCAGAGGAGGAGTCTGCCTTCGAGGAGGCGGAGGTGGAGTGCGAGGAGGACTCCGACCACAGCGTTGCAAGTCCGGCTCTAGCTTCTGACCCTCGTTGCCAAGTCCATCTTCAACACTAAAGACAATGGCTCCGTCCACCAACTGTGAAGCTAATGACAAGGACGACTCTGCTCCCACCTCTTGCTTCATGGCACGTGGTGCCAAGGTAAAATCACGCGATGCTTACTTTCAAACATCAAGTGAAGATGACTCTGATTGTGAATCCAAACCCAGCTACAAAACACTTGCTAAAATTGCAACTGAACAACAGAAAGCTATGGAACATACTCAAAAACTGTTAGACAATAGCGATGACCAGTTGGACGGTAAAATGACCCGTTCTCAGTCCTTAATTGAAGACATAAAAAATCTTCATGTTAAGTACCAGGAACTTGAAAGTCGACATGAAACTCTCTCAACCACTCATGAAAAGCTCTCCTATGATTATCTTCAAAGGAAGCAAGAGCTTGAGAAATTGAGAGCGGCTCATGAAGATCTTGAAAGAGAATGAGTCACCAGCGCTCAGCAGATCGGGCCGCTCGGGAAGGATTTGAACCACCTTGTCTAAAATGCCTTGGCGTGATAACGCTACTTACATTCTTGAATGTTCTCTGCTGCCATCTTGTTGCAATATCTTCAAGTGCTGATCCGGTAACTAACCCCTCTGCGGAGGATGCCACTACTATTGCCGATGAAAATGCTAGGTTGAAGACATTGCTTGAAGCAGGGATGTACAAAAGTCTCAAAGGGCATCGAGACAGCATGCGATGTCCTCAAAAGCAGACTGAACCGAAACCCTAGGAAAGAGGGTGTTGGGTTCGAGAGGAAAATGAATGTTGATGGCTCCTCACGGGAAGCTTTGGCGGTACCCAAAACCACATGGGTTCTTTGCAAAGGGACCTTCGGTGGATCCATCCACCTTATCTGGCTTCACTTGTGCTAACCCTGTTATCATTGATGAATCATTTGATGCAAACTATAAACTGTTTAAGAATCAGAATGGTGAAGTGTTTGCCAGGTATATTGGTACTAACTGCAAGAATGGGCCACCTATTAAGAAGACCTGGGTTCCCAAAAGTTGTCTCGAGAATCTTCCTATGAATGTCATCATGACATCACCTGGGAAGAAGACAAATCCCAAACCAAAGGCTTCATATGGTCCAAAGGCGTCATACAGACAAAGGACTCACCTGAGTCACCCTAACGCTAATGTTTTGCTTGAGGAAACCATACTCAGACTTATGAATATGAGTGTGTTTCTTCAAACCGCTATGTTCATAAAACTAAGAACTATTATGCTTATTCATATGAGTACTATTCACCTCCTGCAAGGCTATTTGCTAGGGCTTCAAAGCCGAAGTTCTCAGATCTTGCACTTAGACCCATTGCTTCTAAGCCACCCCGAAGATGTGGGTGGTTAAGAAGAATTAACTTTCTTTTGCAGGGAAAGATCTCGGCCCGAAATCAAAGGCGTCTGATGCTATTGGTGGGGACCTAAAACATCTTGTAGGGCGCAAGATCAAATGCCCAAATGGTCTCACTATGTATTTTGTTCCTGAATCGTTTGCCAATCATCCTATCAGTCCTAATCTTGATCTGAGCTTTGATAATCCTCTTGCCCGTCAAATATTTATGCTTCACAATAATCTTGATCTGTACTGTAGGGTATGACACCTCATGCTTCAGAATGGATTATGGACAACGGATGCACTAATCATATGACTGGTGATCGAAGTCTTCTCATGGACTCAACCTTACGTCCATCTAACAAGAGTCACATCACATTTCTTGACCTTTGGTAAAAGCAAGGTATTGGGTCTAGGTAAAGTTGCAATCTCAAAGGATCAGCACATGGATAAAGTGATGCTTGTTGAATCCCTTGGTTTCAACTTAATGTCTGTCTCAATGCTTTGTGACTTGAACATGATTGTGATATTTGGAAAATATCATTGCCTTGTACTAATAGAATCTGACAAATCTCTAGTCTTTGAAGGGTACCGGAAAGATGATCTATACATGGTAGATTTCTTAGCAGGGCCACAACTTGTCGTATGCCTTCTTGCAAAAGCTTCAGAGTGTTGGCTCTGGCATAGGAGGCTAGGGCATGATGGCATGAGGAACTTACACACTCTCGCCAAGAAGAAGCCTGTCATAGGCATCGAGGGCATCAAGTTCAAGAAGGATCACTCGTGCGGTGCCTGCGAAGCTGGAAAGATGACTAGGGCCAAGCATCCCTTGAAGACAATCATGACGACATCTCAACCCTTCGAGCTGCTACACATGGACTTATTTGGCCCTACTCACTACTCTACTCTCACTACTACTGCTTGTCTTTATGGCTTCGTCATGGTTGATGATTACTCAAGATATACGTGGGCGCACATAATTCTCTACAAGATTGAAGTGCAGGATGTCTTCAGACGCTTCGCCAACCGTGCCATGAACAACTATGGCGTCAAGATCAAGCATATCAGAAGTGACAACGGCACCGAGTTCAAGAACACTGGCCTCTTACTTGGATACATTGGGAATCACTCATGAGTTCTCCTCTCCGTACACACCTCAGCAGAATGGCATCGTGGAGCGCAAGAACAGAACCCTCATTTAGATGGCTCGGACGATGCTTGATGAATACAAGACACCAAGGAAGTTACGGCACGAAGCTATTGATCTTGCATGCCATGTCATCAACCGTGTTTATCTTCACAAGCTTCAAGAAAACATCCTATGAACTCCTCACTGGTAAGAAGCCAAATGTCAGTTACTTCAGAGTATTTGGTGCTAGGTGCTAGATCAAGGATCCACATCACACTTCAAAATTTGCACCGAAAGCACATGAAGGTTTTATGCTTGGTTACGGAAAGGACTCGCACTCCTATAGAGTCTTCAACCTCTTTCACTATAAAGTGGTTCAAACTGTGGATGTGCGGTTCGATGAGACTAACGGCTCGCAAAGAGAGCACCTGCCAAATGTGTTAGATGAAGTTCCACCCAGTGAATCCATCAAGCTAATGGGAACTGGAGAAATAAATGCCGTCTGAAGCACAGCCTGAAGAGGAACTTATCATTTCTGCACCTAATCAACCTAAAGACAATGCTCAGCCCAAAGACAGTCCACCCAACGATGACAATGATCAACAAGAGCAAAATCTTCGTTCAGTTCATCCTCGTGTTGCAAATGAAGTACAGGTTGAGAAGATAACTGATAGCATCAATGCGCCTGGTCCACTCACTCGTTCAAGAGCAACTCAAGTAGCAAATTTACATGGGCACTTTGCTTTTGTCTCAATATCTCGAACCCAAGAAAGTTCTTTGAAGCCTTCATGGAACCTGAATGGATTCAAGCTATGCAAGAAGAGCTTCAACAGTTCAAGCTGAACAATGTATGGGAACTTGTCAAGCGTCCTGACCCCCGCAAGCACAACATAATAGGCACAAAATGGATATATCGCAACAAACAAGATGAGCATGGTCAATGTCGGAGTAATGGGCCACGGGTAGGCTAACCCGAGGCCCAGAACCTTTCAAGACATCGAGGCTGGCTGCGCCCCTCATGGCACCAAGATGAAGTGCCGCCTTCTGGAGGCCGGCTGGAGGAATAGCCGGCTGCCAGTAGACGTCCGAGTCCTAGAGACCGACTTCAAGACAAGCCGACTCCTAGTTGGCAGCTTCTAGAGAAGCCGGCCCCTAGCAGTCGGCCTGTGGCGCCAACGAAGCCCGCGCCCTCATCAAGAATGACAAGACAGGGAGTGGCTACAGTATAGCCCATCCCCGGTCCGAGGACGGCGTAGCAGCACTGCATCAAGTGAGATCTCCGCCCGGCGCGGCACTGTTGCCACACCACTCCTGACATCACCACAAGCAGGCGGAGCCCTGCTCCCACGACGGCCTATCGGTACAGCCTAAGGACGACGGGCCCCACCAATCAGCGAGAGCCCAGAAGACGGCTAGAGCCCCACCAGTCGGACCCGTGGGAGGTTGGCCCCCAGCAGGCGGCCCGCCCCTTCCTCGGGACCCACGTGCCATTAACCAGACGAGACGCAGAGTGGCTACAGTAATCGCCCCGCCGCGTGAGTCAGAGCCACGATCCCCTGACCAAGCCTGCGTCATTAGAGTCACGATTACAGTGATCAGCAGCTGACAAGACCTGAAAGCGGCGGAGGCGGCCTGTAGGCCCCATGCCAGACCAGTCGGTGGGGCCCACCAGGCGGTGGGCCCCAGCAGCCGGCGGAGAAGCCGACGGTCGAAGAGATTGACAGTCGGGCCCTACACCCGGCCGGATTACCATTGTACCCCTGGGGGTAGGCCTATATAAACCCCCAGGGCACCCATGCAAAGAGTTCCCAACCTGTTAGAACTAGACCAACCCATAGAGAAGGGAGAGAGCTAGCCTTGCCTTCTCCTGCCTCTAGCAAACAGCTCGAGGAGCACCTTTGTACCACTTGTGCCTTAGTGATCATGCGGAGACCCCGCAGAGTAGGACTAGGGGTGTTATCTCCTAGGAGAGCCCCAAACCTGGGTAAAGTGCGCCGGCATTCGTGTCTATGCCTTATCCCGCTTCCAGGCACCGGCGACGTTCTACTCGCTCCCACCATGATAAGCCATCCATTGGCATATGTCGCTGTTGGGGAACGCAGTAATTTCAAAAAATTTCCTACGCACACACAGGACCATGGTGATGGCATAGCAACGAGAGGGGAGAGTGTTGTCTACGTACCCTCGTGAGACCCGTGGCGGAAGCGATCACAACGTAGAGGAAGTAGTCGACGTTCTCCTCGCGATCCTGCCGATCCCAGCGCAGTTACTCGGCACCTCCGATTCGATGATGGCGTAGAGGAAGTAGTCAGACGTTCTCCTCACGATCCGGCCGATCCGGCGCCGTTACTCCGGTGCCTCCGAGTTCTTGGCACACGCGTTATTTCGATGGCGCTCCACGGGCTCCGATCCGGCAAAGCTCGGGGAGAAGAAGTTCCGTCGGCCTGACGGCGTGGTGAGCGATCTTGATGTTTCACCGATGCAGGGCTTCGCCTAAGCACCGCCACGATATGACCGAGGTGGAATATGGTGGAGGGGGCACCGCACACGGCTAAGGAACGATCTCAAGGATCAACTTGTGTGTCCTAGGGTGCCCCCTCCCCGTATATAAAGGAGGGAGGGAGGAGGTGGCGGCCCAAAGGGGGCGCACCAAGGGAGGGAAACCTACTCCAAGTAGGTTTCCTCTCTTTCCTTATCTTATTTGGAGGGAAGGAAGGAGTACTAGTATTTAGGAAGTAGTACTAGTAGTAGAAATAGGAAGAGGGGAAGGAGAAAGGAAAGGGGGCGGCCCCCTCCCCAATTCGGATTGGGCTTGGGGCGCCCCCTCCCTTGTTCCTTCTCCTTCCTCCTACATGGGCCCAATAAGGCCCATATACCTCCCGGGGGTTCAGTAACCTCCGGAGCTCCAAACTTCTCCGGAACCTTTCCGGTGTCCAAATATATCCGTCCAATATATAAATCTTTATGTCTCGACCATTTCGAGACTCCTCGTCATGTCCGTGATCATATCCGGGACTCGAACAACCTTGGTACATCAAAATACACAAACTCATAATATAACCGTCCTATGAAACCTTAAGCGTGCGGACCCTACGGTTCGAGAACAATGTAGACATGACCGAGACTCATCGTCGGTCAATCACCCATCGCGGGACCTGGAGGCCCATATTGGGTCCTCCATATTCTACGAAGATCTTTATCGGTCAGACCGCATAACAACCGACGTTGTTCCCTTTGTCATCGGTATGTTACTTGCCCGAGATTCGATCGTCTTATCCAATACCTAGTTCGATCTCGTGCGGTAAGTCTCTTTACTCGTTCCGTAATGCATCATTCCATAACTAACTCATTAGCTACATTGCTTGCAAGGCTTATAGTGATGTGCATTACCGAGAGGGCCGAGAGATACCTCTCCGACAATCGGAGTGACAAAACCTAATCTCGAAATACGCCAACCCAACATGTACCTTTGGAGACACTGTAGTATTCCTTTATAATCACCCGATTACGTTGTGACGTTTGGTAGCACCAAAGTGTTCCTCCCAAACGGAGTTGCATAATCTCATAGTTACAGGAACATGTATAAGTCATGAAGAAAGCAATAGCAGCATACTAAACGATCAAGTGCTAGGCTAACGGAATGGGTCATGTCAATCACATCATTCTCCTAATGATGTGATCCCGTTAATCAAGTGACAACTCATGTCTATGGCTAGGAAACTTAACCATCTTTGATTCAACGAGCTAGTCAAGTAGAGGCATACTAGTGACACTATGTTTGTCTATGTATTCACACATGTATTATGTTTCCGGTTAATACAATTCTAGCATGAATAATAAACATTTATCATGAAATAAGGAAATAAATAATAACTTTATTATTGCCTCTAGGGCATATTTCCTTGAGTCTCCCACTTGCACTAGAGTCAATAATCTAGTTCACATCATCATGTGATTCAACACTAATATTCACATACGTATGTGATTAACACCCATAGTTCACATCGTCATGTGACCAACACCCAAAGGGTTTACTAGAGTCAATAATCTAGTTCACATCGCTATGTGATCAACACCCAAAGAGTACTAAGGGATGAACATGTTTTGCTCGTGAGAGAAGCTTAGTCAGCAGGTCTGCTACATTCGTGAGCCGTATGTATTTTGCAAATATTCTATGTCTACAATGCTCGCACGGGGCTACTCTAGCTAATTGCTCCCACTTACAATATGTATCCAGATTGAGACTTAGAGTCATCGGATCGGTGTCAAAACTTGCATCGGCGTAACCCTTCTGACGAACCTTTTATCACTTCCATAATCGAGAAACATATCCTTATTCCACTAAGGATAATTTTGACCGCTGTCCGATGATCTACTCCTAGATCACTATTGTACTCCTTGCCAAACTTCGATTGTAGGGTATACAATAGATCCGGTACACTGACATGGCATACTTTATAGAATCTATGGCCAAGGCATAGGGAATGACTTTCATTCTCTTTCTATCTTCTGCCGTGGTCGGGTTTTGAGTCTTACTCAATTTCACACCTTGTAACACAGGCAAGAACTCTTTCTTTGACTGTTCCATTTTGAACTATTTCAAAATCTTGTCAAGGTATGTACTCATTGAAAAAACTTATCAAGCGTCTTGATCTATCTCTATAGATCTTGATGCTCAATATGTAAGCAGCTTCACCGAGGTCTTTCTTTGAAAAAACTCCTTTCAAACACTCCTTTATGCTTTGCGAGAATAATTCTACATTATTTCCGATCTACAATATGTCATTTACATATACTTATCGTAAATCTTGTAGTGCTCCCACTCACTTTCTAGTAATTACGGGCTTCACCGCAAGTCTGTATAAAACTATATGCTATGATCAACTTATCAAAGCATGTATTCCAACTCTGAGATGCTTGCACCAGTCCATAGATGGATCCTTTGGAGCTTGCATATTTTGTTAGCACCTTTAGGATTGACAAAACCTTACGGTTGCATCATATACAACTCTTCTTTAATAAATCCATTAAAGAATGTAGTTTTGACATCCATTTGCGATTTCATAAAATGTGGCAATTGCTAACATGATTCGGACAGACTTAATCATCGCTACAGTTGAGAAAATCTCATTGTAGTCAACACCTTGAACTTGTCGAAAACCCTTTTGTGACAAGTCGAGCTTTGTAGATAGTAACACTACTATCAGTGTCCGTCTTCCTCTTGAAGATCCATTTATTTTCTATGGCTTGCCGATCATCGGGCAAGTCAACCAAAGTCCATACTTTGTTCTCATACATGGATCCCATCTCAGATTTCATGGCCTCAAGCCATTTTGCGGAATCTGGGCTCATCATCGCTTCCTCATAGTTAGTAGGTTCATCATGGTCTAGTAACATGACTTCCGAACATGATTACCATACTACTACAGTGCGGATCTTACTCACGGAAGACCTACGAGGTTTGGTAGCAACTTGATGCGAAGTTTCATGATCATCATCATTAACTTCCTCACTAATTGGTGTAGGAATCACTGGAACTGATTTACGTGATGAACTACTTTCCAATAAGGGAGAAGGTATAATTACCTCATCAAGTTCTACTTTCCTCCCACTCACTTCTTTCGAGAGAAACTTCTTCTCTGGAAAGGATCCATCTTAACAACGAAAAACTTGCCTTCGGATCTGTGATAGAAGGTGTACCCATGATTACCTTTGGGTATTCTATGAAGACGCACTTCTCGATTTGGGTTTGAGCTTATCGGTGAAAACTTTTTCACATAAGCATCACAACTCCAAACTTTTAAGAAACGACGACTTAGGTTTCTTTGTTAAACCATAGTTCATATGGTGTCGTCTCAACGGATTTAGATGGTGCCCTATTAAGCGTGAATGCATTTGTCTCTAATGCATAACCCCAAAATGATAGTGGTAAACCGATAAGAGACATCATAGATCGCACCATATCAAATAAAGTCTTGATTCTGACGTTCGGACACACCATAACATTGTGGTGTTCGGTGGCGTGAGCTGTGAAACTATTCCACATTATTTTAATTGAAGACCAAACTCGTAACTCAATTATTCGTCTTTGCGATTAGATCGCGAAACTTTATTTTCTTGTTACGATGATTTTTCCACTTCACTCTGAAATTCTTTGAACCTTTCAACTATTTCGGACTTATGTTTCATCAAGTAGATATACCCATATCTGCTCAAATCATCTTGTGAAAGTCAGAAAATAACGATACTTGCCACGAGCATCAACACTCATTGGATCGCATACATCGGTATGTATTATTTCCAATAAGTCGTTAGCTTGTTCCATTGTTAGGAGAAGCGGAGTTTTAGTCATCTTGCCCAAAGCGGCACGGTTCGCAAGCATCAAATGATTCATAATCAAGTGATTCCAAAAGTCCATCGACATGGAGTTTTCTTCATGCGCTTTACACCAATATGACCTAAGCGGCGATTACCACAAATAAGTTGCACTATCATTATTAACTTTGCATCTTTTGGTTTCAATATTATGAATATGTGTATCACTATGATCGAGATCCAATGAATCATTTTCATTGGGTGTGAAACCATATAAGGTTTTATTCATGTAAGCAGAACAACAATTTATTCTCTTACTTAAATGAATAACCGTATTGCAATAAACATGATCAAATCATATTTATGCTCAACACCAAATAACACTTATTTAGGTTCCACACTAATCCCGAAAGTATAGGGAGTGTGCGATGATGATCATATCAATCTTGGAACTACTTCCAACACTCATCGTCACTTCCCCTTCAACTAGTTTACATTCATTACGCAACTCCGTTTCAAGTTACTATTCTTAATGGCGAACCCGATATCAAATACCGAGGGGTTCTTTGCGAACACTAGTAAAATACACATCAATAATCGTATATCAAATATACCTTTGTTCACTTTGCCATCCTTCTTATCCGCCAAATACTTGGGGTAGTTCCGCTTCTAGTGACCGGTTCCATTGCAGCAAAAGCACTTAGTCTCGGGCTTAGGTCCGGACTTGGGCTTCTTCACTCGGCGACAACTTGCTTGCCGTTCTTCTTGAAGTTCCCCTTCTTCCCTTTGCCCTTTTCCTTGAGACTATTGGTCTTGTCAATCTTCAACACTTGATGCTCTTTCTTGATTTCTACCTTCGTCGATTTCCACATCACGATGAGCTCGGGAATCGTGTTCGTCATCCCTTGCATACTATATTTCCTCACGTTGTTCTAGTAACTTAGTGTTGGTGACTAGTGAATTCTGTCAATCACTATCTTATACGGAAGATTAACTCCCACTTGATTCAAGCGATTGAAGTACCGGACAATGCGAGAACATGCTCACTAGTTGAGCGATTCTCTTCCATCTTTTAGCTATAGAACTTGTTGGAGATTTCATATCTCTCAACTCGGTATTTGCTTGAAATATTAACTTCAATTCTGGAACATCTCATTATGGTCCATGACGTTCAAAACGTCTTTGAAGTCCCGATTCTAAGCTGTTAAGTATGGTGCACTAAACTATCAAGTAGTCATCATATTGAGCTAGCCAAAGCGTTCATAACGTCTACATTTGCTCTGCAATAGGTACATCACCTAGCGGTGCATTAAGGACATAATTCTTACGTGCAGCAATGAGGATAAACCTCGGATCACGGATCCAATCCGCATCATTGCTACTAACATTTTCAATACAATTTTCTCTAGGAACACATATAAAAACATAGGGAAGCAACAACGCGAGCTATTGATCTACAACATAATTTGCAAAATACTACGGGACTAAGTTCATGATAAATTAAAGTTCAATTAATCATATTACTTAAGAACTCCCACTTAGATAGACATCTCTCTAGTCATCTAAGTGATCACGTGATCCAAATCAACTAAACCATAACCGATCATCACGTGAGATGGAGTAGTTTTCAATGGTGAACATCTTATGTTGATCATATCTACTATATGATTCACGCTCGACCTTTCGGTCTCCGTGTTCCGAGGCCATATACGCATATGCTAGGCTCGTCAAGTATAACTTTGAGTATTACAACGGCGTGCAAAGCTGGCTTGCACCCGTTGTAGATGGACGTGAAAGCTTATCACACCCGATCATCACGTGGTGTCTCGACACGACGAACTTTGGCAACAGCAGTGCATACTCAGGGAGAACACTACTTGATAATTTTAGTGAGAGATCATCTTAAAATGCTACCGTCAATCAAAGCAAAATAAGATGCATAAAGGATAAGCATCACATGCAATCAATATAAGTGATATGATATGGCCATCATCATCTTGTGCTTGTGATCTCCATCTCAAAGCACCGTCGTGATCACCATCATCACCGTAGCGACACCTTGATCTCCATCGTAGCATCGTTGTCGTTTACGCCATCTATTGCTTCTCGACTATCGCTACCGCTTAGTGATAAAGTAAAGCAATTACGAGCGTTGCATTTCATACAATAAGCGACAACCATATGGCTCCGACCGATTGCCGATAACCGGTTACAAAACATGATCATCTCATACAATAAAATATAGCATCACGTCTTGACCATATCACATCACAACATGCCTGCAAAAACAAGTTAGGCGTCCTCTACTTTGTTGTTGCAAGTTTTACGATGGTACGCTACGGGCTGAGCAAGAACCGTTCTTACCTACGCATCAAAACCACAACGATACTTCGTCAAATAGACTCGTTTTAACCTTCTCAAGGGCCGGGCGTAGCACTTTTCAGTTCAACTAAAGTGAGAGAGGCAGACACCCGCCCGACCACCTTTAAGCACGAGTGCCGTAGCAGTGAAACCGGTCTCGCGTAAGCGTCTGGCATCTTGTCGGTCGGGCCGCTTCATCTCACAATACCGCTGAACAAAAGTATGACATCTTTGGTAGGCGGTATGACTTGTATCGCCCACAACTCACTTGTGTTCTACTCGTGCATATGACATCAACGCATAAAACCAGGCTCGGATGCCCTTTGTTGGGGAGCGGTAATTTCAAAATTTCCCTCGCACACGGGACCATGGTGATGGCATAGCAGCGAGAGGGAGAGTGTTGTCTCACGTACCCTCGTGAGACCGTGGCGGAAGCGATCTGGCGTAGAGGAAGTAGTTATGCGTTCTCCTCGCGATCCTGCCGATCCCAGCGCGTTACTCCGGCACCTCCGATTCGATGATGGCGTAGAGGAAGTAGTCGACGTTCTCCTCACGATCCGGCCGATCCAGGCCCGTTACTCCGGCGCCTCGAGTTCTTGGCACACGTTCACTCGATGGCGCTCCACGGGCTCCGATCCGGCAAAGCTCCGGGAGAAGAAGTTAAAATCGACCTGACGGCGTGGTGACGATCTTGATGTTTCACCGGCAGGGGCTTCGCCTAAGCACCGCTTCTGATATGACCGAGGTGGAATATGGTGGAGGGGCACCGCACACGGCTGAGAGCGATCTCAAGGATCAACTTGTGTGTCCTAGGGTGCCCCCTCCCGTATATAAAGGAGGGAGGGAGGAGGTGGCCGGCCCAAAGGGGGCGCACCAAGGGAGGAAACCTACTCCAAGTGGGTTTCCCTCTCTTTCCTTATCTTATTTGGAGGGAAGGAAGGAGTACTAGTATTTAGGAAGTAGTACTAGTAGTAGAAATAGGAAGAGGGGAAGGAGAAAGGAAGGGGCGGCCCCCTCCCCAAGTCGGATTGGGCTTGAGTAGCGCCCCCTCCCTTGTTCCTTCTCCTTCCTCCTACATGGGCCCAATAAGGCCCATATACCTCCCGGGGGTTCGGTAACCTCCGGAGCTCCAAACTTCTAGGAACCTTTCCGGTGTCCAAATATATCCGTCAATATATAAATCTTTATGTCTCGACCATTTGAGACTCCTCGTCATGTCCGTGATCATATCAGGACTCGAACAACCTTGGTACATCAAAATACACAAACTCATAATATAACCGTCATGAAACCTTAAGCGTGCGGACCCTACGGTTCGAGAACAATGTAGACATGACCGAGACACATCTCCGGTCAATAACCAATAGCGGGACACGGATGCCCATATTGGTTCCTACATATTCTCTGAAGATCTTTATCGGTCGGACCGCATAACAACATCGTTGTTCCCTTTGTCATCGGTATGTTACTTGCCCGAGATTCGATCGTCGGTATCCAATACCTAGTTCAATCTCGTTCTGGGTAAGTCTCTTTACTCGTTCCGTAATGCATCATTCCATAACTAACTCATTAGCTACATTGCTTGCAAGGCTTATAGTGATGTGCATTACCGAGAGGGCCCAGAGATACCTCTCCAGGCAATCGGAGTGACAAAACCTAATCTCGAAATCGCCAACCCAACATGTACCTTTGGAGACACTGTAGTATTCCTTTATAATCACCCGATTACGTTGTGACGTTTGGTAGCACCAAAGTGTTCCTCCGGTTAAGCGGGAGTTGCATAATCTCATAGTTACGGGAACATGTATAAGTCATGAAGAAAGCAATAGCGACATACTAAGCGATCAAGTGCTAGGCTAACGGAATGGGTCATGTCAATCACATCATTCTCCTAATGATGTGATCCCGTTAATCAAGTGACAACTCATGTCTATGGCTAGGAAACTTAACCATCTTTGATTCAACGAGCTAGTCAAGTAGAGGCATACTAGTGACACTATGTTTGTCTATGTATTCACACATGTATTATGTTTCCGGTTAATACAATTCTAGCATGAATAATAAACATTTATCATGAAATAAGGAAATAAATAATAACTTCATTATTGCCTCTAGGGCATATTTCCTTCAGTCGCACCCAACCCCCGACATCTGGCGCCCACCGTGGGGTGAGGTGCACCTTCGTCCGGAGACACATTGCGGGCGGGAACCCTTCCTCCTGGCCCGGCGAAGCCGGCCCGCCTTGACGCCAAGTCTGCGCCCGGCCTTATTACCTGCAATGTGAGAGGAGGTCACCTACGCGGCGAGCTGCCTCGCCGACCTTGTTGGCGAGGTTTGCCTCTCCGATGAGCCAGCGTCCGATGCGGGCAATGATGGCCCTGAGAGCCGCCTCGTCAGCCTCCTCAATCAGCTCCATGTTGCCAACAAGCCTGCTGTAGACTTGGAGTCTGTTGGCTCCACCGACCCGATGCTTGTCGATTCCGAGCACTCATTAAGCAGCAGCGTTCCCCACCAGCGTGGTGGTCTCTGACGAGCCGCTTCCTCACGCGGAGAAGCGGCGAAAGCACCGTCATGGAAGTGCTAGTCATCGGCCACGGCCGAGCACTCGGCGGAGGTGCTCATGACCCTTCGATCGCGGCACTTCAAGACCTGACGGCGCCCATCCCAGAAGACGCCGACGCTAAGATGCTGGAAGCGCGCCGCATCCAGCTCGTCGAGGGCGCCAAGAAGCTGGCCAGCATGAGATGCCTATCGGAGGCCTACCAGCGCGAGATGGACCGAAGCCAGGGCGACACGACTCCAGTGGCCCGTACCGCCTTGGCACGGTCCGGCAGCGCGGCGTGGCCATCGCCAACCTGTTCGGGCAGATCGCCTCATCTATGCCATGCTAGCGGAAAATATCCGAGCTGCCCAGGCGGCAGCAGAACAGCTGGACAAGTTCGAGGGCGAAGAGCGTCGCCAGATGGCGGAGCGCGTCCAGCGACTCTCGGCGACAGCTCTTTGGCGACATGTGGCGATTGCTTGGCCGAGGCACCCCACCGGCAAAATGACGACCTGCCTCCCCACCGAGATCAAGGCCCGACATCTCGGACGCCGACTGGTGGCGTCCGCGGAAGAAGAGACAAGGAGCCGGCTGCCAGCCGCAGTGGGACTCGCATCACCATTGAGCGCGACCAAGACGGCCGCCCGAGAGCAGCGGAACGACGGGATGACTGTCCGCCTCCTCCCCCTCGCATGGAAAGGCGCGTCTCCCCGCCGCCTATTGAACACCCGACACTTGGCGACCGCCTTGGCCGCCGAGAGGGAGTCGGAGAGAATGATGCCCGCCACCGGATCGACCATCTCCACCGATCCCTGGCACTAGAAGAAGAAGATGAGCTGGGTCCGCCTTGTTTCGGCCCCCGCATTCGAGACGAGCCCTTCCCCAAAGGGTTCACGCTCCCAAGAGATACACCCAAGTACACTGACTCCGTGAAGCCGGAGGACTGGCTGGTCGACTACTCCACATCCGTCAGCATTGCGAACGACAACAAGCGCGTTGCTGTGAAGTACGTTCCGCTCATGCTCCAGGGCATGGCCCGAACATGGCTGAATAGCCTGAAGCCCCGCAGCATCAACAACTGGGTTGACTTCACCGAAGCCTTCATCCGAAACTTCACCAGCACGTACA
The DNA here is from genome assembly GCA_021605145.1 of Aegilops bicornis. Classification (NCBI taxonomy): domain Eukaryota; kingdom Viridiplantae; phylum Streptophyta; class Magnoliopsida; order Poales; family Poaceae; genus Aegilops; species Aegilops bicornis. The sequence continues at coordinate 623,204,876 of CM038669.1, read as the reverse complement.
AGCGGCTGCCCAAACCTCGCCAGCTCTCCTTGTGCGTACAAGGCCCCAGCGAGTCGACTCGTGACTACCTCACGTGCTGGGCTGAGCTCCGCAACTCTTGCGAAGGAGTGCACGAGGTACAGGCCATCGAGTACTTCACCGCTGGGCGCCGAGAGGGCACCCTCCTCAAGCACCGACTTCTCCGCGACGAGCCAGCGACCCTCGACGAGCTGCTGATCATAGTAGATAAATATGCCACGGCCGACTCCTCCATGAAGGCGAAATCAAGTTGATGCATCGGCAAAGTGGCCCCTCGACTCCTCGGACCCGGTGGCGACACCGGTCGGCGCCAACAACCAAGTGACAACAAAGCGCCAAGGCCATGCCCGGCTTCCACAAGCCGACAAGTGGCGACGATCGAACCGGTAGGGAAGGGCAGCCTCCATCAAAGCGCGGAAGGCGGCAAGCCCAATTGGCTGCTGCTTTCTCGTATGAGCGGACTCTTGTGGCGCCTGCAAGTTCCACGGTGGCGGCAAGCCGTCCAACCACACCTCTCGGAAGTGCCATTGGCTCACGGGATCTCCAAAGGAGGCGGCCTTCTGCCTCCTCACTTCTTTGGGCCATTTGCCACCTCCTCCCCGGCCGTGGCCCGGTTCGACTAGTCGAAGCCATACAAGACGAGTATCTTGAAGAGCACGGAGCTTATGTCGTGTTCACCAGCGTGCCCGACGACAAGCACAGCAGACGACAATGATAACAAGAAGTGAATGTAGTAGCATCAGAGACCCCCCGAGTTCATGCGTTGGTCCGAGAAGTCCATCAGCTGGAGCAGAGCCGACCACCTAGAAGTGATGCCCAATCCCGGTTCCTACGCCTGGTTCTGGATGCCACCTTTGCCACTGATAGGGAGATGCTCGCTTTTCCCGAGTTCTGATAGATGGCGGCAGCAGCATCAACATCCTATACAAGGATACCATGGATAAGTTAGGAATCAAACAAAGGCAGCTTCAGCCCAGCCAGACCGTTTTCCATGGCATAGTTCCTGGCCTTTCCTACTCACCAATCGGCAAGATCCAGATAGACGTCCTCTTTGGAGACAAAGATCACTTACGAGAAACCCGGTCTGGTTTGAGGTGGTGGACCTTGAGAGCCCATACCATGCCTTTGCTTGGCCGGCCGCTCTGGCCAAGTTCATGGAGGTCCCCACTATGCTTACCTCAAGATGAAGATGCCGAGTTCCAAGGGAATTGACCATAGCAGGGGATTACAAGAAGTCGTGAATGCGCTTGGCGGCGGATAGCATTTGGTGAGTCCCTTGTGATCATGCGGCGAAGCGGCTCCTTGACCGAGTTGTGGTGATGGCAGGCAAGCAGCCGGAGATGTCACCCAACCCCAAGGAGTCGGAAGCCGAGGGCTCGTTCAAGCCGGCCAAAGAGACAAAGTAGATACCCTTGGACCCGGAGCACCCAGAGAGGTACGCCGTCATAGGTGCAAACCTCGACAGCAAATAGGAAGGCGAGCTCGTCGATTTCCTCCGTGAGAATCGGGACATCTTTGCATGGTCACCTAAAGACATGCCAGGTGTTTCGACGGATTTCGCCGAGCACAAGTTACATGTCCGGTCTGATGCCAAGCCAATCAGGCAGCCCTTGCGCCACCTGTCAGAAGAGAAGAGAAGAGTCGTTGGAGAAGAAATAGCCCGGCTGCTGGCAGCCGGCTTCATCATGGAAGTGTTCTTTCCAGAATGGTTGGCCAACCCAGTCCTTGTGCTGAAGAAAAACAAGCAGTGGCGCATGTGTATTGATTACACCAGCCTCAATAAAGCCTGCCCCAAAGATCCGTTTGCTTTGCTGAGAATTGACCAAGTGATAGACTCCACAACCGGATGCGAGCTGTTGAGTTTCTTGGATGCATACTTTCGAGGTATCACCGAGATCAAAATTGAACGGCCGACAGACTGAAGACCGCCTTCATCACACCATTTGGAGCCTTGTGATACTTGACCGTGATGTTCGGCTTGAGGAATGCCGGCGCCACGTTTCAATGTTGCATGCAGAAGTGCCTCCTCAAACAACTCGGCAGAAACACACACGTTTATGTGGACGATGTTGTGGTGAGGACGGAGAAGCGTGGAACGCTGCTAGAAGACCTCAAGGAGACCTTTGAGAACTTGCCTCGATTACAAATCAAGCTCAACCTGGAGAAATCGTCTTGAATTACCCGGCCGGCCAGCTTCTCGATTCCTGGTCTCAGGCGTGGCATAGAGTGCAACCTGTGGAAGATCAAGGCCATCGAGAGGATGGAAGTGCCCAACAACTTGCTGGATGTGCGAAGTTCCTTTGGTAGCATTTGGCGTCCATCGGCCGTTTCATCGATCGGTGGGAGAAGGCTCTTCCATGTACCAGCTCATGAAGAAGACCACTTTTTCGAGTGGAGCGACAAAGGCGGATGAAGCTTTTCTCAGCTCAAAAAGATGTTGACTACTCCACCTGTCTGGCGGCTCCGAGCTCCTAAGGAGCCCATGCTCCTCTACATCGCCGCCACCGGTAGAGTGGTCGGCACGATCATAGTGGTAGAGCGCAAGGAGGAAGGCAAGGCACTACCGATCCGAGAGACGGTGTATTACACAGGTGAAGTCTTTGTTAGCTTCTAAGCAAAACTACCCCACTACCCGGAAGATGTGCTACTGGCGTGCACTTTGCCGCCAAGAAATTGAAGCCGTATTTTCAAGAGCACCCAATCAGCGTAGTGCCTTGCAGCTCCTTGGCCGAGATCATTGGGCCGGGATGCTTCAGGCCGAGTGGCCAAATGGGCCATCGACTTGGCCCCTACACCATCTACTACGTACCAGCCTCGCACCGCCATCAAGTCACAAGTTGGGCGACTTCCTCGTCGGCCGGGCGAGACCGACACCGCCTTGACCTTGAGCTCCACCCATTGGCGGATGCATTTTGATGGTTCCAAGATGCGCACGGTTTGGGGAGCGGTGTCGTCCTCACCTCTCCCAAAGGCGACAAGCTCAAATATGTGCTGCAAATCCATTTTGCCGCCTCCAACAACGTCGCTGAATACGAGGCACTCATTCACGGGCTCCGACTTGGCAAAGAGCTCGGCATTCACCGGACCCTGTGCTATGGTGACTCTGACTTGATGGTCCAGTAGTCGTCAGGCGACTGGGACGCCAAAGATGCAAACATGGCGAGCTACCGATTCCTCGTATAGCAACTCAGTGGATACTTTGAAGGGTGCGAGTTTCTCCATGTGCCAAGAAATGACAATGAGCAAGCAGATGCCTTGGTACGAATCGGCTCCACCCGTCAAGCAATACCGACCGGCATCGCCCTACAATGCCTCCTCAAGCCGTTTGTCAAGCCATCGCCAGAGTCGGATTCTATCTTCGTGCCGGCTCCTCCCGAAGCAGTCGGAACTGACTTGAGAGCTCCAGCAGCCGGCACGGGAATTCCGGTAGGCGGCCTGGGAGCCGCGACAGTCGCACCCGGCCCGGGGACTGCAGCGGTCAGCCCGGGGACTTCAGAGCCCGGCCTGGGGACTGCAACAATCGGCCTTGGGACTTCATCAACCCAGCAAGCGGCAGCGGCAGCTGACTCCAACCCGCCACCTCCTGGCCCAACCGCCCTTGTCCAAGTAGCAGTCCTAGCAGTCGAAGAAATCGCAACACCTTCATGGGCCCAGCCCGTCCTCAACTTCCTGGTGCACAAAGAGCTGCCGACTGATGAGATCTCGGCCTCACAAGTGCAACGCCGGGCAGCAGCATACACCATAGTCAACAGAGAGCTTGTGAGGCGCAGTGTCACTGGTGTCTACCAGCGCTGCATGGAGCCAGCAAGGCCAAGCAATCCTCAAAGACATCCATCAAAGCGAATGTGGCCACCATGCGGCTTCAAGAGCACTTGTCGCCAAAGCTTTCCGCCATGGTTTTTACGGCATTGCTCTAGAAAGACGCCAAGACTTGGTCGAGAAATGCAAAGGGTGCGGAAGTTCCGTTCCAAGCCACATCACCGGCTTACGCACTCAAGACTATCTCATTATACGGCCCTTTCTTTGTCTAGGGCTTTGGACATGGTGGGACCATTCAAGACTGCACGAGGTGGCATGACTCATCTGCTTGTCGCGATGAACAAGTTCACCAAGTGGATAGAAGCAAAACCAATCAAGAAAATTTGAACGGTCCATTCTTTGTGACTTTCGTTTCCGACATCACCATCCGGTATGGCATACCACACAACATCATCACCGACAATGGCACAAACTTTGCCAAAGGCGCCTTGGCCCGTTTCTGCGCGACGCAGGGCATCCGACTGGACCTAGAGCCCGTTGCCCATCCGCAGTCAAACGGCCAAGTAGAGCGAGCAAACGGCCTCATCATGTCCGGCATCAAGCCCCGATTGGTCGAGCCTCTGGAGCGTTCGGCCGGCTGCTGGGTCGACGAGCTGCCAGCCGTCCTCTGGAGCCTACGCACAACTCCGAACAAGTCAACCGGCTTCACGCCTTTCTTCCTCGTCTACGGTGCCGAAGCCGTCATCCCAACGAACATAGAATTCGACTCCCCTCGAGTCACCATGGACACCAAAGAGGAGGCAGAAGAAGCACGTCAAGACGGCGTCGATCTACTGGAGGAGGGCCGGCTGTTGGCACTCAGCCGGTCCAGCATCTACCAGCAGAGCCTGCGCCGATACTACAATCGGAAGGCCAAGCCGAGATCTTTCCAAGAGGGAGACCTTGTGCTCCAGTTGATCCAGCGAACAACCGGCTAGCACAAGCTCTCAGCACCTTGGGGAGGCCCCTTCATCATCAGCAAAGTGTTGGGCAACGACTCCTACTACCTGATCGATGCCTAGAAGCCTAGAGCGTGCAAAAGGGACGACTCTGGCATGGAGATAGAGCGGCCATGGAACGCAAATCTCCTCCGAAGATTTTACAGTTAATGCAGTATGTACCATGCTACCTTTTATGTTAACATACGAAGACTCCGAGTCCCCCGAGAAGAGCTCAGGGACTGCCCTCTTTTATCTATATGATAAGAATTATGCCTATGAATGTGTCATTTTCTTTATGTAAGCTTAGTCTTTGGAGTGCGACTAGTCGGCTGGGGACTTGCCGCTTGTACTATGAAATGCTTCCTGCTGGACAAGTAATGTGTTGGCATAAGCCGTCTCCTACCGGAAGCCGCAGCTCATGAGCGGCTATGCAGTGGGCGAGGAGCAAGGTAGAAAGGGTGCCCACATGAAAAATGGCTAAGGACACAAAGCATGTGCATAGTTTAAGCCGACTTCCCGCCTTCTACGACCGGCTATTTAGCAGCCGGCCGGCCGACTTCTACTTAACTTGCTAAAATGTTCTAAAAACGGCTAAGTACTTGCCTCCCCGGAAGTAGCTAAGTGCTTGACCCATGATCCCTTGGCATGAGCTATTACGGGCCGGCAAGGCAACAACCAAGGGAAGGCGGCAAAGGAAAGAGCCAAGCAGCAAGCAAGAAAATATAGAACTCGGAAAAATATTTACATAGCAAAGGCCCTTGGCCGATATTCAACAGAAGTTTGAGATACACCTCGCGGGTGGAATTATGCAAAATTAACAAGTTCGTCGAGACTGATAGACAGGTAAAACAAAGATAAACTGGCGGCCTAGGGAGTGGCAAACGGATTCGGTGGACTGGAGGAGTTGGTGGCGCCGGTTGGTGGAGTGGCCGGCTGGTCAGTCTCCGTTTGGTCGCCTCTAGTGGTAGCTGGCTCGCTTTGAGGTGCGGTTCATTCTTTGGGCGCGGTTCGATCCGGAGGCCTTGGTCGAGCCGGTGGCCGTCCGCTCAAACCACTGGCGCCTCCTCTTCGCCTTCCTCCTCCTCCTCGCCTTCTTCCTCGCTTGTTGGAGTCGATCACCTCGTGGGAGTCCTCGCCGTCCTCCGGGTTCAGCCCGAACCATTCTGGTGGTGCCTCGGCGCCATTCTCAACCCGCTCCGGGACGAAGATACTGGTGTCGGTGTACTCGGCGATTGCCGCCGCACGCTTGACAAGATCATCTTCCATGACCGCCAACTCCTCCCAAGCCTCCAGCCGGAACGTGGCTAGCTGGGCTAGACTCAGCCCAGGGTACCACGCCTTGACGAATTCCAAGGCCGTGGCGCTCCGGCTGGGCCGAGGATCCTTTCGAGCCTCAAGGCGGCCGGCCGCCACCTTCACCCGGTCGGCGATCCGACTAGGAGTCTTGTGATCTGGCATGTCCGACCTGGCGGTGATCGTCTGCAGGTGCCGACCTTGGCAAGCCGACAAGACATCCGGTGAGCCGGCCGAAGACAGGCCTCGATGCTCAGGAGCTGTTCGCTAAGGGTTCGGGGGGCGTCGGCAGCGACCTGTGCGCCTTCCGCCCTCCGTCTTTCGTGATCGGCTTCAATGGCTTGATTGGCGGCGTTAGAGTGACCAGGGAAGAAGTCTGCCAAGACAGAAAGCAAAAAACCAAAGTTAGAAACAAGAGGCTGGCTCGACCAGCAGCCGTCGGCTCAAAGAAGGAAAAAGAGGGAAGCTCACCATCGACTATGTCTTCAATCTCGTGAAAGCCAGAAGTCAGCATCGCCTCCCTGTCGGTCCAGGCGGAGCGTTCGGTCGCGAACTAAGCAAGGAGGCTGATCTCCTTGTCCTCCGCCTCCTTTTGGGCCTTCTTGAGAAGCTCACTGATTACGCGATTCTTGCGACAAGCGGTCAGCGCTCTTCAGCCGACTTCTGCGCTCCTCCTCCTTAAGCGCGCATAGCGCGATGTTGGCTTCGCCTAGCTGCTGCTGCAAGATGGCGTTGGCCTCTTCGGAAGAAAAGAAGAAGGGAAGGCATCAGTCGCCAACAGAGAAGAGGCAGAGTCGCCTGGGAGATCCGGCCCGATCGCTTTCAGTCGGCCGAATCTCGGGGACTACAGCCAGCGGAGTGCGGCCAGCGCCCATGGAGAAAGGAGTCATCAAAATCAGCGAAAGAAGAACAAGGTGGCAGGGAGATCGGCCCGATCGCTCGGCGATCGGCCCAAATCTTGGGATTACAGCCAGCAGTGCGCCCGGCGCCCGCGGAGAGAAAGGAGTCATCAAAATCAACAAAGAAAAGAAACGATGGCGGGAGATCCGGCCCGACTGCTCAGCAGCCGGCCCGAATCTCGGGGACTATAGCCCGCGGGTGCGCCAGCGCGCCCCCACAGGAAAAGGAAGAAGACTTACTCCAGCTCTCCGACAAGTCGACAGCACGTTGATCCAACTCCAGGACCTTGGAGTTGAAGGCGGCAACACGAAGGTTATGATAATCCTGCAGCAAGGATATCAGCTCTCGAGCACCGCTAGTTAAAGTTCGCGGCGCGTGCTCGGTTGGCGGAACTCGGGAATACACCGGTGGGTGTTGTGGCGCCTCGAAACAATACAAGAGTTAAAAACGAAGAAGCAAGAGCATACCCGGATGGCCTCTCGCGATGCCAGATACGCCTTGTTGCAGTTCTTGATGGCGTCGGCTTCAGCGTGGAGTTTGGCTTGAACATCCAGCATTGCCTTGTTCAGGCCCTGCCCCGCCAACCTGCACTCCACCAGTGGGCGCGGCCGTCGCCTCGGTGTCCGGGATCAAGGAGCTCGCGGCGCCAGTCTCCAGCGGGCGTGGCGCCGAAGCCGCCTTTGCAAGTCGGCGATGCGTCGGTGTGCCGACCTCAAGAGTCAGGCCCGTCACCACCTCGTTTTCAGTCGGCAGCACCGGCGGGTCCGCCGGCTGCTCGCCTTGCACGCTCCCGGATGGCGGCGATGGAGGCACAATCACGTCCGGCATGGTGACATCGCCGCCGTCCCTCTCCATGACCGGGTGTTAGTCGCCGGCCTCCCCAGTCTGCGCCACGAACTCCGGAGGTGGCGGCATGGAGTTCAGGGGAGTGATGAAAATCGATGACTGGCGGTGCGCGGCTTCTTCATCCTGCTTCTTCACCGCGTCGGCGGCCTCGTCCTCCGCCAGTTTCTTCAAGGCGGCGGCCTCCGCCTTCTCTGCCTCCGCCTTCTCCAGGCGGGCGGCTTTCTGCTCTTCGCGCGCTTCTCGCGTGTTCCACTCCCTCGCCTCCCGAAGGTCGGCGGCCGGATCGATCTGCCGAGTGGTGGTGGAAGTCTCCGCCGGCCCCATGATGGAGGCGGCGGCCGATTTCTCGAGAGAGAGAGTGGAGCCCTAGATCAAGGGAAACAAAGTGAAGAAGCTCAGACAGAATCAACAAGGAAAAAATGAAGGTACGAGTTAAAGGCGGTACTTGCTTGGAAACCAGTGCGGCTTCTTCACCTCCTTGCGGAAGCGGATGGCCTTCTTGGCCGCCTCGTCCCGCTTGGTCACATGGCCGAGCCCTTGGGCTTCTTGACCATCTTGCCGAACAGGCTCATGCGGCCTGCGTTTCCAGCGCCACCATGGGCGTCCGGCGCGGCAGACGAGCTCGCGCCTGGCTGGCCGACTCCTGGCTGGTGGCGCCGGGCGACTTCCCCCGCGTCGTCGTCAAGCCAGTCCTCGAGGTTGGCTCCGAGCCTCAAGCCGCCTGTTTTGCCGCCTCCTTCCTCGGCGTCGTCCTCCAAGGCCGCCGCCCCCAAGTCGGGGTCGTCGACGTTGCTCTCCGCTCGGTCAGGGAGGAATTGGCGCTCCGGCCCCGAGGCGCCGACTGCTGGCTGGAGGAGGGGGCTCTGTTCAAAGGCCGATTTGTCAGGCTGGACAGGACGAACTCGGCAAAAAAGAGACAGAGAAAAAAAGACAGATGACTTACCATAGGCGGAGGGTTGGCGCGTGAATACGGCTCCTTGCCAAACCGTCACTCCTCCATGAGCTCGCAGTTTGCAAGATAGTTCACCATGAGAGCTACCTCTGCATGAGGCATCTCCTTGGTGCCTGACCGACTCGGGTCCCGATGTCCGCTCATCTGGCGAGATCATGTGAGGGCGGCTCGAGCGGAGCACTTTCGGCGCGCCACGCAGCGGATAGCAAGTCGGGCCCGGTTAGACGCCTCCGGCGTGTCAAGACTTGAGCGCAGCGATGGCGCGACTCGAGGGCGACAGTGTCTGGCGGCATTTACGACCAGTTGGGCCACCTCCCAGCCGGGGCCGGCTTCAGAAACCGACAAGTTGACCTGGGGCCGCCTCCGCGAAGACGCTCTTCACGTAGAAGTACGACCGCTGCCACATCTTCACAGACTTGATCACCGGGATGGGAGGAAACGGATTTTCGGCCGCCGGCCTCCGCACCGTGATGAACACGCCGCATTGGGCCGGCATGCCCGCGACGAGGGTGCCGAGCTTGATGTAGAAGAACTCCCCCCAGAGCTTGATGGTGGGGAGGACGCCGAGGAAGCCTTCGCACAAGGTGACGAAGGCGGACAACAACACCACTGTGTTCGGGGTGAGGTGGTGCGGCTGGAGAGTGTAGAACTCGAGGAAGGACCTGAAGAAGCTGCTGTTGGCGGCCGAGGTCAGCAGTAGCTATGGCGGAAGACGACCCGCTCGCCCTCCTCCGACGCCGGCAAGATCTCCCTCTTCGGCGCGAGGCGGACCTTCACGTAATCTTTGCCGGGCAGCCGCCGCGTCTGGCGGAGGAAATCGATGTGGTCGTCATGAACTTCGGAGCCGTCCCATGCTCCGAAGCACGCCATGGGGGGCGTGGGATTGGAGGATGAGCTCATCGGAGATGACCACCGCAGCGCTCAGCGTGGCTTGGGAGCGCTACGGCAAGAGGAGGAAGAAGGATGAAAGAATGGGAAGGAGGGACGCGCGCGCTCTGCCGCTCCCCCTCCTCCATCTACTTATAGGCCTACGGGCTGCGAAGCCGAGGGGGCGATCATGGGATTTACTGCGCCCACGACCCCATGCCCCCATGTTTATCGCGCGAGTTACTGCGCGCAGTAACACCGCGGGAAACTCCACCGCCCACCTCAGCCGCAGCGGATCCGCTCGCGTGCCGAGGCGTGGTAGTGGCAGGGCCCGCCAGCAGGCATGTCCCATCGCGAGCGTGGGATTGGCAGACTGGCCAGGCCGCTCGTCGCCACATGACAAGCCCATAACGGGTGGCGGCCTGGAGGCTTAGCTAGCACGCCACTTGGTTCCCCGCTGACGTTCAAGTTTGGATAAGTCGGGAGGGCGAGGCCGACTCCCATCTACCGGGCCCGATGTAAGTCAGACGAAGCTCCACCTCAAGCACTCGGAGAAAGAAAGCACCGAGGCTCCTCGGCTGCTCAGCGGCACCTCACCCGGCAGGGACTCTTGTCGAGTAATGAGCCACAGGTAGGCTAACCTGAGGCCCAGAACCTTTCAAGACATCGGGGCTGGCTGCGCCCCTCAAGGCACCAAGATGAAGTGCAGCCTTCTGGAGGCCGGCTGGAGGAATAGCCGGCTGCCCGTAGACGGCCGAGTCCCTGAGGCCGACTTCAAGACAAGCCGACTCCTAGTTGGCGGCTTCTAGAGAAGCCGGCCCCTAGCAGTCGGCCCGTGGCGCCAACGGCTCAGCGCGCCTCATCAAGAAAAGACAAGGCAGAGTGGCTACAGATAGCCCATCCCGATCCGAGGCAGGCGTGGCCACAGTGCACCATACTGGCGGAGATCTCCGCCCGACGCGGCACTGTTGCCACACCACTACTGACATCACCACAAGCAGGCGGAGCCCTGCTCCCACGACGGCCTGTCAGTACGGCCCAAGGACGACGGGCCCCACCAATCAGCGAGAGCCCGGAAGACGGCTAGAGCCCCACCAGTCGGACCCATGGGAGGTTGCCCCCCAGCAGTCGGCCCGCCCCTTCCTCGGGACCCACGCGCCATTAACCAGACGAGACGCAGAGTGACTACAAGAATCGTCACAAAGCGGCGGAGTCAGAGCCACGATCCCCCGACCAAGCCTCGCATCATTAGAGTCACGACCATGGTGATCGCCAGCCGACAAGACCAGAGCGGCGGAGGCGGCTCGTCGGCCTCAGCATCGTACTAGTCGGGGCCCGCTAGGCGGCGGGCCCTAGCAGCCGGCGAATAAGCCGGCGGCCGAAGAGACTGACAACCGGGCCCTACACCCGGCCGGATTACCATTGTACCCCTGGGAGGGTAGGCCTATATCAACCCCCCAAGGCACCCATGCAAAGGATTCCCAACCTGTTAGAACTAGACCAACCCATAGAGAAGGGAGAGAGCTAGCCTTGCCTTCTCCTACCTCTAGCAAACATCTCGAGGAGCACCTGTGTACCACTTGTGCCTTAGTGATCATGCGGAGACCCCGCAGAGCAGGACTAGGGGTGTTATCTCCTAGGAGAGCCCCGAACCTGGGTAAAGTCTTGGCGGCGTTCGTGTCTACGCCTTATCCCGCTTCCAGGCACCGGCAACGTTCTACTCGCTCCCACCATGATAAGCCATCCATTGGCATATGTCGCACCCAACCCCCGACAGCCAAGTTGTCAGAAACAAAGCTCGTCTCATTGCTCAAGGATACACTCAAGTTGAAGGGATTGACTTCGATGAAACATTTGCTCCTGTGGCTAGGCTTGAAGCTATTCGCATATTGCTAGCCTATGCTAACCATCACAACATCTTGTTGTATGAAATGGATGTGAAGAGTGCATTTCTCAACGGCAAGATTGAAGAAGAAGTGTATGTTGCACAACCTCCCGGCTTTGAAGATCCAAAACATCCTCGATATGGTGTACAAGCTAGACAAGGCATTGTATGGCCTCAAACAAGCCCCCTCGGCTTGGTATGACACGCTCAAAGACTTCACGAAGAGCAAAGGCTTCAAACACAGTTCCCTAGATCCCACACTCTTCTCGAAGACATATGGTGGTGAACTGTTTGTGTGCCAAATATATGTGGATGACATTATCTTCTACGCACCAACCGTAAATACAAAGGATGAGTTTGGACACATTATGAAAGAGCAATATCAGATGTCCATGATGGGCGAGCTGAAATTCTTCCTTGGTCTTCAAATTCGTCAACAAAGAAATGGCATCTTCATATCTCAAGAGAAATACCTCAAAGATTGCCTGAAGAAGTTTGGAATGCAAGACTGCAAAGGTTACACGACGCCAATACCAACCAAGAGTCATATGGGTCCTGACGCCAATGAATTCTTACATCATCATATCAACTCTCTCGAAGCCAGTTCCTGTCTGACCAGCAGAAGGAAGCCTTTGACAGTGTTGAAGCCATTCAGTCTGAACTACATGGCCACAAGAAAATCAGCAAGGAAGGGTGGCAGACAGCGCCATCGAGGCACATCAATGGATCTGCCCGAAGATCTCTGTGAGCTTTACAAAACTGGTCCTGAAGAGAGCTATGGTCAGCGCAAGACATGAATCCAATGGATTGGAAGATATTGGGCAGAACAATGGTACAAGTACAGGTTCGTGACCCAGGAATATGCTGAGAAGAATGCCATCAAGCGACCCTGGGGAGACATCTTGTACAAAAATCTTCCACCTGTGTCCGTGAGTCAAGCCATTGAACAAGGTTTCTACCCTTGCATGGTCCGTGGACCACAACCTGCAGATGCCGACCCATCTTCATTGTTATGGTGTCGTGACGACAATCTATTCAAGCGCAACTTCCAGTTTGCCAAGAACTCGGCCAAAGAAAACAAGAAGTCACGGGGATTAGACTTCAATCCAGGCCCCTCTGCTCCTCGTGCCGATGGCACACGCGAAGCTGAACCCAATCTTGTTGGGCCCTTCTACAACCTAGAAGGTCTCATCACTCATATTATGGTTCAAGGGACAGTCGTGGATGAACCTGCAGACGACGCTAATTCTGACGAAGCGCCTGCACCACCGAAGCCAAAGAAGCTGAAGAAGCCTAAATCTTTGAAGCCTTCCCTTGCACCAAAGGCTTCACGGGTGAAGCCTCTGGCCACTGCTCCTCCTGCACCAAGTGTGCAGTCTGAAGATCTCTCACGCATCTCCAAGTCTGAGAAGAAGAAAAAGAAGCCTATGCACACCACTGGTCCAGCTCTGACCCGTGCTGTTGTTTTGAGGAACGAGAATGACGCCATTGATCTGTCAAGTGACGACGATCTTGCTGATGACACTCTTGAGCTGCTGATAAAGAGCAAGCAAGAGGCGGAAATCTTCAATGATTTGCCTCTCTTTGACGTGGAAGTATTGAACAACTTCATTGATGAATGGTTTGACACCCCCAATCTCAGCTTTGACGATCTGCAACTTCCCATTGGCCTAAGTTGCCTCCTTCCATGGAGCCATTGCTCCAGTAGCTCTTGCTTTCGTAAAAATTGTTGAGTGAAGCATAAGATCGATTATGAAAAGGCCTGGCCAGTTCAAGAAGCACATGGCCAAGCTCAAAGATGGCGCATCTGTAACTTCAAGGTCATCTTTGCATGAGCTCAAGGTTGCGTTTCACAAGAAATGTGATGAAGCCAAAGGTTCTCGTGAGCGCATGAAGATTCTCGCTGCCAAGTGTGTTCAAGCTTACAATGAAGCTGAGAAGCGCAAGGCACTTGGGCGTCCTAGCAACGACCCTAAGATGGCTGCCAAGCAGAAGAAGAAGCTATCTGTGGACCAAGCTGAACCATCCAGGCGGGAAGAACCTCGCATTTCTTCCCCCAAGATGACAAAGCGTGAAGCCTAAGGTCCCCACAGTGGCTTGTGGCTTCGAAGACAAGGGCAGCTAAAGCCAAGGCCAGAAAGCGCAAGACCAAGAACACCACTGATGATGCTCCACCCACCAAGAAGCGCAAGACCAAGAAGAGAGATCGGGCTGCTCCCACAGAGCCCCTTGTAGTCGTGCCGATTTACATTGCTCAAATCCCGAATACGCGCACAACAAGAACGTCGAATGATAGTTCATGAGCCTGCTTCCATAGAGGCTCCTGAAGCTGAAGACATTCCAGCTGTTGACCCCACCACAGCTGAAGACAATGGTCATCATGACAATGTTGAAGATGATGAAGTCCTTCCTCAGATCGAACACAATGTGGTATCATCGCCTGTTCTTACGAACACCGAACTCATCAGCATTGGTCGTCATTGACGCCAATTGCTCAGGATGACTCATGGGCTGATCACCCACAAGAATCCCCCCGTCAAGAAGAAACACCGCCATTACTCCCCAACTCAAGTCACCACTCCGGTGATTGAAGATGAAGACTTTGTGGCCCAACCAACTCCATCTCCACAAGTGTCACCGGCGTTTTCAAGAGCTTCGCCAAAGGACCAAGGCCACAGTCACTCATCAAGTGTTCGGAAGGAGAAGAGCGCCAATCCGCTTTCACGCCAAGTCTTTCCCGAAGCCTCTCCAACTATGAACAACCCCGAGACTGAAGCTAATATGGCTGAAGATATTCATTGCATCGGTACCGATGACCAAGAAGAACCAAGAGAAGAAGAAGAACGTGTTGCTACACCCCAACCAACCAAGTTGTTCTCGAGGAGAACGTGTCTGACCCTCCAGCTACTCAAGTGGAGGTTAACAACATTGAGGCGGCCACCAACACCAACACTGAAGCCAATGACGTTGTCATGGCTGAAGCTAATGTGGCGCCTGAAGTCAATGTGGTGCCCGAAGTGATAGCACCTGAAGTCAATGCTGCACCTGATGCCAATCAGCAGCCTGAAGCCACTGCCATTGCTCTGCATCGCCTCGGTGCCACATACTATTGAGCAAGCATACAACTATGGTCAGCTAGTCATTGTCAGATGGCCTATTCTGGTTCCTCCTCCTGCTGCTGGTCCGCAATTTGACTATCATGTTGAGCACAGGCCACAGATCCAGAAGCCAAAGCCAAGACTGCCTAGGTTTCTAGGTACTGCCACTTCACCAGGGTCCTTCAATGCAAATGGCTTCATTGCGCACAACACTTTCTTTGATAGCGCAAAGAACCCCTATTCCAAGCCAAGGATTTCATCAGATCGGTTCTGGAGCTATCAGCAGCGCAGTTATTATTCTTGTGTTCTGTATGATCAAGGGTGCATCTTTCCTCATATGCGTCTTGACTGCGAAGCCATTGCTGGATTGCCATGCCTTGAAGAAGCCCTTGACTGCTTCCGTGATGCTAGACTGCTGAACTTTGTGACTGATAAGGAGCATTGGAATGAAAAACTTCTGCTTCAATTTTATGCTACCCTCCACATTCGCGGATACAACAAGGATCCAAAGACTTGGGTCCTTGAGTGGATGACAGACAATGTCCATCATGAAGCCAAAGCGTTTGACATCATTGAGCTAACCGGCGTGCCCACTCCAGGAGAATTATATGAACCTGGTTGTCAGCTTCACCGCAATGCTTTGGAGAGCATCTTCCATAAGCCAGAGCCCAACATGAGCCAAATGCTGAGCATGATGAAGCCTCTGCCACATGACGCTGATTACCCAAAGGAGTTCTTTGTCAAAGACCTAGAGTATCTGCCCTGCACTATTTATCACATCATCGAGGCGAACTCTATGGCCTATCAAAGGACATCTGCCGCCAAAGAAAACTTGAAGGAGCAATGAAGACTTTGGTATTTTATATCTTCAACGGCATCAACTTCAATGCTCAAGACTTCTTTATCAGGCAGTTGGCTGCATCAGGCTCTGATCTCTTTGGACTGAAGTTCTACGCTCCGTAGGTCATGCACCTCATCAAGCTACACTCAGCTGTCAACTATCAGCCCTCTGCTCGCAACCATCTGATCTTTCTGCCAGAGGTTGATATGTCAGTTGAAGCCATATACCGAGCACGCCAAGGAGCCTGTTTGTCTTCACAATGCTGATCACCAAAGCTTCACGCAACCCATTGAAAGAGTCCAGGGTCACCGTGTTTATCCTTTGGCTGGCAATACACGCTTACCTCACCGTGCTCAAACTGAAGCCACTGAAAGCACTATTGCTCAAAGGCCTCGGAAGCGATCTCGTGTTCTCAATGACCGAGAACTTCTCGTTGCCCTGCATCAGAAACAGGATAAGCATCACTACTGGCTGAAGCGGCAGATGCAAAGCCTCTTGGTGGACGTCAATCGCATTCGCAATCTTGCCACCAAGAATGCCTTTGTTACACATGAAACCCGTAGGGAGGTCATGGAAGAGTTTGACAACTGGCGAGTCTTTGAAGCAGATCTTCAAGACGATGGCTTCACTGAAAGATTGAAGTTTGACTCCACTCCTCCAAGGAATGATGTCTTGCGTCGAACTCCGTATCTTGAAGACTCTGATTATTCCTCCTCCGCTGCAACGGTGAATGCGGAGTGATCGATGATCAAGATGATGCTACTTCACCACCTCCAACTTCATCGACCCGCACCAAGTTAAATGCACCGCCAAACCCCGACGCCGACCCTGCATCTTCTCCTACTCCTTCTGGGAACGAGTAGAGGCTCTATGTCTTCAAACCTTTTTGGTCCTTACTGAAAAAAGGGGGAGAAGCATATGAGTTGATAGTCTTCAAGCGGGTCCATATGGGCCGTTGCTTTATATTTTTCCTAGTGTTTACAACTCTCGCTTTTGATACATTTGGTTCTTTGAGTTGTAACACTTAAACTTGATGCTCGTCTGCTATGTTTTCTGCTATTTTGTGATGCGATGATAAATTCCGCATGTGCGATGATAAATTCCGCACTTAGTCATTTTGTAGACGTCCATTTTTCATTATGCATGTCATTATCTTTGTTATACCAAATCATGCATGATGAATTGTCTTCATAAGTTGAAGAGGATCTCCACAAGTACAACCTGCCATGTGCATTGGCATTCCAAAAGCAAATTACTTATATGCACATCTTCAGGGGGAGCCTTTTGCTACTTATGAAGACAATACCTTTATCCTTTACAATTTCACATACTTTCATCCCCGTTGAAAACTTCAACCAATTTGTCATCAATCACCAAAAAGGGGGAGATTGTAAGTGCATCTAGTGCCACCCCTAGTTGGTTTTGGAGTATTGATGACAAACCTGGTTGAGGGACTAATGTGTTTGTGAGAATTGTAGGATAACACAGGTAGTAGTGCCTCATTGATTCGGTTTACCTACCGGAGATGACCCCTAAAAATATATGAAGACATTGAAGACAGTGGTGGTATGTGAAGATATTCACATTGAAGACTATGACAAGAGAAGGCATTGCGTGAAGACTAAGGAGCGTGAAGACTTAGTTGTTTCATTGTTTCCTTTTCTTCTTTGTTGAGTCATAGGAACCATCGTACTGTTAATTGGGGTCCCAGTGAACAAAGTCAGAGTGATGATGCTCAACCAAAATCCTATGTCTTCGAGCACAGACAATGAGAGCAAATCTTATCCAGAGTTGGATGAGTCAGCTTTACTTGTAGCCCAAGTAAAGTTGCCGCGTGTGTTTGAAATCTGACCGTTGGAACACGTGTCAGTTCCTTAGTGACTCAGGGTCATTTCGGACAAATCGGGCCGGGTTGCCTTGTGGCTATAAATAGCCCACCCCCTACACCATAAATTGGTGCCTTCTCAGATTTAGTGCACGGCTTTTGTCGTTTGAGAGCAACCCACTTCCGAAGCTTTTGAGAGAGAGAGAAATCCTTGCGAGGACAAAGCCCAAACACCCAGAGCCAAAGAGTGTTAGGCATCACTGAAGTATTTCTGTTCGCATGACCTGAAGACTTGTTACACTTGAGGACTGAGAATCCTCCAGCCGGTTAGGCGTCGCGTTCTGAGCATCCAAGAGTCATTGTGGGTCGCCGGTGAACGAAGTCTGTGAAGGTTTGGAAGTCTACCTTGAAGACTTACCAGAGTGATTGGGCGAGGACTGGGTGTCCTTAGCTCAAGGGGAATAAGGCGAAGACGTGGTCTTACGAGTTGAATCTTAGCCTCCCTAACCGGATGTCACGCTTGTCACAAAGAATCGAACTGGTCCAACAAATCCTTTGTCTTCACCAAGTGATTGGTTCTATCCTCTCCTCTCTTTACTTACGATGCATCTTCGTTGAAGTCATTGCACTGCTTGCATTACCTGTTTGACTTCACTGTGTGACTTCCATCGTTGATTGGCTTCATACTATCTTCTGTCCTGATCTTTACTACCTAGCTGCTATTGGTCTTCGTACTTTCACTTCATTGAACACTTGACTATGGCTTGCCTAGTGTAGTCTACCTTTCGCTGCATATCAATAGGTTCATTTCTATTGTTTGTCTTTGAAACTCTCATGTTTTGAAGACTTTCATAAAATCGCCTATTCACCCCCTCTAGTCGATAACTAGCACTTTTAGTTTCATCCACATTCATGCAGGTTAGCTAGTTTCCCTTTACTAATTAAACTTCTTGTGTTTCCAAGGTCCTGTGAACATTCCACCACCTATACTTGAAAAAAGATTAACCAAGGGGGAGATGACGATGCTGATGATCACGAGAATGAGGACGAGCAGGACCCATATACTTAGTGGTGCCTGGCCACTTATTCCGATGGATCACCTCTTCTTGTCTGTATACTGGGCACTGCTGTTGTTACTAAGGAAGAAGGTGTTGTCTCGCATGGTCGCACTCTTCGGACCTATTCCAACATCCGTTGTAGGGTATTCGGGATGGATACTAGTGTACTAGCGCCAACACCTTCTCCCTGGTTCAGTATTGAAAGTCTTGGAGGAAACTTGCTCTTCCTTGGATAAAACTATCCAATGATGGTGGAAGGCGATCCAGCTGCTGTTGACACAATGTTACTACCATTTATGATAAGCAACTGTATCTATACCTTGGATAGTGCTATGCTTCCCTACCGTCCCAATATGGGTCCTGACATAGGCCGCTTTAGCCTGGATGATCAATCCTGCGTTGGTCTCGAGATTGACAAGATGGTGGCCCTTCCTGCAGAATCACTTCGGTTCAAAGCAAGTGTTTCCAATGCCGACGAGTGGTTGAGCTGAAGTTCATTTCATCGCTTTGTTATTTGTTGTGAGAGAAAAACTTTACTAGAATGTTTTGTTGGAAATGATCTATAATCCAACGTGTATCCTCGTTGTCGTTGTGGGTTGATGACTTGTTGTATGTAGTCAATGGTACATTTGCATATGCGTCCATCAACTCACGCCTACTAGTGGTGTCCATATGAACAGTGCTAGTGATTTTAGTTGCAAAAATTAGATAGTGCTAGTGATTTTTAGCTGCATATTTTGACAAATCGCAATGTTACAAGGTTGACAAATGGCAATGTTACTAGATAAACAAATGTCAATCTTTCCAGTTTGACAAATGACAACATACCCAAAATGATAGATATGTAAATCTTACCCAATTGCTTGTACATGGTTGCACACGGGTCATGCAAAACAACCGTTTGCGTTGAAGGGATGCATAAATCCTGCTTGGCACATTTTCCCTTGGCTTCCTGGGGAAGCTGTCGGTTTGCATACGGGTGTTCTAACTAAAACGTTTGCGATGAGTGTTTTATATTTAAAAACCATTGAATTTTTTCAAAAGAAAATCATTTAATAAGTCTGTACATTAAGAGAGAAAAACGCAAGTTCGTTCAAACCATATCTTTCATTCAGTCACACTGCAAATTTATATTCATATGATCGAGAATTCGAGATACAGTATTAAACCCCCAAAAAATATTTCCGGCGACGGTGGAGGAGGCGTGCCGCGCCGTCATTGTCGTTGTCGTCCTTCGGGACGCCGTTGTTGAAGTCTTCAAGGAAACACAAAATGTTCTTCACTTGTAAATCAAACATCATGTCATTGCACGATCGGCCAGGGAGGGCGTGGGAGGGGCGGCAACTAGCAAGCACGGTGGCAATTGATTGGCAACGCGTCCCATGCCGCTAAGAAGCGTCTTGCGCACTGAGCACAAAAAAATTGCAACGACCCTGATGCGGACACGGTTGCGACCTGGTTTTGCCACAATGATTTTCCTCAAGCTGGCCCTGAGTCGCCCTTCTGCTCTGTTGAATCACCCTGAGAGCCGGCCACGAATCGCTGCCGGGTCTCCACCGCGGTTGAGCCGCCACCGCCGTCGCCCCGAGAGCCGCCTCCGGGTCATATCCTCCGTGAGCGCCAAGCTGTTTCCACTGCGAGCCGCCCCGACCGTTGAAGTCACCCCCACCTCTACTGTGGCCACAATAGCTATCAACCGCCAATGGCTTTGTCGGTGTACTAGAGTAGGGGTACCCTAGTATCCCGTACTCGCGCACGGACAGTTGCGGCACCCCGCGGCAAGGTTCGCCTCGCCACCACCAACTTCCTCCGTGGCTCCCTTGGAGCCATTCAAGAACAAAGTATTAGATTGAGAAGACAAGGTCCCGACAAGAGGAGCTTGTCGGGAAGGCCACTCCAGGCACGCAGAAGACAAGGCCCCGACAAGAGGAGCTTGCCGGGAAGGCTCGGAGCGCGGCAAGTCTCCGGGCGCGACAAGGATTCGGCCGCGGCAAGGCGCTTGCCGCGGCATGCAACTTCTCTCCGTCTCCGCTCCAGCTCACCCAGCGACGTGTCGCCATGGGACCGTTCCATGGGCTGCGATGTCGGCATTTGTGCAGCCAGCGGAGAGCAGCGACAGCGGCGTTGATGTGCTCGCCATCGTGGCGAGCGGAGGCGCACCTGACGGTCTCTGTTACACTGTTTGGGCGACAACGACAGGCATTTATTGCTTTTGTCCCTTGCCGTCAGAGTTAGGTATTTTGCACTGTACACTGTTCGAGTAGGTGTACCAACTCCTGTTTTTACATTCGTACCCCCGCCTACGTTGCCACCTGTCGGAGACCCCTTGAGCATATAAAAGGAGGCCCGAGTGCAACGTAGAAAGGGTTCGGTTCCGTTCGGCTCAGGAGACGGGATAGACTCACGCTAGGTTTTGTAGCCCGTATTGCTCCCTAGCAAGAACACAATAGATCGCATAAGCAAGCAGAGGAGTTTTATCTCTCCGGAGAGCTCGAAGCTGGGTAAACCGCCCACGATGCATCGCCTCGATCCGCTCTTCGTGCGACCTCCGCCCCCTCCGAACCACAAAGGGCCTGCTCCATTTGGGCCCCATAGGTGTCCGTGGGTACGATCAGCCTCCCGGCATCTCTGGCGCGCCCGGTAGAAGCGTCGAGGCCGTGTGAATCCGATCCGGCGTTCACGCGGCGGCGTCATCAACATCTTCCTCAACATGCCATCGAAGAAGAAGGCGGCGGCAGCAGAGCCGTCCGCGCTGCACTCCACCCTCACCATAGCAAGCGGGTGGTGGTGCAGACGGCTGGCGGAAGGAGGCGCCGACGAAGGTGCTCGCGACGTTGCCAAGTCCAAGGACAAGGTACCGCAAACCTCGGCGTCACGCGCATCCCGCGCCCATCTCAGAGACGCGGGACCAACAACGTCTGGCGTTCACAACGCCATATGTTCGTTGGATCGAGACCCTCAAGACCAGCATGCGGCGCCAACATGCTGGCACTAGTGAGATCTGATGCCGCCCGGACGGGCGCTGCTCCTTCTAACGTGGTTAGAAGTCCGAGCGTGTCCCGCTCCTCGCACCGCTTCTCCAATGCCGCCTACTACTCGGCGAAGCTCTGGCGAGAGCTCGGCTGCTCCTCGACTACCCTCAAGGGCCGACAAGGTCGACGAGTGGAGGGCCACTATCGAGCCTCATCGGCTTTGCTAACGGCGACGCTCGCGGCAACCAACGCCATCGCTGCCGGCGGCGCGGCGACAAAACGCGAGCCGGAGGCGACGAGACTGTCGGAGGTGCAACCACCGTGCACTCTCCGCCAAGAAGGCCAAGATCGCCGACTCACCGGATCCACCTCGACAGCGACTCCACTGCGTCGTCGGATCCACGAACTCGCCGCGATCAGCGCCAAGTTCTTCACGAGCGATGACAAGAGGATGCTCGAACTCGCATCAAGCACCGAAGAGAAGCGCTACGTCAGTCCGACAAGCGCGCTGGGCCTTCTGTTGACATGCACGCACCGGAGGGGCCGGGCGACTTGCCGTACGCGGTAGGTTGCCCTACGTTCACTCGTGAGCTGCGGCAAGTCCAGTGGCCCAGCCAGAAGAACTTCAAACCAGACGTGCCGGAGAAGTACGATGGCAGGATGCATCCGTCGGAGTTCCTCAGCATCTACACCATCGCGGTGCAGGCTGCGGGGACGGGGCGACAAGATCCTCGCCAACTACTTCCCGCCGTGCTCAAGCCCAACGCCGAGATCTTGGCTCATGCACTTGCTTGACAGCTCCATATCCTCTTGGGCGGATCTGTGCCATCGGTTTGTTGGCGCCTTCACGGTGGCCACAAACCTCATGGCCAAGAGAGCGACCTTCACTTGCTCGCCCGGAAGGAAGGAGAGTCCCTGCGCAAGTTCATTCAGAGATTCAGCTGTGCACTACAACATCCCAGACGTCCACCCCGCCGCGGTAATCAGCGCATTTCATCGAGAATGTGCGGAACCGCAGGATGAGGGAGGAGATGGCGATGTGCAAAAGTCAAGGGCGTCGATGAGTTGTACGCCTTGGCGACAAGTGTCTGTATGGCCGAGGAAGGGAGGAGACTCTCAGGGAGAGAATGCGTAAGCAGGATCTCGACAAGGATGACACCGCCCGGCAAAGAAGGGCCCGGCGAGGCAACAGGTGAAGAAGAAAAGAAGAGAAGTGCTAGCTGCCGAGCGGTCCGGCAACGGAGGCGGCGACAAGAACGCCAAGGCTGGTGGCTCGGCAAGGAGGTTGCCGGCCGACGCCAACCACCGATCGGTGGCGGCCGCCGACAAGCGGTGACAACTCCGGCAAGCAGATCGCAAGATCCACCGCACCAAGGGCCACGCACCTCCAGAGCTGCAAGAAGGTCGAGCAGCTCGTCGAACAACAGAGAGCCGAGTACGAGCGGCGAGACAAGGAGAAGGCCCAGAAGGTGCCGGGGAAAGCGAGCAAGAAGCGTTCGGCCGGGGAGGGCGCGCGGCAAAGTCAAGCGGCGACAAGGAGATCGACCTCCCGGCCGCGACAAGGATGAAGATGATGACGACAGCGAAGATATGGAGGACGCCCGCAGACGGCGGGGAGTTTCAGAAAGCCACAGAGGTTCTCTGCGTTGACGGAGGTGCTTCCCTGCATACCTCCCACCGCCAACTCAAGCAATGGATGCGGGAGGTCAATGCAGTGGAACCATCCGTAGAGTCGCGCAAGCCTCTGAAGTGGTCCAGCACGCCTATCATTTTTGATATTGAGGACCACCCTGATCGCATAACTGCGGTTGGGTGCTTGCCGATGTTGGTCTCTCCAACCATCCGCAACCTCAAGGTCACAA
This sequence comes from Aegilops bicornis, assembly GCA_021605145.1. Taxonomy (NCBI): domain Eukaryota; kingdom Viridiplantae; phylum Streptophyta; class Magnoliopsida; order Poales; family Poaceae; genus Aegilops; species Aegilops bicornis. The sequence continues at coordinate 623,181,720 of CM038669.1, read as the reverse complement.
AAATGTTAGTTGACGACGGGGCCGGCTTGAATCTGATCTCCTCCGCGGTGCTCCGTGGCTACTAAATCCTCGACAATGAGCTCGAAGAGACCGGAACCTTCCAAGGAATCAATCCGGGAAGGAGCAAGCGAAGGGAAGATTACGTTGTCGGTCACATTTGGCCGTGAGCTGAACTTCAGGGCCGAGAGGGTTACATTTGGCGTTGCCGATTTCCCATTGCCTTACAATGGGATACTTGGCCCAAAGACTCGCCAAGTTCATGGCAGCCTCTCACTACGCTTACAACCTTCTCAAGATGCGGGCCCGATAAGCGTCATCTCTGTCCATGGCGACAAGAGGGATGTCCTTATCTGTGCCGACAAGATCTACCGGATGCAGCAGCGCGACAGACTGCCCAACACTTGCCGCTGAAGCTCCCGGGGGGAAGAAGACCAAGTCCAAGTCCGGCGAGGGCTCTGATGCTCACTCCGGCAAGCGCACCTCTTCGGAGTGTTGCGCTACCGTCGAGGACGCACCATCGAGCTCCACCGGCAAGTGCAAGAAGATGGTGGCTCGCCAAGACCAAGAAGGTGCCCGCCAAGGAGGACAACGGCTGGTGGTACCTTCACCATCGGTGCCTCTCGACCCCAAATAGGAAGGCGCTTCGTTGCTTTCCTGCGGGCGAATGTCGGCGTGTTTGCATGGCAACCGTCGATATCCCCGGTGTTCCCGTGAAAGTGATTGAGCACCGCTGGCCGCTTGTCCTCATACGCGGCCCGTCAAGCAAAAAGTCGAGGAAGCAAGCGGTGGGCGCCAAGAATTCATAGCGAAGAGATCAAGAAAGCTGGAAGCGGCGGGCCTTGTCGGAGGAGTGCTCCATCCAACGTGGTTGGCCAATCACGTAGTGCGTGCGCAAGGCAAATGGGAAATGGAGACTTTCTATTGACTTCACGGATGTTAATAAAGCTTGTCCCAAAGATCCGTTTCCCTTGCTGCGCATTGACCAGATTGTTGACTCCACGGATGGATGTGATTTGCTTTCGTTTCTTGACGCCTACTCAGGATACCATCAGATCTTCATGGCTGAAGAAGATGAAGAGAAGACCGCATTCATCACACCATGTGGCACATACTGTTTCATACGGATGCCTTTCGGTTTGAAGAATGCTGGTTCAACATTTGCAAGGGTAGTCCATGACGCTTTTGAACCGCAAATGCACAGAAATGTAGAAGCCTACATGGATGACATAGTGGTCAAGAGCAAGGACAAGGCAACTTTGGTCCAAGATTTGGACGAGACCTTTGCAAATCTGCGCAAGATCAACCTCAAGCTCAACCCCGAGAAGTGCGTGTTTGGAGTCCCTTCCGGCAAGCTTCTCGGGTTCTTCGTGTCTCAGCATGGGATTGAAGCTAATCCCGACAAGATCAAGGCCATTGAGCAGATTGAAGCACCAAAGCGCGTCAAGGATGTACGAAGGCTTGCGGCTATGCGTCGCTGCTCAAGAAGTTTATTTCTAAGTCTGTTTGGCGCATACGCCATTTTTCAAGATTTTGAAAAAGGCAGGTCCAAAGAAATGGACTCCGAAGTGGAGGCTGACTGCAGAGACTTGAAGAGATACCTGTCCTCCACTCCAACACTTGTCGCGCCTAGGCCACAAGAGAAGTTGCTGCTGTATATAGCGGCAACCAATCAAGTGGTTAGTGCTGCGTTAGTGGCGGAGAGGGAGGTGGATGATGAGCCAGCAACACCACGGCAAACACATCCAGCGACAAGCAGGGGGCTTCGCCGACAAGCTCTGATCCCGACAAGGACGAGTCCGCGAAGACGCATGAGCCGATGCAGAAAAGGATGGTGCAGCGCCCAGTCTACTTTGTCAGTTCCCTTCTGCAGGGGGCTAGGTCAAGGTACTCTGGTGTGCAAAAATTGCTTTTCGGCCTCCTCATGGCCTCGAGAAAGCTGCGCCATTACTTCCAAGCACATGAGATCACAGCTTGTCACCGCTTTCCCTGAAGAGGATACTGCGAGAATCCGGAAGTTTACAGGCGTGATTGTCGAGTGGAGCCTTTGGAGCTGTCTAGCTTTGGTCTTAAGTTTGAAAGCACATCAACTATCCAAAGCAGACCGTTGGCAGAATTCATAGCAGAATGGACGCCAACGCCAGATGAAGAGATTCCGGAGACGAGCATTCCCGTCGAAGAAGCAAGCAAAGAGTGGCTGATGTACTTTGATGGTGCCTTCTCGCTGCAAGGCGCCGGTGCTGGCGTGCTGCTTATCGCACCCACCGGAGAGCACCTCAGAAATCGTCGTCCGGATGCACTTTCCCAAGGAGCAAGCGACAAACAATACTGCAGTATGAAGGTTTGCTTGCCGGTCTCGTGGATCGCCGTGGACCTTGGGATCAAGAAGCTTATTGTCGGGGTGACTCGCAACTCGTCAGTCCGCCAAGTCAACAAAGATTACGAGTCCGATTGATGGAAGCCTCGTTGATGAAGTGAGGAAGCTAGAAGAACACCTTGACGGCCGCAAATGGAACATGTTCCAAGAGCTCAGAATGATATTGGCGATGGCTGTCAAAGTGCGCGCTTTTAAGTTACTGTGGAACCGAGGATTTTCGTGCTCAAGCTGACTCATAGCCAACTGTAACACCATCGACCGGGACAGAGCAAGAAGAGGAAGTTGGCCTCTGGTGACTATTTTCCCACGAGCTTCCAAGCCGTCGTTGCAAAGGTCCCCAAGATTAACACCAGCAGTCTTTGAGGAGCGATCTGCTCCAACAGACCCAGTGGTTTGTTTCGTTGAAGAACGCGCTCCGACAAGTCTTGCTCGGCAAGCAAGCTTGTCGGGAACATCTAGCTCGGCAGAGCCACACGCTCTTGCCGTAGAAGCCGATGTTCTGCAGCAGTTAGAATGTGCCTTTAGTCCTTGTTGTCGAGCCACAAGCTCCAACATGGGCGCAGCAGATTGTCCATTTCCTTGACAGGGGAACTCCTCAAGAGCAGGAAGAAAGCGGAAAGAGTAGCCCGGCGGTCAAGTATGTACGGTTGTCGACAAAGCATACTGCATGTAAGAAGACTCAACGATGTGAAATTGAAGTGTATTGCGGGAAGATGGGCCGAAGCTGTTGGCAGAGATACATGGAGGCATATGTGGTCACCACATTGGCAAGAAGAGCACTTGCCGACAAAGCTTTCCGGCAAGGTTTCTTCTGGCCGACAGCCCTCGAGGATGCAAGCGCACAAATAACCAAGTGTGAAGCGTGCGATTCCATTCCAAACAGATACACCAGCCTGCTCAAGCTCTCCAGACGATCCCTTTATCCCGGCCATTTTCGGTGCGGGGCTCGACATCCTCGGCCCCATCCCCCGAGTTGTCGGGGCTTTGAGTACTTATGCACGTCGCCATCGACAAGTTCACAAAGTGGCCGGAAGTGGAAGCGATGAGGAAGGTGATAGCACGGTCGTGATCAAGTTCTTGGTCGATTGTTTGCGTTTGGAATCCCTAACAGGATCATCACCGACAACGACACACAATTCTGAGTCGCACCTTCATGCAAAGACGTCCAAGACCTTGGCGCCAAGGTCTGCCGCTTCCGTTGCTCACCCGAGAAGCAACGGTCCAAGCGAAAAGGGCAATGCTGAAGTGCTGCGCGGACTCAAGACCAGAACTTTCGACGAGCTGCACAAGTGCGGAAGAAAGCTGGATCGAGGAGCTGCCGGTGGTTCTTTGGTCGATCGAACGACGCCAAATCGAGCCAATCGCGGCGGGCACCCTTTGCTCTAGTCTATGGAGCAGAGGCGATTCTCCCCACGGAACTTCAGATACTGGTCGCCTCGAGTGCTCGCTTATGATGAGCTTGAGCAAGAGCAGCTGCGACAAGATGACGCTACCGCTTGAGGAAGATCGTCTTGAGCTCTTTGTCGCGAGCCGCCGCTACCAGCAAGCTCTGCGTCGCTACCATGGCCGCAGGTTAATGCGGAAGCCTCGAGGAAGGCGACCTTGTTCTTCGCGTGTTCAGTCCGCCAAGAATTCAAACAAGTTGACGCCTTAAAGTGGGAAGGCCCTTATCGGGTGAAACGAGTCACTAGGCACAAGGCTGTCGCCTTGAGACCGAAGATGGAATTCGGTGAGCAACTCCTGGAACATTGAGCATCTTCGTAAGTTTTACCCATAAAGGCGGCGGTTGTCGAATCCGTTCCGGCAACCACCTTTTGTACAAGTCTTGCCGCTGTTGCATGTAATCCTTTCAGACAAAGCCGAGCGCAGACCCCTGCATCAAGAAACCCATGTGTTGCGCATGACTTGTCAAGTTCATGCTTTCATCAATTTGTTGCATGCTTTGGCTAACACTTTGTGCAGCAACCACACCCGGTAGCAGAATCGAGCCGCTAGGCTCCATAACGCTACTTCTTCTTCTTTTCTTTTCTCAAAGAAAGGAAGGCTCCCTCAGCGCACAAGTTAACCAGGGGAGGAGGAGATAATACTATGGACTGTGCACGCCGAGGAAGCTTCACCTCATCGGGAAGCAAGAAAGCAGAAAAGCTAAGTTGCCAAAGTTTGAGCAATCGATTTTTAAATTTTCGTTATCTTCCTCGAACGATAGTACTTTGTATGGAAAACCTATGCGCAGAGGAACCGAATCGTGACTGGTCGCGCCTTTACTTTGTTTCGAGTCCGCTCAACAACTTAAGTGAGCTGCGGCTAGTCTGCGACAAGGTTGCTTATCGGTAGCGACCCCGCCCGGCATTTCTTTGAAGTTCCGCGACTTTTCGGCGCTTCGCGGCAAGGGTGCACTGCCGGCAAGTTTCCACTGGCGTGGGGCAATAGCGTACAAAGGAAGGAATCAAATAGAGGAAATAACGTTGCATTGATCGATTCACCTAAGATAGAGTATATTACGAGAATAACTTGTCGCTGATCTAACAAAGTTTTCTAAACATGATCGGCGGCGACAAAGGGAAAGATAAGGTTGGCGGCCTAGTCCACGCGGTCGCCCTCAATCCTCTTGATCTTGTTCACCTTGTCCACAATGGGTGCGACAAGGGCTTTGAGCTCCTCCACGTTGGCTTCGGCCGGCAAGGATCTGAGGACGCCATTGAGGTTGAGGCCCGGGTTGCGGAAGGCCACCTTCATCAACACCTTCTCGAGGGCCCATGCGCAGCGGTATCCACAAGACCTTCGGTCCAGTGCTCCACGCTCTCCCTCAAGGTGTTCTGGACGGAGACAGCATCCGCCAGCAGCTCCTCCTTGGCCGTGATCGCCTCCAACAAGCCCGCCTCCCGCTCTCTGGCACCATCCAACGTCTGCGTCGAGTGGTGGATTCAGCTCCAGATCCGCCTTGGAGTCCTTGGCGGCGTCGAGCTCCTTAGCCTGTCGGCCGAGGCGGACCTGCGGCTTCGCCCGGCGTGTGGGCGCCCTTCTCGGCGCTCACGCTTGAGCACGGCAAGCTCTTCGCCGCTCTTCTTGAGGGTGGCCTCGGTACTGTGCCACCTTCGCCTTCAGCTCTTCCTTGGCGGCCTCGGCGGCTGCGGCAGCATCGCCCGCTTCTGAAGCGCCCGCCAAGCGACTCCTCACGCTGCAAGGTCCTCCTCTTGGCTGTCCAGTTGACCTTCCGGCTGCGCCTAACTCGCTTTCTGTGGCGGCGAGCTTCTCGGCAGCCCGCTTGCTCCTCATCACCGCGACCTTCTCAAGGATGAAGGCCGTGCGCTCTTCTGCGAAGCTGCGCCAGCGCTCGCCCGCGTCGCGGGCGCTGCTGTTGGCGCTCCGGAGCTCCTCGGCGGCGCTTCTCTATGTCCGCTCCGCCCTCGCGACAAGGGCTTCCGGGTCTCAACTTGGCTCGACGGGTGCGGTAGAGGACAGCTTCTTCGGTGCTCCTCCTCGGACTTCGCCGCTGCTGCTGCTGCTGCTTGGCGCATCCACCAGCGTTAACCCGTGACGCTGAAGTAGCTCGCCGTCGAAGGTCTCGCCCTCGTGGCGCCACAGGAGCCTCGGCTCCCAGGGGAGCTTGATGAAGACGCCTTCGCCGGCCTTCAGGTAGGCACCGGGCTGGGGCTCCTCGGAGCCTGGAGCCGCGGCGGCTGCAGGGGAATCGGTTGTCGGTGTAGCGCTTGCCGCTCCTGCGGCCTCAGGGCCGTCAGTACGACCATCCGACCCCTCGCCGGCCTCTGCGTCGACAGCCTCGGTGGCCTCCTCGCCAACAGGCTCGTCGGCGGGGGCCTCTTCTTCCACGACGATGACCTCTTCTTCCCCGACGGCGGCCTCGTCGGTGTTGCCGCGCGTTTCCTCCGCGCCAGCAGCCTCGACCTCCATCGGGTCTGCGTCGGACGAAGAAGGGGCAGTCAAGCAGATATCCAAAAAAAAAAGAGAAACGAAAGAAAGCAAGCCCAAGGGAGATTTTCGTGTAAGGGAGTTACACAGAACGGGATCCGCAGCCATAGCCTCGACCACCGGAGGGTCGGCTGGCGCCGTCCTTGGCGGGGTAGCCTCCCCTTGCCGGAGTGGCCTCCCTTGCGGGTGGCCTCCCTTGCCGGAGTCCTCCCTTGGCGGCGTGGTGGCAGCGGGCAGGATCTCGAGGCGGCTTCCGAGCCCTCTGATGAGACTGCTCTGCTCCTGCACAAGCACAGATCAAATATCAACAAAGAAGGGCACCCCTTGCGCCTAATAGCAAGAAGAAAAATGCACACTTACTGCAGGGGGCTGTCTTTGGGGGGCTGCTCACAGGGGAAGGGTTGCCGGGTCCGGCAAAGCGGTCTCGGGCCGCGTCCCCGTCGCCTGCAGGAGAATCGTCCTCAACGACGACCGTCGGGATCTTAGCCCTCTTCGCGCTCTCTGGGCCAGCGTCCTGAAAAGGAAAAGAGTCCAGAATCTAAGCAAATCAGATTCAAGATGAAGCAACAAGAATTGAAGACATACAAGCACAATCTCGAGAAGCTTACTCTTCGCCTTCCTCCTCGGAGCTGAGCTGGAGAAGTCAAACTCGGCCCGCCTCCGGTGCGATGAGGCGGGGAAGTGGACTCTCTTGGCCGCTTAAGCGGGCGTCGGCGAAGTGCTGAGAAGATTCCGCCCTAGTTGTCGCTGCAGTTTGGGGCGCTCCCGCGGCAACCTCGCTTGCCGCGGTGGAGCGCGTCGAGTGGTGCTGCAGCTGTGGGCCGACCTGTCGCCCCGACTCGTCTCCAGCCCTGCGGAGACGCCTCCTCGGCGGAGCCGGGGGCTCCGCTGGTGGCAAGTCGCTTGGCGGCGGGGAAGAAGCGCCCTCGGCGGGTCCACTCGTCCCGGCCTCGAGCTCGACAAGCTCGTCCTCGCGGCGACCTCCCCGCTTCGGCAGGCGCTTGCCGCGCCTTCGCGTCCGCGGCCTCCGCAGTGAACCCGAAGGCTCCGGCGGCCGGCCGCCGCCTCCTCCGCTCTGGTGGCGATCCACGCCATCTCTGCTTTCGGTGGTGTCTCGGGTGAGCCTCTTACGCTCGTTGAGCGGATCGGCACCTCTTGCAAGTTGTCGAAGAATTGCTGCACGACCTCGTGGGGGCTCTGCCGGTCGGGACGATCCCGTGGGAGTCGCACAGTGGCATCATGGTGCGGATGCGGTCGAGCGCCGAGTTGTTGCACAGTGGGATGACCCCTCGCGGCAACCTGAACCACTCTGGGTGTTCGGGGTCGTTCTTGAACAGCTCGAGCAGCACTGAATCCAGCTCCATGATGGTGAAGTTCCAATTCAGGACCGGGCGTAGCCTCATGATGTCCGCCGCATTCTGGAACTCCCAAGCAGGCCTCTTCCTTTCCTGCAAGGGAGCGATGCAGCGGCGAATGAAGTCTGCGCCAACTGCGCCAATAGTTAATCCGGCAAGCCTGAGGCGCAGAATTCGGGTCACAGCTATCTTGACCTCGCATCCTCCGGCGCCAAGTTACTCCAATCCTTGCAGCGGCGCATTTGGGGTTTGGCGACGGCGGTGAAGGGCTGTGGGTCCTCCTCTACGACCCAGCACAGTTGGCTCTCCACTCCTCCCACTTGTTCGGAACTCCCCTCTAGGTAGGCCTCTTTCTTGCCGATCCTAGAGACCCGTGCTATCCCTCCGACAAGGGGCTCTCCTCTCTCGACGCTGGGAACAAAGAAATGGCGGAAGAGTGCCACGTTCGGTGGACCCGACAAAGTTTTCGCACAAATGTGCGAAACGGCCATGGTCAAGATGGCGTTGGGGGTGAAATCAAGGAGGTGGAGGCCGAATGTGTTCATTATGTCGCAAAGAACTTCGAATCTGGCGGGCAAAGACCGCAATAGAAGAAAAGGGCGAAGAAAGGGTACCCTATTGGGGCCAGGATCAGCGGCGGAGGCGGGAGCACCCTCGCGGCGGATGCGCGAGTCTCCATCGACCGTAAAAGATAGTAGGCGTCCGCAGCTCCGTGCGCCCGAGCTGCGAGGGAAGACGGCTCGCTCCTTGCCTGGCGCCATGAGCCGCTGCGCCTCGGCCGACTTGACGCCCTTCTCCTTATCGGCCTTGGGGCCATGGCGAGGGGCGGAGGAGGTCGACGGCGGTGAGTGTGCTTGAGGCGAAAGGGGGCGGGGCGCTGCTCTCTTCGCACCGGAGAAGACGAGGGAAGCGGCGGTGGTTTCTTGACAAGACGGCAATGGCAGGAGTGGTCGGCCTACCTCTGTTTCCTCCGCTTATAAAGGGGAGGAGGGGGGCGGACGTTCCGCTTACATTAATAAAGAACCCCCCCACGACCGCGCCCACGATCTCTCGCACGACGCCACGTCCGGTGCGTGCCGTTAGTGGGGATCGTGGTGGGTCCGGGGCGGGTTGCGGCGTGGTCGAGGCCGCGCGTGTCCGCAGATACGCCTGGCCTGGCCCGACAAGCGCTTCGGCACTGTACGCCCAGGCCCGGGGGGCTCCTGCCGGTGTACTAGAGTAGGGGTACCCTAGTATCCCGTACTTCGCGACGCAGACGATTGCGGCACCCAGCGGCAAGGTTCGCCGCCACCACCAACTTCCTCCGTGGCTCCCTTTGGAGCCATTCAAGAACAAAGTATTAGATTGAGAAGACAAGGTCCCGACAAGAGGAGCTTGTCGGGAAGGCCACTCGTGCACGCAGAAGACAAGGCCCGGCAAGAAGAGGAGCTTGCCGGAAGGCTCGAGCGCGCAAGTCTCCGGGCGCGACAGGATTCGGCGCGGCAAAGGCGCTTGCCGCGGCATGCAACTCCTCTCCGTCTCCGCCGGCTCACTCACCGACGTGTCGCCATGGGACCTTCCATGGGCGCGTGTCGAGCAGGTTGTGCAGCCAGCGGAGAGCGGCGACGAGCGGCGTTAAAGGCTCGCCATCGTGGCGGCGGAGGCGCACTGACGGTCTCTGTTACCTTTGTTTGGGCGACAACGATGCATTTATTGCTTTTGTCCCTTGCCGTCGAGTTAGGTATTTTGCATCATACATCGCTCGAGTAGGTGTACCAACTCCTGTTTTTACATTCGTACCCCGCCTCGTTGCCACACGCCGGAGACCCCTTGAGCATATAAAAGGAGGCCCGAGTGCAACGTAGAAAGGGTTCGGTTCCGTTCGGCTCAGGAGACGGGATAGACTCACGCTAGGTTTTGTAGCCCGTATTGCTCCCTAGCAAGAACACAATAGATCAGACAAGCAGCAGTAGGAGTTTTATCTCTCCGGAGAGCTCCGAAGCTGGGTAAACCGCCCGCGTGCATCGCCTCGATCCGCTCTTCGTGCGACCTCCGCCCCCCTCCGAACCACAAAGGGGCCTGCTCCGCCGGCCCCATAGGTGTCCGTGGGTACGATCAGCCTCCCCGGCAGGCTTCGCCCGAAGCAGAACGGCCATGACCCGGAATCAGAACCGGCGGCTACCCAGACTCTTTTGTTGTCTGCGCCCAAGAAGCACCTGTCCCAAACCGCCGTTGCATTCGGTCGTCGAGTCTGACATCTCCGCATGCGCCGTGGACGAGCCGCAACAGTTACCGCCTTCCACCGCAGCATCACCTCAACCGTGGTCTGTCTCGTCAAGTCGCCAATGCCTCATCGACCGCCCGCCAACAAGCCATGCCTCCGCTGCTATGAGTCGCCCTTGATGAGCGACCTCGCCTTCCATGCGCTGAGTCGCCTACGCCAAATCACTCGCCGGAGTCCCTCAACCACGGGCTCGCTGGGGCGCAGCGGAGCCGCTAACCACATCACCGGCAGCTGCCGGCACCTTCGTTTGCCAGCTTAAAGGCACTTCTTCTGCGACGGGTCAACGCCTCCGCCCCGAGTCAACCCTGGCCGAACTACGGCACCATCCGAGTGACCGCGACTGCGTTCCGACTCGGCCGGGCCAGAGCTGATTCACCGCACGGTTCTGCTGCAACGCCCCGAGCCGCCTGGTCTCCGCTTCCGAGCGTCTCCTCGACTTGCCGCAGAGGCCAAGACCTTAGCCGGCACCGAGAGTCGCCGGTCTCTGACGACCCGCCAACCCGCTACTGCGGACCTGCCTTCGCCGTCTGCGAGTTGCTTCTGTGGCCGCTGCGACCGCGACCCCGCTCCCACATCGCAATGCTGACCGAGCGCCTCCGCCCCTGCTGCGAGGCCGCCTGTATGAGTCGCCCCGTCGCCGTGGCTTGCCGGCGCCGCCTTGTCTTGCATTGGGTTTGAGCCGCCGTCGCCGCGGCCTTACCTCACTTCCACCTACGCGGTCTTCGTTTCGGTCTCCTTACCTTCTTCTGTCCTGAGCGGCCTCACCAGGCGTATCACCGTGGTCGCTGGTTCGCGCCTTCAATGTGCCGGCTGCTGTTGAGCCGCCCCCGTTGATCTGTCGTGGCCGCCTCAGCTCGCTGATTTGCCCCCTTCTCTGTTACAAGTTGCAGCAGCCACGAGCCGCCGTTTCGAGCTCGAACTCGCATCATCCTCTGCCGTGGACGCGCTGAACAACCACGGTCAAATGACCCTTTTTCCGAGTTGTTTTCGCCAAGTAGTTCTGCTTCCACCTCGTGTTGCGTCGAGCCGGCCTTCCTGCGCCGTTGCCGAGCTGCCTTAAGCCTCCGTTGCCCGCCTCAACTGTAGCGGGCGAGAGCCACCATAGTTGACCCGCCGGCCCTGTCCTTGGCTTCCATCGTGCGTGGCTGCAGCCTCGAACCGCCGGGGCGCCGTCGCGCCTGCTTGAGTCGCCATTGGACGGATTTTCCTCATCCCCGAGAGCCGCTGCGTCGCGACCACGGCCGCAACCTCACTGGCCAGTCACCCCCGCCAAGCCACTGTTGTGCCTCGCCAGGTTACCACTGTCGCATCCTTCGTTGCGCCTGGGAGCCGCCTACGGCCTAGCAGAGCCGCCCCGTAGGAGCCCACCAGGCTGGGCTTACCTTCGCCTTAAGCCGCTGCACGCACCTGCCCTCGAGCCACTGCCTCTGCCGGGTCCGAGTCGCTGCTTTGGCCTCCGCCTCTGTCGCTAGCACTTCTGAGCCGCCCTTCAATTGAAACCGCCGGGGCCGTGACCCACCGGCGCCCCATTGAGCAGCCGCATGATCGCCCGGCTCCAAGGCCTATCGGTGCCCTGAGCCGCCGCACCTTGCATTGCAACCCGCCTCCGCGTTCCCTTCCTCTGCTAGGCCTGGCCTTAAGTTGCCAGTGCGCTGCTTCCGTGAAGTGACCTTGCCTTGTCGACCCGCCTTTGCCGTGCTTCACTGCCGTGCCAAGTCGCCGTTCATAGTTCGAGTCCCCGCTGGCGTAGGCTGCCGTGAGTCACCGCCCTCACCTCACCTTGACCTATTTCTGTCAAGAGCCGCTGGCTTGCGAGTTGCCTTTCCTGGAGCAACAAGTGTGAAATACAGGAAAGAAGTAGTGAATGAGCTCTATAACAGTTTGGATCTTCAACAAGTCGGCACTCAAATTCTAGAGAAGCAGTGCTGCTGAACATGAGGTTGCAGAGGTTAAAGCTTAATTAAATTCACCAGTTCCATGTGAGGGCAAAGTGCGGTCAAACACGGAAGGATGGCGTGAGTTGTTTCCAAAACCACTTGATGAAGATATGCATCAGTGCCCTGCAGGATTGTAAGGATCACCAACAGTTGACGGCCTCGCGCCTCCGGATTGTCCCGCGTTGTGAGCCGCCAGACAAAGTATTAGCGTAAACAAAAAAGAAAGGTGACCTGAGAAGGCTACGCATCAAATTTTTTGATCTTCAATTACTGCCTGCAACCGAGACATACTTTTAGAAACATTGATATGAGGTTCTAGTGTGCAATGATGGAGCAAGTCGGCTAGAATAAAAAAATGAGGAGGAGTTTGGCCCGGTGGATACAGAGATAGGCCTCAGGCCTCTTGAAAAAAAATGACCTGGAGGGTCCGTGCTAAGCCGCCCAGTTCCAGGTTCCGCCACGGTCGTGCTTTAAGCCACCGCTCACGCGGTTGTCACTCTGACCTCGTATCGAGCCACCCCGATCGGCCTCGTTTTGAGCCACCGGGTTTCCACTTGTTATGGTTGATGCCCTCTTGCAAGGGAAAGGGAGAGTGGCTAAATTGCCATTGCAAAGTACTGGAAGTTGTTCATGGAATGGATCATCTATTATCTGGACAAATCAGGTGATATCCATTTTTATTGATACATTTTTATTTTTTCTGAAAACAATTACTCATGTTTGTGCACATTCTTATGCAGAATTCATAATTGCAAAGGAGACCATCAAACTATGGTCCTTTCCTACATCAGATGGATCAGTGGAAAGGGTCATTTATAACCTATCGAGATTCAACATATTTCAGCAATCCGCTGTTCAAACTATGTGCCGGTTCATATCACAGTCAAATATGGAGAATCTCAAGCCAACTCATCGAGTCGTCTTAAGACTCGGTGGCTACAATGGTATGACTCAGCAAGCCTTGCCAGTTCAGCAAATTCAAGAACCCCAGGATGTTGAAGGGGAAGAACCCGGTCCGGAGGCTGCTGCCATATTGATGAAAATTCAAAGGCCGTTAAAAAATTTCCGGCTCAAAATAAAGACTCCAGTTTAAAATCCGGCTTAAGGAAACTCTAATTCCAACAAAGCTTTGAAGCTCTCAATATCCGGTTTAAAATCCCGGTTCAAGAAGAATTTATCTCTTGCAAAAAGTTAAAGGTTGCTGAAGAGGACCTGCTGCCAAGATGCGCGGTTCAAACATGGGTATCCTGCCTTATTGGTTTATCATATTATTGATTACTTGGGGGCTTCCTGCTCATATTTGAAGCATAGCTGTGAATATCCCTCTTGGTCGGCGCAATGCCACACTTCCAATGGTCACTTGGGGGCTTCCTGCTCATATTTGAAGCATAGATGTGAATATCCCTCTTGATCGGCGCAATGCCACACTTCCAATGGTCACTTGGGGGCTTCCTGCTCATATTTGAAGCATAGCTGTGAATATCCCTCTTGATCGGCGCAATGCCACACTTATGGTCACTTGGGGGCTTCCTGCTCATATTTGAAGCATAGCTGTGAATATCCCTCTTGATCGGCGCAATGCCACATTTATGGTCACTTGGGGGCTTCCTGTGCATATTTGAAGCATAGCTGTGAATATCCCTCTTGATGGTCTCAATGCCATAAACCACTTGGGGGCTTCCTGCTCATATTTGAAGCATAGCTGTGAATATCCCTCTTGGTCCGACTCATACGCCATGGTTACAAAGCACGTGGGGGCTTCCTGTTCAAACATAGGTGTATTCACCAAAGAGAACATAGCGCTACTACCCTCGTAAGCTGGCTTGGTGATACGTCTCCAACGTATTTATAATTTTTGATTGTTCCATGCTATTATATTATCTGTTTTGGATGTTTATGGGCTTTATTATGCATTTTTATATTATTTTGGGACTAACCTATTAACCTGAGCCCAGTGCGGTTGCTTTTTCCCTTGTTTTAGTGTTTCGCAGAAAAGGAATATCAAACGGAGTCCAAACGGAATGAAACCTTCGAGAGAGTTATTTTTGGAATGGAAGCAATCCAGGAGACTTGGAGTGCACGTAAGGGAAGCAACGAGGTGGCCACGAGGCAGGGAGGCGCGCCTGCCCCCTGGGTGCGCCCCCACCCTCGTGGGCCCCTCGTGGCTCCCCTGACCGACTTCTTTCGCCTATATATATCCATATACCCTAAAAACATCGGGGAACAGAATAGATCGGGAGTTTCACGCGCAAGCCTCTGTAGCCACCAAAACCAATCGAAACCCTGTTCGGCACCACCACGAGGGGGGAACCCTCACCGGTGGCCATCTTCATCATCCCGACGCTCTCCATGACGAGGAGGGAGTAGTTCACCCTCGGGGCTGAGGGTATGTACCAGTAGCTATGTGTTTGATCCCTCTCTCTCGTGTTCTTGAGGTGGTACGATCTTGATGTATCGCGAGCTTTGCTATTATAGTTGAATCTTATGATGTTTCTCCCCCTCTACTCTCTTGTAATGGATTGAGTTTTCCCTTTGAAGTTATCTTATTGGATTGAGTCTTTAAGGATTTGAGAACACTTGATGTATGTCTTGCATGTGCTTATCTGTGGTGACAATGGGATATCACGTGATCCACTTGATGTATGTTTTGGTGATCAACTTGCGAGTTTCGTGAACTTATGCATATGGGTTGGCACTCGTTTTCGTCTTGACTCTCCAATAGAAACTTTGGGGCACTCTTTGAAGTTCTTTGTGTTGGTTGAATAGATGAATCTGAGATTGTGTGATGCATATCGTATAATCATACCCACAGATACTTGAGGTGACATTGGAGTATCTAGGTGACATTAGGGTTTTGGTTAATATGTGTCTTAAGGTGTTACTCTAGTACGAACTCTTGAATAGATCGATCCGAAAGAATAACTTTGAGGTGGTTTCATACCCTACAATAATCTCTTCGTTTGTTCTCCGCTATTAGTGACTTTGGAGTGACTCTTTGTTGCATGTTGAGGGATAGTTATATGATCCAGTTATGTTATTATTATTGAGAGAACTTGCACTAGTGAAAGTATGAACCCTAGGCCTTGTTTCAACGCATTGCAATACCGCTTTGTGCTCACTTTTATCATTAGTTACCTTGCTGTTTTATATTTTCAGATTACAAAAACCTATACCTATCATCCATATTGCACTTGTATCACCATCTCTTCGCCCGAACTAGTGCACCTATACAATTTACCATTGTATTGGGTGTGTTGGGGACACAAGAGACTCTTTGTTATTTGGTTGCAGGGTTGCTTGAGAGAGACCATCTTCAACCTATGCCTCCAACGGATTGATAAACCTTAGGTCATCCACTTGAGGGAAATTTGCTACTGTCCTACAAACCTCTGCACTTGTAGGCCCAACAATGTCTACAAGAAGAAGGTTGCGTAGTAGACATCAAGCTCTTTTCTGGCGCCGTTGCTAGGGAAATCCTTCTTGCTACCTCTTGAGCACTGCGTTGGTTTTCCCTTGAAGAGGAAAGGGTGATGCGGCAAAGTAGCGTAAGTATTTCCCTCAGTTTTTGAGAACCAAGGTATCAATCCAGTAGGAGATCACGCACGAGTTCCTCGCACCTACAAAAACAAATAAGAATCTCGCAACCAACGCGATAAAGGGGTTGTCAATCCCTCAACGGTCACTTATGAGAGTGAGATCTGATAGATATGATAAGATAATATTTTTGGTATTTTATGATAAAGAGATATAAAGATGCAAAGTAAAATAAAAGCCAAAAGAAATAACTAAGTGTTGGAAGATTAATATGATGGAAAATAGACCCGGGGGCCATAGGTTTC
This sequence comes from Aegilops bicornis, assembly GCA_021605145.1. Taxonomy (NCBI): domain Eukaryota; kingdom Viridiplantae; phylum Streptophyta; class Magnoliopsida; order Poales; family Poaceae; genus Aegilops; species Aegilops bicornis. The sequence goes on along the minus strand of CM038669.1, from coordinate 623,166,022 downwards.
ACTAGTGGCTTCTCTCAAGAGCATAAGTATTATGGTGGGTGAACAAATTATTGTCGAGCAATCGATAGAATTGAGCATAGTTATGAGAATATCTAGGTATGATCATGTATATAGGCATCACGTCCATGACAAGTAGACTGACTCCTGCCTGCATCTACTACTATTACTCCACACATCAACCGCTATCCAGCCTGCATCTAGAGTATTAAGTTCATAAGAACAGAGTAATGCTTTAAGTAAGATGACATGATGTAGAGGGATAAACTCATGCAATATGATATAAACCCCATCTTGTTATACTCGATGGCAACAATACAATACATGCCTTGCTGCCCCTGCTGTCATTGGGAAAGGACACCACAAGATTGAACCCAAAGCTAAGCACTTCTCCCATTGCAAGAAAGATCAATCTAGTAGGCCAAAGCAAACTGATAATTCTAAGAGACTTGCAAAGATAACCAATCATACATAAAAGAATTCAGAGGAGATTCAAATATTGTTCATAGATAATCTTGATCATAAACCCACAATTCATCGGTCTCAACAAACACACCGCAAAAGAAGATTACATCGAATACATCTCCACGAGAATCATGGAGAACTTGGTATTGAGATCCAAAGAGAGAGAAGAAGCCATCTAGCTAATAACTATGGACCCGAAGGTCTGAGGTAAACTACTCACACATCATCGGAGAGACTATGGTGTTGATGTAGAAGCCCTCCGTGATCAGTGCCCCCTCCGGCGGAGTGTCGGAAAAGGCCCCAAGATGGGATCTCACGGGTACAAAAGGTTGCGGCAGTGGAAATAGGTTTCTGGCGCCGTTGCCGGGGAGGTGAGTGCTTGAAGGTATATCTTTAGATCTTGCAATCGAATCTTTTTGTTTCTTGTTTTATCACTAGTTTAGTCTATAAAAGAAAACTACAAAAAATGGAATTGAGTTTGCCTCATACGCTTCATCTTTTTAATATCTTTCGTGAGTATGATGGAAAAGAAAATTGTGCCAAAGTGTTAGAAGAAGAAATCTATCAAATGTTTAGCACTAAATCTTTGAATGATGAGCATGATTGCAATGTTGTTAGTATGAACTCTTTGAATATCCATAGTACTAATGATGATTGCACTAGTCATGATGAAAATATCTCTTATAAGCATGTCGATTTTTGTGGAGCGCATAGAGTTTGCAAGTACATACCAAACATGGAAGATAGATTTTGCAAGAGGCATAAGTATTTGGAAACTATATGGTTGCAAGAAAGGCTAGATGTTTGTGCTGAAAATTTAAAATTTCTTAGCCGTACTTGTGAACTTTGCAATGAACATGATCATTTCAGTACCCAATGCAAATTGTTTCATGATCGTATCATGTCCAAAAATTGTGATGACTTGATTTCCCTTGCACATCATAATGAACTTAGTTTGCTCTTGGGTTATGAAGAAATGAAACGTATAACTAAGGTTATTCCAGAATTTGCCCTTGATAGAGTTCTTCATTTTGATCTAGAAGAAATTTATATGTATTGTGCGGTGAATTGCATTGAAAATCCTTATATTGCTAATTACATAAAGAAAAAGACAAATAGAAGATGAAGAGAATACTAACGAAAGGGAAGAGACTTCCCAATATTCTCCTATTATTTCTTATGATGAATCAGGTAACGAGCAGGAGCCTTCTAGTCAACCAATCACATTAATAAGGAGCTCCAAAAAGAGGATTGAACCCACACATGATGCGAAGAAGAAAAAGAAAAGACGGACAAGCAAAGGTAGAAAGGTATCTCTCCCAAATGATGTTGCTCCTATTACCCATTGTGATGATGATAATTGCTATACTATTGGTGCTATCCATACTATTAATAATGAGAGTGATTACGCTTATGATATGAAAAGGCCCAAGCTTGGGGATTGATGTCTACTACGCAACCTTCTTCTTGTAGACGTTGTTGGGCCTGCAAGTGCACAGGTTTGTAGGACAGTAGCAAATTTCCCTCAAGTGGATGACCTAAGGTTTATCAATCCGTGGGAGGCGTAGGATGAGGATGGTCTCTCTCAAACAACCCTGCAACCAAATAACAAAGAGTCTCTTGTGTCCCCAACACACCCAATACAACGGTAAATTGTATAGGTGCACTAGTTCGCCGAAGAGATGGTGATACAAGTGCAATATGGATGGTAGATAAAGGTATTTGTAATCTGAAAATATAAAAACAGCAAAGTAACTAAAGGTAAAAGTGAGCGTAAACGGTATTGCAATGATAGGAAACAAGGCCTAGGGTTCATACTTTCACTAGTGCAAGTTCTCTCAACAATAATAACATAAATAGATCATATAACAAGCCCTCAACATGCAACAAAGAGTCACTCCAAAGCCACTAATAGCGGAGAACAAACGTAGAGATTATGGTAGGGTCTGAAACCACCTCAAAGCTATTATTTCGGATTGATCTATAAAAGAGTTCAGTACTAGAATAACACCTTAAGACACAAATCAACCAAAACCCTAATGTCACCTAGATACTCCATTGTCACCTCAAGTATCCGTGGGCATGATTATACAATATGCATCACACAATCTCAGATTCATCCAACCAACACAAAGTACTTCAAAGAGTGCCCCAAAGTTTCTACCGGAGAGTCAAGAACGTGTGCCAACCCCTATGCATAGGTTCATGGGAGGAACCCGCAAGTTGGTCACCAAAACATACATCAAGTGGCACATGATATCCCATTGTCACCACAAATAAACACGGCAAGACATACATCAAGTGTTCTCATAAAAGACTCAATCCGATAAGATAACTTCAAAGGGGAAACTCAATTCATCACAAGAGAGTAGAGGGGGAGAAACATCATAAGATCCAACTATAATAGAAAAGCTCGGGATACATCAAGATCGTGCCATAGACGGAACACGAGAGAGAACACGAGAGAGAGAGATCAAACACATAGCTACTGGTACATACCCTCAGCCCCGAGGGTGAACTACTCCCTCCTCGTCATGGATAGCGCCGGGATGATGAAGATGGCCACGGTGATGGGTTCCCCCCTCGGCAGGTGCCGAACGGGCTCCCGAGAGGTTTTGGTGGCTACAGAGGCTTGCGGTGGCGGAACTCCCGATCTATCTTCTGCTCTGGAAGTTTTTCGACACGTAGGTATATATGGGTGAAAGAAGTATGTCGATTGGACGAAGGGGGCCATGAGGCGGTAGCGCCCTAGGGGTGGGCGCCCCCATCCTCGTGAGCACCTCCCTTCTTTCCCCGACGTGCACTCCAAGTCCATCGGGTGGCTTTCCTTCCAAAAATAACTTCTCCAGTTGATTTCGTTCCGTTTTGACTCCGTTTGATATTCCTTTTCCTCGAAATACTGAAATAGGCAAAAATAGCAAATCTGGGCTGGGCCTCCGGTTAATAGGTTAGTCCCAAAAGTAATATAAAAGTGGAAAATAAAGTCCAATATTTCCCAAAACAATAGATAATATAGCATGGAGCAATCAAAAATTATAGATACGTTGGAGACGTATCAAGCATCCCCAAGCTTAATTCCTGCTCGTCCTCGAGTAGGTAAATGATAAAAAAGATAATTTTTGATGTGGAATGCTAGTTGACATAATTTCAATGTAATTCTTCTTAATTGTGGTATGAATATTCAGATTCGAAAGATTCAAGACAAAAGTTCATATTGACATCAAAATAATAATACTTCAAGCATATTAATCAAAGTAATCATGTCTTCTCAAAATAGCATGGCCAAAGAAAGTTATCCCTACAAAATCATATAGTATGGCTATGCTCTGTCTTCACCACACAAAGTATTTAAATCATGCACAACCCCGATGACAAGCCAAGCAATTGTTTCATACTTCTGACATTCTCAAAACTTTTTTGATCTTCACGCAATACATGAGCGTGAGCCATGGATATAGCACTATATGTGGAATAGAAGGATGGTTGTTGAGAAGACAAAAAGAGGGGAAGATAGTCTCACATCAACTAGGCGTATCAACGGGCTATGGAGATGCCCATTAATAGATATCAATGTGAGTGAGTAGGGATTGCCATGCAATAGATGCACTAGAGCTATAAGTGTATGAAAGCTCAAAAAAAAAGAAACTAAGTGGGTGTGCATCCAACTTGCTTGCTCACGAAGACCTAGGGCATTTTGAGGAAGCCCATCATTGGAATATACAAGCCAAGTTCTATAATGAAAATTCCCACTAGTATATGAAAGTGACAACACAGGAGACTCTCTATCATGAAGATCATGGTGCTACTTTGAAGCACAAGTGTGGTAAGAGGATAGTAGCATTGTCCCTTCTCTCTTTTTCTCTCATTTTTTTGTTTTTTTAATTTTTTTTATTTGGGCCTTTTCTCTTTTTTAATGGCCTCTTTTTTTTTCTTTTTCGTCCGGAGTCTCATCCCGACTTGTGAGGGAATCATAGTCTCCATCATCCTTTCCTCACTGGGACAATGCTCTAAAAACTATGATCATCAAACTTTTATTTTCTTACAACTCAAAAATTACAACTCGATTCTTAGAACAAAATATGACTCTATATGAATGCCTCCGGCGGTGTACCGGGATGTGCAATGACTCATGAGTGACATGTATGAAAGAATTATGAACGGTGGCTTTTCCACAAATACGATGCCAGCTACATGATCATGCAAAGCATATGACAATGATGGAGCGTGTCATAATAAACGGAACGGTGGAAAGTTGCATGGCAATATATCTTGGAATGGCTATGGAAATGCCATAATAGGTAGGTATGGTGGCTGTTTTGAGGAAGGTATATGGTGGGTGTATGATACCGGTGAAAAGTGCACGGTATTAGAGAGGCTAGCAATGGTGGAAGGATGGGAAAAGTGCTTATAATCCATGGACTCAACATTAGTCATAAAGAACTCATATACTTATTGCAAAAATCTACAAGTTATCAAAGCAAAGTATTACGCGCATGCTCCTAGGGGGATAGATTGGTAGGAAAAGACCATCGCTCGTCCCCGACCGCCACTCATAAGGAATACAATCAATAAATAAATCATGCTCCGACTTCATCACATAACGGTTCACCATAATGCATGCTACGGGAATCACAAACTTTAACACAAGTATTTCTCAAATTCACAACTACTCAACTAGCATGACTCTAATATCACCATCTCCATATCTCAAAACAATTATCAAGCGTCAAACGTTCTTAGTATTCAACACACTTGTCGTGGTTTTGTCACGGCAGATGTCCTCATGAAAGGACTTAGTCGTGGAGCCATCGTTACGGGTTAGCTTGAAGGGGTTAAAGCGGACACAAGGACGCAAGAGAGTTTATACTAGTTCGGCCCCTTCGATGAAGGTAAAAGCCTACGTCTAGTTGTGATGGAATTGATGGGGTTTCAATGACTAGGGAGCAAACAAGCTTCGCCTAAGTCTCGAGTTGTTCTGTTCTCCTTGAACCGCCGCCGGGTCGTCCCCTTATATACATGGGTGGCACCCGTCAGTTCACAGAGTCCCGACGCCGGTTCATAGACGTATCCGGCTCGGTCTCTACTATCCCTAACTTACAATACAAGTTACATACTGACGCTGGTTTATGGCTACAGGCCTTGAACCGGCTAGGGGCCTTAAGCCCTCATCTGCCTACTTGGGCTTTAACATACTCAACTGCTGATGAAGTTAACCCGGCTTGTCCTGGCCGATTTACACCTAGTAGTAATATCCCCAACATTAGGCCCCAGATTGATTTGAACAGGTTCATGTCAATCCTTAGCAAAAAACTTCATCTTCAGTATCTTTGTATAGTCTGGTGAACCGCCATGATGTCATCTTCTCTGGTCGTCGTAAACCGGCGTGACGTCACCTGTCATAAAAGCTATCCATGATACCTTTTTTGTTTAATAGATCTGCGACAATCGAGGCGACAGCTCCCTTTCCAAACTCGCGGCCCCTTGATTTTCGCGCCTGACACATGTCCCTTGCTTTATAAATAAGACCGAAGGGTCATTTCTTTTCCCCTTCGTGCCCCTCTGCTTCGTCTTCCTCGCGTCGCCCAGCTTCGGAGCTCCGCCGCCGCCGTCGACTTCTGCACCAACCTTGGCCGCTGCATCACCCTGAATACACCAGAGCATCACGGCGACCTTCCATTTCTTCCTCGGCTCTGGTAAGTCTTCTATCTTTTTCATCATAGATCTGTTCTAGGGTTTCCATGTTCTTCAGCGTTCATCACTTGCTTCTTGTTCATATGATAAACTTTAGACGAGTCTGTGAATCTTTGTTCTGTGTAGTGGTAGTTTTTATCATCTGTTTTCACTTGCGCATCTCAAGACCATAGATCTCTCTGTATCCTTGCTCATTGATTCAACATCTGCTCCCCTTTGGACCTTGAATATTTATCTCTTTTCCTGAACATGTTCCAGATCCAAAACTGTGATGTAATTTTGTGAAACCTGTTTTCGCACACCTACTCATCCGCAATCTTGACTCTTCAATATTGTAGACCAGGCGGTTTAACTTTGTAGAAAAATTGATAACTCGGTATATACCATTAGTCCCCTTGTTGAACCGCCAGGATTCCCTAGCTAAGTATTGCCACTTTGCAGAACTCCGGTTTGTAAGTAAGTGCTTCCGATTTAGCAATGAATGCATCAATATATACCCTTCCAACATATTATTGAACCGGTATTATTGCTTTACAGGTTGCACCATGGCCAAGCAAGTGTACGAGTGCAACTCTGTCCCTTCTCGAGTGACCGATACTCAACTGAATAACCTAGTCAACACCGGCGCTTTAGGCAAAAAAGATGTCGTTCACTGGAGGGTCCTTGGCGGAATGTCCTCCGAACCCGAAGATGGAGAGGTTGTTGTTTTTGCTGACCATCTAGCCCGGGGCTTCAGTCCGCCCGGTTCAAAGTTTTATCGGGATGTCTTGGCCAACTTCCAACTACGTCCACAAGATATTGGCCCCAACTCCGTGACCAATATCTGTCACTTTCAAGTGCTCTGTGAGGTGTTCTTTCAAGAGGAGCCCACAGTTAAATTATTCAGAGATTGCTTCCATCTGAACCGCCGCACCGAATTTACTGACGGTCCCAATACTGAGTTAGGTGGTATGGCGATTCAAAAGAGGAAAGAAGTCACTTACCCTCACGCCAAACTGCACAGCCATCCCAAAGAGTGGAATTCAACATGGTTTTACTGCAAAGATACCTCGCTTTGATGGAGAAAATCCCTTGCGGGTTATCGTCCAGGAGAGGCTAAGCAACACACATCCCTTCCTCGGTAGATCGATGCTAAGGAGAGAAGCAAATATGCTCCTCAATTATCCAAGCTCAGGGCCTTCACGGCTAACGGGTTGACATGAGTTGACTTTGCTCGCTGCTGGATATCTTGGAGTATATTGCCCTTAAGCCTGCGCTCTGGTTTGATGTGCAAATACATAGGAGATGTAAAAGACCCTCTACGGCATATTGAGATCCAGCTGACAGATGATGAGGTCACTGAAGCTGTGAAAAAAGATATTAAATGAACCGAAAACTGCCTGCTCTCAAACCGGCCTGGCTCCTTTTTGTACCACTAACAAACCGCCAGCCTTAAGACTCATATCTTATGCTTTCATGAAATCTGACTATGTTTAAGTACCCTTGGTTGTCATTAACATCTTTCAAACAGGGCGATGATCCGTTTTGGAGCAAGAAGCCTCCACAAGAGAAACCAGAGAAAATAACCCGGCCCAAAACCAGAGTTGTGAAGAAACCGGCCAATAGGAAAAGAACCACCGCATCCTCCGATCCACCAGCTGACGATGATGTGGGTAATCCGGACCTTGAGGTAGAGCTTGACTCACTTGGTTTATTTTCACACGCCTTATTGATAATGATTATTGCCAGGATGACGCTGAAGTCAGTCAGGCTGATGTTGTAGAGGTAATCACTCTTTCTTCCGATTCAAACCCTTTGCCTTCACTAAAAATCCGTCGGGCAAACCGGAAAGTTAAATTTTCTCATCCTCTTGCTTATTTGGACCGAAACTTTCTTATGAAGACACAACAACATGAAGCTCGCCGCACAACCTGGCACAACGGCCAGGTAGTTACCTCCGCCGGTTTACCGAACAGTTCGGTTTGGAAACGCAGTTCAGAGGTCTCTAACTGTTTCGTCAATGCTTATCCTAAAGCAGGTTGTTTTTGTCAACCTCTTAATCCATCTAACTCCGATTATTAGGGCACTTCTCACTCTTCTTACGGTGAGTCATCAGCCACCCAGCTTCCACCACTCAAAACGGTGCTTGGTTGAGCCATATTCCTGATAATGTTGTTTGATATATCACTTTCAATATTCACTGGACTGATCCGTCTTTTTCCTTTTAGGGCCAAGCCTAGGCCAAGCAAGAAAGCTCGTCTGGACAAAGCGGCAGAAGAAAACGTCGCTCCTGAACCGGACAAAATACCAGATCCTGAAGAACACATCCACGACGATGTACTGAACGACCCACCATCGCAAGATCATGATGTTACTGCTGACGAGGCACATGTTGATGCCACAGGCCCTTTTAATCAATCCACAAGTCCTGTCCAGACTGACAAAACAACGAGCCCATCAAAGCATATTGATAAACCGGCAACCCCAGTGCGGACCTGTGAAGCCAAAGATGATGATGTTGTTATTACTGGCGTTGGTCGTTCCGAGCCAGGCAATCCTGTCGCTTTATCTAAGCACACTGCCAAAGATGAATTTGCTGCATTTGGTAAAGGCAAATGGAATGCCGATTTGGCGACTTATGCCGGTCTGAACACCCAAGATCTTCATTCCGGCTACCTGAATCGGCTATATACTAGCCGTGATTATGTAGCCGGTCTGGTAAATATGATGAAGGACAAATATGAGGTAAATTTCATATGACTCTCTGCTTGTATATTTCAATTTGTCAACTCCAATAGCCCCCAAGTGATGGTCTTAAGATATCAACTTAAACCGGGACTTTCCAACATGAACTTTAATGCAGTTGTACTTTGGGAATGTAGCCCCCAAGGCCCGGTTCAACTTAATGTAGTTAAACCGGGACTTTATACAGTAAGAATTCCAGTGTCACTAAAGGACAGAGCAAACAGGCATTAGCCCCCAAGTGCCAAGTTGAATACTTGTATTGAGCTTGGGACTTATCTAGAATTTGTAGGATGAAAAGCAAATATGCATTATCCCCCAAGTACCAAGGGCATAACTTGTTACGTGGTTGGTACTTCAATTCTTCACCGTAATCTTTATCAAACGTTTATCTGTATGTAGGCTGATCTGAGCAGGAAAGAAAGTCAAATCACCGATCTGCAAGAAAACCTGAAGTCCCAGCAAGATGAAACCTCCAATGCAAAAAATGAATTAACCAGCGCTTTAAGCGTCATGGAAAGGCTTAAAGAAGGTTTCAACAAAGAACGGGCGGATTGGGCCACTGAAAAAGCCGCTTTAACTCAACGGGCAGAGAAGGCTGATGCTGCACTCAAACCGGTGGTGGATGAACTGACCAGTGTAAAACGGCAAGTGCATGCCATGACCGCTGCTGTCTTTGGTAAGCCTTCTTTAGCTCTAAAGTAATGAGGCCTTCTCATGTAACTGCCGGTTTACTGACCCTTTGAATGATACAGGGACACGTATTGGCCACTTGGGATCAGATGTGCAGAAGAAATTGAAAGCCGCCTATACATTGATAGAGCAACTGTATACTGGTGCACAACGGATCATCTGCACTGCTTCTCACAAGAACCCGGCGCCGACCTTGATCCAGGACACTATTAAAAGGTTGACAATGCTTCTTGCCCGGGTTGAAGAGCTAAAGAAATCTGCTGCTAGAACCGGTGCTATAAACGCCTTAATCCGGGCAAAAGCATGGGTGCCGGATTTTGATCCTGTTGAAGCGGCCCAGGGCTTCCCAAGCTTGAAGGAAGACGGGACATAATTCAGCGAAGAAGATCTCCGAGCTATAAACCGGGAAGTGCGCCCTCTGGCTTGTCAATTGGTTGAAGAGGCAGATTTGTCTCACTATCAAGCCCAATACGATGGTCAAAACAAACGAGTGGCTGCACCAATTCCTGAAGCGGAGAACCTTATACCTCCAATCAGAAGCATACTTACACTCGACATTGAACCGTGCTGTCGATCAATGATGAAGCTGTATTTCAAGCATTAATGGGAATCAACTGGACAACTGTTAATTTCCAACCGCTGGGTAGGGAAGCAGAGGTTGAAGCGGCGCAAGATGACCCGCAACCATCAGGCCAAGCTGGCGAATAAGCATGAACCGGAAGCCGGTTTACATTACTGCTCCTTTATGTTATGCAAAAAACAATTATCTTATCTGGGCACCATGTTGCCTTGTAATAGACTAGCTGCCACACTTGGTGTTGATATGCCTTCGTGCATACTTACTGCAACTTATGCTTCCGTTGAATCATCAATCTTAAACTGTTATGCGCAGCCAAAAATCTTAAAACGCTACCGTGGTTGTATCACCAAAGGGTCATAATATCTATGTATATGAAATCAAAGATAATATCTTAGATTTAAACATATGATCAAATATGGGAATATATGATACCTGCCATCGCAGGGCATGAAGTTGGCCGTGCCAATCTTGAAACGGAGTTTTAAGAAACCCACTCTGCTGGTGGAGAAAACAGCTCCTGTGAATATAAGGTTGGTTTACCAGGTAAACCGTTCCGGGTTACGGTGAACACCGGTGTTACTCCATAATAGGATGTTATCAAAAATCAAACCAGGCAAAGAGTCTCCGGATTAAGAGTGGACCGTGTTCCATCAATTGACAGTCGAACCGGTTTAATAATTGTCGGTTTAAAAACACAACAAGAGAAATATGCAAAAAGAGAAACGAATTTCAAGCAAAGACAAAAATAGAATTATTTGCAAAAAGAGACTGTTGAGCCGATCAAGTGGCATTACCATGGTCGGACAGGACCAAGCCCCCGATAGGCGTAGCTATGGTTCAAGTCAGCCAGGTCCCCAAATGATACAGTGGCATTACGCCGATCAAGAGGTGTAGCGATGGTTCAGGTTCGACCAAAGCCCCCAAGTGATTCTGTGGCCTTAGGCCAATCAAGAGGCGTGACTGGTTCAGACGTGACCAAGTCCTCAAGTGATTCTGTGGCTTTCGCCTATCAAAAGGTGTTGCATTGGTTCGGACACGACCAAGCCCCCAAGTGATATGATATAAAGCTTGTTGAAAAAGCTAACTCAAGGGGTAAACCGAAGGCCGCTTTAAGATAAAAACTCCGTGTAACCACACATGATGTAAAAATAACAGAGACCCCACTTTAGCTAAGGCTCCGATTTATTGTATTGATCATAATATATACATTGTCATAATATGTACATAAGTAGAGCCTATGGCTCAAGTATAGTAAGGCCGAAGATGAGCTATGTTCCACGGCCTGTTGGTCTCCTCCTCTGATGTACGTGAGTCTTTATGCTCTCGAATATCATTCAGGTAGTATGACCCGTTGTGCAGATTCTTGCTGACCACGAAAGGTCCCTCCCAAGGTGGGGATAGATTGTGCATATCGATGCGGTCTTGGATGAGCCGGAGCACCAAATCTCCTTCTTGAAAGGTTACGGTTCTAACTTCGGCGATCGTGATAGCGATGAAGATCCTGCTGGTAAATCGCCGAACGGGCAGATGCGATGTCACGCTCCTCGTCCAACAGGTCCAAAGCGTCTTGCCGTGCTACCTCGTTGTCCGCTTCAACATAAGCTTCTACACGAGGTGAATCATGACGGATATCACTGGGGAGAACCGCCTCCGCACCGTAGACCATGAAGAACGGTGTGTATCCTGTTGATCTGTTGGGCGTAGTATTGATGCTCCATAATACAGATGGTAACTCCTCAACCCAACAACCCGGCGTCCGCTGCAAAAGAACCATAAGCCGGGGTTTGATACCTCGTAAGATCTCTTGGTTAGCCCTCTCTGCTTGGCCATTGGACTGTGGGTGAGCCACTGATGAAACGTCAAGCCGGATGTGCTCACGTTCACAGAACTCCTTCATAGCACCCTTGGACAGGTTGGTACCATTATCAGTAATGATGCTGTGTGGAAAGCCAAACCGGAAAATCACCTTTTTGATGAATTGAACCGTCATGGCTGCATCACACTTGCTAACGGGCTCCGCTTCCACCCACTTCAGAACTTGTCAACCGCCACCAAAAGGTGGGTCTTCTTGTCCTTGGACCTTTTGAAAGGCCCAACCATATCCAGCCCCCAAGTCGCAAATGGCCAAGTAATTGGAATCATCCTCAATTCTTGAGCCGGCACATGAGCGCGTTTTGAGAACTTCTGACAGCCATCACATCGCCTAACCAGGTCCTCCGCATCAGCATGAGCAGTCAACCAATATAAGCCGTGATGAAACGCTTTAGCCACCAGAGATTTTGAACCGGCGTGGTGACCATAATCCCCTTCGTGGATTTCACGCAAAATTTCACAGCCTTCCTCAGGAGACACATAGCGTTGGAATGCCCCTGACACACTGCAATGATGCCACTCGCCGTTGACAATAGTCATGGACTTGGATCGCCGGATTATCTGCCTAGCCAGAGTCTCATCCTCTGGTAACTCGCCCCGGTTCATGTACGCAAGATAAGGAACCGTCCAATCCGGAATAACATGAAGAGCCGCCACCAATTGAGCCTCCGGATCAGGAATAGCCAAATCCTCTTCACCAGGGAACTTGACAGACGGGTTATGCAGAACATCCAAGAAGACATTAGGCGGGACCGGTTTACGTTGAGAACCCAACCGGATTAAAGCGTCTGCCGCTTCGTTCTTCCGTCTGTCCACATGATCCACCTGATATCCTTTGAAGTGACCCGCAACAATATCCACCTCACGACGATATGCTGCCATGAGCGGATCCTTGGAATCCCAAGTGCCAGATACTTGTTGGGCCACCAGGTCCGAGTCACCGAAGCACTTAACTCGACTGAGATTCATCTCCTTAGCCATCCGGAGACCATGCAGTAAAGCTTCGTACTCAGATGCATTGTTAGTACAAGGGAACATTAAGCGGAGAACGTAACAGAACTTATCACCTCGTGGGGAAGTTAACACGACTCCAGCCCCCGAGCCCTCCAATTGCCTGGACCCATCAAAATGAATAGTCCAATAGGTGTGATCCGTCTTTTCTTCAGGTGCTTGTAGTTCCGTCCAATCATTGATGAAATCTACAAGTGCTTGAGATTTGACCGCCGTCCGAGGCACGTATTTCAGTCCGTGTGGCCCAAGCTCTATAGCCCACTTGGCAATCCGGCCAGTTGCCTCCCTGTTCTGAATTATATCTCCAAAGGAGCAGAGCTAACCACTGTGATGGGATGTCCCTGGAAGTATTGCTTAAGCTTCCGGCTTGTCATGAAAACTCCATACACCAGCTTCTGCCAATGCGGGTACCTTTGCTTGGACTCAATAAGCACCTCGCTGATATAGTAAACCGGACCCTGAACCGGATATTCCTTGCCCGCCTCTTTGCGCTCCACCACAATAGCTACGCCGATGCACGAGCATTAGCTGCCACATATAGTAGCAATGGTTCCTTGTCAATCGGAGCGGCAAGAACAAAGCGGATTGGCTACCGCTTTAAATCCTCAAATGCTTTATCGGCAGCCGAACTCCAGATGAATTGATCTGCTTTTCTTCAAAGATTCGATACAAAGGGATCGCCTTCACCGAGGCGGTGATAAACCGCTCAACGCGGCAATTCGCCCGCCAAGCGTTGAACGTCATTGATACACTTCGGTTTAGCCAGGGAGGTGATAGCCGTGATCTTCTCCGGATTAGCCTCAACTCCCCTGTTGGATACCAGAAAACCCAATAACTTGCATGCCGGTACACCAAAAACACACTTGGCCGGTGAGGGAGTCCTGGACTAGGGGGTGTCCGGATAGCCGAACTATCATCACGGCCGGACGCCAAGACTATGAACATACAAGATTGAAGACTTTGTCCCGTGTCCGGATGGGACTTTCCTTGGCGTGGAAGGCAAGCTTGGCGATACGGATATGTAGATCTCCTACCATTGTAACCGACTCTGTGTAACCCTAACCTATCCGGTGTCTATATAAACCGGAGGGTTTTAGTCCGAGGATCTAACAACAATCATACCATAGGCTAGCTTTTAGGGTTTAGCCTCCTTGATCTCGTGGTAGATCTACTCTTGTACTACCCATATCATCAATATTAATCAAGCAGTGAGTAGGGTATTACCTCCATCGAGAGGGCCCGAACCTGGGTAAAAACATTGTGTCCCTTGTCTCCTGTTACCATCCGCCTAGACGCACAGTTCGGGACCCCCTACCCGAGATCCGCAGGTTTTCACACCGACATTGGTGCTTTCATTGAGAGTTCCTCTGTGTCGTCACCGATAGGCCCGATGGCTCCTTCGATTATCAACAACGACGCGTCCGGTGGTGAGACTTTTCTCCCGGACAGATCTTCAGATTCGGCGGGTTTGCACCGCGGGCCAATTCGCCGGGCCATCCGGAAGCAGATCGAAAGCTACGCCTCATCCATCAGTCAGATTTGGAAGTTTGAACTATACGGCCGATATCCGCGGAGACTTGATCTTCAATGGATTCGAGCCGCCGAGCGTACAGACCGCCTTTGTCTCGATGGGCATGATCTAGCTCGCAGCGGTCAAAGGCCCCTGAGGCCGCACCCGCCTCCGCCCGATTCCTTAATCCGGAGCGGACTCCCGATCGAGGACGGGTGGTTGGACACCGCCTCGGGGCTACAATCCCTACGCCGATTGAGCCGAACTCCATCCCTGTCGCTGCGAAGACCTTGACTCAGGTGCGGACTCCTCTCCGGACCCGAACCCTCCGCGCCGCCAATCGAATCTGATTGGCGCCGGTTATGGAGTTCATCGCCATGGACATCTTTTCAGCTTCGCCTTTGGCGACATCCTGAATTCACTAAAGTCTCTCTCTTTATTAGGAGAGCCCTGGCGGACTACGGTCAGGAAGGTTGGGATGCGGACGGCGAAGAAATTCAACGCCCACCCACCACCCACTTCAGAGCTACCGCCGAAAAGCTTACACGACGCGTGCTCGATTTCGACTCCGAAGACATCGACGGCATGGACGACGATGTAGGAGAGAACCATAAACCAGCGCCTATAGGATGCTGGACAACCACCTAATCCCATGATGTATACATGGTGGACACACCTCAAGGAAATGAAGACGAGGAACAACGGGACGCTACGAAGGATAAATCCCTCGAAAAGCAGTCAAAACGGCAACGTAAACGCCAAACAAAGTCCCGCCTCAACAGAGAACCAACCATAGAGCAGGACGAACCGGTGGACGATGAACACGCTATTGAGCAATCGTCCGAACAAGACAACTTGGATAAACAACCCATCCCCGGCGAAGACAACAGTCCGGACGATCTCACGCCGGACAAATTGTTGGAGCAAAATAACCTCCAGAGAAGGCTCGTCGCCACTGCGCGTAGCCTGAAAAAGCAGAAGCGGAAGCTCAAAACAGCGGAATATGCACTCAGGATCAGATGGAGCAAAGTATTCAACACCGCAGACAAATACGGCGACAGTCGCCGAACAAAAAGCTACCCAAAAAGAAAGCTACTGCCCGAATTTGATGAGGAGGCCTTAGAGCCACCACAATCAAAAAGTAAGAAGGCCACCCGGTCGGATGGACGACCCCACGACAAAAAGAGAGCGGCAAATGGCGCCAAGACACAAGCCGATATGCGATCCGCATAAGGACTCACATCAAAAGGATGGCCCGATTAGGTCCGTGATATGGGCCGAGAAAGCAAGCTCTTCAAAGCAATGCAACACGCCAAATATCCGAACATCACGGCACACCCAACATGGGCGCCAGACATCCCCTATGTTTCACCGATGAGGTGCTGGATCATGAATTTCAGCGGGACTCAAACCCGTAAACATAGAGGCATCTGACGGAACAACAGACCTCGAGTGCGGATTGAGGATTACATCCTCCACATACACATGGCTAGAGGAGATGATCTCCACGCCATAAAATACTTACCCTCAAACTCAAAGGGCCAGCTCGGCATCGGCTTAAAAGCCTCCCGAAAATGCCATCTAAGGCGGGGAGAGCTCGAGGATGCGTTTCGGGCAAATTTCAGGGGACCTATGTCCGCCTCCGGATGCGCATTTATCTAAGTCACATAACTCAACAACCCGGAGAGTCAGCCCGGAAATTCTGGAACAGGTTCCTTACTAAAAAGAACCAAATAGTCGACTGTCCGGACGCCGAAGCCTTAGCAGCTTTCAAACACAACGTCCGAGACGAATGGCTCGCCAGACACCTCGGCCAAGAAAAGCCAAGAACAATGTCCGCATTAACAAGCCTCATTACCCGCTTATGAGCGGGAGAGGATAGCTGTCTGGCAAGATGCAGCACCAATGACCCAAGTACATCCAAAATCAGGGATGGAAATGGGAAACCACGGTGCAACAAGGACCAGCGCCGGATTAAGAGGAACGGTCCAAAGAGCGCCGGCAAATAACGCCGGATTCAAAAGCTCACGACGTAACAATAAAAACTGCCCCTTAAGGACAATAGCGATGAGCTATCCAATTTAAACAAAATCTTGGACAAGATATGTCAAATCCACAGTACTCGGGAGGCCCGCAAACCATACCCACAGATTGTTGGGTCTTCAAACAGTCCGCAGACTCAACGCCGAACACAAGGGGCTCGACACACCAAGTGAAGATGACGACGAGCACCACAAGCAAAGCCCCGGAAAACAAAAGAATTTCCCACAAGAGGTTAAAACAGTAAACTCACTTCACGTGATCAAAGGGAAAAACAGAGCGGCGCCCACTAAAATGCGCGCCGCACACTGGTTGTCAAAACCAATCACATTCGACCACCAGGACTATTCCAAAAGTATTCGGAATGCAGGATGGACTTGTTGGGGAACGTAGCAGAAATTCAAAATTTTCCTACGTGTCACCAAGATCTATCTATGGAGAAACTAGCAACGAGGGAAGGAGAGTGCATCTACATACCCTTGTAGATCGCTAAGCGGAAGCGTTCAAGAGAACGGGGTTGAAAGAGTCGTACTCGTCGTGATCCAAATCACCGGAGATCCTAGTGCCAAACGGACGGCACCTCCGCGTTCAACACACGTACAACCCGGTGACGTCTCCCATGCCTTGATCCAGCAAGGAGAGAGGGAGAGGTTGAGGAAGACTCCATCCAGCAGCACCACAATGGTGTGGTGGTGATGGAGGAGTGTGGTAGTCCAGCAGGGCTTCGCCAAGCACCGCGGGAGATGAGGAGTAAGAGAGGTAGGGCTGCGCCAAGAGGGAGAGGTTCTCGTGTGTTGGGCAGCCCCAAAACCCCCACTATTTATAGGAGGAGGGGAGGTGGCTGCGCCCCCATCTAGGGTTCCCACCCAAGGGGTGCGGCAGCCCTAGATGGGACTTGAAGGGGGCGGCCAAGAGGGAAAGAGGGGCGCCCCCAAGGGTTGGCCTTTAGGCCCAACTGCGCTAGGGTTTCCCTCTCCCCACCTAGCTGCGCCTTGGGCCTTGTGGGGGCGCACCAGCCCACCTGCGGCTGGTCCCCTCCCACACTTAGCCCATGCAGCCCTCCGGGGATGGTGGCCCCACTTGGTGGACCCCTGGGACCCTCCCGGTGGTCCCGGTACGTTACCGATAAAACCCGAAACTTTTCCGGTGACCAAAATCTCACTTCCTATATATTATTCTTTACCTCCGGACCTTTCCGGAACTCCTCGTGACGTCCAGGACCTCATCCGGGACTCCGAACAACATTCGGTAACCACATACAAACTTCCTTTGTAACCCTAAGCGCCATCGAACCTTTGTGTAGACCCTACGGGTTCGGGAACCATGCAGACATGACCGAGACGTTCTCCGGTCAATAACCAACAGCGGGATCTGGATACCCATGTTGGCTCCCACATGTTCCACGATGATCTCATCGGATGAACCACGGTGTCAAGGACTCAATCAATCCCGTATACAATTCCCTTTGTCTAGCGGTATTGTACTTGCCCGAGATTCGATCGTCGGTATCCCGATACCTTGTTCAATCTCGTTACCGCAAGTCTCTTTACTCGTTCCGTAACACATCATCCCGTGATCAACCCCTTGGTCACATTGTGCACATTATGATGATGTCCTACCGAGTGGGCCCAGAGATACCTCTGCTTACACGGAGTGACAAACCCCAGCCTCGATTCGTGCCAATCCAATGATACTTTCGGAGATACCTGTAATGAACCTTTATAGCCACCCGATTACGTTGTGACGTTTGGTACACCCAAAGCATTCCTACCAGATCCGGGAGTTGCACAATCTCATGGTCTAAGGAAATGATACTTGACATTAGAAAAGCTTTAGCATAGGAACCACGATCTTTGTGCTAGGCTTAGGATTGGGTCTTGTCCATCACATCATTCTCCTAATGATGTGATCCCGTTATCAATGACATCTAGTGTCCATGGTCAGGAAACCGTAACCATCTATTGATCAACGAGCTAGTCAACTAGAGGCTTACTAGGGACATGGTGTTGTCTATGTACCCACACATGTATCTGAGTTTCCTATCAATACAATTATAGCATGGATAATAAACGATTATCATGAACAAGGAAATATAATAATAACTAATTTATCATTGCCTCTAGGGCATATTTCCAACAGTCTCCCACTTGCACTAGAGTCAGTAATCTAGTTCACATCGCCATGTGATTAACACTCACATGTCACATCACCATGTGACTAACATCCAAAGAGTTTACTAGTGTCATTAAACTAGTTCACATCATCATGTGGTTAAGACTCAATGAGTTATGTGGTTTGATCATGTTTTGCTTGTGAGAGAGGTTTTAGTCAACGGGTCTGCAACATTCAGATCCGTATGTACTTCGCAAATCTCTAGGTCATATTGTAAATGCTGCTTCCACGCTCCACTTGGAGCTATTCCAAATGGTCGCTCCACTATACGTATCCGGTTTGCTACTCAAAGTCATTCGGATAGGTGTTAAAGCTTGCATCGACATAACCCTTTACGCCGAACTCTTTATCACCTCCATAATCGAGAAACATGTCCTTATTTACTCCAAGGATAATTTTGACCGCTATCTGGTGATCCACTCCTTGATCACCTTTGTACCCTCTTGCCAGATATGTAGCAAGGCACACATCAGGTGCGGTACACAACATAGCATACTATAGAGCCTACGTCCAAAGCATAGGGGACGACCTTCGTCCTTTCTCTCTTTTCTTCTGCCGTGGTCGAGCTTTAAGTCTTAACTTCATACCTTACAACCTGTGCAAGAACTCCTTCTTCGACTGATCCATCTTGAACACCTTCAAGATCATGTCAAGGTATATGCTCATTTGAAAGTACCATTAGCGGTTTTGATCTATCCCTATAGATCTTGATGCTCAATGTTCAAGTAGCTTAATACAGGTTTTCACTTAAAAACACTTTTCAAATAACCCTATATGCTTTCGGAAATTCTACATCATTTCTGATCAACAATATGTCAACAACATATACTCATCAAAAACTCTATAGTGCTCCCACTCACTTCTTTGGAAATACAAGTTTCTCATAAACTTTGTATAAACCCAAAATCTTTGATCATCTCATCAAAGCGCACATTCCAACTCCGAGATGCTTACTCCAGTCCTTAGAAGGATCATGGAGCCGGCATACCTTTTAGCATCCTTAGGATCGACAAAAACTTTACGATTGTATCACATACAACCTTTCCTTACGAAGACCGGTAAGGAAACTCGTTTTGACATCCATCCGCCAGATTTCATAAATGCAGCTAATGCTAACATGATTCCGATGGACTTAAGCATCGCAACGGATGAGAAAATCTCATCGTAGGCAACTCTTTGAACTTGTGAAAAACTCTTCGCCACAAGTCGAGCTTCATAGACAGTGACATTACCGTCCACGTTGGTCTTCTTCTTAAAGATCCATTTATCTCAATGGCTTGCCGATCATCGGGCAAGTCCACCAAAGTCATGGATCCTTGCTCGGATTTTATGGCCTCGAGCCATTCGTCGGAATCCGGGCCCACCATCGCTTCTCCATAGCTCGTAGGTTCATTGTTGTCTAGCAACATGACCTCTAAGACATGATTACTGTACCACTCTGAAGTAGTACGCATCCTTGTCACCCTACGAGGTTCGGTAGTGACTTGATCCGAAGTTTCATGATCACCATCATCAACTTCCACTTCAATTGATGTAGGTGCCACAGGAACAACTTCCTGTGCCCTGCTACATACTGGTTGAAGTGATGGTTCAATAACCTCATCAAGTCTCCACCATCCTCCCACTCAATTCTTTCGAGAGAAACTTTTTTTTTGAGAAAGGACCCGTTTCTAGAAACAATCACTTTTGCTTCCGGGTCTGAAATAGGAGGTATACCCAACTGTTTTGGGTGTCCTATGAAGATGCATTTATCCGCTTTGGGTTCGAGCTTATCAGGATGAAACTTTTCCACATAAGCGTCGCAGCCCCAAACTTTTAAGAAACAACAACTTAGGTTTCTCCAAACCATAGTTCAAACGGTGTCGTCTCAACGGAATTAGGTGGTGCCCTACTTAAAGTGAGTGCGGTTGTCTCTAATGCCTATCCCATGAACGATAGTGGTAATTCGATAAGAGACATCATGGTACGCACCATATCTGATAGGGTGCAACTATGATGTTCGGACACACCATCACACTATGGTGTTCTAGGCGGTATTAATTGTGAAACAATTTCCACAATGTCTTAATAGCGTGCCAAATCTCGTAACTCAGATACTCATCTCTATGATCATATCATAGACATTTTATCCTCTTGTCACGATGATCTTCAACTTCACTCTGAAATTACTTGAACCATTCAATAATTCAGACTTGTGTTTCATCAAGTAAATATACTCAAGATTCACTCAAATCATCCGTGAAGTAAGAGCATAACGATATCCATCACAGGTGCCTTAGCACTTATTGGACTGCACACATCAAAATGTATTACTTCCAACAAGTTGCTATCTTGTTCCATCTTACTGAAAACGAGGCTTTTCAGTCATCTTGCCCATGTGGTATGATTTGCATATCTCAAGTGATTCAAAATCAAGTGAGTCCAAACGATCCATCTGCATGGAGTTTCTTCATGCATATACACCAATAGACATGGTTCGCATGTCTCAAACTTTTCAAAACGAGTGAGTCCAAAGATCCATCAACATGGAGCTTCTTCATGCTTTTACACCAATATGACTTACATGGCGATTGCCACAAGTAAGTGGTACTATCATTACTATCTTATATCTTTTGGCATGAAAATGTGTATCAAGACGATCGAGATTCAATAAACCATTCCTATTAGGTGCAATACCATTGAAGGTATTATTCAAATAAACAGAGTAACCATTATTCTCCTTAAATGAATAACCAGATTGTGATAGACATAATCCAATCATGTCTATGCTCAACGCAAACACCAAATGACAATTATTCAGGTTTAATACTAATCTTGATGGTAGAGGGAGCGTGCGATGTTTGATCACATCAAAATTGGAAACACTTCCAACACATATCGTCAGCTCTCCTTTAGCTAGTCTCGTTTATTCCGTAGCTCTTTTATTTCGAGTTACTAACACTTAGCAACCGAACCGGTATCTAATACCCTGGTGCTACTAGGAGTACTAGTAAAGTACATATTAACATAATGTATATCAAATATACTTCTATCGACCTTGCCTGCCTTCTTATCTACCATGTATCTAGGGTAATTCTGCTCCAGTGGCTGTTCCCCTTATTACAGAAGCACTTAGTCTCGGGTTTGGGTTCAACCTTGGGTTTCTTCACTAGAGCAAAGAATCGATTTGCCATTTCATGAAGTGCCCTTCTTGCCCTTGCCCTTCTTGAAACTAGTGGTTTCACCAACCATCAACAATTGATCTGCTTCTTGATTTCTACTTTCGCGGTGTCAAACATCGTGAATACCTCAAGGATCATCATATCTATCCACGACATGTTATAGTTCATCACGAAGATCTAGCAGCTTGGTGGCAATGACTTTGGAGAAACATCACTATCTCTCCGGAAGATCAACTCCCACTCGATTCAAGTGATTGTTGCACTCGGACAATCGAGCACAAGCTCATCGATTGAGCTTTCTCCCTTAGTTTGCAGGCTAAGAAAATCGTCGGAGGTCTCATACCTCTTGACGTGGGCACGAGCCAGAAATCCCAATTTCAGCCCTCGAAACATCTCATATGTTCCGCGAAGTTTCGAAAACGTCTTTGGTGCCTCTACTCTAAACCGTTTGACTGAACTATCACGTAGTTATCAAAATGTGTATGTCAGATGTTCACAACATCCATGCACGACGCTCGAGGTTCATCACACTTAGCGGTGCATTAAGGACATAAGCTTTCTACGATTGCATAATCGCTATTGTCAACTTTCAACTATATTTTCTCTAGGAACATATCTAAACAGTGGAACTAATGCGCGAGCTTACGACATAATTTGCAAAGATCTTTTGACTATGTTCAGGATAATTAAGTTCATCTTATGAACTCCCACTCAGATAGACATCCCTCTAGTCATCTAAGTGATTACATCATCCGAGTCAACTAGGCCGTGGTCCGATCATCACGTGAGACGGACTAGTCATCATCGGTGAACATCTTCATGTTGATCGTATCCACCATACGACTCATGCTCGACCTTTCGGTCTCTTGTGTTCCGAGGCCATGTCCGTACATGCTAGGCTCGTCAAGTTAACCTAAGTGTTTCACGTGTGTAAATCTGGCTTACACCCGTTGTATTGAACGTAAGAATCTATCACACCCGATCATCACGTGGTGCTTGAAACGACGAACTTTCGCATAGCGGTGCCGCAGTTAGGGTGAACACTTTCTTGAAATTTTAATGAGGGATCATCTTATTTACTACCGTTGTTCTAAGCAAATAAGATGCATAATATGATAAACATCACATGCAATCAAATAGTGACATGATATGGCCATTATCATTGTGCTCCTTTTGATCTCCATCTTCGGGGCTCCATGATCATCATCGTCACCGGCATGACACCATGATCTCCATCATCATGATCTCCATCATCGTGTCTCCATGAAGTTGTCTTGCCAACTTATTACTTCTACTACTATGGCTACGGTTAGCAATAAAGTAAAGTAATTACATGGCGTTGTTCAATGACACGCAGGTCATACAATAAATAAAGACAACTCCTATGGCTCCTGCCGGTTGTCATACTCATCGACATGCAAGTCGTGATTCCTATTACAAGAACATGATCAATCTCATACATCACATATCATTCATCACATTCTTCTTGGCCATATCACATCACATAGCATACCCTGCAAAAACAAGTTAGACGTCCTCTAATTGTTGTTTGCATGTTTTACGTGGCTGCTATGGGTTTCTCGCAAGAACGTTTCTTACCTACGCAAAACCACAACGTGATATACCAATTGCTACCCTTCATAAGGACCCTTTTCATCGAATCCGTTCCGACTAAAGTGGGAGAGACTGGCACCCGCTAGCCACCTTATGCACCAAGTGCATGTCAGTCGGTGGAACCCGTCTCACGTAAGTGTACGTGTAAGGTCGGTCCGGGCTTCATCCCACAATACCGTCGAAACAAGATTGGACTAGTAACGGTAAGCATATTGAACAAAATCAACACCCACAACTACTTTGTGTTCTACTCGTGCAAAGAATCTACGCAATAGACCTAGCTCATGATGCCACCGTTGGGGAACGAGCAGAAATTCAAAATTTTCCCACGTGTCACCAAGATCTATCTATGGAGAAACTAGCAATGAGGGAAGGAGAGTGCATCTACATACCCTTGTAGATCGCTAAGCGGAAGCGTTCAAGAGAACGGGGTTGAAGGAGTCGTACTCGTCGTGATCCAAATCACCGGAGATCCTAGTCCCGAACGGACGACACCTCCGCCGTTCAACACACGCAGACAGCCGGTGACGTCTCCCATGCCTTGATCCAGCAAGGAGAGAGGGAGAGGTTGAGGAAGACTCCATCCAGCAGCAGCACAACGGCGTGTTGGTGATGGAGGAGCGTGGTAGTCCAGCAGGGCTTCGCCAAGCACCGCGGGAGATGAGGAGTAAGAGAGGTAGGGCTGCGCCAAGAGGGAGAGGTTCTCGTGTGTTGGGCAGCCCCAAAACCCCCACTATTTATAGGAGGATGGGAGGTGGCTGCGCCCCCATCTAGGGTTCCCACCCAAGGGGTGCGGGAGCCCTAGATGGGACTTGAAGGGGGCGGCCAAGAGGGGAAGAGAGGGGGCGCCCCCTAGGGTGGGCCTTTAGGCCCATCTGCGCCTAGGGTTTCCCCTCTCCCCACCTAGCTGCGCCTTGGGCCTTGTGGGGGGGGCGCACCAGCCCACATGGGGCTGGCCCCCTCCCACACTTAGCCCATGCAGCCCTCCGGGGATGGTGGCCCCACTTGGTGGACCCCCGGGACACTCCCGGTGGTCCCGGTACGTTACCGATAAAACCCGAAACTTTTCCGGTGACCAAAACCTCACTTCCTATATATTATTCTTTACCTCCAGACCTTTCCGGAACTCCTCATGAAGTCCGGGATCTCATCCGGGACTCTGAACAACATTCAGTAACCACATACAAACTTCCTTTATAACCCTACCGTCATCGAACCTTAAGTGTGTAGACCCTACGGGTTCGGGAACCATGCAGACATGACCGAGACGTTCTCCGGTCAATAACCAACAGCGGATCTGGATACCCATGTTGGCTCCCACATGTTCCACGATGATCTCATCGGATGAACCACGATGTCAAGGACTCAATCAATCCTGTATACAATTCCCTTTGTCTAGCGGTATTGTACTTGCCCGAGATTCGATGCGGTATCCCGATACCTTGTTCAATCTCGTTTCCGGCAAGTCTCTTTACTCGTTCCGTAACACATCATCCCGTGATCAACCCCTTGGTCACATTGTGCACATTATGATGATGTCCTACCGAGTGGGCCCAGAGATACCTCTCTGTATACACGGAGTGACAAATCCCAGTCTCGATACGTGCCAACCCAACATATACTTTCGGAGATACCTGTAATGAACCTTTATAGCTACCCAGTTACATTGTGACGTTTGGTACACCCAAAGCATTCCTACGGTATCCGGGAGTTGCACAATCTCATGGTCTAAGGAAATGATACTTGACATTAGAAAAGCTTTAGCATACGAACCACGATCTTTGTGCTAGGCTTAGGATTGGGTCTTGTCCATCACATCATTCTCCTAATGATGTGATCCCGTTATCAATGACATCCAATGTCCATGGTCAGGAAACCGTAACCATCTATTGATCAACGAGCTAGACAACTAGAGGCTTACTAGGGACATGGTGTTGTCTATGTACCACACATGTATCTGAGTTTCCTATCAATACAATTATAGCATGGATAATAAACAACTATCATGAACAAGGACATATAATAATAAATAATTTGTCATTGCCTCTAGGGCATATTTCCAACAGGACTGCCTTGATATTGGATCCTATAATCGACGGATTCCAATTTACACAAGTCCTCATGGATGGCGACAATGACATAAACCTGATATATCAGGACACAATCCGCAGGGGGATAGACCCAACCAAAATTCGCCATAGCAGCACCTCCTTTAAAGGGGTAATGCCAGGCCCACGTGCCCGTTGTACGGGCTCCATACTGTTAGAAGTTGTGTTCGGTTCATCCGACAACTTCCGTCGCGAAAAGTTAGTCTTCCATGTCGCCCCATTTAAAAGTAGCCATCAAGCACTATTGGGACGCGAAGCTTTCGCTCGCTTTAACGCAATACCGCATTATGCATCTCTAACACTTAAAATGCCCGGTCCACGTGGCATCATCTCATTAAAAGGAAGTACAAAGTGTTACTTGAGCACGGGGGAACGTGAGACTGCCTCGACAGCCCCACACCTATCCGGCTCCGCTAGTCAAAAAGCCTGAATTGGTTATTCAAACCCCAGACACGGCTAGACGAGTCCGGCGCCTACTAGTGGCATACCCCCACAAGGGGCTGCAAGCATGTATCACAAGAGACAATAAAGCTCAATTTTATTCACCTCTTCGAATCGTACTCTGTTTATTTAATATAAAGTACATCTTGTGCACGATCTTTTTCTTTTAAACTAAGTTCCTCTCTTTTACAGATGAACAACGTGCTACACCCGTCCAGGATACGCACAACGGAGACACAAAGCAGACGTTCGAGGGACCCGTTGCAAGGATTCTTTTCAGATTAAGACCCTGCGTAAACCTTTTTTACTGTCTCTTATTGATATACATCCCCCGGTTTCTTACTATAACCGAGGAGGAGGCTGGCGTTTTGGCATTGGCCGCACCAGAATTTTTAGCGGCGTGCACGGACACTAGGGGCTTAGGGCATTATTCTGCCCGTCTTTATAAAGACCGAATACCTTAGGGAGTATTCGGCGTCTCGAGTTAGGCCTTATATGCATCAGCTCCGAATCATGTCTTTGGTCAAATGTTGGGTTTGCCCGGCTCCTGTGTTTTGCTGCCTTACGTTCCGATTTATCGGCTAACACGGCACCAGAGAACTATCTGCGATTGTGCCCGGTTCGGCCGGGCGAGCACCTCGAGAGAAAGCCAAAACCGATCGTCATGATATAGCGAGAGACTGGTCAACCACCCGATGACTTATCGGAATGTTTAGAATTCCTCCGCATTAATGAAGGACCGGTTTTCGGTCAGGCACATACGCACCCCGAATTCGGGAGAGTGCGGTGCCTGTGGGGCTATATATAGTAGCCCCACCCTCGAATTCCTATGGCTAAGTGAAAGTGATAAAGCATTATAGTCCGGTTGCCTAGTTTGCTACGCTACCACCTCCTTAATAGGACCAAGACGTTGGATTAAGTGTGCAAGAGCGCCTTCTTTGCAAACACCCCCGCACTATGTGCGTGGGGGCTGAAGCCAAGGACTGCCATCTTTCAGGTTATATATACATATACATATACGGCCGCACAGGGAGTAGTCTACTACTTGAATGCACAAGTATAAAAAGCTCTTATATTATATTGAAACATTGTTTTCACCAAACATACATGTCATTTAAACATAATATCCTTCGAAACCTTTGCGTCTCTATTAAACGAGCGCCCTGCAGGACTTCCTCAAAGTAGTGCTCGGCAGGTACTCGGCTTTTGTCCGAGTCTCGGGATGCAACGTTGGTGGCCTTCATATCTGCCCAGTATGTCTTTACACGGGCCAGAGCCATCCGTGCTCCCTCAATACATGCCGACCGCCTCATGGCGTCGATACGCGGTACCGCACCAAGGAACTGCTGCACTAAACCAAAATAACTCTTCGGCTGGGGTCCGCCCGGCCACAAATGAGTCATCACATGCTGCATGGCAAGTCCGGATAGTCGATTCAGCTTGGCCCATTCGGCCAACCGATCGGTCAACGGAAGAAGACGCTCCGGACTATGGAATTGCGACCAATATAGCTCTTCCCTTCTGTGCCCCTTATGGCCTCGGAAGTGCTCAATCGCGTCCGCAGCGCTCGCCGCTATGTCCAGATAAGCATCCTCCGAACTCCACAACTTGTCCAATTGAGCATACTTTGGATCCATATATTTCCTCCGCAGCAGAAACTGTTTTCTAGCCGCAATTGCCCCGGCCTGACTCAGCTCCTCCTTGGCAGCTCTCAAAGCCGAACGGGCATTCTTGGATTCGGCGGCGGCCTTTTTCAGGCCCTCTTGCTCCGCTTGGCATTCTTTTTCAAGAACCTCGCATCGGTCGGTAGCATCCTTCAATTTTATGGCCATTTTGGCCATTTCCTCTTCTTAGGCGGAGCAGCCCGTTCGCTTCTAGCTCTTCGCCGCCTTAAAGCGATCAGACATTACTATTTCTGGCTTGCTCTTTCGCTCGGGCGAGTTCCGCCCGTAGCTCCTCCACAGCAACGGCACCATCTGCATTAAGCATACAACTAGTAAGACATGGGCGTCAAGATCCCTTACCAGGTGTCTGCGTCCAAGTCGCATACCTTGCGACTCGTCAAACCGTTTATTGACCAGGGCGATGTCCGCATCCGCCTCATCAAGTTACCGCTTTAGTTCGGCATATTCACCAGTCCGGCTGGCCACCGGACACCCTGCCACCTATTTAGGAGCGGCGATATGTTATAACTGAGATTTTGATCATCGGCACGCTGTCAATTTTGACAACATACCGAGTCTCAGGGGCTACTATCTATATAGGGCGCATTCTAAATGCATAACTGTCAAAAGGTACATCATTTTTGCGTACCTCGAACCCCGTCAGTAAGCTTCTGACGGCTTCGTGCAATCCACTCTCCGCGGATGCAATTCTTTCAATCACCGTACCCATTAGAGCACGGTGATCTTCTGAGATAGTCGCTCGCCCGAGCAGATCCTTCAGCTCCTCCGACCGCACACCACTTGGCGCCGGACCTTCCGGCCCCGCCGGACTTGGGGGAACCCTCCGCGACGACACCTCAGGGTCGTCCGCTTTGCATGAAGGCGTGATGGGGGGAGGCGTTTCGCTCTCCATCATCTTCGGAAGAAGATCCCCCGAAGACGAGCTCTGCTGAGAAGGGCCGAGGTCCGAACTACAAGGTACAATTTCGGTTATCTTCATAAATAAATGCAGGGACGTTCCTTATTTACAAGACCCCTTCTTTTACTTACGGCTCGTTGGAGGGCTGATCCCCTTGGGGAAATAGTGCGGCTGGGTTACTTCCCAGCGCCGGACTCTCTGACGAAGATTCCTTTCCCCTCTTGGAGGCCTTGACCCCTGGATCTTCTGAAGCGGTCCTCTTCTCTCCTCGAAGGATGGGACTTTTAATCCCTCATTCCTTGATAGCCTCCTTCATAGAGGCAGTTGCTTCCCCGCTCCCCCCTTCGCCTTCTTCAAAAGGCGCGACCTTCAACATCTTGGTCAGCATGGGATCCGGCGTGGTCTCCGGGAGGGGAGCCTGACACCTTATTAACTTTGCCTTGGCAATCCACTCCTGTTCAAGAAACGGCTCCTTTAAAGGGCATATATAGAGGATAAATGAATGAACAACTTGTCCGATTATAGGACTACTTACTTGAGTATCTGGGCGATTGCAGCTTAGTCCTGCGTCCTCAGTCAGGTCCGGACACCTCTCTGGTGATCCGAAGAACAATTTATACATCTCCACGGGTGTCATGCCCATAAAATTTTGGAGAGCTCCTGGTCCCTCCGGATTGAATTCCCACAGGCGGAGGGGGCAACGTTTGCAGGGCAGAAGGCGCCGGATCAACATAACCTGCACCACCGCAACCAGATTGATCTCCCTCTCGTGGAGGTCTCGAATACGGCCCTACAGCAAGGGAACGTCCTTGGACGGCCCCCAGTCGAGCCCCTTGTTGACCCATGACGCCAGCCGCTGTGGTGGACCTGAGCGGAAGGCGGGGAGCGCCGCCCATTTGGTGCCCCTGGGAGCGGTGATATAAAACCACTCACGTTGCCACAAACCAAGCTCCTCTTGAAAAGAGCCCTCGGGCCACAGAGCATCAGCACATTTGCTTATGACCGCCCCTCCGCACTCTGGTTGCTGCCCCTCGATCATCTTTGGCTCCACCTTGAAGGTCTTGAGCCATAATCCAAAGTGGGGGGTAATATGGAGGAAGGCCTCACATACGACAATGAATGACGAGATATGGAGGATGGACTCCGGATTCAAGTCATGGAAATCAAGCCCATAATAAAACATGAGCCCCCGCACAAAGGGATCCGTTGGGAACCCTAAACCCCGAAGGAAGTGAGACACGAACACCACGTTCTCGCCGGGCTCGGGAGTGGGAATGACCTGCCCTGGAGCAGGCAGCCTATGCGAGATCTCGCCGGTTAGATACCTCGCGTCTCGCAGCTTTAGCACATCTTCTTCCGTTACGGAGGAAGACATCCATCGGCCGTGCTGGTCGGAGCCGGACATCTTCGAAGGTCCGAAGCGCCTGAATCTGAAGCTTTGGGTGTTAGAACTTGAGCGAGGCGAACTTCGATGGAGGGTGTAAAAAGAAGAGGGCCTTGGTCTCATTATAAAGAGGTTGAATACCAAGAGCCCACCCGTGGTCGACTAGGACCCGCCTTTGATAGAGGAGGCGTGCGAGCAGACGCAGTTGGGTTACCCACGTCCATATTGATGAGAATCCCGGAATAAGGGGGCACGATCTATGCTTTGATAAGATGTGCCAAGGAAACCGCCTCGGTAAACGCGCTAAGGCGGAACGGTAAAAAACGATTCATAAAAAGGCCTGGCCGTGGTGTGATGTCACGCCGTGGAATACATCAGCAGATCTGTGCAAAAGTTATTCTCTCTACGGTGGTATGTGGAACTTGTTTTGCAGAGCCGGACACTATCCTGGTGTTCAAAACCTTCCATGAAGTATTCGGAGGAGGAACCCGCCTTGCAATGCCGAAGACAATATGCGAGCGGACTCGTCATCATTGAAGCCTGGTTCATGGGCTACCGAGGAGTCTGGACTAGGGGGTGTCCGGATAGCCGAACTATCATCACGGCCGGACTCCAAGACTATGAAGATACAAGATTGAAGACTTTGTTCCGTGTCCGGATGGGACTTTCCTTGGCGTGGAAGGCAAGCTTGGCGATACGGATATGTAGATCTCCTACCATTGTAACCGATTCTGTGTAACCCTAACCTATCCGGTGTCTATATAAACCGGAGGGTTTTAGTCCGTAGGACGAACAACAATCATACCATAGGCTAGCTTTTAGGGTTTAGCCTCCTTGATCTCGTGGTAGATCTACTCTTGTACTACCCATATCATCAATATTAATCAAGCAGGAGTAGGGTATTACCTCCATCGAGAGGGCCCGAACCTAGGTAAAAACATTGTGTCCCTTGTCTCCTGTTACCATCCGCCTAGACGCACAGTTCAGGACCCCCTACCCGAGATCCGCCGGTTTTGACACCGACAGCCGGGTTGAGCATCATCTTGTATGTCCGCAGGTTATCAAAGGTTTCCTTCAAATCGTCAACCAGAGTCTCCTTCTTCCTTGACTTAACCACAATATCATCCACATAGGCATGTACATTACGGCCGGTCTGCTTATGAAGGCAATTCTGCACACACCATTGATAAGTTGCCTGGGCACTCTTGAGCCCAAAGGGCATAGATACATAGCAGAAGGCTCCAAAGAGAGTTATGAACGCCGTCTTCTCCTGGTCCTTAACTGCCATCTTGATCTGATGATAACCAGAATATGCGTCCAGAAAACTCAAACGCTCACAACCCGCAGTAGCATCAATAATCTGATCGATGCGGGGGAGGGCAAAAGGATCTGCTGGACAAGCCTTGTTAAGATCTGTGTAATCCACACACATGCGCCAGGTGCCGTTTTTCTTAAGGACCAGCACCGAATTAGCCAGCCATTCAGGATGGAAAACTTTGACAATAAAACCAGCCGCTAAGAGCCTGGCCACCTCCTCTCTAATAGCTTTGCGCCTTTCTTCATTAAACCGGCGGAGAATCTGCTTCACCGGTTTGTACTTAGGATCGACATTAAGAGTGTGCTCAGCGAGTTCCCTCGGTACACCTGGCATGTCAGAAGGCTTCCATGCAAAAATGTCCTGATTCTCATGGATGAACTCGATGAGCGCTTTCCTATTTCGGATCCAAGTTGGTACCGACATCGAATCGCTTGGACAAATCGCCAGGTACGAAGTCAACAAGCTTAGTCTCAGCTGTCGATTTGAACTTTAGGGCCTGATCATGCTCTGTAGTTGGCTTCTTCAATGGAGTCATGTCCGCCGGATCAACATTATCTTTGTAGTACTTCAACTCTTCCGTGGCACAAACCGACTCTGCATAGGCCGACGCCTTCTTCACACTCCAAAGCAATCTTGCGACTTCCATGAACAGTTATTGTCCCTTGTGACCCGGCATCTTGAGCTGCAAATAAATATAATAGGGCCGTGCCATAAATTTGGCGTAAAGCCGCCCAAATAGGGCGTGATATGGGCTCCGGATTTTCACCACCTCAAAAGTCAATGTCTCTGACCTGGAATCATGATCGTCTCCAAAGTCCACTTCCAGAGCTATCTTGCCAACAGGATATGCTGACTTACCAGGTACCACACCATGGAATACCATATTGGACGGTTTAAGATTCTTATTTGTTAGCCCCATATGGCGGAAGGTCTCATAGTATAGGATATTAATACTGCTCCCTCCATCCATGAGCACCTTGGTGAATTTATAACCTCCTCCGAGGTGCCACCACCAACGCTTAGTCGACCCGGATTGTCAACCCGCGGAGGGTGATCCTCTGCTCCATATGATTGGCTGTTCAGACCAGCGTAAATAACGAGGCACGGCCGGTTCAATGTAATTTACCGCCGCCAGAAGCTTCCGGTCTCGCTTATCCAAGCTAGTGGTGAATACATGATATTGCCCGCTATTCAACTGCTTTGGATTGCTCTGATAACCCGACTGCTGCTGCTGCTGGTTGTAACCACCCTGGCTATTCTGATTATTTTGATTGTTATGTCCACCCTGATCACCATTGAAGCCTGAACCGGAATTTCCTCCACCGTGACCCGGCCCATGGAATCCGGATCCTGAGCCACCACCTGATCCGTGATCATATCAGAAAGCATTAGAATTCTTGAACTCCTGCATAATGTAACAATCCTTCCAAAGGTGGTTGGCTGGCATCTCCTTCGTCCCGTGCTTTGGACAGGGCTGGTTTAACAGATTGGTCAGACAGTCCGGGTTAGGATTTGGAGCTCCACCGTGATTCGACGGTTTACCCTTTCGTCGCTGGCCCTTGTCCTGCGCGTTAGTATTAGCCACGAAGTCCACACTGCTATCCGCTTTACGCTTGCCTCCATTTCCATGACCTGCCGTGTTGTGTTGCTGCCCTTTGGAGTTGCTGCTCTTCTTTCCCTTCCCTGTATTGCCATCATCAGACTCGGGATCCTTGGTACTATCAGAATCAGCATACTTCACTAACGCAGTCATGAGGGTCCCCATATCGTTACAATGGCGCTTCATCCGTCCCAATTTCAACTTCAGAGGCGTAAACCGGCAGTTGCCTTCCAAAGTTATAACCACGAAATCGGCGTTGATACGGTCTGATGAGTGCAAAATTTCCGAGACTCGGTGCACCCAGCGGGTTGTTGACTCTCCTTCCTCCTGGACACAAGCCGCTAAATCCACTATCGACATGGGCTGCTTACACGTATCCTTGAAATTCTGGATAAACCGGGCTCGCAACTGGGCCCATGAAAGCTCTTTAACCAAATACGGACTGTCCCTTCAAGCATCATGGTGAAATACTTCGCACACGCCGCCTCATCCACGTCAAGCATCTCCATGGCCATCTCATAGCTCTCCACCCATGTTTCTGGAGACAAATCGGCCGTGTAATTTGGCACCTTGCACGGTCCCTTGAAATCCTTGGGCAGGCGCACATTGCGTAAAGCGGGAACAAGACAAGGCACTCCTAAAGAACTAGAAGTAACCCCTGGCTCGACCAAGGTGGTTGGATGAACGGGCGTAAGCTGACGAGCCTCATGCTACGCCGCTAACTCGGCGTCCCTGCGCGCTCGGGCCCGGTCCACCACTTCCTGAGCATCACCTGCCGGGTTATTGCCACGGGGCGCTTCACGGTTCCGTGCATTACTGGATACGACCGGTTCATCCATACGCCTGCTGTAACTCCGGCTTGGACGGGGGGTGGAATGAATACGGTCACGGCTGTATGAATATGCTTCCTGTTGAATCAAGGCTGTTCGAAGAAGCTCCTTAACCCGGCGCGTCTCCACCGCCTGCGGAGAATCACCTTCAATCGGGATGGCCTCCAGTCATGAAGCGGCGGCAACAAGATTGTCCATCGGATTGGAATAATGACCCGGAGGTGTCGGGACAGGCTGAGGCGCGACATTGTTCTGTCGAGGCGGCTCCATCAGGCGAGTTTGAACTGGCGCGCCCGGCCCAGGTGCCTCTGCCCGGTTTATCACCGGCGGGTTACTAGTTCCTGCTCCTGGGCTGTTAAAGAGATTTCTGGCGTTGAAAACCGGAGGCAAGCGAGACCGATGCTTGCTCTTCAGGACTTCATGCGACGCGTTCTGGTCCAGCATAAGCCTATAGGCCTGCGCATCCAAAGCGGCCCCAACAACACTCATAAGAATTTTTCTTTTACTAATCTTGTATGCCTAGCATATTAGAATTAAGCACATTACCATGCTATTTAAGACTCTCAAAATAATCTAAGTGAAGCATGAGAGTTCAACAGTTTCTATAAAACAAATAAAACCACCATTGTGCTCTAAAAGATATAAGTGAAGTACTAGAGCAAATGACAAACTACTCTGAAAGATATAAGTGAAGATCAATGAGTAGTTAAATAATTGTGCAACTATGTGAAGACTCTCCCATTTAAGAATTTCAGATCTTGGTATTGTATTCAACCAGCAAGCAAAGCTAAATAAAACTACATTGCAAGGATAGCACAAATCATGTGAAGAAGCAAAAACTTAGGTTCAACCGATACTAACCGATAATTGTTGGAGGAAGATGGGATGCCTGCCGGGGCATCCCCAAGCTTAGATGCTTGATACTTCTTGAAATATTATCTTGGGGTGCCTTGGGCATCCCCAAGCTTGAACTTTTGTGTCTCCTTAATTCCTCTCATATCATGGTTTCTCTTTTTATCAAAAGCTTCATTCACAACAAACTCAACAAGAACTCGTGAGATAGGTTAGTATAAACCAATGCAAAACCTTATCATTTTCTACTGTAACAAATCACTAACATTATTATTCAACATTGCATACTAAATGCATCTGCATATTTAATACACTTATCCTTAAATAGAATCATTAAACAAGCAAACATATGCAAACAATGCAAACATAACAGCAATCTGCCAAAACAGTACAGTCTGTAAAGAATGCAAGAGTATCAATACTTCCCTGACTCCAAGAGTTATGAACTAAAATTCCCACTATAATAAATTTATCTGATCTCAATATGCAAAAATATTCAACATTATACCACTCTCTGACTTTTCTAGGGAATTTTTGCAACAGCGGTAAACTTTCTGTTTTCAAACAGCAACATGTAAAGTAGCAAAATAAGCATGGCAAAGGCTATCCTTGACTTTTTTTTATTGAAACTAAAGATGCAAAAAATTAATCTAATTAACAGCAAGCAAAAACTAACAAGAGAAAATGATGCTCCAAGCAAAACACATATCATGTGGTGAATAAAAATATAGCTCCAAGTAAAGTTGCCGATGAACGAAGACGAAAGAGGGGATGCCTTCCCGGGGCATCCCCAAGCTTAGGCTCTTGGTTGTCCTTGAATATTACCTTGGGGGGCCTTGGGAATCCCCAAGCTTAGGCTCTTGCCACTCCTTATTCCATAGTCAATCGAATCTTTACCCAAAACTTGAAAACTTCACAACACAAAACTTAACAGAAAAACTTCGTAAGCTCTGTGAGCTTAAAGAAAACAAAAGACCACTTCAAGGTAATGTAATGAACTCATTCTTTATTTGTATTGGTGTTAAACCTACTGTATTCCAACTTCTCTATGGGTTATAAACTATTTTACTAGCCATAGATTCATCAAAATAAGCAAACAACAGAATGAAAACAGAATCTGTCAAAAACAGAACAGTCTGTAGTAATCTGTAACTAACGCAAACTTCTGGAACTCCAAAAATTTTAAAATAAATTGGCGGACCTGAGGAATTTGTCTAGTAATCATCTGCAAAAAGAATCAACTAAAGAGCACTCTCCAGTAAAAGGTTGAAGCTAATCTCGTGAGCGCTAAAGTTTCTGTTTTTACAGCATGATCATAAAGACTTCACCCAAGTCTTCCCAAAGGTTCTACTTGGCACAAACACTAATTAAAACATAAAACCACATCTAAACAGAATTTAGATGGATTATTTATTACTAAACAGAACCAAAAAGCAAGAAACTAAAATAAAATTGGGTTGCCTCCCAACAAGCGCTATCGTTTACCGCCCCTAGCTAGGCATGATGATTTCAATGATGCTCACATAAAAGATAAGAATTGAAACATAAACAGAGCGTCATGAGGAATATGACTAGCACATTTAAGTCTAACCCACTTTCTATGCATAGGGATTTTGTGAGCAAACAACTTATGGGAACAAGAATCAACTTGCATAGGAAGGCAAAACAAGCATAACTTTAAGATTTTAAGCACATAGAGAGGAAACTTGATATTATTGCAATTCCTACAAGCATATATTCCTCCCTCATAATAATTTTCAGTAGCATCATGAATGAATTCAACAATATAATCAGCACCTAAAGCATTCTTTTCATGATCTACAAGCATAGAAAATTTACTACTCTCCACATAAGCAAAATTCTTCTCATCAACAATAGTGGGAGCAAACTCAACAAAATAACGGTCATGTGATTGAAAATTAATATCAAGATGACAAGTTTCATGGTTATCATTATTCTTTAAAGCATACGTGTCATCACAATAGTCATCATAGATAGGAGGCATGCTTTCATCATAGTAATTTTGCTCATCAAAGCGAGGGGGACAAAAAATATCATCTTCATCAAACATAGCTTCCCCAAGCTTGTGGCTTTGCATATCATTAGCATCATGGATATTCAAGGAATTCATACTAAAAACATTGCAATCATGCTCATCATTCACATATTTTCTGCCAAGCATTCTATGTAATTCTTCTTCTAGTACTTGAGCACAATTTTCCTTCCCATCATTTTCACGAAAGACATTAAAAAGATGAAGCATATGAGGCAACCTTAATTCCATTTTTTGGTAGTTTTCTTTTAAAACTAAACTAGTGCTAAAACAAGAAACAAAAAGATTCGATTGCAAGATCTAAAGATATACCTTCAAGCACTAACCTCCCCGGCAACGGCACCAGGAAAGAGCTTGATGTCTACTACGCAACCTTCTTCTTGTAGACGTTGTTGGGCCTGCAAGTGCACAGTTTTGTAGGACAGTAGCAAACTTCCCTCAAGTGGATGACCTAAGGTTTATCAATCCGTGTGAGGCGTAGGATGAAGATGGTCTCTCTCAAACAACCCTGCAACCAAATAACAAAGAGTCTCTTGTGTCCCCAACACACCCAATACAATGGTAAATTGTATAGGTGCACTAGTTCGGCGAAGAGATGGTGATACAAGTGCAATATGGATGGTAGATAAAGGTATTTGTAATCTGAAAATATAAAAACAGCAAGGTAACTAAAGGTAAAAGTGAGCGTAAAGGGTATTGCAATGATAGGAAACAAGGCCTAGGGTTCATACTTTCACTAGTGCAAGTTCTCTCAACAATAATAACATAAATAGATCATATAACAAGCCCTCAACATGCAACATAGAGTCATTCCAAAGCCACTAATAGCGGAGAACAAACGTAGAGATTATGGTAGGGTACGAAACCACCTCAAAGCTATTCTTTCGGATCGATCTATAAAAGAGTTTGTACTAGAATAACACCTTAAGACACAAATCAACCAAAACCCTAATGTCACCTAGATAATCCATTGTCACCTCAAGTATCCGTGGGCATGATTATACAATATGCATCACACAATCTCAGATTCATCCAACCAACACAAAGTACTTAAAAGAGTGCCCCAAAGTTTCTACCGGAGAGTCAAGAACGTGTGCCAACCCCTATGCATAGGTTCATGGGCGGAACCCACTAGTTGGTCACCAAAACATACATCAAGTGGCACATGATATCCCATTGTCACCATAGATAAACACGGCAAGACATACATCAAGTTTTCTCATAAAAGACTCAATCTGATAAGATAACTTCAAAGGGGAAACTCAATTCGTCACAAGAGAGCAGAGGGGGAGAAACATCATAAGATCCAACTATAATAGCAAAGCTCGGGATACATCAAGATCGTGCCATAGAGGGAACACGAGAGAGAGAGAGAGAGATCAAACACATAGCTACTGGTACATACCCTCAGCCCCGAGGGTGAACTACTCCCTCCTCATCATGGATAGCACCGGGATGATGAAGATGGCCACCGGTGATGGGTTCCCCCTCCGGCAGGGTGCCGGAACGGGCTCCCGAGAGGTTTTTGGTGGCTACAGAGGCTTGCGGCGGCGGAACTCCCGATCTATC